>JAWDJE010000006.1:50640625-51861250 GCA_035047345.1 Bradypodion ventrale
TCTGCTACGCAATAGCTTGGATGATTAGCCCCACCCAATCGAAGATCTACTTCACCTTGTCTGTGACAGCTTTCAAAAAAGCTCTTACAATAACTGAAAATCAATAAAATATGGCAATCCTTATTTACACAGTTCTAGTATCGTACTGTCTGGAGTAGATATTGTATGTTAAATTAGGCAGATAGCTCTGAAAATGTATGTAGCAATAGCAGTGAGCTAATTTAAGCTGTAGAGGAGACTCAGGAATAGGGGACATCAGTAAATAGGTGAACATATTCATTCATTCATTCAATTTATATAATTCTCATCTACTATAAATATTACTATGGGTGGTTTACAATATGATAATTAAAAACAAAGAGAAACAAAATATAATCACAATATGAGAATAAGGAAAAAATAACATGGGGAATTAAAAAAATAAACTTAATCTTAACCACACATTACATCAAAGACAGAATAATTAGCAGTCACACAATAAAATAATGAATCAATTTCATCATCTTAAATCAATATCTAGGGATATAAGCCTAATCAAGTATCTCCCCAAATGCCTCTCTAAAGAGGTGTATTTTTAGTAATTTCTTAAAAGATAGATGTGAAGGAAAATGAGGTAGTTCCTGTGGCAAGGCATTCCATAGGGAGGGCAACCTTTATTAACACTTTAAACTTGGCATGGAAGTGGAGGCTGGCCAGAATTGGGGAGATGTGGTCATATCTTTTGACAATACTGTACTGCCAAATTGGATGTCTGATAATTGCATAGTAGTTGAATTTCTTAATATCAACAGTGTTTAACATAACTAATACTATTTTATACAGCCCTACAGTGTTTGTGCCTCCTCTGTACAAAAGACAACTTTACATGCACAACGGATGGACTCTGCTTTACTTCAATAACACGAAGTGGAGATAAAATCATACGTAATAGCATGTGCATAGCAAAAATTGATTTGATTCCAAGAGACAGACCTTTTATTTGTGCCCCCTCAACAAGTGAAGGAGTTACCACTGTGCCTCATTGCTGTGATAAAGACTTCTGCAATAAAATAGATCTTCCAATTCCAACACCAGGTAATTTTATTTTGTTTTGTTTAAAAATATAAAAGCATAAGGGAATAGAAATAGTGTAAATAAAATAAAAACAATGGAATAAGTCATAATTAAGCTATGTTTGCAGGAAACTCCCTCCACTCCTTTATGATTTTTTAAATAGACTGAATGAGAATAATGGGGAACAAGAATAAGGTACATGCCGTTCCATTACCTAGCTCAAATGTAGCACCAATTTTAAGAGCTGATTTTATTTCAACTCAAGTAGATATGTTTATGGTGGTACATTTTGATTGAATCTTGTGTACTTAAACCCTTTTTACTGTGCTGGTCAATGACTTTAATAAAGTGATTTGATATGATAAGGAATATTTCTGCAGATACTGTATATCATTATAGAAATTTACTTCAGTTTTATTCTGTAAACCACCAT
Source organism: Bradypodion ventrale (assembly GCA_035047345.1). Lineage (NCBI taxonomy): Eukaryota > Metazoa > Chordata > Lepidosauria > Squamata > Chamaeleonidae > Bradypodion > Bradypodion ventrale. Next base: position 50,642,112 of record JAWDJE010000006.1, read on the forward strand.
GAGCTGAGTATGTATATTTTACCAATAACCAATATATTATTATTCTCCCCCCCCCTTTTTTTTTTTTTACATTTCCTTCCTGCTCTTAGGTCCTGTACCAGGAAAACCTTCATCTACTCTAGGACCAGTGGAACTTGCTGCTATCATTGCTGGACCTGTTTGTTTCATTTGCATTTCACTCATGCTGGTTCTTTATATCTGCCATAATCGTACAGTCATACATCATCGTGTTCCAAGTGAAGAAGATCCTTCAATGGATCGCCCCTTTATATCTGAAGGAACTACTTTAAAGGATTTAATTTATGATATGACGACTTCAGGATCAGGATCAGGTATTAAACTTCTTTCCCTTTATATATCAGCAGATTATCTTTTAAAATGTGATAATAGTATTGTACGTAGCAACTTGCTAAATGCTGTGGAATTATGAATGTTTTTTACTAGAGGGTTTGAGGTTATTAGATGTGGGCATGCATTCTGTTGCTGATAGTGTAGTTTAACAATTGCATTTATCAAAATGAAAGAATCCTTATCTTAGAAGTCAAAAGTAAACATTGTCAGAAGTTTAGCTGCAGTGGTAAATCCAAATCCAATTCCTTGTTGCATGAGAGACTACTTGAAATTATCTTAATTCCATGATTTGTAAGATTTCTTCAACTTTATGCTCCTATCTCCACATTTCTACCAAAAAACTTCAGATGCGCAATGGAAGAACATTGAATCTTCCAAGAAAGAGACAATTTATTGTATGACATTGTCAGTGACAACCTAATCCCATAATCATGATGTCACTTTGAGGGAAATGGGATACAAATCTTCCTAAAGATGTTGTATGATATATTTTACTTTCATCTTGAGTTTGCATTCTTCTCCTTCAGCAAAGTTGAAGACAGTTGGCGTTTCTGTTCTAGAATAAATACTGCTCGTAACATCTGCATTCTAAGCAATGGTTAATCTTAGTTGGTTGATTGAGACAGTCTAGTTTGGTTGCAGTTAGCTTGTTTAAAAATTACTCAATACATTTTGTCTTAGTTTGGACATGATAAGACAAGAGGTCATTGATCTGATTGATCACATCATTTCTTATCCTGGCCTTGTTACATCGGCTTCCCATTACATACTGTATTAGGTGCAAGTTATTGATCTTAACATACAAAGTCCTAAACAGTTTGGGACTTTGCTACCTGGCAGAGCATCTTTTCCAAAGATCTACTGCCCACATCACCTGGTCCTCCTAGAGAATGCTGCTCTAGGTGCCGACACTGAGAATGGCAAAGAAGGTCATAACTAGGAAGAGAGCTGTCTTGATGGCAGCATCCCTGCTTGGGACAACTTACCATTTGAGCTGTGTCAGCCTTCCCCACCCCCTGGATACATTTTAAAAACATCTCAAAACAGAATTATTTAGAGAGGCATTTAAAGATATATTATCCATGGGTAATCAGTTTTGAATATTATCTGTAGTTCCAGTGTCCAGCTCAGAGTTTTTAAATTTATGTTCAGTTATAGCATGCTGGCCCCTTTCATTGGATTGGTTGAAGTTTTAACATTGTGGTATTGTTTTATGACTACTTGTTTTATTGTTGTAGACCACCTAGAATGAGAATTTGTTTCCCAGATGGGTGGTATATAAATGCACTAAATAAGTAAATAAAATTAAGTACAGAGATAGGAAAACTGGGCCTTGAAAAGCTGTTGGATTTCAGTTCCTATTGTTCCTGGCGATTGGCTGCACTGGCAAGGATCTAATGGAAGCAGAAGCATCCACCCTTCTCACAGCTGTAGTGGGTGGATAGTAGATGAGCCTAATTTCACTGAGACTTATCTGATAATACTAAACCAGTGTTTCCCAACCTTTGGTTTTTGGACTTCAATTCCCAGAAGCCTAAGTCAATTCCCCAAGTCACTGATCAGCCAATGTACTGACTTAGGCTTCTGGGGATTGAACTATCCCTGTAGGGCGTGTGCCTCGTGTTGGGAAATAGTTCTCTAAACCATGTATTAGCTTATTAGTGAGGTCTGGGTTAATTAACTGGATTTTTGTCACACATTGTAAAATAAACTTTGATTTCTCAGGTTTACCGTTGCTTGTTCAAAGGACAATTGCAAGAACAATTGTACTACAAGAAAGTATTGGAAAAGGTCGGTTTGGAGAGGTCTGGAGAGGAAAATGGAGAGGAGAAGAAGTTGCAGTTAAAATTTTCTCATCAAGAGAAGAGCGTTCATGGTTTCGAGAGGCAGAAATCTATCAGACTGTAATGTTAAGACATGAAAATATTCTTGGGTTCATAGCAGCAGACAACAAAGGTTAGGTTTAAAAAATATTTCTGATCTTATAAAATTCATAACATATATTAGAATTGCATATCGCTTAGCAGAAAAATTGATCAAAACATTTTTGTGTAATTTGGAAACTACTTATTTTGCTGATAGCTGTAAATAAATTACAAAAAATTTTAAGTATCTGGGATAATTTTGCATTTGTTTACTGTTTGTATTCAACACATGTCTTAGACTAGCTTATGTAATATACCGTATTTATTCGTGTATAACACGCAAAATTTTATACCAAAAAAAGAAATCAAAGTTGGGGTGCGCGTTATAAACGAGGACTGGTGTGGCAGTGGCGGCCGGTCCCTTGAGGGCGCGAATGGTGAGTTCCCGCGAGTTCACGTCACCTTGTCGTGTACAGTGTGCGTCACAAATAGGGTTGTGCCGCTTCATTTCCTCGCCCACACGGGAGACTCAGTGAGCGCATGACGTCACCCACCCTACAAGGACGGCGCCGGCGTGGTTTTCTCCAGCAGAACGGGGCGTGGCCTCCGCCTCCAGCCATTTCCCGCCATACGCCTCCTCACTCCCGGAGTCCCACCCCCGTCGCGAGCCTCTTTTACTTCCTTTTTAGAATTGGGCCGGCTGTCTATTGCTGCGGCGGGTGAAGGGGAGGCGGGGGCGTGGCTTTGAAGAAATTGACGGGATCTGATTGGGTGGCGCGGGAGACGTGGCGTGGCCCAGAGGTAGCTCTTATGAACAAGCTTTTTCACCACGCATTCAATTACAATGCGTGGTGTGAAACAAAATTTTATACCGAGGTTTCATGGGAAATTAGGGGTGCGCGTTATACACGAGTGCGCGTTATACACGAATAAATACGGTAGTCAGAAATAAATTGTACTACATTCAGTGAGTCTTACTCCTTGATAAATATTTATAAGTTGAAATCCTGTTGCTTAGTAAAGTCTTAGCTAGAATAAGTCCATTTAATGGGGTACACAGAAAGAGCCTCCTAAAGGATTGTGGTATTTTTGGTAACAGCAACTTTGTGTTGCCAGCTAATCTTTCTCACACTAGGTCAGGCAAAAGGAAATGCAAAATAAACTCACCAGAAGGTGTCTTAATTTTGGCAGTTTCACGTCTGGCCTAGGCACAGAAGAAGAACAAGAAGCCCATTTAATCAGTAGTAATTTGTTGAGTCAACTCCATACGTTCCATTTATTCAATGGTCCTACTCTAGTTGCAACTTCCTACATTAAACAACAGGATTTCAGCTATAGAATCAAATCTCTGAAGATAAGTAAATTGGCACCATTCTAGACTTCTTAACAGATTCCAACACTTGCAATAAGAAATATAGTGCTAGCATTTTAGAATTAACTACAAATGATATTACAAAAGTTATAATAGTATTAAGATACACATCTCCAGTATTCTGCTATTCAACAAATTTTCATATGCATATTATTAATTATTGAATTGCTTATAATAGTTATAATCAATTCTTTCAAACATTTTTTGCTCCTTATCTAGAGTGTATAAATATTGGGTTAATTTTATAATTACAGAAATACAGGTTAAAAGCACAAAACATTTAATTGTAATCCTTTGTCCATGGTCTAGTTAAGTCTCATTGACTTTTTGGGAAGTCATACAGGTGGCATGTGCGGGATTGCAGTTGTTTTCCTTATTCTTTAGCATACTGTATTCCTATGGGTTGGGTTGGTGTGGATGTGGGTATGTTTGATTTTTGCATAATATTTTATATATCTTCTGTTTTACAGACAATGGTACTTGGACACAGCTTTGGCTAGTTTCAGATTATCATGAGCATGGCTCTCTCTTTGATTACCTAAATAGGTATACAGTTACTGTAGAAGGAATGATAAAACTAGCTTTGTCTACTGCCAGTGGACTAGCACATCTTCACATGGAAATTGTTGGCACTCAAGGTATTCTATGTATTGGGCATATAGCATTATCAATATTACCTAGTGAGAAAAATGTTACATTAATGCAGTCAATAAAGCCAGTTAATTTTGTGCTCTCAGATTTCTAACAATGTTCACTCCATTTATTTTTAGAATATTATTAATAAAACATTTGTATTAATTTTATGTTAATGGTTTTTTTTGGCCACTTTTAAATATAATCTTTTCCCTACCAACCATAACAAGTAAGGTTACATCAATATCATCCATTCTGTGGCAGTTCTTTAAAGTTGGCTTTCCCAATTCTGTATGAAAACCTTGTTCTGAAAGGAAATATATATCCCACCAATCTGTGATATTCTCCCACTCTGGGTGGCATGCACAGATTTTTAAAACATTTCAATACCAACACAAAATTAAATGTAAACAATAAACCCAACCAGATAAAAAGTTCATCTAACTTAGTATCAAGATCCCTATACCTTAGTGTTTTCAGAAAACCCACCAGGAAGGCCCAAAGACAGCAGCCTTCTTCTACTGTTGTGCTCTACCATTTAGTCTTCATTGGTATTTACCTATGTACTTGATGGTCAACAGCTGAGGAGTGGACTATCTTCAAAAACAGTTCCTTAAACTGTTGTAAATGTAATTTAAAATTTAGCTCTTCCGTTCCCCCACAACTGCCTCCAGGCTAACTTCTCTGTTGCCATGAAACCTTTGGGTACTAGTTATGAAACAAATAAGAGAAATTACTTTTTCACCCAGAGGATCACTGGTCTATGGAACTCCCTGCCAGATGAAGTGGTGACAGCTGTCAGTCTTGACAGCTTCAAGAAAGGATTAGACAACTTCATGGAGGACAAGTGTATCAATGGCTATAATTATGGATACCTAAGGACAACCTCCGGGTTGGAGAGATAGGCAGGATATTTCTCAATGCCATTTCCAGGGAATCCTAAGCAGGTGAAGGCATCTGCTTGGGAATACCCTGAAGCAAATGGTGAGCCACTGTGTGTGACAGAATGCTGGACAGGCTGTGGCCTGTTCCAGCAAGGCTGTTCTTATGTTCTTGTGATCTGCATAAGGTAATGCATTCTAGCTAGTGTGTAGTTTTATTTGTGGAAAGATACTAGGAAACCTACCAGTTAGTAATGTCTGTCTGTTTCTATAGCATGAAACAAGGACAGACAATAATGATTGTAGCATATGTGTTCCTCAGGCAGGGAAGTCTCAAATGTTAATATTTGTAGTTAAATTAATATGAAATTTCTAAATGGCATACTTGTGTGTATCTGTGAGACAATGAGTGTATGCACATATGAAGTGCACGTTTTAATTTATTTGAGGCTGGTATGTCAAGAACAATAAACAGCATGTGTGTTGCATGCTGTGTTCAATAAGTCAACTTCATCTGTCCCCTGATTCTTTGCATCTCGAATGGTACCTGTAGCATCATAAAAGACACATGAAGACTAAAAGAGCGTTAAATTACTGAGTGCACTCTTGTAGTTACTGGAAGATTGGGGGGGGGGGGCAGGCCAAGTTTGCCTTGACATTTTTTTAATGTGATGTATTTCAGTAACTTGGTGGGTTTTTAAATGCTATTAGGAATAAGATACTTTACACTGAGGCAGACTATGTATCTATCTAGTTCTGTACTGACTTGGGCTTGAGGTATTCGGCACACTATACAATCCCTAACTTATTAGCATCTATATTTATTAAATTCAGAGCAAGGTTTGAGAATGGACTATGGTTTGGTTTGGTTGTAGGTATATCAGTAATAGCAAAAATTCTTTTACACCATTGCTGAGGAGGTTCACATATCTCAGTAATCTTGTTCATTTTTGTCAAATAGGCTTATTCAGAAAGTTCAGGGCCCTTGGAACTTTTAACATTTTCTTCTACAGGGGAGTTGTCTACAAGATCTAATACTGTAAAACTTTTCAGAAAATAAATGTAAGAATTTAATAATGAATTTAAGTTTCATTCTGCAGGCTCAAGATATTTCTTGATATAAATTATTTAATGAATTTCTCTTATAAATTGTTACATAATTTAATATTTCTCTTTGTGTGTGTGTTTTATCATAGGAAAGCCAGCTATAGCTCATAGAGATTTGAAATCAAAAAACATACTGGTAAAAAAGAATGGAACATGCTGTATTGCAGATTTAGGTCTTGCAGTAAGACATGATTCAGCTACAGATACAATAGATATTGCACCCAACCACAGAGTGGGGACAAAAAGGTAAAGCATCGCCTTTTATTAGAATGTATCACACAGCTCTTAAACTGAAGGCTGGTCAGGAGGACACACCAAGGTCTGATAAAAGAAGCTGTTATGTCCCTATAATTCAAACCAAAACCATATATTGTGTAGATTTACAGATTTTAAAACCCTTTGATTGACATCCTGACTTAACTGGTGTTCTGTGAAGCTTTACTATTTCTCCTCTGAACTTTGTATAATGTAATTTATGAGGCTACAATGTTGCTGTACTTTCTTGGGTAAGGGCAGTAATCTCTGAATCATGTTTCATTGTTACATGTCACTATTGGATGACATGACATGATACTGAATTTCTGCATACCATAGGAATGACTCAGAATAAACCAGAAAAATGTGGAATGACATTTTGACCAAACAGTAGCTGGCACCCTGTTGTTTAGTATAGTAAATGGCACTAGAGTAGGCAATTGAATCATTGGGGATCTGGTGAGCCAACTCCTCAGTAGTTCTCATTAATTTAAATTGGCATACTCTAGTGTGATTTACTTTATTAAGCAACAAGATTTCAGCTAATGGCTTTCTTTTGATGTGACTGGCTATGGAACCTAGCGGTCAATGTTTATATTCATCATATATTGCAAAGCCAGGCAGTTTAACTTAATGAAGTTAAAATACAATGGAGATAGGTTTTGATTTTGTGATTAGAATTTTCAAATCTGATAAATATTTTAGACCCTCGAGATAATAGAAGTTCAGATTGACTAGGTTTCATTTTCCTCATTCAAATCATTATGCAACAATATGTGAAGCAGTTGTGTTTGTGTGTGAGTGTGTTTTAAAGCTTATGTAGTTTAAAGCACTAGTAATTTTGACTGAAGTGGAGAGTTAGGTCAATAGTGAATCTCCTTGAGAAGTACCATTAATGCATAATACTGACTGAACACTTAGAGGGGTGAGAAAAATATGTGTATCTTTGAAAAGCACTGTATTGCAGATTCTGTACTTTATTTTTTTATTTTAATAGGTACATGGCTCCTGAAGTACTTGATGACTCCATAAACATGAAACATTTCGAATCTTTCAAAAGAGCAGATATATATGCAATGGGATTAGTATTCTGGGAAATAGCTCGCCGATGTTCAATTGGTGGTATGTACACAAAGAAATGAAACAGAATTGATTCACTGTTAAGACAGAACCTTACATTTTATTTTTCTTTACATATGTCAGGAATTCATGAAGATTACCAGTTACCGTATTACGATCTAGTTCCTTCTGATCCTTCAGTGGAAGAAATGAAGAAAGTTGTTTGTGAACAGAAGCTACGACCCAATATTCCAAACAGATGGCAGAGTTGTGAGGTGAGTTTCTCCCCTAGATGTGTCAAAAACTAGAATATTTTCAAACATTTTAGTCAAAGTGTTGCTTTTTAATTGCAAAGGTGAGCAACATCTAGAACAGTGATGGGCAGTCTTGGCCCTCCAGCTGTTCTTGAACTTCAATTCCCAGAAACCCTGACCAGCTGGTGTGTTGACTTGGGCTTCTGGGAATTGAAGTCCAAGAACAGCTGGAGGGCCAAGACTGCCCATCACTGATCTAGAAATTATTGCAGATGCCCTCCTGGACTCAGGAAAACCACTTCCATACCCTTCATCACCCCTTTAAAAACATCTTTGGCTCCTTATACCCTCTAGAAAGCAGGGATAATCTTGCCATGTTTCATGGGAGAAACTAAGCTTTTTTTGTGTCCAAGAAGGATGTTTTTTCATAATGGGAAGCTGTGGTGCGGGCAGTATGTGGTTGCATGTAATTCATGGCCTGTAGCTTTCCCACCCCTGTTTTAATGTTAGAATTTGAATTAGAACTGTTTTACTTTATGAGCCCTGGTGGTGTAGTGGTTATACTGTTGTATAGCAACCAAAAGGTTGTGAGTTCAATCCTGACCAGGTTCAAGGTTGACTCAGCCTTCCATCCTTCCGAGGTCAGTAAAATGAGTACCCAGCATGTTGGGGCAAAATGCTAATTAACTATAATAATAATAATAATAATAATAATAATAATAATAATAATAATAATAATAATAATAATAATAATAATAATAATAATAATAATAATATCCTGTCAGAAATTATTCTGGGTTGAAAGGATTTTTGCTGGAGAAACTTTGCTCAGGGGACGCCCGGATGAGGCTCCTTTCATGTCCCTAAGATCTTTTCCCAACAAAGTGGTCCCTATTTATCTACTTGCAATTTCTTGCTTTCAACCTGCTAGGTTGGCAGGAGCTGGGACAGAGACGGGTGCTCAATCCGTCATGCAGTACCTGGGTCTCGAACTGCTGACTTGTTCATCTTCCAGTTAACAAGGGGAACTTCATAACCATTTAGCCACCACAGCCAGCAGCAATTAACCTGTGAACTGCCCAGAGAGTGCACTAAGCGCTATGAAGTGGTATATAAATGTGTTTGCTTTGCTTTAAGACAGACATTCTCAACATTTTCCCAGTAGGGGCCACAGGCGTGTCTGGTCCCTGGACTTACATGTTTGTCATCATCGGCGGTGGTCACGCTTTCCCCCTGCTGTTCTGGACAGGCTCCGCTGGTTCCCAGGGTAGCAGAAGCCATTGCAGAATTCAGTTGCTGTGTTTTAAAAGTTTTTTTGCTGCTTCCCACTTTGTAATCCGTGGTGCTGGGAGAGTTCCCTTGGCTTGCGGCGCTGACGTCAACCTTGGCACGCGACACTGGGAGAGTTGCCTTGGTGTGCGGTGCTGACATCAGCGCCGCACGCCAAGGGAACTCTCCCAGTGCCGCAGATTACAAAGAAGGGAAGCAGTGAAAAGCTTTTAAAATGCAGTAATTGAAGGTGGCAAAGGCTTCTGCTGCCCTGGGAACTAGCGGAGCCTGTCCAGAACAGCAGGGGGAAAGCGTGACTGCTGCCATAAGCAATGTATTGCAATGTCAGGCTGTGGGGGCGGGTGGGTGGGGGTCTTAGCAGCGGTGGGGTATTCACCGTGTGCCAGATTAATGAGATGCACAGGCTGGGTTTGGCCCACGGGCCGGGGGTTGAGAACTGCTGCTTTTAAGAGAAGATAAAATTCAGAATTTTTCTGCCATCTTGAACAATACAGGTTTCATTATGCTTTCAGGTTAGTATAAACAGCTTATCACACAACTGTAAAATGCTTAAATAAGAGTAGTAGAATAGTTTATGGTATACCAAAGTGAGAAGTCCTTGTACTAAGCTATGGTTACTGTTTTATTTTTACTTTTATCTTATAGGCATTACGAGTAATGGCCAAAATTATGCGAGAATGTTGGTATGCCAATGGTGCAGCAAGACTAACAGCTTTACGCATAAAGAAAACATTGTCCCAGCTCAGTCAGCAAGAAGGCATAAAAATGTAATCATATAGCTGATTCAGAAGAAAACTTTTAAAGTCTATAGTTGCACCTCACTTGTGCATTGGGAAGGCGAATGGTTCTACCTCACCCGAGGGAACAGAAAGATCCTGCTGCCTTTTGCATAATATAGGAAGTTCATTTATTAGCCTAGGACTTCTACAGATGCATTCAACAGTTGTACAGATTCATACTGTGCATTAGGAAGACATGTTTCCTTGGGCTTCAGTAAAATGTAATCTGTTTTTCAAGGGTTAACGCTGGTCTCTATTGTATTGAGAACAGAAGATCATACTTAAAATAGTGGAGCTGGTGCACACTATTCATTGAAGGATGTCTTCAAATGTTTTGCTTTGTTCATCATGGTACATTGTATATTCTGAACCATTCTTGGCTTTTCCTCATCAGATTCTATAGGGTTGTTTTTGTTTTGTTTTTTGCTACAAAGAAATTATTATTGGACACTTTTTATCAGGATTTACTGATATAACCTCATCCAGCCTGGAGGAACATACACAACATATGCAACTATATTTTGTAATATATTTCTGCTCTTTTGCTTCACAACATTACTTGCCTTCAATACACATTGTACTGTACCAGTTAGTGCCACTTCTGAATCTTCTTAATGCAATTCATAAGGAACATTCAATGTCTTTGGTGCTTGTAGAAAGGCATTAAATGCTATGGCTCTTAGCTAAAAAGGGATTTCATACTTGCACATGGAATTCCTTTCTTTTTACCAAAAACTTCTAATTCTAGTCAGTTGAACAATACAGATTAATCCAGAGCTGATATCGCAGTTATATGCCACAATGCATTGTGGCATTTAACTATACGTGACTCTTATAAAGAGTATTTCTAAGGTTTTTATTACATTTAATCTGCAAAAATAATTTAACTCTCTAATGCCATCTGTGGGATAAAATAGTTTTTACACAAAATGTCTCTGTTAAACGAATGTTTTTGCTAAAATATCAGCTATATCCCTTTTTTTCAAGGGTAGCCTACATATGAAATCAAAAGAATGGGCAAGAACCCTATTGGTATTTCAGGAAATTTTTCATAACTTACTGGTGGCTAATTGTTAAAGTGCATCTTGCCTGATCATATGCCTGATTGCACATCTAAAATGCATTACACCACCTCAATAAGTGGCTGCAAGTTATACACAAACCCCTGAAACATCAGTAAGATTTTAGAAAATGAATTTAGATTAGTTTTACATCATGCCACCTTGTGTGAGATTAGTTTTACATTGACATCTTGTGTGAAATGAGTTTTCTTAGTATAGTAGTTGCTGTATCTACTATGTCAGTATATACTTCTCAAAGTAGTACAGTGGTCTCACCATATCACTCTGTACTCTGGAGGCACATTGGATATACAACTCTTCTCTGACCTTTTTACCAAAAACTTCTAATTCTAGTCAGTTGAACAATACAGATTAATCCAGTGCTGATATCGCCGTTATATGCCACAATGCCACAACTCTTCTCTGACCTAGTAGGTGGTGCCGTTATAGCACTGTCCACACAGCATTTTTCACTAGGATTTGCACAGACCTGGTTTCAGTTGAGACCTTGTTCTGATACAACTGGAAATTTGCAGACAGTTTGTTTTGGGTATTTTAGGATATCTGACATGGAAATATACAGGTGAAACTCGGAAAATTAGAATATTGTGCAAATATTCATTTCACTTAAAAGGTGAAACAAATATATGAGATAGACTCACTACATGCAAAGTGAGAGACGGCATGCCTTAATTCGTTATAATTGTGATGATCATGGCGTACAGCGTACATAAGATTACGTGATGATTATGGGGTACATGAGATTGGGGGGTTGGGCTTTTCATAAGCTGTAAACCATAAGCACCAGTATACCAAAGTAAGGCTTGAATTATCTCGCTTTGTGTGTAATGGGTCTATCTCATATATTTGTTTCACCTTTTAAGTTGCATTACTGAAATGAATGAACATTTGCATAATATTCTAATTTTCCGAGTTTCACCTGTATGTAAAACTTAAATGCAAACTAATGAAATCTCCCATGTTATATTTTATACATTGAACCATGAAAAAGATCCTACCATTTATCCTTCAAGGCATATTTTATTTTTTGCAAACATTAGGTCACTAGTCAGTATTTATATAGCAGTTACATGTATAAAACGTTTTTACTTTTTATTTTTTAAATAACTAGTCTTAAAACTGCTTTTAATTTTTACAAAAGTTAGGTATCAAAATAAAATGGTGTTGACATTGGTTTGCCTTTATTTAACTTCCAAATGAATTAAAAATTAAGCTGAAGATCTTCAATCATAATTACAAGGATGTAAAATGAGACCAAGACATTTTAATTATAGAGCAATTTTGTCACCTTGACTCTGTAATTCCAAAATCCAAAAGATTTACTTGTTTAATACATTAATTGTGGTATATGTCAGAACTTGTAAAAAGAGATCACTGCAAAGTAGCTCCAAACATGAGATGCCAGCTTAAAATAGACTTTGAGCTAGGCATCTTATATATCACAAAAATAATCTACATGATTAAGATTTGGTTGTGATATAATTAAATTTTATTCAGATTCTCCATTGCTTGTGAACAAGTGTCTTGCATATGTTATGCATAGTTTTTCTTCTTCTTGTGGCTTGTAAATTATATGCAGATTAGAGATGGACAAATCATTTGAGGTTCCATTTGGAATGACTTTTATTTCTTCAAATTTTCCTCACCTAAATAAGAATATTTGGGAAATGTCCAGAACCAGATTGAATGCCTCAAAAGGTTTTCCTTTTGTCCTTCTTTGGTGCTCTCCAAGCCATTCCTATGATTTCCCCAAAGCACCCTCTCTGCCCTCTCATTTCCTAATCTTTGAGCAGGGCATAGGAAAAGTGTCAGCAGGCATGAGAGCAGGGAAAGAGGATTTTTTTTCTTTTTTCGTTATCCTAATCATAATCATACTGTAGCCCCCAGGATCTGTATCTTGTTAATAAGTATAAGACCATTACAGTTTATCACGATGTTCATTAGGTGAACAAGGCAAGGGGGAAAGGAGGGTTAAAATAAACTTCACACTATCTCTGTTGCCACCTTCCCCTCTGACCTGAAACTAAAGTGAAATGTGAGGAAGGTGCTTTTGGGGCTGCTGAAGATAAGAGGGGAAAGAAACTAGGGAGACTTTTCTTGCCTGATTGGTACAGTGAGTTTCTGTTAGAGGCTCAGATTGACTTCAGTGGTATCTCTACTATAGATCTTTAAACACTTGTTTAAGCAAGCATTAATAATTTATGTTATTTTTGTTAAAAGTCCAGGGACCAAAACATATTAGCACTTAAATAATAAGTTTATATCATTTCAAGGAGCTATCAAAACAATATCTGTTCAGTTTTTGTGATACTGAGTCAATCAGCTACTGTTAATTTTCATGTAGGAAAGATTTTATTGCCAGGGGATTTCTATACACTTTTTTAGCATTAAAGTTGCATTTTAGATCATGGGCATATGCTCGGATGACTTTCAAGATACAGTGGGACCTCGGTTTACGAATGCCTCAGTTAACATAATTTTCGGTTTACGAATGAAAATCCACTGAAAATAATGTCGGTTATGGAATTTTTTTCAGAACGGATTGATTGGTTTTCATTGCATTCCTATGGGAAACTGTGTTTCGGTTTATGTATTTTGGTTTTAAATGCATTCCTATGGGAAATTGCATTCAATGCCTTCCTATGGGAAATTAGATTTATGAATTTTTCGTAATACGAAAAGTCCCGGAGAATGCATTAATTTCTTAAACCAAGTTTCCACTGTATATGGAAGGAACAGTAGAAGTCTTGTTATAAGAAGACTCAGCTATACTTTCTGGAATGTTGGAACTTGTTACAGAGTCATTAATCTTAATGATAAAATTACGTTTTATCATATATTTCAATTTGTTTGTCCAGGTTTTGGTAGACCCTTCCTAAATGTTAATATAAAAGAGGTTATTTTCCACACACACAAAAATTTGTCAACTGCATGCCACGAACCCACTTCATTTTAGCTGCTCATTTATACTGTACCATTAAAGTGGTTTCAATAGTATTTGAAATATTTACAAGTTTCTAGAAAAACAGTTGCTTTAAACTTAAATTACCTCTTCAAAAGACCAAGGTACATTTACCTCATCATGTGTATAATGTTTAATGTTTTTTCAGGACATTCTCAATGTTGGCTGTTACATGACTCTTAAAATATGGGTATTATATTGATCAATCTATAGAACACTGCTGGTACTTAAACTTGTTTTGATCCAAAGCTCTGTATATGCTCTGTCTCTTGGCAGTCCTGCTAAGGTGGCCTTTCCTGTCAGCTCTGGCATGGGGTATGTGTGCTTGATGTGCTCTATGTGGATATATGCACAAAGTTGCCTCTAATACAAACTCACTGCTTGTGTGAGAGTTATGAATCCACACCAGAGCATGTGCCTACTTAAGCAGGCCTGGATCAAGCTGATTGTATCTTCTGCCAAAATTGCATACTTTATTTGTGTGTTGTATTTTTATTTTATTTTTTTGCAAGTATGTTTCCTGCTTTGGCAATGTAGCATCTGCCCTTCCAAAGCTTTTAATGACACATACAGTATACATTTTTACATTTTGGATTATAAATTTTGAGAATCTGTACAGATGTGTCACTTTTAAGCCTTAAAGAATTGTTCATTTATGTCTAATTAATTGTGTATTTGTAGAATATGTTACAGAGAATTGTAAATAATAGAAGAGTGATTGTTATTGTTTTGTGCTAACACTATAGATGAAAAAATAAAACAAGAACAGATTTTCTTTTTAAAAATTAGATACAGGTCTTTGTGCTTTCTTTTGGGAAAGTAAAATATAAACAATTGAAAATTGCATTCAGATTGTACATTGTTCTGTTATGATGAATGCTAATTTTCAAATAACAGAGGTCATACTAATCCAGAGGTGGCCAAACTATGGAGCATGGGCCAGATTCAGCCTGCCATGCCAAGTCATCCAGCCCATGACACTCCTGGAAGCAAAAGTAAAATGTGCACGTGCAAAACACTGCAGTAAATGCACCCACGGCTGTCATAAACGCATTTATGACAGCCGTGGGCGCATTTATTTTATTTATTTTTGCGCATTTATATCCCACCCTCCTGGTAGGTACACCACTCAGGGAGGCTAACAACAAAAAGGGAAAGGGAAGATGGAGAAAATACAATAAGTAAAAATTACAATATAAAACAGTTTAACAACAACAGCTAAAAATGACCCAACAACACCAGCTAAAACCAGCATTAAAACACAAAACAAATCATCATTTTAAAAAAACAACCCTCCCCACCCCACGTTAAAACAATAACCAAGCTGGGGGGCAGCCCTTTACATAGGCTAAATCAGCCAGTGGGTTTGACTAGTGGAGTCAAGCATACCCCAAACCTGCTGAAAGAGCCATGTCTTCAGCATCTTTCTAAAGGGGAGTAGTTCTGTCTGGAGATGCAGCTCAGGTGGTAAGAGGTTCCACAGGACTGGAGCAGACACGGAAAAGTGTTTTGCAGTGCTTTGCACATGCACAGGTGCATTTTACTTCCGGTGGGAGGAACCACGTGACCAGCCTGCTGAATCATGTGACCGGTCTACGGCCTGGAAAGTTTGGCCAACCCTGTACTAATCTGTGAATTAGGATACTTGGGAACTTTGTTCGTATGACTCCTGCTATGAATCAATTTTATCCACTTGGCCTGGACTAAAGTGAATTGTAGCACATCTGTTGAGTGGATTGTTTGGTACAAAATCATACCAAAACACATTTTTTAGGATAGGATTTGTTCAGAAATACATGGTTTCAGGAGGGCTGTTTAGGACAGGACATTTTAGCAAGCATGTATAGCAGTGGTTCACAACCTACAGCCCGCGGGCACACCTGGCCTGTGGCAGCGACTGGAAGCAGAAGCAGGTGCATTCATGACAGCCGTAAACATGCATGCGCAAACGCACCTGCACAAACATGCCCAACACGGTTTGTGGCATTGTTTGTGGCAAAGAACACACGTGTCCAGCCCGCTCTGCTTTTTGAGTGGGCGTGGTCTGGCCAGTGCCACGGAAAGGTTGAGAACCCCTGACTTATAAGATCACCCAAAGTTGGAGATGACTTGACAGAATATAGCAGCAACAAATAAATATATTTAGTAATGTATATTTTGTGAGAAAGTATGTTAGAAATGAGGTCGCGGTAGCTTAGTGTTTAAATTTGACAGCCTGAAGGTTGGCAGATCAGCAGTTCTAGCCCCGAGTGCTTTGTGATGGACTAAGCTTCTGTCGTCTGTTCCAGCTCCTGCTAACCTAGTAGTTCAAAAGCAAGAAACTGCAAGTTGATAAATGCAGGTGGAACTCTGAAAATTAGAATATCGTGCAAATGTTCATTCAGTTCAGTAATGCAACTTAAAAGGTGAAACAAATATGAGATAGACCCATTACACACAAAGTGAGATAGTTCAAGCCTTACTTTGGTATAATATTGATTCTTGTGGCTTACAGCTTATGAAACCCCAACCCCCCAATCTCATGTACCCCTTAATCATCACATAGTCTCATGTACGCTGTACGCTGTGATCATCACAATTATAACGAATTAAGGCATGACATCTCTCGCTTTGCATGTAGTGAGTCTGTCTATCTCATATATTTGTTTCACCTTTTAAGTGGAACGAATGAACATTTGCACGATATTCTAATTTTCCGAGTTTCACCTGTAGGTACCGCTTTTTGTGGGAAAGGTAACAGTGTTCCATGTGATTCAGTGTATAGTCATACCTGCCACATGACAACGGAAACATCTTCAGACACAGACAGTGCTGGCTCTTTGGCAGCATATGGAGATGAGCACTGCCCCCCTAGAGTTGGATACAATTGGCTTTCAAGCAAGAGAAACTTACTACTACTTCGTGGTCTCCATAAATCCGTACTGATGGGTTCTTCAGGTGCGTGATATCTTTCTTGAATCACTGAAGTAATCATAAATGGATTTTTAATCCTGTAAGATTCATCATTGCAGCACTTGTAGGGATGGTGAAGAAAGAAACAGAAAATTCCAAAAATTGTCCTGGCTAAGATATTAAAACTTCAGTAATCTAGTTCAGTGATGCTGTAAAATAGGGGGTCCCCAACCTTTTTAAGCTGGGGGCCGGGTCACGCTCCCTCAGACTGTTGAGGGGCCGGACTGGTTGTCCCCACCACCGCCACCTTGCAACATCTGCCCTGCTACGGGGCACCATTAGGGACACACCAAGCCAAATGGAGGCGACAAGGATTGAGGCAGCGGCTGGAGGTAGGGTGCGGGCCAGATGATTCGGTGCCGTGAGCCATAGGTTCAGGATCCCTGCCATAAGATCAAGACTGCAAATTTAAAGATTCCGTTGAAGGTTGTTTCGTAGTATCACATTTCACATCAGTTGATAAGGAGTGGGTTGTGTTTTCTTTGTAAAGTGAAGGAACTGTTTTCTTGTTGCTCAGTCGCACAGTCGATTACGACCCTTTGCTGACCCTATGGACCATTGTCCTCTAGGCACCTCTGTCCTCAACCATCCTTAACCCGCCCATCTCATTTTTGGCCCCCTTCATCTTTTGCCCTCCACCTTTCCCAGCATCAAGTGAATCCTCTCTTTTCATTTGATGTCCAAAGTACCTTTAACTCCATCTTTACTATTCGACCTAAGGAGCAGTCAGGGTTGATTTCTTCTAAGATTGACCTATTTGTTCTCTTTGCTGTCCAGGGTACTCTCAAGACTCTCCTCCAAAACCTCCTTTCAAAAGCGTCTATTCTTCTGCGCTCAGCTTTCCTAATGGTCCAGCTCTCACAACCATACATTACCACTGGGAATACCATTGCTTTGACTATGCGGACTTTTGTTTGCAAGGTGATGTCTCTACTTTTAACTGTGTTCCCCAGGTTTCTCATAGCTTGTCTCCCAAGAATCAGTCGCCTTTTTATTTCATGGCTACAATCACCATTTGCAGTGATCTTTGATCCTAAGAAAGTAAAATCTGTCACTGCTACTTCTTCCCCAAGGACTGATCGGGCCAGTTGCCATTATCTTGGTTTTCTTAATGTTGAGTCTCAAGCCAGCTTTTGCATTCTCTTTTTTCAACCTAATCATGAGCTTCTTTACGTCTTCCTTACTTTCTGCCATTAGGGTAGTATCATCTGTGTATCTCCAATTGTTGATGTTTCTCCCAAAAAATTTGATCCCAAATTGTGATTCCTCCATCCCTGCATTACACATTATGTGCACTGTGTATAAGTTGAATAAACAGGGTGACAGAATGCAGCCTTGTCTTACTCCTTTTCCTATTCCAAACCACTCTGTCATTCCGTATTCCATCCTAACTGTTGCTTCTTGACTCATGTACAGATTTCTCATGAGAAATATAAGGTGTTCTGGTATCCCCATCTCTTTAATTACTTGCCACATTTTGTTGTGGTCCACACAGTCAAAGGCCTTGGTGTAGTCAATGAAACAGAAGTAGACTTGTTTCTGATATTCCTTTGTTTTCTCCATGATCCAACGTGTGTTGGCGTGTGGTCTCTAGTACCTCTGCCTCTTTGGAAACCAGCCTGCGCTTCTGGCAATTCTCTCTCCACTTGCTGCTGTACTCTATCCTGTATTATCTTGAGCATCACCTTGCTAGCATGTGGGATGAGCGCAATTATTCGATAATTTGAACATTATTTGGTCATTTTCTTTTTTGGGGATTGGAACATAAACTCATATTTTCCAATCCTGTGGCCATTGTTGTGTTTTCCAAATCTGCTGGCATATATAATGCAATAATTTGATTCCATCATCTTTTAGGGCTTTGAAAAATTCAACTGGGGTACCATCATCTCCAGTGGCTTTGTTGTTTGCAGTGCTTTTTAGGGCCTTTCTGACTTCACTCTCTAGGATGTCTGGTTCAAGTTCAATGTTCTCACCATTGAGATGATCCAGGGTGTTGAGGTCCTTTTTGTATAGTTCCTCTGTGTACTATTGCCATCTTTTCTTTATCTCTTCTGCATCAGCTAACTCCTTGCCATTTTTGTCCCTTATCATGGTCATTTTTGCTTTAAACGTTCCCTTGATTTCCCCAATTTTTTTGAAAAGCTCTCTTGTCCTACACTTTATGTTGTTTTCCTCTATTTCTTTGCACTGTACATTTAGGTAGGTTTCCTTATCTCTCCTTGCTTTTCTTTGAAATTCTGTATTCAATTGATTGAATTTTTTCCTTTCTCCTTTGCCTTTTATTCCTTCTTTCCTCTGCTATTTTAAGAGCCTCATCAGACAACTACTTTGCTTTCTTACACTTCTTTTCTTTTGGTATGGTTTTACTTGCTACCTCCTGTATGATGTCCTGCACCTCTGTCAATAATACTTCTAGCATTGCGGAGCCCACTCCCCAATAAAGAGACAGACACAGTGCTGGGATTGTAACTGGGCCACTTTATTAGAATAGTTCAACAAATGCAAGCGGGCCGACATAGCACTGGTAAGGAGCGGTGGTAATAACCAACTATAAAGACCCCAGGAGAAGCGCAAATGAACAAACCTCTGCTTCTATCGAGTATCCGGTGGACTAGCTGGCTTTGCACGCTGCGTCTAGCATGGCAACGCCTAGTTCCTGAGCACACCCGACTGGCCACATGATTATCCCTCTATCTAGACCTGCCAAGGGCCAGCCGAGTGTGCTGCTGCCGGACTCGTAGGAGTCGCCCAGAGGCTCCTTACCAGTGCTAGCCGCCACACAGGGAGGCACCTACCAAGACTCCCCGCCCCCTCCCCCGAACGCCATCTCGGTCGCCAGGCCTGCCTGCAAAGAAGCCAAGAACTGATCCATTCCTCTCGGAGAGAGGTGAACTCCATCCCTACGGTACAGGCCAGCATCGTAAACACTGATGGCCGGATGCTCCACTACGATACCCAAGGCATGGTCACCCAAGAAACGGGCAACGGCCCGGTTAACCGACCCCTGAGCCCGGCCAATACGGCGAGGGTCACCGCCCGCCCCCAGAAAAGGGACCGTGGGAGAATACAAGACCAGATGAAATGGGTACGTGGCCAGCGGCACCTCAAGAGGCAGAGGTCCCTGCGTATGGCAATAATCAAACCCAGGCCCGTAACCTGGCCCAAGTCATTGCCGCCCAGATGGATCAGGAGAACATCAGGAGGGGAAGGAGCCAGCCTGCAGGGAAAAAAGGAAAGGGAGAAATTGGTGCCAACACATCCCACGAAGGCCATTCCAACTGAGGCGGGCCAGAACCTGCAAGCCGAGATGAGGACCCCAACGGGATGCCGCTGCGTGACGAGCCGCCTAGGACATGTA
This sequence comes from Bradypodion ventrale, assembly GCA_035047345.1. Lineage (NCBI taxonomy): Eukaryota > Metazoa > Chordata > Lepidosauria > Squamata > Chamaeleonidae > Bradypodion > Bradypodion ventrale. The sequence goes on from JAWDJE010000006.1 coordinate 50,662,315, forward strand.
GCTGTGCCCCACAATCCAGACGGTAGCCAAACGATGATGAAGGACAGGAGCTGCAAGAAAAAACAAGAGCAACAAGGGCCAGCGGGCATTCAACAAGACATGGAGCGAACATACAAACGGAAATGCGAGGAACCCCACCTGCCCATCCTACAGATGTCATCATCCGAATAACCAAAAAGGGCGGCCGTAGAAGCGGCGCCAATACGGAAGGAGTGCGTACCATAACGAGCACCGGGGAGGCCAAGGTCGGCCAGGGCAGCCCCCGTGATCCTCCAAAACTGATACTTGGTGAGCAGACGCCCATCCTGGTGAGAGAAGAGAGGACCGGGGGTGAGGCCACGGACCACCAAAAAGGCCAACAGGGCCGCGACAGAGCAAATGGTAGGGAAGGCACAACAGAAAAGGGAGACAATACAACCCCTACCCCGCTGGTCAGATTTGGATGAACGAATGCGCAAGTGGACGGAGCGCCGGTCCAGAGTGACATCGGCCAATTCAAGGCACTGACAGGAGCGGTCGTTGCAAGAGAGGGGAACCAGCTCGCTGATCCGCAAAGCCCCAAAAAAGGCAACCGTGGTAGCCGCATGAAAAAGAAAGGCTTCGTACTGGTCAAAACAAAGGGAAGGCCAGGCACGGGCCAAGCGGGAGAGAAGAGCCGGGGACACCGGCTCCCTGGTATCCGGGTGGATGCCCCGTTCCCGGGACCAGCCATCCAAGACCCTATGAACCCGAAAATCGGACGTAGTGTCGTGAAAACCCCAGGCCTTAGCAGCAAACACCAAGGCCGACAGGCGGCCGGCTATGGTGCATGGCGCCAACCCACCATCATGGAGATGAACCATAAACTGCAAGAGATGATCCACCGGGATGGGCCACGCATCTGAAAGGGACAAGGCCCAGCAAAACACCCGGAAGGACTGGAAAGCACTGGCGTACGCCCTGCGAGTATGATCGGAAAGTGACAGGCCTAACGCCCGCGAAGCCTCGAGTCGCCAAACGTCCACACCTCACTGGGCAAGTGGGAGGGGAGGTCGTCGGCCCCTGGCACGAGCTCCCAGAACCGAGAGATCTGTAAGCGGGACAAAGCGTCAGCTATACTATTATCAAGACCGGGCACATGCCGGGCCCTGAACACAATGTTGAAATGCAAGGAGCGCAACACGAACTGGCGGATGAGGGATATCACCCTGGGGGAACGGGAAGTCTGCACATTGATGATGCGGACAACAGCAGCATTGTCACACCAAAAATGAACCACCGAGTCCCGCCACAGGTGGCCCCAGAGCACAAGCGTGCCCAGGATAGGGAAGAACTCTAGGAAGGTTAAATCCCGAAGGACGTCCGTACCCTGCCAAGCATCTGGCCAGCTGCCGCAGCACCATTGTCCGTCGAAATAGATGCCATAACCCAGGGTGCCGGAGGCATCAGAATGAACCTGGAAGCTGGGGGAGAGGGCCCGCTCCCGGCACCAGAAGGAGACCCCATTGAAATCGGAGAGAAAGTCGAGCCAAACCCGGAGGTCGGCCTGCATGCCAAGCGTCACCCTTGCCCTGTGGTGCCTCCTTGAAAGCCCAACCATGGCGTCGCACAGGCGTCGAGCAAAAGCCCGGCTAGGCGTGACCACCCTGCAGGCAAAGTTGAGGTAACCATGAAGTACCTGCAGGTCATGGAGGGACACCTTACATCTAGGCAACATGGCCAAAATCGCCTGGAATATACGGGTGACCTTATCCATGGAGACACTGGAGGTCTGCCGAACCGTGTCAAGGGAAATGCCCAGGAAGGTAAGAGTAGTGGCCAGACCCTCCATCTACTCCTGAGCCAAGGGAACTCCCAGCTCCGCCATGAGCTCCTGAAAGGTGCGGAGCAAGCGCTTGCACGCGTCAGACCTGCCCTCACCCTCGAACAAAAACTCATCCAGATAATGGGACACAGAGCGGGAGCCGGACCTGCGGACGAAGGCCCAATGCAAGAAGGTACTGAAGCGCTCGAAGGCTGAACAGGATATCGAGCAGCCAAAGGGCATGGCCTTGTCGACGAAGTACTGACCGTCGAACCGAAAACCCAAGAGCTCAAAATCAGCAGGGTGGACGGGGAGCAGCCGGAAAGCCGACTTAACATCACACTTGGCGAGGAACGCCCCGGGACCGCAAGCACGGACCATGGAGACCGCCTCATCGAAGGACGTATACCGGACGGAACAAAGGTCGTCCGGTATCGCGTCATTCACCGACGAGCCCGCCGGGTAGGACAAATGATGAATGAGGCGGAACTCACCCAAAGACTTCTTAGGGACGAGACCCAAAGGTGAAACCTTCAAGTTGGGAAAGGGGGGGTCATCAAACGGGCCTGCCACCCAACTGAGGTGCACGTCCTTAAAGATTGCCTCATGAGCCAGATCCTCTCTGCCCCGGAGGGAGAGCAAATTGGGTGCATCCTGTGGCGTGCGCGGGCCAAAAAAAGGGATGCGGAAGCCCTCGGAAAAACCAGCCAACAAATAATCAGCGTCCACCCGCCTGGAGTAAGCCCAGAGCCAGCGAACAAGGGCCAGGAGACTAATTGGGGAGGGGCCCTTTTGAAGGTGGAGGTTGGTCACCGGAGGCGTGGGCCGGGTCCTGGCCACGGCCCCTGCCCCGTGAGCCTGAGGGTCGAGTGCAGGCGGAGGCAGAATGGGGTCCGCCACAGGTGGAGCACTCGTGCCGGTATTTACAGGGCCGGCGAGTGCAACCGCCCGGCGCCGAGAAGCTCCAACACAACAGGCGGGCTGGAACCCCCTGCCCCGCTGGCTGGCGGGGAGACTGGGCGCTGGACCATGTGACCGCTATGAAAACGGTCACCAGATACAGGGCGGGAGGGCGTCATGTGGAGGAGCCACAGCAGTTGATCAGGCTGATCCCAGGGCATCTCAGGATGTAAGGCCGCGCGCATACGGAATTCTTCATCATAGGCCAGCCAAGACTGGCCTGGGAAGTCAACGTACGCCCTATAGATGAGATCCAAATACTGCAACATGGGGATGGCAAGATCAGGACGGGCCGAATGGAGACAGCAGCATAGATCAAATATGCCGGCAACCAGTTGGCCCACGTACGGGCAGGCTTGCGACGGCGAGCCATCTCCTTGTCCCGTTCATCCTCCCGCTCCTTCTCCTCCTTAGTGGTCTCCCGGTTCAGGAGACTAAAGATATCAACGTACTCCCTACGCCAAATCTTATTGCGGGTGGCAGGCAACAAATGATCAACCAAAGGAAGGGAGCGACCAGCCATCGGGAAAGCAGAAAGAGGAACCATATGGTAGGCCGCATTGGAGGGCGGGCCGTATGGCCAAGCCGAGTAAGGCACGGAAGGGCCCACCGGGGGAGCCGCAAGCGGCAAAGGGGGATAAGGCGCGCGCCAGGGAATGGGGGGTGCAGCAAGGGGCGAAGTGGACAAAGGCCACTGCTGGCCAAGAGGGCCCAAGGGCGACTGCTGGGGCCAAGGCCAATGACCAGCAGGCACAGAAGGGAACAACCCGGGGGCAGGCATAGTAATGGAACCAGAGTATTCACCAGGTGCTCCTGCAGCAGATGCCACCACCAGGGGCTCCAGCCGCCAACGGGCATTGGGGCTCCTGTCCGAGTTGGAGCGCCGGCCGCCGGCAGGTTGGCCGGGCGATCCTTGGCCTCGACCAAGCCCCCAGCAAGGGAGGCCTCAAGCCAATCCAGGTGGGCCAGAAGGGGAGCCGGGCGATGAGACCCCCCGGAACCAGAGCGGGAAGTGCGGCCCAGGGCACGACCCCTGGGTGGGCCACCAACAGGCAGTATGGGACCCAGACCCGCAGCCCACTCCAGGGCCTCTATGCGGGCCAAAAGCCCAGGCCCCAGCCCATCATCGTGGGCCGCGGGCCGGGCCGACAACGAGGCCAGCGTGGGCCGATCCAGCTCCACAGGCAGGGCTGAAGAGGCCCTGGCCCGAAGGCTAGACCTCCAGCACAGGGGTGGGCCTGGGGAGGGCGGGGAGGAACCCTGCCGATGAAGGGCAGGCCCCCGCCGCCCGGAAGGGCCGGGAGAAGAGAGGCCAGGCGGCGTGGCCGGCAAAGGAGCCGGCGGCGCAGGCCCCCGGCGGGCCCTGCCCCAGCGCACACCCATAGCCAGTGGAGAACCCGGGGGTGTGCCTGGGGGAGAAGCCGTGGCCAAAGCCCCGCAGTGGGCACTGCCCCGGCGGGCAAAAGCGCGGGGCCGCAGTCCGCGCCCGGAGGCCCTCCGCCTGGGAGGCATGGCGGAGGGCAGAAACAAGGTGGCCGAGGGAGGTGAGCCGCGCCGCCAGGGAAGGGCCGCGGCCAAGCGCCGCAGCCAAGCAAAAGGACCACGCGGCTTGGGAGAAGCCCAGGCTGCATGGACATACCGCTGCTGGGAAGGGAGCAAACGCTGCCAGCCCAGTCAGCGGCGAAGAAGGAAGGGCGGTCCGGGCCCCACCCTTAAGGAAGGCCCAGCCTCTGCCCCTTCCGGCCTGGTCCCGTCTCTGATGGTGCGGGGCCGGCAAAGCGCGTGGCAAACTATCAGAGCTGCTGCGCGTCCACTCTGTCTATCAAGCCTAAGCCATTAAATCTGTTCCACACCTCCACCGTGTATTCTTTAGGGATGTTGTCTAGGTTATACCTATCTGGCCTAATTGTTTTCCCTATTTTCTTTAGTCTAAGCCTGAATTTTGCAATCAGTAGATTATGATCTGAGCCACTCAGGACAGATATTACTGGGGCATTTCCTTATCTACCCCATGTCAATAAAAGCACTGCTGAATCTGTGCCAACATTTTCTTGGCTGCGAAGTGATCTGCTACTGGGAGATTCTGGCCTCTCTTAAGGTTAGCCTGTCTGAGTTTCTGGAACACTAACTGCTGAGCCGCTCCGCCCCCACAGCTTTGCCTGGTACCCTGTAAAGAAGTCTATCTCATATCTCAAAGTTTGTGTACTGGGAATCACCTTTCTGGCTGAGTAGAGACAAAGGCCTGAAATAGGCAGGGGTCCTGTTGCAAGTAGTGGAGCTGGCCTCAGGAGACATTCCCAAACCAGGTAAAGTCTACCTCTTCAGTGGTCAATGCAGCCAGCCATCCTCCAGTCCCATTCCAAAAGCGCTTCCCATGCTAAAGAGGGTAGGATACTTACTCATCCGCTTAGCATGCTTACCAACCTGCACTTTGCTCCAGCAAGTTGCATAGAGTGTAACATCTCCATGCATGCACTTCAGCACCACTTCCTGGGTTGGTTCCCCATCCAGCTGCTTAACTAAAGTTTGGCCACACCCTTCTGAAAATTACTGCCCACTGGTAAAATGGATAGGATGGCCTGGAAGGAGGGCAGGCTCTGGTGCCCAGCAGGAGGACTGGACAAGTGCCCCTGTCTTGAATGCTCGACTGGGCACTGGCTTACAGGAGGCATGTACCGATCCTTTAGGCTGCGATAATTTCCTTTATCCACACACTCCCAGTGCAGCCTAAGGTCACCTCATTGTACCTCTTCCCAATTGGCTTCAAAGAACTCCACCTGTCGCTTACAGGGAGTATGCGGTGGTTTAATATGTTGGTAACATGTGGGGGCATAGAGCAAAGCACTAGGATATAGCCTGATAAATTGACATCCACTCCGTTGATGTTACTCACAAAGAGTTTTATTTTCCATTAACATTTGAAAAAGAACAAAGACAAACAAAGACAAAGTACATAGTAATACAGAGTTAGTAAGGTTCCCTTTGATCGGGGAAGCCCCGAAGGGATATTTATCGGTCCAGCTTGGGGAGACAGAGCTCTGCCTTCTACCCAAGAGGACTGAAGAACTCAGGGAAAGAGCTCTGCTTTTATACACAAAAAGGAGCAGATTTCCCTCCCACCTTTGCATTCCTAGGATGATTCAATCTGCAGGTATTCAGAGTCACAGGGTTTTGATTGACAGGGGGGAGGCATCTTCTCCCTCGTGGGGTAGTCAGATGTCTCTGTCATCACTCTGCCACCTGACCTTTTTGTCATCCTCCCTCGTGGGGTCTGCACCTGCATTAGCTATCAATCACTCTAGTGTGGGATTGCAGCTGTGTTGATTCCATCAGAAAGGAATGTGTTTACAAGTGCTTCAGTAGCTAAGTGATAAGATTGCCATGGTTACTCAAGGTTCATGACAGCCCCAAGCTTTGGTGGAGATGTTAGTGTCTTTGTTGGCCCTGGCAATAGGTATACTGGTTCCCTTTCTCCAGGTCTTGTCCTTCTCTTGTTGGAGTAAAACAGCATTGTCTCAGTGTTTGTCAAGCACCCAAAACACCTACAGGAACTCAAGGGAGCTGAGGTGGGGCTGGTTTACTTAATGCAGGGGAGCAGAGTTCAGCGCAGCAACCAGCTATTCTAGCACCACTTACTCTAATATTTCACTGGAGAACCTTACTGTGGGTCTTAACCAGCAATCACCATTAGCCATTTTTTGGACCACTGCCTTAGGGTGGAGCCCAGTGTTAGATCACCTTTGGTAAGTGTCTTCAGGTTGCTTAACACAGCCTCCCTAACTTTCACTTGGCAATATCAGCTGGGTCCGGCATCAACCAGCACCTGTGCAGCACTGGTGATGCAAGGGGTTATGATGAGTGCCCACTGTTTATTGGCCAGTCTGTCATGGTTGCAATTAATTCAAAAGCATTCAAAAACACCTCCAGGTCATAATTTTATCCCATCTTATTGATACAGATACTGTACTTCTTTTGTGTCCCAATCAAACCCTGGACTACCAAAATGAAGCAATTTTCTTCTAGTTGGACAAGCCTATGTCCTCATCAGTACATGCTTCTGGCAGTAATCGGCAGACCAGTAAATGAGCCGGATTCTGTATCTCTTCACATTCACATAGTGTGTTGTTGTCCATCAGCAGCCCCCACTTGAGCATGTTGGTCTTGCATTTAGGGACTCCAACTCTCAGCCTATTTAGGGTCCTCCAAGTGATGTAGGGGAGGTTGAGTTCCTCAGCCATATCCTCCTTTAGTGTTGTTCCTTGCCCAGTGACCTTCCTCCATTTTCTAATTTGGTTTTACTCTTGCATACCCTCAAGAACGTTTGTTCTTCCCATAAAGCTTTTCCTGGATCTGAGCTGGCAGACTTGAGGCACATATCTGTTCAGAGGATGTCAAGGGTCATTCTCTTGCTTAGTTCTCTTGGTGTCTGCTGCTACTTCTCTCCTTATCTTAGGTGGAGCTATACCAACAAGAGGATGTATTTTCTCAACTGGTGTAGGTTTGAGGCATCCTGTCACTATACGCATGTCTTCATTAACAGCGATGCCAACTTGTCTTGCATGTATGGTTGTGCTCCATACTGGAGCAGCATACTCTGCTGCGGAGACACTCAGGGCTAAAGCTGATGTATGCAGCGTGGATGATGGTTGAGTTCCCCATTTATAGTTTGTGAGTTTCCTGATGATGATGTTCTTTGCACTAACTTTGACTTTGGCATTCAGGCAGTGCTGCTTAAAAGAGAGTGTTCTGTCAAGCGTTATGCTGAGCTATTTCGGTGCTGGACAATGTTGTAATTGGCTCCCTTGCCACGTAACATCTAACACAACCTTTGCCTCTTGGTTTCAGAGGTGGAAAGCACACACTTGAGTCTTGCTTGTATTAGGCTTCAAATGGTTGATGTTTTAATACTGTCCTAATTCTTTAAGTGCCCCTGTAAGTTTTCCAGCTACCTCATCAAAGCTTGACCCTTGTATGGCCATTGCTGTGTTGTACGCATAGATCAGGGGTTTACATGTCGTGGGCTGGACCATGCCCACTCAGACACGTTTATGACAGCTGTGGTTGCATTTAAAGCTCATTTTCAGCTGTTTTATGTGTGTTTTAGGCTGTTTTCTGCATGTTTTCGGTGCTTCCGCTGCTTCTGGTGATGGCGGCGGCGGCAGTGGGAGCAAGGGCAGCAGGCCACATGAAATGACACCACAGGCCGGGTCCAGCCCATGGGCCGTAGGTTGGGAACTCCTGGCATAGATGAATAATTTTGTATTGTCAGTAACTGATTAATCATTTGTATATATATTAAACAGAGTTGGGGACAATACAATTCCTTGAGACAGTCCATTCTTCTGCAACCTCCATCTGCTGTTCTTTCCATTCATCATTACATGGAATCTACAATTCTGAAGGAAGCTGCTAATGACCCTAGTAAGATTGTTAACTGATAAAATTATTCATTTTATGGAGCAGTATCCTTTGATTGACAGATCGTATGCTGCATTTAGGTCAATAAAAGCCACTCCTGTAATTAGCTTTCTTTTGAAGCCATCCTCAGTGTGTTAAGAATTTGATCACAACATGACCTGCCTGGCCTGAAGCTTACTTGTTCCTTCAAGATCTTTCCATCAATAAATTTGGAAATATGATTGTAAATCATCTGTTCCAGTGCCTTATAAAGGGGGAAAAGAGTGATACTGGTCAGTAACTTTTTGGGTCATCTGGGTCTTTACCAGGTTTCAATAAAGCAATAACTGTAGCCTATCACCACAATTTAGAAAACTTAAGTTCATCTATGCAGTTGTTCATTAACTGCAGGAGCCCTTCAAGTGTGAGTACCAAACTGCCTTATCAGCTCTGTTCTTATGACATTGATACGTGCTGCTTTGTTTGGTTTCATGCTGTTTATAGCTTCCTCCAATTCAGATGCCACAAAGAGGCTATTAAGTAAAACCCGCTCTTGTTTCTCTGGTCGGATGGCTTTTTCCTGCACCTTTTTGCCTTGCGTTTTTCCATTCTTTAGCAACTGACTAGCTATTTGGCCTGCTGTTACTCCAGTACATACCTGTCAACCCGCGGCTCCGGAAAAACGGGACCTGCGCACATCGCTTGTGTGCAGGTCGCGTTCCATGCATGCGTGGAAAGGTTTTACCCCTTCCACGCATGCGCGGAAGTGCTACGCCGCTTGCACAGCCCTTACGCAAGCGACGTAGCACTTCCACGCATGCGTGGAAGGGATAAAACCCTTCCACACATGCGCGGAAAGCGTTTCCCCCGCTGCCAAATTACGGGGTTTTGGCAGCAGGGGCCGGGTTATGACGTCAATCGACATCAATTTACAGGGTAATCCCGGCCAAATTGGGAAGGTTGACAGGTATGCTCCAGTATAGTTTTCCTGTGGCTGGGTTAAATCTCCACCTAAAAGTTTAAGGAGTTTCCAAGCTTGACTACTGTTTTGCTTCATATCCTGGTTCTGAACTAATGTGCACCTTCGTGATTTTTGATTTTCAGCTAGAGCCTGCATCAGCTCTTTCCCAGCTTTAAAGGTATCTTCCTGAAAGGATCCTGAACTTTGATGTTGTCAGTCATGCCCTGGATGTACTGGGTGTGGTATCCTCTTAGAATATTTTTCCTTGATATTATTTTCACAAGATGGACAAATCCATGATTATTTACATTAATACCCCGCATAACGTTAAAGCTTAGTTCCACAATCCTTAACGTTATGCAGTGTCTAATGTTGTGTGTTTTCTAAGGTTGTGCAATAAATGTACTGCGGTGTCCACAGCAGCAGCTGCTCCCACTTCACACCGGCTGGGAGGGCCGGGGAAGGAGTCCAGCAGTGGCGGCGGCAATTTTAAGGCCGCCAACGCTGCTGCCGATGGACTCCTTTCCTGGCCTGTCCATCCAGACAGGCGGGGGAAGGATTCCAGCGGTGGTGGCAGCAGCGATTTTGAGGCTGCCAATGCCAACACCACAGCTGCTCTCACTTCCCACCAGCCGGCCGGGCCGGGGAGGGAGTCTGTTGGTGGTGGCATTGGTGGCCTCAAAAACGCCAATGCTGCTGGACTCCCGGCCTGGCCAGCCGGTGGGAACAGCTGCTGCTGCAGACCCTGCCACCAACAGACTCCTACCCCGGCCTGCCTTGCTTAGGAAGGACGGAGACGATCTGCTCGCCCCCTCCTTCCGAAGGAAGCTGGGTTCAAAGGCTCCCAAACCCGGCTTCCTTAGGAAGGAGGGAGGCGATCTTCTCGCCCCCTCCTACCGAAGGAAGCTGGGTTCAAAGGCTCCCAAACCTGGCTTCCTTTGGAAGGAGGCTGTCCGCTGACGGCGGCATTGCCAGCCTTAAAATCACCACCACCAACGCCGGCGGACTCCTTCCCCAGCCTGTCCGGCCAGTGGGAAGTGGGAGCAGCTGCTGTGGCGGCATTGGAGGCCTCAAAATCACCACTGCCAACAGATTCCCATCCGGACGGGCTGGGGAAGGAGTCTGGCGGCGGCGGGATCCATACACGTTATGCGGGGTACCACTGTATCTGGGTGTGGAGAGAACTTCTCCGCTCTTTTATCCAGCTGCTCTTGAAAATCCACCCATTTAGCCTCTTTAAAGTTAAAACTTCTGTGAAAAGTTCAACAGCTGGGGTTTCACTGCAGCATTTATTCTGCACACGATTAGTCTGTGTTGAGTGTGTGGGATTGGTTCATCAACAACTTTCATGCACTGTATTGCTATCTTCTTGCTAACAAGGATGTTGTCTGGATTATACTACCTTCACCATCTACCACTGTTAAAGGATGCAGGCAATTTTGGATCATAGACAAGTTATACAAGTTGTGCACCATCCTCATTGGTCTGGTTATATCACCAAGCCTCACTGTGACAATTAAAATCTCCAAAAACAAAATTTATTTGGTCATAAGTAAAATTGTCTGGGTCGTTAAAATTAAAAATTGTTTCTGGTGGTTTATAGACAAAGGTAACAGAGAATTGTGGGGTCTGGATGGTGAAAATTTCAATGTTTGTTTCCATCTGTGAAGCTGATATTATGCTTAGGCCAAGTCTTTCACAGCTTTACGATTTTTTTGCTTTGAATAAAAATGGAGTAGAGTGTCCCAAAAGTCATCAACAGTTATCTTTGAATGTGTTTGGCATGAATAGGAGAGAAGACTATGTGTTTGTGTGTAGAAAGAAGTGGCCAACATGTAGAAAATATTTTGTAAATATTTTATAGGATTTTGTAATGACTATTTTGTCGATAAAGGTACAGTTAGCTACAATTTTCCATTTCCCCTATGTATGGTAACTTTTGGGAGACCCTGTACAGTAATATCTCGGATAACGTTAAAACTTGGTTTCACAAGTCTTAACGTTATCTGATTTTTAGTGTTATCCGATGCATGCATTGGACATTGTTAAAAAAAAGCCGGCTTCCTTTGGGGGAAGCCATGTGTGAGTGTGCCCACCTGCTTTCCCCCAAACCAAGTCAGGGATCATAGCATCTGATCCCTGCCTTGGTTTTGGGGAAAGTGGGTGGGCACACCCACGCGCATTCCCACAAACCAAGCCGAAGATCAGACGCTCTGATCCCCAGCTTAGTTTGGGGGAAAGCAGGCGTTTGGCCGCTTCCCTTCGCAGAGGGCTGGCGGGTGTCTCTGGACTCACACACTGGCCCTCCGTGAAGGGAAATGGCCGCTTCTCTTTGTGGAGGGCTGGCAGGAGTGTCTGCACACACCTGCCAGCCCTCCGTGATGGGAACTGGCCAGGTGCTTGGCCGCTTCCCTTCGGGGAGGGCCAGCGGGGGTGTCTGCACACACACACCAGCCCTCCGCAAAGGGAAATGGCTAAACGTTTGGCTGTTTCCCTTCACAGAGAGCCGGCAGGGGTGTCTGCACGTACTCTCCGGCCCTGCAGAAAGGGAAGCAGGCAAGTGCCTGGCCGCTTCCCTTTCCAGAGGGCCAAACATGATGCATCGGATAATGCTAAAATAACGTTAACCGATGCAATCGTTATCCAAGGTATTACTGTATATTATTTGGTTTGCTGGGTTGCTCAGTGGTTTAGGTATCTGGTTATGAAGCCACTGGTTGGGAATTCCCCACTGTGCAGAAGACCCAGCTTATGTAGCCATGGGCAAGCTATTATTATTATTATTATTATTATTATTATTATTATTATTATTATTATTATTATTATTATTATTATTATTATTATTATTATTATTATTATTATTATATTTATATTTATATTTATATTTATATTTATATTTATATTTATATTTATATTTATATTTATATTTATATTCTGCCCAATCAACAAACATGACTCCGGGCAGTTCACAACAGTACACAATCTATACCTATAAATCTGTGTGTTAACCATTGGAATGTGACAAAGGATGTTGCACCAGGCCCCACTAGCCCCGACCGAGCCTCCCTGCACTCACCCAAACCGGGTTCGCAGGTAACTGTCGGGTTGAGAAATGTGGCAGTGGGGCAGGAGCCCCCCGAACGTGAACAAAGAAAAAGGACTTCAATTCCCAGCGTCCTTTGCACTGTGCAACCCCTCAGCCAATCAGGCTGAGGGATACGAGCACAGAGGAGGCTGGGAACGCGCGCTGACTTAAAAAAAACACGTTGGGAGCCGGAGGGAAAGACTTTGAAAGACCCAGCTGGAGGGAGCCAGGAAAAGGTACGTGTTAGGTAAGGGTTAGGGGGTGGGTGAGGGAGGGAGGCAATGAAAGGTGCTGGGTCCAGAAGGGTTGGGAGGACAGACCCCTTTTGTCCCCCCAACCCTACCAAACCCAGGGTACCAGGGAGAGGGGATCGAATCCACCACCACCACCACCACCACCCCCCCACACACTCCATTTTAAAAGAGAAGAAACCACTTGGTTTCTTCTCTTTTAAAAACGGAGTGTTTTGTTTTTTTGGGGGGAATGATCCCCTCTCTGCTCTGTCCCCTGGCTCTGGAAGGGTTGGGGGGACAGACCCATTTTGTCCCCCCAACCCTACCAAACCCAGGGGACCAGGGAGAGGGGATCGAATCCACACACCCCCACCCCCACCCCCACACACTCCATTTTAAAAGTGGTTTCTTCTCTTTAAAAACGGTGTGTTGTTGTTGTTGTTTTGGGGGAAGACAATCCCTTCTCTGCTGGGTCCCCTGGCTCTGGAAGGGTTGGGGGGACAGACCCCTTTTGTCCCCCCAACCCTACCAAACCCGGGGGACCAGGAAGAGGAGATTGAATATACCCCCCCTCCCAAACACTCTGTTTTAAAAGAAAAGAAAGAGCTTGGTTTCTTCTCTTTAATAATGGGGTGTCCTGCGGGGGGGATCCCCTCTCTGCAGGGTCCCCTGGCTCTGGAAGGGTTGGGGGAACAATACACACACACACACACACACACACAGACTGCTTCTCTTTCTCTTTCTCTTTCTCTTTCTCTCTCTCTCTCTCTCTCACTCACACACACACACACACACACACACACACACACACACACACACACACACACACACACACACACACACACAACACTCCTGCCTTGCCAGGAATTTTTAATGTATGTGTTGGTGATTGGAGTGGTATTGTATGGGTAGTGGTGGTTGTGCACACCCAAAACCACCCCTAACCACCAACACACCTCTTTTTTTACATAAATTACCAAAAAAAAAATTATCCCTTACAACACAATTTAAAACAGCCGGGCTCTTTACCAACATTAAGGAAAAAAACCCTTCCAAAACCATTTAAAACAGCCCGGCACCGCCGGGCAAAATCTGCTAGTACACAATAAAATCACAATAAAAACACTCGCAATAAAATACTGATCATCCAAAGTACAAAAGTTCAAAAACGGCCACGGACAGTCGAGGGGCTAGGCTGGTTGGGCTGGCCAGGGTGTGTGTGTGATAACCAGGGGTTGTGGTGGCTTCCTGCTGCCTGGAGCTGTGGCTCTTCAACCCTGGCCATAGGCGTGGCCCGGGGTCACGGTGACATTCTTGCCGCCTGCAGCGGTGGCTTTTCAACCCCAGCCATAGGCGTGGCCTGGGGTCGCGGTGACGTTCTTGCCACCCAGATCTGCGGCTCTTGGGTGTAACTACTGGCTATACAGTCCTAGGGCACCCCTAGAAGACAGGAATGGCAAACCACTTCTGTGTATTTTCTATCTAGAAGACTGTGTTGCCATAAGTGAAAATTGCCTTAACAGAACACGATAGTAACAACAACATTTGTGAATAAATTAAATTTGTTAAGACAAAAACTGGTATTTCAATCACATCTAGAATGTTTCTGGTTATGGCTATTAGAGATTTGACAGTGATAGCAAAAGAAGTGGTGTGAAAAGGCAGTCCTCCTGATGAGTGCCTCCCTTCAGCCTAATAGGATATGATCCAGTTTATTAATATTATGATAACATATGCATTTTTGTAAATATAATAATACTGATTAATAAATTTATCTCTATTTCATGTTTTGTAAAAATTACAATTGTTGATCTCAATTTATTTGATCAAATGACCAGAGTTTTGAGAAACAGGAAAGAGATGAATGCTTTGGGCTTGTTTCCACAACAGATTATGTTTAAAACTATTTTGGTTGAATCAGCTGTTTGCCTGTTTAGTATAAAGCCAGTTTTATCATTTTTTATGTATTTCATGATGAATAAGACATTTTGATGAGACTGATAAAAGCATTTAAAAGTCTTGGCTGAGAAGAAATATGGTGCAATAAGCTTCTATTTTAGTGTTATCACATCCCAATGTGAGTATTGTAGTGAATGGCTGGCTGACAAGTAATAATAATAATAATAATTTAGTGTCAGAAATTATTCTGGGTTGAAAGGATTTTTGCTGGAGAAACGCCACTCAGGGGATGCCCAAATAAGGCTCCTTTCATGCCCCCAATATCTTTTCCCACCAAAGTGGTTCCTATTTATCTACTTGCAATGTCTTGCTTTCGAACTGCTAGGTTGGCAGGAGCTGGGAGACTTGCCAGTCTCCCAGCTAACAAGGCGAGCTTCTTAACCACTGAGCCACCGCAGTCCCTGGCTGACAAGTGTGGAACCAAGACATCACTTATGCTTTGAAAAATTATCATGGTAGTGTCATGCTGGATTTTTGCTGGAGAAACTTGACTCAGGGGATGCCCAAATGAGGCTCCTTTCATGTCCCCAAGATCTTTCCCCACCAAAGTGGTCCCTATTTATCTACTTTTTATTTATTTTATTTATACACCATTTCTATACCGCCTTTCTCATTCGGTGGATGACCCAAGGCAGTTTACAATTTCTTGCAATTTCTTGCTTTCAACCTGCTAGTTTGGCAGGAGCTGGGACAGAGACAGGTGCTCAATCCATCATGCAGTACCCAGGTCTCAAACTGCCAACTTGCCAGCCTTCCAGCTAACAAGTCAAGCTTCCTAATCACTGAGCCACTGCAGCCCTTTATAATAATAATTTTGTGTCGGAAATTATTCTGGGTTGAAAGGATTTTTGCGGAAGAAACTCCACTCAGGGAACGTCAAATGAGGCTTCTTTCATGTCCCCAAGAGCTGGGACAGAGATGGGTGCTCAATCCATCATAGAGTACCTGGGTCTTGAACTGCTGACTTGCCAGCCTTCCAGCTAACATGGCGAGCTTCTTAACCACTGAGCCACTGCATATTCTAGCGAGAATAGTGCTGCTATATAAGCTTATATATAATCAAACATATTAGTGAGATTCTAAAAACTGTACGGAAATCTATTGAGTGTTCTGTGACCTCATCTGCACTTGACAAGAGAGTAGGCTTTACTTTACTGCTGTAACTTATCAGAAGCACATTTCCAATTGAAAGTTGAAGACATCTGAAGGGATTTGGACATCTTTTTCTGATGTAGTGAATAAAGAACAAATGTCCAATGCACCATCTTGTCTGGTTGTATTGGATTAATTCCAGCATGTAACACCTGATGGTGTGGATAAGGCGCCTGCAGGCTGCAAATCCACTACCTGCACAACCTACCCTTAAAAAATCCAAGTTGGCAGCATGAACAACTTTAGGTCTGTCACTAACATCCAAATTATAGGCAAGACAAGAGGGTGGTGGCAGATCAGCTGTTGTATAGATTTGGAGGTATTGCAGGAGACTAATAGTCTGGATTATTTCAGATGTTTGGTCTGCAGTTTATTGGTCACTCTGTTTGGTGACCTTTAAGGAAGACTGATGGGGGAATATGACCCATTTACCGGTAGTTCTCCTTGATCTCTCAGCAGCTTTCAATACCATTGACCATGGCATACCTGTCAAGTTTTGGATTTGGAAATAAGGAAAATTTCCTGGCAAATACAGGATACTTGACAGCTATGCTTATCGTGTGCTGCCCTCCAATGGCGGCAATAGGGCATTGCAGTCTGATTAATATGGGATGACGGCGGGAAAGAGGGTAAAATAAGGGGTTTCCCCGGCCAATACAGGATACTTGACAGCTTTGGACCATGTATCCTTTTGGACAGGATAGTGACGTTAGGTCTGGCTTTGCACTAGCTCCAGTCATTCTTTAAATATTGGTGGTGCAGTAGTTAACCTGCAGTACTACAGCCAGAAGGTTGTGAGTTCAATCCTGACCAGGACTAAGTCTCCCATCTTTCTGTGGTTGGTAAAATGAATACCCAGCATGTTGGGAGAAAAATGCTAATTAACTTGTGAGCCACTCAGAGAGTGTACTAAGTGTATAAGTGTAATTGCTATTGCTATTGAGGACCATGTCCAGATGGGGAAGTTATTTTGAACCCTTGGGTCCAGGATTATGGTGTATAACAGAGTATCATATTCTTAATGCTCTTTAACATTTACATGAAACTATTGGGAGAGATCATCCAGAGCTTTGGAGTACTGTCATCAATATGTTGATGACACATAAGTCTATCCCTTCTTTACATCATTGGCAAATAATGCTGTCTGGACCCGAGATCGCTGCCTGGCCTCAATAATGGACTGGACGAGGACTAATAGGCAGAAACTGATTCCAGACAAAATGGAGATACAGTGGTACCTCGCTTAAAGAGCATAATGCGTTCTACAGGATTGCTCTTTAAGCAAGTTGCTCTTTAAGTGAAATATTTGGAAAAAGCACCGCTGCTGCCATTGTAAGTGACCGATTGTGACTTCTGGCGGCTGTGGCGGGGGGGGGGGGAATTGCGAACCCCGTTGTAGTTGTTAAGCGATTTTTTGGTTGCTTTTAGTTAAGTGAAGGCGACCATTCAGAGAAAATTCTGCTCTTTAAGCGAGTTAGTCTCTATGCAAGGCACTCTTTATGCAAAGTTTTACTGTATTGTTGTTGGCTAACTGACCTTATCTGGGTGAGATTACTCTTTAGGTTTGGGATTCTGAATTTGGCTCTCTCTATAGAGAAGCAAATATCAACTGTGGCCTGGTCTGCCTTTTTTACATCTTAAACCAGTGATGGCAAATCTTTTAGAGACCAAGTGCTCAAACTGCAACCCCAAACCCACTTATTTACTGCAAAGTGCCAACACAGCAACAGGGGAAGAAGAAAACGCACCCACTGGGGTGCTGAGCAGAGCGAACTCTGTGCTGGGGGGAGGGAGGAAGTGCTCCCATTGGGCTGCTGGGCAGAGGGGTGGAGTGAACTCTGTGCTGGGGGAGGGAGGAAGTGCTCCCATTGGGCTGCTGGGCAGAAGGGTGGGGGAAACGCTGTGCTGGGGTGACGGCACGGGTGCCCACAGAGAGGGCTCTGAGTGCCACCTCTGGCATGGGTGCCATAGGTTCTCCACCACTGTCTTAGGCAGATTGTACACCTGCACTCATTCCTGGATGGGAAGACATTGATTATGCTTGTTCATGCATTGATAATCTGAGAATTAATTACTGCAATGCTGTCTCTGTGGGGTTGCCTTTTAAGATGACAGGGAAGCTCCAGCTCCAGCAGGTACAAAATAAAATGGCACAGGTAGTGTAGGAAGAGTAGAGGTTTGACCATATCTCTCTGATCCTGGCCCAAGTGCTCTTCATAGAATGAAGTTGAGGACAACTTGCCTCAGCAGGAAGAAAGCAGAGCTGAGGAAGATAAGAGGTCAGCAACCTACGGCCCGCAGGCTGAATCTGGCCCATGGTGCCAAATCATCCAGCCCATGCCCTTCCTCCAGCCGCCACCAGACTCAGCCATAGACTCATTTATGACAGCCGTAAACGCATTTACGACAGCCGCAGATGCATTTATGGCAGCAATAAATGGCGGGGGGGGGGCACCAGTCAGGCCCCCTTAACTGTCTGAGGGAGCGTGACCCGGCCCCTGATTTTAAAAGGTTGTTGACCCCTGGCCTAGATGGAAACCTCTACTACAGCTATAGAAGGTTAAGGAAGTACTTATAAGGGAAGATCTAGTCCAGTGATGGTGAACATTTTAGAGACCGAGTGCCGAAGGAAGAAGAGGCAGCCCGCGGGCAGAGACCACATGTGCCCACACACCCAGAGAGGTGTGTGCGTGCCATCTCTGGCATGTATGCCATATGTTCGCCTGCATTGATCTAGTCCCTCAGGAAATGTTGAGAGCTTGATAAATGAAGAGCCTCCCAACTCAAGTGGGAATACCAGACACTCATGATGTTAGAACAGAGAAAACAATGGAGGCAATGTGAATTTTCTTAAGTTCAGAAACCTGCAGTAAATAATGAAAAAGTGTTTGTGGAAAGATAAAAGGATAAAAATACCACCATCCCAGCCAAACCAGGACTGCTGGTGATGCTTGCTTTGTGTCACCTGTCAATCTGAACTCCTCTTGTTTGCTCCCTCTTGAGTTCATTATACAAGATTTGCACCCTGACTACTGGCTCTTATCTCTAACTCAGCTCTTGCGTGCTTTGTGAAACTTATATCATATTAACCTTGGAGAAGAGTTATCTTGATAGCGTGTTGACCTTAGAGAAGACAAATCTGTGTACCAAGTACAAGGTTGATGTGGATTGATTTGGTGCTAAGGGGAGGAACATGTTATGTGATGGAATGATGAAATTAGAAGTTCCCCTGAGACACAGAACCCATGATATTTAGAGGTGGATTTAGTGATTACATAGTCAGCATGCTAAGTGGGCTTAATGGAACTGTTTAAGTTCACAGCATCAACTCTCACATAATTATTGATGTTGAAGCTGTGAATGGTTGAACAATAGATGTTAGAGCAGTTCTGTCCCTGTTCTTGTGCTTATTTAATTTTGTAGGTTCAGTAATCAGTTGTGTTTTGTTCATTTTTAAGGTACAGTTCAATGTTGAAGTTGACTCTGGTGCTTTGAAGGAACCAAGGATATTGGCCCAGATCTTTCTGGCACCACAAAATCCATTGATTCCAAGCGAGGAAGTGAATGAGGGGTGGTTGAGGATGCGGTGGGGTCAAAAGCGGTTTGTTGTACCTGTACAATACTCTACACATTTTCCAAACAAAGATGCAAACCCTGTGTGCTCTAAGTAACCTTAATCCACATAATTATGTGCCTCTGATGTGCTCCCATACCACCACCAGAATATTTTTCAAGAAACAGAAAGAATAACTCAACCCATTACCAAAAGCATAAGAAAAGCAGACTTACAAAATACTTGGGGATTCCTGCGTAAACTGCTGCTCTCTACAAAGCATTACAGAAGCCAAACAATCTACCACATGGTAGAACTGGGAATCTGTTCCAGTCAGGTAATTAAGGAAAGCAAATTAATACCCTTGCAGAAACAATTAGTGGCTAATCACGTCATGGAACACAGAAAATAACTGTAACTTAGAGTTGACAGCAAGAACACACACACACAATATTGAGGAAAAATATACTCTTCAAGAATGAAGATGAATCTAGTCTCAGATTGAAAAAGCTAAACACATGCTGGTAACACAACTCAAAAACAATGAATACTGTCTAGGTCCAAAGCAAGTAAACATACAATTGAATTAAAATGTTTTTAACCATTGAGAGGCTGATCCACTTTGACCCTAGCACTTATGTACTGGACTTAGTTTTATAAACACTGTCTTTACATTCCCTACTTGGGCAGATACAGTGAAAGACTCACACTTGTGGGAATGACTGCATGCCTCCAAACTCTTGCCTGAGAAATGTTTTTTTCCCCAAGAGTTTGAAAGCTTGCTCCCTCTTTTGAGCATTTAGGTAAAGGTTGCACTTGCTTGAAAGCCAGTCATATCCGACTCTAGGATTCGGTCCTCATCACCGTTTATAGCCAAAAAGCCAGCACTGTCTGCGTCGGCAGATTTTCTGTGGACATGTGGCAGGCATGACTAGACACCAGAGTGCACGGAACACTGTTTACCTTCCCGCCGAAGTGGTCCCTATTTATCTATTTGCACTTTCTTGCTTTCGAACTGCATGAGCTGGGGCAGAGACAGGAGCTCACTCAGGTCTCGAACTATTGACATACCAACCTTCCAGTTGTCAAATTCAGCACCTTCACCATTAAGCCATTACAGTTCCTTTTGAATATTTAACTTAGTCATGTTGTGTAAATTGGTTTGAGGTTAGACAATATTCTATTAGAGACCACCGAGAGCGCCTCTCTGGTTTTTGTTTTTGTTTTGTACTTTATTTGTCCTCACAACAGTTAATCCTAAAAGTGGTGGCATACTAGCTGAGGAGTATCTATCAGGAAATATTCACCCACATATCAGAGGTAGTAAATAAACATTCAGATAATCACAAAACTGTTCAGAAGAAGGCAGATAGAGAGATACGGAGTTAAAGTGGAGGGTGGGGAGAAGATAGCCATGATGGCGAAAGTTTCCCTCCTCTTCCCAGGAAAACTAAGCCAACCCTCGTGTTGATGGACTTGGCGGGACAGGTCAGAAGAAAGACTGGGCAATTTACCACTTTCTGTACTCCTGCAGGGAATGTGGAGAAATTCAATCAAGGCAGCATTTATATGCATGCAATGTATGTCCTACGACGCGTACAAAGCACCTATTAAATGACTGAGATAATGCTGTTGACGTACCCCGCTTCTAATCGGATGAGTTTAACGTTTTGTTTGGAGTTTTACGTATATTCCATTCGTGTTCACAACTGCAAATTGCGCAATGCTCTGATATGCAAATGGGGTGGTGGTGGTAATGGCACTAGAGTTGACCCCTTCCCTCTGCCTAACGCAGGGGTGCCCAAACCTTTTGGGCCGCGGGCTGGTCATGTGGTTCAGGAATTTAGTTTTGACGACTGAGCCTTTTCTTCTATGTGTTACAGTTTTATGAACTCTTCTTCAAATTACTACTGTAGAGTATTTGTGTGCATTTTTGTGAATTTGAATACCTGAATTAAAGGAAATTTATTTTTCAAATTAACACCTACATGGACTTTGAAAATAAACAGCGTGTGAATCAGTAAAGATACTACGTTTACAAACGGTTTTTGCTCCTTCCTTTTCAAGTCACACCGTTTGGCCCCACTCTTTTTCATCACAACTGCAAATTGTGCAACGCTCTGATACGCAAACGGGGGAAGGCACTAGAGTTGACCCCCTCCCTCGGCCTAACACTGTAGTGCCCAAACTTTTTGGGGCATGGACCGGTCATGTGGTTCAGGGGGCTGGTCATGACGGCCCGTGGGCTGGATCTGGCCCCTGACACCAATTTATCTGGCCTGCCCGCAAAGCCCTCATTGCTCTCAGAAGCGTAAGTAAAAAACGTGCCCGTACGGCCCTGGCCTAATGGATATTCCTGTCGTACCCATCATCGGAGGGGGGTGGGTGGGAATTAAACGATTATGGTTTTCTTGTACAATTTTGCTTTTAAGTAGATTTAGTTTGTTCGACATCATCTTGAAAACAAAAATTCGCAGTCAAAGCAATGGTATTCCCGGTGGTAATGTATGGTTGTGAGAACTGGACCATTAGGAAAGCTGAGCACAGAAGAATAGATGCCTTTGAGATGTGGTGTTGGAGGAGAGTCCCGAGAGTCCTCTGGACAGCAAAGAGAACAAATAGGTCAATTTTAGAAGAAATCAACCTTGACTGCTCATTGGAAGGGCAAATAGTAAAGATGAAGCTTCAGTACTTTGGACATCAAATGAGAAGGGAGGATTCACTTGAGAAGGCCTTGATGCTGGGAAAGGTGGAGGGCAAAAGAAGAAGGGGGTGGCCAAAGATGAGATGGCTGGATGGTATTGTAGACACAATGGGCACAGAGCTAGGCGGGCTGAGGAGAATGGTGGAGGACAGAAGTGCCTGGAGGGCAATGGTCCATAGGGTCGCAAAGGGTCGGAATCGACTGTGCGACCGAACAACAAAGGTTTGTTTGTAGTGGAGACTTGTCAGCCGTCCTGAGGTGGGGAAAGCCATGAAACGGAATAGAGCCGTGATGGCGAACCTTGGCACTCCAGCTGTTCTTGGAGTTCAATTCTCAGATGCCCCCGTGACTCCACACGAACGGGTTTACTGCGATTCATCCGGGCCGCGCCGCCCTCGTCGCTCCTGGAAGCGGAAGTAAAACGCGCCCGTACGGGCGCGTTTTACTTCCGCTTCCAGGAGCGACGAGGGCGGCGCGGCCCGGATGAATCGCAGTAAACCCGTACGTGTGGAGTCACAGGGTGCTTGGGCTTCTGGGAATTGAACTCCAAGAACAGCTGGAGTGCCAAAGGTTCGCCACCAAGGGAACAGAGGAACAAGGGAGACGGAGCGGGACTCGATCCCGTGCCGCTGGGACGGCTCCCGTAACGGCGACGCCACAGCGAGGAAGAGAGGGAGGAGCCAAAGCCCCGCTGCAGCCCAGGCAGGCTCTTCCCGGGACCGGACAAGGAGGGTCTTTCCCTTTCTAGGGGAATTCTTTGAGGCCGCCCCCGCCCCTTTGCTGATCGCTTTCGTCTGGCGGGCGGCGACAAAGGCGGACCTGGCGGCAGACCCTCCAGCCAATGGGGAGGCGCCGCCCGGGGAACTGGCGGGTGCTGCTGCGTGGCCGGGCCCGGGCCTTAGCGACGCTCACGGCCCCTCCGCAGCGGGGCCCCTCAGCCGAGACCCGGATGGCGGCGCTCTTAACGGTGCCCGCGCTGCTCCTCTTGCTGCCGGGCGTGGCGGGTGAGTCAAGGCCAGGCAGCGCCGCCGCCGTGGACTTCCGTCCGGCCCCCCACCCCGCGCCTCCCCCTCGGACCCCTCCTCGGGAGCCGACCAGGGCGCGCTCCCGGGCCGAGGAAAGGAACCGGGGGTGGGGGGGTAGCAGGGGTAGGCGCGTGTCCGAAACGATTTAGGGTTGAAAGGATTGTGGTGTAGAAAGGGACCCCCGAATGAGGCTCTTTTCCTGTCCCCAAGAGCTGGGGACAGAGACGGGCGCGCAATCCGCCACGCAATACCCAAGTCTCAAACTGCTGGCTAGCTGTGACAGGGCGAGCTTCTTAACCACTAGTGCAGGGGTGTGCCCAAACTTTTTTGGGCTGCGAGCCGGTCACATGGTTCAGGAGGCCAGTCACTATGGCCTGGGGTCTGGATCTGGCCCCCCTGGTGCCAATTCATCTGGCCCACAAAGCCCTCGTCGCTCCCTGGAGCAGAGGTAATTTAAAATACCAGTCCGGAAACCATACATTACTGTACGGGCTGCGCAAAAATTACCGTGCATTACCGTGCAGGGTTCGCGCATGCACAGACCCATTTCTGCGCATGCATACTGGGAGGAGCCTGGGCGGTCTGTTTTTTTCTTCCCATTTTGACCCAGGACGGACCGGAAATCTTTTATTATTATTTTTCAAAAATTACTGAAAATTACCGTACATCTCCGTACGGTAGTTGTGCATCGTACAGAGGGCCAAATTACCGTACGGCAATTACCATATAGGTTGGCAACGGCGCTTCCGCTCCCGAGAGCAACGAGGGCTTTGTGGGCCGGATGAATTGGCATCGGGCGGGCCTGATCTGGCCCCTCCCCCGGACCATAGTTTGGGCACCCCTGCCCTAGTGTGATAAATCTATGCTCACCTTAAGACAAGACATGCCTATGAGCTGAAGCCAGGGAGTCAGCCTTGGACTTTGGCTTTGTCTTCCTTGGGAGTTGTGGTTCGGACTCAGTGAAACTTGGTCCCAAGTCAGCCTTGCGGGCGGCCTCAGGCTGCTTTGCTAATCCTAACACCTCAATTAGTCGTGAGCCTGGCTGAGTCGAGTCTAGACTTCCGAGTATATTTAGGAACTAGCTCTTACCTAGATTCGGTATTTTTAAAAAAATTCTTCTTTACTGTCCCAAACAAACCCTGGATCGACAAAATGAAGCCACTTTCTTGGCTTTGTCTTTGGCCAAACTTAATTCCTCATCGGTGCATGTTTCTGGCAGTAATCGGCAGACCAATAAAGAGCCGGATTCTGTATCTCCACATTCGCACAGTGTGTTGTCGTCTGTCATGCAATACCCTCTTGAGTACAGTAATACCTCATACAAAGTCCGCTTCATACAACATCGCCTAATTCCTTGAAAAAAGTTGCCTCATACAAAGTCATGCGACCAGAGTTCATGCGACTTTGTATGAGGCATTGGGGTTTTCCCAGGTTGCATTGTGCCTGGGCAGTATAAAAGGCAGGACACATGCGTGCATTGCTCTTGTGGGTTTTGCATGAGGCAAAGAGTGTTTGGGAGTGGTTTTGAGCGCGATTTTGGATTTTTTGGATTTTTTCGCCAGAATTTTTAGAAGCATTCCTGGGATTTTTGCAGCATTCTTCAGGTTCTTGGACAATCAGGGTTGTTTGACATGTTTTTGTAATGTATTTAGCCTTTAGACAATGTTTTCTTAAAGTTCTGACAGTTTCCTGTCTGTTTCCTTGACTTTGCCATGAAGTTTGTGCTGTTACAGTACAATGTATCTCTATGGAAATGACGTTGTATGAGGCATCGGGGCAAGGATTTGGACGTTGTATGAGGCATCACGGCTAGGATTTTGCATGCCTCATACAAAGTCCAAATCCGTATGAAGTCCAAACTTGTGGAACCAAGTTTGGACGTTGTATGAGGTATCACTGTATGTTGGTTTTGCATTTAGGGATTAAATGAGAGGAGGGGTGATGAAATTGAATATAGTACAGTACTGTATTTGGTAACTTACTTCAAAATGCATTTGTGTATTGTCTTGGAGTTTTTGATATAGCGGTATCCTTTCAAGAAGGTTCAAAGATGTCTTCATCAGCTTCATTATTATGGTGCAGTAAATGGAATGCTGATGCCAAAATGCTCTTTGCTAGGTACATGCGATTGCTGCACATCACCTTCACATTATGCCTATGTGAAGAATGGTTTGTCGTGCAAGTAGGACAACAGCGAGGAACTAGATAATTTTTCAATCTTCAAATATTTTGGCTAATCATAAAAGCTGTTGTGATCATTGTCTCCTCAAAGAACAGATTCTTTATGAAAATGTTTTGCTTGGTACGGTGACTTTCTTCTACCCGCAGTAACCAACAGCCGATGGTTGTTGTGCTAACAAAGTATTTGGAAACAATATTTATCATATTCCCTGATGTGTGTGCAGAGTCCTGGCATGATCAAAATCACATCTACCTTATGGTAACCCTGATAGGATAGTGATGGCGAACCTTTTAGAGACCAAGTGCCTAAACAGAGGAGTGAGGCAAACTCTATGCTGGGGGAGGGAGGAAGTGCTCCCATTGGGCTGCTGGGCAGAGGGATGGGGCAAACTCTGTGCTTAGGGGAGGGAGGAAACGCTCCCATTGGGCTGCTGCGCAGAGGGTTGGGACAAACTCTGTACTGGGGAAACAGCACACATGCCAACAGAGAGGGCTCTTTGTGCCCCCTCTGGCATCATTGTGCCTTCATTACAATATGTAATGCTACTTAATTTTTAATGTGTTACACTGAGATCATAATGGGCATGTGGCAACTTTTTAGGTGTTTAATAGTAATCAAACAACAAGCTCTGAATATCATGCAGAGAGTAATGGAGTTCTCCCTTCAGTTTGGAGTTGAGAGGGCACAATTTGCTTATCTATTTCCATTCCTGTATTTATTTGTATTGGTATTTTGGCTGAATTCATTGTCCAGTGTAGTTACGTTTAACAATTCTAAAGTGATGCTCTGAAGTCTTGAACTGTGGTTCTTTTAACAACAAATAACATAAACTTGGAAATAATTATGTCTCATCAAAAGTCTCTGTGATCACAGTTTTCTTTTTAAAAAAAGATGATTATTTTTTTCTTACAGGGGCATCATGCTGTTATCTTGCAAAGGCTAACTTAATGTGCCAAGATGTTTGTAAACAAGTAAGTGCATTCGTTTTTGAATTTCCATGCACATTAAGTCTTATTGAAATTATAAATTGTGCCCGGGTGGTGTTGGGACATGGGTGCTATGCTCATGCTTTACCACTACTCCGGGAGCTGCACTGGTTACCGGTGTGCCTTCGGGTGCAATTCAAGGTGCTGGTTTTGACCTTTAAAGCCCTACATGGCAGTGGACTGGGTTACTTAAGGGACCGCGTCACCCCAAGATATTCCGCCCGTCCTATGAGGGCGGACAGGAGTGGCTCACTGGTGGCTCCGCCTATTAAAGAGGCACATATGGCGGGGACGAGAAGAAGAGCCTTTTCAGTGTCCGCCCCGGCCCTGTGGAACCTCTTACCACCTGAACTACGCCTCCAGACGGAGCTACTCCCCTTTCAGGGGGCGCTTAAGACATGGATGTGCCAGCTGGCATGGGGCCCAACAGTTGTGACAGCCCAGCCCCACTGGCTGATTTGATGGTCATTCCGTAGTGCTCCTGTCTGTATTTTTCTCCCTCCTTTTTCCCTTCCCCCTCCCTCATCTTTTAATTTTTTACTTTTGCACAATTTTTTTAAAATTGTGTTCTCTATGTGTTTCTTAAGGGGTTGGGGGGGGCTTTTGTTTTTTTAAAGCTATATATGTTTTTAACTCTTTGTTAGCTGCCTTTGGTCATCTTTAGAAAAAATCTTATAAATAAATAAACTTCAAAACAGTTGCTTCAGTGTTACAAAAATGTATTGTTATGCATTTAAGGCTGATTTTTTAGCCTGATTGTGAGTGAAAATTCTTTGTTTTAGATATTTTTCTCTTTTTTAAATTTCTTTTTTTAAAATACTTTTTATTATTTACAACAAAAATAAATATAAAAACACAAAAATACAAAAAAGAAACATCAACAATAAATAAAAAAATATTTATATACATTACCTACATAGAACAAATAACACACCAACCCCAATTAGTGAAAAATAATCCACCACCCACCAATACACACAACTTCCCTTCCAGATTGTACAACAATCTGGCACTTCCCATTAAGGGAAAAGGGTGGTGGTGGTGGCAGAGAGATCCTGCCTCTTCTAATCTAGATCTTCGCTTCCACCTCTTCCAGACTGTACATTCACTTGTAAATGTTTGGTCTAAGGAGCTGAAGTTTGGGAGACTGGCACATTTTTCTATCTGCTATGTATGAATCAATATAAAATTATATCACTGCAAACTTGCAATTTTATATTAGTTTCACTGGCATAGTTTCTTACTAGATCTCAGGAATTGTAGTCTGGTAAATATGTGAGAATCTAGTGATTATGTTGAGAACTCTATATTGAAGATTCCTAGCCCTTAATCCCAGGTTCCAGGATTCTAAGGAAAAATATTTTTTTCATTTTCCTTTAGATTGGTTTTCAGCCTGGGAGTGTGTTCCTGCCCCTTCAAGGTGGGAGCTAGCTAGCAGTGCTGTGCAGGGAAGGAGAGAGAGAGAGAGAAGGGGGGGGGGGGGAGAGAGAGACAAGGTCTCACAGAAGTCTTTCAAGAGTGTGGTCAAGGGAGTTTACCAGAGTTCATTTACCAGTCAGATGTAGTCTTAAGTCCGAAGGGAGATCCAGAAGTGTAGTCAAAAGTCCAAGCAGGGGTCCAAAGTCCAACAGGTTAATCAGGCAGTCAAGGTTCAAAGGCAGGTAACAAAGTAGCAGAATGTTGGTTGACAACAAACTTGTTCCAATGGATTGGCAACAGTAACAAGCCCCCTTAAGAGTGCTTCCTAATCAGGGCTTCTCAGCTGTCAGCGTTCTCTGCAAACGAGCTCTAGACAATCTTTGGCGCAGCCGGAGCTTGTTATGCAGGTGTTTTTGTCAACGTTCTGAAGTTATACACACACACACACACACACACACACACACACACACACACACACACACACAATAATAATAAACAATATAAATGCAAATTATAATAGCATACAATACAAATACATAATACTGTACAGTACAAAAATAACCCAAAAAGCACAATATTACAATAACATAATATCAAATCCAGTTACAATATTATATAAATATAGCCAGTCAATAGCAACGCAAAAATACAAAGTATACCAAATATAAAGTATCAATCAGTAACAACAAAATTAAGCATCACAATGCGCTATACAATCAAAATATCCAACATAAGAACAAAAGGCAAAAAATACAAGACAAAATATAAATAAAGGATTCAATACATTATTACATAAACATGAGCAATAAAAGCACAATATACAATACAATAGTACAATAAGTCCAGTAAGTACAATAAATTTCAAACGGAGCCCGGCTCAACGTTTGAACAGAGCCCGGAGCTCAACGTCAAGGATGGAGCCCAAGGCTTGGCGTCCCCTGACGGAGGTTCAGCCCGGGGTTCAGCTTAGGAAGGCTGTGGGGAAGAGACCGAAGAGGGACTTTCTGACCACGCCGACCGCCTCGCAGCCGGGGCCAATCTCTCCCTCGCCCTCGCTCGCACTGAGGGTGTCCAGTGGGTTTGGCTGGGCGAAGATTTTTCTGGCTGTGCCGGCCGCCTCACAGCTGGGTCCAGTCTTACCCCCGCCCTCGCTCGCACCGAGGGCAGGCATCTGACGGCTCCTCAGATGCCGCTCATCTTCCTCCCCGGCCAGCTGCTGGTCGAACAGTGGTGATGGTCTCGGTAGCAGGGCGAACGGCTATTGAGGACGCCATGTCACTGGCTGGTGTGGCCGGGGGAAGGCGCCTTGGGCGTCAGCACCAGAGGCGCGGATTTTAAAGTCTTGCCTCCTTGGAGCGCACCTGCTCCCACTTCCCACCAACCGGTGTGGCTGGGGGAAGGAGCCTCGGGCGTCAGTGCCAGAGGTGCAGATTTTAAAGTCATGCCGCCTTGGGGCGCACCTGCTCCCACTTCCTACCGACCAGCGTGGCCAGGGGAAGGAGCCTCGGGCATCAGCGGTGCGGATTTTAAAGTCTTGCCGCCTCGGAGCGCACTTGCTCCCACTTTCCACCGACCGGCATGGCCAGGGGAAGATGCCTCCTTCCCTCGTTGCTGTCAGACCCTGACTCAGCGATTGCTGGGTCCAGGTTTGACATTTCATGGTGAGGCAGGCTCGCGCTAGAAATGGGTTCAAACACTTGTTCCCAGTTGTCACCATCTGAATCCAAATCTGGGGCCATAACATTGGGAGAGCATACAGCCAGATATCTGCAAACAGAGATAGATGCCCAATTCAGATGTTGCATTCTTTGCTGCCTGGTCTGCTATTTTTTGTTTTTGACACTCAGAGGAAATTTCAGATAATAGCAGGGATTCTGCTGCTCTGTGTTAAAAATTTAACACCACCCCTTGGGCTAGCCTTTAGATTCTAGTTATGACTAGTTTGTTGGATTGCAGCTGTAGATCAGTTGCCAAACAAACAGTGACTATGTAGTATGAATGGTCCTGCCTCAGAAATATATAGTCCTATTTCTGGTGTTTTTGTAGGATTTAGGCACTATTAGGGTTGTTCTTTTATCAAAAATTTAAAAGCAGTTTTCTCCTCTAGATACAATAAAACCCCATTTTATGGAAAAAGTCTGTAGGAATGCCTTAAAGAAACGGTCCTGACCAGACCAAAAAACCAACAACAACAACAACACACACACACACATACCCCCCCCAAAAATGTCAGACTTGATCCTCACCCACCCCTCGATCGATCCCACCAACTGGTGAGAGGCTTGAGTGGAGAAAATGAGGTGTTCTTGGAATATTACCCTTTATCCAGCACATCAATCAATTGAAATCCCCAACTGATTAGTGGTGGAAAAGAGGGGGAGTTCTTGAGGTGCAGAAGAGAAAGGGGAAGCCCTTAAGAACAACCCCTCCTCCCCCCCCCCAGCCGACACCCAACGGTGGAGATTGATCGATCAATCAATGCAGGATTTAAAAAAGGGGGTGGGTGGAAGGATACAGTAAAGGACGAAGTGAGCTCCCTACCTTTTCTATGCTGCTGCTTTCTTCTGAGCAGTTTGTCCGGCCGCTAGGGGAGCCCAGGTGGCGGCAGCAGCAGCAGCAGTGTTTTTGCTGCTGTTTCCACAGCCTCCTCCGCTTCTTCAAGCAGCAGTAGACTGCGGGGACCATATCCGCTCCATTCCACTCTTTGTACGAGGTTCCCCCGTGGTGCTTCAGCTGGGAACACACACCACTCTGGAACTTCCTGGTCACGCGCCAGGCACCCAGGCACTCGTTCCCGGCTGTAGTGGCACGGAGGGACCTCAGACGAAGACTGGAACGGAGTGGATATGGTTCCCGCAGTCTCCCGCTGCTGGTAGAAGCAGACACTGTGGAAACAGTGGCAAAAACTGCTGCTGCCACCTCCTCTGCAGTGGTAAGTGATAAATTGCAACTTCTGGTGGTGGGGGAAAGTGCCGTTTTAGAGAATAAAATGGCACTGATCCACCATTTTAGAGTCTAAAATGGCGGGGCTGCCATTTTTGATTCTCACAGACAGAAGGAACTCTGGGGAAACCCATTCCGTAAGTTGAATTTCCCCCCTAAATCGGGATGTGATTTCCCCAGAATTTTCTTCCGCAAAAATCCTTTCAACCCAGAATAATTTCTGACATGAAATTATTATTTTCCAGTGAATCTGTATCTATATTATGATAGTCTTATTTTAAATTCTGGTGAAAATTCAGGCTTGATTTCTTCTAGAACCCATTTATTTGTCTTTTGATGGTCTGTAATATTTATAAAGCTCTCTTCCAATACCCCTTTTGGGATGACAGAAAAAATAGGTAGAAATACCAGACTAGAGGCTTGGAAGCATTCATTTAATAAAGAAATGTGGGTGCTCGGAATTCCCAAATTCTTGATTCCTTTTTCTTTATTAAAATTTCTCTATTTTGTCTTTTTTTAAAAAAACTTGGCTTTTTCAAGGTGTGAGAGCAACAGCAAAATGCATGGGAATGTTTTAGGAATCCAGCCTTCATTTATACTCCTTTTCCTTCTTTCTTTGTTTCTGCTTTTCAGTTTCCTTTGTAGTCATTGTTAAGTACTTTTCCTTTCTTTGCCTTTTTGGTGCAACACATTACTGATGAAGGCTACAGCAAAAAGAGCAGTAGGTTTAGAAGAGTACTTCTTTGGGGTTGTATAGAATGCTCCTCCTTCTGTTTTGCAACCACAAATTGGAAGCTCATGACATCTTGAAGTTACTGTTCTTGTGACCCTTTTAAAAACTCCAACTAGCTTTCCCTGTTACAACCCTTGGCTCTGGTTATAATCCTGTTTTTCTTAGCTGTGTTGCCATCAGTGTCACCAGTCCCAGTAGGTATAAGTCAGCACAGACTAGTGAAAATCTATTCACTATATTTTCAAAATGCATTACTTGAGATTCCTAGGTGTGTGTATCTAAACTTGAATGAGAAAAAGTATAAAATAGTCTGCATTACTGACTCATGATTTGTCTTGTTTTAATAGATTTTAACATCAAAGAGTGATTCTCATTTGAAACACCTTTTGCAGCGTGCACCTGAATATTGTCCAGAGTCAATGGTAGGTACAATTACATTTGGTACAATATAAAATGATACCAAAGGTCTGATATTAGCAAAAGGAAAATTTAAAAGTAAAATGTCCTTGTTTTTTGTTTCAGCATATTCTTAGGAATTTTAAAAATTATTCCAGTGTCTTCCTTGGATAAATGTACTGACTACAAAAAACTGGGACTCATGATAAAATAGACTTGTTGAGTATTTGACTGATATTCAATTTTACAGAAGAAATTGGTTAAACTGTGCTTGTGAGAGTGAGCTGTATTATTCTAAGCATTCTGTCTTTGTCCAGAGTTGTATAACTGAGATAGAATGCTGCTGTAATGTTATATATTAGAATACGAGCATAGATTTTGGTTTTGTTCCTCTGGCTTCTTCTCCACTTTTGTTCACAACTTAAGAGTTGCACACATCATCCTCTTCACTCTTTCATGCTCCCTTTCTTTTTTCACAGCAAGCACTTCTTCCCACTCCCCCACTACTCTGCAGACGCGCCCCCCCCCCATCTCCACGTATCCACATGGGACAAAGCCTTTTCATATTATGCCAGCAACAGAAAATTAGACGCTCCCAAGCAGGAGAGGAAAACAACTGCTTTGCAAGCAAAAACACTTCTTCTTCTTCAGGTGCCATATCCGTTCTGGATATTGGCTATCATTCCTGTTTTTAACTCCTCGGAACAATTCTTCCAAGGACATGCCACATCAGTCTCTCGGGGTCTTTGGACATGAGGTCCATCTACATCCATAGCTTCTCTTCCTAGGGATCTTTTCTTGCAGAGTGAGTTGGAGTATTCAATTATGTTGTTCCTCATGATATGGCCAAGGTATTGGCACTTTCTTTGCTTAATGGTCTTAAAGAGTCCCTGTTCTTTACCCATCCAGCGCAACACTTAGTCACATGGTCAACCCATGATATCCTTAGTTGCTGTCTGTAGATCCACATTTCAAAAGTGTTGATTCTCTTTTTAGATGTTTTAGTCAATATCCAAGCTTTGACTCCATCTAGCAATACTGGGAATATGTAACATCTCACTATTCGGATCTTTTTAGCAAGAGTTAGATCTCTACTGCATAACAAATGTCGCATTTTTATGAAAGTGGATATTGCCTTTTCTATTTGTATTTTAATATCTACCTCGGGATCCCAATTTTCATTTAACATACTCCCCGAATAGACAATTTTATCCACTCTTTCAATTTTTTGTATTTCTGCCATTAGCTTGCCATGAGTTGGTGTTCATCTTATAACCAAATATTTAGTCTTCTTGGTGTTGAGATCCAAACCAGATTCTGCGCTTGAAGCTCTAACTTGATCCAGCATCAACTGAAGATCTGCAAGATTTGTGGCCAGCAACACTGTGTCATCAGCATATCGGATGTTATTAAGGTGTTCTCCATTAATTTGAATACCGGTGTTTAAATCTGATAGTGCTTTTGAAAAAATACTCTCTGGATATATATTAAACTAGGGATTCTCAACCTGTGGCCTGTGATGCCATTTCATGTGCCCCCCCCCACTGTCTCCACCACACCAGGAAGTACCATGTGGTGGAGGAAGGGCAAAATGGCCATCCGCCCCCCAAAGCTATGAGGTTGAGAACTGCTGTATTAAACAGTGTCAGCGACAACACACAGCCTTGTTGCACACCTCTGCAAATTTGAACCTGCTTCCTCAGCTGCTCTTCAACTCTGACTTGAGCTGTCTGATTCCAATAAAGGTTGGTGATGATTCTGATATCTTTATCATCTACACCTATTTTCTTCAGTGCTGTGATCATCTCATGCTGGCATCTGTCAAAGGCTGGTGGAATTCAAATAAGCATTTGTCTCATGTAGGTAGGAAAAATTATCTCAATTAACCCATTGTAGAAGAGCAAATCCCAATGTATTTGCTGGTGTAATCATGTGCTTAATTAGCTTTTGGATCCTCTGCAGTTCCTCATTCTCCCCTATCCTCCACCCCACAGTTTCCCCACACACATCTGGTCCCAGTGCTTTATGGCATACCCACCTTCATAACTACATCTGAGCGATTTGACTGCTGTGTTTTAAGTGAACAATTTAACCTGCAAATCCAATGCAAACACTCATTGTTGTTGTTGTTCAGTCGCATAGTCGATTCCGACCCTTTACGACCCCATGGACCATTGTTCTCCAGGCGCCTCTGTCCACCATCCCTTTCAGCACTCCCAGTTCTGTGCCCATTGTGTCTACAATACCATCTAGCCATCTCATCTTTGGCCTCCCCCTTCTTCTTTTGCCCTCCACCTTTCCCAACATCAAGGCCTTCTCAAGTGAATCCTCCCTTCTCATTTGATGTCCAAAGTACTTTAGCTTCGTCTTTACTATTAGCCCTTCCAATGAGCAGTCAGGGTGGATTTCTTCTAAGATTGACCTATTTGTTCTCCTCGCTGTCCAGGATACTCTCCAAACTCTCCTCCAACACCACATTTCAAAGGCATCTATTCTTCTGCGTTCAGCTTTCCTTATTGTCCAGCTCTCGCATCCGTACAATACCACTGGGAATACCATTGCTTTAACTATTCTAATTTTTGTTTGCAATGTGATGTCTCTGCTTTTCACTATGCTCCCCAGGTTTCTCATAGCTTGTCTCCCCAGAATCAGTCGCCTTTTTATTTCATGGCTGCAATCCCCATCTGCAGTGATCTTTGATCCTAAGAAAGTAAAATCTGTCACTGCTTCTACTTCTTCCCCATCTATTTTCCAGGAACTGATCGGACCTGTTGCCATTATCTTGGTTTTCTTGATATTGAGTCTCAAGCCAGCTTTTGCACTCTCCTCCTTCAGCCCAATCAAGAGATTCTTTAGGTCTTCCTCACTTTCTGCCATTAGGGTGGTGTCGTCTGCATATCTCAGATTGTTTATGTTTCTCCCAGCAATTTTGATCCCATATTGTGATTCCTCCATCCCTGCATTGTGCATTATGTGCTCTGTGAATAGATTGAATAAGCAGGGTGATAAAATGCAGCCTTGTCTTACTCCTTTTCCTATTCCAAACCACTCTGTCATTCCGTGTTCTGTCCTGACTGTTGCTTCTTGGTTCATGTACAGATTTCTCAGGAGACATATGAGGTGCTCTGGTATTCCCATCTCTTTAATTACTTGCCACATCTTGTTGTGGTCCACACAGTCAAATGCCACAGTCAAACACTCGTTATGATTTCAATTTTAACTGATGTTATGAGTCAAACTGCAGCAGAGTCGAATTGCTCTGATTCGGCTGTCCAACATATTTCTCTCTGATAAGGCTAAATGAGAGAGGACATTTTCCTGCTCTGCTGGTAGGTTGTTCTTTTTCTCTGCAGGTGACCAAAAGAACAGCTAATTGCAGGTATGTGTTTCTTGCATGGTTTGTCTTCTAAAAAAGTAATATTTTTATCACAATCAGTTTCATTTTGTTAGTGTTTTTATTTTATTGCTCTTTCTGATAACCTTATTGAAGTGCTAATCCAAAGCATTGCATTATCCAGAAGTGACTGCATTACACTACTAAATACATGTTATAAAGGTCCCTGAATGATTGCTTATTTATTATGAATAATAAATATATTATAATATTAATAGTATTTATATAGTTCTCATTTTTTTACTTATGTCTGACTACATGGTCATTTTTTTAACCATATAATTATTTTTCCCCAGGGAGAGGTTTGGGGATGTATTAATTCTTCTTTGCCAGGTAAGAGGTATTATAAAATGTAGTCTCACTTACCAGTAAATACTAATGGGGCTAACATCTTTTTAAAAAACCCAAAAAACACAATTTTTGGAGTTTCGATATTTAATAAACCTGCTAATAAAAATATAGTTTTTAATCTAATACAAATTAAGTCCCACTACATTTAGTAGTTCCTATTTCATCATGCTTGGTCTAAAGCTCTGAAGCTCTTTGTTTTCCTTATTTGATATATGAAGGAAGTTTCATGGTAAAGCAGTGTTCCCTTCTGTGTTGTCTGCTACAGCACGCTGTATGCATAGAAATTGTACTGTAACATGGTTTGTAACTTTTCTTTAAAGGTGTATTGAAGAAATCTGATGGTTGGGTTGGCTTAGGTTGCTGTGAATTAGCCATTGTTGTTGAGTGTCGACAAGCATGTAAACAGGTAAATATTTCTTTATGATGCTGAAGTCAAGGTTTTGCTGCCCCTAGATAATGGACTTCAATCTTCTGAAACGAACTTGACATACGTGATATATACAAGAATTTGTCCAGATGACTTTCACCTAAACCAGTGGTTCTCAACTTGGGGTACATGCCCCATAGGGAGATTTCAATTTCCAGAAGCTTAAGTCAGTACATTGGGTGATCAGTGCTTTGGGGAATTGACTCAGGCTTCTGGGAATTGAAATCCAAAAACCAAAGGTTGGGAAATACTGCTCTAGAGCTTC
This sequence comes from Bradypodion ventrale, assembly GCA_035047345.1. Lineage (NCBI taxonomy): Eukaryota > Metazoa > Chordata > Lepidosauria > Squamata > Chamaeleonidae > Bradypodion > Bradypodion ventrale. The sequence goes on from JAWDJE010000006.1 coordinate 50,698,223, forward strand.
ATACATGTGAGATGTATCACTAATAGCTGATATTGTGGTGCATCTTTTGTGATGCCATGTTTCTCTAACAAGGTCATATAGACAACACTAGCAGCTTATTACCTGAATCTTTGCAAACAGGTTTCCGAGCTAATACCCATGGCATTGGTTTTCTTCTGAAACTTTATAAGTTTAGCATTACTTTCTTCATTTTGAATTATAGGCTGTTAACTGAGCATGTTTTTAGACACTGTTTGGGTCACTTCATGTGTCATCCCTTGCTAGTTTACTCTTTAACTTTTCAACTTGTGATTTTTTAAAAAGCATTTTCAGTGACTTTTCATATATGAAAACATATTGGTTTAAAAATGATGTTTATTAGTTTTGCATTCTCAGTCTAGAATTTTCCTTTCTAATGAAAATTAGAAAATATTTGTTATATGAATGTTTATATAGAATATGTCCTGTTCATTTTATAAGGCCTCCCAAAGCCTATTCATTCCCCCAATTTTAAAACTTTAATCAGGTAGACTCTATAAGATGTATATTTTTCTTCTTTTTGACTCCTGAAGTGAAATTACGACCATGGTGACAAAATTGTGTGCTAAAGCATGTCTAATGAGAAAATAGCTGATTAAAACACTCCATTATATTTATTAGGAATCAATACACATCTCTCATCTGAATTTCAGTTTGCCTTGTTTTGATTGTTAAAACAATATGTTTTGTAGTTTTGTTTTTTGTGTATCTTAACATGGTTGGGGACTGCAGTGGCTTAGTGGTTAAGATGCTGAGCTTGATGACTGGAAGGTCAACAGGTCAGCAGAGATGAGCACCGAACCCTAGAGTCAGGTATGACCGGCCTTCGAACAAGGGTGACCTTTACCTAACAGGGTTGACCCATTTCTCATAATAATAAAAAATAAAAATGTTCCAATAGAAAAGCAAGGCAATAAAAAATCAATCTACTCCAAAAGTAGGTCAAAGTACAATCACCAATAACAACCCAACTATTGGAATAGTAAATCCGTTTATATATCCCCAGTGTTAGCTTGTCTATAGTAGCTTTAAGTCCTGATTTTTAATTTTGTAACACACACACAGAGTAGTGTGTATTCACTAAAGGGGTGGTATATAAATCAAATAAATAAGCCATCCATGTAACCCAGTAGCACACTGATATACAGTACAGTAAAGCCCCGATTTACGAATGCCTCGAGTTACGAATGCCTTGAATTACAAAAAACTCGAGTAACGAAAGGGATATTTGCGTAAATCGATGTCCTGATTTACACAAATAACCCGACTTACAAAAGGGGTTTGCATAGATTTTTACAGATCAAAATGGCGCTGCCACAATTTTAGTCTCTAAAAATCAAATGTTTAGTGCTCAAAAGGGTGGCGCCACCATCTTGAGCTCTGAAAATCCACCCCCCGCCACCCCGCTGAAAATTAAAAAAAAACCACTTGCCTTGGCGGTGTGGAGGCGGCAGAGGAAGCGGCGGAGACATTTTTTACGACATCCTCATGGCTGTTTATGCCGCTGTGTCTGGCGTGACCGCCTTTATCTCCAGAAGGCTTTGGGAAAGGGCCCACTGCGTAGCCCAGTGCCTTTGCAGCGACTGAAAAAGTGGGGGGGGGGCTTTTTTTATTGCAGCAAAGGCTCTGGGCTTTGCAGAATGGTGGGGACCAAAGGAATCTTTCCTCCAGACCCTTCCTCTGCGTACCTGGCGGATGGGCCAGCAACAGCAGCAGCCACGGGGATATTTTCTATGAAGTCCCTGTGGCTGTTTCTGCTGTCGTCGCTGGTTGCTCCACTGGCTCCACAAGGGTCTGGACAAAAGATTCCTTCGGTCCCCGCCATTCTGCAAAGCCCACAGCCTTTGCTGCGACCGCAAAAGTCCTCCCTACTTTTTCGGTCACAGCAAAGGCACTGGGCTACACAGAATGGCTGGGGCCAAAGGAATCTTTCCTCCCGACCTTTGTGGAGCCTGCGGACCTGGCAGACAGGCCAGTGACAGCGGCAGAAACCGCCACAAAGACATTTTTTTGCGATGTCCCCGTGGCTGTTTCTACCGCTGTGTCAGGCATGTCCACCACCCCTGCTGCCTCCAGAAGGCTCTGGGAAAGGGATCCCCTTGGTCTCCACCTTTCTCTGAAGCCCAGAGCCTTCGCTGCGACCGCAAAAGTCCCCCCCTTGCGGTTGCAGCGAAGTCTCTTGGCTTCGGAGAGGCCACGCACGAGGATATGCCCCCGCGCTCCACCAGACCATAGAAGCAGCGGTGGCAGTGGTGGTGGTGGTTTCCACTCTCCGGAGCAGCAGGAAGAAGGAAGCAGCACAGCAGCCAAAAGGTAGGGAAATCTCTCTATTTAAATTCTTTTTTAAAAAAATTAATTTTTCTATGCATCCCTATGGGGATGCCTCGAGGTATGAAAAAAATCAAGTTACAAAAGAGGCTATGGAACCATGTTGATTTTTCTTTTGTAACTCGGGGTTTTACTGTATTTGGAAAATCCACCCACTTGGCCCACAAAACCTCACAGAGGCAAACAAAACACCCCCCCCCCCAAAAAAAAACAGACACCAAAATTTAGCAAAATAAATACATAATAAATTAACCAAATGATTTTTTAGGGGGAATGCACATGGAGGTGGGAAAGGGGAAAATGAGGGGAAATAATTCCTCGGCCTGAAAAAACCAAGCAAGCAAGCAAATTAAGGTAAAATATAAGCAAAGCTCTCTTCAACCGAAAACTACCAGCATTTGAAAAGGTTTCCCTCTCATTCACTTGATGACTTTTCTTTAACTCTGGTAGACAGCAGCAGATAGGCCAAACAGGCAGAAAAAAATAATCCAAGAAAGGCAAGGACCAGAGGTGGGGAAATTCCTGAAGAAATCAGGTTCAAGAAAATTCAAAAAGTAATCCCAAGCCCGGCTACCTGGGGACAACAGAATAAAATATGGGAGAACACCCCCCCAAAAAAAAATCAAGAAAAAACGGGAAAGAGGAAAGGATCCAAGATGGAAGTACAGAAATGGGCAGGCAGGCAGCACAGTCCAATGCATGGCACTAGGACCTTGATGTGCGCGTTTTACTTCTGCTTCCGGGAGTGACAAGGGTGGCGCGGGCCAGACGAATCGCAGTTAACCCATTCATGTGGATTCATGGGGGTTTAGGCTTCTGGGAATTGAAGACCAAGAACATTTGGAGTACCAAGGTTCGCCATCATAGCACTAGGAGGTTACACGTTCACAAGGAGTGACTGAAGCAGAGAAAGAGCACTTCTCACTGGGTTCTGACGAATCCGGGCTCTTACAGATTCAGAATCCCTACTGCCACTGGATATTCTTGTTAGACGATGGTGTTGTGGGATGAAACATTTCCTAGGATGTTTGACAGACAAGGGATGAAAGAATGATCAAACAATTGAGGGAGACATAAAAAACATGAAACTTCTGTATACATCTTTTCTTTAATATAATTTGTTCATATTTTAGATGCTCTTTTTCAGCATTCAATGAAAGAACATTTAAACAAGCAAAATGAGAGCCTCTTTTGTGCTTCCCCCCTTTTTATTTTAAGACTAGCATAGGTTGCCCGGCATTGCCGGGCTGTTATAAACTGTGATCAGCTTTTTTGGGGTTTTTTTGTGGATTAAAAAAAGAACAAAGGATGATATAATTTTTTCAAATTGTTTTATTTATCCAAATAATATTTTAGTTTGTGGGGTTTTTTTGTAAATAGTTGTACCGTAGGTAATATTTTTAAAAATGTGAAAGTACATTTTTTTAATTCAATGGTTTTAAACTGTGTTTAGATGTTTTGGGTTTTTATTTGAGTTAAAACTCAACACAGGATGTTATAAATCTTTTTATTTTATTTATTTAACATATGTTTGTGATTTGTGGTAAACTTTTGATTTATTGTTATGTTTTTGACTTGTTTTTACTCCTGTGGCCTCTAGGTGGGGCTGTTGTGTGTTTTGGTTTTGATTTCATTTCACGTATTTTTTCTTTCCTGGCCTCTGGGTGGGACTTCTTCCGGTAAGTAGTCTCTTTGTTTCTTCATTTCTGTTCCGGTCTTCGTAGAGGGAGGAAGTGCTGGTGAGTTCTCTGGTTTTCTTTCTTCTGGGGTTTTTCTTTGTTTTGTTTTTGTGGTGGTGGGCTGGGAGGTGTTTCTGTTTGTTTGTTTTTTGTCTTGGTTGAGTTTTAGGTTTGTGTAATTGGTTTGGTTGTTTCTGGTTTTGTTTAATTTTTCTCATTTCGTTGTTTATTTTTGTAATTAGTTGTTGTTTGTTTGTGTAATTTGTGGGGGTTTTTGTGTTGTAGTTAGGTGTTTTGAATGTGGTTTTGTGGTATTGTGGATTTTTTGTTTGTGTACTTTGTGGTTTACTTTTTTGTTTATTAATGTTTTTTAATTATTGATTTATTTTTGTTTTATTATTTTTATTAATTTTGGTGTTTGTTTTTGGTGTTTACTTTAACATGAAGAACAGGCTGCCTGTTGGTTCCTCTTTTCCCCATTGCTGCTTCGAATTTTGGTTTCAATGCAGCAATGGGGGAAAGGAGGAGGAGGCAGTCAGCCCAGGAAGGTTCGTTTGGTAGGTTGGGGGAGAAGGAGGAGGCAGATAAGAGCTATCTGCCTAACGATGGTTCTCTCCTCTCTGTCTCCTTTTTCTCCTGGCTTACCTAACCGGAGATGGGCAGGCAGCGATCCGTAAGGGGTGGTGCTCTTCCTTGCAGATTGCTGGCTGCTGCTTTTGTATTTGGAAGTACAAAGGCATCAGCCAGTCATCCGCCAGGGAGGGTGCTTCTCCTGATGAACTGTTGCCTGTTTTTTGGGTTTTTTCTACCTGGCTCAACTTTCCTTGAGGCCGGTGGTGGTCTCGCCGTGTCTTCGGCGGGGTAGCGTGGAGGAGAGGGAGTCCCTCTTCCCCCCATTGCTCCGGGAAAGAAGGCTGGCGGGTGTCTCGCGGTGGAGTTTTGTGGCTTGTTTGTTTTGCGAGGCTGTGAGGCGCTGTGTCCGCCTGCTGGGGACTTGCGCTCCCATTGCTTTTTGTAATTTTATTTTTCGCGCGCCGGCTTTCTCAGTGTTCTGTGCGCTTAATTTTGCATTTGTGGTTTCCGTTTGTGCGGCGGTTTTTTTCTGCGGCTCAATTTTGATTGGCCGCGGCGCGTCTCACAATGTTCTTTTTGCTCGCACCTCTCAGCCTGATTGGCTGCGGCGCGGCGCAAAGAACGTTGGGAATTGAAGTTCTTTTTCTTTGTTTGCATTCGTGGGGTTTTTGCTCCACTGGCGCATTTCTCAACCATTCAGTAACCTCCGTACCGGGTTTGGGCGAGTGCAGGAGGCTCGGTACGGGATAGGATGGACGGGTGCAGAAACGTATAGCAAGTTCCATTGGTTAACCCTTGGATTTATAGGTATAGATGAAAAGCACATTCTTAGTACACAGCTTCCTGACTTTAGTGGTGTCCTCTGTACTTAGCCTTTGGCCTATAGCCTTCAGAGTCCCTCTCGCACAGAAACCTCTTGATCAAATTCACTGTTTCCCCTAACTTTCTGAGATACTTATCTGACCATTCTCCTTCATAAGGAATAATTATAACATATTACCAGATTTCACCCTCTCTGCGAAATTTTTTATTCACATGATTTTCTTTTTAATTCCGTACTCATTACATAAAAAGCAATACTAATCAATCTATATTTAAATTTAATGCATGAAAAGTTTAAATAATTTACAGCAATCTTTTATGCTGCATCAGGCTTAGTTCATCAAGAACTCTAGAAGTTGTAATACGGTAGGTTCATTTTTCATCTACAGCTGTGAGTTATTTAAATCATTTTATTTAATGATAGTATATTTAGTGTGCAAACCCCCATAGGTAGCAGGTGTTAAAATATCTCAGGGGTGTGTGAACATAGAGGCAGGAACTAAAGTTACAAACTAAAATAACTATTTAACAAACTAGTAACTTGACATAAATCGCTCTCTCTTGCTCCCCACCGCATGGCCAGATTTAATTTCTAAAGTTTTGGATGGTAACTTCACTCTGGTTGCATATTAAAATGTATCTCCAAAGTTTTAATTCTGTCCATGAATTTTCTTCATGGTCGTGAGGTGGGTGCACTAGTTGCTGGATAGCTCGTACCTCTAACTCGAAATGTTGGAGATAAACTGCTACTATCTTCTCCACCAGTAGAACAGTATGCATGCTGGATTTGCAGAGGTATGATCTGGGATAGGTTGATTTACCTTTCTCTATCCAGGAGTGTTGCAAGATCAACTAAAGTCGAAGGTTGGAGGGCTTCTTTGGGAGAGTGGGGTTGTGGGCGCTCTGGCTCCAGCATCTAGAACCCAAAACTCTCCCTCTTTGTTCCTTCTTATTTTTTCTTCCCTCATTCTCTGCTAAGTCTAAGTGTAAGTCAACTCTGCTACCAGTTGCTTTCAAACCTCTGCGTCCTGCCCACAGTTAAGCCCTAGTATAATCAGAGCTCTGCTTTCCTTGCTTGCTCCCTTGATAACCTTCTTGCTTACCTCCTCCTCCACTTCTATAAGTACCCACAACTCTCTGGTTGAGAACCATGATGAGCTTCATCTGCCTTGAAACTTCCAAATGATTATTTTACCCTAGTGCTTCCTGGACCAGCACCTTTCTCTGGTTTTGGGTCATTGATCTCCACTAGTGACCCAGCAGTCTGCATATTTATGGCTGGGCACTCTTCCTGGCATCTTCCATGGATAAGAGGAGCTCAGATTATCTCTCGGATAGCCTAATGTTGAAGGCATTATTCATTTATATATTTATTTATTGCTACCTTTCTCCCTATAGGGGACCCAAGTTGGCTCACAACAATAAAAATCATGAAACAATATTTTCAACAGTTAAAATACAATATGAATACTATACAATATTAGTAACAAACATATAACAAGTTTAAATCCAAGGTCAAAAACTATTTTAAAATGTTTAAAAACATGTTAGCATATGTGGTGGGGGTGTAAGAAGTTGAAGCCATTCTGGACGAGTGTAGAGTATGAAATTGGGAAAATTTTGAATGAAAAGGTTAAATTGGACGCAGTTATAGTATTACTAACGGATGTTGATAAGGTGGAATATAGTAAAAGGGAATTAATGGCAGTCATGTTATCAGGTGCCAGACACTGTATAGCGTGGCAATGGAAGAATGATGTCACTCCAAAAATTGATGAATGGTACAATGAGTTATGGACTATTGCTTTAAACGATAAGCTCACCTGGGAACTAAATTTAATAAAAGAAAATAAATTTCAGGACACGTGGAGATGTTTTATAGACTATATACTGCATAAGGATCAAAGTCAGAAGCCAACGCCGGATCAGCATTCCTTTTGGAAAGGAATCATATAAGAATTAAGTAACTCTGTCCCATATGGCAATGTAAATAGCACATGGTGAATGTCCTGTATTAAGTTGATGTGTTTGTTTTTGTTATTATGTAATGTGTAGATTTAAATAAAATTTAAAAATAAAAAAAAACATGTTAAAATATTTAAAAGGGATGGGACCAACCCTGGTCCTTGTTGGGGCTCCTTCACAGTTTGGTGATATGGTTTTATATAATAAAACGTGACTTGTATAATATAATGCCTTAAAAAGAATATGAAAATTTTAAAAAAACTGGTTTTCCATTCAAAATATGCAGCGGTTCACATAACCTTTTAAAATAAAAAATGGTGTCACTTCTGAGTTGTTACTATTTTTTCTATTTAATTTTTTTATTAAGCTATTATTTTTAGAATAATATAGAGTGTTGCATTACTAATGAAATTAATATTTTTCAGGCATCTTCAAAAAATGGGATTTTGAAAATTTGCAGGAAGGAGTATGAGGCAAGTATATTACGTATACTGTACTCGCTTTCTCCCCCTTTGGTAATTCTTATGCTTTCTACTTGTTGATGGACCATAGAGCACAGGTGGACAGTCTTACAGGGACCAAAGAATATGTTTTGAATTGATTATTATTTATTATTTACAGTATTTATATACCGCCTTCCTCACCATTAGGTGATCCAAAGCAGTTTATATCAGAGACTAAAACATCAGCTAAAATCTTATCTAAAACCAGTTAAAAATTATCTAAAAACCACCCTAGACCCTCCCCCACCCCAATTAAGAGAGGAAAGGACAGCCAAGCAAAAGCAATTAACAGGACCCCAAATGGACTACACGAGCCAGCGGGATTGGGCTGTGATGCCAGTCGTGCCCCACACCCGCTGGCATAACCATGTTTTCAGCGCCCTCCTGAAGGGGAGAAGCTCTGTCTGGAGGCGCAGTTCAGGTGGCAGGAGGTTCCACAGGGCCGGAGCAGACACAGAGAAGGCTCTCCTCCTGGTCCTGGTCAGATGTGCTTTTTTGGTTGGTGGGACCACTACGGAGCCCCTCTGGTCTGCTCGTGTAGGACAGGATTTGTGAGCACCCAGTGTCTGTACTACCAAGAGGCCAGGGTCATAGAATTTGCACCTAAAGTTTTAAAACGCATGCTTAGTACTGTAAAGATTGCTATAGTGGGTTTTATTAATTGAAAAATGGTCTTAGAAAAGAAGGTTTGTGTTCTGTGTGCATTCAACATACAACAGCCCTGATAGTGTTTTTAAGGTAAGTGAGATATTTCAAAGAAATGTTACCAGTGCCTTTGCCCCTAGTGAGTTTTCATGAATGAACAAGGATTTGACTCCTAGTCTCCAAGCTCTAGCCTAGTCTATTACTCTAGCTCCGTGATGGCGAACCTTTGCACTCCATATGTTCTTGGACTTCAATTTCCAGAAGCCCAAGCCCCTGTAAATCCACACGAATGGGTTTACTGCGATTCATCCGGCCCGCACCGCCATCGTCGCTTCCAGGAGCAATGAGGGCGGTGTGGGCTGGATGAATCGCAGTAAACCCATTCGTGTGGATTCACAGGGGCTTGGGCTTCTTGGAATTGAAGTCCAAGAACATCTGGAGTGCCAAGGTTCGCCATCACGGCTCTAGCTATTGCACTATTCTGAATAAAGGGAGTGTCTCCTTCTTCTTTTTAGTTCCTTCTCATGATGTGTGGCACCTGCCTCCATCACTATAGCATATCGGGCAACAAGACTCCTCATTGCTTCTTCAGCAATAAAGTTTTACAGGGCCGGGGTGCTAACCTGATGCCCAACCCTCCTCTAAGTTTCCTATGCCCTCTAGTGGAAAAATAAATAAATTAAAAATCAGTATACAGGGGATACAGTACGTGTTGGAAGATGATGATTCCATTTAAAACATCTCAAAGCCATTTTACAGTAAAATATGCAGTAATGAAAGCAGTAAGTAAAAGAATTAATATTAACAGCAATAATACCTTTAAAATTATTCATTAAAATAATCAAAACCAACACCTAAGCAAACAAACAAACCTATGGTTGACAGCAGAAATACCCAACATTGACAGGCAACTTAATGCATTGATAGGATCACCCTATACTAGGGATTCTCAACCTGCAGCCCGCGGGCTAAATGCGGTCCACGGCACCATTTCATGTGCCTCCACCACACCTGGAAGTGCCATGTGGTGGAGGAAGGGCAAAATGGCTGACCCCCCCCCCCCCAAGCTGACTGAGGGAGCGTGACCCAGCACCCGACTTTAAAAGGTTGAGAACTCTGGCCCTATGCTATGGGTATCATATCAGAGGAGGCTTTTCTCTGCATCCAAACAAAATAACCCTCAATAATTTGAGTTAAATTAATCACACATGAGTCCAACTATGACAGACTGCTGTCTCCCTTATAGACTGTTCCTGACTTTATGCACCTAATCAGCTTTGCAGAGAAGTTATTGAAGTATAGTATACCAAAGCAATCACTTTTTGTCTCCCTGACCTAACATCAGATGTATTGCCTTATTCACTGTTTGCCTTTATAGTGAAGAGGTTTCTTGCTGAGGAAGCTAGAACTGTTATCAATAGCTCCCTCTGTGTGGCTCTTAAATTGGTGCTATATAGAGTACTCAGCCATGCAAATCTGGGTCATATCACTCCTCCAGCTATTCCTTCCAGGGATGCATGCTAGCATGCTAGCTTACCGGCAGGTCATATTGTTGCCAAGTTTTTTTCTTAGCAAGTAGTTGAACATTCAAATAGAGTACAGTATATGGAGACAGGCCCAGGAAGGGGAACAGCCTGCAAATGTCTACAACACCTTTAGAAATGATCTCTTCTCCATAATAAATCTTCTGGGGTACACACAAAGAGCCTCCTTGAAAAATGTGACATTTTTGAACCACAGTCGGGTGTACCCTGGTAACGGCAACTTTGTGTTGCCGGCTAATCTTTCTCACACTAGGTCAAGCGAAAGGAACTACAAAATGAACTTACCAAAAGGTTCCTTCATTTTGGCAGTTCCACGTCAGGCCTAAACATGGAAGAAGAAGAATATATCTTTCACCATCCACAATCAAAATAATTGTGACACTGGCTTCATGCAGCATTTAACAATGAATTCTGCCCACAGTGCATTCAAGAGCCATAGAAGCAACAATATTGTCATTTTAAGTAGAATCATAGAACCAAATTGGGACTTTTCCTTCCCCTCAACCATCTATTAGTTTACAACCCCATCTATACAGTTGCTCACGCACGGTTGTTGCATACCTGTCAAGTTTCGGGAAATTTCTGCCAAATAAGGGAAATTTCCCGGCCAAAACAGGAAGCTGGACAGCTATGCTTATCCTGTGCTGGCCTCCAGTCTAACTCCAGTCTAATTGTAGTCTAACTAATACGGGATGATGGTGGGAAAGAGTGTAAAATACGGGGGTTTGACAGAAATTTCCCGAAACTTGACAGGTTGTTCTGGAGATATCCAGCTTCTTATTCCAACCACCTATTCCACCCCCTCACTTTGAACAAGGGGATGGATGATCAAATGTCAGATTAAGATTCAGAAAATCTGAGTTTGAATTTCTGCTTAGCCATGGAAACTCACTGGGAGATGGCAATATCTCTGCGATCCATCTTGCCGTTCACACATGCAAATTTCAGAAAATATGGGGCAAAAACAAAGAATTATTTTTCCAACATAACAACCCCCCCCCAATATTATTATTATTTCATGTGTATGTGAGTTGTTCTGTGTCGAAACAGGAAAGAGGCAAGGAATTGCCATGCTGAGGGATATAAGAAGGACCTTTGAAGATATGCCAAATGTCCATCTGGTCTATAATTATTTCTGTAACAGTGACTGAAGAGAGTGGAAGCATTCAGAAAGTGGCTCCATGTTTACAAAAAATTGTTTGCCGGGAGCCACCATTGCGTTGTTTTAGGTCACTGCCTTGTGCTCTATCTTTAAGATTAGATCTTATGGTGTGGACAACATGCAAAAAACAAAACAAAAAATGGATGGACTAGGGATCCTGTGCCTAGGGATCTTCAGGGATATTCCTAAATGTACTGCTTTATGTGATGACATAATTGTTGGTTCTGTTCTAATATAAAGCTAACCAATTACTAAAATTATTGTACTGTGTGAACATACCAATAGAAGAAATAGTTCTAAGGAAATGTATTTTATTTACTTTCCATTGTGTATAGGTTTTGTTGGAAATGAAGAATTCATGTTGCACAAATAGTCTTTTTAAAACAGCTATTGCTAGATATCTTGTTCAGAAACAATTATATTAAGCTATGCATAAATAGCAGTGATATTTTCAGGAATATCTAGCCAGCAGATATGTTCAAAACAAAAATATCTTAACATGCTGTTTTATCTTGTCTCCTGTTTGCCAAACGGCTATTTTAGTAATTGGCATGTTCTTAAATTCTATGTGGTTAATGGATAATAAATTTGTCATAGCAAAATTGTGCAAAAATAAATATCTATGAAATAGCCATATTCTTGGTTTATGTATCTTGTCCCCTATCCAAGAGCCAAGAGTATGAATTCAGGTTTGATTGATTGTGCTTTTAGATACTCTTGTGAATAATTAATGATTTCAGGGATTGAAATTAGCTATATTTAGAAGTAAACGTAACTTGTCATACAAGGTAACATGACAAACCATAGTTAACCAGAAGAAGATTTTTTTTTGGTTATAATCATTCTCCTGATAGTTTGTGTATGACTAAGAGGAAGCACGTGAGCCCAAGTCTCTCTGCATGTAAGTAATCCTGTTCAACCATGACATGTTATACCAGCTCCAGGAGGCCCAGCCAGTATAGAAAATATGTTAAGAATATCTAAAAGCCATAGGTTTCCAATCCCTTGCCTAAACCTTGGTTTAAAATGACATGAAAACAAAGATGGCAGCTACAATCTAGGTCACAGGTAGACGACATATACCTTTTGTACTGCCTTTCTAGTTACTGTAAGATATTTCTTGCTCCTTTCAACATTAAGTTTGGAACTTCTTGTTTGGACATTTGTTTTGCACTTTGGTAGTGAACAGAATTGGTAGACCTGATTTAGTGAGTAATTGCAGTCAAAAAGCTGTAATAACCAAACAAGGGTTCCAGTCTTGTCTAGACTTTTTGATACACAAATTGCATACCGTTGATCTTACTTCATGCATTTATTCTGTTTATTGTGGGATAAATGCTCTAATGTATAAAGAGCAAGATTATTTCTTCTTGCAAGTTTGACTTAGGTTAAACAGGTGTTGCAGTGTTGAGTACTGTCATAGAATTATATAACCTTTTAGTTTATCAATGTCATGTTTATTTTATTTGGCTCCCTCAAAAATTAGCATTCTGTAGCCACAATGCATGATCATCAGGTGTACTCCTTTCTAGTTGGATGGTTTTTTATTGGTTTTTTTTGTACTTTTGAGGTTTTTTCAGATCCCCAAACTATCTTTTGTGGTTGGGCATTAACATTTGTAGTAAATAAGGGTTTCCACTTGAGGAACAAAGATTACTTATTTCCTTTGAAAGAAAGAGTTTTCTTCTTTTTCCAAAATCTTTAGCTGTTGGTCTTTTGATAGAGATTTTCATTTGGAAATCCTGTCATACTAGCAGTTAAAAGGCACTTCGCAACTATTCTTTCTTTTCTATACAGGATTTTCCACATTAAGAGAAAAAAGACAGAAGCAGCTGAGAGAAAAACAAGGAAGGGTAACATGTAGAGCAGGGGTGTCCAAACTACGGCCTGGGGACCAGATCCGGCCCCGAATGCCAATTCATCTGGCCCACGAAGCCCTCGTCGCTCCTGGAAGTGACGAGGACTTCATGGGCTGGATGAATTGATGTCGGGGGCTGGATTTGGCCCCTGGGCCATAGTGACCAGTCCCCTGAATTACATGACTGGCCCACGGCCCAAAAAGTTAGGGCACCACTGATGCAGAGGATGTAATTGGTCTGAAATCCTTGTAAATTTCAATGAATGAGGCAGGGTGATAACTATGGCAAAAGTCTAATCAGGGGACTCTCTTGAACTATAACTCTGCATTAATTATCTTTATTTCTTCTAATACTGTATTATACTTCACTGCCCACATCTATAACCTTTCCTCTGTTATGCTAGTGTGTTTCTTTCTCTTTTCTGGATTTCTGCATTCCTGTAGGAGGTTGACCAATATTTGTTGGAGAACAGAAGGACAGGTAAGAGAGATTCAAAAATGGGAGTGAAATAGTGATCGTTGCTCATAACAGTGTAGTTTCTTTTCGTAATTTCTTTCTCTTCATTTTGCTTCTGTTGGAACCACCATGCCATATTTCATCCATATGAATGTGTGGAATTACATCAAGAATGACTACAAATAGAGAAACACAGAATTTCTTTCTGATGGTTTTCACTCATTAGTGTTTTTTAAAATAGTGTTCTCACATTTCCATCCTAGTCTTCCATATGTTATCATCATTAATGACTAAATCTTAGATGCTTTGATTGATTGATTAATTAATTGATTTATTGATTGATTGCATTTCTATAACACCCATTTGGGTGGTATCCCACTCTGGGCGGTGTACAAACAGATAACTAACAACAACACACAGCAAATCAAAACAAATAAATAACAAATATTGTACGTCACAAACTAAAATAAAATAAAGTAACTGGCATCTGAGGGCATAGGGATAGATTTCATGGAAAAGCTTATGCTGTATTAAAAGCTGGTTCAAGTTACAGAATGTGAGGTGGATAGGTTGAGGACGAGGTGTTGATTTTGCCAAAGGGTATAGAGCAGTGATGGCTAACCTTGGCACTCCAGGTGTTCTTGGATTTCAATTACCAGAAGCCCAAGTCAGCATTACTGCTGATCAGGGCTTCTGGGAATTGAAGTCCAAGAACACCTGGAGTCCTAAGGTTAGCCATCACTGGTATAAAGAAATCAGGTGTGTAGCTTAGAAGGGCAACTGTAGGAACAAAAGAAGATCCTTAAAAATAAAGATGATTTTCTGGAGACTGAAATCATCTATGTTACAGTATTCAAGATTACTATGTACAGATGTGAAAGCTGGGCTGTAAAGAAAGCTGGCAAGAAAAATATATAACTCATTTGAAATCTGGTGCTGCAGGAGAGAATATAGATACCATGGACCATCAGAAAGACAAATAAAAAGTAGCTATCAAATCAAGCCTAAATTCTAATAGAAGTGAAAATGACTCAACGTAGGTTATCCTACTTCAGGCATATCATTCAGAAGACAAGGATCTCTGGAAAAAGCAATAATGTTTGAATGTTGGAGGGGGGAGAGAACAAAACATGATTGACTCAAAAAAGGAAACCATGAGTCTTGAGAAGAGCTGGTAATGATGGGGCCTTTTGAGAGTTACTAGTTCATAGAGTTGCCATTCAGTTGGAAGAGAGTTGAGAGCACATAACAAGAAAGAGGAGAACCAGAACACTGAGTCTTAGATATTGTTTCATTGTTGTAGAGCTCTTTTTGATATGGGAAACCTAGCAAACAATATAACTTTCTTTGATGTGGAAAAAAGCCTGATTATTTTTAAAATAGGCATCAATATGAATAATGTTAGTATTACTTTTGCCCGTTTGATTATTTTAATGAAAATGGAATATTTTTAAATACTTCTGCATCTAACCATAACTCTGGGACTTCAGTGGCTCAAGTGACTAAGATGCTGAATGGGAGGCGGAAGGTCAGCAGTTTGATTCCCGAGTACTGCAGGACGGAATGAGGTAACAGTGTTCTGTGCGCCCCGGTGTCTAGTCATGCCTGCCACATGACCACAGAAATGTTTGCAGAAGCAGACAGAGCTGGCTCTTTGGCTTTGAAAAAGAGATGAGCACTGCACCCTAGAGTCGGATACGACTGGCTTTCGAGCAAAGGAAACCTTTACCTACCATAACTTTTACAGTGGTATTTCTGCCTATTTTGAAGCAAATAAATAAGTTATCATTTATAGTGTAAGATATGATTTTGATAGTCAGGTTAGGACATCTATTATTTGCCTACGGCCCGTGGACCGGCCCCAGCCTATGGTGCCAATTAATCCGGCCCACAGTGAGAACGCCGCCATTGGAAGGGCCAAAAATGAACCAGAAGTCCCAAAAAACACGCTGAAAACACACCGGAAGTGCTGAAAACACACCAGAAGTCCTGAAAATTTGCCAAAAACATCCAAAAACACACAGTGAATGCACCTGCTGCCGCCACCACTGGATGTGGTAGAAGTAGCAGTAGGAACCATGCCTCTGGCTCACACAGCTATCTGAGGGGGCGTGGTCCAGCCTGCAGCGCGAAAAAGTTACGGACCCTTGGCCTAGAGTAAAGCAAATACAGAATACCTAGTGAATGCCAAATACAAAAATTAATACAGTGAAACCTCGTATAATGAAAATAATCCGTTCCATGAAGTTGTTCGCTATGCCATTTTTTTTCATTTTTGCCCAAAAAAAATTCTCATAACAAAAATTCCTATGGGGAAACTCACATAACGAATGTTTGTTACGTGAGTTTCCCCATAGGGACGCTATTTTCGCTTAATGATTTTTTTTGCTATGCAAGGTGCCATTTTTTCAACTTCCTTTTGTTATGTGAGTTTTTTTGCTATAAGAGCCCTTTATTATATATAGTTCCACTGTACACAAAAATGACAGAATGGGAAATATCAGAGTTTAAAAAGAAGAACCAGAAAAATACTCTGATACTCTGGTACTCAGTTGTTTAGGTATCTGGTTGTGGAGCCAAAGGCTGGAAGTTCGATTTCTTACTGTGATTGCTTACTGTGTTTACATCAAATTTAAGAACAAGAAATATATTTTTTAAAGTTGCAGAGAGAAATTTTTTGAACAATATTAAAAAAATAAGAAAACTAAAATGAGGACTCTGATTGTTGAGGCATGAATGGATTTACTGTATTTAGGAAACTGGTTTATGAATTAGAAAGAAAACTGTTTGAAGGTTAATTGATTTTACAGATGGGATACAAAGAATCATACTATTAGTTATTGCTTCTTTAGCAGGGCTGGTGGTAGCTCAGTGGTTAAGAGGCCTGCCTTGTTAACTGGAAGGCCATCAAATCAGCAGTTCGAGACCCGGGTACTGCATGATGGATTGAGCGCCCATCTCTGTCCCAGGTCCTGCCAACCTAGCAGATCGAAAGCAGTTTGAAAGCAAAAAATTGCAAGTAGATAAATAGGGACCACTTCAGTCAGAAAAGATCTTGGTGACATGAAAGGAGCCTCATTCGGGATCATCATCATCATCATCATCATCATTATTAAGCAGGAAATCAACAAATTCTATGAGATACTATAAATCATTTTTGAAACGAAAGACTCCTAAAGGCAAGATTCTGGAGTGACATTTTCTATGGGGAATCGTTGAAAGTCCCAAAGTCATGTTTGGCTTTTTTAGTTCCTGGCAGTAGTAACCTGTTGGGAGGTTAAAATGTACATTCTGGACTGAAGAAATGGTTTCATTTTCAGATTAAGTCTTGAGGATAATCATTAGTACAAAATAATTCATGTGAATTTGTTCTGCTCAGGTGGGGAGGGCAATGATCTACACACAACAGTAACTTCAGAAATCTATTGTATACCTCCCTGCTCTATTCTGCTTATAGGCAGGAAATTCTGAACTTGGCACCAGATTTAGCTTGGTTTCATGACAAAGTTATTATTTTTCAGATGGTATCTGTATTAACCTATTCTGGCATGTGTAACAAAAGCAATAAAAGTAAAAACATATGCTGTATAAACAAAATCGGTGGCATTGACTTTTTTTGGAAATTATAGACTTCCCTCCCCGTTCTGTGACCCCCAATGGGTTCTCCCTGATGAAATGGATACCAAGTGAACCACAATGGAATTAAACACTTTTTTGTGTCGCAGTAGCCCATTTGGGAATGGGATGAAATTGAACTCTTTTTTTGTGTCGCAGTAGCCCACAGCGCTGGGTTACACCTAGACTTGGTTTTACTTCAGCACAACATCCTGAAAATGTATTTATCTATACTTCAAAGACAACAGCCTGACAGATCAGCTGTTTGCCCTGCCTGTTGAGATATCTGTATAATGAATACTTTGAACGTACATTATTGGTGTTAATAATACCTTGGTCACTTTAAGAGTTTGTTATAATAAACCCCTTCCTACCCACCCCATCTCACTTAGACCACACTATCATGTATACTCTGTGTATATATGAACTTGTGACCTAACCATAATGCTTTCAGAATTTAAGGAGGTAGATTGCAATACACAAACTCTTAATCTTTACACGTGCCATAAAGCTTTTTGTGTGTGCTTGTGTGCAATTTTCATATTTCATATTTTGAAAAGCGAGTTGCTAGCTCCTCTCATCTTTGAAATTTAAGGAATTAATAACAGTTGTTTGCTGTGTGACGGAAAGAATTTTCCGACAGAATGAAAAACCAAAATTTATTCAAAATTTAACCCAGAATCATTTTGGGAAAACATGGACCACAAAGGCAATTGTACAAGCAATTTCAACCCTCCAGTGGGTTTTCCTTCAAAAACTCAGTTATATATAGGTTACCAAATTGGATGTGTCAATTGTCATATGAGTTGATCACACAAAGGACAGCCCACTGGAAGGAAAAGTGACTGCCTAGTTGCTCTTGTGTACATGTGTTTCATGACATGATTTTGGTTATCGTGTTGAAACTAAGAAGCTGTTTAGTAAAAAACCTGCCAACTTTTTAGGCCATGACAATGTATTTCAAAATCTAACCACAGGAAATGGCAGAAGGCAGCATTTTGTCAATTGTTAAAACCTTTACCTAATGTTCCATGCACTAAGACTGTTCTGGGATCCTGCAAGGCATGAAGACATTGCAGCTTGGAGCCAATATGCAGCATCACCTCACATTGTTTTCCCCTACTCGGGTTTCTAGACAAAGGCCAAGCTAGTGGGGAAAATGGAAATAAGTATCTTTTGTGATGCATGAATTGTCAGATGTGAGAGTAAGTAGTAAATACAATGGGAAATGCCTAACAGATTGCATCTCAGTTTGTTTATGGCGATTCTCATGTATGGTTATTTTAAGCCACTTCCTTAAGGAATTACTAAGAAGAGCAAACAAAAATAACCCCTAAATATAAGCATCATAATTCTACTGTACATAAGTGTGGTGCTTATTAATCTGTACCAAGAAAATTTAAAATATGTGTTGGAAATGATAGTCAGTGAAAACATTCTGTAACAGTTATTTTACATGTTATTTATTTATTTTCAGATTTGGATTATTCTTTACAGAAAGCAACAAAGGGTTTTTAAAACATATTCTTTTCTACATTTCCTTTTATGTATTCTACTGTAGCTGTCATTCTTAATGCTGCAATGGTACTTAGTCAAAGTTTATAGAAGAGTCAGATATTTAACTGTTTGATTACACTTTTTGTTTTTGCTTTCAGAATGCCTTGTTTAGTTGCATTAACAGAAATGAAAGTAAGTATTCCTTTAAAAAAATTCATTTCATTTATTTCTGTTTTAGGTGTATTTTCATGTTTTTAATAACAAGATACAGCCTTATAAAAAATTCTGTAAGTAATATATCCAGTGCTGGGCTTCAAAAATTTTTTACTACCACACTGTGGCTGTGGTATGGTGGACATGGCCAGGGCCACCATCAGGGCAGTACTACCAGTACTGCCGTATAGGGCCTGGAGCTGATAGGGGCCCTGCGGCCGCTGGCCATAACTGTGACATTACTATGTGTGGGGGGCGGGGGAGGGGGTAAAAGGATTGCTCAGTATGGGGCCCAGAAATTTCTGATGCCGGCCCTGGGCATGGCCAGGGGAGAAGCCCTGCATTGCACCTGAATTAGGACTACTTTATTTCAAAACTTGGATGGGTGGGGCCAGCCAGAATTTCTGCTACTGGTTCTGGCGAACTGGTGCGAACCTGCTGATGCTCACCACTGAATATATCAATTTTTTAACTGCTCAAGCTGACTGGCAGGCTGACTAGACTGAAATTCAAAGTAAAGGTAATATATTTTGCCTTCGCATGGAAATGTTGAATTCTTGGCCAAACCAACTGCAACTTAATAGTCAGTTGTATTTACAGTCAACAGAACTGGAGCATTACTTTAGAACCGTGATGTAAAATGACAAGGCAAAGTCAAACAAGTGCTGGAGGTGTAATAAAGCTTTGGGTACATATGTCCATATGTGGTGGGAGTGCGAATACACACAGAAATGTTGGCAGATGGTCGAAAAGGAGTTCGGTAACATTCTGAACAAAAACATAATATTAAATCCAAAAATTGCTTTGTTGGGACAGATGGATGATGTAAATATAGAACATAAAACGAAGGAGTTAATAGCTATCTTACTCACAGCTACAAGGCAGATAATTGCCTTAGAATGGAAAAATAAGATAAATATAAGTAGAGAAAGATGGTTGAGACATATATGGCAGTTGGCATTAAATGATAAATTAACATCTGAAATGAAAGTAGAAAGAGGAGAGGTCAAGAATAGTGTTTTTTGGCAAATTTGGAGACGTTGGGTAGAATATGGTATGTTAAGCAAGGATGGAATAAAACCTGCACAGGAAGAGAGCAAATTTTGGGCAAATTTATAGTTCAATGGGAATGTAAATGGTTGGCATTATTAAGTTCAACACAGGGTGGGGGAAGGAGGGTGGAGGGGTGTAGGTTATGGGTTTTATGTCATGGTATGTTATTTTGTTTGATGTATGTATTTAATGTATAACATTTCTAAAAAATAAATTAAAAAAAAGAATCATGATGGCGAACTTGGCACGCCAGATGTTCTTGGACTTCAATTCCCAGAAGCCCAAGCACCCTGTGAATGGGTTTACCGTGATTCATCTGGCCCACAAATGGGTTTACTGCAATTCATCTGGCCCGTGCTGACCTCGTCGCTCTGGAAGCGGAAGTAAAATGTGCCCATCACTGCTATAGAATATAAATACATTTTCTGCCAATAAAGTTTTACTTGTAATGCATTATCTTACATCTTTTCCCTCCATTAGTGGGTTCAGTTTGCTGCAGTTATGCTGGTCATCACACCAACTGTCGGGAGTACTGCCAAGCAATCTTTCGAACAGATTCCTCTCCAGGACCATCCCAGATAAAAGCTGTTGAAAGTTACTGTGCTTCTGTGAGCCCACAGTTGATTGATTGTGTGAATAACTATACACAGTCCTATCCAATGAGAAACTCAACAGATAGTAAGTATGAGAAATGAGCACATACTTTGCATACTGACATTCTAGGTTCATTTCTTGGTATCTCCATGCAGAAAATCCTAGAGAACTATTGTTAGTCAATGTGGATGACCTTTCATTACTGTCCAGCAGACTAACTGTGTTTTAAGTACCCTTTTCTGTTCCTTTCAGTTGTTTAATAGTATTTTAATATGATAAATAAAATACATAAACATTACTACTTGATAAATTACAGTACTTGTTTAATTCATTACTTAGGCTTATACTGCTGTGACAGAGCAGAGGATTATGCGTGCCGAACGGCTTGTAAAAGGATTCTGATGTCAATGAAAACAGAACTAGAAATTGTGGATGCACTTATCGATAGCTGTAAAACGCAGCCTCTTCCCCAGGATCCTCTCTGGCAGTGCTTTTTGGAGAGCTCAAGATCTGCTCACCCTGGAGTCACTTTGCACCCTCCACCTTCAACAGGCCTAGATGGTGCTAAATTGCACTGCTGCTCCAAAGCAAATACTTCGTTGTGTAGGTCAGTGTACTTTCTCCTCTGTTCAAGTCCTCTAGACAATTATTCCCTTTTTGGCCTTTCATTTGAATCTTTGGTGACCAGGAGAGCAGGAGAGAGATTAAGGAAAGTGACACAGAGAGAGGGGGGGTTATCGCAATGAGATGAAATAGTCAATTTCACTGATTACAGCTACAAATTTTGGTGTAGCATAAGGCAAAAGATCTAGTCATCAGTTGATTCGTCTCCTATCCAGTGTTTCCTACTCAACCTGGGTGCTTGTGAACAGCCAGAGTGGTAGAAAATGAGATACCATGTGAATATATGTAAGCCCTTGAGAAGATCGCTCCTGTTACTTTGAGATGACACCAACATGCCGGCTGCTGAGCTGGGAACTTTTCAGAAAACCTTCATCCCTACAATCCTCATGGAGATCTCCTTATTTGGGGAAAAATACATCACCCTATGCCCAACTAGCCCAGTGCTGCAAAGGCCCCACATTGGAGCTGTGAGCAGAAAATTTACAGGAGAACATAAAAACCATATGAATCACTATGTAAGGTAAAGGTCACCCTTGCTTGAAAGCCAGTTGTATCTGACTCTAGGGTTCAGCTCTCATCTCTGTTTCATAGCCGAAGAGCCAGTGCCGTCTGCTTCTGCATACATTTCCGTGGTCTTGTGGCAGGCATGACTAGACACCGGAGTGCACGGAATGCTGTTTAGCTTCCCACTGAAGTGGTCCCTATTTATCTACTTGCAATTTCTTGCTTTCGAACTGCTAGGTTGACAGGAGCCCCCCCCCCCCCCCCCCCACAAAAAAAAGAAAAGAAAGGCTATGCAGGTTGAGTTGCACAAATGTAAAAAGAAAAACTTTTTTAAAAAAATCACTATATGTGTATCTTCTAAGCAATATGTGTGATGGAATTGTAATGAAGTCTTGGTTTGTGAGTTAAAATGGATTCTGTTGTTGCTTTCCATCCTAAGGGGGTAAAGAGAGGCTTGGAATTTGACCTTTGGGCCAGCTGCAAGTTCTTTTCCTCTTGGGTAGTCAAAATAATTTAGGATTGTGAGAATGGAAGGAGGGATGATGGACATTGAATGTGGAGTCTTATTGGGGAAGGTAGAGGAAAAGATGGGATAAATGATAGTTATAATAATTTCATGTCAGAAATTATTCTGGGTAGAAAGGATTTTTGCTGGAGCCCAAATGAGGCTCCTTTCATGTCCCCAAGAGCTGCAACAGAGACAGGCGCTCAATCCGTTATGCAGTACCCGGGTTTCAAATTGCTGACTTGCTGGTCTTCCAGATAACAAGGCGAGTTTCTTAACCACTGAGCCACCGAAGCCCCGAAATAAAAGGTGAAAGATTTTTTTTTTTTGTTATCTTAGAATGGTAGGGATAGAGATTAAATACCACTTCGATGGAGGCTCTTTAATTTGGCTATACTACACTTGAAGGCTAACCAGTTTTAACAGGACAATGGAAATGCAATATACCGATGATACTGCATTGCCTCAGGAGCTGCAACAGTCAGTCAATTGTTTCAAGAATGCATGTGATCGTTTTGGCCTCACCATAAATGCTCAGAAAACCAAGGTACTTGCACAACCTGCCC
Organism: Bradypodion ventrale; assembly: GCA_035047345.1. Lineage (NCBI taxonomy): Eukaryota > Metazoa > Chordata > Lepidosauria > Squamata > Chamaeleonidae > Bradypodion > Bradypodion ventrale. The sequence goes on from JAWDJE010000006.1 coordinate 50,720,948, forward strand.
CAAGGACAGCCCTTCCAGAGTTCAGTATTACCATCTCAGATTCGACACTGGAACAGGTAGACCATTTTTCTTACCTTGGTAGCATCCTGTCTAAAAACTGCATCTGTGAACACGATGTGATGAAGAGAATTGGTTCTGCCCATTCTGCCTTTGGTTATCTATCACACCGAGTCTTCATGAACAAAGATTTAACAGTTCATACAAAGCTCATGGTATACCAAGTTGTTATCTCAACATTATTGTATGGCTGTGAAAAATTGACCCTCTATTGCCAAGACATAAGAAGCTAAGGTCCATCTTGAATATCAAGTGGGATGACTATGTCACCAACATCACAGTTCTTGAGGAAAGCACATGTAAATAGCATTGAAGCTTCCATCATAAGCCATCGTCTTAGATGGATAGGGCATGTCTGCCGTATGGACGGTTCCAGATTTTCTCATCAAATTCTTTATGGGGAACTTAGCAAGACCTCGTGGAGCTACTTTGAAGCGTTATAAGGAAGCAAACCATGAAGTTGTCTCATATAAACCCACAAACCTTGTAGGCAGCAGCCGTAGATCGCCCACTTTGGCGCCAAACCATCTCTGCTGTTACTGAACACTTTGAAGGAGAATGCCTCAGACATGAAGAGGCTAAGCAATAAGCACGAAAGCTTCATCAAACTCAACCATGTCCGCCACCATTTATTCAATGTAATTTGTGTGGTCGCATGTTTCATGCCAAGATTGGCTTATTGAGTCACCAGAGATACATTCATCAACTGAGAAAATGACTTCCAGGAAAAATTATGCTCAGATACGAGTAGCAGCTGATGACAACAATGAGAATGGCAGAGAAGAAACACCATAGTTTTAAACAATGAGAATGGCAGAGAAGAAACACCATAGTTTTAAACAATGAGAATGGCAGAGAAGAAACACCATAGTTTTAACATGTTCAAGGCAAGAGGAGAGATACTCTATCGATGCTTGCTTGTGAGTAGAAAAGTAAAAAAATGTAATCCTGATTGTGTTAGGTGATTTAGCCAGAAAATATAGATACAGTGGTACCTCATACAACATTTTTAATCTGTTCCACGGGGCTCGTTGTTGTACGAAACAATTGCTATACGATACATGCATTGTATAGCGATTTTCCCTATGGGATTCATCATACAACGTTTTTGTTTTTTTTTGCTAAGTGGTTTTTCCCATTGAAAAATTGTACGATTTTTTCCATAGGGAAAATTGTTATGCTGGACACCATTTCCCCCCAAAATCTAATTGTTATGCAATTTCATTGCTATACGGGGCGATTGTTGTACAAGGTTCCACTGTCGTTATTCCTTTCTTGTTTTAACAAAGGGGATGGGGAGTAAGAATGTTCTTGATTTCTATACTGTTTTGTGTTCATATAATGAAGCTTGACCTTTTACAGAAGACTTTTTGAACTTTTTATTTAGAGCATAAGCTGGTGAGAGTATTCCAGTTATTTTTGAACCTTTATTTGCATTTCGCTACCTAATCCACATATTGCTAAGTCATACCTGATTTGGTTGGTTTGTAAACATTAACAGCCAGGGATTGAAATTTATCAAAGATTTCCCTTGCCTGGGGCAGAACCTCATGTACTCTGAAGCAGCAAAAGGTCTAATGCTGGCTTCCTAAATGGGTGGAGGTCTCTGTCAGGTGATAGTGGGATAATAGGCTACGTTATTCTTACAATATGTTCATAATCTATTGTTTAAAATCTTGTGTAAATTTACTTAGCATAAACCAGATGACATCATCACCTAGTGACAGGAATATTTAAATTAATTAAAGAGTTCCTATTTCGATTTCAGTTTCCAAGGCTACTTTTGCCATGGGGGGAGCCTTTAATAACAGAAACTTTCTGCTGGATCACCCCCACTACCACTGGTGCTGGGTCTGCTGTTAGCAATTCAGTTCCAGATTCTGGCTGTTAAACCCTCCTGCCCATACCAAGGCTTCCCCAAGGTAAAAGTCAGCCTTAGGGAGCCTTTTCAATCTTAAATTGAGCAATGGGAAGTTTTCAATTAATTTCAATTAAATATTGCTGTCATCAGGTGATGACACCACCCTGCTTAAATGGCATTATACTATGCAAACAGGATTTCAGCCATTATTAAGAGTTTCCCTGAGGCAGCTACAGAGTGAGGTGGAGCAGACAAGCACTTGCTCAGACAAGTAACATTTCTCCCCCATTTCCCATCTCTGGATAGCTATGCCTACTTAGAAGAAAGAAACTTCATACATTTTTAGGGTATCTTTCTGTATTATACTTCACCTTTTATTGCAGCTTAATTTTGTTACTTTATTTAGCAGTCCCACTGAGTCCCCTTGGTGAGAAGATTACCTGGTAGCTGGAGAGTAGCTAATGATGTACCGTATTTTCCGGCGTATAAGACGACTGGGCGTATAAGACGACCCCCAACTTTTCCAGTTAAAATATAGAGTTTGGAATATACTTGCCGTATAAGACTACCTCTCTTCCAATGCACACCAAATAAAAATTAACCCACACTCAACCCGAAGACGCGCAGCCCTCTGAGTCGAATGGGCAGGTTCTGGTGGAGAGCCAATCCACGCTCACATTCTCCTCCTCGAGGTACAGGAAGATGTGTGCAGCTTGCTTCCCCTTGCTTCATACTCCCCGCACAGAGCAGGGACTCAGCCGCGGCACCCCCCACCATATGCGCCGGACATATGAAGCAAGGGGAAACAAGCTGCAGTTAAGTACCTGTCCTATAAGACGACCCCCAACTTTGGCACAGATTTTTCGGGGTTAAAAAGTAGTCTTATACGCCAGAAAATACAGTACTTCTTTATGAGGAAGAATGAAATTAGCTAAACAAGTCATGGATAGCAATATACTTAAGGCATCATTTTTAAAATTAACTAACAATGTCTCAAGTAGCTGATTTATGGAGTTTTGGCAGGGCAACAAATGTTTAAATATTTAAGTTGGTATTGTATTGACAGCAGTGGAAAGTTAGGTGTGAAATTAACTACCTCAGATGTTTAAATAAGTTAGTCTTAGATACCATGCGTTTTGATATTGAGGGATTAGCTGCTCTGCTTTTTAGCTTTTTATTGGGCTTTTTCCCAGGGAAGCATGAAGAACTCTGCGATCTTACAGTAATTCTCTGCCGTCCAAGCATCTGAATATTTATTCAGGAGTATAAGTATATCCTGTATTCAGTAAAGGTTATATTTCCTGATTAGTGTGCAAGGAATTGCAACTTAAGAGACGGTGTAATGGTTGTCAATTTAGCCAGCTTTAAAAAGAGATTGATCTAACCCTTGGAGGACAGGGCATTCAGTGGCTATTAGTCATAATGGCTATAGTCCTCCCAGTATCACAGGCAGTCTACCTCTGAATATCAGGTCTTGAGGAGTAGTGGTGGGAGAATATTTCTGCACTTCTTATGAGCTTCAAATAAGCACTTGGTTCTTCACCTTGTGAATGGGATAGTGTATTAGATAGGATTTTGTGTGATCTAGCATGTCATTTTGCTCTGGTAAAAAGAACTCTGCTTACAAATATTCTGAGTCATGAGAAAGCCATGGATGGTCTTCTTACCAAGGCAAGTATTTCTTCATCTGCTGGCCAATTTATTCTGCACATTGAACTTCCTTAAATTAAGTTAGTCATTTTCCTCTACTGCCTCTCCTAAGGACCAGATTCACCTGATCTCCTTTGCTTTCCCCTTGAGTTAAACTGTTTCTCCACGATGCTTAGGTCTTGGGAATCTAGCCTGTACTCCAAAGAGGATTCTTTCTGAAGGGGGCATCGTTATAACCCAGTTTTCTTTGGATATTAGCATCCACCAGGAGACATGGGTGTTTGTAGCATTTTTTTTTATGTAAGAAGGTACTTCTTTCAGTCGATGAGGTTCAGTGAGCAACCAGAATGACTGTGAAAGTCCAAGTAGGCGAATCACTTTTTATTCTCCTTTTATAATCAGTAGAGGTGAAGAAGGTGTTTTTTTTTTACACCTGGAATCAAGAGAGAGAATGGGAAACTGAATCAACACATGCCTGAATAAAGACAATTTGAAGATATGTGCAGAAGGACTGAAAGTGAATGCAATGTAATTTTTGTCTTGCATTATCTTAAAAAGATTTTTCATGAAGACTCCTTGTATTCATTCTTGTACACATCTTCTGTAGTTTGCAATATACTTTTGACAATGAATATTATTATGTACGATTTAAATGTCCCGTTATCGTCTAAATCAGGAGTTCTCAACCTTTTAAAGCTAGGGGCTAGGTCACGCTCCCTCAGACAGCTTCAGGGGCCGGACTGCCATTTTGCCCTTCCTCTACCACATGGCACTTCCTGGTGTGGAGGCAGTGGGTGGGGGAGGCACATGAAATGGTGCCATGGGCCACATTTGGCCTGTCGGTCGCAGGTTGAGAATCCCCGGTCTAAATGTACAAGAGTTTTCATTTTATTTCCTTGTGTGTTTTTGTTTTGTTTTGTTAGAGATTTGTGCACTAAACTTTATAGTAGCAGCTGGGGCAACACACCAACCTGGCATGAATTTGATCGTTTTTGTGAATATAGTCCAGTTGAAGTTGCCATGCTGACCTGTTTAGCAGATGTACGTGAACCTTGTCAACTGGGCTGTAGAAATCTTACTTATTGCACTAATTTTAATAACAGGTAAGACAAGTACACTTATTTCTCTCTAAATAATTATCATGTTTTTGATTATAATACCTGATGAGTAGAAACAAGTATGGTAATGAAAGCTTGTAAGATTTAAATCACTTCTTTTTCCTTTGTGTTTAGCATGATGGATTTGAAAGTGAAAATCCTGCATTTCTTAGCTCCTTCTATGTTCAGTATGTTCTTCAGTACCTTATATGTACGGTACATCAGAATCTCATGCAGCCTCAATAATTATGATTACTGTTCCCGAAAGAGAAAAGTTGTTCACTTTAAAGCATCCTAGAATGCTAAGAAATATGAACAGTAGACCAACCCTTTCCTCAAACAGGGATGCATTGATGCATATTTCTCATCCCTTATCTCCATGTAAATGCAAGACGTGAACTCCATTGTTTTATTCCTTAAAGAGAAAAAGGCCCTGCTTGCAGAGCAAACATAAGATTTGAATAATAGTGACATGCGCAGTTATATAATCTTTGCTAGTCAAGATAAATTGATTCATATTAGAAGGAAGTGCTCTGCAAGCAGGGGCTTTTTCCCTTTAAGTCTTTATTTCAATTCAGCTGTTATGTATTTATTATTTATTTAGTACATAAATATATTTCCACCAAAAGAGAGTGCTCAAAGTAGTCTAAAACTTATTAATAGAGTAAACACATAAAACCTTACAGTGAAACTGGTTGAAATGCTATTTGATTTTAACAGTTTTACAGTGAAACTGGTTTATAAAAAAATTATGATTTTAAGCTAAACAGAGTACATCTCAGGGAGAATCTGCATGATCCATCAGTGCAACAATATAGATTTCCTCAGGGGTTGCCAGCCTTCCTGATGCTGTTTAACATCTATGTAAGGCCGCTGAGAAAAGTCATGAGGAGATTTGGAGTCTGTTTTCATCAGTATGCTGATGACATGCAGCTCTATCTCTCCTTTTCCTCAACAGTGAATGCCGTCTGGAGAAGTGCCTGGAGGTACTTTTTGTGTGGATGGAGAGCAATGAGCTGAAATTGAATCCAGATAAGATAGAGGTCATTCTGATGCAACCAGTCTTAGGTTGAGCAAATTTCCCTTAACGTAAGAAACATTGCTCTCCCAACGAGGGTGAGTGGTTGTAATCTGAGTGTGCTGCTTGGCCAATTTCTTTCTATGGACCATTAGGGTTCAGTGATTACCAGGTCCACTGTTTTTCCATCTGAGGCATTGTCCAGCTACATTCACTCCTGGACCAGAAATCCCTGTGGATGCTGACCTCAATGCTGGTCATCTCATCTGTTGCAATCCTCTCTACGTGGAGCTACCCTTGAGGCTGGTATGGAAGCTTCAGTAGGTGCAAGCCAGGATCATTTTTGGTATTAGCCAATTCAATCATATCACTCTGGCCTTGGCTAGCTTGCATTGGCTACCTGTGCCGTTCTGTTCCACATTCAAAGTATAGGTAGTCATCTATAAAGCTCTTAACTGTTTGGTACCGTATTATCTGAGGGAGTGCCTCTCTCTTAGGAATTCTACTCGTTCATCCCAAATGCTCAGACTTGCCCTTAACCCAGTGGTGACAAACCTATGGCACGTGTGCCAGAGGTGGCACTAAGAGCCCTCTCTGTGGGTACCTGTGTGGGCACCCCAGACAGAGTTCACTCTGCTCAGCAGCCCAATAGGATCGTTTCCTCCCTCCCCTGTTGCTGTGTTGGCACTTTGTAATAAATATGTGGGGTTTGGGTTGCAGTTTGGGCACTCAGTCTCTAAAAGGTTCGCCATCACTGCCCTAACCTATGGAATGAATTGCCAGTAGATAATAGACCAGCGCCAACTGCGCTGGTATTCCAGAAATTAGTAAAAACATTTGTGTTCCACCTTGCCTCCCCATCTTAATTCAATAATTGTTATTGTGTTTGCTTTGATTGACAATGTGTACTTTGTGAGGGAAAGAATTGATATTTTTAATTGTGTTTTATATGGTTTGATACTTTGTAAGCCACACAGAGTGGTGTTCTACCAGATGGGCAGGGTATAAATTCACTAAACAAGCAAACAAATAAGTACTTGTTGGATGGATCTAGCTCCAAGGATGAAGAAGGCGGGGTAGAAATTCTGTAAATAAATAAAATGTTCCACCTCATTTAACAAGTTACTTCTTTCTAATCCTTCTGGAATTACATACAGTTTTATGATTATTTTTCAGAATTTCTTGCTTAATTTCTTCTATGTTTTATTTTTATTAATTCTAATTATAAAAGCCATCACCCTTCTCCCTCCGTAAAATGGGAGGCAAGAGGGGAGGTTGAAATCCCGGCCAGGAGGCTGCGGCTGGGTGAGGTAAGGTGACCAGACATACCACCCCCACCCCTCCTAGGAGTCAGTTGCACCCACGGGGGGTGGCGAGTGCTGGCAAGGGGGCGGGAGCATTGGCGGGGTGCACACGTGATGTTGCCGGTGCACCTCGAGTAATGCATGTGCACACCCACCCACATGACTTCACCAGAGGCGCGCTGGCAACGTCACAAGGATGTGTGGGCACTCACAGTGCCTGCCTGAGTGCTGCTGCCTCCTCCTTGGGCACTTGGTCTCTAAAAGGTTTGTCATCACTGCTATAGGTTAAGCAGTTGGTGTAGGCATGCAGCATCATGTCACAATAGCAAACGTTTATGTTGACTTATTAACTTTTAGCAATTTGCAGCTGAAATTTATGCCAATGCAATTTTGCCAATGTAATTTTTCATTTGGATTCCAGCCACTCCCTCTCAGAGTGCTGGTTTTTGTTTTCTACATTAGGTCTGGAATTGTACAGACATTCATGTTAGTGTAAGTGCTTTTTGTATGACCGTATGTTCCATTTTTCCCTTTGAAGGCCAACTGAACTCTTCAGGAGTTGCAATGCCCAGTCAGATCAAGGAGCCATGAATGACATGAAACTTTGGGAGAAAGGAAGCATCAAAATGCCATTTATAAATATTCCCGTTCTTGATATTAAAAAATGCCAACCAGAAATGTGGAAGGCCATTGCTTGTTCGTTGCAGATTAAGCCTTGTCACAGTAAATCTAGAGGAAGCATTATTTGCAAGTAAGCAGATTTTTGACATGCAGTTTTTGTGGAATTGGAAAGGGAGTGTATATGGATCATGTAAAGCTTTTTACTGAAAAGGCAAAGGTGGGAAATAGAATATCCCAATGCACTCCCTCCTATTTTCAGATTCAAGAAATTGTGCAAGCTTATTTTATTTTTGAGCAGAGCTGAAGTTGACATCACAGCCAGGGTTAAGGGGAAATGGCTATATTATCAATTTACATATGAATTAGAAAACCATGTTTGACCTTTAGTACAAACCATTGTAGTTTAGGTATCTGGTTGTGGAGCCATAGGTTGGGAGTTCAGTTCTTCAACGTGCCTCCTTGACGGGCTGGACTCAATAATCCATAAATTCCTTATCATTTTTCAGTTCTAACATTGTTGTCATCATTGTTGTTACGGAGACATGTATACAGTACAGTCAACCCCCAACTTACGTAAAAAGTCCGTTCCATAGGTTTTTACGTAAATCCGTTTTTTACATAACTCGAAGCAAACCCATAAGAAAAATGATTTTTATGTAACTCAAAGCAAACCCATAGGAAAATGAATTTTTACATAAATTGAAGCAAACCCATAGGAAAAATGATTTTTTTTTACCTAACTCGAAACAAACCCATAGGAAATTGTGTTACGTAAATCAAGACATTTAATTAAACTGGGATATGGTTTTAGCACAAAATCATTATGTAAATCGAATTTTACATAACTTGAGGCTCACGTAAGTCAGGGTTTTACTATATATGCATATTAAAAAGACTGGCTGAGTACTTGTTCTATTCCGTTTAGGAGCTTATCTGAACTTGGTTCATTTGGACTAGTTTAAGGACTGCACAGGATTCAGAGTTGCACAATATTATTTTGAAATAATACTGCAAATGGATAAAATCTCCATGCAGGGGAAAAATTAGAGATGCATGCACATCTCCAGTTAGCGTAGGAAAAGAGGGATTTCCTTAATATGGATTCAGTTAAATACTCTATTAAAATAAAAGTAATGTGTTAATGTATAATCATGATGCTTTCTAATTTGTAACTCAATATTGTTAAGGGGTTGTGTATTTAAAGTATTCATCTGGGATGTTACATAAATGTATAGTATAATAGTAATATTTTGTATGTATGACTCTTATTTTCATATTAATACCTGTGTGATCGGAAAAATGATATTTTTATGTAACTTCATTTTTAGCTGGCAGTACTGTGCATGTAGATAATGTGTAAATACTTCATTTTTCTGAAGATCAGATTGTGTGGAAATTCTCAACAAATGTGGAGACTTAAGCAAATTTCCTGAGGGACACATGGCTGAAAGCATTTGTGAACTTTTATCTCCAACAGATGACTTGGAGACTTGTATACCTCTAGAGACATATCTTCGTAAGTACTGAAGAACTTGTTATGTGAATCAAATATGGAAAGCAAAATATTATCTAGGACTGCTCCAAATTGGTAGAGGTTAAAGGAATCTTCACAGACATTTTTATTAGCAATCAGAAATAATTCCAGTTTCAGTAGGTTTCAGCAGACCGTTTGAAAAGATACAAAGATTTGCATAATTTGGAGGTATTTACAGTAAAACCTCGGGTTACAGCAGAGGTCCGTTCCAACAGCCTCCATCGTAATGCAGAAAAAATTGTAAACCAAAGCACGTTTTCCCATAGGAATGCATTGAAAATAAAAAAAGTCCCGACCAGACTAAACATAATTTTGAAAAACCCCACAAAAACATCCAAAAATGTCAGACACGATCGTCCCATACACCCCGAAAGGGAAACAGTCCCGGCTGGACCAAAAATAAATAAATACAAAAAAAACCCACCTAAAAATCCCGAAAATGCCAGACATGATTGTCCCCCACCCCCACAAAACGACAAAGCGATCTCCACACCATTTGGAGACCTTATCCGCTCGGTTCTGACATGGGGATGTGCACATTAAGCCCATTTTTTGCTCCTACTGGCACCGGGAGAGTGGGGACCTTATCCACTCGGTTCCCACCTTCCTCCGATCTCCCTGGGCAGCGCTACAGCCAAAAACATGCACCTCCCCCAGGTGGCACATTTTTGCCATTTTTCCGCGCAGTTTTTTTGCCCTATTTGAGGTATTTTCAGTGAGTTTTCAGTGCTTCCGGTGTCCAAAATGCAGTGAAAATGTGCTGGAAATGCCCTAAACTCAGGGAAAACATGCCAGAAGCACCCCAAGCACGCCATTTTCAGTGCTTCCACCAGTGGCGGCAGGGTCTTCACCGTGGGCTGGATTAATTGGCACCATGGTCTGGTGCAGCCCGTGAGCCGTAGGTTGGGAACCCCTGATTTAAAGGTAAAGGTTCCTTTTATGACTACTAATTTTTTGAGAGCATCTGGATTTTTCCTTTCCAAATTATTAAAAAGCTTTTGCCATGTTGTGAAGCACATAGGTAATTTCAGTAGTGAAAGCTTCCAAAGAAAAAAGTAACTATTTGTAAGGACTGTTGATGATTTTGTATAATTTGTTTTACAGATCCAAGTACTTTAGGGAACATTGTGGAAGATGTCACGCACCCCTGTAACCCAAATCCTTGCACTGCCAATGAGTTGTGTGAAGTAAACAGAAAGGGGTGTCATCCTGGAGAACCTTGTCTTCCTTATTTTTGTGTGCAAGGTAAATCCTACTGTAGTTTACACTCCCCATGCAGTATTTTTATTTTCTAAAAGGAAATGACATTTTTGTTTCTGACTATTGAACATACTTTTCTACAACAAAATAATTATATTTTCTCGTTTAAAATTAACATAGATTGCTCATTAATAAAAAGTGCTAAACTTCATAGATGTAATTTTGCAAATGTTGAGCTGTTGCTATTGCCTAAATATATAAGTAATACAAATGTTTTTATTACAGGAAGAAGATAATAAGTTTTTAATCCAACAACTCTTCTCTGTTTGCATAGGCTGCAAGTTAGGTGAAGCTTCTGATTTTGTTGTTCGCCAAGGTACACTTATCCAGGTTCCATCCTCTTCAGGAGATGTTGGTTGCTATAAAATCTGCACATGCGGACAAAGTGGATTGTTAGAAAACTGTATGGAAATGCATTGTGTTGACCACCAAAAGTCATGTATTGTTGGAGGGCAAAGAAAAAGTAAGTACTATTATGGATTATTTCATTGTTGTCATTTAAATTATGTAATGATGATGACACAATAAGCTATCTGTTAAAAAAAGGACACATAAAGAGTACAGTGGTATATGTTTTCAGTTCTAAAATGGAAAGAGTCAGATGAAACGTAAAATTTGACAGAGTCAGCTATAGAGACATGGTTTATTTATTTTAGGCCAGTATTTCATAGAAATGATGATATATTATACTATATAAACCTGCATTTTGAAATAAAACAAACACGTTGATGCCTTTGTTTTATTTTTAGATCACGGAACATCTTTTAAGATAGATTGCAATGTCTGCATTTGTTTTGCTGGGAATTTGATATGCACTCTCCGTCAATGTCTTAATGAATATAGCTCAGATGATGAGCGTCACATGTTTACAGGTAACATTTTCCAGTCATAAGAAACATTTAAATTCTTAATAGGAGTGCTAAAATGTATAGAATAGAAACACCTTTCTTTTGCTTTCTTTGCTTAGGTATTTTCTGTGACAAATCTTTTATAATTTGCTTTTTCTTAGGTTTTATTCAGTTGGATAAAATTCAGTGACTTGATTAAAGTTCTATATGGAGTCAACACACAGTTTATGCAAAGCAAACCCCATAATTCTAAGAAGAAAATGAATTGTAAGAATGTTAGTCATCTGTGTGTTACATGCAATCAAGTTGGAACCAATTTATAACAATGCTAATAATACTGCAGTGTTTAAATAGTGGTTTTACTGGTTCCATCCCACACACCCATTGTTAGTATCCACGGCTGAGCAGGGATTCAAAGCTAGGTCTCCTGAATCGTAGTCTGTCACTTTATCCACTATAACACATTGGCTATCGCCGTGTATAATTTGATTGGCTATCCCCGTGTATAATTTGATTAGTAATCTGCTGTATTCTAGTTAGTAATTTACTGTAGGAATGTCCATGCTCCCCATACTGTTTCCATGTTTTAAACCCTGTGATTTCAGTCAGTTTAAATGTGCCTCAACATTCTTGGACTGTTGCAATTAATTTCAGGATTGGTAGGAGGCAGCTGCTACCAATAGGATACAGACCCCAAAATTCCAAGTACCTGTATTCATGAATCTGCAAGGTTCTAAGAAAGATTTGGTTCTTTCAGGTCTACCATGTAACTGTGCTGACCAGTTTGTGCCAGTGTGTGGACAGAATGGCCGGACCTATCCAAGTGCCTGCATAGCACGTTGTGTTGGGCTTCAAGACAATCAGTTTGAATTTGGATCTTGCATATCCAAGAATCCTTGCAACCCTAATCCCTGCCTAAAAAATCAAAGGTAAGGATTTGAGAAAAGCTATAGCTGTTTTCCACAGACAGACTATTTTGATTATGAAAAGAAGATTGTATGGAATCTCAGCTTTTATTTCCAAAGAAGTAGCCATGTTACTCCATCTCTGGTTGTCAGCAAAATAAAGGAGAAGGGCGGGTAAGTTATTGTAAAGAATTTGAAGACTAATAATTTTATTTCAATATGAGTTTTCATAGATCAAAATCCACTTCCTCAAACAGAGGAATGCAAATACATTTTTGTATATTTATATATTTATACATCTGTGGAGTCACAGATAATAGACAAAGTGACAATTGTTCATTAACATAGTTGTTTTCAAGGTGTTAATTATTTCATTTATCCTTTCCAGCTGGAGGCCAGGTAGTCTTGGCTTTTACAGAAGTATTAAGAAAGATTTCTGGGACAGAGATCAGAAACTGCCAAGGGAGACAGGCAGCAAGCCTTTGCCCATGTAATGTTACAAAAATCTAGGCTACTAATGTCTTGACAGTTCGACCGGGCGCTGGCTTACAAGAGGCATGTACCGATCCTTTAGGCTGCGATAATTTCCTTTATCTGCACACTCCCAGTGCAGCCTAAGGTCGCCTCACCGTACCGCGCCACAGTCGGCTTCAAAGAACTCCATCTGTCGATTACAGGGAGTATGCGGTGGTTTAGCATATTGGTAGAATGTGGGGGCATAGAGCAAAGTACTTGGATATAGCCTGATAAACTGATATCCACTCAGTTGGTATTACTCACAAAGAGTTTTATTTTCCATTAGCATCTGAAAAAGAACAGAGACAAACAAAGACAAAGTACATAGCAATATGAAGTTAGTAGGGTTCCCCTTTGATCGGAAGTGCACATCTCTGGTATGGGCCTTGCCCTGATGGGAAGTTTGAGTCCAGCCTGGGGAGACAGACAAGTCTGCCTTCTACCCAAGGGGACCGAAGAGCTGAGGGAAAGGGCTCTTGCTTATATACACAAAAGGAGCAGATTTCCCTCCCACCTTTGCATTCTTGGGATGCCCCAATATTCAGGTGTTAGTGCAGCTGGGTTTTGATTGACATGAGAGGAGACGTCATCTCCCTCATGGTGTAGTCAGCTGACCTAGCTGTCACTCAGTACCCTCGTGGTCCTGCAGGTGCAGTAGCTGTCAATCACCTCCCTTGTGGGACTGCAGCTGTGAAGAACTCATTCCAAAGGAATGTGAGTGCGTGAAAAAGCTTTAGTAGCTTCAGATAAGGTTGCCATGGATACTCAAGATCATGACAACTAATATTGTATGTATTGTGCTACAAACCCCTGATTTGATCTGAGTCCCTTAGAAATACACTGCAATTTATTTATGAAACCACTTTCTGTTATTTCAATTTTGAGTCTCCTTTTGTAACCCACCTACCCCACCCTCAGCCACTTTGAGATCCATAACAAAGCATCTTCTGAGACCAAAGAGTTCTGAAACTAGTTTTTCTGTGTTACCATTCATGATATTAGATTTGTGTGCATTCATTCTTTGGCACGTTTTCTGTTTGTCCTATGTCAAAACAGGAGGAAGCTGCTGGCAGAAAATGGCATAAGTTGTGTGAAAGGATGAACAACTAAATAGTCCTCTGACAATGTGTTTGACATTGGGGGAATCCTTGATAGTGTTGCCAGTGTAGATGTAAAGGCATGACTGGCATCTTGGTTTGTGACATGATCTGGGTCCTGTTTCCATCTCTTCATTGTGTGTCAGTAGTACTCTAACTTCTTACAGACTGACATATAAATTTGAATAACTTGGTCAGAGTGGGTCTAAGTAGATATATCAGATTTCTATATTAATCAGTAATTCCTTCCAAGAGATTATTGGAGGAATCAGTCAGGTGAATTTAGTATCTCATGGCTTACATGGTAACAAATAAACAATTTTATTTGGTAGTCAGACATTAAGATTACATCTAACTCTTTTTGAAGAGCTTCTCAACATTTGTAGAAATGAAGTAAAAAGGCAGTACTGAAAACATATTCTTGTGTGTTAGATTTAGAAACAGGCCAACTGCAGGTGTAAAAACATGATTAGGGCATTGAAATTGAAGAGTAAATAGGCCAATGCATTTAAAACATTTCCATTTAAGGAAATGTCACCAGGTTTAAATATACTTCTTTCAAGATACTGCATTTGACACCATTGAAGCTAACCTCTATAAATTCATCTACTTTGCCCCTTTGTTGGAGGAACTGCAGAACATTTCAGCATTTATGATGGTTCTGTAATACATTTTAACTATTCTGGGGTATAGTATGTAATGAAATAAGAATGATTACTGGGCAATCCACAATCAAATTTCCAAGGTTAGCATTATTATCACTTTACAAAGGGAGCAAAACAAATTACAGTGGTACCTCATACAACGATTTTAATCCATTTCACGGGACTCGTTGTACGAAACAATTGCTATATGATGCATGCATCGTATAGCGATTTTCCCTATGGGATGCATCGTACAACAATTTTTTTTTGCTAAGTGGTTTTTCCCATTGAAAATTTGTTGTACGATTTCTGTGGAGAAATCTATTTCCCCCCAAAACCTAATTGCTATGCGATTTCGTTGCTATACAGGGCGATTGTTGTATGAGGTTTCACTGTACTGTACTCTATAAATACAGTACAGTATTTACTAAATGCTTGTTAGCAGCTTCCAGAATAGTAATTTATAACTTTTGGAGGGATTGCGGAGCTACAGTTTGACAGTCATATTGTCATTTGCTAGATTGTACTAAAGGAAAAAAAAACAAATTCCAGGCAGCAAAAGGAATTAAATCTCAAAATAAATGTATTGAGTGGCAGAATTTCATAGATTTTATGAGAATAGATAAAATCATTTTTCAGGACTCATAAAAATTGGGTGTCATGAGCAGTGTTGAAATTTTAATATGATAATTGCATATTCTGAAGTGATTGTTTACCTTCACTATAAGGAATGGATAAGGGTTGGGGTGTATGGTAGGAATAAATAATGATAATTACTTCCATAATCAATCAATTCATTCATTTCATGGTTTTTAAAGCTTGTGGTGTTGTCTGTAGGCAAATATGAACCAGTTGCCCAAAATCTGGATGGAGGAAGTGTTGTCCACAATGGGCTGTAGATCATTAACAATATGTTGCAGTGGTATCAGGTATGAGCAGCAGGTGGCTGCTAATGGTGTTCTCTTTCTCTTAGTTTGCTTTTTCACCATTTTATACAGGTATTGTATTTAAGAAATGTCTTCTCTAACACCATTTGTGAGTCTTTGTCCTATAGTACTGAGCAAATCCAGATACTGTATGTGAGAGAGCTTGATTGTAGACAGTGAACTTGATGGTGTGTGTTAAAGATGTATAGGTATGTGCAATAATCAATATTTTTCTAATATAATGTAGTCTTGAAATGTCCCTTATGCAATTGTACTATAGTATCTTGGAAATACATGTGTGGATTTGTCCAGACTTAGATTGATGAAAGGATTAGCGTTATTCAAGTTTTGGTGTAGCTTCTCCAGTAATGCTTTGCCAGATTTTGAAGACGTCGATAAATCTTAGTAAAGGAACTGAGGAAATGTTCCAGGTCAGCTCAGTATGTTTGCATTCGATGAAGCTATGAGTGTATCCATAGCTGTCTGATTGATCTGGAGGTACAGCATATGTTATTATTGAAGGCGAAATAGCTATGTGGGAGCACAGAGTTTCACAGCTTGTTAGTCAGATTCCCCTTGGCCTCAGAATGGTATTTCTGATGGCTTGTAGACCATCTTTGTGAGAAATGTTCATGTAAATCTCTTGGAAGATTGTGAATGGACAGTAGTTTTATGAAGCTGGTTGTATTGTACATAGCTGGGGGTGTTGGAGGCATATGGTTTGAGGACAAGGTGATAGTAACAATAGCAGGTAGAAGGAGCCAAGTTCAGGATATTGTCATGTATCTATTAGTATTTGGCCATGGATGTTTCCAGACAATTCTTTCATTAGATGCATTACTATTGTTTCTTGTACTAAGTTGTTGAATCTGTGGCTATGAGTATCTAAAACTTTTCTTGTTTGTAACCTTGTTTGTAATTTGTTCATGACAATGACCTTCCTTTGTCTTACTACTTAATGATATTAGAATTCAGAATCCGATTCTAAATTACTCTTAGCAGAGTTAGAGCTACTGTACCTTATCAGCTTAATTTATAAATGATTTGTTGTCGGCTGCTACTCGTATCCGAGTATATATTTTTTCCTGGAAATCAGGGAAAATGCCACTGGCATGTACAGTATTTGTTTAAGGTGGATCCCAGCTTGCCATGAAGTGACCCACACAGTGATCACGGAGCCATCTCCTGCAGCACATATGAAATGAGACATGCAGGATTTAACACAGGGATGGCAATGGACTGCCGCAACCTTGAGGACATTAATAAGGTGCTTCACAACCAGTCCATCTGGCATGGCCTCTTCTGCCTCCATGACCATTGTGAATCAGAATAGTGAAGTGGTTCCTTCTCATTTTGTCGTTGGGCCCAATATGATGGTTTCCAGTGGCATTTCCTCCACTGAGGGGCACCATCATCCCACCTAAAGGAGCTCATCCGCCTGTAAGCCGTTGGCCCCTTTAGGGAGTCAGGTTATTTACTGCCACTCAACACTCTGCATTGAGTTGCTGGCTGTACGGTCTACTCCATTACCATAGCAGGATGTCTGGCCAGACTGTAATAAATTATTAACATATAGTTTATATCACATACCTTTATTTTGGTGAAAGCTGGTTTTTGAAAGCAGAATAGGAGTAAGAAGCAGCAGCTTCCCTTTTGTATTTAGATTCAGTTTTCTTTACTGTTAAGTTTTAACTTCACAGCCAGTCCATCTGACATGGCCTCTTCTGCCTCCATGTCCATATCCTTAAGGCTGTGGCAGTCCATTGTAGTCCCAGTGTTAAATCCTGCAATCTCTCATTTCATATGTGCCGCATATGGCCCTTTGATCACAGTGTGTGGGTCACTTCATGGCAAGCTGGGATCCACCTTAAACAAATTCACGCCAATTGCATTTTTCCTGCTTCAGGGGAAAATGCATTCTCGGATACGAGTTGCAGCCGATGATGACTGTTAAGTTACTACATGTCATGCAGTTGTGAATGGTGGGGAGATTCAGAACCTTCCCTCTTGCACTCCATGGTACAGCTATTAAGGACATGAATGAAAGTGAAGAGGGAGTGACTTTTTTGTTCCCAAAGGATAAGAGAAAAACATCTATACATTGGCAGATTTCCATGTACAGAGGAAATGGTTCACAATTCTCTGTACACACAGAGAAAACAAAGTCAGCAATGTATGCTGTAAGAACTGCAGAAAACCAAAAGTAAACTGAAATACATGTTTGCTATAGCTTTTTAAACAGATCCTTGGTTCAATAATCTGCTTTTGCTTTTATCAAAGTGAAGAATGTAAATAATAGGAAATTCTTGTTTTATGCAGATGTATACCAAAGCCACAGGTTTGCTTAACCACTTTTGAGAACTTTGGATGTAATCAGTATGAATGTGTACCCAGACAATTCAGTTGTGATCAGTTGCGAGATCCTGTTTGTGACACAGACAATATAGAATACAACAATCTGTGCACTCTGCACCAAAAAGGGAAAAGTATATCATATAGAGGTCCATGTCAGGTATGCCATAATAAATTACTTAGTTATTATACTTCCATTGTTAAATCAGGAAAAGATGATTTATTCTTCTTCTGATCCATTGTTTCTTTACACGACTATTTTCTTCTACGTGAAAATAAAGAGCAAAAATGTGAACATTCCACAAATCAGTCATTTTCAGCGACTGGTGAAACTCTGCTGTTGGAACAGATTGTGATTGCCTCCTTGGCTAATGACACAGTGTTTTGAGACTGTAGGATGTTGGATGTATTGATTAGTCACTCCCCAAACCCTCCAATTCAATTTCGTTTATAGTAGCAATATTCCGAGCATAGGACTAGGATAAGCAACGTGCATTTGTGTAGTTTATAACTATAACTAGCTCCCCATGAAATCACAGTGGTTATGATGGAAATCAGAAAAGACAGAGAGTATACATCTTGTTTACCAGCAATTAAATGGGATCCTCCATAATGTTTAACAAAATGATAATAGCTTAATTCTGACTGAGGTTTTTCCAGCAACATCTTTGGTACAGTAAAACCTCGGATAACGCTAAAACTTGTTTCCACAAGTCTTAGCGTTATCCGATTTTTAACATCTGTTGCATGCATCGGATAACGTTAAAATCCTATGGGATGAATCACATAACGTTAACACTCCATAGAGATACATTGTAACTGGCACAGACTTTAGCAAAAGTTATCTGATGCATCCCATAGCATTTTAATGTTATGCAATGCAATTTTCCCCCAGATTGCTTAACGTTATGCGGTTTTACCATTATCTGATGCAAACGTTATCCGAGGTATTACTGTATTGGCATCATCCTGTGGTAGTGGAAGGTTGTGCCCATCTACATTGTAAAAAGAATAATTATGTGGCTTAATAATTTTTGTATATAGGCATTGTTATTCTGCATTTAATTTGCAATAAAAAACCACTCCTGTATGTTAATACTGATTCCATTTCTTTCTGTTTTCTATTTTTTAGTCATTTTGCAAATCAGTAGATTTGGTATGTGGCCATAATGGTGAAACCTACAGCAATGTATGTGCTGCCTATTCTGATCGTGTAGCTGTAGATTACAGTGGACAATGTCAAGCTGTAGGAGTCCTCTCTGACTATAGTTATCAAGGAGAATGTGTGCCTGTAACCTGTCCTCGTCTTCCAATAACTGGATACAAGCCAGTTATCCCACCAGGTGAGAATCCTGTTAAAGGATGTGCAAGTGACTTTGAGAGTTATCAAAAGGGTACTTCTAGAACAGGGGTGCCCAAACTACGGCCCCTTGGGCTGGATCTGGCCTGAGGTACCAAATCATCCAAGCCACGACACCCTAACACTCCCAGAAGCAGAAGTAAAATGTGCCCATGCATACGCAAAATGCTGCTGTAAATGCACCTGCGGCTGTCGTAAACATGTTTACAACAGCCGTGGGTTCATGCATTTACGGCGGCAATTTGCACATGTACATGCACGTTTTACTTCTACTTCCAGTGGGAGGAACCACGTGGCTGGCCTGCTGAACCATGTGACCAGCCTGCGGCCCAAAAAAATTGGGCACCCCTGTTCTAGAAGAATACTGGGTGTCTTCCTGTTGAAACGGGACTGTTTCAGACTTGGATGCATCTGACAAAAACTTATATACAGTGTAATAATTCTAATATGGAACCTCAATTACACTCTTTCCATTTATTATCTGAAGAGGTATGTAGATGCAGGGATCAGTATCTCAGTGCAGTTTTATTTTTGCTTGTTTGTTTTATAACCCCAGAAGAAAACTTGACTAACAAAATTGGAGAATAGTAGTCATAATGTCCATCAAGTAATTCAACAACATACAAGTTTGTTATTGTTTAAAATCAGAGAGCAATAGAGTCTTGCTTTATACTTACGCATTCTACTTAAGTAGTATCCATTTTGCTTTTTCACACAACATCTTTCTGTTAGGATAGAGCAGGGTTTCTCAACCTTTGGCCCTAGGTGTTCTTGGACTTCAGTTCCCAGAAGCCCATGTCAGTATGCCTGATGATCACGGCTTCTGGGAATTGAAGTCCAAGAGCATCCGGGAGCCCAAGGTTGAGAAAAGTTCAGTTTCACTTACCAGTGATAACTTTTGTTCTTCGAGTATATAGTTTGTGAATCCCCACTATTGGGTTATGCGCCTGCGCAGAACGCTGATCGGAGGCTTAAAAAGCTATTGGTCAAAAGTTTTGGCGGTAAGACCGCCCACCGTACCGCCCACCCTGAGGCGCCAGTCCGCCATTTTACCTCAGTTCCATACTTATGCCAAGCACAGGATAAACCAATTGATCTCATCCGTGCAGCTCAAGAGGGGAGGCAGGGTGGGTAGTGTGTATTCACAAACTATATACTCGAAGAACGAAGGTTATCACTGGTAAGTGAAACCGAACTTTCTCCTTCGTATAGTTTGTGAATCCCCACTATTGGGAGATTAGCAAGCTCACACTCACTTGGTCGGTGGGCAGTCGGATGAGATGATCCCACGATGAATATGATGGTCAGGTAGGGTGAACTGTCAAGGGCGATGAGCCCGGAGCCCCCTGGTGAGGACGACACGGCCAAATCTGGCGTCCGCAGTGGCTCTGGTGTCCACCCTGTAATGTTGGACAAATGTAGAAGGTCTGGACCAGGTGGCAGCCTTACATATGTCCTCAAGTGGTGTGCCCTCCAAAAAGGCAGTGGATGTGGCAACCGCCCTCGTAGAATGCGCCCTGACATGTGGCGGAGGTGGCAGTGAGGCCGACTCGTAGGCCAGGTATATGGTAGACGTGATCCATTTGGAGAACCTCTGGGCAGAGATGGGTTCACCCTTGGACTTTCCTCCATAAGCCACAAAGAGACGCTGTGACTTCCTGAACTCCCTTGTCCTGCTGGTGTAGAACAATAAAGCTCGTTTCACATCCAGCGTGTGCCAAGTCCTTTCTTGAGCGTTGGTGGGGTTCTGAAAGAAGGTTGGTAACGAGATAGTCTGTGCCATATGAAACTCGGAGACCACCTTAGGAAGGAAGGTGATATCCGTGTGAAGCACCATGCGGTCATTGAAAAACTGGAGAAACGGTGCGTCTGCCCGCAGAGCAACCAGTTCACCAGCTCGTCGAGCAGACGTGATAGCCACCAGAAATGCCGTCTTCCACGTGAGGAGACGAACATCCGCGGTAGCCATAGGCTCGAAAGGAGTCCTGGTGAGCGCGTTGAGAACGGCAGACAAGGACCATTGTGCTGTTGGAGTCCTGACCGGCGGGAAGGCGTTCCGCAGTCCCTTGAGGAAACGGTTCACCGTATGGTCGCGAAAGGCACCAGAGGCAGGTGAACCAGCCGGGGAGTGAGCCACCACCGCAGCGAGATGGACCCGGATGGAGGTGATACTAAGGCCAGACTCTGCCAAATGGAGGAGGTAGGCCATGATGTCCTGTAGTCCCACCTGTGGGGGGGATGTCTGCTGGGATGCCAGGAAAGCACAAAAGCGTCTGTATTTGGAAGCATAAGACTTCCTTGTGGAAGGGCGCTGTGCTAGCTCCAGGATCCTGGACAGTCTGGGGTTATCCTCCACGCGGTGAGGTGGAGGCTGGGTAGGTCCGAATGGTGGAGCTGGCCGTGTTCCATTTGGAGAAGCGTTGGTGATTCCCGCAGCATGCGATACTGCGACGACATGCGTAACAGTAGCGGAAACCAGGGCTGGCGAGGCCATGCTGGAACCACGAGAATCGCGTTGGCCCGGTGTTGGTACATCCTGGTGAGGACCTTCTGGACCAGAGGAAACGGGGGAAAGGCATAGAGGTAGTCCTGATCCCACCGTTTCATGAAGGCATCGCCCTCGGAGTTCAGTCCGATGCCTGCCCTGGAACAGTACCTGTGGCATTTCCTGTTGGACTCCAACGCAAAGAGGTCGATGCTCGGAGTCCCCCAGGCCCTGCAAAGGGACCGAAATACCTCGTTGTCCAGTTCCCATTCGTGGGTCGTCGAGGTGAGACGGCTCAGGTGGTCGGCCAAGACATTCAGCTTGCCCTGAATGTGCACTCCAATCGGAAAGATGTGTCTTTCCAGGCACCACTCCCAGAGTTGCACTGCAAGGTAAAGTAGGGTGGTGGACCGTGTTCCTCCCTGTTTGTTCAGGTATGCCACTGCCGTGGTATTGTCCGAGGCCACTTGAACCACATTGCCGGTGAGTAGGGCCTCGAAGGAACGTAGGGCCTTCCAAACGGCCAACAGCTCCAAATAGTTGATATGGTGCACCATCTCGTGAGGCAACCAAACATTGTGGACCATTAGAGTCCCGCAGGCAGCCCCCCAGCCGAGGTTGCTTGCGTCGGTCAATACCTGCAACGAAGGTTGCGGGGGGTAAAAACTCTTCCCCATGGCCACATTGGGTGGCATGGTCCACCACAGTAACTGGTCCATCAGCTCTGGAGACGGAGTCAGCCGTTTGGACTGGCTCTCCCTGAGCGAGTCGAATTCGTGGAGGAGCCACGACTGCAGGGACCGGAACTTTAACTTGGCGTGAGGAATCACCGCTGTCGTTGAGGCCATGAGGCCTAGAAGTCTCTGTGCCTTTTTCGCCCGGATGAACGGTTTGGTCCGGAATTCGCTCACCCCATGTGCAATGTCCAGCAAGTGTTTCTGGGGGGCGAAGGCTCTGGTAACAAGCGAATTGAGTACCACTCCAATGTACTTGACGCGCTGAGAGGGAATCAACTTTGATTTGGCGAAGTTGATCCTGAGGCCAAGACTCTCCATGAGGTGAACCATGAATTGTGTGTCCCGAATGGATGACAAGCTGGTGGGGGAGACAATCAGCCAGTCGTCGATGTACGGGAAGACCCTGATCCCCCACTGACGGAGGAAGGCAGCCACCGGAGCCATGCACTTGGTGAAGACCCTCGGTGCCGTGGCCAGACCGAACGGTAGACACCGGTACTGGTACACAGAATTGCCGATTTGGAAGCGGAGGAACCGCCTGTGGTCCTCGAGGATGCCGACATGGAAGTAAGCGTCCTTGAGGTCTATGACTGTGAACCAGTCCCCTTTGTTGATGAGGGGGAGGACGGTCTGCAGGGTCACCATCCGGAACTTCCTGGTGTGGATGCACTTGTTCAGGCGGCGCAGGTCCAGAATTGGGCGAAGTCCTCCGTCCTTCTTCTGAACGACGAAGTACCTCGAGTAGAAGCCGTTGTCCCAGTTGGACGGTGTCACCCGCTCGATGGCTCCCTTGGACAGAAGAGTTGATATTTCTTCCTCCAAATGGGGGGACGAGGTGGTGAAACGATGTCTTCCTACCCGAGGCACTCGTACGAACTTGATGGCGTAACCAGTGGACAAGATTTTCACCGGTCGTCCGTGATGCCTGACCACACCTGGAGGAAGTTCCGGAGGGGAAGGTATGGGAGGTGGAGCGAGAGAGACTTGGCCATTGCAGTTTCAAACCCGGGACTTGGATTTTGCGTCGGAACGCTTGCCCTGTCCGTAAGGCTGGTAGCGAGGCTTGTGTTGGCGCCGCTGTTTGTAGAACCCGGGCCTGGGCTGGTCCGTCGAGCCACCCTGTTGCTGTGGGTTCCCCCGATACCGGTGCGTAAAGGGTTGGAACCGCGGTTTGGCAGGCTGAGCCGCCGTGGTGAGCCCCAGGAACTTAGCCGTCGAATTTGTCTGTCACAGTTCGTTCAGTACCTTATCGGTGTCCTGTCCGAACAGGCCTTGCCCATCAAACGGGAACTCCTCGATGAGCTTTTTCATGGCATCGAGAGAGGTGCCCCTGAGCCAGGCATGATGACGGAGTAAAATGGCAGAAGACATGTCCTTGGCCGCGTAATCGTTAATGTGCCTGGCTGTCCTCATCTGCTGCTCTGCCAGAAAGTCTCCCTCTGCCGCCAGCGCGTCGAACCCTTTCTGTGCATCGGCAGGCAGTTTAGCAGCAAGGACCTTCACTTGCTCCCAGAGGTGGGACTGATAGAGGCCCATGACAGCCGAGTAGTTAGCGGCTCGTAGGAAGAGGGAACCGGTGGCGTAAAACTTATGGCCCACCGCGTCTAGCTTCTTCCCTTCCGGAGTCGAAGGTACCGGAAAACCGCTGACGGCCGTTTTATGCTGGAAGGCCTTGACCACCAACGAGTTCGGCAAAGGGTGCGCCTGGAGAAACTCAACGTTCTCGTCCAAGACTCTATACATTCCGTCGAGCCTGGACGAAACAGAGTGCGACGACACCGGCTTCTTCCATGTTGCCTTCGCTGACGTCAACATGGATGGAAGCATGGTGATGTGGACCGGTCGAATCGCCTTTTTGTCCAATTTGGCGGTCATTTGGTCCTCGCCCTCCAGTGGCGGCTGGTCCACCTTCAGGTTAAGAGCGGTCCCCAAACGAGTCAGCATTGCCGTGAGGGTGCGTTGATCCTCACCACGCGGTGGGTCAATCGCGCCAATAGCCTGGTCCGGCATCTTGTCGGCGTCGACGTCCCCCTCGTCCTCCTCCGAAGACGCGCTGGAATCATCGGAGGACGAGGGAGGAATCCTGGCATCCACGTCGGGACCGCGCCAGTACGGCCTGGGCGGGTCGACGGGTTGGGAGCTCACCACATCGACGTCTGGACCACACCAAGACGATATGGGTGGGCCAGTGGAGCGAACGCTCGACCCTCGAGAGGTCGGCGGAGCAACAGCAGGACCAACATCCCTGGGGCTTGCGGTGGTTGGCAGCGGAGCCGCAGAGGCCGCAGGCATGGAGGCCCTGAACTGCTGGGCAAAGGATTTTGCCATAGCCTCGAACATCCCTTTAAAGAAGTCCACCTGGGATGCATCCACCGCCGATGGTTGGGACGAAATGGTGGCCGGCGAAATGGTGGTTGGAATGATCGGAGACGAAACGGTGGCCGGAATGGTGGTTGCCGGTTCGTCTAAAGTCGGAGTCCTAGGCCTCGGGGAAACAGAAGCCTGCCTCGTGGGTGGACGGCCCCTCTCATGAGGCGGAGAAGAGAGTACCTGCAGTGGGCGAGCTGGAGCCCCAGCCCTGCGACCTTTTGCAGGAGATCCCGAAGAGGACCGTCCGCCCCATATCGAAGATCCGGGAGAAGGACACCTCGCGACCGAAAAGGGAGGCGAGGGCCCCGGAGAAACAGGAGGGCGAGGCGTAGGCGGGAGAGATCGCCTTTTCTCCGACCCATGTTTCTTCTTCTTCTCCCCATTTTTATCCTTCTTTTTCTTCTTTCTGATGGGGAGAGTGGAAGAAGAAGGAGGAAGCGGTAGAGGCCGAGAGGGCTGAGAGGCACCGGCGGAGGTGGAAGCAGCCGCGGCGGGAGCCAAAGCGAGCTCCATAAGGTGCGCTTTCAACCGGTTGCTCCGGTTCTGAACTGCAAGTCGAGTAAAGTTCTTACAGTGAGCGCAGGATTGGCTCTGGTGAGATTCTCCCAGCAAAAAAGACAGAGGCTATGCCCGTCGGAGGCAGGGAACTTCTTGAGGCAAGCAGAACACTGCTTGAAGGCTGCAGCCATCAAAAAATTATTCTGACGGAAAGTTTGAGAAGGCGAGCACCCCGAAGGATAGGCCAGCCGCCACCCCCTTGAGGAGGGAAACGGTGACCGGAGCGAGTAGGTAACTGAGTCCACCAGAAGGAAGAAACAGCACCGGGGTGGCAATCCTGCCCAAAGGACAAGATCGCCGAAAAAAATTGTTAAAGTTCGTCAAAGACTTTCCCTCAGAAAAGACGAAAAAATTGAGGAAGCTCTCAACGATCGTCCTGCTGCTAAGGCGGAAAGAAGAGAACTGAGGTAAAATGGCGGACTGGCGCCTCAGGGTGGGTGGTACGGTGGGCGGTCTTACCGCCAAAACTTTTGACCAATAGCTTTTTAAGCCTCCGATCAGCGTTCTGCGCAGGCGCATAACCCAATAGTGGGGATTCACAAACTATACGAAGGAGAACTCTGGCTTAGAGAATTAACTATGACAGATTATTGTAACAGCTACTATCCTAAATATATTTTCAAAAGTAATAGATAAATTCATGGACCATGACAATGTCTCTGCTCAAATAACTGCAAGCAGAATTGTATTCCCAGTGTTTCACCTCTGTCATTCTCCAAAGAAAGAACGTATGAGCGAAGAGGTATAGGCCCAAAGCCTATGTAGTGTTCCAAACAATATAGGTGAGAAATTTCTCCTTGATTAGGTGAGTGCCATTGACACCATAATTGTAGTCTTAGGCACATGATTCCTAGTGACAAATCAATGTTGTGGAAGAGGAGAGACCCATTGGAGAGCAATTAAAAGCTGATACAGTATATTGTTCCCCTTAAGGAATGGGCAGTTGGTGGCTGAGATTTGGCATCAGTTAAGCTCTGTGTTGATTTGAAATATCTGAAACCTGGTTGAAGTTTTTTAAACATCTGGCCTTAATATTTGAAGGTCCCCATTTATTTATTTTTTAAATGTTAAGATAGGTGTATCAATGAGTCTATCCAAGGGTATTAACTGTGATGGCTAAATAGAATTTCTATGAGTGCCCTTCATATCTGATGTTCTTGCTGTTTCACATCCTACTCATGGACTTTTAGAAACATCTGGTTGGCCACCGTTTGAAACAATATGTTGGAGGCATAGTCCCGATTGAACAAAGTATGCCCCTTTTTTGCATTTGTACATCAGATACACTGTAAACTACAAAGCCCTTTACAAATTTCAGTCTCACTTTTTTGGGTGTCTTTATTGTGCAGGAGCTTGCTGTCCTTTGTATGCAGGAATGCTGAGGGTTTTGTATGATAAAGAAAAGCTGGATATTTTTGCCAGGGTAAGTAAGTTCAGGTTCTGACAATATTAATACATTCTCACTAAAATCCAGTATGCTACCATCTACATGTCGGTATTCAGTGAAATGTATAACTGAGTTAGAAATGGAAGAACAGGGACAATCATTGCCACACATACAAGGAGTTGACAACTCACAAGCTATATGGCCAAGCAATCCCCAACCCTATTTTTTTTCCTGCAGGCCAGCTGGGCAGCCATTAGGGGGACCATGGCTCAGATGCTTTTAGCAGTGCCAAAACAGTGATCTTGGTTGGATTTTTGGGAAGTAGGAGAAGCATTACCCTCCCTTTTGCTCAGCACATTTGAAATTGTTGTTTGGGGGTGGGGGTCAGTCTGAAAGAGGATCACTGAAAGGGAAGGAATAAGAAATATTTCGGCTTCTCCAAACTCTAGTGATCTTACCTTAGTGAATGTGTAGTAGTGGCTGAAACTTCCCCATCCCTACAAGTTGAAAGAAGGGGGATTAAATGAGTGCATGTATACATATGTGCGTGCATGCAGTCTCTGATCTGGCATTATATGGTACATTTGTTAGTGTACAATATCTGTCTAAATCATTACTTTGGGCAGAAAATAAGACATAATACATAACAACTGAAACAATGTTTAATGGTAAGCTGATTTAAATAAATCAATTACATCCAGTTAAGTGAATAAAATGCCCTAATACAATAAGAATGGTGGCAAAATAAAATCTTACATGGCAGAGAAAAACACTTTAGTTTAAGATTAACAAATTTCTGGATGTCATTATATAGTTCTGCCTTAGCTAGCTTGCAGAGAGTGAGTAGTAATGGGGCCTGATGGATATGAGCTGGAAGTCCATTCTGCAAGGTCAGACCACCACTGGAAAGGGCCAGTTCCTTGTGCAGGTCTTACATGCTTCCTTCAGCATGGGGACCCTAATTCCCCCTGACTGGGAATACTATGTAGTCTAGGCATGATTTTTCAAAAGGAGAGAGTGTTATATGTTAACACCAGAACCATGAATAAAGACACTGAAGCCTACGTGTAACCAATACATGCAAGCCAGTGTTGGGGTGACATGATAGAATTATTGCAACTCCATCACAAGCCTCACTGGTACATTTTGCACCTGCTGCAGCTTCATGGGCAGCCACAAGTTTCAAAGAGCCTTGAGATTACCAATGTGTGAACCAGTGATGGAAGGGATTTCCTACTGAAGAATTGGTGAAGTTTGGCAATTTGCCTAAGGTAGAAAAAGGCTGACCTTACCCCAGCTAGTACCTGCCTCTTTATAAACAGGACCGGGTCCAATATCACACCCAGATCCTGAGCCTGGTTCTTCAGAGGGAGAACCACCCTATCCAGAACATGTCAATATTCACCCAACCAACAACAGGATCTCCATCTTTGTCTGATCCAATTTCAACATGTTAGCTCTTGTCCAGTCCATTATTGTGGCCAGGAAATAATCCAGGACCTGAGCAATATCTACTGTTGATGATGAAAAGGACAGATAGAGTTGCTTGTCACCTACATATTTATGACAACACACTCCAAATCTACATATGACCTCACCCAGTGGGTTCATATCAGTGGAACCTCATACAACAATCGTCCCGTATAACAACTAAATTGCATAACAATTAGGTTTTGGGGGGGAAATGGAAAAAAATCGTAGAACAATTTATCAATGGGAAAAACCACTTAGCAAAAAAACCATTGTGCAATGCATCCCATAGGGAAAATCGCTATACGATGTATGTATTTGTTTCGTACAACGAGCCCCGTCAAACATTAAAATCTTTGTATGAGGTCCCATTGTACAGTAATACCTCATACAAAGTCTGCTTCGTACAACATCGAATTCATACAGCATCGCCTAATTCCTTGAAAAAAGATACCTCATACAAAGTCGCTGCAACTTTGTATGAGGCATTGGGGTTTTCCCCAGGTTGCATTGTGCCTGGCCAGTAAAAAAGGCAGGACACGTGTGCATTGCTCTTGTGGGTTTTGCACGAGGCGAAGAGTGTTTAGGAATGGCTTTGAGTGCGATTTTGGATTATTTTGAATTTTTTCGTCAGAATTTCTAGAAGCATTTCTGGGATTTTTGCAGCATTCTTCAGGTTCTTGGACAATCAGGGTTGTTTGACATGTTTTTGTAATGTATTTAGCCTTTAGACAATGATTTCTTAGAGTTCTGTCGGTTTCCTGTCTGTTTCCTTTACTTTGCCCTGAAGTCTGTGCTGTTACAGTACAATGTATGTCTATGGAAATGACGTTGTATGAGGCATCGTGGCAAGGATTTGGACGTTGTATGAGGCATCACGGCTAGGATTTTGCATGCCTCATACAAAGTCCAAATCCGTATAAAGTCCAAACTTGTGGAACCAAGTTTGAACGTTGTATTATGTTAAACTGCATGGAGGAGATGTACAAGTAAGTCTAGATACTACCTAGTAAAGAAGTTTGATCACCCTTGCTTTAGCAGGAAGTAGTTATAAAAGTTTTCCCTTGCTCCCTTCTGAGAATATGGAAAGTGCTACATCTATTTCACTAGAGTTGCACCTTCACAAGAACTCCTTTTCTTCTAACAGATGGGGAATTAGTGTAGCAAGGTGGCTGTTCTACTACCTGAAATCAATAGATTTGATAAACAAATGTCAGGATTTGCAGCTGCCAATTCATCCGGCCTGCGAAGCCCTCATCGCTCCTGGAAGCTTGGTGGGCCAGATGAATTGGCATTGGTGTTGGAATTCTGCTTCATGTAAAGATATCTTCTTTATTCAGTCAGCCTCATTAGCAGCAGTTTATATCCTCAGATCTTTAAGATAGCAATCAGTCCCATGAAGTCCTGCTTCATTAGGCTTTGAGTAGGGAGAAAACAGAGACACACAAAAACACGCCTGCTCTCTTCTGCTGGTCAAACGATACTCCAACCTTTTCTTTATTTAGGCAGAGAGTCTGAGAAACGAAACTAGCCAGCATTGTATAGCAGAAACGAAACTTCGCAGAGACAAAGCTGAGTGCTTACAGCCAATCAGAAGTGTCAGAACCCAAAGAAAGAGAGATAAGGAGCGCTGTCTCTCAGTGAGCAAAGAGGCTTTTGTTTACAAAATGTGTCAGAGACAGCCTGACAGAATCCAGATGCATTCCTACATGTCCTCCTTTTTCATTTAAATTTGAGAGAGGGACGGCTAATCATACCCCTGCATGTCATCATACTCCATAACTACTCCTCCATATACATCATCACTGTCCTCCTGGACATCGTACCCCTCCTGACTCATGGTACTTTGTTCCGGAGGATGATACCTCATTGAGTACAATTGCCGTCGTGCAAAACTCGATGTCTCCCTTCTACGCAGTGGACATGTGTTACACATAGAAATAAGATTAGGAATACAATAAATGCAAAAACACAAAGGTATAAGGCAGATAATAATAATGAACCCATAAAAGAAAACTTGTCTAAGGACAGATAAATCAGGCAACCAAGAAGTCACCCAATCAAAGAGATTAACATCAGTGCGTACATTGTTAGTAATGCTCTCCTGTAAATTCTGAAGTTCTTTCTCAATAGTATTATTCAGATAAAATAACCCAATGCTGCACATTGATATTGTCCTGGATGGAAATTCGTGGCAACTCCATTAAAAAAGAACCACATGTTGGGATCCTTGATTTGCCATCCATTGCAAATTGAACCACTATCTATAGCAGAATAATCAGGAGTAAACATAGGAAACACATCATAATATATCTTCAATAGTAGTGTTATACAAGGTATAATTAAGCTTATAAGAACTGTTATAACTACCCCATAGCCAAAAATAATCGTCACAACCCGTATAATTGCCTACATTCCGCAAAACCCTTTCCGCTTGAGTCCAGTATTTCCATTTACTATTCCAGACTCCAGAACTATGACAGCAGAAACAAAGTCCTTTAGTGTATTTCTTGAATGTCATGCTTCGCCAACGGGTGTTGTTAAATTGTTCTGGAGGATTAGAGAAGAGTGTAGACCTATCAAGATGTTGCAAATGTCCAATAACCAGCTCAGGTGTGTTGAACAATGCCGGAAGAAAAGCCATTTGAGACACTGCCAGTGGATGCTCATAGTATAACGTTGCATTCTTACCATGAACCTCAAACATATAGTTAGCATGACGAATCCAAAAGTTGGGGTTGCCCCCATGAGGCATTGTTCTTACAGCTGGAAGCACAGTAAGAAAGAAAACAACAAATGTCAGCACATTTAGTTTACTGGTGAACCACCATCCTGGAGCTGAGTAACCTTCTTCTCTCTCCATGGGCGGATCGCTCGAGCAGGAATCCTTCCACTCAGGATCCCCTTGTTGCCAATAGATGACCAATGGCTTAAGAAGACACTCCCCTAAGAAACAGGAGCATGCCCTGTTATTACTAGTACCATATAACTAAACATGAAACATGAGTGACATATAACACAAATGCAATATCACAAACCCATTTACATGTGTAGAGTACTGGAAACTCTGCCATGTGCTTCTGAAGGTATGCAGTTTCATAAGACAATACATAACATAAGCAAAGACAGATCTTTCTCCTGCAAAAGAATAAGCAAAACATTTAAGCATAAACAAGACATGAACATTTTTTTTCTTCCTTACATGAAGGAGGCCTCTATAGCATTCTAGAAAGCAATTCTTACTACCCAATTACATGAGTAAGGCATTAAATTTCTTCTTCTCCCACTGGATGTAAAGTGAAAGAGGCATTCAATAACTTAAACCAGCGTAGCATGGTAAACCAATACAGTACAAATCTCATTAGCATGAGCAGGTAGACAATTTCTTAAAAAGGCTGTCAGGTTTTATAATTCTTCTTTAAAATCCACACAAAATTTTGTTCTTTTTAGTCCAATTAAAATGTCCAAATTAAAAAGTCCAAAACTTGATTGAAGCTCTCTGAAACACTATCTCTCCAGCACATTTCTTGGCATGGCAAGTTGAAATTAAGCCATAAATTAAGTCTCACTGACTTCACAAGACAATCCCACACAACCCCCCCTTTTCAGCTTTTCAGGCAGACACACATTCCTTCATGCTCCAGCCACACCCATCTGCAGTAAGGCAGGCCGAGGAGGTATGAAGGCACAAAGACTTCTCCAGAAGTTGCAAGTAATTTTCACACAGAAGAAAATCACAGGGAAGTCCAAGTTGCTTTCCCTGCAATCCTGATGCTTGAAACGTGGGACAGCTCACTCTGTATCTCTTTGTTTGTGGGTTGGGCAGTTCAAAATCAGCAAAAAACTGTATGTCTTCTTCCTCCTGTATTTTTGCCACAGCCTGCTATCCATACAGGAAATATTCACCCCCCTCTTTCTCTGTATTTCTTTCATCTCCAGCATATGATTCTCAACCTTATGACAACCTGCATCTGTTAGTTTGTACTTGCACCCCTTTTTTGTCTTGGGTTTTGTGCGTTCCTCCTTTGGGCCATCCTTCCATTTCTGCAGGATCTTCCTGCCCAAACGTGAGGTATCAAATTTACTACTCAGCTTCTCCTGCTTTTGTGATGAGGGTTGATTCACGGGGGGGCTGAGATCCCCTAAGCTGCTCTTTAAAACACAGTCCTTGCTTTCTGCCACTCTGCATGCATCAACAACTTCAATCTGTGATGAGTTACCCGCCATTTGTTCCCCATCAGCCGGCACTAGCTGTTTTTTATGCTCGGCTGGCAATATTGCAGCAGAGAACAGGTCTTTTGTAGGGCTAAAAGCACTTGATTGTTGCAAGTCAGGACATAATGTCCCATCTCCATTTCCACCTCCACCCCCATCAGGAGGCTGTTGTTTCTCATATGATGGAAGGGCAGTTGCCATGCCCCCCCTTTTTCTGAAGGCAAAAGCTGTGTGAGGGGGCCATCAAGTCTTTGAGACAATAAAATATTTTTTGGAGTAAGCCTTTGAAGGCAGCCTCTCACTTCCTCCCAAGTAAATAATATTGATCTAGAAATCCCTTTATGCTTCTGCAATTCATTCCCGATCTGTTTCCACTCTTTTAAGTCCAGACCTTCATATTTAAACCAAGGACAGAATTTTGCTATAGCTTTAGCCAGCTGCTGTATCTCTTTATCATCAACTTTCCGCCCATTCTCATGCAAAAGATCTGAGATATCTTTACAAAGTTCATGCATTTGCGAAGAAAGCAAACACCCCATGATAAAAAAATATATATATTTCTTTTCCACTTACCCTATATGGGACCCAAAGATGACTTTGGATGAATTTTCGAGCTCGATTTATGACCTTCCCGGTCGGGGTAAATGAGACCTTGTCCCCGGTCGCCAATTATGGGGTGTTAATTAGATGCTAATTGTTGAAGCAGAGTTCAAAGCATCCCTTTGAATTTCATTCAATTGGCCTCACGACGGGGCGCCAGTTGTTGGAATTCTGCTTCATGTAAAGATATCTTCTTTATTCAGTCAGCCTCATTAGCAGCAGTTTATATCCTCAGATCTTTAAGATAGCAATCAGTCCCATGAAGTCCTGCTTCATTAGGCTTTGAGTAGGGAGAAAACAGAGACACACAAAAACACGCCTGCTCTCTTCTGCTGGTCAAACGATACTCCAACCTTTTCTTTATTTAGGCAGAGAGTCCGAGAAACGAAACTAGCCAGCATTGTATAGCAGAAACGAAACTTCGCAGAGACAAAGCTGAGTGCTTACAGCCAATCAGAAGTGTCAGAACCCAAAGAAAGAGAGATAAGGAGCGCTGTCTCTCAGTGAGCAAAGAGGCTTTTGTTTACAAAATGTGTCAGAGACAGCCTGACAGAATCCAGATGCATTCCTACACATTGGGCCTTAGTGACTGGCTCCCTGAACCAAAAAGTTTGGGCACCCCTGCCCTAGATCTTGCAGGACTGGAGCCCCCAGCTTGGAAGCAGTTACTTTAGGTCCTTCAGGACTGGACCCTCACCCTGCTGTAATCGCTAAATCCTACCTGAGAGCTCTGGGGAAGGTTCTGGATCTAAAGCTGATAGTTCTCAAATGCCCTACAAAGGGGTATTTCTGCCCCACTGGTCATGCTGAGGTATCAAATCTCAACACTGTGAGACAAAGGGACAGATAGCCAGATCAAATGTCATAATTATTTAGATGGTAAATTATCTCACAACAGCAGTGCTTTACGACTGGCCCCAAGAAGAGGGAGCTATGGCCGCTGTAGATGAAATGGCAAGAAAAATAGCCGAAGATAAGTTTTATGAAGAATGTTTTGGATGAAAGGGTAATTCTTGTTGGTCTCTGAGGTGGATTACATTGAAGTCAGTTTATAGGCCACAATAGAGGATGAAAAGAGGATATGCAGAAAGGAAAACTGTTCTTGTTTAAGTTCCATCCCCCAGTCCTAGTTAAGATAAACCGGGTACACAGGAAGAGCCTCCTCGAGGATAGTAGTATTTTTAACCACAATTAGGCGTACCCTGGTAACGGCAACCTTGTGTTGCTGGCTAATCTGTCTCATGCTAGGTCAGGCAAAAGGAACTGCAGAAAGAACTCACCCAAAGGTGCCACCATTTTGATAGTTTCACTTCTGGTCTAGACACAGAAAAAGAAAAAATTAAGATAAGACAACGGTGCATTTTCCTCTCTGAGCAAAATATTTGTTTGGCTCAAAAGTAACAGGGCAAAGTGCCATAGTGATGGGAAAGAGCATTAATCCTGTTTTGCTGGAACTGTTGCTTTCTCTTGTGGCCCAACTGAGCCTTCAGTGGCCCAGATGTCAGTGGCTCAGACAGAGGTCTTTTGTTCCTTAGAACTGTTCTATGGTTATGATTTCAGACTTTTGAGTTCTGAAGAACATGAATTTGTAAACTATTAGAGATTTTGTTTTTCTTGCAGGTAACCAACAAAAGACCAATAACAGTTCTAGAAATACTTCAGAAAATCCGTCTCCATGTTTCTGTACCACAGTGTGATGTGTTTGGATATTTCAGCATAGAATCTGAAATCGTGATTCTAATCTTACCTGTTGATCAAAATCCCAAACCTCTTCAGGTATAATTTATCATTTAGTTTTTTGCATGTGGTTTTTTGAGTTTTACTAGGCATGAATACATAAATATTTAAATATATTCTTTTCAAGATTCTTGATATAAATATAAAGAGTTCTGCCAGTTGTATAACTGTACAAAACCACAGATGTTCACATCTCCATAATTTTCAGCTAAAACAATGATTAACCATTTAAAATTAGAATAATGTAGAGGAATTTGCCAGCCATAAGATTGTGGTTATGTCCATTTTAAGCCAGGTAAATATGCAAAAATTGCCTGACAGCAAGTTTCTTTGCCTCTAAAACTTGCACATTTTTTTTTATTCCTAACATAAGTATTATTACAAAATAGATTTGGCCATTTAAAATATTTACATTATAATCTTGAGTCTAAATAACATAGATATATAATTATATTTAATATTGTTTTGGAAATACAAGGTCCCTTCATGCTTAAATTTGGATTGTATTGTATTCAGACTGACCACTTTGCTTGGCATAATTTGCTTTCTACTTGTACTTTACTGGCTTGAACACCAGGTAGTTTTTGATCCTTTCAGTGTTGTGCTTTGCCTAATTGAATGCTTTGCTGCTTTTCTTTTTTGATGCTTGCTTTGCCTGAAACAGAGTAGATGGCTCCATGATTGATCCTAACTTTAGTGTTTCATAATATTATTCCTGGAATAACAAGCTATCAGCAAAG
This sequence comes from Bradypodion ventrale, assembly GCA_035047345.1. Classification (NCBI taxonomy): domain Eukaryota; kingdom Metazoa; phylum Chordata; class Lepidosauria; order Squamata; family Chamaeleonidae; genus Bradypodion; species Bradypodion ventrale. The sequence continues at coordinate 50,756,297 of JAWDJE010000006.1, forward strand.
TACTACAAGATAGACTGGAGCATCTCTCTGGGATGCCTGATGATGTAGTTGGCGTTGAACCTGGTCTCCATTAAAACACATCACTGTTACCAGTATATCACAAATTGCAAAACATTTATCAGTACTTATCCAGTTGAACTGGATGGCTTAGTCAAGCAGAGGAGATATTAGCAGAGTAACCAAGGTAATTTCTGAGCCACAAACAGGAAAGACATTGAAGCCTGCAGTGCAAGAACAACTGTATGGATCTTGTTGACTGATTCTGGTGGAAGAATTTGTAGCTTGCTGTGCTTGTTCCCATATTAGTGCCACAAAATGAAATTAATGACTGTATAAAACCCTAGCAATGGTAGCAGAATGGTATGCTCTGACCTTCTTCCAGGCAGAAAAGGCAATAAAATGGCTATTAATTGGGGGAAGCTTGCTCATGTAGTAACAGAAGAGTGCCTTGGAAGCCAATAAACCTAAATCAAAGGGGTCAATGTCTCATGGCACAAAGGAAAAAAGAAATAAAATAACACAATTTGCAGTGACAGACTTTACCTTCTTAGGATCCAAGATCACTGCAGATGGTGACTGCAGCCATGAAATAAAAAGATGATTAATTCTTGGGAGGCAAACTAAGAAACCTAGGGAACATAATAAAAAGTAGAGACATCACCCTGCCAACAAAAGTCCACATAGTCAAAGCAATGGTCTTCCCAGTAGTAATGTATGGTTGCGAGAGCTGGACCATAAGGAAGGCTGAGCACAGATATAGACGCCTTTGAAATGTGCTGGAGGAGACTTTTGAGAGTACCCTGGACAGCAAAGATCAAATAAGTCAATCCTGAAGGAAATCAACCCTGACTGCTCCTTGGAAGGACAAATATTGAAGATGAAGCTCAAGTACTTTGGCTAAAAATGAGAAGAGAGGACTCACTCAAGAAGGCCTTGATGCTGGGAAAAATTGAAGGCAAAAGGAGAAGTGGGCGGCAGAGGAATGAGGTGGCTAGATCCCATTGTTGAATCAATGGGCACTGAGCTGAGTGGGCTCTGGAGGATGGCGGAGGATAGGGGTGCCTGACATGCAGTGGTCCACGGGGTCGCAAAGGGTCGGACCCGACTGTGACTGAACAACATCAACACAATTTGGATGAATTAAATTGAGAGAAATACAGTGAATTCTATAACTTCTTCCTTTCAGAAACAAAAGGAAAAACCTTTTTCTCCTCACAGCAAGACTTCTATGGGCCAGATTTTTCTTCCAAAGAAATCTTGTTGAAAATCTTAGTGGATTTTTAATTCATATTTCTGTAAGGTACACCCGAGAAGAATTTTTGCAATTTCTGCACAGAATGGCATCTTTCATCAAAGAAGATATTAAGCTGTGCAAAAAAAAAAAATCTTTGCATTCAGGACAAGGTTTTTTTTTAAAAAAAAATGAAGAAAAGGATCCTGGGGTGGGAGTAAGATAGGAATCTTGTTTTTATAAGAACCTTGCAAGTGCAAAGGAAAATCTTAGTCAGGAATCTGGACATGAATGAGAAATTTCACATCCCTCTAATAAAAATAGCTAATTCTGATGATAAAGAATTCCAAGCCATTACTGTGATGGGCAGAAGTAAAAAGAAGAACAAGCTGGAACTCTTTGGGAATGCACACTACTATGAGAGAGAGTGCTTTTGATCAAATCCGTGTCAGCACAGTATTCAAGTATTCCCACCATCTGAGGCAGGAAGAGTGAGGTGTGCACTTTCCACTGACCATATACAGAAGCATGTGTGTAAGCAGGGCCAGCAATATTGTAAGTGTTTGTGAAGCACTTTACTCAGCGACAGAAAGTTATGGCCACCCACCACTAGAGCATGGGGTTAGCATCTTGTTTCAGAACAGGATGAGGAAGTTGGTTGGGGAAACAGATATAGATGAAGATGATCATGCTGGAATCCACAGAATAGCTAGCCCATGATGCTTTCACATACATGTCTGGGTTGACAAGTTTTTTTCCTGCTATTTCAAAAAAGTGTCTGGCTCTCATGGGATCCTTGTAATTGAGGTATTGAGGAAGGTTGGCATCCCCCCCCCCCCGAAAGGCATTATCTCCTGCAACACCTTGCAACTGGATGCGGGAATACCATTGCTGTTGGTAATACTGTTTTTACTGCTGCTGTTCTGTTTACATCAGGGGTGCCCAAACTATGGCCCGGGGGCCGGATGCAGCCCCCATTGCCAATTCATCCAGCCCGCAAAGCCCTCGTCGCTCCTGGAAGCAGAAGTAAAACACGCCCCAATCTAGTCAAAAGAAAGAAGTAGCAAGGGTTTAAAACCATTATCTCCCAGACATGGACATTTTGTTGTTCAGTTGCACAGTCGATTCCGACCCTTTGCAACCCTATAGACCATTGCCCGCCAGGCATCTCAGTCTTCCACCATCCTCATCAGCCCACGCAGCCCTGTGCCCATTGCGTCTACAATACCACCCAGCCAATACCATTTTTGGCCTCCCCCTTCTTCTTTTGCTCTCTACCTGTCTCAGCATCAAGGCTTTCTTAAGTGAATCCTCTCTTCTCATTTGATGTCCAAAGTACTTTAGCTTCATCTTTACTATTTGGCCTAATGAGCAATCAGGGTTGATTTTTTTCTAGGATCAACCTATTTATTCTCCTTGCTGTCCAGGGTACTCTCAATACTCTCCTCCAACACCACAGTTCAAAGGCATCTATTCTTCTGCGCTCAGCTTTTCTAGTGGTCCAGCTCTCACCATACATCACCACCGGAATACCATTGGTTTGACTATGTGAATTTTTGTTTGCAAGGTGATGTTTCTACCTTTAACTATGTTCCCCAGGTTTCTCATCCCAAGCATCAGTCGCCTTTTTATTTCATGGCTGCAATCTCCATCTGCAGTGATCTTTGATCCTAAGAAAGTAAAGTCTGTCACTGCTTCTACTTCTTCCCCATCTATTTTCCAGGGACTGATAGGGCCTGTTGCCATTATTTTGGCTTTCTTGATGTTGAGTCTCAAGTCAGCTTTACTACTCTTAAAATCTCTGTAATCTTAGGAGGTATTTTGCTGGGGAAAGTGTAGTTGTTTCATTTGTGCACACTCTGTTTCCAGACTACAGTACTTGGTTAACATAGTGCTTCAATATAGCTTGTGTAGTCAAGCAATGATTTAGGATTTTTTCCCTTAGGAACATCTATGACATAATGTTAATTTATGTTATGGGGTCATTTATGTAGATTCTTTGAGTAGAAACAAATGTGGCAGAATGTTTCTAATCTCCCTGACCATTATTGTTCTACTTAACCCAAGTAGGCCCAATTTCTGTTAAGATTCGGGAAGAGAGGTTTCCTCTGGGAAATCCTAATTAACACCCTTTTCTTTGGAAGAAACATGACATCTTTCAGATGCAGCGACCACCCTTGGAAAAGGATGATGTTGCCTCCCAGATCTTGATGGGTCCCTTTCCTCCCTGGGACAATCAAGGGCTTATATATAGGGGTCACATAAAGACAAAATGTCAACCACGTAAGCTCCCCAACAAGAATGTTGCTTCCCTGCCAGTAGAATGAATGAGCTTAGGGCAGGTAAGGAAGTCCCTCCTACACAAATTACTCTGATATTTAGATCTTGTTTTCTCTCCCAAGAGGTACTCTTGAAGATTTAAGGATGCTGTCTGGAAATCATGGGGGAAAGCAATGAGCAAAATAGAACTGTATAAATATTATACATACTAGAAAAGCATTTCAAAAATTTCCTTTTACCTTTTTCCTAGATTGAAGCCTGCAATAAGGAAGCAGAAAAGATAGAATCCCTGATCAACTCTGACAGCCCTGCTTTAGCCTCCCATGTACCACTCTCAGCGCTTATAGCAGCCCAGGTGGAAATTTCTTTGAAGATTTCTTCTTCATGTTGTCAAATTATGGCAGCACTTCATTTACTTTTCTGGATCCTTATGTTGTCAGTTATGCTAAGTAATACGTAGTAGCAGCAAGAGGTGAGCTTTGTTTTTGGTTTGCGAAAGACATTCAGAACTGCTGGTGTTAATATAGCATAACTTTATATCTGAAGGCAGAAAATACAGTGAGTGCTGCACACAATGCCAGCAATGTTTTAATTTCAGTATTAGTGTATAATACAATAATTTTAATTTAAAATATCTAATAGGCACTTATGCACAACTTACTCTGGATACAGTTTTTCAGAGTAGAAGATGGTGGTTTGTTGTATATACACTCATTTCTATCAGTTCTTTATTCTTTGGTCAGAAGGTTTGAAAGTTTTTGTAGTGCTTCAAAAACTAGTAAAAATTTTTTGGCTAAAGATGACAGCAAGATAGAAGACATTTACACAACAAAAACTGGTATCTCGTTCCCATTGCTTTCATTCTGAGGAATTTTCCTGTGTTTCAAGACTCAGGCTGCAACTCACAGTTTGATTAGCCTAACTGCATGGTTATTTGGCAATCCTGGATTCAATGGTACCTACACTTAGCTCTCCTGTGCCTTGTAAACTTCATAACATGTGGTTCCTTACATACCTAAGCCTGAAGTATGCAAAGATAGTATAGATATAAAGAGATGTTGGACACAAGTAGAAAAATATGGGGGAAACCATATAGAGGTGTCTCAGATAGCATATAAGAGTATGCATTCTTCCTTGTGTACCTTCATTGGTGCTATGCAGTGATGGCTGGGAGTGCACATCACCACCAGTTTACACCCTGCATGTGCAGGCCAACCCAGCTACACAGACAGTGGCTTCCTGAGCATAAATGTGTGGAGGGAAGGATGTATCCAGGATATAGATTTCCATATGAAGACCACCTGTTCTGCTTGCCAATTTCTTACTGTGAAGGCAAAATAATTGCTGGATTAAAGTGACTGCTTTCATTTCCTTAAAAGTGGGGATTGGTGTGCAAATAATTTTTATATTCAGCAATAGACACATATTTTATAAGATTATTGCAAAATATTATTTTTATATTACTTAGAGGTATTCAATTCAGAAAGCTAAACATACCTATTTTTGATCATCCATTTTTGACAGAAACAAAGTGCTGCTACTAAACTAATTTACCAAAAATGAATTGAGTAACTAACTTTTCATGTAAATTCATGATGGCTGAAATCCTGCTGTGTAATTCAGCCCTGGTAGAAGGGTGATGACATCACTGCTCTCTCTCTGTGTGTGTGTGTGTGTGTGTGTGTGTGTGTGTGTGTGTGTGTGTGTGTGTGTGTGTGAGTGAGTGAGTGAGTGAGTGAGTGAGTGAGTGAGTGAGTGAGTGAGTGATTTTCCATAATTAAAAATCTCCTACTTCTGTTGTATAGCTCTTCTGATTTTCAACAAATCCTTCCTGGCATGGATGCTATGGTAGGGGGAAGTTTTCATTTATCAGAAATGGTTGATGTTAGCGGATATTATTAGGGGGGGGGGGGGGGGAATTTTAGTAATTAAAGACTTCCTGCTTCTGTCCTGCAACTCTGAGGTGCCTGCTGGTGATGTCATCACCTTTGTGCAGGACAAGTTACACAACAAGATTTTAGTTGATATATTTTTATTATGATGAATAAGCCATGGTCTGATTCTGCAGATAATGTTAGAGTAAAATTACATGTGCACAGAAGTATTTGCAGAGTATTGCCACCCTGTATCATCAGTCACATTTCAAGTTAGCTTTTTAAAACAAGAAATGTATGCAATGTACAGGTTGATTATGCAAATAGTTTACTCTGACTTCCTTGTAGAAGCAAAGTTATGAAGAATGTTAAGCTATTTATACATGTCATTCTTGTTACAACAATGTTTGCTTATTATCGAAATGCACATTCCTAGTGTTAATATTTTATACAAAGCATATATTTAAAATATGTAGGCCTGGTGTAACAGGGGGGTCTCCAGTACCAACTCTAATTAATGAATTGTTGAAGAGCATAGCAGTGATTTTGTAATGCTTCCATTCACTTTAATTGTATTTACATAGCAGACCTTCCTGTTGATTATGTCTTACAATTTTGTGCACCTAAACTTTATCTACATGAAGTATTTTTATCAGTATTATGATAGCTAACTTTCAAAGTGTATACCATTTTTGCCAAATTATTGAACTTGAAAAGGCACTGAAAATTAATTTTGACATTGGTGTTATTATCAGGTATTTTGTGGCAAGTGTTTTGCTTTGATTCTTACAAAACAAAAAGACTTTTTGTGATGCAATATGAAAGCTTTTATTTTAATAAAATATTATTTTCAAATGTGTCCTTTAAAACTGTGTAATTCTGTAAAATTCAAAATATACAATAGTGTTTTTCCGCCCTGATGATGGGGATCACTTTTCATTTTAAATGGAATGAAAACACACAAAGTACACATTCCCTCTGTAGCAAGGCAACAACTATCCTATTTCATTATGAAACATGTCCTGTTCCACTGGACAAAAATTAATGTCAAACACAGGTAAAATTAGGGTTTAAAATGATGCATGCATACCTTTTTTGTTGTGAGCTGCATGCTTGTTGGGGACAATATTACAGGCAAATAGGTGGTAATACCCACTGCAGCATGCTTGCTGTTGCATTCACTTTCATCTGATTTATGGTGAGGGGAAATTAGAAAAGGCACATAAGGGAGGGAAGTGTCCAAATAATAAAAAAGTATAATCTTAAATTGGGCCTCTTAAGACCAAGCCAACGTGGTTAGTAGTGGATTCTAGGCGTTGCCATTTATTTGATTTTTCCCCCCCAAGTGTTAGTTGTAAGCTGCTTCTATATTGCAAGGGCTTTGTGGGGATTCTGCCTGTCAAGTCTTTCTGCAGAAATAGTTTTTATGTAACATGTAGGTGAGGGCAAGTGCAATAATCTTTCACTTTAATATAGGAGAATTTATCTGGTGCAGCTTTTCTCAGATTTGCACAAATTCCTCCTGTCAAATTTCACTTTTCTGCACAGTTAGTAAAGAACCCTATCCTCTTCGCATCTACAGATTCTACACCAGGGTTTTACAACCTCCTCTCCCCCCCCCCCCCCCCCCCACACACACACACAATGTTCTTGGACTATCAATTCCCAGTAGACCTGATCAGCAGGTATGCTGACTTGGGCTTCGGGTACATCATGTCCAAGAACACCTGGGGGCCCAAGGTCGGGGAACCCAGTTCTACACACTATACAGAGAGCATAACCATATAGTTAAGAAAGGGGAACAATACTGAAGTAAAAGGATGAAGGCAGGCAACACTGTAGGAAAAACTAAGGTTCTTTAAAATCATCCATCGATCCCTAACAGACCCATAATAGTTCTACTATCCTGTCTGAGCTCCCTCAACATTTTCCTAGCTTAAATACAACTTAGTACTCAGCCCTTAACAAATCCTGGGTGGCTTTTATAAGTAGTCTGAACACATGAGGAGCTGCAAGCAGAAGTGAATACTGGGAAAGTTTCCATACATGAGCATAAGTGTTTTGGTTGCCTGTACAAAGGTACTTCATAATACAGTAAGCCAGGAAAACACTAAAATATCTTCATAGAGCCACCTGAAGATGATGACTGGTAATGATGGCATAATTTGGTTGAGACTGTGCATGCATCATCCACAGTGAATTAAACTAAATTAATTACACAATAGAAATTATTATAGATTACTAGCATATTTGTGCCCGGCCAGCGGGCAGTTTATTTTTAAGTGGGGTTTTTTTGTGGTTTTTTTGGTTAATGGTCTTTTGGGTCGGTGTGTTTTGCATTTGTGGTTTGTGACTTTTTTTAATCTATTTTATTAGATTTATTTGTGATTTGGATTTATTTCTTATTTTTCTGGCTTGTTTTTACTCTTGTGGCCTCTAGGTGGGGCTGTTAGTAATAGTGTTGGAGTCTCTTTTTGTTTGACTTGTTTTTTCTCTCCCGGCCTCTAGGTGGGGCTTCTTCCAGTAAGTAGTCTTTGTTTCTTCATTTCTGTTCTGGAGTCGTGGAGGGAGGACGTGCTGGTGAGTTCTCTGTTTTTTTTTTTTAATCTGGGTTTTGTTTTTTGTTTTTTTGGTGTTGGACTGGTAGGTGTTTCTATTTCTTTTGTGGGTTTTTTGGGTTTTAGATGTGTTTGTTTTGTTTGTTTCTGGTTGGTTTTTACGTTTCTGATTTTTTTTGTGATTATTTGTTTAATTTGTGGTATTTTTGTTGTTTGAGTTAGGTATTTTTGTGTTGTAGTTAGGTGTTTTTTCTGTGCTTTCATGGTATTTTGGGTGTTTTTTTTGTGGATTTTGTTGTTTATTTTGTTGGTTAATGTGTTTGTTTATTTATTTATTTGTGTTTTATTATTTTTGGTGTTTGGCGTTTTGGGTAAATGTTTGGTTTTGTTGTTGCTGTGTATTTTTGCGTGAAGAACGGGCTGCCTGTCGGTTCCTCTTCTCCCCATTGCTGCTTCGAATTTTGGTTTCAATGCAGCAATGGGGGAAAAGAGGAGCCAGCAGTCAGCTCGCTCTTCCCCTGGTAAGGTTCGTTAGGTAAGAGCTATTTCTGCCTGACGATGGTTCTCTCCTCTCTGTCTCCTTTCTCTCCTGGCTTACCTAACCGGAGATCGGCAGGCAGCGATCCGTAAGGGGTGGTGCTCTTCCTTGCTGGCTGCTGCTTTTGTATTACCTCTGTCATTCGCCAGAGTGGGTGCTTCCCCTGATGAACTGCTGCCTGCTGGTGGTTTTTTTTCCCCACCCCGGCTCAACTGACCTTGAGGTCGGCGGTGGTCTTGCTGTGTCTTCGGCGGGGTAGCGGGGAAGAGAGGGAGCCGGCAGTGGTCTCGGCATGGGTTTTTGTGTGTTTGTTTGCGAGGCCAAACGGTGGACTTGTGCTCCTGTTGCAGGAGGCTGGCATGTTTTTATTTTATTTTTCGCGCACCAGCTTTCTCAGCGTTCTGCGCGCTCGCACTCTTCAGCCTGATTGGCTGAAGTGCTCACAGGCGCGTAGGATGCTGGACTTGGAGCTTTGTTTGTTTTGTTTGCGTTCGTGTGGCTTTTTTTCTGCGGCTCGATTTCAATTGGGCGCACTGCGGTTCCCAACTTTCTTTTTGCTCACGCCTCTCAGCCTGATTGGCTGAGGCGCGCCGCGGCGTAGAGGACATTGGGAATTGAAGTTGTTTCCCTTTGTTCCCTGCGTGGGGCCCCAGCCCCACTGGCGATGACCAAAACCCTGCAGCGCTGAGAAGGCAGGGGTTACGGTGAGTGCAGAAGGCTAGGTCAGGGATGGTTGGGCCTGGTGCGGGAGCCTTTGAACGAACCCAACGGTTAACCCCTCTTTTTATAGGTATAGACTACAGGATTAGGATCAGTTGTATAGCATAATTTTTCATTTCATTTGAAGAGGGCAGTAACTCTAGAGCATACCTGTGATCTAATTTCTACATTGGCATCATAGAGATTTTTGTAAGGTTAATTTACTTAATAATGTCCTATGTTCGGGACAAAACATCAATTTACAAACAAAAATTTAGTACACTTTCAATAGACAGCATGAATTCTACTGAAGTCTCCTCCATAAAGAAACCACTATCAGTTATGATTCTGGGGAAGACATCTTGTGTCCCATTGGTAAGCACCAGGAAGTATGTGTGGAATTTTCCTTCATGGCTGTATTGTAAATAATTCAGCTTTTCCCTAAATGCATATTCATACAGAACTTTGAAGGATCTCAATCAAATCACAACTAGAATAGATTCTGTTTCATCATGTCAGCTAATCTCTGTTGATTGGATTGCAGTTCTTTTGGTACGACACTATTTTCTTTTGCCCGAGTAGGTGATGCCTGTTCTTCAAAGCTGTTTTCCAGGTCACTTGGTCCTGTTTGGTCAGGTGAGAGACTTGCTGCAGCAGGCGTGGATGTTTTTGTCGCTTCATCATTACTTAATAATCCCATGGATTCTTCTTCTAAAAAGTCAACTTTGCCTTGTTGTTTGATGGGACTTAATTTACTTCTTTGTCCTTTAATTTTGTCATCGCTTGCAATATTTGCAAATCTCTTTAGCCTCCTCTTCAGTCCAGATTCTGCCCCACTGATGCCCTGGGCTGCCATGGTTTTTTTGCAGCATTTAGTTAAGATGCTTTGAGAGATATTGTGAGAACAATAATTAGGGACAATATTATAGGCAAATAGAGTAGTAATACCCACTGCAGATCTTTTTGAGATCTTGCCCTACTGAAATAGACATTTGTAAATATGTTTGCCATTAGTTTCTAATAAATGCTTATTCTGTTGCAATATAAAATGAAAATCAAAAACAAATATATCTTATACGTCATGAAACTAGCTAAAGAGAAACAAAAGTATACACCTTTGTAGATTCCAAAATTGAGAGTTTCTATTAACACTGTCATTTCAGAATGAGGAAGCTGATTTAAATTTCTACTGAAAACAGTGGGGAAATGTGGGGGTCAAACTACATTTAATACAGATCTATTCATCTAACCATCTAAAATTCAGGGTAATTTTTTAATCTGCATTTATTTTTAACACTCTGATCCACAAATCCTCACATGCAGATGAACTTGTAAATCGTGCTATATGTAGCCAATATTCACAGAGGGCAAAGGGGATCAAAGGGACCTGGAGTCAGATTCTTGCTCACAAAAATACACACATAAACCATTTCATCAGTAAGAGTGGTTTAGAAGATTTTACAGTCAGCATTCAGCTGAGGCCAGTCAGCTAGATGCCAATTTCATGATGTTGCACAGCACCCATCTATATCGATGTTCTCCATCTAGCATGTTTTGTCACATATATTATTTATTTATTTAAAATATGTATACCCTGCCTTTTTTCTCAAGGGGACTTAAATACTAAATATTAAAATGTAACGGGGAAAACTGGATCCCTGATTTATTTTGTTTTACGTATCCCCTTGACAGCCAATTACTGAGCAAAAACCTGCTTGACAAGAATGGTCTTTGACTGCCTGTAGAAGAACAGGAAAGGGGACCAGCCTGGTTTCTCTTGGGAGGGAGTGACAGAGAAAGCCCTCTAACATGTCTTTACCTGTGAGGGGTTTTTTGGAACTGAGAGAAAGACTCCTGATGATTTAAAAACCTGAGTATGCTCATCAAAGGAGATCCAGTCTTTCGGGTAACTTTGATCCAAGTCATTTAGGTCTTATAGGTCAAAACAAGCATTTTTCATTGTATCTGAAGCAGTTGTTACAGGAGAATTATGTGAGCCCAGTAATCAGCTCCAGTTAAACTGGAAGCAGTGCTTTGTACTCGCTGAAGCTTCCACACACTTTCCAAATGCAGCGCCACCTAGATATCATTATAGTCATCTAAAGCAGGGATTCCCAACCTTTTCAATCCGGGGGCTGGGTCATGCTCTCTGTCAGCTTCAAAGGCTGGGCGGCCATTGTGCCCTGCCGGCATGATGGGGGGTGGCTATTTTTCCCCAATAGCTTCAGAGGGCCAACCATTCTGTTTCTCAAATGCCCTTGGAGGGGGGGCACATGAAATGGTGCCATGGGCCAGATCCTAACCACAGGCCTTAGGTTGGGAACCCCTGATCTAAAGGGATGTAACTGAAGCCTGTGTCATTCATGGCCAGACCAAACATCTCCAAGAATGGATGCAGCTAGCTCAGCAGTTTTATCTGTGCAAACACAGTCGGGCTCAGAGATGAATTCAGGAGCACACCCAACCTGTAAAACAGCGTTTTTAGGTGGAACATAACCCCATCCAGTACAGACTGAAACCATATTCCCTAATCTGCCTTTCATTTGAGCAGGAGTACCTCTGCCTCTTCTGGATTAAGCTCAGTTTATTAGCCCTCAACCAATCCATTATTAACACCAGACACCAATTTAGAAACAAAACATATTTCTTTGAATTAGATTAAAAAAAAGAGGAATAGAGTGTCATTCATATATTGATGGTACTAAACCCAGAGATTCTGGAGAACCTCTAGCAGTTTCATGTTAAACAGTATGGAGGACAAAACAGAACCCTAAGGGACACCATGAGACAACAACCAACACCATCTTCTAAGTTCTCCCCAATGACAGTGCCTCCAACTCTCAAACCAGAGTGATGGTCTAAGACCGTGATGGCTAACTCCAGCTGTTCTTGAACTTCAAATCCCAGATGCCCTGATCAGCAGGAGTACTGACTTGGGGTTCTGTTAATTGAAGTCCAAGAACATCTGGACATATAATTCTTATTATTCAAAAAGTGAACTCCTATTCATTTGGCGGAAGCCTAAAAGGCCATTCACTGTTAATAACTCATTCTCGAATTGCCGCCCCCCCCTTTTAAAATCAAATTGCTCCCCTGTGGAGTGTGTGACCCATGTTGGGAATCACAGATCTAGATAATCCATCTCATCCAGGAACTCACAGACCTGAGAAGTCATAACCCACTCTGATCCTTGCCCAACATTAGAAACATTAGAGTCTGGCCAGTATTTATACCATGAGATTAAAAGATGATATTTTCAGCAACCATCTTATTATTGCTTACTGTAAACACATTGAGATTCTGCTTTCTGCAGGAAGGCATTCTTACTATTCCTATCCACTCATCTTCCTAGTCCCCGACAGCTTTTATAAGCCAGGAATGGCAAGAATCCAGCACACATAGTGACTCTCACTTCTCCAAGTGTCCTGGGTACATTCTCAGGCTGTAAGACCTCAAACCTATCCATTAACAAAACATTCAAAGAGTCAAAATTATAACCACAGGGCCTGTATCATCAGCATCCACAGCAGAATAGATCTGAACAACATTGCCTGCAAAATGTTGTGCAACTTCTTCATAGTGGGCTATTGGTGGTCTGTTTTCACTTCTTGTGGGTCATCGTGTGATAAATCCTTGATCACTTCTTTCCAGGTGCAATGGCGATGGGAAGACTAACTTTTTCAGTGCCACCACAACTATCACAGTCCAGTGGGCTCTAGCGAAGTTTGGTTGGGTTCTCACAGAGTTTTCTACCATTATCATTCCAGTCCACTATCAATGCTCATTTCATTACCTCCAGCTCCATAGTAAACTAGGGGGCTGATTTGGCTCTATTTCAAGGGAGGGGACACTTAGGATAAATCATGTCTACTGCCCTACATATTTTCCCATTTCATACTTCAACCACGTCTTTGACCGGATCACCTACTGAAGAGATAGAAAACTCCCCAAGAGTCAGGTAACTTTGGATCCATCAGGCTCCTGGGACGGGCCATCAGAAAAGGTCCCCCACCACTGCAGAGCTGCTGAGTATCAGCACCCCACTATGACAATGGAACTGCAAAAAGTTCCTCTGCACTCAGATGAGATTTAGGCAATTTACTGTATTAATCACAGCGATAATTCAGATGAAGATTTCCCATTCTCAAAGCCAACAGTCTGGCTAATATATCACCGTTCCTCACTTGTATGTTCTGGATTTATAAAACTCCATGAGCTATGTATTCTAAGAGGGTGAATTTGCTGTGGGACATCCAGGGATGACAGAATTGAGAACTGGGTAGAAAATTACTCACTGCCTTTATAAATGCCACTTCAAGGACTATAAAGAATCTGTAGAAGTAACTCTCCTTGCTCTACCTAACAATCTGGTAATAACAGTATTTCTTCAGCTACTGAAACTCACAAGGAATGTGTCTGATAAAACAGTTCTAAAGTGCTACAAAAGTCCAAGGTAAATTGAAAGAGATTCTTACACCCAAGTCGCCACAAGAACAAGACAGGTAGCTGGTGAAGTTATTGAAAAAACCATCCATGTTGGTAGTATTCCTGAAAAACAAACAAAAATGATTTTTGTTTTGCATGGTTACTGTATTAACAGCAAAAAAAACCACACATTTTTCTGCTTGGTTTTGCAAAGCGTGGCCAATACTTCAGCACAGCCTTACAAGTTCCTGTGATAGGATTCTGTGTAGTTTCAGAACCCATGCTCTGTATTTTATAAATTTTATGTTTCTACTAGTCGCCATACCTCCAGAAGGATATTATGGAGCTGGGAAAAGTGCAGAGGAGGGCAACCAGAATGATTAGGGGACTGGAACACCTTCCTTACCATCTGAGGCTGCAACGGTTGGGCCTCTTCACTCTTGAACGACGGCATCTAAGAGGTGACCTGATTGAAGTTTATAAAATCATGCTTTGGACAAAGTAGATAAGGAAAACTGTTTTCCCTATCGCACAACACTAGAACTAGGGGGGCACTCCATGAAACTTTTGGGTACTAGTTCTCAAACAAATAAGAGAAAGTACTTTTTCACCCAGAGGATCACTGGTCTATGGAACTCCCTGCCAGAATTAGTGGTGACAGCTGTCAGTCTTGACAGCTTTAAGAAAGGATTAGACAAGTTCATGGAAGACAAGGGTATCAATGGCTATAATTATGGATACCTAAGGACAACCTCGGGGTTGGAGAGATAGGCATAATATCTCTCAATGCCATTTTCAGGGAATCCTAAGCAGGTGAAGGCATCTGCTTGGGAATACCCTGAAGCAAATGGTGAGCCACTGTGTGAGACAGAATGCTGGACTGGATGGGCTGTGGCCTGTTCTAGCAAGGCTGTTCTTATGCACATAGCCAGGGCCTTTACAGAGATGCATTTTCAAATAATGCCTTGCTGCACCCTGAAGTCAGATTCTGTAAAGTTCCAGTGGAGCAGCATCACTGTTCCCGTGACCAAGAACTAGTGGAGAACATCAGACCATTATGGCCAGCATTGTCCCTTTAATGAAGCAGTAAGGAGGAGGACACTGGGCTGGTTTATTGATCACTTCATAAGTTCTGAACTACAGATGTCTTTCCTTGTAAGTTATCAAATAGGTTTTCTTCTTAGTTATCAAACTGACACTTCTACTTTGCATTATTTTAAAGTTATGAAGAGTATTACTTAAGTTAGACATGCTAAACAATTGACTAATCTGTAATAGCAGGCTTAACTTTAGTGTCTGGATAGCTTCAATAGGCATTTTGTATTTTATAGTTTTATTGCTCTTCTGGATTTTACTATTTTGCAGTGGCTCAAGTGGCTAAGACGCTGACTGGAAGGCAGGAGGTCAGCAGTTCGATTCCCGAGTACTGCAGGATGGAATGAGCTCCCATCTTTGTCCCAGCTCATGCCAACCTAGCAGTTAGAAAGCAAGAAATTGCAAGTAGATAAATAGGGACCACTTCAGTGGGTGAGAAGGTAAACAGCAGGTGCATTGCAGGTGCAATGGTGAAGAGAAGACTAACCTTTTCAGTGCCACTACAGCTACTACAGTCCAGAGGGCTCTAGTAAAGTTTGTTTGGGTTTTCTCAGAGTTTTGTACCATTATCATGACCACGTGACCACGGAAATGTCTGCAGTTTTCTACTATTATCATGACCACGGAAATGTCTGCATAAGCAGACAGCACCGGCTCTTCGGCTTTGAAACAGAGATGAGCACTGAACCCTAGAGTTGGCTTTCGAGCAAGGGAAACCTTTAGTAGCTTTAGTCCATGCATTGATTGTTACGCCTTAAGTCTTATTGTGATCTGTGGTTACAATAAACATATTTATTTACTCTACAATAAGTAAGAATTTTATAAAAAGCCTGGAACTCTGATCACAGGAGCATAGCTAATGAAAACTTGAAAAAAGTTAACTTTTGGGACAATAGCTCTCAAAATTCTCCAGACATCATCACCCTAGCAAGATAACTTGCCCACTCTCTAGATTAGCATCTATTCTGGTTTTTCAAACATAGCTCTGTTCTCTCTCTTTTTTTAACCTAACACATCTGATTGGACCTTTTAAGTATTTTTCTTCCTAATATAATATTCACAGTAATGAATGCACCTAACATTCATTTCATGTGACCCTGTGTCTTGGTAGCCAGTGGAAGTTACCAGCCAAATAGCTATGTCAGGATCCTTTGGAGGAGGAAAAAATGGTACCCTGCCAGCCTACATCTGTACTTTACTACTGGCCTCAGGGCCCAATATTCCTGTATCTAATGCTTGTTTAAATTTGCAGATCAGGAAGATAGTTTAACAGCATCCACTCTATCAGGTTGTTCTTCTTTGGATAGCAAGCCAGAATATTTGAAGTAGATTGCTACAGATTACCCAACTTTCACTATGAGACATAAAAGCTTTCAAAAAAGATCAAGGCAATTGTCATCATTATTGTCGTCACCGTCGTTGGCTTCTACTTATATCAGAGCATACATTCTTCCTGGAAGTCATTTTCTCCATTGATGGATGTATCTCTCTCTGGTGACTCAATAAACTGATCCTGGCATGAAACATGCGACCACACACATTACACTGAGTAGATGGTGGAGGGCATAGTTGAGTTTGATGAAGCTTTTGTGTTTGTTGCTTAGCCTCTTCATGTCTGCAGCGTTCTCCTTCGAAGTGATCGGTAGCAGCAGAGATGGTATGGCACCAAAGTGGGTGATCTACGGCCACTGCCTCCCATGTTTGTGGGTTTACACCTGACACTTTCATGGTTTGTTTCAGCTGGTCCTTATAACACTTCAAAGGAGCTCCGTGAGGTCTTGTACTAAATTCCCTATAAATAATTTGACGAGGAAGCCTGGAACCATCCATACGGCGGACATGCCCTATCCATCTAAGATGATGGCCTATGATGGAAGCTTCAATACTATTTACATGTGCCTTTTAAGAACTGCAATGCTATTTACATGTGTCTTCTCAAGAACTGTGATGTTGGTGACATAGTCATCCATCCCACTTGATGATCAAGATGGACCTTAGCTTCTGTTGGTGAAAGTGCTCAAGCTTTTTGATGTCTTGGCAATAGAAGGTCCATGTTTCAATAATGTTGAGATAACAGCTTGGTATACGATGAGTTTAGTCTGGATTGCTAAATCTTTGTTCATGAAGACCCAGTGTGATAGATGACCAAAAGCAGAATGGGCGGCACCAATTCTCTTCACCACATCTTGTTCACAAGTGCAATTTTTAGACAGGATGCTACCAAGATAAGAAAAATGGTCTACTTGTTCCAGTGTCAAATCTGAGATGGCAATACTGAACTCTGGAAGGGCTGTCCTTTGGGCAGTTTGTGCAAGTACTGTACCTTGGTTTTCTGAGCATTTATGATGAGGCCAAAACAATCACATGCATTCTTGAAACAGTTGACTGACTGTTGCAGCTCCTCAGGTGTGAGAGCAGGCGATGCAGTATCATCAGCATATTGCATTTCCATTATACTGTTAACACTTGTTAGTCTTTTTAGTCTTCAGGAGCATAGTCTAGCCAAATTAAAGAGTCCTCCATTGAGGTGGTGTTATTAGATGTTTCATATTGCATGGCAGCCAAGTAAAGGGCAAAAAGGGTTGGAGCAAGCACACAACCCTGCTTCAATCCGTGGGTGATTGGGAAGGCATCTGATTTGCTGTTTTGATAGAGAACCCTCCCAAATATGCCATTATAAAGTGCCTGGACCAGATCTACAAAATGCTCAGGGCAACCAAAGCATCTCAGCACATCCCACATAGCAGACATCAAGGCAATATCAATCTGGTAATGGCATCAAGCTCCTCACAGAGCACCTGGCCCTGTTGAGTGATACTGCTTTTTATTTTCTTTGCCTAATTAGACAATCTGCTCTCTGCCAGCCTTGGTAGAGTGCCTTTGGCAAAGGACTCTGCCTCCATACAGTTAATTGGATATAAATGTGAAAATGTGTTTAGTTTACAGCTCAGCTCCTTAAGATACAAAACACCACAGTTCGTAGCAATTAAGGCTGCAATGCCAGACTGGGATATATATCTGATAATCTTAAAATAAACTAAAGATAGATGGGTAAGAAGGGCTTTCATTTGTTCAGTGCCATGTAAAGTGTTTTTCTCTACCTAGCTCAGTGAGTTTGGTATCAGGATGCACAGTCAGAAGTTGGGAGTTCATGTCCCCATTATGTATCCTAGGAGAAGTGTCATCCTTTGTAGCCTTTGGCTCGCTGCAGAGTCCCTTGGCATGGTCAGAATAAAGGAACAGTAAAACATTTCTTAGTATTTTATATCTAGCAACCCCTGAAAAGGTATATTGGAAGCAACTTGAGAGTATATAATAATAACTAGCAGATTTTGCCCGGCGGTGCCGGGCATTTTAAAAATGTTTTGGATAGTTAAGGGTTTTGTTTGTTTTCCTGAACAAATGGTGCTGGGCTGTGTTTAATGGTTTTTAAAGGTTTTGTGATTTTGTGACTTCGAGGCACTGCGTCCGCCTGTGGCAGACTTGCGCTCCCAGTGTTTGTTTGATTTTTATTTTTTGTGTGCCGGCTTCCTTAGTGTTGGGCTCTTGAAATTTGGTTTTTGATGGATTTTGATTTTTGTTCATGCAAATTTTATTTTGATTTATTTAATTAAAAAATTTTTAATTTAAAATTTAAAAAAAAATTTTTTTGGTTTGGTGTTTTGGTTTTTTGGAGTGAAAAGTGATTTATGATTTTTTTGGTATTTTTTGAGAGTAGTGTGTATATTTTTGAATGTTGTGCTAACTTATTTTATGAGTTTTTGAATTTTGAATTTATCTTTGCAGTGGCAATGTTTTTGGATGTCTTTTCTCTTGTGGCCTCTGGGTGGGGGTGGTGAGCTTTGCTTCCTCTCTACCATTCTCCTCTTCTGTCCTCTGGGTGTCGCTTCCAGTAAGTGTTGCTTCCTTTCTTAGCTCATTCGAGTTCCTGTCGCCATGAAGTCAAGATGTCTTCATGGTAAGCTCTCTAATTTATTTATTTGGGGGGGGGGGTTAAGTTTTTTTTGGGGGGGTTCTGTTGTTTTTTGTTGCGTGTGTTTTGTGGATGTGTTGGTGTTTATTTTTTTAATGTTAGATTTTTGTTTTTGACTGATTTTGATTGTTTTTTGTTCGTGTTTTGGTGCATCAGTTTTTTAGGAGGGGCTTTCGTTCCCACGGGCCATGCTGGGTGGCCCGTGGGAAGGAAGGGCACTGGCGGCGGGGGTGCCTTTTGTTCCCATGGGCCATCGTTCCCACGGGCCATGCTGGGTGGCCCGTGGGAAGGAAGTGCAGTGGCGGGGAGGGTGCCTTTTGTTCCCACGGGCCATGCTGGATGGCCCGTGGGAAGGAAGCAGAGCGGCGGCTGGTTTTTTTTATTTTTCATTTTTAGCACGCTGGCTGCCTCAGCGTTCTGCGTGCTAATGGCACGCAGGACGCTGGGGCTTGTAGTTTTGCCTGTGCGTGTTTGGGTACAGCAGCGGTTTTTTTTCTTCGGCTTCCTTTTGATTGGCTGCAGCCGGTTTTCGAACATTCCTTTTGCCTGCGCCGCGCAGCCTGATTGGCTCTGGTGCGGCACGGCGCAAGGAATGTTGGGGCTTGAAGTTCTTTTTTTTTGTTCGCGACTGGGGGGCCCCTGCCCCTGGGTCGAAAATTTCAATCCGACAGTTACCTGCGAACCCAGTTTGGGCGAGTGCAGGAAGGCTCGGACGGGGCTCGTGGGGACCGGTGCAACATCCTTTATTACATTCCAACGGTTAACGCACCATTTTATAGGTATAGATGTTTTATAGGTATATAGGTGTCCACAGGTATCGCTGTGCATGCCATTTCAAATTCTTCCTGAAGTACCACCAGTGTAGCAAGTTTTCTATAGTACATCACATCCTTTAAAGTCCCCAATAGGTAAAAGTCAAGAGGTGTTAAATCAGGAGTACTTAAGTCATTATACTTCTACAATGTTCTTGAATTTCAAATACCACTTCAAAATAGTCTTGCACTCCTTGAATTACTACCGTGTTTCCGCCATTTTCTTTGACTGTCCTGTCGCATGGTGATGCTAGCATTAATTCTTTTGAGAGAGTGTCATGCTACACATTGCTATCACAATTCAATAACTTCGAAAAGTAAGACATAAGTAACATCTTTTTAAATGTTTGTACATTTTTATTACTCACTGTAGATATTGTTCCCCAAATCACCATCTTCTGCAGTTCTTAAGGCGTTATTTCAGAGAGTTGGTCATATTTTATGAAATTCTGAGGGATTGTTCTCAGTACCCCCCAAAGACCACTGAGCTGTGTTTCATGCATAACTGAGTTATCACTATTGCCAGGTCTCTATTTTTAAAAATTTTCCAATTATTTATCCTCCACTTTAGAATTTCGTGGAATTGCAACATCAATTATCCAGCCATGTCTTTATTTTATTATTGTTACATGTGGTGTATTATACTCAAGGTGGATCTGAAAATTCAATGACATATTAACTTGGTCATTTTCTATCACCCTTCTCTACTTGATGTTCTCATGAATTCTTCGATGCCGTCAGGTTATATTTTTACAGTCATCAGTGTACTAATTTTACAACCATATTGCTTTACAGACTGTCTGCACAATCTTTTAACATTTACAGGTGTGACAGTTTCATCTTTTTCTTGACAGAGTTGACATTTGCTGTCTGCACTAATTCCTTGAATTTTAGCTTTCACAACATTAGTTTGGAGTGCTTGTTCTTGTGCAGCAAAAACCAACGCTTCAGCTTCTTTCTTGTCAAGCTAAGCTGTTATTAAGTTTAACATCATTATTTCTCAAATGTTATCCGTGCAATGGTTTATTTTTCGGGTTGTTTAGCTTATCTTCAAAATGTTTTCCATTTTCACTGCCTTAAGTAACTCTTCTCTGCTTCAATTGATGTAATCATTTAGGCCTTTCCCCCCTTCCTCTACATCCTGTTGTATCTGTAGTAATCTATGTACTCCATTTTCCTTCATTAAGTACAACTTGTCCACATCACCTTTTGGGTATAGTGTGTGATGCATGTTCATTAATTTCTGTGTTTTTTTATTCAATTTTTCTAATTCAGAGCAAATGTGTGCGCGCGCCAAATGAGAAGGAACCATGATACCTAACTCTTTGATTGAGAAGCTGATTGTGAGAAGCTGTTAGGTCAGAAAAATATTGACAATCAGCAGAAGATATGCTAAGAACCAGAATCTAAGATTTACTAATGTTAATTTAATATTTTTGGTTGACATACTATAGTTGTTTTGATATTCTATTTATCTCTAACATTAGAAACTTAGACCTTTTACGACCTACTTCTTGCAACTTTTTAAACTTTCCCTTTCTCTTATTTTAGTGTATGAGAATCAAGACAAAGGAACAGCCGAAGGACTGGCTTAACACATCTTTATTGCATGGTGGTCCGGGGGAACATGAGGCAATGGCGGACGAGCAGCTCAATATATACGGTGGTTATACATTTGAATGTGGCTCCACGATAGCCCATTGGCTACCGTTGGCGTGACGTCATTTCTGGTCA
Organism: Bradypodion ventrale; assembly: GCA_035047345.1. NCBI lineage: Eukaryota > Metazoa > Chordata > Lepidosauria > Squamata > Chamaeleonidae > Bradypodion > Bradypodion ventrale. Next base: position 50,777,516 of record JAWDJE010000006.1, read on the forward strand.
CGCCCTTCTTGTCTGGGTGAGGTCGTGGCGGGAATCTTCCCGCGCTGTAATTCTTTGGGGAATTGGGACCTGTGAGCTGGGCGCTCGCTATTGCCACCAGGTGGTCATTAGCTTGCGTCCTAATTGCAACGGGTTACATTGATACATAGTTAAAGGTATAGTATTGAGAACACAACAGATATATGGTTAAAGGTATAGTATTGAGAACACAACATCCCTCCCCCCTAGGATGAGACGAAGTCTCTCATCCAAGATGGCTTATTGCAAACGCGCTTTGGGCGTGCTGCAGGCTGGCATGTCCCGGCTCCTTGTCCTGCAACGGGAGAGGGAAACTCGTTAGTGACTTGCCGCGGCTCTGCGGCTTTTGGGGAAGGGACGGAAAAACCGGGGGCACTAGAGACTAACGAAAAACCCCGCTTTTCGTTTGGATGGGTGGGGGACCACTCCAGAAAACCCCCCCGGTTTTGTAAATGAAAATCAGAATTATCCCCTAGGGTGTCATTAGAAAGATTCCGCAGGATATCTATGGGGACAGAATCGGGCTCCTTTCCCTCCCCCCTAGGCCCCCCTCTCCTCCCCCTTGGGCTGAACGGGTGGGGGAGAACCCTAACGTTGAATCCTTTTCTGCGCCGTCCGCGTGTTGTCCGTCCGGAACCCGGCGCCGGAGCTGGTCTGCATGCCGCCGCCAGAGTAGACCCGCACTGGTCTCCACACAATACGACACGGGACCCGTCTGCCCAACGATAAAGCCCGGGACCCAGGCTGGCCCCGCGCTAGCGTAGTTCCTGCAATGCACCGGGGCACCTACTTCGAAACTCTTCGTGGCCGCTAGCCCGATGTTCCTCCCTGTGTCCTCCACCCTCGTTGGGTCTAGCCTGGTCAGAATTGTGGTCAGCTTCCTACGCATTAAGAGCTCTGCGGGCGAGTACCCTGAAGCTAGGGGGGTCACCCTGTATCCCAGCAGGAACTGACACACTTGCAGGTTGAGATCCCCGGGACCCATGCGCCTCAGCGCGTCCTTGGTGGTGCGCACGAGGCGCTCTACCTGGCCGTTTGTTGCCGGGTGGAAAGGGGCGGAGGTGATGTGCCGAATGGCGTTAATCTCGGTGAACGCCCTGAACTCAGCGGACGTGAAGCAACTAGCGTTATCACTAATTAGAGTGTCGGGTATACCGAACGTGCTAAAGACCCTACGCAAATGCTTTACTGTCGTTGCTGAGGAGGTGCTCGTAACTGGGATTACCTCCAACCACTTGGAGTAAGCGTCCACCATGAGGAGAAAAAGTGCCCCCCTAAATGGGCCCGCAAAATCAATGTGCACACGGGACCACGGCCCCTTTGCCGCGTCCCATTCCCTGTGCGGCAGACGCGCTTCTTCGGGTCGGGAGCATTGGCAGCTCTCGCAAGTGCCCACCATGTGCTCGATGTCGGCGTCTAATTGGGGCCACCAGAAGTAGCTCCTGGCCAGAGCCTTGGAGCGGACAATTCCAGGGTGGCTGACGTGCAGCAGTTTGAGCACCCTAGGCCTCAGGGATTCGGGGACTACCACCCGCTGGCCCCACAGAAGGCACCCCCTCTCTATGGACAGCTCTAGCCTCTTCCTGAAAAACGGGGCGAACTCTGCCGGCGGGGGGGACGCTGGCCACCCTTTCTGCACCCAGGAGCTGACTAGAGCTAGCGTTCTGTCCTTGCCGGTCGCCTTGGCGATGTCTGCGGGTACAATGGGGCGAATCTAAGACCTCTATCAGGAGCACTTGGCGGTCATGTTCCTCCTCGCCCATGACGCTGCTAGCGTGGGGGAGGGGAGATCTCGACAGGGCGTCCACGTGGCTTATTTCTTTTCCCGGCCGGTACACCAACGCGTGCTGATACGCGTTTAAGAAGATGGCCCACCTTAACATCCTAGGGGACAGGATCTGAGGTGTGGGCTTGTCTGCGGTGAAAATGCCTAGCAGGGGCTTGTGGTCGGTCACTATGGTGAAGGGACGGCCATAGAGGAAATCGTGGAACTTTTTGGTCCCTGCGATTATCGCTAGCGCTTCCCTGTCTGTCTGGGCGTAGTTCCGCTCTGCCTGGGACAGGGATCTTGAGTAGAATGCAATCGGGGCCTCTCTTCCGTTTTCCAACACGTGGCACAGCACCGCCCCCACCTCCACTGGGGAAGCATCACATATCAGGACCACCGGTCTCTTTGGGTGAGAATGGCGTCGGACGCTAGGAGTTGTTTCAGGTCACTGAATGCCCTCTCCTGGCTCTCGCCCCATGTCCACGCCTCGTCCTTCTTGAGTAGCTTGTAAAGTGGCTCTGCTACCGACGCCTTCCGAGGCAGGAAGGAGTGGTAAAAGTTTAAGAGCCCTAGGAATGACTGCAATTCGGGCTTGGAGGTGGGGCGAGGGGCATTTCGAATGGCGGCTACCTTTGATTTGGAGGGTTTGATTCCCTCGGGGGTCACCCGAAAACCCAAGAACTCAACCTCCTTGGCGAAGAAAACGCATTTGTCTTTTCGCAACCTCAACCCCGCCTTTTCGAACACCGCCAGCACTTTGTCCAGCCTTTTAGCCAACTCCGCCTCGCTCCCCCCCGTTATCAACACGTCATCAAAGTATGGCAAGACCCCCTCCAGCCCCTTTAAGAGGCGTTCCACGAGCGACTGGAAAATACCCGGCGCCGAGTTCACGCCGAACTGTAGGCGCGTCACCTGGAACGCCCCCTTATGAGTGACTATTGTTTGCGCAGCAGCTGCAGCTGGGGTCACTGAGAGTTGCTGATAGGCTTGCGCTAGGTCAAGTTTTGCGAAACACTTTCCCCCATGTAACCTGGCCAATAGGTGGCTGACTACCGGCACCGGGTACGCATTTGGGCGGATCGCCTTATTAATGGTGCACTTATAATCAGCGCAAATGCGAACCTCCCCGTTGGCCTTTAGCGCAGTTACAATCGGAGTTTCCCACTCCGCGGAATCAACAGGAACAAGAATCCCCTGGCCCACCAATTTGTCCAGTTCTACCTCTATCTTGTCCTTTAGTGCGAAAGGCACTCTGCGCGGCTTGAGTCTGATAGGGCAGACCTCCGGGTCCAGGTCGAACGCTACTGGGGGTCCCTTGAACTTTCCAAGTCCTTTCTTGAAAACTTCGGGGTGCGCGTCACACATCTCCTGTATTGGGTCAGTCCCGACGGCATGCACCCCCCCAATGAACAAACCCAGGGGCTTAAACCATTGAGTCCCGAGGAGGCTGCAACTTCCCCCTTTGAGAACAACCAGGGGAAGTTCCGCGGCGTGTTGCTTGTATTGGACCTTGAATTTTCCAACCCCCAACACCGGAATGCTATTTCCCTGCACGTCCCGCAGCGTGGACCTCAACTCTTTAAGCTTAGGGCACACGTGGGGGGAAATTCCCAAGAACTCCCGCTGGGACATAATTGAGTAGGAAGAACCCGAGTCTATCTCCATCCTAACAGGGGCCCCTTGCACCAGTACCTCAACAAAATAACGTGGGTGTCCCAAGGACACGCTGTACACAGTGGCGTCGTCGTTGCTGTCGTCGGAGATGCGGCCCACGCCCACGCCTTCCGGCTTCCTTGCGGGCCGGGCGCCTTCCTTGGTCTTCGGCGGGCGGTCTGACGGGCTTTCCTGGTCTCTGCACCGCCGTCTGCAGACCTTGGCGATGTGTCCCCGGCATCCGCAGTTGTGGCACTCGGCCTTACGGAACGGGCACTTGATGCGGTCGTGGGCTGCTCCACAGCCGTCGCAGCGTCGGCCATCCTTTCGAACCTTCCGGACGTCCTCATCATCGCTGCTCTCCGTGGAAGATTTCGGCATGCGCCTGGCCGCCTGCACCGAGCCCGCTGTCTTGTCGGGCTGTGGGGGCCTTTCTCTGATCCCCTTGACTCCGGCCCTCGTGGCCTCCGTGGCCTGGGCCGCCTTCACGACCTCGCGTAGCATCGGGGGCGGCTCCTGGTTCATCAGCTTTCGCTGAACCTCTTCATCCCACAGGCCGCACAGCAAACGGTCCCTGAGGACGATTTCCCGATTTTCCCACTTGCATGGGCCGGCGGCCAACCGCAGGGCCGCTGCAAAAGCGGCGATGGACTCACCAGGCGCTTGAACTCTCTTCCAGAACGCGTCTCGAGCCGAAAACATCGAGACCGAGGGCTGGAAATGGTCGCGCATCACCTTTAGAAGCTGTTTGGCCGTTAGCTCGCTCACTTTCTTCGGTGATACTAGGTCCACCAATACTCTTTTGGCGGCATTTCCCAGCATCCGAGTGAGGATGGCCCTCTTCTTTCCCTCGTCCGTAATGTCGGACACCACCAGCGTATCTTGGAAGTCCATTTCAAAGAGCTCCCAGTCTTCCGGCTTGTTGATGTCGAAACCGGCATGTGTCTTGATCTCGTGGGAAGCCATATCCCACCTTCGTCGCCAATTTAGTGTATGAGAATCAAGACAAAGGAATAGCCGAAGGACTGGCTTAACACATCTTTATTGCATGGTGGTCCGGGGGAACATGAGGCAATGGCGGACGAGCAGCTCAATATATACGGTGATTATACATTTGAATGTGGCTCCACGATAGCCCATTGGCTACCGTTGGCGTGACGTCATTTCTGGTCACGCCCTTCTTGTCCGGGTGAGGTTGTGGCGGGAATCTTCCCGCTCTGTAATTCTTTGGGGAATTGGGACCTGTGAGCTGGGCGCTCGCTATTGCCACCAGGTGGTCATTAGCTCGCGTCCTAATTGCAACGGGTTACATTGATACATAGTTAAAGGTATAGTATTGAGAACACAACAGATATATGGTTAAAGGTATAGTATTGAGAACACAACACTTATGCAATTTCCACTTTATCTCAAGAGGTCAATTTCTAGTGCCTTGTAATACTTTTTAAACCAGTAAGATTCAGCAATACGTATGCCCTGTACCATAGCCTTCAAAGCATCACATAACACAGTGATAGGCACCTCTGAAGCATTGTTTTCTTTGCTATAGTTCGCATGCTCCAGTAACTTTCCCAGGAATGAACTGGAGACAGGCCATTAATTATTCAGTACAATAGGATTTAGGGAGGCCTTCTGGGGTAAAGTTCTTAACACTTCCTCTTGTAACCTTGCCCTACTGAAACCTTGCCCTACTGTAAAGAGGCATTTAGCACTCCTTTTAGCCACTTTGCTAGTCCTCCCTTTGCCAGAAGGACAAGGATCCAACATGCAGTTCAGATCTCTCCATTGATCTTCTCCACATGCTAACACTGTATAAACTGAAAATATCCATTATTGCTTGTAGGGCAAGGACCAAATGTACCTCCACAGGACCAGTGCATCTGCAACATCCAAGTCAGTGAGCAGAGCAATTTTGCCTGCAAAGTGTTATAGAGATAGTTAAAACCGAATTTACCCAAATCATAATTCACAAATACTTTCTAGTTAAATATAGCTATGGTATTTACAAGATAATTGAAGAAGTTATGCAAATGAACATGTAGCATTAGTTAATTAAAAATAGTGAACATATCCTTCTAACATATGTGAAGATACATCAGTAACTTACTGTGACATTCTAATTCTGTCTGTGCACCTTTTCTATCACTGCTCTGTGCTTTTGGACAATTTTCACATTCCACTTGGCCATACTTGTCATTATAGGATCCAGCAGGACACAGGGTACAGATAGTACTAGATTTTGCATTGAATCTACCTGGTGGGCATGATACTATTCAAAAGGAAAGGAAAGAGGTTGAAACTTAAAAAGTTTTGGAACGGATATAATAATTACTAAACTGGCAAACAACAAAAAACTCTAGAGAGGGACACTAGTTACATGACAACTGTGGAACATTAGTGCTATTATCAATACTGGACTGAGATGTTGTTGTACTTTTAGATTCACAGTCAAAGACTGGCTTAATATTAACAGTTCAAGATATAATCAAGAAGCTAAGAACAGTTAAGATAATGTCTAAGTATATACTGTGCAGTAAAACTCCAGGTTATAGAATTAGCCCATTCCTGGAGGTTTTCCATAAAGCGGTTTTTCTGTAACCCAAAGCACAATTTCCCGTAGGAATGCATTGAAAATTTAAAAAAACCTTCTGGAGGTTAGAAAAGAGCCAAAAAAAGCCCCCACCATAATTTTTCTGTTGAAAACTCTTTCTAAAGTGGCGGAAACACAGCGAAAAATTCCAAAGTGCCCTTTAGAGTTTGGAACAGAAAATATTTTTTGGGCATTTTAGTGAGCTCCAGAGCTAAATTTTTATTTTATTTTCAATGAATATCCATCACATTTTTGACATCAACATCTAGTGGCCAGCCCTGGTAATGGCAGGAAAAGTGCCAAAGAACAGCTGATGAGGGATGGAGGTAGGGATTTCCAGCACTTCCTTGTTGCATTGAGAGCTTTCGCTGGAGCCAAAATGTGATGAAAAATTCCAAAACCAGAGCGGAAATGCTCCAAACACCCTCCCATCGCCGTGCAAAGCGTTGGAACACCCAAAAAACCTGTTCGTAATGCAGGTTATTCACGTAACTCGGGATGTGATTTCCTCAGAATTTCCTTCTGTAAGTTAAGTTTTTCATTACCCGAGGTGTCTGTAACTTGGGGTTTTACTTTACTAGTAAAGATGTTTTCCTTAAAGTCAGAATATTCAAGTTCATTCATCATCATAATCAAAAGTGTACATGGTCCACCAGATTGAAGCCAACTGCTCAGGGAGTACCTAAGAGTCTGAGGTATCCCAGATAATGTAGCTGGTACCTACTAGTGCTACTCTCTGCGACTGCCCTATTGAGTTCTTATCAATGCCAACCACAATCACATGTTTTTCCCAACCTTTTTGGAATTGTTTCCAAGTGTTCTTATCATTACTGGTATCATTGATGTTATTTTCTTCCAGTAATGCTGTTATCTCATGATCTTTTAAATCTCTTCTTCATCGTCGTCATCATCATCAACAACAGGAACAAACAACAGCAACAGGAACAGGAGCAACAATAACTATAATATATGTTTTACATCTCATCACTTTTGTTAAAAAAAAATCTGGAAGGATTTTTCTCTTTTCTAGCCTTGTGATACTAGCTTATTTTGAATTAATAATTTTTTTTTGAAAAAAATCAAGTTAGATTATATTTGAAAAGTATAGAAGACACATAGATAAAAGAAAGATCAGTAATATTTTCACTGGATTAAATTAATCTCTTATTAATTTATCTAATACATAAATTCTTGGTAACTCACCACAGCAATCTGGACACATTGTGTTATTGTTTAAGTCATTTACGTTTTTCCCAAACCCTGGTTTGCAATGGTCTACTTTAACACCAGTCAGAGTGCCAGGAACATAACTTAAATCACTGCTGCGAGAAGAGGGGGTTTTTTGGTCTTCAAAGAACTCCTTGATTTTAGCATATGCCTAGAACAGTAACAATCAACAAAGATAACTACTTTAATACAGACCAAATCACGACCTAGCTAGAATACTAAACTATAAATGCTATATAATATGGTTTAAGGTATTCCTTTAAATCGACTTGATGATTACTAGCATCATGTGTATGTTTCATAACAGATTCTGAACCAGATTTGGGTGTAACACTGGATATAATAGAAGAGGCAGAGTGAGCAAAAGAGGCTTAATAATAATTGTTGGGTTCAATTATCCACCAGGCCTAGTGAGGTTTGCCAGATTTCAGGGTACTGGCTGTATTCTTGGGGGCATGTTACAACACCTTCCAGATGAAGAGACAATTGCAGAACAAGAACCCATGGGGGAGAAGAATTTTTAATTTTCTTTGTGTGTGTGAAATGGCTTTTGGCCCTGGCCACTTGTACTATTCCCAGGTGATGCAAAGATTCACTGGCTCTGTGTTGAGGACTTATACAGTAAAACCCTGACTTACATATGCCTTGAGTTACATAAAATTTGACTTACATAATGATTTTGTGCTAAAACCATGTCCCTATATACACGATTTCCTATTGGTTTGCTTTGAGTTACATAAAGATTCATTTCCCTATAGTTTTGCTTCGATTTACATAAAATTTTCATTTTTCCTATGGGTTTGCTTTGAGTTGCGTAAAAATATTTTTTCCTATGGGTTTGCTTTGTGTTACATATAAAACCAATTTAAGCAAAAGCCTACGGAACGGACTTTTTTGTAAGTAGGGTTTTACTGTATCTGTGTCAGTGTTCTAATGTTCCCGAGCAAACCAACATTAGCAACAGTCTTGGAAGAAAAATCCCGTGAGTTGCTGATGAGATTTCTAATATATATATATATATTATATATATATATATACTAGTATATATATATATATATATACTAGAATTTTTTGCCCAGCCTTGCCGGGAAAGTTTGGAATGTGCATCCCAGCAGGTGTGTGTGTGTGAGAGAGAGAGTGAGTGAGTGAGAGAGAGAGAAGCAACTCAGCCTCTGTGTGTGTGTGTGTGTGTGTGTGTGTGTGTGTGTGTGTGTGTGTGTGTGTGTGTAATACTATAACTCTCTCTCTCTCTCTCTCTCTCTCTCTCTCTCTCTCACACACACACACACACACACACACATACATATATATAGTTGTTATATATTCTGTAGGCAAGGTTGTTAGGGATGTCATGGGGAACACCCTGGTATTGTAAATAATACATGATATGTGGTGCTACAGCTTTAAGAGTAACTTACTGAACTGTGGACAGATGACGGTAATGATGGAATGAATCAGCATTTGTCACTGCATAAAATAGAGCCGAATAGTTTGCTTCTTTGCTCTTGATTTAATCTTGTAGCCATGCTGCTCGAATGCTCTGGAATTAACCTAGATGCCATGTTGCTACACATGGACTAATGCTCTTGGACTTTATACCTTGAAGCTATAATGATGTCCTACAAGAAGCTTTGATGCCTTCTGCTGGAAGTTTACTCGACACAGAGGAACACAGAGGTTTGTTCTCTTATGCTTATGAGCATGGACTGTTGTTCTTTCTAGGGTAATGAACTGCATGCCTGAAGGGATGAACTGCTGGCTGTGAGTTTACTCTCCGGGGAGAGAGATTGCCAGCTTAAGACTGTAAATATTTGGGCAAACCGGGACTGCATTTGTTTGCCATACTCTGCAAGCCGAGCCAGGGAAGAGCTAGGCTGCAGCAGGAGATTTTGCTGTGTGCAAGTACTTACTGTGAAACTGAAAGACTAAGTTTGTTTGCATAGTTGGTCACAGATAAGATACTACTGTTTATGTTCTTTTCATCACCACCTCTGCTGAGTAAAAGCTCTTTATGTTTTGCACCGTTCAACTGAGTCTCTGCTGTTATTGACTGGGTGTGAAGGAGAAAATTAAACGGGCACCTCCGCTGTCGCTCATAGTTCACTACTACACTCTGCTAGATTTGAACTCAGCACCCAGTACACCACCATTTCCCTTTCAAAGGTCACAAAGACTTCTGTGATGTGAGCCCTAGTGGGAATGTTGCACAATGAAGCTGCCTTTTCTTCAATTCTAAATCACCATATTATCTGGTTAGCTCATTTTTAGTTAGTTTCTGGACCTATTCATTAACATGCCTCTCATACTCATCATAATGCTCAACAGCTGGACCCAGAAGCAGCTCCAGTTTCCTTCCCAACCTTGGACTTCTGCAACTTTGTGACATTATTTGTTCATCTCAGATTTTGGCCCCCCAGGGAATAGAATGATGCTGATCTGGCAAGCCAAGCACTGGACGGCATAGCTAATGGAGAGGAGTGCTAAGAGTTGCAGCCAAACAACATGCGGAAGGCCACAGTTGCCCACCCTGGCATGGAGGTTTTATCACCAGCATACGGGATGCTACCTAGGAGTCTGATTTGCATAGGACTTCCAACCTACACTGTTGCATATGGTTTTTAGATTTTAATGGTTATCATTCCTTCAAATTAGGCCACAAAAGCAATACTTGAGACTTGCACACTGCTTTTAACCTAGCTAATGTACCCCATTGGTGGCACTTTTGCCACAGAAATTGAGGAGGAACAGTGTTTTGCCTAAAATGGTCAAGGAGGCCCATTAAATAAAAACATTTAATCATTAATGATACCAAACATTGGACAAGCAGATATAATACTATGAATTGACAGTGGTTTTATACAATCTTAAGTTTACCATAGCTGTGTCATATAGCTTGAGTTCTCTAACATACCATGGTAAATATCATACCCTGACTTTTAAAACAAGTATTCACCTTTTTGATGCTTTCTGTAGAATTTTCACACTGAGAACCTCTGCAGAGATCTGCTATAGATAGCACTAAAGGATACACTGCAAGTGAAGAAAAGGTTAGATATAAATTTTAAATTTTAAATTGTGATATATTATTCCAGTAGCAGTCCCATGAGATAAAATCCGTGTCTGATAATATGACTATATCAGATTTAAAAATCAGTTGGAAAACTCATTTTTAAGCTGCATGTTTTATATAGTGGTAATATTCTTGCATAATATTTTTTAAACAGCTAAAGGACTTACAATATACAAAAAATATACTTATGAGTGAATCTTTAGTTTATATTTTACATAGGCTTACAGTCAATACTTTAAAAAAGAGATTTTGTTTGAGTAGTTGAGAAATAAGGAAGGGTAACTAGTTGCACAATGTTTATTTATGCTTACTAGGTGGACTGTGAAAACCTCCATTCTTTAGCCTGCTTGGCTTTTCTGTTTGGCTAGGGGTATTGTCTGGCCAGGTTATCCTGCTATGGTAATAGAGTAGATAATACTGCCAGCGACTCAACGCCGAGTGTCAGGTGGCGGTTAACTAACCTGACCACCCTGAGGACTAACAGCTTGGGTGCCAAAGTCCATAGGGAAGGGTGATGGTCCTCAAGTGGATTAAATCCCATTTGAATCCATCTTGATCGAGGCCAGCATATATCAATTCGGCATCCACCATACCCATAAAAATTTCAGTTCAGTTTATTTAAAAATACAGTGCATTGGTATAATAATTTTGTGTCAAAGGTTACTCTGGATTGAAAGGAATTTTGCTGGAGAACCTTCACTCAGGGACGCCTGAATGAGGCTTCTTTCATGTCCTCAAGTGCAGCCCTCAGGTATCGAAACCCGACCTTCCAGTCTCCAAGCCCAGCGTCTTAACCACTAAGCCCTCAGGGGAGCAATGATTTGCATTGGTGAATTACATATTAATGATGTGGTTACAAATTATATTATTGTGGCTATATCTTATTACCTAGGCCCATGGTGGTGAACCTTGGCACTCCACATGGTCTTGGACTTCAATTCCCAGAATCCCAAGTCAGCATTCCTGTTGATCAGGGTTTCTGAGAATTGAAGTTCAAGAACAGCTGGAGTGCCAAGGTTGGCCATCACTGACCTAGGCTTTTAATCAACATACCTGGTTAAACTAGATTCATTGTACTCAGATGTCATTCCTTTGTTTATGCATACAATATTTTCTCATATAAAATAACAATAATAACAATAATGCAGAAATAGTGAATAAGGCTTTCCCCTTACCTACAAACTGAAAAGTAAGCTTATGTGTTATCCTTTCCAATGCATTTGTTGAAGTATGACATTGTGTACTCCACTGCTTTAGCTCACATCCAAGGTTGGAGATTAAACTCTCTAATTTCTGTGACAAGTACTTTTCAAATGAAGTAACAGTGTTGGTTTCACAGGTTCCAACTGTGAATTCAGATGATAGATTTATACTCTTCTCTGGCATGTGATACACTATTGAAAATTAAAGAAAAACATTTTTCTTAGTGCTATATTTGAACTTTCCAAAGCTTACTGTGTTCCTGTTAAACATATTGGATATGTTAATCAGTATATTTTAAACCGTTTCTTCTTCTTCTTGTGCCTTATCCAATTTCAAATATTGGTGATGATCATGGCGATAAGCCATGAAGAGTGTCCTGAGAATATGGCAGTGGTCTTCCATTTCCCTTCTGTATTGCAGTGTGATACCTATACCACTGATCCAATTCCATGAGTCACTTTCTGGTCCTGAGCCTTTTGGCACCTACATGCCTAATTGACCCCAGGCCAGTATTGATGAAGCTGCTGCCCTCCATCAAGATAGATTCAAGTGGGATTTAATCCACTTGGGGACCATCACCCTTCACTGTGGACTTCAGCACCCAAGGCTGCTGCATGATGATCGGTGTTGAGTAGCTACTCTATTACCATAGCAGGATAACCTGGCCAGACTGTTAAAACCATTTCTACCTGTATGAAATTCAGAGAAGTACGTGCTATTGGACTATTTATTTTGTAATAATCTATATCTATCTATCTAAACAGCATGTATAAACCCTGTGATAAGCATCTTTCTGTCTCTCAAGGCCCCCAATAGTGATGTACAATAAAAGAAATTTCAGTCTCTAAAAACAATTATATTTTAAAATCTGGTTTTAAAAATAGGAAATATTATGTTTTGGACCACCCATCAGAAGATCAAAATATAATTTGACAACTGATGAAAACTATATCTCACATATTCACTAAGCAGAATACATGGGGTGAAAGTTAAGCTATAAGAAGAATTTATCATTATGGTCATATTTCGAGTGGGGATGTGCCGTAGATCTGTTATTTCAATGTCCTTATTTTGAGTAGCATAGCTTCAAACATATTTTTCTTTCAACTATCTCCCTGATCCCATTTTGGACTTTTACTACTTTTTGATATGTAGTTCCATGGCAACAGTGTTTGGAAAAGAAAGTCCGTCTTTACAACCACCTATGGTAAGAACATTATCAACAAAACTGCTGTACAAGTAAACAAAGCAAACAACCATTAGCAACAAAGCATTCAGACTCATTATAAAAACAAAGCTGAAGGACTTTCCCAAAACATGGATGTCTAACAAAATAAGACCCACTGACAGAAAAAGAAAATAGTATAATTATTTAAGCTGTTAAGAGACAGTTCCCACATACTACAAGATGGTACACATAAATTTGTCACACACAGCATGCTGGTGTTTTAGTCAATGTTTTCCTTTGGAAAATATGTCCTACCAAAAGTTAGTTTTAGCCAAGTAGAGAGATTAAGAAACCAAAATTACACACAGGCACATGCGCGCACACGCACGCACACACACACACACACACACACACACAATTGCTACTCTACATGGATTGTTTATTTGGGTATAATAATTTCCTGTCAGAAATGAATCTGGGTTGAAAGGATTTTTGCTGGAGGAATACCCGGATGAGGCTCCTTTCATGTCCCCAAGATCTTTCCCCACCAAAGTGGTCCCTATTGATCTACTTGCAATGTCTTGCTTTCCATCTGCTAGGCTGGCAGGAGCTGGGACAGAGACAGGCGCTCAATCTGTCATACAGTACTCGGGTCTCAAACTACTGACTTGCCGGCCTTCCAGCTAACAAGGCAAGCTTCTTAACCACTGAGCCACCAGAGCCCCCTGTTTATTAGGGTAAAAGGCAGGCGTAGAGACTTCAAACTTTCTAATAATAGCAGGATTAAGGGGTAGAACTGCTGTGTCAGGAACTGGTGGCCATAATAAATAGTTACAATAACTAATAGAAGCATGGTACCCACCATTCTTAGTATAAGGAGGCAATATGGAAAACTTTAATCAGCCATTACTATGAGTAATGACAGCTACCGTGTTAAGAAAAGCAATTCACTCACAAAAGCAATTATGGCAATATTGAAATCTACAGATGTCCACAAGGTGGCACTATACTATATGGGCCCTTACCATACTACATTACAGTACTGTACTGTATTTCTTATCACCTGTCTTTCCTACAATGTTTTACTGAAGGCCCACTTCACCTAATGTTAAACAGTAACATGTACTGTATTTGAACAAGGCTGCTCATGCTGCCCTTTTTGTTTTGAAGCAAAAGAAAGCAGTGATGAGAAGACTAAATAGCTCCCTCCCATTTACACTGACTTTACATTAGAAGATGCTAAATAAATGAAGAGACTCCACAACTAGGAGCTACCTAGGTATCTCTTTCCATACGCAATTGTGCCTCCTCTACAATTTGCTTTTCGGTATGTTAAAATGATAATACAAGTACAGTATCTTAAAATCAATGACTTTAATTTTCTCATGCCATTTTTATCTATCAAAATTCCTATCTCTCTTTTACTCCTCTTTTCTTTTACTGCTCTTGCTAATAATTTTGAGCTTCTATTACTATATTCAAAATATTCCCTTTAAATATATTATGTCTTTTTTCACTTTTTGTATATCCTTCCCTACCAGTTCTGTCTTTAACCTTTGCATCCTATCAAAGACCACCTTATTGTTGGTCTTTGAATGCTCCTCTTGTAATAATTTAATCTCCTTTTCCATTTCTTCATGTTTATCTCTAATTTGCTTATTTTTAATACTAGCCAATTTGATACATTCCCCTCTAAACACTGACTTCATGGCATCCCATACCACACTATAATTAACTTCTCCTGTATCATTCCAATCCCAGCTTTCATTCCATTTTTCCATTATCTGTTCTTTACTCCTGCTGTCTTGAAACAATTTATCATCATATCTCCAATTTTTCCTAATCTTCCTTTTCCCTTCTATTTTTAACTCCAACCAAAACTTTGCATGATCTGACTCTTTAAAGATTCCAACTTTTGCATCCTCTAAATTTTTAAATTTTTAAGCTCCCTCCAGACATCCTTCAGGCCTAATTGTTTCATCCATTTATCTAAAATTCTCATTTTAGCACCTCTTCCAACTCCTGATATATTTGTATTGTCCGCGGGAGCCCTTATTAAATTAAAATCTGCTACAATCATTTTCATTATTCTTTCCTTTTCTAAAATACCATATACTTTGTCTAAAAACTCTTGTTGTTGATAATTTGGGGCATATATATTTACTAACATTATTTTCCCATCATCAATCTTCCCTTTAACAATTAAATATCTGCCTTCTGGATCGGATATACTATTTGTCATCTCAAAACCGAATCTCTTCGAAATCAAAATCGCCACCCCTCTTGCCTTTGAAGTTCCATATGCCTTTTCATAAAATTGCATCCATCCCAGAAATATCTTATTAGTATCTTCAGATTTTTGGTGAGTTTCCTGGAGAAAGACTACATCCGGCCTGTCTTTCCTCAAGGCTGATTCTATTCTTCTTCTCTTCACTTGATAGCCGGTACCTTTCACATTCCATGCCAATACTTTAAGAACCCCCATACCTTAATAATAACCTTTTTTATATATATTCCGTAAACTCTTAGAAGTGCAAAACCCCTTACCTAATACACGTTTTTAAAAAAGAACAACATCAAAAAACATTTAACATACAATTCTGCCCTCCCCACTCCTTTTTCCAAAAAGTGGCCCTTGACAATCAAAGAGGGGAGGGGGGAGCATGTAAGATGTGCATATCAGCTAATGCTCTAGCGCTCTATCCTCAGCTTATAATTAAAAAAAGAAAACAGTTATAAAAATATTTCCTCTACCATTCGTTCTGCCATAATCCCTGCTAATATCTCATTACCTCACCCATCATCTGCCAGTGACTGTACCTCTGGTGCAACATCTGTTCCTCCTGTAGCCCCCCACTCTTGGTCACTTCCATATTCCCTTTGAATCCCCCCTGTTTCAATCAAGGCCTTTTAACCTTAAGACGGTTAAAGATTTTTACCAGGAACTATAAACAAAAAAAGATATAAATTTGGAAAGGTTGAGGGAGCAATTGGAGAAGCACTCTCGAAATAAGATAAATCAGGAACATAAAATTAGAATGGAAGAAAGAATAATTGAAAAAGAGATAAAAGATACGATAGCCAATTTGAAGTTGAATCCCCAGGGGATGATGGACTTCCAGCAGAGTTCTATAAAGAGTTTAAAGATAGTGTGGTTCCAAGATTGTTGAAGTTGTTTAATTATATATTGGATGGGGGGAAAGTTTCCGACATCATGGTACAGAACAACAATTGTGTTACTGCCAAAACCTGGAAAGGACTTAGAAAAAGTGGAGTCATATCAGCCCATCTCTTTGATAAATCATGACGCCAAGATATTCACAGCAATTATGTCTAATAGTTTAAATGGTTTTATGGGCAATTATATAAATAATGATCAGGTGTTTTTTTTGAAAGGGAGACATATGTCGGATTTGACAAGGTGAGTTTTAGATATGATAGATATGGTAGGACAAACTAAACAGAAAGTTGGACTATTATCATTAGATATATTTAAAGCATTTGATTCATTGCAATCAGTGCTGGGCATCAGCCAGTCCGCCCCGGTCCGCCCCGACCGGTAGCAAACCTGGCTGACCATGCCCCCTCCCCTCCCCACCCACCTCTTCCCAGGAGAGCAGGCGACCCGACGGCATCAGCTTTTCCAATCCTTCTCCTCCAGAGCGGTTGCTGTTGCCTCCTTAATAGGCTGCGGGTGCCGCGGGGGGTGGGGGTGGGGAAGGTGGCAGTGTGTGTGTGCCTGGCCCTGGGGGAAGGGGAGGGGGAGCTGACATCATACGCCACCCAGAGGAGCTCGCCTGGCCACCCCGCACGCCTGCGCCACCGCTCCCCTTGCCTCCTCCTAGCAGCAGCAGCAACTTTTGCGATGCCTAGAGCTAGTCCTGCAGAAAGAGAACTTCCATCCTGCAGGCTGTCTGTCTGGGCATTGCGAGAGTGTCCAGGCAGCATGATGGCGCAAGCAGGGCAACTCTCGCAATGCCCAGAATCAGACAGACAGACATCATGCAGGATGGAAGTTCTCTTCCTGCAGGACTAGCTCCAGGCATCGCGAAAGTTCTGCTGCTGCTGCTAGAAGAAGGCAAGGGGAGCAGTGGCAGGGGGGTGCGGGGCGGGCGTCTGAGCTCCCCCTCCCTTTCCCCCAAGCACGCACACGCAGCAGCAGTCGCTCCGGAGGAGATTGGAGAAGGAAGAGCCATTGTCGCTCTCTTGGGAGGAGGTGGGCAGGATCGGGAAGCAGCAGCATGGCTGGACTCGCTGGTCCTGGAGGACTAAAGGAGGAGGGAAAGCCAAAGCCGTCACGTGAGCACTCCTTCCTCCCCCGTGTGTCTTTTTGTTTTGTTTACTCTCCCCCTCTGTGTGTGTGTGTGTGTGTGTGTGTGTGTGTGTGTGTGTAGGGGAGCAGAGGCTAAAGGGATTTCCCAGGGGTGGTGGTGGCAGTGAGTCTTTAAGGTGCCACAACATTTTTGTGTTTTTGTTTTGTTTACCTCCTGATCTGCTTGCACAGAATAAAACTTTAGAATTTGTGCCATTTTATTCTGTGCAAGAATATCAGAGAGTAAACAAAAAAATGTTGTGGCACCTTAAAGACTCACTGCTGCTTTGAGGTAGACTGAAGCTGGCCCACGGCACTCCACAGTAAAACAGATGATCACTGAACCCTAGAGTTGGATATGACTGGCTTTCAAGCAAGGGATACCTTTACCTTGCTCGAAAGCCAGTCGTATCCCATGCTAGGGTTCCGGTTGCTCATCTCTTTTTCAAAGCCGAAGAGCCAGCGCTGTCTGCTTTTGCAGACGTTTCCATGGTCATGTGGCAGGCATGGCTAGACACCGGAGTGCACGGAACACTGTTTACCTTCCCACCAAAGTGGTCCCTATTTATCCACTTGCAATTTCTTGCTTTCGAATTGCTAGGTTGGCAGGAACTGGGACAGAGACGAGAGCTCACTCCAACATCCAGCATTTGGGTCTCCAACTGCTGATCTGCCACCTTCCAATCAGAGCCTTAGCCACTTGAGCTCAGTGGTTAAGAAGCTTTCCTTGTTAGCTGGAAGGCCGAGATGACCGTTTGAGCTCCTGTCTCTGTCCCAGCTCCTGGCAACCACAAGTTGATAAATAGGAACCACTTCAGTGGGAAAGGTAACAACATTCTGGTGTCTAGTCATGCCTGCCACATGTCCACAGAAACATCTACAGACAGACAGTGCTGACTTTGGCTATAAATAGATGAGCACTGAACCCTAGAGTCAGATATGACTGGCAGCTTTGGATCTAACAATAGGTAAAGGGAAAGGTTTCCCTTCCTCAAAAGCCAGTCGTATCTGAGTCTAGGCTGCAGTGCTCATCTCCATTTACAGCCAAAGAGCCAGTGCTGTCTGTGTTTGCAGATGTTTTTATGGGCTATGTGGCAGGCATGACTAGATTGGCCACCCCGCCACATGCCCACCAATTAGGCCACACCCACCAGTTAGACCACACCCACCAATTAGGGCACGCCCACCAGTTAGGCCATGCCCACGGTGTGGTAGTAAAAAAATTGGGTGCCCATCACTGATTGCAATGGGTAACAATTAGCGAGATAATGAAATCTCTCAGATTTGGGGAGAGATTTATCAGAATGATAGAACAATTGTATCAACATTGTATCGCTAATGTTAAGGTGAATGATGAATTTACAGATGAAATTATATTAGAAGCAGGAACAAGACAGGGGTGCCCATTATCTCCAATTTTGTTTATTATGGCGATGGAATTATTAGCAATCATCATAGGAGAGGATAAGGATATTGAAGGAATATTAGGGAATAAGATAAGTCTTTATGCCGATGATACTTTTGGTAATTGTAAAGCATCCTAGGAATGCACTAGAAAAGATACAAAGACATTTAAAGGAGTTCGAAAAGATGACAGGATTGAGAATAATTTGGGACAAATTTGAAATGATATTTTGCAATATTAATAAGGAGCAGCAAGATGAAATAAAGGATAAATATAAATTACAAGTTAAAAATAGTTTGAAGTACTTGGGAATAAATATTTCAAATAAATTTGATGATCTTAAGAGACTGAATTATGAAAAACGAAAAAAGGAAATTAAGGATAAAATAGAACAATTTTTAAAAATAAAGCTATCCAGGTTTGGCAGGATAGCACTGTGTAAAATGACGTTGTTGCCTAGAATATTTTTTTTATTTGGTGCATTACCAGTTCAATTAAATGTTAAGGAAATTAAGGATTTTCAAGTTATATTTAATAATTATTGTAATGGGGGGAAAAACCTAGAATAGTAAAGACCTTTTGGTATTTATCTCAAAAAGAGGGAGGATTGGGTTTACCTAATCTGAGAAATTATTATAGGGCGTTTCAAGTTAAAAATATTATGAAGATTTTAATGAGGGAAAAGGTATTATGGGAAGAAATTGATATGAAAGAATTAAATCAAGAGGGTAAAGGGATATTTCTAGGCAACACTCTGGGGAAAATGTGGGTTAAAAATAAAATGATGAAGACAATGTTGGCTGTATAGAATAGGATTAATAAGGATTTATGCCCCGGCAAATCTCCGGTAATAGAAATAGAGGATATCAAAAATTTCCCAACAAAATTGGATAAAGGGGTGAAAGAAGTATTGATAAGAAATGATGTTTTCCTGTTGAAGGACTGGATCCGTGCCTGTAAAGATAGCGAACGAAAAATAGAAATTTATGCACAGTTGAATTTGAATTGGTTTCAGACAGCTCTGGTAAATAAATGGAATGGCAGATATTCGAGGAAATCTAGTTTAGATAGAGATAAAACCGAATTTGAGGAATTGATATTAAAGATAAGAAAAGGTGATATTGGAATTAAGGGTATAGTGAGTAAAATATATAGAATACTAGTATAGTTTGCCCGGCCCTGTCGGGCATTTTTAACGTGTGTGTTGGTGGTTTGGGGTGGT
The DNA here is from genome assembly GCA_035047345.1 of Bradypodion ventrale. Lineage (NCBI taxonomy): Eukaryota > Metazoa > Chordata > Lepidosauria > Squamata > Chamaeleonidae > Bradypodion > Bradypodion ventrale. The sequence continues at coordinate 50,797,152 of JAWDJE010000006.1, forward strand.
TTTGGTTCTGTACAACCACTACCCCTACATAAAATACCTCTTCAACCACCAACACACAAATTAAATTTTTTTTAAGACAGTAGTGTTGTGTGTGTGTGTGTGTGTGTGTGTGTGTGTTTGTCTGTGTTTGTGTGTGTGAGAGAAAGAAATAGAAAAGCACTGTGTGTGTCTGAGAGAGAGAGTGATAGTTAGTGAATGTAGTCCACCAGAGGGTGCTATATTTAGTTAGAGATAGTGTTAACTGAACAGTATCTCTAACTAATTGTAGCTTCCTCTGGTGGAATATATTCACTAACGTTCTCAGATGGAAGAGGCAGTCGTGGAGGATGGACGTGTGTAAGGGTGGCTCCGTTTAGGTAAGTTTGAATTTTTTGTTGTTGTTGTGGGTTGGTGGGTGGGTTGGTTGGTTGGTTGGTTGGTTGGGGGTGGGTTTTGTGTGTGTGTGTGTGTGTGTGTGTGTTTGGGGGTGGGTTGTGTTGGGAGGGTTTACTGTGGCCTTGCCTTGCTGGCCAGGACACGGTAAATTTGGCTGCAGTGGTGGTGGGGGAGGGGTTCTCGTGGTCTGCCTTTGGTGGCCAGTCCATGGGAATCCTTACGGCGGCGGTGGCCACAGGGGGGGGGGTATTTTCCCAGTAAACAAAGACAGCGAACGGGGCTCTGTTCGCTGTCTTTGCTTTCTGTTTTTTTTTAAAGTGGGGCCGGTGAGGGAGGGGGTGTTTTACTTAGCCTGGACTGCAACGCCAGGCTTTGGGAAGCTTAGTGGCGGCGTTCCCCATCACCCGTGGGTGGCAGTGGCCGGGACCTTCGGACCTGCCTTCCTGGGCGGATGGGGACCTGCCCTCCCACTTAAATTTTTTTTGGCTGCCGTGTTTTCCCCGGTGTGGCCTTCTCTGCTGGGATGCGCACCGGTCTCTTCTCTGATCCTGCTGGCGTTGAGGCCTCGATGCCGGCAGGATCGGAGGAGAGACCATTGCACGTTCCAGCGGAGAAGGATGTGATTTTTTTGGAAAAACACCTACCTTAAAAAGATAAGTGGGGTGGGGAAGAGGGACTGTTGAGGGGGCAAGGTGGTGGGGCAGGTGGGCAGCATGGGTCCTGGGCTTCCCCCTCATTCCCTCTTCCTCTCCTCACTTACTTTTTTGTGGTTGAGGGCTTTTCTGTGGCGGTTTATTTTTTTAAGTTGGCATGCCACGCTTTCCCAGCCTCCTCTGCGCTCGCGTCCCTCAGCCTGATTGGCTGAGGGGTTGCGCAGCACAGAGGACTCTGGGAATCGTAGTTCTTTTTTGTTGGTCGCGTTCGTGGGGCTGCTGCCCCACTGGCAATGACCAAAACCCCGCGGCGCTGGGAAGGCAGGGGTTATGGTGAGTGCGGAAGGCTAGGTCGGGGATGTTTGGGCCTGGTTTGGGAGCCTTTGAACGAACCCAATGGTTAAGGGCTCTTTTTATAGGTATAGATTAAATAAGGATGGTAATCCGCAAGAAACAATGAGGTTAAATTGGGAACAGGACTTGAATATAGAAATACCAGAAAAGATTTGGAAAGGTAAATGGAAGAAAAGGATTATGAGTGTTGGAGTGTTGGAGGGGGGGGGGCATGTGGGAATCTGATAGGGATGAACCATAAGACAAGTTAATGAGAGTGCACACACTCCTGTTTGACTTATGAGTTCCTCCCGAGAGATGTCCTGCATCCCTTTACTATGTTTAAATCTTTCCCTGAAAGAATGTCACTAAGCTTCTACTATGGAGAGACTGATCACACAGGTTTCACGAGGTTAGTATGCTATCTTAGCTGCTCTAACCAATCAGGCACGTACTGTAGCTTGCATGATTCTCACACGGTACCCTGTTAGAAACAACGTATGCCGAATGAATCTACAGCTGAATGCTCTCTATTCAATATGCAACCCATTTTTCTCCCTTTCTACTGAATGCACTATTGTTCCTGTATTCTTATCTGCTGTTGAATTTTGGCAATAAAAGATACTGGTTGGGGTGGTTCATGAGAGCTCTCCCCAAGCAGCCCACTGGACCGTATCTCTGCTTGAACATTTTCATGGTATCAGGATTTCCTCCCGCAAGATATGAGAACTATGTCTTTTAGAATAAAAGAACATAATTTCAAAATACTGTGGAAATGGTACTTGACTCCAGTGAGATTACATCAAATGGATAACGCTAAAAGCAAGATGTGTTGGAGGTGTAAACAATCTCTGGGAACGTATGAACATATGTGGTAGAAATGTAATGTGGTAAATGATTTTTGGAGAAAAATTGAGAAAGAGATTTGTGATATTATGGGGTTTGGATTTAAGCTGGAGACAAGTACAGTGTTGATAACGGATTTGGAAAATTTGAATCTAAATGAGGATAAAAAAGAATTAATATCTATAATGTTGACTACTGGGAGACAGTGTATTGCAAGAAACTGTAAAACAGATGTAATTTTAAAAATTGATGAATGGTATAAAGAGATTGGGATCTTGCATTGAATGATAAAGTAACATGGGAGATAAATAAATATAAGGGTAAAATTAAAGAAAATAGATTTTGGAAAATTTGGCAACCATTTGTGGATTATTCTCTGAAGGGAGAAAGGGGGAACAGTCGGGTACCTGATCAAATAGGTTTTTGGAAACAGTAAAAATAAATGTGATATCCCGCAGACTCCATGATATTGTAAATACACTGGGTGATTATGGTATTACTGTTGAATATTATTTAGTTATTGGTTACATGGTATAATTTAATGGGATCTAATAAAATGTGGATGCAATAATTAATATGGGTTAAGGATTAATTTGGAAATAATAAATTCCATAAAATTAAAAATGGTAATGGAAGGGTGGGGGTAAGATGGAATTTTATTATGATAATAAGTAGGAGGGTTTTTTGTACTGTACTTTACTTTTTTCAATATTGTATATGTAAGTTTGCATACCAATAGGGATTATAAGGTGATATTTTTGTATATATTTTAATTGAATATTTTTTTCTTTTTTGTTGTGTGTATAAAAAATAAAAATTAATAAAAAAATTAAAAAAATTAATGACTGCAGCTATTGCCGGCTAGAGACTTTTGGAAATGAAACTGTAGCCCAAATCTTCTTCCATGTCAAAGGATGAAAACTTAAACCATGGTCCTTAGACTTAAGCCAGCGGTCTAAGGCAGAGGTTGCCATCCTTTTGTGTGACAAATACTATATGGATTTAAGGATCTTTGGAGACTAGTTAGGCTCCATGAAAGAACAAATCCTTTATTCTACTTATGCATCCTACCAAAACAAGATGGAGCTTGTACATATCACCCAGGAGTTTTTCCAGCTGCGAGAGAGGCTGATCGCTAAACAGTTTGAAAGCATCTTGGAAAGAATGGTGATTTTAGACTGAGACGTGCATCCAGCTATTGTTCACACTGAAGAATAAATTAGCATCATCTGGATGCAAAGCAGCAATTTCTATTTATAAATTAGCTTTTGAGATATAATAGAAGCAATGGTTCATGGGTAAATTTATACAACTGAAATGTCCTATTATGCTTTTCAAGCATAAAAAGATTTTAAGTGTTTTTTTAACCTAATGCCATAGTGACAAAACAATATAAAGAAACATAATTGGTAAAAAAAGATTTAAAAAACTATTTACCGTAGACCATAAAATGGATTTCTGAAGTCAGTTGCTCAGCATCATATATGTAGCTTAGTTTGCAAGTATAATGTCCTGAATCATTGGCCTCAACATTATGAATATCCAAGCTACCATCACTAGTTAACACAAATCTGTGGGATTCTACAAATTAAAAACAGACAACCAAACATATTAACAGTGTGACATGAAAGTAATTATAAGGTCATAGAAATAGGGATGTTTTATTTTTAAAGACTGTGGGGTTCCTCTAGCTTCAGGTACAGCAGTATAACAGAATACTCCATAGTAAAGCCTTCCTTGTATACATTTTCGTATAGATCTTGATTTTAAAAATAGCAGCCTCACAAAGATAAAAATGGGCAAATAAAATGTAGGAAGTGTATCTAAAGATCAAACATAAAGGTAGCTCAGTCCCGTATTTATGTTATGCTAGCTACTTGACACTAACACCAGGATTACAACTACAACTACAGAACAATCAGTTCTGTGCACATGAACAGCCAACAGGGAAAAATATGCTAACAGAGAATGTAGCAATTCTGTAGCCACTCCTGCATCACTTACCTACAGTGGAGTTAATTTTATAACAGTGGGGAGCATGGGACCTCATCTTTAAGAAGGGTAGGATGTGGATTAACAATGTAGTAATTCATTGGGAGGTAATTTCCTAAATCAGATCAGAGCTAGAATGGGTGAGGATACCAGTTAAATTTGGGTAAGAAAATGACTTTGGATCCAGGAGATCCTGTGCCATAATACTGGTTTAGAGCCTACCACCAGCAGAAATACTCCTGGTGGTAATTTTATGTCTATAGGGGAATAAAATACTCTTCTGCTTCTGCCTAGCCTCCCTCAACAACCTTCAGTGGAAGTTAAAATTGCTTTGTAAGCCAGGTAGTCTTCCAGTCTCCCAGATGACCTTTTCCTCACTTTGTAGTTGTGCTTCATAAGACTTACACACAGATATCCTTACACTGGTGTAAAAACATTCCTACAGTATAATCTAAAATTAGGTTCCATGGTAGGTTTCATTATACTCTGATTCATGTCATTTACCTTTGGACTCAAGTCTCCTAATTTCTTGTACTACTAATCATAAAATAGCTGAGGAAGACCACATTGCAGCCACCTCTCCTTGTCCCTTGCTTAATAAGAAACTAGCGTAGGTTGCCTGGCGTTGCCGGACTGTTATAAACTGTGATCAGATTTTTTTTGTTTTTTTTTGGGGGGGTGGATTAAAAAAAGAACAAAGGGTGATATATTTTTTCAAACCTTTTATTTAACCAATTAATGTTTTAGTATGTGGCTTTTTTAATAGTTGTACCGTAGGTAATAATTTTAAAAATGTCAAAGTACATGTTTTTTTACAGTCAATGTTTTTAAAATGTGTTTAGATGTTTTGGGTTTTTATTTGAGTTAAAACACAACACAGGATTTTATAAATCTTTTTTTTTACATATGTGATTTATGTAAAATTGTGATTTATTGTTATGTTTTTGACTTGTTTTTACTCTTGTGGCCTCTGGGTGGGGCTGTTGAGTCTTTTGGAGTTTTTTTACTATTCTGCCCTGCAGGTGGGGCTGCTAGGGATTTTGGTTTCATTTCACGTGTTTTTTCTCTCCTGGCCTCTGGGTGGGGCTTCTTCCGGTAAGTAGTCTCTTTGTTTCTTCATTTCTGTTCCGGTCATCATGGAGGGAGGATGTGCTGATGAGTTGTCTGGTTTTTTTTCTTCTGGGGTTTTTGTTTGTTTTGTTTTTGTGGTGGTGGGCTGGGAGGTGTTTCTGTTTGTTCTTTTTTGTTTTGGTTTAGTTTTAGATTTGTTTAATTGGTTTGGTTTTTTCTTATTTCATTGTGGTTTATTTGTGTAATTAGTTGTTTGTTTGTGTACTTTGTGGTGTTTTTCATGTTGTAGTTAGGTGTTTTGTATGTGGTTTTATGTCGTGTATGTTTTTGTTTGTGTATTTTGTGGTTTATTTCTTTTTGTTTATTAATGTTTTTTAATTATTGATTTATTTTTGTTTTATTATTTTTTAATAGTTTTGGTGTTTGTTTTTGTTGGTTACTTTATCTTGTTTATTGTGTACGTTGGTGGTTAGGGGTAGTTTTGGTGTGCATGCACACACACACGGGGCAGGTTTGAAATGTGCAGCCCAGTATGTGTGTGTATGTGTGTGTGTGTGTGTGTGTGTGTGTGAGAGAGAGAGAGAGAGAGAGAGAGAGAGAGGAGGCTGCAGTTGAGGTTGGAGGCTGCGCCCGGGTGAGTACCTACGGGAGGCGAAGGCAGCGACCGGAGCCCCGTTTGCTGCCTTTGCTTCCCGGGGAATTGGTTTGCTTTTAACAGGGGGCGAATGCACCAGTACCTCCCCCCCTTGAAAGTGAAACACTTCCTCGGGAAGTAAAGGCAGCGACTGGAGCCTCGTTCGCTGCCTTTGCTTCCTGGGGAATTGGTTCACTTTCAATGGAGGGGGGGAATGCACCAGTACCTCCCCCCTTGAAAGCAAAACACTTCCTCGGGAAGTAAAGGCAGCGACTGGAGCCTCGTTCGCTGGCTTTGCTTCCTGGGAAATTGGTTCGCTTTCAACGGGGGGCAAATGCACCAGTACCTCCCCCCCCCCTTGAAAGCGAAACACTTCCTCGGGAAGTAAAGGCAGCAACCAGAGCCACGTTCGCTGCCTTTGCTTCCCTGGGAATTGGTTCACTTTCAACGGGGGGCGAAGGTAAGTGGGGTGGGGCACAGGGACTGGGGGGACACAGGAGTGGGGCGGGTGGGGGACATGGTTCCCTGGCTCGTTCCACCACCACCACCAGTCCCTCTCCCCCACCCCACTTACCTTTTGCCGGCTTGGTCTTTCTCCAACACGGCCTTGTGAGCAGGGACGCTCACTGGGCTGCTGTCTCCCCACTACCTTGCCGAAGCTGCGGGGGGGAGGTGGTTTTCCTCCCCCCTGATGCTACGGCGAGGCCAGTGCTGGACTCTGGTGCTGCGGGGAGACGATTTTCTCTCCCCGCTACCTCACTGAAGCTGCAAGGGGGAAGAGGAGGGGCTCCTCTTCCCCCCAAACTATGGCGAGGCCGGCGCCGGCCTTCGCTGGTGGGGTGGAAGGCAGCAAAAATTCAGCGCGTTGGTGGGGTTTTTTTAACCGTGCGTGCAGGCTTTCCCGGCTTACATGCCATAGGAGCATAGGATGCTGGGATATGAAGTTTAATTTGTGATGTTACCGTTCGTGCGTAGAAATTTTTTCTGTAGTTTAATTTTGATTGGCCACAGCGCGATTCACAATGTTCTATTTGGTCACACTTCTCAACCTAACTGGCTGTGGCGCGGCCCAGTGCACAGGATGTTGGGTAGTGAAGTTTTTCTTTGTTTGCATTCATGGGGCTCCTGCCCCATTGGCACATTTCTCAAACATTTGTTGACCTCCGTACCCAGTTCGGGCAAGTACAGGAGGCTCGGTACGGGATAGTGTGGCCAGGTGCGGGAGCCTTTGTCAAGTTCCAACAGTTAATGCTTGGATTTATAGGTATAGATTAAATAACTTTTAATTTGCTGCCATTTCTTACAGAAATCAAATTTTCTCTTCTATCAGCACCTAAAAAATATTTTTTTCCTGGAGACTCAGGCAAGCACAGCAATTCGTGAGAATTCCAACACCACCCTGACAATCTCAGATTGCACATCATTTTAGCAAAGGATCAAGGACAGTTTTACCTATACAATACTATCTAGGTTTCTGACTCCATCTTCTAAGTATTGCTGGCACATGAACAACCAAGTATGCTTTTAATTCCCTGTAAAGGAGATAAAATTTGCCCCATGCTGCTCTATTCTTCTCTTCTGTCAAAGCCAGATGTGAAACTGTCAAAATGAAGGTACTTTTCGGTGAGTTCATTCTGCAGTTCCTTTCGACTGACCTAGTGTGAGAAAGATTAGCCGGTAACAAAAAGTTGCCATTACCGAGGTATGCCCAATTGAGGTCTAAAAATATCACAATCTTTGAGGAAGCTCTTTCTGTGTACCCCATGCTGCTCTATGAAGCATCCTTGCATCTCCTTGAGCCCATTAGAGTGTCAGAGAAAGACAAATAATGCAACTATTCTTGTTTTTACTGGTAATTAAAATAAAGTTACCTTTAGTTATGTGTCCTAGGGGTCCAGTCCACTGGTAATTGGGATCAGTAATTTTCTGCATTAATAACTTGTCAGTCAAACAGTTCAAAACTACATTTTTTGAATGAATAGGTATATATACTGCACCTGCAGGAGAAAAGAATATTATAAATGGTAGAAATGAACATACTGAACAAAAATAATACGATTTTTCCCATGAGACATTCTTCTGTGGAAGTACAGTACTCTGAAATGAATGAAGATAATTATTGTACTGTGCTTCATTAATTAAACTGAGCTGGTTTACACCAATGAAATAACTAGCTTTTTACTAGAAAAAGTTAATGAAAATGCATTATCTAGGGCAGTGATGGTGAACCTTGGCACTCCAGCTGTTCTTGAACTTCAATTCCCAGAAGCCCTGATCAGCAGGAGTGCTGACTTGGGCTCCTGGTAATTGAAGTCCAAGAATACCTGGAGTGCCAAGGTTCACCATCATGGATTTAGGGGCTTGTCCATATGGGGAAATTTGGAGTGGTCTTTTCCACACTTAAAATGGTCTTATATTTAGCAAGATCTATTTTCTCTCTCTTACTTGAGCATTGCTTCCATCCACACAGTTCCAAGTCCTTTCTCTGCGAGAAAGGTCCACATTGGTCTTTGGTCCGCTCCAATTTGTTCTTTGTTCAATTATTAATACTCGCCTTCTGTTGTGTATACATGCAGTTCAGCTGCTCGCCACTAGCACAGCTGACGGAGCTCATGTGGCTCCAATTCACCCAATGAGGAACTAACGCAGGAAACCTTCCCGCCACAGGTGAAACTATGTCAGGTATGCATTACGCCAGGAAGATGTCACCAATACTGTAACCAATAGGCGCCTTCGGGCGAGATTCAAATGTATCATGTACCATATATAATGGCTCCGCCATTGCCTCATGTACAGATTGACCATGTTACAATAAAATAGTGTTTAGCCCGTCTGCTGGCTCGTGTGCAATCAATCTGCCTACATCAAATTGGCGACGAAGGTGGGATAATGGCATCCCACAGGGTCACCCTATCTCCATTCGATATCTCCCAGCCGGAGTCATGGGACCTCTATGAGGAGCAGTTCCTATACACGATGGATGCAGAGAAGATCGAGGGCAAAGCACAAAGGCAAGCCTGCCTACTGGCCCAGTGTGGGTTGCCAACCCTGGAGCTGGCAAGGAACCTCCTGATGCCGAGGGTACTCAAGATGGTACCACTGGCCGAAATCCTCGCTGCCCTGCGGACACATTTTCGCCCAAAGGAATCCGTGTTCCCGGCAAGGTTGCCATTCAACCGGCGAGACCAACCGCCTGGAGAAACTGTGGCGGAGTATGTAGCCATGCCGAGGCTGGCGGCCGTTCCATGCTGGTGGGGAGCCTTCCTGGCCGAGGCCTTGCGAGACTGTCTCCTACTCGGCCTGCGGGACGAAGAGGCTCAGCGGAAATTGTTAGCCCAAGACAAGGACATTACGTTTGAGCAAGTCTTGCGGTCCGCGCAAGCTGCTGAGGTGGTAAAAGACGGGGTACGGGCATGCAGGATGAGGTCCACAGCCCCGGGAAGCTCAGCGTCCATGGTGCAAGCCCACCGCTGTTCATCACCATGTGCACAAGAGTCGAGAGCTGCGGCCGCCACCGCGACGTCCTCTTCGGGCTCCGGCGAGAGCAAGAGCGAACAAGAGGTCCAGAAAGTGAGAAAAAGGCCATCCGAAAGGAGAGACTCCACCAAAGCAAGCCGGTGCTGCGAGGGGTGTGTGGGCTCACACGACCTGAAGAAATGCCCATTCAAGAAGGCAGAGTGCCACAACTGCGGACGGTTGGAGCACATAGCGAAGGTGTGCAGGCAATGCAGAAGTCGAGACCCTGACTGGACCAGCCGCTACGGTCAAAAAGACGAGGCCATCGGAAAGGTACACGCAGGGGACACCGTAGTGAGACGTGTGTCGGACCGACGCACCCATTTTTTGTGTGAAGGTACTGTTGCAGGGGGTTCAGGTGAAGATGGAGGTGGATTCAGGGACCACCTATTCCATAGTTTTGCAGACGGAGTTCCTGCGAATACCCCCTAGGGATTGCCCAAAACTGAGAGCCCTCAGGACGAACCTGCGGGACGTTCAAGGTAACTACATTCCAATCCTAGGGGTGGGAGATTTCACCGTCCGTTTCAAAAACTTCACGAGGAAGCTGCCCCTGGTAGTTCTTAAGGGGTGTGTGTGTGTGTCCAGTTGTCTTCTAGGGACTCAGTGGTTCGAATCGCTGGGCATTGCATTGACTGGCATCAATGCCATCCGGGCTGACCCCATTAAGGATGTGTGCAACACACAACCCGCTGTTTTTAAAAAAGGACTTTGGAAGTACAGTGGGTCCCCAGTGGACTATGATATAGACCCTTCCGTTCGCCCAGTACGGCTCAAGCAGCGAAGAGTGCCTTTTGCACTAAAGGACAAAATCGAAGCGGAACTGGACAAACTGGTGGGTCAGGGGATTTTGGTTCCGGTGGACTCCACAGAGTGGGAGACACCCATTGTGACTGCCATGAAATCTAACGGGGAGGTTAGAATTTGTGCTGATTACAAGTGTACTATCAATAAGGCCATTCACCCCAACGCCTACCCGGTGCCGGTAGTTAGCCATTTGCTGGCCAGGTTACACGGGGGTAAATGCTTTGCAAAGTTGGACTTAGCACAGGCTTATCAACAGTTAACGGTTACACCTGCAGCAGCAGCTGCCCAGACAATAGTTATGCGTTTAAGGTGACACGCCTCCAGTTCAGCATGAACTCAGCCCCCGGGATATTTCAGGCGCTTGTAGAACACCTGCTTAAGGGTCTCCCCAGGGTCCTGCCATATTTTGATGATGTGTTGATAACAGCTGGGAATGAGTCAGAGCTAGCCCAGAGGTTAGACGGGGTACTATCCGTTTTTGAGAGGGCTGGGCTACGCCTGAGAAGGGACAAATGTGTGTTCTATGCAAATGAGGTTGAGTTTCTAGGGTTTCGAAACAACCCCGATGGGGTAAAACCATCGAAATCCAAGGTTGTGGCAGTACAGGACACCCCCAGACCAGCCGCTAAACCAGAGCTGCAGTCATTCTTAGGGCTCCTGAACTTCTACCACTCCTTCCTCCCATGGAAGGTATCCGTGGTGGAGCTGCTTCACCACCTGCTGAAGAAGGATGCAGTCTGGCAGTGGGGGGATGGTCAGGAGCAAGCGTTCAATGAGTTAAAGTGGCTCCTCTCTTCCGAGGCGATATTAACTCATTTTGACCCCAGGAAGCCCGTAGTACTTGTGTGTGATGCCTCTCCGGTGGGGGTCGGGGCTGTCCTCTGCCACGTGCTCGAGAATGGGAAGGAGGCACCGATTGCGCTCTACTCAAGATCCCTCTTGAAAGCAGAGCACAACTATGCCCAGACAGACAGGGAAGACCCTCGCGATCATTGCAGGGACAAAGAAGTTCCATGACTTCTTGTATGGGAGGGAGTTCACTATTGTCACAGACCACAAGCCCCTCCTGGGAATTTTTGTCACGGCCAAGCCCACTCCCCAGATCCTGTCCCCACGGATGCTACGGTGGGCGATTTTCTTAAATGCGTACCAGTTCATGCTGGTGCACTGCCCAGGGAAAGACATCGCTCATGCGGATGCGCTTTCCAGGTCCCCCCTTCCAGAGTTGGGAGAACCCGAGTGCGAGGTCGAGCGAGATCACCAGGTGCTGCTCATCGAATCTTTCAATTCCCCCCCAATCATGCCCGCAGACATTGCCAAGGCAACCGCCAAAGACAAGGTTCTGTCACAGGCGTTGGAATGGGTAACGAAGGGCTGGCACGCAACATCCCCATCTGAGGAACTTGCATCATTTTCCAGGAAACGTTTCGAGCTTTCGCTTGAGAGAGGATCCTGCTCTGGGGCCAGAGGGTGGTCATTCCCGAGGTTTTTCGAGCCAAGGCGCTCCATTTGCTCCACACAAGCCACCCGGGGATCATGAAGTCGAAAACTCTGGCAAGGAGCTATTTCTGGTGGCCATAGAGCAGTTGGTGTGTGTGTGAGAGAGTTGCCAACACTCACGGCCTGAGGAGCACAGATTACGCCCCCAGGGAGTGGGACACAGCCCGCGGACCATGGTCAAGGGTCCACATGGACTTTGCGGGGCCTTTCCGGGGTACGATGTTCTTGTTAGTGGTTAATGCATTCTCGAAATGGCTGGAGGTCATTCCAGTGCAAAACACGTCCTCCGCAGCCACAGTCAAACACCTGAGGAGGGTGTCCACGTGTTTTGGCCTGCCCAATGTGTTAATTTTGGATAACGCGACCACATTCACGTCCGCTGAATTCCAGGCATTCGTCAAACGGAATGCGACAAGGCATGTAACCTCTGCTCCATTTCACCCTGCCACAAACGGCCAAGTAGAGCACCTGGTCCACACTACAAAGGAGGCACTATGGAGGATGGGTCCGGGGGATCTGGAACTACAGCTCTGCAAATTCCTCCTGTACTATAGAGTTACTCCGCTGACATTGGGGCAATCCCCCACGGAGATTCTAATGTGAAGAAAACCCACAATGTTGTTTGACCGCTTGGATTCTTCCAGGGTGGAGGATAGAGGCACGAACGTGGCGGTAGATCAAAGGAAAGTGTTCAGGGCAGGTGACCCAGTGTTCTGCAGAAATTACATGGGTTCAGGGCCAACATGGGTACCCGGGGAGGTGGTGGAGAAAACCGGGCCCGTATCGTAACAAGTAAAGACAGGGTTGGGGATGTTGTGGCGGAGGCACGCTGATCAGCTTAGGAGAAGAGTCATGGAAGCCATGGGAGAAGATGGGTATCTTGACGAGTCAGCGTTAGGGTTGCCCCCCACCCGCATAACCCAAGGGGGGGAATACAGGACTCAGCTTAACAGGTGGCATAAACCCACAGGAGACTGTCACCCAACCCGGAGATGAACAACCCCAGTTTGATTTTTTGTTACAGGATGGGGGGAGTTTTCGTGAGTGTTCCTCACTCGACCCAGTGAGCAGCGGGGTTTTGAGTTGGCCCAGAGGTCCCCCCATCCTCCCCAACACAGAGATACCCCATCCCTGCCCTTGCCGGGGTTTGATGGGACACTTCAGTTTTCTCGGGGGAAGGTTTGGGCACAACAGCTGATTCCGGCAGCACCGCTGAATTGACCGGCCGACCGCAGTGTGCCCGCCAGCCCCCACAATGGTTGAGGGTCTTCGTCCCATCTTAGGGGGGAGGGATATTGTGTATACATGCAGTTCGGTTGCTCACCATTAGCGCAGCTGACAGAGCTCACGTGGCTCCAATTCACCCAATGAGGAACTAACGCGGGAAACCTTTCCGCCACAGGTGAAACTATGTCAGGTATGCATTACGTCAGGAAGACGTCACCAATACTGAAACCAATAGGCGCCTTCGGATGAGATTCAAATGTATCATGTACCATATATAAGGAGGCAAGGCTCCGCCATTGACCATGTTACAATAAAGTAGTGTTTAGCCCATCTGCCGGCTCGTGTGCAATCAACCTGCCTACATCAAACCTTCTCATCCCCTTCTACATTTTTTTCTACACCCATCATTCAGTAGGCTGTGGTGACTTTCCTGGTGTTTTTTGTTTGATTGCTAAATAATAAGTGACATGGCAAACCAGCAATGTGTCTACCTAGCATGGTGAACATGATACCATGAATGCATCTTTTTTTAATCTAGAAAAGTGCTGCATTGCCGCAACATTGGCTGAAGATGGGGAACGGACCGTTGCCTGACCACTGGCACCTGGGTGACCGGAGCGTGCCCTCAAAATCACTGCTGCCACCACCCCAGGAGCTAGTGGCCACGGACTGATAGATGGACTTTGTCTCATCTTCTCGTTCCGCAGCCTGCATTGGACTGTACCCCGTGACCAGCCCCATTTTGGGGAGGTGAGAAGCAGCAGTGCGGAATGGACAAATGGATGTGGGAGCTCCGCAGCTGCCGCTACTGGACTTTTCTCCTTCGACCAACCACACACACCCTGGTCTTGAGGGAGATGAGGTCTCTCGCTGGATGAGGTCTTTTGCCTTAAGCCTGGAGGAAAGTGGGTGGGTCTGAGTTTAATTTTATGCAATGTTTTTGGCTTCTTTTTAAGTATTATTTGAAATGTTAAACATGTATTGTATATGATATTTTTGGATATAGTAATATGATTTTGCATTGATATGCTGTTGTGTTTGTTTTGTTTATTTTCCGAATTTTGCTAATGTATTTATGGTAGTGCTTTTTGCTTTGTTTTGTTATTTTTATATTGTAATATTTTTATGAATATGTTGTTAACCGCTTTGAGTTTGTCGCTGACAAAGGAAAGCGGTATAAAATACTAATACTAATACTAATACTAATACTGATAATAATAATAATAATAATAATAATAATAATAATAATAATATTATTATTATTATTATTATTATTATTATTATTATTATTATTATTATTATTATTATTATTATTATTATTATTATTAAAATATATTATAAAAATTTAAAATAGTAGAGTAGATGAACATGCGGAATTCTCTATCATTTATCTCTTCCAACTCAGGATAGTACAGACTTTGATTTAAAACGGTGAATCTTGAGGTATTTTGTGTAACCACTGTTCATTTTTCATAACCTCTATAACCAGTGGTTCCCAACATGGAAACCACACCCCACAGGGAAATTTCAATTCCCAGAAGCCTAAGTCAGTAGATTGGCTGATAATAATAATAATAATAATAATAATAATAATAATAATAATAATAATAATAATAATAATAATAATAATAATAATAATAATAATAATAATAATAATAATAATAATAATAATATATAATATTTTTTAAATTATATCCCGCACTTTCTCGGCCGAAGCTGACTCAAGGCGGCCATTATAACATGTAAATACTATACAATATAACAATATAATAATAAAGAAACATGAAAAGTAAATTCAACACAATAATCAATACTCAGTAATAAACAAATTAATCACAATATAAAGTATAAATTAAAGATACAATAGCAATAACTATTAATCAACAGCAATAACAATTAATCCTCCAAAGCTTGCCATGCCACTACCTCCCATGGACGACTGGTCCACACGGAGAGGCGAAACGGTAACAGTTGAAGGTGTGTCATCGTCGGCTCCTGGTGCCGAAACTCCCACCAATCACACTGGACCTCCTCGCACCGGCCCAGCCAGGAGGGAAGGGGGCACTCCGAGACTCCAACAGTCCCTGAGAATGAGAATGTCCCAGGCCACCAACTGAAGTGAGTCTTGCCATCCGCCCACCGAGCCGGTGGAACTCGCTCTGGTGGCGGTCAAAGCGGGGTGGCTTTTGAGGATCAGTGCTTTGGGGGATTGACTTAGGCTTCTGGGAATTGAAATCCAAAAACCAAAGGTTGGGAAACACATCACTATACCATTATAGTGTCAACTGAGTCTCCATGTTATTTTTCTATTAATGTTGTGCTACAGTCCTCATCAGACTCTGAAGATGACCTGTACCAGGAGGCACTTCCTATACCCAGCCCAGTACTGCCTGCACCCAAACCTGAGAATATCCTGAACCAGGAATCTCAGCCTGCTTCTGGCTCATCTCTGTTTCCCCAGGCAGATGACCTGTCAGATCAGAAGTCTGACTCTGACAGTGATCAGGCCTCAGTCAGGGGAAGATTCAGAAAGGAGCTACACCTGCGACACAAGCAACCTAGAACTAGTTACCAGAGAAGGCTCCCAGCTGATAGTGATTAACTAGGAGGCTTTTAAGCAAGCTTGTTGCAGCATTCCAGTGTCGATAAAATTCTTCAGTGCAAAGACTGTTGGCCTGCTTGACTTTGGATACTCTTGAGATTGCCTGCCTAGACCGTAACCTGCCTGCCATGACCCTGACTTCTCTGCCAACCCTGACAATGCCCCTGGACATCCTTTGGACTAGACAGTGCTTGAACTACTGGTAACCAGACCTCGGCTTCCTCTTTGGACTTTGCTATTTGGACTCTCCTTGAATAGACTCTCTGTGTAGCACCACGGTGTGGTGACCGTGCCCACTGGGGTAGGAAGGCACATTAAGAAGCTTTGTTAAAAGCATGGATCTTAAACATTGATGTCAATTTTCAGCCTGGAATGTGTTTTCTCTGTGTTAGTACCATCATTTTCAGATCCTTATGAGAAAAGGCACTGTTAAAAGTGAGGTTTGAATCCCGGCATGGACACATCCGTGCAGTTAGGGGCTCTTTATTTTTGGCAGGAAGGGAGAAGTTCCCCACTCAATGATCAACTAGAAACTTTCATGTGGCTTGGGCTTTAATCCCAGCAAAGACAAAGGCCTTTCCTACTGAATTGTGGGGTTCAGTTTATTTTATTATCTTAAAAGGGGAAAAAAGTTTTTAGTTGTGGGGACAAAGAATTTCACCTCTCCTTCACCCCTTTCAGTACCACAGCCCAATAAATATTTAACTGGGTTGTCACCTCAGGCAGCACCTTCCACAGCTCTATTTTGATATGAATCAATCATCCATATGGGTTATAGATCAGGATAATTAGAAACAATCAGAATTGTACGAAAAAGATCAGTAACATTAAGGATGCTTCCTTATTATTATTTTTATTGTGCAATCTCCTTATCCCCCCTCAGGGAATTTTACCAAAGGTCCAAATGCTAATTTACATTTGCAGCCTTGTTGTAAATGTGTTAGGGGGGAGGGGGGGCGCTTAAAACACCATTAAAGAGGAAACATTGCAATTGCTGCATTATATCATTTATTAATACTGAGAATGATGAAATTATTGGTTTCAATTAGAGCTAACTTTCAATAGGATTGCAGCCTTACAGTTCTTCCAGATAAGAGCATGCACTCCTATTAAAAACTAAGATGTAGTTAAGACTACTCATTTCAATAAATTTAGCATACTTATTTCTGCATATGATCAAGAACTATACTGTAGCTCTAAGATTTAAAGTAAATAAAGATATGAAGCACAATAAAATAATGCAGCAGAAACCCTGCCCTTCAATTACTATTTTTAAGCAATTTGCATTACCAGTTCTTTTTTCTGTTCCGAATATCTGATTAGAAGTTTGCTGGGCTTCTGGGATAGATGTAGTAACTTCATATGGAGTCTCTGTATCTAGTGATCTGTCTTTCTTCCAATAAAGTATTCTTTTTTTAAAATGACCTTCAAATATGGAAAAAGAAACATTTGAAAACAAGAAACATTCCTGTAGCTACCACATCTCACAGGATTTTGAATTGTGCAGTACAAAAATATAGGGAATTTTAATAAAAAAGCTGGTTCAGATCCTTAGCATGGCCAATATTAGAAACAACTTTTAACCAATTGTGAACTGTTTCAAATACTGGCTTTTAAAATAGTTTGAAAGAATCCTATCCTTACTTCAGAACTGGAATAATGTAGGGCCTGGAGACTGAGCTAAGGAACTCAAGGTATCTGGCTGTGAACCCTCAGCTTGACCATAAACCAGCAAGACAGACATTTCTTATTTATATAATTTAATTCATATCCCACCAACAATTAGTGCTAGGCACTATTCTGGACAGCGTCTTGTGTTTAACTCAAAATTTCCCAAAATCATGTTTTCATAAATACAAATAGTAAAGGTGCTATACAAATACTGTACATACTTCTACCTAAGCATTACGCACAAGGTCACTCAAACCATCTTTGTCCAAAATCACTACAGTCTTGAGAGGAACTAGCTCCAGAGCATATGTAGAGTGCAGGGCCGTAGCCAGGGAGGGAAAAACCTTCTTGAGCTAACAGCTCGCCCCCTCAACCCACCCCGTGATGCCAATGTTATATATGTGAGTGTGACATTGTTGCCCCTCTTGAATTTTTTTTGCCCTTCCTGAAAAATCCTCCCCCCCCCCAAACAAAAAAAGTATATATATATAAATAAATCTAGAATCCTGGCTACGGTCCTGGTAGAGTGCAAATAAATAAAGCAAAAATGTATTTTCTAGATATTAGTTCAAAGATGTCTGTGAGACAAGTATGGTATAGTTGTAATCAAGTATCTGTCAAGGTAGTTCCAACTAATGACAACTCTTTCGAGGGCTTATTAGGTATACAATAGTCAGACATGTTTCACCATCCCCCTCTCTGAGGTACACTCTTTGAATGTGTGACTTGCCCAAGGCTACATATGCTGGCTCTTCTCTTGGGAAACACAATAAGGAATTCAATTCTTGACCTCTGGTTCTACAGCCAGGTACCCAATTCACTGAACTATCCAACCATTTCACAATGTTGTCTAATCCAAAGATTGTGTGTCTGCTGCTGTTTCTAGCTCTAGATTGTTCCAGGTGATAATAGGAGACCAAATCACTAAGGAGAGGATGCTGTAGAATGGCTTACCTCAAGGCTCCATGCTGGCTCTAACATTTTTTTAACCCATATATAGTTGATGTGGCAGAGACAACATAAAAAAGGTTGTGTATGCAGATGATATGGTACTAGCCATCACAAAACAAATTTTAGCAAATTATCTCCAAATATTAGGGGAATATCACCGCAAATGGAGACTGACCCCCCAATCCGACTAAAATTGAATGTAATTGCTTCCATTTAAATAATAAGCTTACCAAAGAACAACTTACAATCTTCTTTAATGGTAATTACAATATCAGTCCAAAATATCTGGGTATCACTATGAATCAATCATACCCTTTCCTATAAACAACATCTCATCAACACCTCAGCCAAAGTTCGAACAAGAAACAATACACAGTAGACCCTCACATAACGACGTTGCTTGGTTCCCCAAGTAGCGTTGCTATAGGGGAAACGTCGTTGTGCAGTTTTCAATGGCAGCTGTGCCATCTAGCGGCAAAAACTGTCATTATCCGCACATCGACGTTAAAAAAATGTCGTTAATCCGCACAATGATGGTTTTTCGTCGTTGTGCGGATAGTCATGTGGTAAGTGATGACGCGTCGTTAAGCGGAAATGATGCTATTCGAATGGATCATTAATCGAGGGTCCACTGTACTACAAAACCTGTGGCGTGACATGGGGTGCAATGCTAGCTATGCTTCACTGTACAGTGTTAAAGGCTTAACAAGGCTGTCTACAGTACTGCAGAATATGTAGCATCAGTGTGGCTAAATAGCAGACATGTTCATAGGTTGGACACTCAATTGAACAATATAATGTGCATCATAACAGGATGTATTAAGTCTACATTGATACATTGGCTCCCAATACTCAGCTACATTGGCCTTCCATATTTTGGAAGATAGGAGGCACTGGTGTACTAATATAGAAAAACAGCCAATGGCAGAAAGTGAGGAAAACCTAAAGAAGCTCCTGATTAGGTTGAAAGAAGAGAGTGCAAAAGCTGGCCTGAGACTCAATATCAAGAAAACCAAGATAATGGCAACAGGCCTTATCAGCCCCTGGAAAATAGATGGGGAAGAAGTAGAAGCAGTGACAGATTTTACTTTCTTAGGATCTAAGAGCACTGCTGAAGGGGATTGCAGTCATGAAATAAAAAAGCGACTGATTCTTGGGAGACAAGCTATGAGAAACGTGGGGAACACAGTGAAAAGTAGAGACATCTCACTACAAACAAAGGTCCGCATAGTCAAAGCAATGGTATTCCTGGTAGTAATGTATGGTTGTGAGAGTTGGACCGTTAGAAAGGCAGAGTGCTGAAGAATAAATGCCTTCAAAATGTGGTGTTGGAGGAGAGTTTTGAGAGTCCCCTGGACAGCGAGGAGAACAAATAGGTCATATTAGAAAAGATCAGCCCTGACTGTTCCCTGCAAGGACAAATAGTAAAGATGAAGATGAAGTACTTTGGACATCAAATGAGAAGAGAGGATTCACTTGAGAAAGCCTTGATGCTGGGGAAGGTGGAGGGCAAAAGAAGAAGGGGGCATCCAAAGATGAGATGGCTAGATGATGTTGTAGACACAGTAGGCACAGAGCTGGGCAGGCTGAGGAGGATGGTGGAGCACAGGGGTGCCTGGAGGGCGGTGGTCCATGGGGTCGCAAAGAGTCGGAATCGACTGTGCAACTGAACAACAACATACAAGAAGATGCTGCCAAGCACATCCACCCACAGATTGAAATCTCAGCAACCTACAATTAGAATGGCTGAAGAGCTCTGTGTTAATAATTTGGATATGCAACAAAATTTGAGGGAGTCCATGCTATCTGATACTCATGTGAATATGCAGGTTAATCAGAAGCCCAATGGTTTTGATCTACCACAACATATCTGGAAGACAGCTAACAGGATGGCAGGTGTGCAGATCTATTATGCAAATGAAAGACGCTGCCTACAGCCCAATGTGACTGTGGGAATCCACTCCAAACTATTTCTCATATAGTCCATATATAGCCCATATAGTAAACAGGGCATTACAGGAGATATGACAAATTTTCTCACTTTATCTTCTCCTGCAATTGACTGGATCAAGAACTTGATCAGGAAAAAGAGGGCCAAGCGGTGAGAATCCCAGGAACAAGAAAACCGTTTGTGGCGAAATATCAAAGTAATGCAAATTGTCAATGTTCTAAAGCGTGCTTTAGTGCGCAAGTAGACCCAAAGCCCTTTCCAGATAAATTGGCTTTTTCAAGCTTCCTCAGGAATCTATGCACATAAAAACATATACATATCATAACCATACAATATCTACACCAATATACAATATTACATATATATATACATCATATATACAACAGGGAAATGCATTTAAAGTAAATTACCTGCTTGCAATGTAGATATAGTTTCTTCAAGGTATTATAATTTTAATGAATATTTAATTTTATTCGCGTCTGAGCCTCAATGAAAATTCTGCAGTGCTCCTCCACGTCAAAGAACCATCTCACTCACACCTTGTTTTATAATCAGTACTAACCCACAGCAGCTGTATATCATAAAGAACCACATATTGTAACCTAGAAATTTCTTAAAGGAAACATGACAAGTCCAAATCTATGTTGAGTCCATGTGGATGAACAGTATTGAAACAATAAATGAAATGTGCTTCTCTGCGGCGTAATCTGAGTTCTATATCTATCGCTTCATATCGAGAGGATTTGACAGTTTCAAGGACAGCGAACCTCAAAACTTTATCACTATGTTGCTTCTCCAGAAAATGACTGACCATGGGTGCAGTGATGTCTCCTTTCCTAATTCTAGATCTATGTTCCCCCACCCTGGTTTTAATCTCACGGCTGGTGCACCCCACATAGCTTAACCCACAACTGCAGATGATGATATATATACAACATTTAGTTTGGCAAGTGGTAAGCTTGGTTCAAGAATGGTTCTAGCCCTTCCCCTTGCTCTCAACAATGCATGTCTTCAGTTAGTTCTCTCTATTATTTTAATTTAATTTTTAATTTAATTGTTCAATTTCTACACCGCCCACTCAGCCTAGGCTGACTCAGGGCAGTTATATATCAGATGCTTCCCTTTCATCAGTGTATCATCACTGGTCTGTTTGCATTTTGACCAGTGTCACTGGCTACAATATTCACAGGCTTTGTTGGTTCAGCTATACAGGTAACAATATGTATATTAAGCATTAAGACCTGTGAAAAATGTTTTTCCTTCAAATAATGACAGAAATCCAGCAATGGAGAGGGGGCAATTGTGGGGAGAAACTCCTTGTTGGGGATGCCTATGCCCACTGTCCCCTCTGGCATGATCCCTGACAGTTTCTAAAGGCTGCCTAGGAGAGTCAAGTTAAAAAATGTATTGCATGTAAATTGTGCTGAGACTACATGTCATGCCTTAGCAACCCAATCTGATCTTACCACACTTCACACTCATTCCTAGGATGACTACAAAGGAGGATAAAGCTCTTATATTTTTAACAGTTGCATTATTCTGCTATACAGGATTTAGAAAATGTTTTGCAAGAGCCATTACTAAATCATATGCAGACTTGTAAACTTGAAAAGATGAATAAAGACAACTACAGTGTCTCAGATGCTCAACACTATTGTCTTAGCCACCTTGCAAAACAAACAGGGATGGAGATAAGAGAACCTCCTACAAGAAGAGATTTCAATAGATCACACTATGGGGAACGACCTGCCAAAATACCATCATCTGTCAAAATACCTTCTAATTAAATTCAAATGGTTAAAACGGAATGAGTTCTGTATTTATATGCAGAAGCAATGAGTTCTGTATTTATATGCACATAGAGCCTCCTTAAACATTGTGGAATTTTTGAACCACAATCAGGTGTGCCCTGGTAACAGCAACCTTGTGTTGCTGGCTGATCTTTCTCACACTAGGTCAGGTGAAAGGAACTGCAGAATGAACTCACCAAAGGTTGCCTTCATTTTGGCAGTTTCATGTCTGGCTTAGACCCAGAGGAAGATCCAGAAGACAATACAGCGTCATACAGATTTTCTGGACTATAACTGCCACAGACTCTGACCACTGACTATGCTGGCCAGCCACTTAATCTCTGGAGCACACACCATGTTGTATCCCCCCCTCCACCTATTCCTGCCAGTAGTACTGACATTTATCTGATTCTGAGTCCATTCACTGCTGTTTGTAAACAGCAGAAACCAAGTAAATGCTGCTTTGATTCTTCACCTCATCCACTTCTTCTCATACAAGAATTCTGTCTTTCACACAACCATAGGGGAAAAAAACCTGCTACCTAAAGCTGACAAACCTACCTATCATCAGGACTCCTAAATATAATAAGGACACTAGAACAGCTGTTAAGACATTGACCAGGAAAGGCGTGAGGTGGGTTTCAGCCAGTTCTTCCATCTCCTCTTAATTTATGTCCCCTCTTTCAGAAAGGTGCTAGTGAGGCTCCTGTCTTTTGAGGTGGGGGGGGGGGGGGAAACTGTGATGGAAGAGGAGATTTGTGGTTCAGAAGAATGAAGATGGTGCTTCTCTTTGGTAACAGGGAAGGGAAGGGAAGTAAAGGTTTGTCTTTCTCCTGTCTGTGTCTTGTTACTTACGAGAGACCCCTGAGGAAACCAAGAGGAGCATCAAAACAAGCGTGAAAGGCAGCTGTATGGGGGAGAGCTGAGGCTGTGCTGAGGAGGATGCTGGGGCCATAGCCTTTGGTTCCCTCCATTCTTCCAACTGTTCCAACTGTTCCAACTGCCCCCTCCAGCAGAGCGGTTAGAACTTGAAGGTTCCTGGTGGCAGAATAAAAACAACAGTCAACAAAATGAGCACAAATTCTGAGCCAACCCCAATTCCTGTTATTGGAAATGAAGATGGGCTCAATAATTTCAGTTTGGAGGATGTCCCCCTCCATCTAAACCCACTGAGGAATGAGTAAGGATTTATTACCCCACAAATATAGAAAGTAGGAAGGCAGTCACTTGACTGGCTGAATTGAACATCAAGGGGTTTGTCACAGGACGTCCCAATTAACTCCTAAACACATGCAGATGGTGACTGGAGGCAATAAAAAAGACGATTAATTCTTGGGAGGCAAGTTATGAGAAACCTAGATAGCTTAAGAAAAAGTAGAGGCATCACCCTGAAAACAAAAATCCACATAGTCAAAGCAATGGTCTTCTCAGTAGTAATGTACAGCTGTGAGACCTGGACCATAAGGAAGGCTGAGCACAGAAGAATAGACGCCTTTGAACTGTGGTGCTGGAGAAGAGTCTTGAGAGTCCGCTGGACTGTGAGGAGATCAAATCAGTCAATCCTGAAGGAAATCAACCCTGTGACTGCTCCTTGGAAGGACAAATACTGATGCTCAAGCCCTTTGACCACCAAATGAGAAGAGATGGCTCACTGGAGAAGGTCCTGAGGCCAGGAAAGATCAAAGGCAAAAGGAGAAGTGGCGGCCGAGGATGAGGTGGCTGGATGGCATTGTTGAAGCAGTGGGCGTAGATCTGGTCAGGCTGCAGAAGATGGTAGATGACAGAGGAGCTTGGCATGCGGTGGTCCATGGGGTTGAAAAGGGTCAGACTCGACTATGCGACTGGATAACAACAAAACATATATGCTATATAAGAGAATTACTATATAATTTCATCAAGGAACTGCAGTGGCTCAAGTGGCTAAGATGCTGTCTGGGAGGCGGAAGGCCACCAGTTTGATTCCCGAGTATTGCAGGATGGAATGAGCTCCTGTCTTTGTCCCAGCTCCTGCCAACCCAGCAGTTCAAAAGCTGACTATGTTCGTATCTAATTGACTGTGAAGCAAAAGCAATAAGATACATCTCTACAAACTTTTATGTAGGGTGGGTTTTAGGCAGATATTGTAAATCACACTGCATCCTAATGATAGACAAGCAAAGCCAGAACAAAAAAAGGCGGTCAGATCCACATAATTTTGGTTTTGTCCAGTGGTAACTGGTGCCCATGGGGCCAAGCACAGCAGGTTACTCAATGAAAGTAATGCTAATGCAACATAGATGGGTCATAGAAATGCTGATTTTCCCCTATTTTCCTCTCTACAAATGGCACAGAAGTACAATTCATCAGATGTTAATACAGTAGAACCCTGTATAGCAATTTTAATCTGATCCATGGAGCTGATTGCTATGTGGTTTTCATCACTGTAGATCTTCTCTATGGGAAAATCTGTACAATGATTTTCCCTATGGGAAAAACCATACAATGATGTTTGGCGCTAAGCGGTTTTTCCCATTGGAAAATCATTGTACAGATTTTCCCATAGGAACGATCGCTATGCGGAATGGTTTCCCCCCTCCAAGCCTCATCGCTATGTGATTTCATCGCTGTATGGGGCGATCACTATATGGGGTTCTACTGTATCTAAACTAAGCAGTAACCAGTTATCCAAGTACTAAGCAGGCTTGATCCTGCTTAGCTTCCAAGATCAGACAAGCTCAGGCATGTTCAGGGTGATACGGCCAGACAACCCTGCTATGGTAATAGAGTAGAACCTACTGCCAGCAACTCAGTGCCAAGTGTCAGGCGGTGGCTAACTAACCTGACCACCCTGAGGACTAACAGCTTGAGTGGAAAGCAAATCAGGAAAGCAAAGCAAGACTTTGAGGAGCGTATAGCTAAAAATACTCAGAGAAATAACAAAGACTTCTTTAAGTACATTAGAAGTAAGAACCCAACTAGGAAGGCCATTGGACCATTAGATGACAATGGAGGCAAGGGGTTATTAAAGAGGAAACAGAGATTGCAGAGAGACTCAATGAATTCTTTGCTTCAGTATTCACTGAAGAAGACAGAGACCACATGTCCAAAACAGAGCCTATCTTCGTAGGGAGGGAAACCGAAGAATTAAGCAAGATAGAAATAACCAGGGAGGAGGTCCTTGCATGTCTTGTTAAGCTAAACACTAACAAATCACCAGGACCAGATGGCATCCATCCACGAGTTCTCAGGGAACTTAAAGATGAAATTGCTGATCTCCTAGCCAAAATATATAATATTTCCCTCAAATCAGGCTTTGTGCCTGATGACTGGAAGGTAGCGAATGTAACACCAATTTTCAAAAAAGGATCCAGGGGTGATCCAGGAAATTACCGACCTGTCAGTTTGACATGTGTCCCAGGTAAAGTGATGGAAACCATCCTAAAAGATAGAATTAATAGGTACATAGAAGAGAAGGCACTGCTAAAGGAGAGCCAACATGGCTTTTACAAGGGCAAATCATGCCTCACTAATCTGTTGGAATTTTTTAAGAGTGTCAACAAGCATGTGGATAAGGGGATCCAGTTGACATTGTTTATCTGGACTTTCAGAAGGCTTTTGACAAGGTCCCACACCAAAGGCTCTTGAATAAACTTACCAGTCATGGAATAAAGGGACAGGTCTTGTCCTGGATCAGCAACTGGCTAAGGGACAGGAAACAGAGGGTAGCACTAAATGGACACTTCTCCAAGTGGAGGGAAGTCAAGAGTGGGGTCCCCCAAGGTTCAGTACTGGGACCCCTGCTTTTCAACCTCTTCATAAATGATCTAGAGGTAGGAGTAAAAAGCAAGGTAGCCAAATTTGCTGACGACACTAAATTATACAGGGTAGTGAAAACTGTGAGAGATTGTGAAGAGCTCCAGAGGGATCTCTTGACACTGGGGGAGTGGGCAAAACAGTGGCAAATGAGCTTCAACATCAGTAAGTGCAGAGTGATGCATGTTGGGGCAAAAAACCCCAATTACATTTATAAACTGATGGGGTCTTTTGGTGTATGCAAACCAAGACACAGGACACAGCCTCGGGCTGGGTTAACTCAGGTTTATTGCATTGTGGACAGAGGGAACATGAGGTAATGGCGGATCGGTAGCTCTTTATATACAGTGGTAATACATTTGAACGTGGTGCCATAGTAGCCCATTGGCTACTGCCTGCGTGACGTCATTGCGAGTCACGCCCTTCTTGTCCAGGTGTAGGTAGTGGCGGGAAGGCTTCCCGCGCTGCTGCCTTTGATGAGATCGGACCAAGAGAGCTTGGACGCTCGCTGCTGCCAGCTGGTGGACATTAGCTCGCGTCCTCATGCAGGGTTCATATGATACAGCTGAAGGTTACATTGTTGCTATAGGCAAGGTTACATTGGTTCAGATACATTGTAATCCATGTGGAAGGTAAAACCCTTAGAACACAACACCCCTCCCCCCTAGGACGAGACAACGTCTCGAGCCCATGCTTCTAGACACTCCCCCCCCTAGGAGACAAAATCTTTCAGCCAAGATGGCTTGTTTCGAACACGCTGGGGTCTCGATGCGGGCTGCCTCTCCCCGGGTTTGCTACCTTCTCTTTGTCCCCTGGTTTCCTGTCCTGTAATTCGAGAGGGAGACTCGTTAGTGACCTGCCGCGGCTCCGCGGCGTTGTTGGGAGGTGTGCTCTTACTTAGGGAGGAACCGGGGGCACTGGGGACTAACGAAAAACCCCTCTTCTCGCCTGGAAGGGTGGGGGAACACTCCTGAAAACCCCCCCGGTTTGCTAAATCAAGCCCAAAATTCCAGTCGGGGGCAGCGGTCGCGAACTCCTCTCCCCCTTCCCCGGCCTCTGACGGAACTGGTTTATCAAAAGGATATGAGTCGGAGCCGCTGCTTCTTCCTTCCCCCCTTGCTTGGGACTGTTGTCCGCTGCTGTCTCCCCCTTGGGTTACGCGGGTGGGGGAGAACCCTAACGCTGAATCTTGTTGGGGATCCTCACTGACTGGCCCACTGACTCGGTGCCTCAGTTGGTCTGCGTGCCTCCTCCAGAGGAGACCGGTGTGGGTTTCGACCCGGTACGACACTGGCCCCGTCTGTTCTACAACCGTCCCCGGCACCCAGGCTGGCCCCGCGCTGGCATAGTTCCTGCAATGGACAGGGTCGCCGGCGGCGAACCCTTTCGAGACTGCCAGCCCCACGTTTTTTCCCTTATCCTCAATTCTTGTGGGGTCCAGCCTGGACAGGAGTGTAGTCAGTTTCCGCCGCATCAATAGCTCTGCCGGCGAGTAACCTGACGCTAAGGGGGTCACCCTATACGCTAATAAGAACTGACATACTTGGTGGTTCAGGTCCCCGGGGCCCATGCGCCGAAGCGCCTCCTTCGTTGTACGCACCAACCGTTCCACTTGGCCATTCGTGGCCGGGTGAAACGGCGCGGACGTGACATGCCGAATGGCATTCGCCTCCATGAATGCCCCGAACTCTGAGGAGGTGAAGCAACTCGCGTTATCGCTGACTAAAGTGTCGGGTAAACCGAACGTTGAAAAGACTCTCCGTAGTTGGTTAATTGTAGTGGTGGAGGATGTGCTCTTTACCGGAATGACCTCCAGCCACTTTGAGAATGCATCCACCACCAGGAGAAACATGGTTCCTCGGAAAGGGCCAGCGAAATCTACGTGCACTCTGGACCATGGCCCCCTTGCTGTGTCCCATTCCCTATGCGGGAGGCGGGCCGCCTCTGGTCGGGACCCCTGGCACGCCTCACAAGTGCCGACCATGTGCTCAATGTCCTCGTCCAGCTGTGGCCACCAAAAGTAACTGCGGGCCAGCGCTTTTGAGCGAACGATGCCCGGGTGGCTGACGTGCAGCAGTTTGAGAACCCTCGGCCGCATGGGTGTTGGGACCACCACCCGTTGGCCCCACAACAGGCACCCCCTTTCTAGGGACAACTCTAGCTTCTTCCGAAAGAATGGGTCGAATTCCTTGCTTGGGGACGATGCTGGCCACCCTTTCTGCACCCATGAGCTGACTTTCTCCAGCGTCCTGTCCTTGCCTGTCGCCCTGGCTATATCGGCCGGTACTATTGGGGGTTCGTCTAAAACCTCGATTAGCAACACCTGGCGGTCTCTTCCTATTCTGGCTTTTTGGTCGTCCGACAAGGGCAAAGGGGATCTCGACAGCGCATCAGCATGGCTGATCTCCTTTCCGGGCCGGTACTCCAACTCGTGTTGGTATGCGTTAAGAAAAATGGCCCATCGCAACATTCTCGGGGATAGTATCTGCGGCGTGGGCTTGCCTGCCGTGAAAATTCCTAACAGGGGCTTGTGATCCGTCACGATTTTGAATGGGCGGCCATACAGAAAATCGTGAAACTTTTTGGTCCCCGCTACTATTGCCAATGCCTCCCTGTCGGTTTGTGCGTAATTTCGCTCTGCTTGGGACAGGGACCTTGAGTAAAACGCCACTGGGGCCTCCCGACCGTCATCCAACACGTGGCAAAGCACCGCCCCCACCCCCACCGGTGATGCATCACAGACTAAGACCACCGGCCGTTTGGGGTCGAAGTGTGTAAGGATTGCGTCCGATGTTAAAAGTTGCTTTAGTTCGTTGAACGCCTTCTCGTGCTCGTCACCCCACATCCATGTCTCCTCCTTCTTAAGTAACCGATGAAGCGGTTCGGCCACGGAGGCTTTCCGCGGAAGGAATGTATGGTAGAAATTGAGGAGCCCCAGGAATGACTGAAGTTCGGTTTTGGATGTGGGGCGAGGGGCCTTCTTAATGGCTGCTACCTTGGATTTGGACGGCTTAATACCCTCGGGTGTGATCCGAAACCCTAAAAATTCGACCTCGGTTTCGAAAAAAACACATTTGTCCTTCCTCAGTCTCAGCCCCGCTTTCTCGAACACAGTTAGCACTTTATCCAATCTCTTTGCCAGTTCGGCCTCACTCCCCCCTGTTATCAATACGTCATCAAAATAAGGCAACACCCCCTCCAGCCCCTTCAGGAGGCGTTCCACAAGCGACTGAAAAAGGCCGGGTGCCGAGTTCACGCCGAACTGTAAACGCGACACCTGGAACGCTCCTTTATGTGTGACTATCGTTTGTGCCGCGGCCGTGGCGGGAGTCACGGGGAGTTGCTGATAGGCTTGTGCCAGGTCGAGCTTAGCGAAACACTTTCCCCCATTTAGCCTGGCCAAAAGGTGGCTGACCACTGGCACCGGATATGCATTAGGGCGAATCGCCTTGTTAATTGTACACTTATAATCAGCGCAAATGCGCACCTCCCCGTTAGCCTTCAGGGCTGTTACGATTGGAGTTTCCCACTCCGCGGAATCAACAGGAATAAGAATCCCCTGGCCCACCAATTTGTCCAGTTCCGCCTCTATTTTATCCTTTAGTGCGAAAGGCACCCTGCGCGGTTTGAGTCTTATCGGGCGGACCTCCGGGTCTAGGTCGAAGGCTACAGGGGGTCCCTTGAACTTTCCAAGTCCTTTTTCAAACACGGTGGGGTGCGCGTCACACACCGCTTGTATCGGATCCGCGCCCACGGCATGCACCCCCCCTATGAACAAACCCAAGGGCTGAAACCACTGCGTCCCTAGGAGGCTACAATTCCCCCCTTTGAGAACGACTAACGGGAGTTCTGCGGAATGTCTTTTATAGCGAACCCGAAATTTCCCGACCCCCAGCACTGGAATGCTGTTCCCTTGTACGTCTCGTAGCGTGGACCTCAGAGTCTTAAGTTTGGGCCGCGCTTGGGGGTCGATCTTCAAGAACTCTTTCTGGGGAATTATGGAATAATAGGACCCCGAGTCAATCTCCATCCTAACAGGGGCCCCTTGTACTATTACCTCAATGAAGTAATGGTTTTGTCCCGTGGACACGCTGAACACGGGGGCGTCGTCCTCACTGCCGTCCGAGACGCGGCCCACGCCGTCCTGCTTCCTCGTGGTTCGGGCGCCATCTTGGGGTCTCGCTGGACGGTCCGGTCTGGCCGAACGGTCTTTCGACTGCCTCCGGCCCTCTCTCCGATTTCTGCATGCCCTGGCGATGTGCCCGCGCCTGCCACAGCCGTAACATTCGGCTTTCTTGAAAGGGCACTTCGCACGCTCGTGGGCCGCCCCACAACCATCGCAGCGGCGCCCCCCTTTCCGGACCTTCTGTACCTCTTCGCCGTCGCTGCCATCTGTAGAGGATCTCGAGGTTCGTCGGGTCGCGTGCACCGGCTGTCCTGACTTGCCACGCACCGAACTTTCAGCTTTGCTGGCCCTAGGACGCCACTCACGCCACTCGTGTATCTCGTCCACTCCCGCATTCGTGGACTCCGCGGATTCCGCGGTCTCTACGACCTCGGCCAGCGTGGGTGGCGGCTCCCTGTTCATCAGGCGGCGCTGCACTTCCTTGTCCTTCAGGCCACACAGCACGACGTCCCTCATGATCATCTCCAGGTTGTCCCACTTGCAGGGAACGGCGGCTACCCTCAGGGCCTCCACGAAAGCCTCTACCGACTCATCCGGCGCTTGGACTCGCCTCCAAAACGCACTCCTAGCGGGAAACATTGCCTTCGAGGGTTGGAAACGCTCACGCAGCAACTTCAGTATGTCGTCGGTTTTGAAGTCGTCCAACGTCTTCGGTTCGATCATGCCCACCAGCGTCCGCTTGGTCTCTACACCCAGCATTCGGGTGAGGATGGCCCTCTTCCTTTCCTCGTCGTCTTTGACTTTGAGTTCCACCAATGCCGCCTTGAAATCCATGTTAAAGATGGTCCAGTCTTGCGGCTTGGTAATATTGAACCCGCTCTGTGTCCTGGCACTTTGGGAATCCATGATCCCACCTTCGTCGCCAATTTGGTGTATGCAAACCAAGACACAGGACACAGCCTCGGGCTGGGTTAACTCAGGTTTATTGCATTGTGGACAGAGGGAACATGAGGTAATGGCGGATCGGTAGCTCTTTATATACAGTGGTAATACATTTGAACGTGGTGCCATAGTAGCCCATTGGCTACTGCCTGCGTGACGTCATTGCGAGTCACGCCCTTCTTGTCCAGGTGTAGGTAGTGGCGGGAAGGCTTCCCGCGCTGCTGCCTTTGATGAGATCGGACCAAGAGAGCTTGGACGCTCGCTGCTGCCAGCTGGTGGACATTAGCTCGCGTCCTCATGCAGGGTTCATATGATACAGCTGAAGGTTACATTGTTGCTATAGGCAAGGTTACATTGGTTCAGATACATTGTAATCCATGTGGAAGGTAAAACCCTTAGAACACAACAGGTCTGAACTCTCTGCGACAAACCAGGAAAGGGACCTTGGTGTCCTGGTGGACAGCTCAATGAAGATGTCAACCCAGTGTGCCTCAGCAGTGAAAAAAGCAAACTCAATGTTAGGGATCATTAGGAAGGGTATAGAAAATAAGTCAGCAAGTGTCATTTTGCCTCTTTATAAATCTATGGTGAGGCCCCATCTGGAATATTGTGTACAGTTCTGGTCGCCATACCTCCAGAAGGATATTATGGAGTTGGAGAAAGTGCAGAGGAGGGCAACCAGAATGATTAGGGGACTGGAACACCTTCCTTACCATCTGAGGCTGCAACGGTTGGGCCTTTTCACTCTTGAACGACGGCGTCTAAGAGGTGACCTGATTGAAGTTTATAAAATCATGCACGGTGTGGACAAAGTAGATAAGGAAAAACTGTTTTCCCTATCGCACAACACTAGAACTAGGGGACACTCCATGAAACTTTTGGGTACTAGTTCTCAAACAAATAAGAGAAAGTACTTTTTCACCCAGAGGATTACTGGTCTATGGAACTCCCTGCCAGAAGAAGTGGTGACAGCTGTCAGTCTTGACAGCTTTAAGAAAGGATTAGACAAGTTCATGGAGGACAAGTGTATCAATGGCTATAATTATGGCTACCTAAGGACAACCTCCGGGTTGGAGAGATAGGCAGGATATCTCTCAATGCCATTTCCAGGGAGTCCTAAGCAGGTGAAGGCATCTCCTTGGGAATACCCTGAAGGAAATGGTGAGCCACTGTGTGAGATAGAATGCTGGACTGGATGGGCTGTGGCCTGTTCCAGCAAGGCTGTTCTTATGTTTTTATGTTGAGTGCCGAAGTTCACAGGGAATGGTGATGGTCGCCAAGTGGATTAAATCCCACCCAAATCCATCTTGATGGAGGGCAGCAGCTTCAATACTGGCCTGGGACCAATGAGGACTTTGCATGCCAAAAGTGCTCAGGACCAGAAAGTGACTCATGGAACTGGATCAGTGGTACGGGTGTCATACTGTGATGCAGAAGGCAGATGAAAGGCCACTACATTATATTCTCAGGACAGTCTTCATGGCTTGTCGCCAGGAGGATCGTCAATATTTGGATTCAGAAGAACAAGAAGAACCAGTTATATTGTCTCAGTAGCTTATGCAACTATTGTTCTTGATTCTCTGTAAGAGGAAAAAGTATGGCTTCCACCACATCTTCTAACCACCAGACAAAATGGGAGGGGGAGGGAGTGTTCCAGTTACCTCAAACATCCATCCTTCACTATTTTCCCCAGCCTCCTAAATTCCAGCAACCAGCAAAGTCTCAAGTTACAGTATTTCAAAGTGCCTTCAATACTTCCTCTTAAACTTATTTTCATTGGATCTCACCACAAAATTCCAAATGTGCTCTGCAGAATATCCAAATGGTTAGGAGTGAGATGTGTCTTATCTCACAAACTAACAGTTTATCAATTTACCAAGCATATCAGAGAGTAAACAAAACAAAAGGAAAAAAATGTTATGGAACTTTAAAGACTAACTTCTGTATTTTAATATTAGCTTTAATGGAACAGGTTGGCAGGAGCTGGGACAGAGACGGGAGCTCACTCTGTCTTGCAGCACTCGGGTCTCTTAATCACTAAGCCACCGTGGCCCCTATGGATAAATTACAGCCTGTCAAAAGCAGTGACTTATTGGTTAAGACGCTGAACTTGATGACTGGAAGGTTTGCAGGTCAGCAGTTTGAGACCCAAGTGCTGCACGACAGAGTGAGCACCAGGGGTGTGCAGGGTACCATGGGAAGGCGCTGGACAGAGAGTAGGGGGGTTGGGAGGGGGGAATCCCATACATTGCTATTAGCGCCCCAGGGCGCCAGAGGTGAGGGCAGGGTGGGAAAAAGCCCGATTGCCTGATGTACCAGCACGCGCCTGGTGAGCACCCATCATTAGGCCCAGCTCCTGCCAACCATGAAATTGCAAGTAGATAAATAGGTACCACTTTGGTGGTAAGGTGAACCATGAGCCTGCAGTCTTCCATGTCAAGTTATGCCTGCCACATCTCCACGGAAGACTGCAGGCTCTTTGGCTGCATGGCCAGTAGCCAGGATTTTAGATGTGGGTGGGCGAATATTTTTTCCAGGGTGGGCAACAAAGCCTCTTTTCAATGCATTCCTATGGAAAACCGCGCCTTGCCAGGGTGGGCAAAAGTGCTAATTCAGGGTGGGCCAAGCCCACCCTGGCCTATCCCCTGGCTACGGCGCTGTTTGGCTGTAAACGGAGACGAGCACCGCCCCCTAGAATCGGATATGACTGGTTTTCCAGCAAATGAGATCTTTGAAAAGCAGGCATCGCTACTCCCTGCCAGGAAAGAGGTGACCCCCGGGCACGCAGAGGGGTTTGGGGCTAGCAGCACGGGAGGCTTTTGCCAGCAGATAACGTCAGGCAGTACCCGGGTCTCGAACTGCGGACTTGCCAGCCTTGCCAGCTAGCAAGGCGAGCTTCTTAGCCGCTGAGCCACCGCAGCCCCTCCCAGCTGTTTCCGTCAGAGAGGAAGCACGGGAAGCGGAGAGGGGCAGCAGAGACGCCTGTGTGCTGCTGAGGGGTAAGCAAGCGGCCGCGGGTGGGTCCTTTTTGTTGTGGCAGTCGAATGCTGAGGGGCTGCCATTGATACCGGGGCCCATTGGGACTGTATAGAGAAGTTGCCTTATGGGTAACAACGACGTCTCAAGCCAGTCTTCTTCCAGGCGGGAGGCGGCAGGGTGGGCTCCGCAATGTCTTGCTTTCGAACTGCTAGGTTGGCAGGAGCTGGGACAAAGACGGGAGCACATTCCGTCCTGCAGTACTCGGGAATCGAACTGCTGACCTTCCGCCTCCCAATCAGTGTCTTAGCCGCTTGAGCTGCTGCAGTCAACCCTATTCAGGGTCCTCCAAGTGTCATAGAGGAGGTTGAGTTTCGCAGCCATGTCCTCCTTTAATGTTGTTCCTTATCCAGTGAGGCCTTCCTCCATCTTCTAATTTGGTTTTGCTCTTGTGTACCCTCAAGAATGTTTGTTCTTGCCATAAATCTCTTCCCAGATCTGAGCCAACAGACTTGAGGCTCATATCCATTCAGAGGATGTTGAGGGCATACCTTGTCAAGTATCTCGTATTGGACGGGATTTCCCATAATTCAGCGCCGTTTTTTCTACTTTCCCGCCCGGAGCCGCCACCATCCCGTAATTTGACAGCGGGGGAAAGTAGTTACTGTGCATCCCCTTCTGCGCAGAACCCTTCTATGCATGCGTAGAAGGGGATGCGCAGAAGGCTACGCATGCGTAGAAGGGGATGCGCAG
Source organism: Bradypodion ventrale (assembly GCA_035047345.1). Taxonomy (NCBI): domain Eukaryota; kingdom Metazoa; phylum Chordata; class Lepidosauria; order Squamata; family Chamaeleonidae; genus Bradypodion; species Bradypodion ventrale. The sequence continues at coordinate 50,831,660 of JAWDJE010000006.1, forward strand.
AAGGCTTCTACGCATGCATAGAAGGGGATGTGCAAAAGCATACCTGTCAACCGCGGCTCTGGAAAATACGGGACCTGCGCAGAACGGTTCTGCGCAGGCAGGTCACCTTCTACGCGACCTGTGCAGAATGGTTCTGTGCAGATCGCCTTCTACGCATGCGTAGGCTTTTATGCTTGCGTAGAACCCTTCTACGCTTGTGTAGAACCCTTCTATGCATGCGCAGAAGGCTTCTACGATCCCCTTCTGCCCAGATCACCTTCTACGCATGTGTAGAAGGGTTCTACGCAAGCATAGAAGGGTTCTACACAAGTGTAAAAGCCTTCGCATGCGTAGAAGGCAATCTGCGCAGAAGGGATGCGCAGTACCTCTTTCCCTCCCGCTGCCAATTCCGGGGTTTTGGCAGCTGCGGGCGGGAAATGGCGCAAATTGGCGCCAAAAATCGGGAAATCCCGGCCAATCCAGGAAGGTTGACAGGTATGCACAGAAAGCTTCTGCGCATGTGTAGAAGGCTTCTGCGCAGAAGGCTTCTGCGCAGGTCCCGTATCGTCCGGAGCCGCGTTTGACATGTATGGTTAGTTCTCTCTGTGTCTGCTGCTACTTCTCTCCTTATCTTAGGTGGAGCATACCAAGAAAATGATATATTTTCTCAACTGATGTAAGTTTGAGCCATCTTGTCACTATACTCACAAATTTATTAACAACCGGCTCCAAAGGAAGCCTTGGGGTTTTTTTCCCATTCCTGGAAACTTTCTTCAGGAGGACCCGAAACATCCTAATTGGTGTTTTCCCCAGTCATCCAGATGCTCAGAATTTCCCTCTCTCCCTGACTCAGAAGTAAGCCCCAGTGATGCATGGGGGACTTACCCCTAAACAAACTTGTAGATAGGACTGTAGGAAGATTCATTTTCTGGTTAATGGTTGGCTGTCTTTCCCTGAGGCTGTTCCGGGAAACCCCCTCCGCCACCTTTTAACAGAAGAGCTTCTCTGTACATTCTTAAAGTGGCATGGAAAACAAGAAGAAATGAATTCTTTTCTTGTAGTAGCCTTTGAGCCGCCATACAACAGAACCCCTTAAACTGTGTGGACATGTAGATTGCAGAGTCAGAGAATTGTAGGCAATCTGCGTGTGCAAGTTTCCCAGTAAAACAGGTGACCCGATGGGAAAAGATATTCAGGCATCCTTAAATTGTGTCTTGTTCCAGCTCTATCATGGGGCATAAACATAGAATCGTGGAATCACTGAGTTGTAAGGGGCATTTTAGGAATCCAAATCAAAGATAGCAGTCCAATTCTTTCTTGAATCCTTCTAATGTTGGAGCCATACCTGTCAAGTTTTGGATTTGGAAATAAGGGAAATTTCCCGGCAAATACGGGATACTTGACAGCTATGCTTATTCTGTGCTGCCCTCCAATGGTGGCAATAGGGCATTGCAGTCTAATTAATAAGGGATGACGGCGGGAAAGAGGGTAAAATAAGGGTTTTTCCCGGCCAATGAGGGATACTTGACAGCTATGGTTGGAGCGCTCACCACCTCTCGAGGCAGTTGTTTCCACTAGGATACTTCTCTAACTACTAAGAAGTTTTTTTCTGATATGCAGCCTGTTTCTGGCTTCCTTTACTTTGAGCCTGTTATTACATGTCCTGCATGATCCCATCTTTTCTGTCATATCCCCACTCAGGATATGGGTGCTATCATATCACCTCTCTGTCTTCTTTCCTCATATGACTTGGTTTCCAGTCCTCTGATCATCCTTGTTACCCTTCCCCGTACCTGCCATAATTTGTTTGAATCTTTCTTAAAGTGTGTTGCTCAGAATTGGACACAGTAATCTCAGGGTTGTAGCCACGGGGGCTTCGCCCATCCTGAGTTAGCAATCCCCCCCCCCGGGCCACTAGAGGGTTTCCAACAGGAATGCATTGAAAAGAGGCTTTGTTGCCCATCCTGAAAAAATATTCGCCCACCCACATCTAGAATCCTGGCTGTGGCCCTGAGTACTCTAAATGTGGTCTGGCTAACTAGTGCTGAATAGAGGGAGACTAGTACTGCATCAGTTTTGGAGATCATACTTCTGTTAATGCAACCTTACAACAGCGTTGGCCTTTTTTGCAGCTACGTTACACTTTTGACTCATATTTAGCCTATGGTCTACAACAGGGATTGTCAACCTATGGCCCGCAGGTCGGATCCAGCCCGTGGCGCCAAGTCAACTGGCCTATGCAATAAATGAGTCCGTGGCCGATTCCAGCAGTGGCTGCGGGGGCTGGACCACCAGTCTGGCCCACCAACTGTCTGAGGTGGTGTGACCCAGCCCCCAAATTCAAAGGTTGAGAACTCCTGGTCCACAACAATTCCATGACCCTTCTCACTAGTAGTATTACTAAGCCAAGTATCTCCCATCTTGTAACTGTGTATCTGTTTTTCCACCTAGGTGTAAAACTTTGCACTTCTCCTTGTTAAATTTCATTCTGTTGGTTTTAGCCCAGTATTCAAGCCTATCAAGATCTTTTTTAATTCTGCTCCTGTCTTCTAAGGTATTAGCCATTCCACCCAGTTTTGTGTCAACTGCAGATATGATGAGATTTCCTTCTACTCCCACATCCAAGTCATTTCTGAAAATGTTGAAGAGTACAGGGCCCAGGGGACTGTGCCTTGTGATACTCCACTTGTTACCCCCTCCAAGCTTGAGAAAGAGACTGCAGTGGCTCAAGTGGCTAAGATGCTGACTGGAAAGCGGGAGGTCAGCAGTTCGATTCCCAAGTACTGCAGGATGGAATGAGCTCCTGTCTTTGACCCAGCTCCTGTCAACCTAGCAGTTCGAAAGCAAGAAATTGCAAGTAGATAAATAGGGACCACCTCGGCGGGAAGGTAAACTGTGTTCCGTGCGCTCTGGTGTCTAGTCATGCCTGCCACATGACCACGGAAATGTCTGCAGAAGCAGACAGTGCTGGCTCTTTGGCTTTGAAACAGAGATGAACACTGAACCCTAGAGTTGGATATGACTAGCTTTCAAGCAAGGGAAACCTTTACCTTTACCAAGCTTGAGAAGGAGCCATTAATAAGAACTCTCTGAGTATGATTTGTTCGCTTCAATGCCATGGATAAAGTTATCACTTCCTTAGATTCCTTTTGAGAAAGAGACCCTGGCTTGATCTGCACATTTGCAAAGGATGGGAAAAACACAAACATAAAAATAGCAGCCCAGTTCAGCTCTTGTAAATTCAAGCCTCTGGGTTCCATTAGGGAGTCAAACCCTTTTGTATTTGTATTTTGTATTGGTATATATATATGCAAACATACTTGCTGTGCCTCCTTATCATACCACATGACATAGCAGATTAAGGCAGATAAAGGAACTTATGTGAACTTTCCCAGTCCCTGTTCTTTACACTGCTTTTCGGGCACTTCCCCCATACAGTCAGTGCACAGCCACCTCAGTTTTTTCTTGCAATTATGTAAGTAAATATCTCCCCACCCACCCCCTCTCTGTTTCCCTTTTTCAAGTTGTCTCCACTGTTCTGGATCATTGATGTAATTTGGAAACCAGTAATATCTGAAAATCTCTAATGAAAACCAAATGTAGTGGGTTAGAATATATTAACGCAAAGTGCTTTTCCATGAAAAATTGGGATCCCAGTTTCCTTCTAAATACTTCCTTCTTTTTGACAGACCTCAGTGTTTGTACAGAAGGCCTGGTTGGTTAAGTTATTAAAAGACACAGAAGACTAATTTATTTTAGATTGATGTTGTGGCATTTAAGTTGTTATGTCAAACATTATTTACTTTTAAATGGAACTGTGTAGAACTGGCACAAATGTTGACACCATTTGGACAAGAAATTCAGTTGTTTATTCCTTTTATAGGTTACTAGCATAATTTTGCCCGACAGTGCCGGGCTTTTTTTTTGTGTGTTTTGGTGGTAGGGGTTACACACACACAACACAAGTACACAGACACAACCATGCACACACACACACACACACACACACACACACACACACACACACACACACACACAACGCAACCAAACACACACTCATTACACACACACAACACACACACAATGCACACACACACACACACACACACACAATCTTGCCAAAGTTGGAGGGAGGGGATCTCCCTCCTCCTCCCCATTCCTTGGTGACGACTCCCAGAAGGGCCAGCCAGCAAAAGGTAAGTGTGGTGGGGGTTAAAGGGGGCAAGGTGGTGGGGCGGGTGGGCAGCGTGGTTACCGGGGCTGTGCCTCCCCCCCACTCCCTAACCCCCACCACACTTATTTTTTGCCAGCTGGGTCTTTCCGCCCTGGCGCAGCCTTCTCCGTTGGGAGGCGCACCGGCCTGTCCTTCGTCCCTGCGGGCGTCGAGGCCTCCACGCCTGCAGGGACGAAGGACAGGCCGGTGTGCCTCCCAACGCAGAAGGCCGTTACCGGGGCCGTGCCTCCCCTCTCCCTCACCCACATCGACTGCACTTACCTTTTGCCAGCTGGGTCCGTGTAAGCTTTTTGCTCTCAGCGCGGTTTTTATTTTTTAACCGCTGCGCTGGCTACACAGCCTCCTCAACACTCGCACCCTTCAGCCTCATTGGCTGAGGGGTGGCGCAGCGCGGAGGATGCTGGGCCTTGTAGTTTTTATTTTTTGTTTGCGTTCGTGGGCCGGTTGCCCCACTCGTGGCTGGCGGACCCTAAGGTAAGTGCAGGCGGCTTGGTACGGGATAGTAGGGATGGGTGCAGGCGTGCATGCCGGATACCAACGGTTAACGCCCCTTCTTATAGGTAAAGAAGGTGTTTCTTCTTCATTCTGGCACTTTCTGCCCCCTTCAACACCATGGGCTATTTGTTGCATGGATTGAAAAAAAAGAGCTAATAAATAATAATTATTACAGGAGTTCTCAACCTTTTACAGCCGGGGCCAGATCATGATCCCTCAGACAGCTTTGGGACCCAGTCAGCCATTTTGCCCTTCCTCCACCACATAGCACGTCCTGGTGTGGTGGAGGCAGTGGGGGGGGGGGCACATGAAATGGCTCTGCGGGCCGCAGGCTGAGAACCCCTGGCATACAATATAGGCAATCCCTGTAAAAAAATTAGTCAGAGATTCAAACAAGTATTTGGGAAGAGGTTGTGTTGCTTGAGAGTTCATGAAATGTGAATACAGTACATGGAGCCTGGAGCTACCCCCAAGAACTCAGAAGAGTGGGCTAGGTGCCTTTCTGGATATGCTCCCAGGACTGGGCTGGGCTATGATTACATGTGTATCATACAGTCAGTCAGAAAATAGATTGAACCTGAGCATGCCAAAAGTGATCGAAAATAAAAGATATATTGATATCTGATTGCAACCTCTTTCAGAACATTTAAAAATTAGTCATGTGTGTCATATATCACCCTTCCTTCAGCCTTGAACTCTTCTGCAAAATGTTCATTTATTGAGTTATTCTTGAGAAGCTATTCATGTCCCTGAATCCTTTTCAGAAGGTTAACAGTGTTAACAACGTTCAGTGGTAAATGACTAGGGTTGCAGTTTAAAGGAATTTGCAAATGGGGGTGCTCCGGGACTTCTTGTGGCTTCCCACATTTGCCCATGGCTATACTGACTAGGACTAATGGAAGAAGACTAACAACATCTGGAGGGCACAGCTTTCTCACCCCTGGTTGAAGCAAATGCTGCTGCTTGGCTGCTTTTTCCAGTTGTCCATTTGCCCTCTGCTCCAACTTACACTTCTGGCTTGCCTTAGAAGTTAACACACACTTTTTTTCACCCACTCATTTTAATTTCTCTTGTTCAATAGTCACTTCAGCTGAAGCAGGAAAATAGGATCCTAAAGAAATACTTTCTGCTGTTTTATGAGTTTTCTTCATCATTCTACTTTGTGTTTTTTGGTTCCTCCTACCACTGCCCTGCAACCAGATGTCACCAATTCTTTCATATACTATAGTAATGTTGAGGTCCAATTTTTATATGTATTTAAACGTTATGAATCCACCTTTATATTATTCTAAGCTCTTATGCCCAATGAATTTGAATGCAGAAGTTTAGATCTCTAAGCACTTATATCCAATTATGCCCAGAGCTTTAATTTTAATTCTAAGAGCTTATAGTCCAAATGCTCCTAGAAAGGTTTTGGGGTTTGGTGAGTTCCCTTTTCACTCACCTTAAGCCGCCACTTATAGGCCAATCGTGGAGAGCTTCTTCTCCGCTTTCCAAACCCTCATAGTTCAATTGAGTTAGAAGCAGTCAAGGAGAAAAGTTATCAAAAATCAGAATTCTTTATTATCGGCCCATATTAAAGAAGCGATTGGCACCCATCCTACGCAACCAAGGTGTTTCAGAGTGGGGCCCGAACAAAGAAAAGAGTACAGATTTTATACAATTTCTTTTCCTCCTCCCAAGCCCCTTTAGAAAACAACTTGTCTGGTTTGTAAGCAATTAATGTTCAAGTTGACCTTACAGGTTACAAACGTACTGAACTCTTCTCTGATTGGTCCTTTGGAATCCTCGCCTGTCTCTGAGCGTAAATCGAAACTTAAGAAGCAAGGAGGCTTTTGATTTAAGACCATGAGGTCATGTGGGTGATGGAAGATGCAGTGCCAGCCTTGGACAAACTCCAAGACCAGTATGCTTAGAGTTACTCCTTCCTTTTCCTTATCTCTTAATAACCTAGAAAGGCTTACAAAAGGGCTTTTTGGTTCCTACTCCTTGGTATTCTCATGTCTTTTGGCAGAGAAGTTGAAGATTTAACATATTTGATGTCAAATTAGACCTTAACTGTTCAGTCCAGAGTTAGCTTAAAAGTTTATACAACCTTAGCACTGAATATGAACCATACAATCGGGCCAGCTTTTGATAGCTGACAATGTTCCTTTTCAAGATGAGATCATGTTTGTGTCTATCTGAAGACTCTTAGATAAAAGCAATGTACCTGAATATGTGAATAAATGAATATGGATATCATAGTGTGAATGTGTTTAAATGAGTGTACTAAGGCATAAGAATGAAAGTGAGAAAGTAAAGGTTGGTGTCACAAGAATAATGAGAATAAATGCAATGTGTTAAGTGTAATACATTTTCTATATAATTATAATGGATACATATATTTAATAAAATGATAAAAATCAGTCCCTCATCAGTAATCTGGGATTCTATATGAATCACACCTTCTCATTTTTGCCACCAGTTAAATCTTAACCTATAAGGAAGGGATGTGGCCGTGCGTGTGCAGAATGTGTGTCCACACACGTGCAGCCTATCCCGTAATGCACTGGCCACACTTACCTTTTGTCCCGGACATAATCACTGCAAAGTTCCGGGAGCTGAGAGTGGGGCCAATGCTCCACGAACGCCAACAAAAAACTACGAGTCCCAGCAGGACGGCCCGAGCGTGAAGGAGGCGGTACAGCTGGCGTGCGTGAAAAATAAACAAACGGCCGACGCACGCCCAAAACAACAGCTCAGGGCCCTGCCTTACCGAGGAAGACAGAGCCCAGGCTGAGGGAATGGTCTGCCTGCCATCCCTTCTGTGCTGCTTGAGGACATGGCAGGGCGAGGCGCCACCATAGCCGCTGCCTCTGCCCTGCTACCCCTTCCACCTTCAGCCACGCCGCCTGAAGACCTGGCCGGGCGAGGCACCGCCGTAGGCGCTGCCTCTGCCCTGCTGGCTCTCCCGCCCTCAACCCAAAATGCCACAGCAGGTGCCTGGGTTGCATAGGTGGCGGCGGAGGAAGACCCTACCTGGACAAGTAAGTGTGTGGGGGCCGAGAAAGGCGAGGGTGGCTGAGAGAGAGAGAGACTGGGAAGGAGTGCGGGTGGATGTGTGTGTGTGGGGGGGGCAGAGAAAGGCGAAGGTGGCTGTGTGTGTGAGAGGGAAGGAGATTGGTTGGAAGTGTGGGTGGATGTGTGTGTGCATGAGAGAGAGAGACACGTGTGTGTGTGAGTAGCAAACACAGTGGGAGGGTGTGTAGATGGCATACGTGAGAGATAAAGAGAATGGGTGGAATAGTGAATGGCTGTGTGTGTGTGCAAGAGAGTGTGAGAGTAAGACACTGGGTGGGAGGGTGTGTAGATGGTGAGTGTGAGAGAGAATGGATGGGTGTGTTGGGTGGGTGTGCACGAGAGAAACACTAAATGGTAGAGCCGCCACCACCACCCACACAAACACACCAGCTTCCACCTCCCCCCTTTCCCTGCCTACCCCCCGCAAAGACAGGGAAGGGGGAACGGATCGCGTTCGCTTCCCCCCTTCCCTGCCTCCTCTCTCCGCAGGGCCCAAGTGACCTGACCGGCGAAGCCGGGTAGCAATTCCTAGTCTTTTATAATTTCTTCTCATTTTCTACTGGAGGTTATTAGTATTCCAGTACAGATTCTTTTAGTATTCATCTGCATAAGTTCAGCTGAATTCAGTAACTGCTTTTATCCTTAGTAGACTTGTTTGGAAGTTGATTCACAGATGTATGATCCTACTTTGCTTGCAACATCAAGTGAAAAAATTGCTTGTGAGAATGCAGTTGTCGTGGAAATAACATTATTATTGATGGCATGTCTGTGTTACTTCAAGTGAAAAGGCTTAGATTTATTTCATATTTCATTTATTTCATGTATCCAACTGCCTGCAGTGATAGGAAGAAAAATAAAAATTAAATAATGTATGGAAACCAACTTTAAGTGGCTAGAATTGAAATGTGTGGCCACAGTAAGTTGCTTGGATCAGTAGGGCACATTTGATAAAACTTTATTCAATTTGCAGTGAATTGTGTAAGCTCTCTTTTTAAATTGTACAACTGCTGTTACTTTTAAAATGTGTCTGGCATGGTCTCAAGTACTGTTACTTTCACCATTTTCCCCCTAGTCTAATGTACCAAATTTTTCTATTGCTTAACTAAGTTGGTATGTGAAACCATATAGTGCCTTCTTAGTTTTCTGAGTTATTTTGGAAGATAAATAATCTCTAACCACAAAGAGGCATTAGTTAAGAAGAGGAACAAGAAAAAAAACAGCTTTATTCCTTATAAGGCATCACCAGGCAACTTGAGCACTGTGAATGGGTGGCTGCTCTCTTATTATTCAGTGTGTGTTTCATGCAGGGAAGGAGCTCAGAACACTATCAGGAAATTACAGACAGCTTGTAACAAAGCAAAACCAGCATTTACAGAAGTAATTTCTCCAAGAGTCAGAAAAGAAGGATCATGGGAAAGTCAGGTTAGTGAAACTATTTTTTAACTAAAAGAACACTCCATGCTTTTATATTTACTATAAATCTTAATGGCAATACATTCAAGTACAATAATGATTGATCTAGCTTCTTCTGATCGGGTCTGGGAATAGTTGCTCTGTAGCAGTAAAGCCCTGTGATTATTGTATGTAAATTATTTTCGTTATGTTTAGATATGATATTTAAATTTCAATATGTAATTTCTGTGTGGTGGAACATTAATCTGCCTGGTGCTTGTAAAACATATTATTGTGAGGAGCATGTAACTTTAGAGCAGTCCTTCACATTTGCTTACCTATTTGACACTATAAAGATTGATATTATTAACATTTTTAAACACTGCTTTCCTATAAGGATGCCATTAACGATGTGCAGGAAATGAGCAGCGAATAGCACCAGACTGTTTGGCAAGAATTCAAAATAGCTTCTATGGTATGTTTGGACCTGTCCGTAGGCCTCACAGCTGTGCAGCCGGCTATGATGATATTTCTTGTGTCGGCTGTAGCACTGAACTGGGCGTTGAACAGACTGCATCTCTTTTGCATTTCATGGCTTACATTTGGAATTGTTTGTCAAATTTTCACTGTAAGAAAGACTTTGGAGTCTGTATTGCTGTCACTAATAGGGTTGTTTGTTTTCTAGAGCAATATCATATTGAATCAGAACCATGGATATTTGACAATTGTGCATGAAACAGTACTAAGAGCTTTTCATCTCAACCTCCAGCCCTATAGGATTTTCACTGATAATTTCAGTCAAAGGTTCTATAGTTTTTAAATCTGTACAGTAAGCTGTTGCTTTCCTGAGCATGACAGATGCAGTAATGGCAAATATGAAACTATTATATTTATTTTATTTACCGGTATGCTAATTCTTCAAAGTATAGAATCCCTGTCAAAAATAAAGGTGGCAATCCTAACATGTCATGGGTGGAAACGTGGCTTCAGTTTTACTTAATGTTATCTCTCCTGTTTGTTTAGTTGATTTATAGACCATTAAGTCTGGGGGGAAATCTGAATCTGAATCTGTGATGTAGCCATGACGGAGACCTGTATTTGATGGAAAAGCAGGATATTCAGTACTTTTGGGATGACTCATGGGAACCTCCTCTGACAACATAAATGTTAGAAGGTCTTTTTTTGTACTTATCTAGATTTATCTTATCTACGTCAGTCAGCATAACAATACTCGCATCTAACTTGATATCTACGCCCTGTATACCTTTAATTTCGTGTTCAATTTTAGTCCAAAAAGACTTCAACTTTGTACATCCCCGCCACATATGAAGGTACGATCCTAAGGTGTTTTAACATCTCCAACATTTACTTGATTTTATACCAGCTTTTTGATGTTGATGCACTGGGGTTAGATACCATCTCCAGAGCATCTTATAATTATGCTCTTTAACTCTGATCAATAATGTTCCCATAATTTTTTACTTCCAATTACCTTTCCAAGAATTTTCACTAATTTTAATATTTAAATCATGTTTCCAAATCTCTTTTAAAGTCACCTGTAAATTCTCTTCCTGATTCAATATTTTGTATTTCCTACTTACCAATCCTTTGATTTCTATATCGCCTGATCTTAATTTATATACCAATTCCTCAAAATTTGTTCTACCTCTTTCCAAACTGATTTTATCACTATACTTTTTATTCCAGTTATTGATGGCAATAATTTGTAACCAGTTAATCCCTTCAACTGATTATACAAATCTGCTTTCTTTTCTTTGTCTTTGCAAATCTCTATCCAATCCTTTAGCATGTAAACTTCATTCCTTACAGTTCCTTCTTTCACTTTGCTAGTAATCATGAGCGGAAAAGATTTCACATCCTTTAATTCGATAATTGGTGACGTATCTGGAGCTAATTTTTTCTTTAGAGCATTCCACGTTTCTACCAGGGTCTTCAGCAACTTATTTCGTGGGCTAACTTTTATCTTATTTTTATCTTAAAAGACCGCATTCCCAATTCCAGACAGTTCCCACATTTCAACTTTTCCCTACAATGTTTCCTTCCTCATTAGTATTTTACAAATATTTTTTAGTTTGAACGCATTGTAATAATTTTTAATATTCAGTATACCTAAGCCTCCCGAACTTTGATGTAAATACCATAAAGATTTTGATGATCTTGGTCTTTTTCCTCCATTGCAAAAATTGTTCATTAAATTTTAAAAATCTTTATCTTTAATTTAAATTTGCAAATTATCAAATAGAAAGTTTATTCTGGGTAATAATTTCATTTTGCATAAGGCGATTCTTCCAAATCAGGACAGATTTAATTTTTTGTATCTTTGTATTTTTTCTTTTATTCTTTTCTCCAATATATCATAATTCATCTTCTTTAAATCTTCATACCTACTTGAAATATTTACCCCCAAATATTTTATATTATTTTTGATTTTTAATTTAAGTCTAGTTCCTATCCTTTTCAAATCTTCATCTTTTTCATTAAAACAATTGCTTCAGATTTATCCCAATTAATTATTAATCCAGTTGCATCTTGAAAAATTTTAAGGTGATATTGAACCTTTTCTATTGATTTTTGTGGTTTTTCTTACTGTTATTAGGGTATCATTGGTATATAAGCTAATTTTAATACTATCTACTTCTAATTCATTATCATTTCTTATTGCATTTGCAAATAGCTCCATAGCCATAATAAACAATGTAGACGACAGCGGATCCCCTTGTCTCGTTCCTGCGCCTAATTGGATATCGTCTGTAACTTCATCATTTATTCTTACCTTAGCTGTACTTTGTTGGTATAATTGTTCAATCACTCTCTTAAATTTAGTGTTGAATCCATAACTTTCTACTATCTTGTTTATAGAAATCCATTCCATAACTTTCTACTATCTTGTTTATAGAAATCCATTGTAACGATTCAAATGCTTTATATATATCAAGGAGGAAAAGACCTATCTTTTCTTTACCTATTTGAGCTATATTCACTAAATCTATGACTCTTCTTGTTAAGTCCGACATGTGCCGTCCCTTAATAAACCCTACTTGGTCTTCATTAATATATTTATCTATGAATTTGTTTAGTCTATTAACCAATATCGCAGTGAATATTTTTGCATCTTGATTCATGAGTGAGACAGGTCTGTATGACTCAATTTTCTCTAGGTTTTTGCCAGATTTGGGGATCAAGATTATGTTTGATTTATACCAAGACGGAGGTACTTTCCCTCCCTCCAATACATAATTAAAAATTCTCGTAATTTTGGAGGTCACCATCTTCTTAAATTCCTTGTAGAGTTCTACTGTGAAACCATCCTCCCCAGGTGCTTTACCTACTTTCAATCTGTCTATAACCTCAATAACTTCCTTCTCGAAATTTTTTTCTTCCATAAAGCTTCTTTTCTAAAGGTGGACATATGATAACCTAGCCCAGGGGTGCCCAAACTTTTTGGGCCACGTCACATGGTTCCTCCCACTGGAAGCAGAAGTAAAACACGCCTCACAATCTGTTTTGCAACAGGATGAGGTAATTTCAGGCTGCCATTTTCTCTGCTTAAACCAGGGATGCCCAAACTATAGCCCGTGGGCTAGATCTGGCCCCCAATGCCAACTCATCCAGCCCGGAAGAGGAAGAAAATTCGCACCAGCACAGGCACGTTTTACTTCTGCTTCCAGGAGCGATGAGGGCGGTGTGAGCTGGATGAGTTGCGTTGGGGGCTGGATCCAGCCCACGGGCCTGACCTAGCCTAAAGGCTCATATCCCATTACATCTAACAAAAAGGATAGCATTTCCGTTAGCATCCTTCTTACCTTTCTCAGCAGCTGCACAAAAGGAACCCATGCATAGGTGGCAAAACTGTATTATTCAGAGAGATAGTAAGATGTTTTGAGTGTTTGTGAATCTACCCCCCAGTAAAAACTGAGTCTGCTCATGAGCAAGAACTCTCCAGAATGGTCATTTGGGGTGCCCAAATGACTAGAGTTCTGTTCCTGGGTGGAGAAGGCTATGGAAGAGGGGACACAGATAGCCACTTCCCTCTAGGCATGTTCAGGAAAGCTAACACGAGCTAAACATGACCTGCCTAAAGTACAATTGTGACTGTGATGTATCAGAGACGTAGGGGGAGGAAAATGCCTCACAGGGGCTTCGTTGGGCTCCCAGAACTTCTTGGGAACACCTGGCAGGGTGGACCAGAGATCCTGCGACCTGCTGCCTCTATGAGCATACCCTAGCCCAATTTGCTGGGGAACAGGGTAAGAGAAGCCTTCTGCTTACTCACAAATACTGCTTACTCTTCCCTTCCCTTAAACAGAGCAACCCCCTCTCACCTCTTCCTTCTGTCTGGGCGACGAGGACCATTGAAGTTTCTTCTGGTTGCTCTGCTTGGTTTCCAAACTGCTTCCTCACATAAAAGGCAGGCACTCAAACTACAGGTTTTTGTAGTTTTATTGTTAGAGACACAGTTACAAATCTTACTTACATAAAAACATAAAAACAAAGAAATAAACATAAAAATATATCTTCCTAGCTTTTCTAGCAGGTACCTTCTTAATAGGTAGGAGCTGAAGAGCCCCGAATGGCTTTCTTCTAATCCCGAAGAGACATCTTGCCTATGAAGTGGCTGAGAGCCAAGGGCTTCTCCCTTGGTCTCAGGAGTGTGCTTCCTTCACTGCTCTAACTGGGCTCTTTTTATAAGAAAAAGAGAGTTCAGGAATGTTATGACCTAATAATGATCTCATTGCTGTGCACCTGTGTTCCCTTGAGAAATGAGACAAGTGTACATGCTCTGTGACATCTAGCCCCCAGCTGTGCATTCTTGAGATGACTCAATCTGCAGGTGTCAGGAGGTAATTAGTTTGACTGACAGGAGGGGGGCTCCCCTCCCTTGGGATAGCAGGTGTTCAAGGAATTTGTCCAAGACTGGTAAACACATTCCTTATCTTATCTTTGGGCGTCAGCATGTCTGGTCAGTGGGTGAAGAAATGCTAGCACCTGGACTTTGGAACATCTGGTAATTAGCATTACATCATTGTACTTTTAAAATGGAATCTGACTTTCTAAGTCTAAGAAAGATACATGGATCAAACATCATCTATAAATCTGTACAGGTTCGAATGTGATGATCATTACATGATGAAATTTGAAACAGTGACTTCATGGATTGCCTTTTGGTTTCTACCACTTCTTCTTCCACGTCGAGATCAGACTTTAAACTACGAAAATAAAGACACCTTTTTGGTGAATTCATTCAGTAGTTCCTTTCACCTGACCAAGTGTGAGAAAGGGTATGCCTGATTGTGGTTCAAAAATACAGTACCACAATCTTTGAGAAGGCTCTTTATGTGTACCCCAGTTTCTATGACTAGAGTTCTGTTCCATTTGGCTGGTGTGCACTTTCTCTTTATGATGGAGCGATGGTATTTGATAAAATGTCTTGTATCAATGCTATGGATACAGGCTCAATGGATGTACTGTAATCCCTTCCCCCACTTGTCTGTTTACAATGGATACTTTTATAATCCATTTTAAACAGATACGTTTCTGTTTGAACTACCCATGTCTATGGATAGCATAAGATTAATCACCTGAAGAAGCATGCTTGGACACATGAAAGCTTATGAAAAATAAAAATTAGTTAATTTTAAAAGTGCTACCAAATGTCTGGTTTCCCTTCTGCTACAACAGACTAATACAGCTACTGGCTAGATTACCTACTACATCTGTTTGAGACTTTTGCTCTCCTGATTTATAAAAGTGGTGTGTGTGTGTGTGTGGGGGGGGGGGGCTGGCCAACTCAACAAGGATGGATGCCTTTTTATGCCAGATTTAATTTCCCTAAAGGAGACAGTAGTGAAAACTTACTTTAAAAGAAATACATCTTACAAACACCACTGTACTGGGTAATCTTCAGCCAGTCTTACATTATTTGACAGACTGGTCCTCTGGAACTTCTGAGGTTTCTAGGTTTTCTTTAAAATTATGAAATCTATACCTATAAATCTGTGCGAAAACCGTTGGAATGTGACAAAGGATGTTGCACCAGTCCCCACTAGCCCCGACCGAGCCTCCGTGCACTCGCCCGACTGGGATTCGCAGGTAACTGTTGGGTTGAATTTGGCGCCAGTGGGGCAGGAGCCCCCTGGCCGCAAACAAAAAGAAAGGACTCCATTTCCCAACATTCCTTGGGCCACAGCCAATCAGGCTGAGAGGTGCGAGCAAAAGGAACGTTCGGAAACACGCCACGGCCAATCAAAATGAAGCCGCAGGAAAAAAACCGCTGCACAAAGGGTAAACACAAACCCGAAACTACAAGCCCCAGCGTCCTGCGCGCCATGAGCGCACAGAACGCTGAGGAAGCCGGGGCGCGAAAAATAAAAATGAAAAACACACTGGGAGTGCAAGTCCGCCGCAGGCAGATGCAGCGCCTCAAAGCCATGCAAACACCCACTGGCCTTCTTACACGGAGCAACGGGGAGGAGAGGGACTCCCTCTCCTCCACACTACCCTGCCAAAGACACGGCGAGACCACCACCGGCCTAAAAAAGTTGAGCCAGGGTGGAAAAAAACCACAACAACAGAGGAAGTTCAAGGGGGGGGAGGTATTGATGCCTTTGCCCGCCCCCCCTGAAAGCAAAACAATTCCTCCGGAAAGGAAAGGCACCGGACGGCGCTCTGCCCCGTTACCTTTACTTTCTGAGTAAGTGTGTCGCTTTCAAGGGAGGGCAAAGGAATCATTGCCTCCCCCCCTTGAAAGCAAAACAATTCCTCCTCTGTAGCATGGGGTGGGGTGGGGAAAGAGGGTACCCCTCTCTTCCCCCCCACCCATGCTTCGGCGAGGCAACGGGGAAAAACTATGTTTTCCCCCACAGCCTCGGAGGCCTGCCCAAGCCAGCCTGTAGCTTGGGGGGAGGGGATACCCCCTCTTCCCCCCCAAACCCAGGCTACGGCAAGGCACTGGCCAGCCCCACTGGAAAAAACACCACATACATATAAATATATTAAATAATCCCCACCCCAACGCAAGGATTTAACGCGGCCTGGCCAGCAAGGCAAGGTCACGTTAAACCCCCCAAACCCCCCCACACACACACATATTGAACCCATTCCCAGATAAGCAAAGCCAGCAGACGGCGCTCCGCCCGCTGACTTTACTTACCCCAAAAATAAAACACAAAAATCAGAATCAAAAACATTCAAAAATAATCAAAATCAAACCCAAAAATAAGAACAAGACAGAACACACAGAATGCCCCCCCCCCAAAAAAAAAAAACTCAGAGAAATTAAACAAGAGAACTCACCCCACATCCTCACTCCATGACGTCCGGAAATGAAATGAGGAAAGAAAGAGACTACTTACCGGAAGAAGCGACAATGAGAGGCCAGTAGAGAAAAACAGTCAAAGCAAAAGAAAACCTGAACAGCACCACCCAGAAGCCACAGGAGAAAAAACAGTCAAAAATATTCACATAAATGATTCACACATTTCTAAAATCCTGTGTTCAGTTTTCACTCAAAAACCCCCACAACATTTCAAAACATTTTAAAAATATTAAATTTGAAAAAACATATACTTACACATTTTTAAATTTTTTATCCAAAGTAAAACTATTAAAAAAATTCACATAGTAAAACATTAATCGGTTAAAAAAATAATTGTAAAAAATTATATCATCCTTTCCTACTTTTTTTAATCCAAAAAACAAAAACAAAAACTAATCACAGTTTATAACAGCCCGTGCATATAAATAAACATTTTAAAAATCACAAAACCTTTCAACGCCATTTAAAACAGCCCGGCACCATTTGTTCAAGAAAAGAAAACCAAACCCTTTACTACCCAACACAATTTAAAACAGCCCGGCACCGCCGGGCATAATCTGCTAGTAATGTATAAAATAGAAATTAAAAATTATTGTGCAGTGGTGCAAATGTTCTACAAGGCAATTGTAAAAATGGGGATGTCCCAAACAAATATTTGTAACTTTCAATCTGGATAACAGATCATCACCAAGCTTGGCACAGTTGTAGCAGATAGTCTGCTCTTGCTCTGTGTCAATTTGGGGAAATTTGGGAATAGGTTTTTGAATTATAATTTTTTAAAAAAGAATTCCCCCCCCATGCAGAAACAAGCAATCTTTTATGTTTTTATTTTTTTAAAACAGCTCATATAAATTGAAAAAACAAATCTTGCTTATTTTGAGGAGAATAGTTGGTCTTACCTGCTTTTTAATTTAGAGGGAATCTTGGCTGCAGGGGCTGAAATATTGATCCCCAAAAAGGTTTCTCAAGAGGACAAAATAGTAACTTTTATAAAGTGTGTGGAATAGGCTTACATTGTCCATATTCAGACTGCTCGTTGCTATATAAAGCTTGGCATCCTTTTTCCTGCTGGCAATGCAGACATGATATTGTGCAGCAATATTGGGCCATTTCCTGGCATTTTGAACCATGGGTATAAAAACACAGCATACCACATTCATAAGCCAAACGGTGATGTGCTGGCCCACAGGGATACAGGGACTCATTCCGGTGTGCCCCAGTGACTGGCACCCCCCAGAGGCAGGCAGAGGTAATGGGAATGTATGGGATTTCTCCTCCCAACTCCCCCAATAGGTGCCCCATTACTTCCTGTCCATCACCCTCCCAAGGTACCCAGCACACCCCTGAAGCCAAAGGTGCTTTGAAGAATTTAATATACAGTGGTGCCTTGCTTAAAGAGCATAATGCATTCCACGGGATTGCTCTTTAAGTGAGTTTGCTCTTTAAGCAAAACACCATTGTAACTGACCAATTGTGACTTCTTGCGAACCCTGATTTAGTTGTTAAGCGAGTTTTTGGTTGGTTTTAGTTGTTAAGCGAGGTGACAATTCAGAGAAAATTCTTCTCTTTAAAAGAGTTCGTCTCTGACATGCTCAATGAAATGGAAAGGAAACCGGACAATGGTGGTGGTCCCCTCACATGCTCCATGTTTCTTTTGAAGGCTGTAACACGTGTAATGGTTTTTCAAGAACATTCCTCGATTCTTTGCTTCAGAATTCTGCCAGCTGAAAATGCAGTGATGGACATATCTGTGTCCAAGTAAGTTTCATTGGCCAGAATCTTTTGGTGGATTTTATTGTTATGTGAAAGAAGTCATGGCAGCAAGCTGCCACCCATTAACAAATTAACACAGTTACTTCTTCAGAAATGATTTTGAAAGTCTTTTCTGTGCCCCATTTCTCTCTACACTGTTGAAAGAATTCATACGTATTTACTTTGTGAAATCTAAACAATAGGCTTCTGTGGACTTAGTCATCAGCTTTTGGAAGACAAGATTAAATGACTCATTTTATATTGCAAAATAGGTTTCTCAGTGTACGAGTTCAAGGCGAGAGAAGCCATTTAATTTACTGGAAAGTGTGGCTTCTCCAATTAAATATATGCTGAGTAAATTGTCAGATTTAAATGGTGACAGTCACATCTTGCATTTTTTTTATTCAGTAGGCTTAAAACCAAATAACAGGTATTTAATTTAATTTTTATAGAGTACTTAGAAGTAGTGTACCATTCCTGTCTTCTGGAAGCACTCTGGAAGTGTCCAGCTTGCGTAAGAGGCTATGTAGGCTTCCTCTTCTCTCCATGAGTCAGAGGTTATGCAAACTCAGCCAAAACCTAATGTCAAAAGCTAGGACTAATGGTACTTGATGAGACCCACAGGTGGTGATGCTTTTCCTGAAATGGAGGACAAAGTTAACTGAAGGGAAGGACAGACCTGCTAAGAGGCCTATGAGGATCAAATAGAATTCTTTGTGGATCAAATAAGATTGATTACACAGGTCTGCGACCAAAAAACTGCATAGGAATTTTTTTACTGTTTCGTCAACTCATGTTTTTAGTTTATTTTAGCGTGAAGTGTGTGTGTGTGTGTGTGTGTGTGTGTAGTCAGTGGTGGGCATCAACAGATTGGCACCAGTTCACCAGAACTGTAGCAGAAATTCTGGCTGGCCGCGCCCATCCAAGTTTTGAAATAAAGTAGTCCTAATTTGGGTGTAACACAGGGCTTCCCCCTTGGCTACACCCACCATACCACACCCACAGTGTGGTAGTATATTTTTTGGGAACCCACCACTGGGCATAGTGTAGGTTTAGTGGTGTAAAGAAGCTCAGATGATTATATCCCAACAGGTTTATTTTGTTTGTAGTGAAAGGTAAACATATCCAGAAATCTTAGCGGCTGGGTTGAGTATGTTTCGACATGTTCTCTGGGGTATTATAAATGAGTATAAACACGCCTACTGTCAGATTATGTGTGGTTCCATTTTGGCATTCCTATGATGTGGCGTGAACAGCAAAACCACATGATGTGGTCTGGCATTTGCTGCAGTGAAGTTGAGCTCACTTGGGCTCCCGGATACCGTGGACTTTAAAAACTGCCCTTAGCGTCGCCTCACTCAGCTCCTTACCTGGTCTGGCATTTGCTGCAGAGAAGTTGAGCTCACCTAGGCTCTTGGACGCCGTGGACTTTAAAAGCTGTCCTCAGCACAGCCTCACTCAGCTCCTTCCCTGGTCCGTCATTTGCCATGGGGAAGTTGAGCTCACCTGGGCTCCCGGATGCCATGGACTTTAAAAACTGCCCTTAGCGTCACCTTGCTCAGCTCCTTCCCTGGTCTGTCATTTGCCGCGGGGAGGTTGAGTTTACCTGGCCACGGACTTTAAAAGCTGTCCTCAGCGCAGCCACACTCAGCTCCTTCCCTGGTCCGTCATTTGCCGCAGGGAAGTTGAGCTCACCTGGGCTCCCAGACGCCGTGGACTTTAAAAGCTGTCCTCAGAGCAGCCTCTCTCAGCTCTTGACATTTTTCGATTGCTACATTGCACTTCTTCATTTGTAACTTGTATTTTATATTTGCATTTTCTGATTGTAACTTGTTCCTGTAGTTCTTTATTGTTTTTTGAGATTGCCTGTAAACCACTTTGGGTTGTCGGAAGACAAGGAAGGCGGTATGTAAATACCTTTAATAATAATAATAATAATAATAATAATAATAATAATAATAATAATAATAATAATAATAATAATAATAATAATAATAATAATAATAATAATAATAATAATAATAATAAAACCACACTACCAACTGCTATTTCTGTTCGGTAGATGTGAAATGCTTTAATAAAAGGAAGATATCTTACCCAAACCTTAATTCAGCTATTCGTCCAGTGCTTCATAGCTCTGAAATACCAGTTCCACACTCACCTTCAGTTTGGATAATATCCTGAGCGATTCAGAGGACGGAGACACATTGCCTTCCCAGGACGAATTTAGCTCAGATTTTTCTGTTGATGAGGTACCTCAACTTTTTTCTTAGAGCGAACTCAATTTTTCTCCAAAGATGGAAATCTTGTTTATAGTAGTGATGTTCAAGGGCCAATGAAGTGCTTTGAAATAGAACATAATTCATCTGAGTGGCGCCTATTCATTGATTCGTCTAAAACAAGCCTCAAAGCAGTCTTGCTGCATAATGGAAATACATGTGCATCACTTCCTATAGGACACTCAGTGCATTTGGATGAAAACTATAATGATTCAACTCTGATTCTTGATAAAATCAAATATCAAGAACATCGCTGGATGGTTTGTTGTGACTTTAAAATACTAACCATGTTGTTAGGCGAGCAGGGAGGTTATACAAAATATCCCTGCTACCTATGTTCGTGGGACAGTCGAGCCAGAGACTTCCATTGGACAAAAACTGACTGGGCACTTTGAGACGCCTTAATCCCTGGCAAAAAAACCATCATTAATATGACATTGGTTCCAACAGAAAATGTTTTATTGCCACCTCTTCGTATTAAATTAGGGCTTATGAAGCAGTTTGTTAAATCACTATCAAAAGATGGGGAATGTTTCAGTTCCCAAAACTGTCTGAAGGCAAGTTGAAAGAGGGAGTTTTTACTGGCCCTGACATACGAAAACTGATATCCAATCTCCTCTTTTTAGAAACAATGGGAGAAAAAGAAAAGGAAGCATGTGACTCTTTCAAAGATGTAGTTCACAAGTTTGTAGGGAATACTAAAGACCCTCACTACAAAACCATTATACAACACATGTTGAATACGTATAAAGCTCAAGGATGAGCTTAAAAGTTTATTTCTTACACTCCCATGTTGACTATTTTCCTGAAAACGTGGGAGCCCACAGTGAAGAGCAGGGTGAAAGATTTCACCAGGGGAGATGCTACCAATAGGGATGCCATAACTCCCGTTTTTCCATGATTTTAACAGATTCAAGCTGTCCTGTCAGGTTCATGTAAAAGCATGTAAAAATCCTGGTTCAAAGCTATGGAGAATTCCTTCAGACTGCAAAGGGTTAGATGCATAGAGTCAGCATTCCTAGAGTGGAAGGGAAGTGCTTCCTATCCACAATGTTTCCTTCCTCTCTATCAATGCTGACTCTGCATTTAACAAAAGACCTCTTCCAAAACAAGTCCCTTCCTTTTCTCCTTCCGGAGGGAAATGGGGACTCCAAGGGCTGCATTTCCGTTCCAGACTTTTCCGTTCCAGACTTTCTTTCAAGAGATCCTCGTGTGGGTTTTGAAGGTGAGTCCAACTCAGTGTGTGTGTGTGTGTGTGTGTGTGTGTGTGTGTGTGTGTGTGTGTGTGTGTGTGTGTGTGTGTGTGTGTGTGTGTGTGTGTGTGTGTGTGTGTGTGTGTGTGTGAAGGGTAGCGTAGGGGTGACCTCAGGGAGAGGAAGGGCAATTTCAATCTCCTGCTGGTCGGGGATTCTGCGGTATCTAGTCATGCCTGCCACATGACCATGGAAACGTCTGCAGAAGCAAACAGCACTGGCTCTTCAGCTTTGAAACAGAGATGAGCACTGAACCCTAGAGTCGGATGCGACTGGCTTTTGAGCAAGGCAAACCTTTACTCCTGTCCCATTTGGGGGAAGGGAAATATGGCATCCCTAGCTACCAAGGAAGATGCAACGTCAATATGCTAGCTGACTACTGTTGGATGCTCAAACCGGAAACAGAAAATGGAAAGCGAAACTGTTCGGAGGAGCATAAAAGAGTAGAAAAAAAAAGGTTTCACAGACAAAAAGAGTGAACATGGAATATATTATGAAGAAATTGTTTGTTTAATTATAAGAAATAATATGTTTAGAAAACAACTGAAAACATGGCTATGCCAGCAGGCATGGGGCATGGATGCATCAACTTCCCAGTCCCATTGACTCATTTAGCCTATATGGGTTTCTGTCCTGACAGCTTTTTAACTGTGGTGGGAGGGTAGGGATATTTTTAGATGGTTTTAAAATGGGGTTTTTAATTGGGCTAGTGATGGGGGGGGGGTAGTTTAAATTGTTTTATTGTTGTTTTAATCATGTTGTTGAACCGCTTCGGGTCACTCCCGAGTGAGGGAAGTGGGATAGAAGTATTTTAAATAAAATAAATAAATAAATAAACTGTAATAAAATAGTGATTTTCTCATCACTCATGTTTTTTAAATGCAAAACCCTCATATTTTGCACAAAAAAACCCCTGTACGTTATGGGAGGAAATCGAGGTCATTTTTCAATTCAGCACACTAGAAAACATAAAAATTACCAAAAATATCCTATGCAGCTGATTTTTGGGCAGACCTGTGTTATTAGCACCTAACTTCTTCAACATTTGAAAGTGCTTAAAACACAGACTTTATTTTTTCAAAAAAATGAACAAATTATATGATTGAACTCTCCAATGTGCTTCAAATCCTTAGTTGTCTGTGTAGAGAAATATGTATTGGGCATAATGAGTAATATGACTGAAATTCACTTAACCTTTTCCCCGTGAAGCTTG
Organism: Bradypodion ventrale; assembly: GCA_035047345.1. Taxonomy (NCBI): domain Eukaryota; kingdom Metazoa; phylum Chordata; class Lepidosauria; order Squamata; family Chamaeleonidae; genus Bradypodion; species Bradypodion ventrale. Next base: position 50,854,656 of record JAWDJE010000006.1, read on the forward strand.
TTTTCTTAAGCAACTCTTGCAATTTTTGCTTCCAAATTTATTGGAAAATCCAGCTGTTCTTTTCTCTCTAGCCTGAGAAATCTATCAGGCATTCAGAGTGTGGAAAGACAGGAAGTAGATTAGCCTTTTATTGTTAGCAACAGAACGCTTGTGTTTCATAGTAGTAAGACAGTTGTAGCTCTAAGGAATGTTAACATCCCTTGACTGCTGACCTCATGAGTTAGACTTGAGTTAAGCAGTTGATGATTACCAAATGTTAGGAGGCTTTCCTTGCATCTTTGTATGGAAGGATACTAATGAGCACTGTTCATCGGAAATATTTTTTATAATAATGTGCATTTTTAGAATTTGTAATTGTGTACATTTAGGTTATGTACATGCAGGCTTACCTTTGTCCAGTTTTGCATTGGCTGCACAATTGGGGGCGTAGCTGCTTGTGCAATTGATGACATGAAGCAAAGACAGCAGGAATGGGGAAAGTGCTGCCCATTTACCCTTGTTTGTGTGCTGCTTTTCTCTAGTTGGAATTTGCTCATTGTTTTCCCAGATGTTGAAGGTTGATTGTGAGACGTACTGTATATATCATTAAACAAAATGGCTAGAATCTTATTTCCCTGAGCATAATTGCAGAGGTGTAAATTGCAGCTACAAATTTCTACTAGTGAATCCGTTTTTATATTCCTTGCCATACACCATCTGCTTCTGATTTCCTGTCTTCTTCTTCCGTGTAGAGGCCGGACGTGAAACTGCTAAAATTAAAACACCTTTTGGTGAGTTGATTCCAGTGGTGGGCTCCATTTTTTTTACTACCACAATGTAGGTGTGGCCTACTTTGTGGGTGTGGTCATGTGACTGAGTGGGCAATCTAGTAATGCTTGTCACATGACCATGAAAACGTATGCAAAAACAGACAGCACTGCTCTTTGGCTGTCAATGGAGATGGGCACTACACCCTAGAGTAGGATACATTTTAGATATTTTAGATAGCCCATAATTAGAACAGGATTATATTTAACAAGGATATAGCCATAGCCATGACACTTCTATAGTAAAGGTCGCCCTTGCTTGAAAGCCAGTCATATCCAACTCTATGGTTCTGTGTTCATCTCTGTTTATAGCCGAAGAGCCAGTGGACTCGATCCACAAAGGCTCACATTAAAATACAGCAGTTAGTCTTTAAGGTACCACAATGTGGTTTGTTATGGGGGGCCTAAGGGGGTTTCCCTGGGAGGAGGGAGGGGGAATGAGAGCATGGAGTTCCCTGGTCCAGCTGCAGTCTACCTCAGAGCAGCAGTTAGTCTATAAGGTGCCACAACGTTTTTGTCTTTCTGTTTTGTTTACTTTCGGATATGCTTGCACAGAATAAAACTTTTGAAATGGTAACTGTGTTAGTCTGTGTTTCAAGCATATCAGGAAGTAAACAAAACAAAAAGACAAAAATATTGTGATACCTTAACTGCTGCTCTGAGGTAAACTGGCCAAGGGAGCCATGGCCCTCGTTTCCCCCTCCCAGGGAAACCTCCTTAACTTGCCCCAGACCCTGCCTGAGGCTCCACGCTTCCCCCTTCATCCCCCACCACACACTAAGCCCACAGAGACTCACTGACCAAGGCCACAGTGGAGGGACCCCGGGGGGGGGGCAGCAGCAAAGCATCCCTGCTGAGACTAGCCTCTTCCTCCTCCTCCTCGCCTCTGGGACATTGACGGTGGCTCTTCCTCCTCTTCTTCCTCCTTCTCAAGCAGCTGCGGGTCCCACTCGGCCAGCGGCGGTGGAGGTGGTACTGTGTGGGGGGGAAGGGGAGGGAGAAACTCACAGTGGCCAGACCAGCCTGCGTGCTGCTACCACCCCTCCCGACACCACCCCCCTCCGAGTGCCCAGACACAGATGTCCCCCTGATGATGACACCAACCCAACCTCACCAGGGCTTGGGAGTGTCACGGGAGCCAGCGGGGCCTCCGCCGGCCTCTTGTCATCATTTCCCTCCCCCTCACCCCAGGCGATGTGTGGCATGCCCTGGTCGGGGGCTTGGAGTGAGGCTTCGGCGCCTGCCTACTGCTTCTAGCAGCTGCAGCAGCAGCGTGTGTAGTTCATGCCAGGCAGGCAGGCGGACGGTCGAGGGGTGCTGCTACAGGCACTGCTGCTGCTGCTGCTAGAAGCAGCGGGTGGGCACCGAAGCCTCACTCCAAGCCACCGACCAGGAGGACCGACCGACCGGCGCAAACTACACACGCTGCTGCTGCTGCTGCTGCTGCCGCTGCTGCTGCCGCTGCTGCTGCTGCTGCTGCTGCTGCTAGAAGCGGAGGGTGGGCCCCGAAGCCTCTCTCCAAGCCCCAGACCAGGGCATGCCACACCTCGCCTGGGGGTGGAGGGAGGGAGGCAGATGACAATGAGAGGCCAATAGAGGCCTTGCTGGCTCCTGTGGCACTCCCGAGCCCTGGCGAGGCTGGGTTGGCACTGCGGCTGCTGTCAGAGGGACTGCTGTGTCCAGGCGCCTGGAGATGGGCGGGGTGTGGAGTGGCTGTGGCCAGCCGGTTCTACTACTGGTATGCCCGAACCGGTCTGAATCGGCTGGTGCTTGCCACTGGTTAATTCAGCTCCTTTCACCTGACCAAGTGTTATGACCCTGTACTGGTCATGTTTATTTCCTAGAGATGAAGGGCAGGGAGTATTGTTGAAATATGTAACCAAATTTATCATCGTGAAATATCTTTCCAGTAGTATTAATTATAGATCAGGGCCCCAGATAAACAGTAAATATCATGAAATTGAAGAAAAGGGGGTGGGGGAAAGGATATAGCCATAGCCATGACACTTCTATAGTAAAGGTCGCCCTTGCTCAAAAGCCAGTCATATCCAACTCTAGGGTTCTGTGTTCATCTCTGTTTATAGCCAAAAAGCCAGTGGATTCGATCAACAAAAGGTCACATTAAAATACAGCAGTTAGTCTTTAAGGTACCACAATGTGGTTTGTTATGGTGAGGCCTAAGGGGGGTTTCCCTGGGAGAAGGGAGGGGGAATGAGAGAATGGAGTTCCCTGGGCCAGCTGCAGTCTACCTCAGAGCAGCAGTTAGTTGAGAGCGTGGAACTTTGGGCTCTGTGGGAACCGTAAGGACACAACCTTTATGGAATTGTGATAATTGTGCTTTTTTGATTATTTGTATATTGAATTTTGTATATTGATTCTGTGCTGTGCTGCTTTGTTAGTTGGAATTTTCGTGGCATATTTTAAGATACTGTTGTTTATAGACTAGTCTTTTTTGCATTAATTGTATATTTAATTATGTTGGAAGTCACCCTGAGTCGGCCTACAAACTGAGTAGGGCAGGGTACAAATTAAAAATTAAAAATCTAATCTAATCTAATCTAAAAATGAAATACAGAGAGAAAGTGAGAAAATTTCTATATTGTTTTCAAGTTAAACCCAACTATAACTTTTCAAATTCAGAAAATTAATTAGATTGGTTTGAAATTAAATTTGTAATATACTATATGTGCTATCAGCCTGCATCCAAATTGTAACACCACAAATATATCTTTGGTTTCTTCATACATACCTTCAATCTTTTCTTTTCTGTGCAAAATATCAGAATGCACTCTTATTTCTGATGTCCGTACAGTGTTTCCAATGTTTAATTAGCATGAATGGAAGAGGGCTAGTAAAACTATCTTTATCTTATACAAGTAAACATAATATAATTGTGGGATTTTGCATATGAATCTTGGCCCTACTTTGCATCTGTAGCAGAAACAAGTGACATTTAATGTTCAATATTTCAGCTTCCAAACAATTTGCAGAAGAGGTCTTAAAAGCCCATAATGACTACAGGAAGAAGCACGGTGTTCCTTCACTAAAGCTCTGCAGAAAGTTAAACAGGGAAGCACAGCAGTGAGTAAAACTATTTCTTTATGCATTAATTTAGAAATATAGCAATACAGTATTGTAGTGCTTGGTGTGGTGGTTGTCTTGGATCTGTTCCTTCAAACAGAAAATGAAATGAAAATTTTTGTACAAAGATGGCATCATCTGCAAGAGGTAGGGTGGCAAGAAATGGCTTCTTTGTATGGTAACTCCTATAAGCATACTTTTAAATTGAACAAAAAGCCAGCTGATTTTTAAGGAATTAATACTCTCTTAGAATCGTAGAGTTAAAAGCAGTGATTGAAATAAATGACTTATTCTTAATTAGACTTCTTTTAATTTTATCCTATTTCTGACAAGATGTGGTTAGAATGCCATGTTTACCTAGAAGAAGAGCCAGATTGAAGGAATAAGCAACAAATTGCTACTAGGGGAATTGTCTCAAAGTAACAAGGATTTCCTTTATAACCAGTGACTTAATATTTAATTTTGTATTTTACTACTTAATAAAAAATGTATCTACTAATTTTAATTCAAAAACTAAGTTAGGTGTTTCCATCCCTTAACTAGAACCTTAATCTTTTATAGCTTTTTTGCATTATTTTTTTCATGTTCTCATTAAAAATAATGTTAACAAGATACAGTTATACCCCGGATAACGATCTATCTGCACAACAACGTATTCTGATAACGATCCTGGATTTTCTGAAAAGTCATGCCCCGGATACTGACGTTACGTTGTTATGCAGGGCATTGTGTTTGGTCTCTCTGAGACTCAGGGGAGCTGATTGGGGCTGTTTCCGACCCACCCTCCACCTCTCTGGACGCTGCTGGAAGGCAAAACAGTGGGGGAAACTCCTTCATCAGCTGCAGGTTTTGCCTTCCAGGAGCGTCCGGGCAGGTGGTGGGTCAGAAACAGCCCCAATTGGCTCCCATGAGCCTCAGAGAGGCACCCGCGCTGCCTCTGCCCACCCCCACCAAAAGGACAACGTGATCCCCTAACTTTCCAGCTGGTTGAGGACAAAAAATCGCTGTCGTCAGGTCACTGTTTCCTGCTCTCTGGCTCCATAGCAGCATCAGGGAGGCTGAGAGGAAATATTCAGTGAAAACCCCACCTTACTAGGACTTTCCAGAGCCAAGCTACAAGTGAAAATAGTGGCAGCCACAATTTTGGAAAGAGAAAAAACAAAAATCAAAGTGGCGCCCACCACTATCTTCACTACTACACCATGGGTGGGGCTAACTGTGGGCAGGGCCAAATATGTGGGCAGTGCCAAATCTGGGCATGTGACTTGCTGGGATGGCCATGTGATCTAGTCATGCCTGCTACATGTCCATGAAAACCTCTGCAAACACAGACACTGGCTCTTTGGCTGTAAATGGAGATGAGCACTGCACCCTAGAGTGGGATATGACGGGTTTTTGAGCAAGAGAGACCTTTACCTTTATTGACCACAGCAAATCTGAATACCAAACAGGGATTTTCTTTTGTTATGTAAAGGTTGCCCTTGCTCGAAAGCCAGCCGTATCCAACTCTAGAGTTCAGTACTCATCCCTGTTTATAGCCAAAGAGCCAGTGGACTTGATCCACAAAAGCTCACATTAAAATACAGCAGTTAGTACGTTGTCTTTTTGTTTTGTTTCCGCTCTGATATGCTTGCACAGAATAAAACTTTTTAAACAGTAGCATGTGTTTCAATCATATCAGAGTAAACGAAGTCTGCTCCAGACCCCCTCACACACACACACACACACACAGGGAGAGAGAGAGAGAACGCAAAGTAAACAAAACAAAAAGACTTACCTAGAAGGGGCAAGTGGTGGAGTGCCCGGCTGCGTCAGGCGGTGCGGCTCCATTTTCCTCCTCGCCATGGGACCATTGGGGGGGGGGGGGGCAGAGGCAGGAATGCCCAAGCGGCGGTGGGGGGGGGGAGACTGCCTGTCTTGCTCCCCCCAGGCCCAGGCAAGCCGCATTGGGTGGTTGCGGTTCCCTCTTCCTCTCCTCCCTGGGACCATGGGGGGGGAGAAGAGAGGCATGAGCGTCTTCCTCTCTCCCCTCCTGACCAGTGAGGCAAGGCAAGCATGGCCCGGACTCAAACCCACCTCCTCCGCCTCTGGTTCCTCTGTCTGCCTGCCCAACGCCGAAGCTCTTCTACCGCTTGCCTCCTCCGCTGCTCCGGTCATTGCTCTGCCTGACGACGCCCCATCTCTGCCATGAGGCTGGCCGCCTCCGCCTCTTTGCCACCATGCTTCAGTAGGCCTCTGCTCTGCTGCCGACTGCATGGTGGCAGAGAGGCGGAAGAGGCCTCATGGCTGAGGCCCTCGGTGGCCTCAGCGGCGGCGTGGCTGCAGCCTTGTGCCAGAGGGCCTGGGGATATCCGGATCAAGGCAGAGGAGCCCTCTGGCGGGGCATACACAGTGCAGGCTGACCTGGCTGGCGGCCGGTCTTTCTGCGGTGCAGTTTTTAAAGTTTTAAAAATTCACACAGCTTTGTGCCACCCACCGCCGTGCCCCCTGTGAGCTCCAGGCCAGGAACAGGAGTCCTGATGGTCCCCCCCTTGATGGCGGCCCTGTCCATACACTACTGTGCTAGGCTATGTGCCCACCAGCCTGAGTAACAAGCAAAGCAAGGCAGAACATATGAAAAAGGACAATGATACAGGCACAGCCCTTTTAAAGATGCAACTATTCTTTCAAAACTACCCAGGAATAAAAATGAGCTGCAGTCCTATTTCCTTCATAGTGGTAATCCAGTCCTTCCTTCTAGAAGTCCATGAAATCTCATGAAAGAACCCAAGAAACTTAACAAGATTCTGCTGGTTACAAAAGAATGGCCAAAATCCTGTTGCTTGGCATAGTAAATCAAGTCAAAGGGGATTTGGTAATTCTCTGTTAAGTTCCAATGATTAAGATGAGCCTACTTTAACTACCACCTACTATGCTAAAGAAAGATGCAGTTAGAATAGGCCCATTCCAATCAATGGAAGAATTTACAGAAGAGATGATTTACTAAATCCCTTTTGATTAAATGGACCTAGTCTAATGCAATTTACTACACTAAGCAACAAGATTTTGGCCAATATATAGTAGATGAAATCTAGAGAAGAGACAGCTGAGACTTTTGTTCTAATGCTGAGAAAGAATGAGCAAGATGAAGTAATGGGAATAGCTTTTACTCTTAGATTTTGGAGACTAAAGGAACAAAACTACAGCAGGGCCAAAAGGGGAACCAGGACGGTGGCCATTTTAATTGTCCTTGTTATGGCTGGAGTAGCTGTAGATCACTGGCCTGCTCTTCTATTGTTCTTAGTGTCTATGCCTATACAGTAGAACCCCGGATAACGTTAAAACTTGGTTCTACGAGTCTTAGCATTATCCAATTTTTAACGTTATGCGATACTTGCATCTCATAACGTTAAAATCCTATGGGATGAACTGCATAACATTAAAACTCCATAGAGATACATTGTAACAGGAACAGGCTTCAGTGAACATTATGCGATACATCCCATAGGATTTCAACATTATGCGATGCAATTTTTTTCCAAATTGCTTAACGTTATGTGGTTTTAGCGTTATCTGGTGGAAACATTATCCAAGGTATTACTGTATGTTCTTTTTTGTTGTTGTTGTTTGCACAAAATCTGATGAATAGTCTTCCATCTGAGCTGATTTTTTTTTGCATGAATAGAAAAAATTGTTTACTGTTGTAGAATGAACATATTTTTGTTTATCTAGATACTCAGAAGCTCTTGCTAGCACAAGAATCCTCAAACACAGTCCTGAATCTAGCAGTGGAAAATGTGGAGAAAATCTTGCCTGGGCTTCCTATGATCAGCCAGGTAAGACCAATAATTATTTCTATCTAAAAATTACTTAGAAAGCTATAATGCTCAACCATTTCATTCCAAAAGCTCCAAAAATTACAGTCAAAAGTTAGTGATGGAATACCAGTGAAAGCTTGAAGTGGTAACCATGTCACCCAGTCTTGGCATCTGGTTTACACAAACAGGCACTTTCAGGAGGCTAGAGATTAGAGAGCTTCAAAGAGACAAAGGACTACATGTACCATCTTCCACCAGGCATCCATGTATTGGACCCTGTTGGCCCAGAGACACCCTTTCAGAAGAGTATAGAAAACTTAAAAGCAGTTACTGCAAAACTAATATAATGTTATTCCCAACACTGTGCAAGCATATCTGAGATTAAAGAAAACAGAATAGGAAAAAGAAAAGAAAGAAAGACAAAAAATGTTGTGGCACCATAAAGGCTAACTCCTGTATTTAAATGTGAGCTTTCGTGGACGAAAAGCTTTTCATTCTGATCAAATATGCAGTTGAATAGTGCTACATCAAGGGGATGATGGAGGCTTAGTGGTTAAGATGCTGAACTTGATTACTGGAAGGTTGGCAGGTCAGCAGATCAATGTCATGGATTTAGAAGCTTTAATCATGAGAATAAGCTCACCAGAATGTGTCACCTTGATTTAGTTAGTTACATTGACTTGTCTTCCGGAGAAACAAAACTTTTCCGTGCCGCTTTGCATTGAGATTTCCCTGTGAGACATTACGTCATCGAGAACAGCCCCTCTAGAGGCTTAGTCATCAAGGGAGAGATTACCCACACACTTCAGTGAAAGTTCCTTTGAACTTCAGAGGTTAACCACCCAGAGAGAGAAAGGGGGGCAAAAGCTTTGGCACCTTGCCAGGATTAACAGTTGGATCCTGGTAACAAGACCTTGAGAGATCTTAGAGAGATAACAAAAATCTTATCTCTTGATCTAGCTCTAGGACACCTAACATTCCTTAGGTGGGGAGAGAGCCACTTTTGGCAATAAAAGGAGCAGTTTTAGTCCAGTTAGAGAGCTCGAAAGGGGACATCATCGGATTCAATGGGAACCTCTGATCTTCGAAACTCCAATGGACTTCTGAAGAAGATGAGGCTGGGAGCGGCTGATTCTTTGAAACTTATCGGAAAAGGGAATCCCCGGACTTAGCCTGAATTTTGAGAGGAAGAATACTCTGAAAATATTCTGACTTTCATACTTAGAAAGATTTGCAACATCTCAGGACTTTGAAGATATCTGGAGCTGGCTTAGCTTTACTTAGAGAACAAAACGCAGTTTGTTATTTTATTAGATAAAGTGTTAGGTAGGACACTGCATCTAGGAAATTAATTTGTTAGGAACTAGTTTACTTTTAGAATAGATTTTACCCTACTATGGGAAGCTTTATTTTACTTTTAAGACAAGTTTTGCTTTTGGCTTTTGCTATGCCTTGCCTGAAGAACCACTTTGCTTTATGAACTGTATTTTATTCTTTATTCCAATAAAACGGAGAGTCCCACAAGGTCTCTTCTGAAAAGACAATTGGAAGTGTTGAATCCAAAGTTGGGTGTGGGATCTTAACACCGCTTGCGCTTGTTTACACCTGTTTACCACACTATTGCAAATTATCCCATGGCTTGTCCTTGAAGCGTCATCCAGAGGGCCAGGAGGGAGATAAGGGGAGCAACTTAGACAGAACGTACAATGTTCCATGGCAGAATTGTAAGGAGTCATGGGAGGCTTCCATTGCCCTAAAGCCTGAAGAGAGACATTTAGCTGCTTTAAGTTCAGAGCTCACTCTCCCGCTCTCTCCCCTCTATCGGGAAGGCCTGAATGGCTACGGCGACATTTGTGACCTGAGTACTGCATGACAGAGTGAGCTTCCATCTCTGTCCCAGCTCCTGCCAACCTAGCAGTTCAAAAGCAAAAAATTGCAAGTAGATAAATAGGTACCATGTTGGTGCGAAGGTAACTGTTACGTGTACTCCGGTGTCTAGTCATGCCTGCCACATGTCCATGCAAACGTCTGCAGACTCAGACAGCACTGGTTCTTTGGCTATAAATGGAGATGAGCACCGAACCCTAGAGTCAGAAATGACTGGCTTGCAAGCAAGGGTGACCTTTACCTTTAGTGCTATATACAAATTTGATGTATATCTACTCAAAAGAAGTTTATTTTATTCAGTGGGATTTGCTATTTAGAACAGCAGAGATTGCATATACAATTCTTAAGATTACCTTTATAGGTTTGTGTCTGTTGGAACTGGTTGGGTCATTGTTGTGTATTGAGACACTATTGCAAGTAGCCCAGGGAGCGCTCTTGCAATAGGAAAATGGTGGTTTCCCGCCAGCCTAATTAGAAGCCTTAAGTGGCGCGAAATCCCCTGCAAAAGGGTGCACTAGTTATGCTAATCCAAGCCCTATCATTAATTACAGTTTTGGATCCTGCTCTCCATTGGTTACTTTCATATATTCCCTGTACTGATTGGTTAGTTACGTTTGTCCGGCGGGTTGCTACCTTGTATCCAGTAGCCACCGCCGGGAAGACACTATATAAACCCCACGGACAAACAAGGGTGGGGCTGGACCGGATCTATACTTCCTACATTCCACAGGTAGCCTGGGTAGCGCTAAGCCTGGGTCCCTCCATTATGCTACAATTCGCGGTAGCTAGTTTATTGCCCATTGCCAGGTAGAGGTCCAGAGGGACTGACTCCGTTAGGATTGTATAGCCATCTCGGGATCCAGAACACCTTGTAAGCCAATCTCTACTGACTGTTATAATAAAGCCTGTTGCTGTTGTTCATCGTTGTCCTGGACTCGTGCTTATAAGGGCCGGATCTAACAGTCATAAAAGCTGAAGTGTAAATGTTACAACTCCTGTTTAAAGCTGATTGCTTCTGCGTAGCAATATGGCAGAGACTTGGCCTAAAAAAAGGAAAAGGCTCAGGTTCAGATTTTTATAGACCTGAAATCATTGTTATATTGATGTGGAGAGGCTTATATTCAAAAACTTTATGACATAAGGTTATGGCAGGGTATATGTTACAGCAAATCAATCAGATCCTAAATACATATTTTAATATGTTTTAAATTTTTTACTTATATTAAATATTATTAAAATAAAATGTTATTTTAAAAGTGAATGTTTTTACTCATTGGCCAAGATGTCAGAACACAGGAGTCTTCTCTTTTTGCATTAGTCTTTAGATTTTTAACCCTAGAGACGGATACGACTGGCTTTCGAGCAAGGGAAACCTTTACCTTTACCCGAACATTCAGGGAAGGGGTTAGAACAGGGGTTCCCAACCTAAGGCCCATGGGCCAGATCTGCCCCCCCACCCCTCCAAGGCATTTGAGAAACAAAATGGCCACCCCCATCATGCAGGCAGGGCAAGATGGCTGTTCGGCCCTCAAAGTTGACTGAGAGAGTGTGACTCTGCCCCCAGCTTGAAAAGGTTGGGAACCCCTGGGCTAGAATGTCCTTGCATAAAAAGTGCTGCAGTGTTCCCCATGTGACATTAGTCATTATGGAAGAAGACACATATAGGTTGAACACAAGGAAATAATATAAATGTGATGAATAAAATAAAATAGAATATTTTAAGACCATTTTTGAAAGTTACAACAGAAAAATTAAATTGCTATCATTAATCATACTGAATTAATAGTAATAATGGCATGATCTCTGCTTCACTAAAATATTCCTCCAGTTCTCTTCCACTCCCGAAGACTAATTCATATAGAATAAATATTTTCTTAAACATTCCAAGTGAAATTACTCTTGTTGCAAGTACCTGTATAAGTAAGAACAGAGTGTAAGTTCCTTCAGGAAAAGGTGGGTGAAAATATTATGCACGAACACTAGCACTTTAAGGCCTATTTCTCTGTGGCCTCAGTGTGCAGGTAATTAGTAATCAGATTTGTTCTATGGTATATAAATGAACAAACTGTAGACCATGAGGTGGGTCAGTCAGACAGAAGCACCGGCCCAAAGGACTGACCTCACACCGTATCTTTGCTGTTGATTCTGCGAGATATCACTGCCGATATATTGCACAATCCTTGGCTGTGGAAAACGCTTGAAAGCTGGATTATGGATGTTTTCTACAAACCTTATCTTCTGTTGAGTCACCAGAATACTTTTGGACTGTGAATACTTTTGTAAATAGTTTTTCTGCATGGAGAATATTTCCTACAAGTGTATTTTGCTTTGCAACTAAACAAAGACTTTTCACTCAAACCATAGTTTGTTATCTCTTGGGCATAACCTGGCACTTCACCTCAAGGGCAGCTCTGCTATACCAGTCTATATTCAAACAAAAACCAATGACAGCGATGTAGTGTTTTCTGTTTCAGGAATCTGGGTCAACTCTTGGGGAACCAGTTTTTTCTGCCACTACATTGTTTGTTCTGTTTAATCTTTGAATACAGTGGAGAATAAGGTACCAGGACCTGATGAGGCGTGAAGGCTCTACCCAACCCTTTCTTGTGGTCCACTATACATACAAAACTGCTAGCTGACCTTCTTTACTTACTTCAGCAAGGAGGCAGCTCTCTGCATGACGTTGGTGCACATTTACCTTATCTTCCTTCACATGAATGGCCAAAATCTCATATGGTGGGTGACTCATGGACTGTACCCTGTAAGAAGTCCTGAATGGGGGAGTGTAAGGATCCTGTTGTTTCTGAAGGGAGTTGTTCATTGTTCACGGAGAAGGAAAAGCTCCGTTTGCTAATTAGAACCAGTGGTGGCTGGTGACGCCATTTTTGAAGAATGGAGGGTGAATGTATTCTAGATTTTAATCTGCATTTTATGAGAGTTGTCCAAAATACCAAACCTATTTTGCACCTTGGATAGTTCTTGCGAACTGTGGACCCAAACCTAGCATGGATTCATATCTCTCACCTGACAGGTAAAGTTAGCAAACCCCCCCCCCCACTATTATTTATGTATTCATTTATTTAAAATATTTATACCCCACCTTTCTCTTCAAAAAGAAACTAAGTTGCATTCCTGTTGCCTTTTCTATTTAACCACTTAAAATGCATGGAAGCACTTCACCTAAGACAGATTCTAGACCCTACTTCTGACTGGCTAGCATAATTTAATGCTTCCTCCTTTTCCCATTCCAATACATCATCCCATATCATTTCTAGGGTGGCACAAATCAGTCTCCCACACATGCATCCCAATTCTACCTTTGTGGAAGTTTTATAAATCCATCTAATAATACACTTTTAGATACATCCTTCAGAATTGATTTGTCATTCCTCAGGCATTCCTATTCCATGCCTCTTTATCCTATTTTTGTTGTTGTTGTCAGGAAGAAACACAGAAAATGTATTCTAGATTGTTTGTTTTGCTTGATTTTGATTGTGTGCATTGTCCCTTCCTGGTCTGTTTGTTCTTCCATTTAGAGTGGTTGCCATTCAGTATCAATTATGTAACCTTATTGATTAATTTTTAAAGTGACATGATTCTAATAGTTATTTCTGTTTACTGCTTCCAAGAGTGCAGTTGAGTCTGACCCTTTGCAACCCCATGGACCACAGCATGGCAGGCTCCTCTGTCATCCACCATCCTCCGAAGTCCGCCCAGATATATGCCCACTGTGTCAACGATACTGTCTTACTATCTCAGACTCTGCCGCCCCCTTCTCCTTTGGCCTTCAATCTTTCCTAGCATCAGGGTATTCTCCAGTGAGTCCTCTATTCTCATTTGGTGGCCAAAGTACCTGAGTTTCAGCTTCAGTTTTTGTCCTAGGAGCAGTCAGGGTTGATTTCCTTTAGGATTGACCAATTTGCTCTCCTTTCAGTCCAGGGGACTCTCAAAAGTCTTCTCTAACACTACAGTTCAAAGGCACTATCTTCTGCATTCAGCCTTCCTTGTGGTCCAGTTCTCACTACTGGGAAGAACGTCACTTTAACTTTGCAGACTTTTGTTGGCAGGGAGATGTCTCTACTTTTTATTATGCTTCCTAGGTTTGCTATAGCTCACCTCCCTAGGAGTAAGCGTCTTTTTATTTCATGGCTGCAGTCATCATCTGCAGTGATCTTAAATCCCAAGAAGATGAAATCTGTCACTGCTTCCATTTCTTCCCCTTCTTTTTACCTGGGAGTGATGGTGCCGGATGGCATGATCTTCGTAATTTTGATGTTGAGTTTCAGGCCAGCTTTTGCAATCTCCTCTTTCACCCCCATCTAGAAGTTCTTTAGGTCTTCTTCATTTTCTGCCATCAGGGTAGTGTCATCTGCATATCTCAGGTTGTTGATATTTCTCCCAGCCATCTTAATGCTTGTTCTTCATCCAGCCCTACATTACACATTATGTACTCTGCATATAAGTTAAATAAGCAGAGTGACATTATACAGCCTTGTATTCCTTTTCCTATTGTAAACTAATCAGTTACCCCATACCCAGTCCTAGCTGTTGCTTCTTGACCCACATACATGTTTCTGAGAAGACAGGTGAGGTGGTCTGGTACTCCCATCTCTTTAAGGACTTGCCACAGTTTATTGTGATCCACATAATCAAAGGTTTTGGTGTACTGAATGTAACAGAAGTAGATGTTTTTCTGGTATTCTTTTGCTTTCTCCATGATTCAGCAAATGTTAGCAATTTGTTCTCTGGTTCCCCTGCCTCTTCAGAACTCAACTTGTATTTCTGAAAGTTCTCCAGAAGTACTACCCAAACCTATATGTTTTTATGGAAATGCATTTCTGTCTACTTGAAAAACATGTGCATGCTCTATTTAAATGATCACAGCTCTTTAATATAAATAACACTTTCAAGTCTACAAGCTAATAATGGACACCTGCTTGGAACATGACTCTCAGGTTCAAATGATTTTGATTCCCCCCCCCCCCTTTCTGGAACAAATAACACCTATGGTTCATCTATAGAAAGGAAAGCATGTTCAGTCCTCTGTGAAAATGTCCATTTCTTAATTGCATTGGGTATCTTTATGTTAAAAATGGTTTTGGAGATGATCAGCAGCATTAACACACCTGCTAGATAAGGAGGTTGATCCAGCATTCAAAATAAACCCTAGAAATACATTTCTGTATACATGTATATCATATTTATCACATATCACATCCTCCTTCCAAGTAATTCAGTGTTATACGTAAGGGATATATCATTGTAACTCATAACTATGCTACAAGGTAGGCTGACACTAAGATACAGTATGGCGATTTGCCCAATAGTCATCTACACAACACTTAGTTATGGGTTTCCTGGCCAATCTGTAACATCTTCATCTGGCTTCTTTGTCTACTTTACTCATCTTTCAAAAAAATGAACAACTGAAAGTTGCTGCTGTTCATGTTTTCACTGCTACATGCTGAATAGAGCACATCAGAGAGTAAATAAAAGAAAGAAAAAGCCAAAAAAATGTTGTGGCACTTTAAAGACTAACTGCTGCATTTTAATGTTAGCTTTTGTGGATCAAGTTCACTTTGTCAGACATAGGAGTGAAATTCCATGGCATCAATTTATACACATCAGGTACAGAGGTACAGAATGATTGGTTAGCATAACAGATAAGTATTTTGCAACTGCTATATCTGTTATGCTAATCAACCATTCTGTACCTCTTTACCGGATGTGTATAAATTGATGCCATGGAGTCTCGCTCCTATGTCTGATTAAGTGGACTTGAGCCACAAAACCTAACATTAAAATACAGCAGCTAGTCTTCAAAGTACCATAACGGTTTTTTTGTTTTTTTCTTGTGTTTTATTTACTCTCTGATATGCTTGATACACAGACTAACATGGCTACCATTGCAAAAATTTCATGCTGATTAGCGATAGCTGGTGATTTAATTTAATTTAATTTTTGAATTTCTATACCGCCCACTCAGGTACAACCCAACTCAGGGTGGTTCAACAGCATAATCTAAAAACACAATATACAATTTCAATAAAACTAGCATAAAAACAAAAGATAAAACAGATAAAACCACTTAGTTAAATTCACCCATCCCTATCAATAAAGAAGGGAGGGGAAGGGATCACTAAACTGGATTAGGCTATAAACCATGGGGGGGGGGGGGGACACATTCCCATCCGGGCCCCACACCTGCCCTGCCAGCCAGGTTTTCAGACATTTCCTGAAGGGCAGCAATTCTGTCTGTAACCTTAGCTCTATTGGCAGGAGGTTCCATAGGTACGGTGCAGACACTGAGAAGGTCCTCCTTCGTGTGCTAGAGAGGCGAGCCCCTCTAGCTGATGGTACCATTAGAGAGCCCCTCTGGTCCGCCCTGGTTGGACGGACAGACATTCTTGGGGCAACGCGGTCTCTTAGGTAACCTAGCCCACTACCATGTAGGGCTCTAAAGGTCAAAAACAACATCTTGAATTGCACACAGAGGCAAACTGGTAACCAGTGCAGCTCCCGGAGCAGTGGCGAGGTGTGGCGCAGGCATAATGTCCATGTCCCATCATTTATCAATCATTAGTCAAAGCTAGTTATTAGGCTTCACCTTTGTATCCTTAAAAAATGCATATTTGAAGTTTGCTGTCCCTATTTTAGTTCTTTTTAATAAATAAAAAGTAATATTATGTTGGTAATTTCTCTTCAAAATGTTTAGATTGTTCCCCACTTCATTCCACGTTGCTTTAAATGAACACTGATAACCCATAGCCAAGGTGGCTTAGAAAATAAGATTACACTAATTATGTTTTTGCAGAATTCATTCCATTCATTGTAATTTCATAGGATCTGTAATTGTATCTTGCAGGGAGTGAAGTGGCTGACAGATGGTATAGTGAAATAAAAAATTACAATTTTCAGAGTCCTGGATTTTCCTCTGGGACAGGTGAGTCTGGATTTCACATTGCTTATTTACAGAGAGCAGTAAAGAACTCTTTTGGCCTCCCATATTTTTTTAAAAATTAAGCTTTTGCATGAACCATTCTTGATGATCAAATAGAGGAAGAAAATGTGATGTTTAAACTTTGACAGGAAAAAGATGGTGGTTAGCCACATAAGAGCACAAGGAACCTATATGTCATTTTAAAATCTTTCCCTAACATTATAATTTGAAAGAGTGTTGATTCCAAAGATGTGCACAGTTTCTTTATTATTTATTTGAAAATGGAGGAAATATTGCCTAAAACTTCACTGTGTTAAATTGTGCACCAGCTTGTTCTTCCTGTGAAGTTACTTTCCGGAAATTGTAGATGTCATCTGGAGTTCAGAAGTGCATAGTTTTAGTAATTTAATTAGTAGCAAGCATTCTAAAAATCACACTGGGTTTTACATGATGGAAAAGCTATGGCTCAAGTGGCTAAGATGCTGACTGGGAGGCGGAAGGTCAGCAGTTCGATTCCCGAGTACTGCAGGATGGAATGAGCTCCCGTCTTTGTCCCAGCTTCTGCCAACATAGCAGTTCGAAAGCAAGAAATTGCAAGTAGATAAATAAGAACCACTTCGGTGGGAAGGTAACAGCGTTCCGTGCGCTCCGGTGTCTAGTCATGCCTGCCACATGACCAAAGAAACGTCTGCAGAAGCAGAAAGCGCTGGCTCTTCGGCTTTGAAACAGAGATGAGCACTGAACCCTAGAGTTGGATGCGACTGGCTTTCGAGCAAGGGAAACCTTTACCTAAAATCACTTGACTCCATAAACTGGATCACAGGGTCAAGACTTACTGCACTCATAGCTGTCAACCATCCCGTTTTACCCGGGAAAACCCCTTATTTTTACCCCTCTCCCCGCCCCTCCCGTTTTATTAATTTCCCCGTATTTTCCCTTATTTTTTTAAAAAAAATCCTGACCAAAGTTGCAGATTTTTTTCCAGCCACCAGAGGTCGCTGTGTGGCAGGCTTTTCACCTCAGGTCCCGCTGGGGCTGGCTTGGCGCCTTAGCACAGCCTCACCCTCCTCCTCCCTGCCCCTGAGTCCGTTTTCAGTCCCAGCCAGGCGGATGGGGAGAGGACGGTGGTAGTGGTTCCGCGGCGCAATCTAAGCCGCGGCGGAAGAAGGTAGCCTGCGCCAGCCCCTCTGCCACCAGGAAGAAGTGGTTGACAGGAGGTGCATTGCCCTAGAGATAGGCTTCCCTGGCTGGCTCTCCGCACCCCGCCCCACTCCTTTTTCCTTCTTCCGTGGCTCCCCACCCTCCCCTCCTCCTCCTCTCGCGACTGGGCAGCAGGCAGGCGGAGCCGTCAGGGCTGCCCCGAGAATGGGGTCCCCCTCATGCCGCCCTCCTGCACATGGCTCAGATGTCAGGAGTCGCCCGAGTGAGCGGGATGTGCCGGGTGGGTTGGTGGTGACCCGAGTTTGTGCAATGGTCCATGGGGTCGCAAAGGTTTGGAATCGATTGTACAACTGAACAACAACAACACATGTAGTTTTCTCTCTCAGAGGCATCTGAGGGGCATATTGGGAGGGAGAAGGTCTTCTATGGGGCAAGAGCCAGTAACATTGCTTGGGCCTCCTCTCTGGCAGGTGACAGCCTCAAAGAGCCTTGAAGAAGTTGAGGGGAAATGCCCTCAACTTCTCTCTCATTGGGACAGATGCATGCATGTTGACACACAAACACACACACACACGCCACCCCACCAAGGCGCCAGCGATTGCGTCACGGGCAGGAGGCGTCCCTCACTCGCCCTCGGTAAGAAGAAAGCACAGAAAAGCCAGAGGGATGTGGCCATAGAGGGGTGTGGCCAAAATTTCCCTTATTTTCAAATCAAAAAGTTGACAGGTATGACTGCACTCTTAGTGGAAGAGATATTTATTTCACTGAAGGCTATGTGAAGGAAGGAGAGTGGAAGAATTTATAGCATATTTCAGAAGAGGAGAATCCTTCTGATAGTTTTAGTGGGTTTTGCAAGTGAGGATTGTAATAGTACTGTTTTTTAAACAGGTAAAGAGGTTTGCATAGGAGGGAGAAGTACAGTAATAATAGTAATAATTTTGTGTCAAAAATTATTCTGGATTGAAAGGATTTTTGCTGAGAAACTCCACTCAGGATGCCCCTTTCATGTCCGTAACATCTTTTCCCACTTAAGTGGTACCTATGGTCTACTTGCGATTTCTTGCTTTCAAACTGCTAGGTTGGCAGGAGCTGAGACAGAGATGGGCACTCAAACCATCATGCAGTACCTGGTTCTTGAAGTGCCGACTTACTGTCCTTCCAGCTTACAAGGCAAGCTTCTTAAGCACTGAGCCACGACAGCCCCCGGAGGGAGAAGTAAAGAGACCTTTCTATAAAAAGAGAGAAGTTAGCACTTCTAGGAGACTTCCTGGAGTTTTGTAAGCCTTCCAGAGAAGGCGTATGTATCCTTTGTGACTTGTAATCTTAACCTATAAAACCAAGGGTTAACCGTTGGAACTTGCTATAGGTTGCTATGCATCGCCCTACTTGCCTGCACTCACCCTTCGTGCACACAGCCGATCTGCGTCCGCAGGTCAACAAAGGATTGAGAAAACAGGCAGTGGGGCAACAGCCCCACAAACGCAAAAAAAGGGAAACAACTTCATTTCCCAACATTCCTTGTGCCGTGCCGCGCCAGAGCCAATCAGGCTTAGAGGCTCTCGCACGGCGCAGCGCAAGGAACGTTCGGAAACGCGCTGCAGCCAATCAATAGAAAACCGTTTTAAAAAAACACAGCACAAACACAAAGCACAAACCCATAACTATAAGCCCCAGCGTCCTGCGCGCCATAAGCGCGCAGAACACTGAGGAAGCCGGCGCCCCAAAAATAAAACAAAAACAAAAACACCGGGAGAGCAAGTCCGCCAAGCCACGGGAACCAAAGCCCCCCTCCCCAACGGCGCCTGAAGCTCCTAATCGGAGTTTCCCCTTTAATATCACTGGGTGGGGGGAGGGTTGTGCTCCCCCTCTCTACTGGTTCCCCTGGGTTGAGAGGGTTGGGGGGACCAAAGGAGCCTGTCTCCCCAACCCTCCTGACCCCAGGGGACCTGGCAGAGAGGGGATTCCCCTCCACACACACACACACACGCCCCATATTAAAGAGAAGAAACCAAGCGGTTACTTCTCTTTAAAAACGGAGTTGGGGGGGGGAATCCCCCTCTCCGATGGCTCTCCTGGGTCTGGAAGGGTTGGGGAGACAGACCCCTTTTCTCCACCCAACCCTCCCAAACCCAAGGAAGCCAGCGGAGAGGGGGATCACACCCCCCCCACTGATATTAAAGGGGAAACCACAATTGAGATTTCCCTTTTAATATCAGAGGGTGGGCTGGATTCGATCCCCTCTCCTGGGTCCCATGAGTCTGGAAGGTTTGGGGGGACAAAAGGGGTCTGTCCCCCCCCAAGCCTTCCAGAGCCAGGGGAGACGGCAGAGAGGGGATCCCCCCGTAGGACACCAAAAACACAAAAACAAATAAAAACACACAAAAACAAACAAAAATAACACCAAAAAACAATACAAAGTAAGCAACAACAAACATTTCCAAACACACCCAGCACCCAGCCAAAAACCACAAAATCCAACCACCACCACCACCCCAAATAAAGAAAAACAGTCAACTCACCACCACACGACCTCATACCACAACGACTGGAAAATAAATGAATAAAGAAAGAGACTACTTACTAGAAGAAGCGCCACCCAGAGGCCACGAGAGAAAAAACAGTCAAAATAAAAGATAACCCCTACCAGCACCACTTGCTGCCCACAATAGTAAAAAAAATTCAAAAAGACACAGTAGCCCCACACAAAAGGCCCCAAGAGTAAAAACAAGTAAAAACAAATAACACAAAATCACAATTTTACACAAATCAAAAACAGATGTCAAAAAAATAAAATAAAAACTATTCAAAAATCCTGTGCTGAATTTTTACTCAAATAAAAAACAAAAACATCAATACACAGTTTAAAAACATTTATTGTGAAAAACATGTACTTTCACATTTTCTAAATTATTACCTACAGTACAACAATTTTAAAAAATACATACTTAAAAATATTGGGTTAAATATTTTTTTTGGAAAAAGTATATCATCCTAGTTCTTTATAAAATCATGGGGGTGGGGAGGGGAAGGTCAGCAGTTGGTAACTCTTGTTTTCAATAATAATAACATGTAAACTGTACACCAACTCTTCTCTTTCAGCTGTAGTTGCAGGCAGGGTCAGAAGGGTTACAAGCTGTGGAACCCACTGATAACATTGTACATGATTACTATGGTCTTGCTGGCTTGCCTGACAGGTTGGACAAGAGACACAGGAATATCAGAGTGGGGGAGGAAAGACCATGACTCCTCATCAGCTGTGGGCCATTTAAATGGCCAGAAGAGTTCATTGCATGAGGAAATAGGGAGAGGAAGTGGCCAGTTCTGATGGACTAGAAAGAGCCCAGGATGGTGGAAGAAGAACTTGTTCCATTGAAGCCATCCTAACAGTGGGGAAACTAATTGTGGATTATTTGTTTTTCCAACCAGTACTGTACTACCATCATTGTGCCTTCCTTGTTTCGATCTCCATAGCAGGCCCCATGCAAGGAAAACAAAGGGACAGCCATTTCCTTGTTGAACAGCCAGAATAAGCCATTCTAGGAGTCCAGTGAGCTAAACAATGATTCTTGGGAGCTGAAGCGATATTAATTCCAGAAGGTGTTGAAACCAAGGAGCAAATAAAATGTTCTATAGTCAGAGTAATCATCTGTAGCTTCTGCATTGAGTTCTTTGGTGGAAGAATAGGGGTTTAATGTTCTTTGTGATTTCTGTGATTCACACATATGGATTCTTCTGCATCTGCTTTAACCCCTTCAGTGTTCGCTCCTCAGCTCCTTCTAACTGCTGACCCCTAGCAGCATTCTGAACGAGTAATTTCTCTTCCATAGTTTGTTTTTCAATGTCAAATGTTGTAAAAAATCAGACTGAAAATTAGATTGAGAGTTGTCAGTGAAAGAAAAAATTGGGAAATTATACTCTGGTAATACAAGATATAGGACTGCAGTGGCTCAAGTGGCTAAGATGCTGACTGGAAGGTTGGCAGGTCAGCAGTTCGATACCCGAGTACTGCAGGATCGAATGAGCTCCCATCTTTGTCCCAGCTTCT
The DNA here is from genome assembly GCA_035047345.1 of Bradypodion ventrale. Classification (NCBI taxonomy): domain Eukaryota; kingdom Metazoa; phylum Chordata; class Lepidosauria; order Squamata; family Chamaeleonidae; genus Bradypodion; species Bradypodion ventrale. The sequence continues at coordinate 50,876,373 of JAWDJE010000006.1, forward strand.
GCCAAACTAGCAGTTCGAAAGCAAGAAATTGCAAGTAGATAAATAGGGACCACTTAGGTGGGAAGGTAAACCGCGTTCCGTGTCTAATCATCCCTTCCACATGACCACAGAAATGTCTGCAGAAGCAGACAGCGTGGCTCTTCGGCTATGAAACAAAGATGAGACTGAACCCTAGAGTCAGATACGACTGGATTTCGAGGAAGGGTGACCTTTACCTTTAATACAAGATACATCTTTACCTATAAGGAGTGACGTTAACTGTTGGAATGTCACAAAGGCTCCTGCACCCGTCCCTACTATCCCCTACCGAGCTGCCTGCACTCACCTTTACCCGGCCCGACCATCGCCGCAAGGGTCCCGCAGTCGCCAGTGTTTCCCAGCCTCCTTTGCGCCGCACCACCCCTCAGCCAATGAGGCTGAAGGGCGCAAGCGTGGAGGCAGCTGGGCAGCCGGTGTGGCGGTTTAAAAATAAAAACCGTGCCGAGAGCAAAAAGCTTACACGGACCCAGCTGGCAAAAGGTAAGTGCGGTTGATGAGGGTGAGGGAGGGGGAGGCACAGCCCTGGTAACCATGCCGCCCCCGCCCCCCCACCTTGCCCCCCCCAACTCCCTAACCCCCCGACCGCACTTACCTTTCGCCAGCAGGGTCTTTCCCCACAATGCGCGGCCTTCTGCGTTGGGAGGCACACCGGCCTTTTCTTTCGTCCCAGCGGGCATCGAGGACTCGATGCCCGCAGGAACAAAGAACAGGCCGCTGCACCTCCCAACCACACAGCACACTCCCCATTTGCCCGGGAACGCAGGGCCGAAGGACCCGGCCACTGCCTCTTCCACAGGGCAGCAGGGGACGCAAGGGCACCAAAGGTGCCCACAGCGAACTTCCTGTTCGCCCGAGGAGGAGGCAGTGGTCGGATTCTTTGGCCCTGCGTCCACCCCGGGCGCCAGCCAAACAGCCCTACCCTATCAGAAAAACCCAAACTAAAAACAAAAACACACAAATAAATAAACAAACAAAACAAGTAAACAACAAAACAACCAACCACTAAAACCACCTATCTACAGCAAAACAACACCATGAAAAGCCCTTACTAAAAATAAAAAAACAACACAATGAACAAAAATAAATACTAAGAAATTCAAAATAAATAACCAGAAAAATAAAACCCAAAAAACCACATACAAAATTCAAAAAATACCATAAACCAAGCCAAAACACTAAATTACATAAACACGCACTCTACTTAAACCCCCAGCCCAACATCCCTATATCAAAACAAAATAAAAGCAGAATAAAAAATCAAGAGCACTCACCAAACACTTGCTCCCTCCATGCCTCCGGAACACAACTGAACAAAGAAAGAAAATCGCAGTACTGTTAAACACAGACCCACCTAAAGGCTGGAAGAGTAAAAAACAGTAAAAATATATTTTAAAAGAAAATAAAATAAAAAATAGGTAAAATAAAATTAAAAAATCAAAAACCATAAATTCAAAACACCACCACCCAAACCACGCCTAACCATAAAAACACATAATAAAACAGTAGGTATGCTCAAAGGCATTGTATGGTATGAGTGCTGTTGGAGATGTCTCTTTCTCCCCTATATTCTATGTGTTCTCTATGGGGAAAGGCATGTTTTACATCAGACTTCTTTCTGCTTTCATTAATGATCTATGCTTCAGGAAGAAAAAAATAACTTATGGTGTCTCGTAACAAGGAAAGCTCGAGTTATTGAGAAAGTTGCATTTGCAATGGAAAGATCAAATTTATAATTAGTATAAGTAAAACATTTTTAAAGGACACTTATTTTTCTGTGTGTTTTGTTATGCCATTATTTTGTTTTGGGAATATTGGTTTATAGATACAGTATGTTCGATTTTGTTATGGCCTATGGTCAAAAATTGCAGCTAGCTAGAGCATTTCTTGAAATGTTTAACATGGTCCACAAAATAATGATCTTAAAAGTTACATCAAAAAATAAGTGCACACAAAAACGTTATCCATGCCTTAATGGCTTATAGCAGTCTACCTGAAAGAAGTCATTTAGTACCACCGTGATCTTGCTTTATCTACCATGCAATGCTCCTCCAAAGCTAATGCTTTTTGTGTGGACTGTTTCTTTTAGGTCACTTCACAGCAATGGTTTGGAAGAACACAAAAAAGATGGGAGTTGGAAAGGCAGCAGCAAGTGATGGCTCTACATTTGTGGTGGCCAGATATGAGCCTGCGGGCAATATCGTAAACCCTGGCCACTACGAACAAAATGTTCTTCCACCCAAAAAATAACTCCATCAGAACATTGGGAAAGTACTGCTTGGATCAGTCATTGAAAACAGAAGTGGAGATCTATTGGAATATATTGGACGGAATTTTATATGGAGTCAGATGGTAGCGAATGCTTGGAAACAAAGTTCAGAACAGGGGTGCACAACCTTTTTTGGTCCTAGGGCTGAAGGCTGGGTCTCATGCAACAATCTCGGAAGCAAGGCAACAAGATTTCCTCCTGGAAGTCCAGGTTTTCCAGAGAAAGTGAGAAGAGTCCCCTGCTTCAGGGGTCAGATGGAGGGTTAGGAAAGGACTGCATGTACCCATAAGGCCCTGGGTTTTGCACCCCTGATTAAGAACTTACGAAAGAGACAGCAGCTTCAATCATGCATCACTGAGATGCATCCCTGCCAACCAAAATGAACTTTTGTAAGGAACCAATGCTCAACTATGGAGGTACTAAGGCAACTCAAAATGTGGGATGTGTAAAAATAAGGATTTTCTATGAGATCATTGTGGTTTTGCAAAACTTTTTATTTTGAGTAGGATACTTTTAAAAAGATGCCTGTAAGTTTAAAATGATTCTTTTCTTTGGTTTAGACAGTTTCTAACATTTTAAATTAACTAAACAATCCCATTCCTATTCATGGGACTTTCTCTGTTGCAGCACTTTTAAAATATTTGTGCCTTTTATTGTATTGTTAGGGGGACTCTCTGTCTCACTCTTACCCACACTAAAAGCATTCACACATGTGGAAATCATGGTGGTCTTCTTTGCCTCCCTGAGTGGTATTTACACCAATAGGGCGGGATATAAATATACTAAATAAATAAATAAATAGAAATTGGGAATACATTCAGCAAAAAACCTGTAGTCTTATTTATACTGAACTTGGTGTGCTGTTTGCCCAAAAGATTTTCCACAGATGAAATTTGAATTCAAGCCAAGAATAAATTTACTTACATATGATGGGTAGGTCTTAGCAGCTGTCCTCCACACAGTTGAACATTCATGAGATTCAGTGAGACCTGGATGTCACTTAGCCACCTCTACTTAGAACTTTTAATACCTTTTAATATTCTGTGGGAACGGGGAGTTAAATTCAGAATGGTGTACTTCATATAGGTGTAGATCTGGGCAGAGTCCAGAGGATGACAGATGTAGAGGAGCCTGGCGTGCTATGGTCTCAAAGGGTCATAATCGACTGTGTGATTGAAAAAATATAGAATTCAGATTTATAAGGTTCTCAGCCTGAAATAAAAACAGGCAAGGCTGTGGGTAGAGCAGAGGTGCAGCAGCAACTCACAGACAGCTTAGGTGAATAAGATTAGCCACAATGTGTGTTAGTTACACTGATTCTGGCCTGACACAGGCTTGGATCCAAACAACTGCTGGCCCATTCATTAATTAACCCACTTGACTGCTGTGGAGGAATCACATGGGGGAACGTCAGAGTCTGCTGGCAGTATTCCCCATTCATTTTTGGAAGCAGGATGTGTGGAAGAAACATACTAAGTTTACTTACTGGGAACCCTTTTGGGAAAATAGGTTCCACAATGCTACTTCTGAAATGGACTCAGCCATATACCTCCAACAAGACATGACTGAATTAGTGCAATGAACAGATCAATGTGTATGATTATACCTAAGGCAAAAGTCAGATCTATGGGGGCTGAGGGGGAGGGCGTAGTCAGGCCTTCTGCCTACAGAAGAAATCAAACTGATATGCTGTACTTAAATTTTTATGCTGAAATCTGCAAATTATGTCTTGCCTTGTTAGGAGTCTTAAACTAGTCATCATATCTGGTTTGATGTTTTGGACTTTTTTCCTGCCCTAATCTCCAAATTTTATATCATGTGTGCCTAATGAAGAGCTCTAAATAACTCAAGGGATTGCCTTGATTGTAACATTTTAGTGATCCGATAAAAGTATTATTCAACCCAGAAGGCTGTACAGTTGTAGATGCATTAGTTGCTACAAATCTCAAAATGTCACATTGTAAATCTTGCTTACCTGGACAGAGAATATTCCCACCAACCAGTGACCAAGGAGTATCCACAGCAGTTGACAGTATAATATACCTGGAGATGGCAAGCAGGGAAATTCTTGTCAGTAATATCCAATCTATGTTAAGGCCTAAATTAAAGCCCCAAGAGCAGTCCAAAAAGATGTTGTCTTTGTTGTCTCTGTAATGTATACATGCTGTGGGTGCATGGTTGGTGTCCTGTGTCTGCACTGAGACATTCTTAACACTTAATAGCTTTTCATAGGAATCCCACCCTCACCCCCTGCATACCAGGTATACCCAGGTTCCCTTCCAATGTTCTTCACTGCCTCTTTGTCCTATTTAATTTAATTTAATTTAATATTTCGACTTGTTCACCGCCCACTCAGGCAAGCCTGATTCAGGGCGGCTTACATAATCTAAAAACCCATACAATAAAAACAGTTTAAAAACCCCACCCACATTAAAAAATCCCACCCACCCCGAGAAGCAGAGAGAGGATACATCTCATGGTAAAAGCCAGCGAGCAGGAGCCACATTGCCCTCAGGGCTCCATGCCTGCCCTGCCAGCCAGGTCTTAAGTCCTTTCCTGAAGGGCAGCAGCTCCGTCTGCAACTGTAGCTCTGGCAGGAGGTTCCAAAGGGCTGGAGTGAACACTTTTCCTTGTGCCAGAGAGGTGGGACCCCCCTGGCTGATGGAACAATTAGGGAGCCCCTATAGAAGCAGGAACGTGCTTAAGACAGCATGAAAATCAGAAGCCCACTGGTGATTTGGCTCATGGTTTCAGGGCCTTGCTTGGTCCCTTGACTCTATGATTAGCAGAATGAACTATGGAAAGTAGGGAACGCATATAAATAGAGCTGTGCATCATGTGTGCTGCTTATGGGATTTACCATTTTGTGGTATGGAATTTGGATTCTTTGTGTACATTAAAAATGGCACCGTATGTGCAAAGTCCTGTTATACATATGTCTAGCTGACAATTTGCATGAGAGAATCGTTTGTGATGGTTTATGTTGAAATGTACATAGTAGTAGGAGCACTGGAGTACCTTTAGGCCTGTGGTACAGACAAGAGAACGCTGGAAAACTGGAGTGGAGATTCTGGGGTACAGCCAAATTACTTTGCAATTAGATGACCTTTAACAACAACATTTCAAATCATATGCTTTGAAATGCTTCTCATTTAAAGCATCAGGATAGCATAAAATAATAAGTAAGCTGAATCAGCAAATGAAAAGCATTGAAGACCTTAAGTGCAACTGTCCCATTTGCTACTGCTATTTAAGTTTTCTCCATTAGATGGCAGCATTGTCATTTAGTGCTTGTGCATCCTTTTCCATTCTAGCGAATTGATAGCAAAACTGTTTCGTGCTGTCAAAGATACATCCTTGGAGACTAATTTATATATGGTAAACTTGGGTGTCAAGCTGGCACCTAGCACAATATTTATTCCATAGCCAGGCGCCAAGTGCAAACTAATTTAAGAGACCACTGATGGAACACTTTAGGGCCAGCCTGCCTTTAAGGTGAGATTTAGGCTGTAAGACCATGTGCACTGTCATGTGCAAATGAATCCCACTGAATACATGAACATATTTCTGAATTAATATACAGTGGACTGTGCTGCTAGAGGCATGGAACACTGCTTTTATTTTGGCTGCTGCTTGTATTTTGTTTGATGTGAAGGTTTTTTCTTCTTCTAGATGCTGGTATAATAACAGCTATGGGAGTACAGTGGCTTAGTAGTTAAGAGGATGAACATGAATACCGGAAGGTTGTCAAGTCAGAAGTTCAAGACCCAAGTACTGCATGATAGAGTGAATGTCCGTTGTCTGTCCCAGCTCTTGCCAACTTAGCAGTTTGAAAGCAAGAAATTGCAAGTAGATAAATAGGTGCTGCTTTGGTGCGAAAGTTGATAGCATTCTGTGCACTCCAGTGTCTAGTCATGTCTGCCACATGATCATGGAAACATCTGCAGACACAGACAGCGCTGGCTCTTTGGCTGTAACCGGAGTTGAGCATTGCACCCTAGTGTCAGATATGACTGGCTTTCAAGCAAGGGTAATCTTTACCTTTATTATAATAACAGCTGACCCAATCACCAATGTATCCTTTGAAGGGGGTGGGGGGTGGAAAGGAGAAGAATTTGGGGAATTGTGTGAATTATCATATCAAACTACAAGCTTGTTAGCTTATTTTTCACAACCTAACCCAATATTAACACAAGGTTCCTGAGCTGCTCCAGTATCCAGCACATCCACACATGCAAAACAAGTTGACATCGCTGTTAATGAAGCCATTGTTAAAAGTGACAGGATGCCTCAAACCTACACCAGCTGAGAAAATATACCCTCTCGTTGGTATTGCTCCACCCAAGATCAGAAGAGAAGTAGCAGCAGACGCCGAGAGAACTAAGAAAGAGAATGACCCTTGACATCCTTTGAATGAATATGAGTCTCAAGTCCACTGGCTCAGATCCAGGAAGAGTTCTATGGTAAGAACAGTTTCCTGGAGACACAGGCCACGCTGCCGGGAGACGTGGGTTACCGCTGGGCTGCACGGAGGATGCCCCACAGGTGAGGCGAGCGCTTGAGGGGGCAGGGAGCGGGGGAGCCCTCCCTGCAGCCCAGCCCAGCAGTAACCTATGTCTCCTGGCAGCGTCGCCTGCATCTCCAGGCAACGGCCGGCACTTCCGGAAGCAGGCCGTTGCCTGGAGACGCAGGCCACGCTGCCGGGAGACATCGGTTACTGCCCGGCTGCACTGCGTGGAGGACGCTCCACAGGTTAGGCGAGCGCCGGGGCGTGCATGCGGGGGGCTCTGTGCAGCCCAGCCCGGCAGTAACCCACGTCTCCCGGCAACGTGGCCTGCATCTCCAGGCAACGGCCGGCACTTCCAGAAGCAGCCCGTTGCCTGGAGACGCAGGCCAGGGAGTGTGTGTGTGTGTGTGTGAGAGAGAGAGAGAGAGAGAGAAGGAGAGACAGAGTATCTGAGTGTGTGCGAGAGTGGGAGAGAGAGCAGAATCACAGTACACCACTGCTCTCTGTGTGCGTGCCCCGATGAGGAATAGAAAGAGATAGTGTGTGTGAGAGAGAGAGGGAGGGAGGGAGAAAGAGAGAGCATGGATGTGTGTGTGGGAGAGGGTGCGTGGATGTGTGTGGCTGTGGTGGGTGGGTGTTGTGTGTCGAGGGTGTGCGCTGTGTGTGTGTGGGAGTATTATGTGTGTGTGTCATGTCTGGGTGTGTGTTGTGTAATTTGTGTTGTGTCGTGTGTGATGTGTCTGGGTGAAACTTATGCCCCGGGTTGGGTCCCTCACCTGGGCAACACCGGGTACCTTTGCTAGTTTGATTATATATTTCCAATCTTTTTTCATCATCCTTACATACCCATATCCAATCTTTCAGCAGGAACACACAATTTTCCAGGAATATTTCTTTTATTCTCGTATCTATTCTAATTGGAAAAGATTTAATATCTTCCAATTCCACAGTTGGGGAAATGTCTGGAGCTAATTTCTTCTTCAATATTTTCCAAACCTCCATCATTGCTTTTGTTGTTTTATACCTTAGCTTTACTTTTGTCAAATGTTCTGGAGGAGGAACAATGGAATGCTAGGTCCCAACACTGTGAGCTTTTAAATAGGACCAGTTGCCATTCTGAGCACCCATAAAAGAGTTTTGATAAGCAGCATTAGAAATATCCATTCTATTTCTGTACGGCCATCATGATGGCCCAAGCCTTAAAACTGCTAATGATCTTTTCCAGCACCATTGGTGATTTTTTTTCAGCTGTCCACTGAGGCCATTAATCAACATACCAAGGCAGTCAGCATAGCATTTACCAGCAATTAACCTACAGTTAAGGGAACTACTTTTCCCTCTTGAATTAGCCCCTTCTAATTTGCTCACCCAATTAGTTTAAACAGGCATAACAACAAAAATAAGAGATTTAAAATGAAAGTTCCCAGGCTTGTGTGGCTTACTTTAATTGCTTGAAAGGATTATACTAATTAAGAAAAAAATGTTTTATATTAAACCCTTCTCTCACCTATTAAGTGTTAACAGAACTTTTTATATATGTAAACATTCATATGGAGGCATTCACAAATCTACATTTTTATAAATTTGATAAGCTTCCTTACATGAAAAATACAGGAAACATATTTTGCCCAAGTTGTAAAACAGTTTTAAAAATTCATATTAGTGCCTTGAATAAAATTATTTTATTAATAATAATACATTTTAACTAAAATTATTTCCTTTTGTATTTTGGATGGTAGGGTCATAAGAACATAAGAACAGCCTTGCTGGAACAGGCCACAGCCTATCTCTCCAACCCGGAGGTTGTTCTTAAGTATCCATAATTATAGCCATTGATACTCTTGTCCTCCATGAACTTGTCTAATCCTTTCTTAAAGCTGTCAAGACTGACAGCTGTCACCACTTCTTCTGGCAGGGAGTTCCATAGACCAGTAATCCTCTGGGTGAAAAAGTACTTTCTCTTATTTGTTTGAGAACTAGTACCCAAAAGTTTCATGGAGTGTTCCCTAGTTCTAGTGTTATGCGATAGGGAAAACAGTTTTTTCTTATCTACTTTGTCCACACCGTGCATGATTTTATAAACTTCAATCAGGTCACCTCTTAGACGTCGTCGTTCAAGAGTGAATCACCATCAATGGATTTCCTTCATTGCTTGATGGTTGCTTAAAATTTGAACACAGCAAAGAAACTATTAGTCCACAGATATTATCAGATTTCAAGATTGCTGGCCAAAGTCCTATTAGGTAGACCTGCCTGCATAACACTATTAGTGTAACTTGCCAGTGAATTGCCACAGGTTAAGCATAGCCATTGACAATTTGCCATGCAAGAGCAAAAGCATCCAAAATTTCATTCTTTGTGGGAATCTGATGCCAAGCTTCACACCAGTGCACAGTGTTTTCTCCATCACCCTATAACCTATTCCCCCACTTTTTTTGTCTTATTCTTCAATAGTTGCCAAAAATATTGGATCAATGATCTGCTATGGCCCAGAATCTAGTCTAAGAAGTTGCCATATTAGAGGTGGTGTCCTGGGATATCAAGGAACTAGAGAATGGCTAAGGCCTTCCCTTGAAACTGTTTCAGAAATTGCATTGACACAACTCCTATTTTCTGAACGAATGAATCAATCAATCAATCAGAAAGCAATGGAATCCACCAAGGCTTCCTCCACTTATTATTCTTGAATCTCCCTCCCTGAGTGGGAGAAACATTCTGACAAGCATCAGCATTCTAAACTGTTATGGGCTTTGTAGTTCATGATTAGCACCTTGAATTAGACATATAAACTAACAGGAAGTCAATGTAGGCATGCCAGGCTGGGAGTATGTATTCAGATCTGCTACACCTGTAATCGGTGTGTCAACTGCATTTTGGACCTACTGAAGATCCCATACTAACTTTAAGAGCAGTCTTATGTAGACAGTGTCACAGTAGTCTATTTTAGAGAGTATCAACACATGAAACACTGTTGTTTGGCGTTTCTTACCCAGGTAGGGACATGGCTGAACAATCAACTGATACTCATGATTCCTCTCCAGAAACCTCCTTAGCTTGTTTCATACCACCATTAGCATTAGATCAGGCCAAGAGATGCCAGCCAGAAACTGATCAACAAGGTTGGGAAAGGACTTCTTAAATGAAAACTAATCATCTTCAGGGAAGTGAGGCCAAACATAACACGCATCAGAACGGAGACAAATGACTCCAGTTTCATGGAGCCAATGTATCTGCTCTTGCTTTTAAAAGAGCTGTTAAAGTGCTGCCCATGTTTGAGGGATAGGATTCAGCTTCTGTAAAGTTGACACTAAAAGAGATTCACTACTCCTGTAAAGCTGGAGTCCACCAGGTAGCCCATGGTTCAAGCATCTCGATTGGAGGAACTCAGTGCACATGCTTTGGATCATCCTGTTTCCAGCTTCAGATCTGACCAGTGTTACTTATTTTCTGACCCAGGTTTTCCCGACCAGCCTGAATTGCCCATTGTTCAGGCTCTTGATACCATGCCAGACATTTCTCTGTCCTGATCTCTTTGTGCTTGTTTGCTTAGTGATTATAAAACCCATCACTACCATGATATAATTACATTCTTTCAGTGTAATTCAGTATAATGCAAAATACAGTTGACAAACCAAGTACAGTCTTTCACTTTCTTTAATGGACATGGTGGGGTACACAGAAAGAGCTTCCTCGAAGAGTGTGGTATTTTAGAACCACAATCGGGTGTACTCTGGGCAACAGCCACCTTGTGCTGGCTAATCTTTTTCACACTAGGTCAGGCGAAAGGAGCTACAGAATGAACTCCCCAAAGGTGGCTTCATTTTGGCAGAAATTGTTGAAGTTTTGGCAGTTTCACGTCTGGCCTAGACATAGAAGAAGATAGACAATGGCATTCACAGAAGTCCTTCTGGAAATGAACACAAGGTGGAGGTAGTGTCCTCTTTAACTTCTCTCTGAAAATGTATAGCATAAAAGATGTGCAGTAAAATTTATTTATTTATTTATTTGGATTTATATGCCGCCCTCTCGCCCTAGGGCAACTCAGGGCGGCGTATCACAACATAGATAAAATACAAACCCCCTTAAAAAATTCAATGAAAAACTATTAAAAACCATCCCGAATTTAAAAGAGACCCTCCCCTCCCCACCCATCAGTAAAAGGGACATATAACTCTAGCAGAGCCAACACCACGTTGGCCCCCCATACTTGCCCTGACAGCCAGGTTTTCAACCCTTTCTGAAAGGGCAGCAATTCTGTCTGTAGTCTACTGGCAGGAGGTTCCACAGGGTTGGGGCGGACACGGAGAAGGCCCTCCTCCTTGTGCTAGAGAGGCAAGCCCCTTTAGCCGATGGAAAACTGAGGGAACCCCTCCGGTCCGCTCTGGTAGGACGGGCAGACTCTACCCACTATATCGACCCATGCCCGTCACAACCTCAATTTGAACCCCAGGAACCCCCATACCTGCCTCAGACAGAATGCTGCCCTTGTTCACTGGCTGGCAAGGCAGTCCCTCAGTTGTTCTATCCCTCCCTCCCTCCCTCCCTCCGCCACCTCCTCCCCCGTATTGACCCATGCCTTCCCTCATCGCCCCCAAAGGGCCTCAAACTTTGGTGATAAAAAGGCGGTTAAAAAACCTCGTTATGACAAAAGTCAGTTCCCTGGAACCTTTTGTAACTCGATTTTTGGCGTAACTCGAGGCATCCCCATAGGGAAGCCTTGGGCAGCCAGCGCGACTGCTGTCCCTGGCCCATGCGGGGAAAGATTCCTTTGGTCCGCGACTTTCTCCCAAGCTCAGAGCCTTCGCTGTGACAAAAAAAGGGGGCGGCATTTTCAGCCACAGCAAAGGCTCTGTGCTTGGGAGAAAGTTGCGGACTGAAGGAATCTCTCTCCCCCCCCCCTCCTTAGCCTGCAGCACCGGCAGACGGGTCAGGCACAGCGGCAGAAAGAGCCACGAGGACATTTTTCCGATATCCTTGTGGCTCTTTCGGCTGCTGTCCTTGGCCCGTGCGCTGCAGACTACAGAAGGGTGGGAGGGGAAAAAAAAATTCGGTTGCCACCACTCTCCCAAATCCTAGGGCTTGGCTGCAGCCTAAAATGTCCCCTCCACTTCTTAGGCTACAGCCAAGCCCCAGGACTTGGGAGAGGGATGGCAACTGATAGGATCTTTTCCCTTGACTGATGGGAAAAGATTGCATCAATCGCCATTCGTCTCTCATTTTAGGCTGCAGCCAAGCCCCAAGACTTAGGAGAGTGACGGTGACCGATGCTATCATTTCCCTGGACCTATAGGAAAAGATCCCATCAGTCCTCATTGGACTCTCCTAAATCCTGGGGCTTGGCTGCAGCCTAAAATGTCCCCATCACTTCTTAGGCTACAGCCAAGCCCCAGGACATGGGAGACAGATGGCGACTGATGGGATCTTTTCCTCGGACCGATGGGAAATGATCCTATCGGTCACCGTCTGTCTCAGAACAATAATCCTGGCAGGTCCTTCAGCTAAATAAACCACTACATCACAGGCTTAGTAATAGTTGTAACACTATTAATCTTAAATGCTGATACCCTTACTACTCATTAACTCTGAGCAGAAAAGCTCCTTTTAAAAAATATATATTTAAGTGCCCTCATTTTAACTTTTGTTGTTTTTGCTGTACTATGCTGGTCTTGAACTGGAACATAATAAAGATTGATTGATTGATTTGATTGAATTTTTTTTTAAAAAAAAAATTGCGGCGTTTTTCTTTATATTATCTGAGACTAGCAGATGTGCCCGGCTGTTCCCGAGGGCATTTACCTGTGGGACGGAGGTGGGGTGGTCCTGGTGGTCCTTTGCACAGTTTGCCCCCTGTCCCGATCGCAGGGGTTTGGGGGCTCTGTGGGAGTTCTCACCGTTGCGGTCCCTTGCATCCCGGCTAGGTGCGGGGCGCAGGTCGTTGGCGGTGTGGCGGTTTGTGGGTTGGTGGCCATGGCTGTGTGCCTGGGGCGGTCACAGGAGTCCCTGGGTGGTGGCGTGGTCCTGCATTCGGCATGGCCGTTTGAGCTGTGTCCAGGGGTGTGTCCCAGAGCGCCAATGATTCGCCGCCTCTTCCGTGGCTGGTCTCCTCCCTTGTTTGTGTTTTTGTAGCCTACCATTAAGGTCACTGGCCGAGACTCCGAGGTAAGCGGGAGGTTTTTTTGGTGTGCATTTCCCATCACCGTCCCGGATGTGGGAGTGGCTTCCAGGGAGGGTTCTCCTTCCTCCACAACCTCTGCCACCCAGGCACTCATTAAGGCCTGCTGGGCTCATCCTGAGGCCTCCCCCGTGGCCGGCCCAGCGTGGTATTTTTCTAGGCCGTTTCTGCTGGCCTCTGTCGCCGATGCTGCCTTCTCTCATTGTGAAGCCTCCGTGGTCTCTTGCGGCCCATGCCTCTGCCCCTGGCTCTCCATCTCTGCAGCCTTCTCAGCCTGCGCCTGGCCTCCATGTTGCCATGACTCGTCACTGGGCGCTTCAGCCACTCTGCTCTGGGTGCTGGGGTTCTAGGGTGATGGCGACGCGACCATGCTCGGTGCGTGCAGCGTTTGTTGCTGTTTTGGCCACGTGGCCATTGCTCTGCCTCTCCTGCATTTGATCTGGCTTCCCTGATTGGCTGTGGCCTGCCGCAGTGGTCGCTGGGACTTGTGGTTTTTGCGTTTTTTCACTTTGTGAGGCACAGCCCCCCCCCATGTTGTTTCAGTTCCCCGCTGTGAGAGAGAGAGATTACTTTCTTTTGCCACACAATCATATTTTTATCCTGTGAAATAAAAGATCCCATGTTTATTTAAGACTCATAAATAAATTAGTAGATTCATCCATTGGTATCTTTTATGTAATAGCTGCCACACCCAAAAAATTTACCAAGTTTCTAGTGAGCAAAAAGTCCCTCTGGAATAATATTGTGAAATCTATATGGTTTCACATATATTGCTGTTACACAAGTGTTTATCTCCATGAAGAAAATCTGATTTTTGCTTGCCAATGTTACCGCTTGTGTAATTAGCTCAGGCATGTGTTCCTATGCTGGTGAGACCTTCTGCTCAGCAGATGCTCAACAGGATATAATTAAGTCTTCATGCTGAATGAATTTTCTGCTTGCATTCTTGCTTTTAAACATCTGGTTTGGCTGTAAAACTTTGAATCTGTGTGTACCATTTGGAGTTTATCTCTGAACTGTGTTGTGTTGCTCTTTTATTATAAGAAGTCATTCTTCCTTTTGGATAATCTTTGCAGAATAGTGCAACTAGACAGGAGTTCTCAACCTTTTAAAGCCAGGGGCCAGGTCACACTCCCTCAGACAGTTTCAGGGGCCGGATGACCATTTTGCCCTTCCTCCACCACATGGCACTTTCTGGTGTGGTGGAGGCAGTGGGGGCCCACATGAAATTGTGTTGTGGGCTGCATTCGACCCACAGGCCACAGGCTGCGAATCCCTGAACTAGCATGTCCCAAGGGATTAAGGCCGAATATTTTTGAAATGTAAGCATTCCTCAATTCTCCTTCTGTTTCATCTTCATTCCTAAAATACAAGTGCTAGGCACAGTTTCAGCAGAAGGAAAAATAATGTGTATTTACAAGGTTTGTGTTTAAACAAAGTTGTCATGGAGATGGTAAAAATATAATACAGCAGTTCACTTAATCTTGTTTGCAGTAAAAGCAGGAGGAATAATCTCTCAAGCAAATGATGGTTGCAACTGGGTACTGAATTAATAGCTTTAGATTTAAAAACAACCAATGACCATGTTTGTTAAATGCTGGCCCTTCCCATCTCCATGCAAGGGTACAGAACAAACTCAGAGCATGATGGGATTGTCTGCTGTAAACTCAACACTTCCTTTCTCATTTTAAAACTGAATATAAAATACCTGCACCATAACTGAGGATGCTTTATTTTGTAAGATGAATCCAAGAAGGAATCACTTTATTAGTAACCCCTTCTTGGCCTATATGTTTGGGGGAAAACTGAAGGGAATTTGCAGTGACAACTGGTACAGTTAAAAAGTGGTGGACTGGCAATGCACACTTTTAAAACCGCACCAGAGCTTCTATTGCAATCCTGGCTGTCCACAGCACCAGGGTTGGGGCAGCAGCTCGTTCATTTGACATGAGACAAAAGCAGAGACACTGGAGCTGCCTCCCCCCATAAGAACATATGAATCAGTGAGGGAAACCATGCAGCACTAACTAGGCTGCTGTTCTTACCTGGAGAACTGTTCTACAGGTCATCTGCAAACATGAAGCTCCTGCCCCTGGTCTACATACTGGTCTCATTCAGTCCTTCTGCCCTGGCATCCATGCATTATGGGCAAAATATCTGGAATAAAACCAATCTTTTCAGATTAGGACAGTAACATTTCAAAAACTGGTAACTAAAAATCTTAGTTCCCTTAAGGATGGATAAATGGTCCACATGAATCACTAAGGCCATTCAAGATTTGTCTCTGATATTTCAGATTCATGGCACTAGTTGTCTCAATAAATAAACCTCACAATATCACAGCAGATTTGGTATTCCCAAGCTTCTTTTGCAATAGCAAAAGCACGTTGCTATGATTAATGTAAAGTTGATGCAGAAATGCACTTGGGAAATTTACGTATGAACAGGTCCCTGGAGCTTTCAGTGGTGCACTGGCACAATTTGGTGACAGTGAAAACACCCATATTAAAAGGCACTGTAAGAGTATTAACAAGTTAATTTTCATGGTAATTATGAGGCTGTGTGACAGCTGGTATTAATACAGATTGTGTAAACATCTCAGGTTTATTTTACACAAGCACACTATAGTAAAGGTAAAGGTTCCCCTTGCTCAAAAGCCAGTTGTATCTGACTCTAGGGTCCAGTGCTCATCTCTGTTTCAAAGCTGAAGAGCCAGCGCTGTCTGCTTCTGCAGACATTTCCATGGTCATGTGGCAGGCATGATTTGGTGTATGAAAACCAAGACACAGGACACAGCCTCGGGCTGGGTTAACTCAGGTTTATTGCATGGTGGTCAGAGGGAACATGAGGTAATGGCGGATCAACAGCTCTTTATATACAGTAGTAACACATTTGAACGTGGTTCCATGATAGCCCATTGGCTACTGTCTGCGTGACGTCATTGCTGGTCACGCCCTTCTTGTCCAGGTGTAGGTGGTGGCGGGAAAACTTCCCGCGCTGTTGCCTTTGATGAGTTTGGACCAAGAGAGCTTGGACGCTCGCTGCTGCCAGCTGGTGGTCATTAGCTCGCGTCCTATTACAGGGTTTATGTGATACAGCTGAAGGTTACATTGTTGCCCATAGGCAAGGTTACATTGGTTCAGATACATTGTTATCCATGTGGAGGATCAAACCATTAGGACACAACATCCCTCCCCGCTAGGATGAGACGAAGTCTCGAAACCACACTCCCCCCCCCCTAGGATGAGACGAAGTCTCTCAGCCAAGATGGCTTATTTCGAACACGCTGGGGTCTCGGTGCGGGCTGCCTTCCCCCTGGTTTGCTACCTTCTCTTTGTCCCCTGGTTTCCTGCCCTGTAATTGGAGAGGGAGACTCGTTAGTGACTTGCCGCGGCTCCGCGGCGTTGTTGGGAGGTGTGTGCTTTATTGGGGAAGAACCGGGGGCACTGGGGGCTAACGAAAAACCCCTCTTCTCGCTTGGACGGGTGGGGGAACACTCCCGAAAACCCCCCCGGCTCTCAAAATCAAAATCAGAATTAAATTCGGGGGCAGCGGTCGCGAACTCCTCTCCCCCTTCCCCAGCCTCTGATAGAGCTGGCGTATCAAAAGGGTATGAGTCGGGGCCGCTGCTTTCCTCCCTTGCTTGGGACCGTTGTCCGTTGCTGTCCCCCCCTTGGGCTAAACGGGTGGGGGAGAACCCTAACGCTGAGTCCTGTCGCTGAGCTCCACTGACCGGCCCCCCACTCACTCGGTGCCTAAGTTGGTCCACGTGCCTCCTCCAGAGGAGACCCGTGCTAGTCTCGACCCGGTACGACACTGGCCCCGTCCGTTCCACAACCGTCCCTGGTACCCAGGCTGGACCTGCGCTGGCGTAGTTCCTGCAGTGAACAGGATCGCCGGCGGCGAAACCTTTCGAGACTGCCAGCCCTATGTTTTTTCCTTTGTCCTCGACTCTCGTCGGGTCTAGCCTGGACAGGATCGTGGTCAGTTTTCGCCGCATCAGCAGCTCTGCCGGCGAGTAACCTGACGCTAAGGGGGTCACCCTATACGCTAACAAAAACTGACATACTTGGTGATTTAGGTCCCCCGGGCCCATGCGCCGCAGCGCATCCTTTGTCGTTTGCACCAGCCGTTCCACTTGGCCATTCGTGGCGGGGTGAAACGGCGCGGATGTGACGTGCCGAATGGCGTTTGCCTCCATGAATGCCTTGAATTCAGCGGAGGTGAAACAACTAGCGTTATCGCTAACTAAAGTGTCGGGTAAACCGAACGTGGAAAAGACTCTCCTTAGCTGGCTAATTGTAGTGGCGGAGGACGTACTCTTTACTGGGATAACCTCCAACCACTTGGAGAAAGCATCCACCACCAGGAGAAACATTGTTCCTCGGAATGGGCCAGCGAAGTCTACGTGCACCCTGGACCATGGCCCCCTTGCTGTGTCCCATTCCCTATGCGGAAGACGGGCCGCCTCTGGTCGGGAGCCCTGGCATGCCTCACAAGTGCCGACCATGTGCTCAATGTCCGCGTCCAGCTGTGGCCACCAGAAGTAACTCCGGGCCAGCGCCTTGGACCGGACGATGCCGGGGTGGCTGACGTGCAGCAGTTCGAGTACCCTCGGTCGCAGGGACGTAGGAACCACCACCCGTTGGCCCCACAAAAGGCAGCCCCTCTCTAGGGACAACTCTATTTTTTTTCGAAAAAATTGGTCGAATTCCGTACCTGGGGATGACGCCGGCCACCCCTTCTGTACCCATGAGCTAACTTTCTCTAGCGTTCTGTCCTTACCTGTGGCCCTGGCAATGTCGGCTGGTACTATTGGGGGTGAGTCTAAAACCTCTATTAACAAAACCTGGTGATCTCTTTCTGCCCTTTCCTTTTGGACGCCCGACAAGGGCAAAGGAGACCTCGAGAGTGCGTCGGCATGGCTGATCTCCTTCCCGGGCCGGTATTCCAGCTCATGCTGGTATGCGTTGAGAAAAATAGCCCACCGCAGCATTCTTGGGGACAGGATCTGTGGTGTGGGCTTACTTGCAGTGAAAATTCCTAATAGGGGCTTGTGGTCAGTCACGATTTTGAACGGCCGACCATACAGAAAATCGTGAAATTTTTTGGTTCCCGCTACTATCGCTAGAGCCTCCCTGTCGGTCTGTGCGTAGTTACGCTCTGCTTGGGACAGGGACCTTGAATAAAACGCTATCGGGGCTTCCCTTCCGTCGTCCAACACGTGGCAAAGCACCGCCCCCACCCCCACCGGGGATGCGTCACAGACTAAGACCACTGGCCGTTTGGGATCGAAATGCGTTAGGATTGCCTCGGATGTTAGGAGTTGCTTCAACTCTTTGAACGCCCTCTCTTGCTCATCACCCCACACCCATGTTTCCTCCTTTTTTAGCAACCGATGGAGTGGCTCGGCCACGGACGCCTTCCGTGGAAGGAAGGTATGGTAAAAATTGAGGAGCCCCAGAAATGACTGTAGCTCGGTTTTGGATGTGGGGCGAGGGGCATTCTTGATGGCGGCTACTTTGGATTTGGATGGCTTAATACCCTCTGGCGTGACTCGAAACCCTAGAAACTCAACCTCAGTTTCGAAGAAGACACATTTGTCTTTTCTCAGTCGTAGCCCCGCTTTCTCGAAGACGGTCAGAACTTTATCCAATCTCTTTGCCAGTTCGGCCTCACTCCCCCCTGTTATCAACACGTCATCAAAATAAGGCAACACCCCCTCCAGCCCCTTCAGGAGGCGTTCCACAAGCGACTGAAAGAGGCCGGGTGCCGAGTTCACGCCGAACTGTAAACGCGACACCTGGAACGCTCCTTTATGTGTGATTATCGTTTGTGCCGCGGCCGTGGCGGGAGTTACAGGGAGTTGCTGATAAGCTTGAGCCAAATCGAGTTTAGCGAAACACTTTCCCCCATTCAGCCTGGCCAGCAGGTGGCTGACCACCGGCACCGGGTATGCATTAGGGCGGATCGCCTTGTTAATTGTACACTTATAATCAGCGCAAATGCGCACCTCCCCGTTAGCCTTCAGAGCGGTTACAATTGGAGTTTCCCACTCCGCGGAATCAACAGGAATAAGAATCCCCTGGCCCACCAGTTTGTCCAGTTCCGCCTCTATTTTGTCCTTTAGTGCGAACGGCACCCTGCGCGGTTTGAGTCTTATCGGGCGGACCTCCGGGTCTAGGTCGAAGGCTACAGGGGGTCCCTTGAACTTTCCAAGTCCTTTTTTAAAAACGGCGGGATGCGCGTCGCACACCGCTTGTATTGGATCCACCCCCACGGTATGCACTCCCCCTATGAACAAACCTAAGGGCTGAAACCACTGCGTCCCTAGGAGGCTACAACTACCCCCCTTAAGGACAACTAGGGGCAGCTCCGCAGAATGTCTCTTAAAACTGACCCGAAATTTCCCGACCCCCAACACCGGAATGCTGTTCCCCTGTACATCTCGTAGCGTGGACCTCAACGTTTTAAGTTTGGGTCGCACGTGGGGGTCGATTTTCAAGAACTCTTTCTGGGAAATTATAGAATAGGAGGACCCCGAGTCAATTTCCATCCTGATAGGGGCCCCTTGTACTAGTACCTCAACGAAGTAATGGGACTGTCCCGCGGACACGCTGAACACCGGAGCGTCGTCCTCGCTGTCGTCCGAGATGCGGCCCACGCCGTCCTGCTTCCTCGTGGTCTGGGCGCCATCTTTGGACCTTGCTGGACGGTCCGGTCTGGTTGAGCGGTCTTGTGACTGCCTCCGGCCCTCCTTCCGTTTTCTGCATGCCTTGGCGATGTGCCCCCGACGGCCGCAGGTGTAACACTCGGCTTTCCTGAATGGGCACCTTGCGCGCTCATGGGCCGCTCCGCAACCATCGCAGCGGCGCCCCCCTTTTCGGACCCTTTGGACCTCCTCGCCGTCGCTGCCTTCCGTAGACGACTTTGAGGCCCTTCGGGTTGCGTGCACCGACTGTCCGGACTTTCCGTGCACCGAATTCTCCGCTTTGCCGGCTCTAGGACGCCACTCACGCCACTGGTGCATTTCGTCCACTCCAGCATTCGTGGACTCCGCGGCTTCCGCGGCCTCTACAACCTCCGCCAGCGTGGGTGGTGGCTCCTTGTTCATCAAGCTGCGCTGCACCTCCTTGTCCTTCAGGCCACACAGCACTCCGTCCCTGAGGGCCGTCTCTAGGTCGTCCCATCTGCAGGGGCCGGCGGCTATCCTCATGGCTGTTACGAATGCCTCAACCGACTCGTCCGGCGCTTGGACTCGCCTCCAAAACGCGCTCCGAGCGGGAAACATTGCCCTCGAGGGACGGAAACGCTCACGCAGCAGCTTCATGATGTCGTCTGCTTTGAATTCGCTCACCTTCTTCGGTGCAATGATGCCCACCAGCGTTCGCTTGGTTTCTATCCCAAGCATTCTGGTGAGGATGGCCCTCTTCCTCTCCTCATCGTCTTCTTTGACTTTGAGTTCCACCAGCGCCGCCTGGAAGTCCATCTCAAAAAGCTCCCAGTCTTGCGGTTTGGTGATGTTGAACCCGCTCGGTGCCCTGGCTGCTCCTTGGGGATCCATTATCCCACCTTCGTCGCCAATTTGGTGTATGAAAACCAAGACACAGGACACAGCCTCGGGCTGGGTTAACTCAGGTTTATTGCATGGTGGTCAGAGGGAACATGAGGTAATGGCGGATCAACAGCTCTTTATATACAGTAGTAACACATTTGAACGTGGTTCCATGATAGCCCATTGGCTACTGTCTGCGTGACGTCATTGCTGGTCACGCCCTTCTTGTCCAGGTGTAGGTGGTGGCGGGAAAACTTCCCGCGCTGTTGCCTTTGATGAGTTTGGACCAAGAGAGCTTGGACGCTCGCTGCTGCCAGCTGGTGGTCATTAGCTCGCGTCCTATTACAGGGTTTATGTGATACAGCTGAAGGTTACATTGTTGCCCATAGGCAAGGTTACATTGGTTCAGATACATTGTTATCCATGTGGAGGATCAAACCATTAGGACACAACACATGACTAGACACGGAACACTGTTTACCTTTCCACTGAAGTGGTCCCTATTTATCTACTTGCAATTTCTTGTTTTCGAACTGCTAGGTTGGCAGGAGTTGGGACAAAGAAGGGAGCTCATTCCATCCTGCAGTACTCAGGAATTGAACTGCTGATCTCACCTTCCAGTCAGCATCTTAGCCACGTGAGCCACTACACTATACATATGTTGAAAACCCTATTATGGTCAATATAACTCATACTGTGTGTGATTTGACAACAGTTAGCAGCAGCAGCAACAACAACAGCGGAAGGTATCTAAGAGGTTCATTTAAAATCTTGCTGGATTTAAAATTAATGGTAAAGGTTGCCCTTACTTAAAAGCCAGTCATATCTGACTCTAGGGTACAGTGCTCATCTCAGTTTACAGCCAATGAGCCAGCGCTGTCTGCAGACATTTCCATGGTCATGTGGCAAGCATGACTAGACACCAGAGCGCATGGAAATGATACATGATTATCTACTTGCAATTTCTTGCTTTCGAACTGCTAGGTTGGTAGGAACTGGGACAGAGATGGGCACTCACTCTATTGTGCAGTACTCAGGTCTCGAACTGCTGACCAGAGAGAGGCAGTGCTTTGGTTATCATCATGAGGACATTTTGTAGAGCACTTTAGAATCAAATTATATATTACATGAAAGCACATTCTGGTTACAGAGATAAAACAATTACAGTGCATATTAATAAGTACACTTAAATATTGTATACATCATATTTAACACATACCAATAGTTTAACAATCTATAATGAAGATCTCTCTACGTCTTGTTCTCATCTCCACAAAATTACTAATGGCATAGCAGAAATTTGTAGGATCATGAAGACCAATCTAAGTGTTAATTATCTGAAAGAGCTAGTAGAGCTACTAGTCTCAATACGAAGTTTATTTCTCATTTCACTAGAAATTTGCCATTGTGTGGATAGCATTTGCAGCTGCAAAGCATACATCTCTCAGGACTGATTATTTTCCATGTAATTACTAACCAGAGGGGTTTACGATACAAGTCACTCCCCTATACTGGATATATGCATGTATACATGTATATCCATGTATATGAATACATTGATATATACATGCATATATCCAGTATTCGTGGTTATCAGCGGGTCTAAAAATGTTTAAAAAATCCCTGGTAGCAATTTATTTGGATGTAATGTTATGGGGCGAAAGCTGTGATGGTGAATTCACAATGGAAAATTGTGTGAATTGTTCTTAAATGGATAAACAGACTGTTCTGAAAGAAATGATTATTATTATTGCTATGACTCAAGTATTTCCAAAGCTGCTTGCTGCATGGTTCCAAGAGTTTTCCAGAAGACTTAATGCCATGGTTTAAGTGACAGAAAAAGGACCTCAGATTCTAACTTGTATCTATGTATTCCTTTAAAAAATGATCTGTGCATTTCAACCGGAGAGCCAGACAACAAAAGGGGATTTGCAAATTTATTGGAGAATTGTCTCAGTTATATTGCTTTTGTTTCACTTAATAGTTGCCTCACCCAATATAAAGCCAAGCTTTCCCCCAGTCCCCATGTGGCAGGTATGTATACAAATGGCAGGTACTGATGAAATGTTTACAGAAAAGATTGGCTTGTCAATGAGGCAGAGGGTGGATATCGACCCCCTTCTTCTGTGTTTGTCAGCCTGTAACCTATTTAAGAAATGGCCCACAGCAATGAAATCCAATCAAACATCCTCTCTAACTCCCCCCTCTTCTGGAACACTGACAGGGGCTTCAATCACAATAAAAGAAAATGAACCACTTATCATATAAATGAGGAGAAGGTAATTAATGGGTTACAGATTTCAACTGGAGAGGGCTCTTATTAAGAAGCAGGATTAAACTAGGGAGCATTTACACCTTTGGACCTTATTTAATGGTTTTTCTACACGGAGCACTTGGCTGTAAGACACAATGCAGGACAGTGGTTACACACGCCTTGCTTCTCCAAGTGGTAGGAATATTTCTGGAACCAACTTTTACAAAAGATTGTTTCCTTGTGTGGGCAGAGATGGAGAATTATAGCTATGTTGTGAATATGCTTACTCATAGAATTTGTATCTTGAGCACAAGAACAGGGGAGAATTCACATTGGTCTACATTTTTAACAGAATCAAATTGGTTCATACACAGGAGACTAAGATGAAGATCGGAGCACAGATATCCTTTAGAATATGCATGTCTCCAAATTTTTAAAATACAGTTTTCACTTGAAAAAGTTTACAAGTGAATATATTAAATAAACATACAGTACTCACAAAAATTGATGTATTAAGGAAAGCTGCTTGCAAGAATGCATATATAAGTACATATATACAACATACATTTGTGAAAGAAAATTACACATGAAAGCAATCTTTCCCACATGGCTGAATTTTTTAAAATCACAAATTGATGTAGAAACTGGAGAGAAGAGATTTGTGAGTGAATATATAGGAAAATGACAAGGCTCAGAAACAGATGGATTTGTCCAACCATATCTGAACTTTGGGGAGCATTTATACAAACAGACAGTGTTACTTTTTAAAATATCCCCCATACCCATACCTGTCAAGTATCCTGGATTGACCAGGATTTCCCATATTTCCGTGCTCGTTCGGCTCCTTTCCCGCTGCCATCCCATATTTTCAATGGCGGGGAAAGTAGCTACTGCACACGCGCGCCGCTGCCTCTGATGGCCACACATGCGCAGTAACCCATTTTCTGCCCGGCGCCTGGAAACTTATTGGGCATGCGTGCCCGGCTCCCGGATTTCCAAAACCGCAACTTGACGGGTATACCCATACCCACCAAATTTTCCTCTAACTTACCTGTTGAAGTAAGATGCGTCTCATACTTTTTAAGCACCAAAGACAGAAATCTTCCAGGCAGATCTTCAACTATCATGTAAAAACTTAAACAATGATTTACACTACTGTTTATGATACAGTGATTTTCCTTACCTGTCAGTCAGCTAGTTGATCACACATCTTTCTTGTTATAGTTTCAAGCAAAAAAGTTACTGATTTGTGACTAACGGCTAACAATTAATAGGATGGCAAACTACAAAACGGAGATGGTTCTGCACTTTTAATGTTGTCCATGAGGGGGCATTTTAGTATCCAACATGTAAGAATGTCTGAAGAGCTGTTTATGATCATATATGATGCCTCTTTGCATTTCTTGTTTAATATATTTTTATTAATTTTCAAATGAATAAACATACATAAAATCAACATTATACAATAAAAATGACATAATAATAATGACAAAAATATAAATGAACTTAAGAAAAACAAGGAAAAATACATTATGTTAACATACTGAACCATTACGCATATTACGTTTAGCATGCTCCTCAATTTCTATCCATCTTCATTTTTTCACTTTTTCATCATATCAGTTATACATTTTTAAACAACACTTCTGTTATTTATCTCTTATACCTTTGAATCCATATTTTATCAGATCCATAAATTTATCTATTACTTTAATATTACATAAAGAAGCATGTATCATTTTTAATAATAATAATAACAACAACAACAACACCCAGTGATATTTACAAGCCTTGAGGATCACAATTTTTAATATTTCTAATGTCTCCAGTCCAGAAACTCATATGAAAAGATACTGGTTTATTTCCTTTATCATCCACTAATACATATTCTACAAAAGGTCTCCATATTTCCCAAAACCTGTTTTCCTTTACTATCCCTTTTTTGATATTCAATTCCCATGTCAATTTATCATTGAATGCAATATCCCACATTTCTTTGCCTCTCTGCATTTCTACTGCAGGTGCATGTAGGTGTTTCCCACTCTTTGTCACTAGCAACTAAGGTGTTAGGTACCAGAGGTAATACAATGCTGCCACAAAAAATAGTAGCTGCAGATAGCCTTATCCTTCATTAATTTGTCTGATCCTCTTTTAAAGTTGTTCAGGTTGGCAGCCATCACAGCATCTACATCACTATGAAAGCAGACTCCAAGCCAATAGGTCTGTAATTTTTCCAGATCCCTCTCTACAAAAACTGGCCTTAAATTGGTTATTTGCCAGGGTGTTTTGGTGTTGTTGTTTTTTTGGCTTTTTTGGCACAAATACCAATCAGGGAAATTGCACACAGTTGTTAGAAATTTTCAGTTCTTTAAGAATTCTTTAGTGCTCAGATAACATGGATAGGTGACTGGTGATTTGTTATAAGGTCTAGCACTTCAGTCTTTTGACACCAGTATATGCTTCTGTTTCTTGGAATGGTATCTGAAAATGACATTTGAGACACACATATTTGTTCTGTGTCCTTTGCTATGCAAACAGATGCAAAACCTCACAAAACAGGAAGCTAAACTTTGTGCAGCATACACCAAAACAAAAACCCAACAAACAATGCCCATTTACTCTAGGCAGCTTCTCCACAATCTCCCAATCATCCTTTTATGCCTTCGGTAATGTTCATGACTGGGGACTGCTGCTGTGGCTTAGTGGTTAAGATGCTGACTGGAAGGTTAGCAGATCAGCAGTTTGAGACCCGAGAGCTGCACAATGTAGTGAGCTCCTGTCTCTGTCTCAGATCTTCCCAACCTAGCAGTTTGAAAGCAATAAATTGCATGTAGATAAATAGGTACTCCTTTGATGGGAAGGTTACAGTGTTGTGTGCGCTCTGGAATTTAGTCATGCCAGCCACATAACCACGGAAACTTCTGCAGACTCAAACAGCACTGGCTCTTTGCCTGTAAACAGAGATGAGCACCAAGCCCTAGAGTAGAATATGACGCTTTCGAGCAAGGGCAACCTTTGCATTTACCTTTAAAATAAAGCAAGATTTTAAATGAACCTCTCAGAACTATGCTGCTGCTGCTTGTAAGGAATCCTGTGTAGCCCCTAACCATGCCTTGGCTAGGAATTCCACCTGGATGATGCCCAAGGCTAAACATCCAGGATTTTAATTAGCTTGACTACAGATATGGCCAAGGCCTGCACTGTCAGTTGGTAGCAGCGGCAGCGGAGGTGGGAGACAGGAAAAGCTTCAGTCATTTAATTTCTTTACTTAATAATTAGCAAAAAGGTTCAGGTTACAGTGTAGTTTCAACAAAACAGCAGGATTCAAAGACAAATTGGAACAGTCCAGTTCAGAGGCACGTAAAAAGCAATAATACCTATCTAATTTTGGAAGCCATAGAGGGCTTCCCAGCTTTGGTCTAACTCATGATTACAAGCATAAATCAGCGAACTCTCCAGCAATGCATATTTCAGCAATATAGCAGTCACCCCTCCCCACTCAAGGACCCATCAGGCTGTGGCCTGTCCATCCATCATACCTTGACCAGTCCAGTATGGAAATTATAGGGAACCTCCTTCTCGGATGTTCTGCACGCCTCCTTTTCT
Organism: Bradypodion ventrale; assembly: GCA_035047345.1. NCBI lineage: Eukaryota > Metazoa > Chordata > Lepidosauria > Squamata > Chamaeleonidae > Bradypodion > Bradypodion ventrale. The sequence goes on from JAWDJE010000006.1 coordinate 50,902,772, forward strand.
CATGCTTCAAGAATGCACCTCCACTTTCCTTGTTATGAGAATGGCCTGACTATGATTATTCTCAGGCCTGGCCACCTAGGTCCAGATAAAGTTTGCAGGCCACTTGTTGTGTATTGAATTAAATTTGACCACCATTTAATGTTCCCCTCAGTTTCTAAGTATCACGAGAATGGGGTTCGCGCCCTTTTACTCTGAGAAGCGCGATTGAGATCAGGTCCTCGATCACCCCACTCTCCTTCAACCAATCCTGTTAAAGCCCGCCAAAATGTATTTTTCGGCACCTGTATATAAGTCGCTGTGGTGCAGTTGAATTTGTGTTCTTAACCCTGTAATAAAGTTATGTGTTTGGCCTGTATTGCTGGCTGCTACTCATTATTTCTTGAACACTAAACCACTTTTCAAGACAAGCACATTCTTTTCTCCCATAGCAAAGGCACAGAGAATAGCCCAGCTACCTCCAGTCTTCCAGAACCAGGGTGCCTCCATTTCATACCTGTCAAGTTTTGGAAATAAGGAAAATTTCCCAGCAAATACGGGATACTTGACAGCTATGCTTATTCTTTGCTGCCCTCCAATGGCGGCAATAGGGCATTGCAGTCTAATTAATACGGGATGACGGCAGGGAAGAGGGTAAAATAAGGAGTTTTCCCCTGCCAGTACAGGATACTTGACAGCTATGCTCCATTTTGAAACCAACGATGGCCCTTACACTGCTATGTGTTGTCAAATCACATATGAGTTATGGTGACTTTAATAGGGTTTTCAACATATGTATAGCGTACTTGTATAAAATAAATCCTAGAGTCAGATACAACTGCCTTTCAAGGAAGGGCAATCTTTACTTTTGATGTTCATTAACCATGCTGGTGATCTTTTGCACTTTGTGGTTTCTTTCTTGATCTCTCAGTATACATGCCAGTTGAATAGTTGACCTTCCATTGTGGTTTCATATAATCGCCAAGTGTTATCAAGGGATTTTATCTTCTTGCCTTTCCCATGTTACTAATCCCTACATTCTGAGATATTTTATTGTTTGAAATCAACTGGGTACATGTTGGATTTACCTAGCAGTGAATGATTAACATATAATCAGACTGCACAGGGGCTGATTTTAGGGGGTGGGCAAGCTGGACAATCATCAAGGCAGTGGCTGACTGGGCCAAAGAGGACACCAAGGTGAGCTGAATTGTGGAGGCACTTACCTAAATTTTGTGCATCTTTTTAAAAATATACTGTCCAAAGTGAGGTAGGAAGAGATAATGGTAGTGGGGTGGGGTGGGGATATTAAAAGTTAAACCTTTGTTGGTTCTCATGTGTTGCATAGTGTGTTACCACTTCTCAAAATGCAGTTTTTCAAACTTTGCTTCATGCAGGTTTTGAGCATTATTTTTACTGGATAGTCATCCTGCGAGAACCATCCACTCTATAATGGTGAAGATCTGGGAAGTGTAACTGACATTATGTCCCATCCCAGTTGTTTTTCTTTAGAGTGGGCTGGAGCAATGTGGCTGGTGATGTACATTATGATGTTGTGTGCCTTATTATCAGAAGAACAGTCTCCCTGTGTGGGGTTTATGCATACTGGTGATGGTGTGATATGACTAGGTGCAAAGTCACACCTGTTTTAGCTATTTTTACACCTACTTGCTACTATTGATCTATGGGAGATAAATCACTGACATGCAAGATTGGTGTAAAGTTTTACCATTATTGCTCAGATCTGGAGCATCTAAAATACAAGTGCAAATTTGCTTCTTCACTGAACTGTCCATCACTCTGTTCATTTCAGGTGTATCAGTGATACATCATCCCTGGTTAGAAAGCAGGTACTGTATATCAGAGAATGATCTGCAAACAAGTTTAGGCTTTCTGTTGGCAAATCTGACATGGCAGTTATGTATCTAGCATGGTGGGGATTTTCCAAATTCTATAGCAGGGGTTCTCAAACTACAGCCTGCGGGCTGGATCCAGCCTGCGGTGCCATTCCACCCAGCCCACGCCCTAGTTCCCACCACCATCCTTTCCCCCTCTGCCTGGCTTGGCATGTCCCTAACACAGCTCCATAGCAGGATGGGTGTTGTAATAAGGCATACAACTTCTGCCCTGCTATGGATCGGCGATTGGGACACACCAAGCCAGGAAGAGGGGGAAAGGATGGTGGTGATGGTGGTGGAAGCAGAAGTGGCAGATGCCCACGTCTGCCCACATCTTTGTTGCTGCTCTGGCCAAATGTGGACAAGAACAGGCAGGACCCCTACTTCACCCACAGCAGGCCCGCAAGCAGGAAAGCAATGGCCACAGAGCCTGCAGGGCAGGAGGGTTGGGAACCAAGAGTTTGCTCAGCTGGGCAGACCGGATGCTTTAAGAACTGGCGCCGGCCTTTCCTATGCCTCTGCTCCTGCTTCCCTCTCGGCAGGATGGTTTTGATCTTTAAAGCCCTTCATGGCATTGAACCAGGTTACTTAAGAGACCGCCTCGCCACAAGGAATTCAGCCCGTCCTACTAGGGCAGACAGGAGGGGTTCACTGGTGGTCCCATCAGTGAAAGAAGTACATCTTATTGGGACCAGGAAAAGAGCCTTTTCCGTGTCTGCCCCAGCCCTGTGGAACCTCTTACCACCTGATTTGCGTATCCAGACGGATCTACTCCCCTTTAGAAAGAGGCTGAAGACATGGCTCTTTCAGCAAGTTTGGGGCACACTTGACTCTACCAGTCAGGCCCGGTGGCTGATTTAGCCTATGTGAGGGGCTGCCTCCCAGGCTTGGTTATTCTGTTTTAACAGGGCTAGGGTGGGGGTGGGTTGTTTTTTTAATGACGATTTGTTTGTGTTTTAGTGCTGGTTTTAATTGGGGTGTTAGGTTTGTTTTTAGTTATTGTCATTGAATTGTTTTTATTGTAATTTTTATTATATTGTTAGCCGCCCTGAGTGGTGTACCCACCAGGAGGGCGGGATATAAATGTGCAAAAATAAAAATAAAAATAAATAAATTGGTGGTATGCGTGTGGGACTGTTTTCAGGCCAGACTGGTGGCATGGAGGGGAGTGTTTGCAGTAGCGGTGGCGCTGTGTGTGGGGAATGGTGGTGGTGGGAGTGTTGGTGGGCTGGACTGGTGTTCCCCCCCACCAGCACTGCCTTTGGCAGCAGTAGCAGCGGGAGGGAATGGTGAGGGCTCCGGGTGGCAGGGGGACACCAGTCCGGCCCGCAAACAGTCTGATGAGGCATGATCGGGCCCCTGGTTTTATAAGTTTGAGAACCCCTGTTCTATAGCCTCCTAGGCAGTGTGATACCAGTATAGGATTACACAGTTAATCTCATTGTGCTGAAACTATTTCTTCGCCAATATCCAATCATTCTTCTTTGTTGGAAATTTAGTGGTGTCCATCCATCTAAATTAATCTATTTCTTTTTGCAGCAGCAGAAGGAAATAAGCTCTCTTTTTTTGTATTTATTTGCCTCACTGTGTATTCTTATGCTAAGATGTCTTACATGTGATAACAAAAAGACAAAAAAATGCTAGTAACCTACATGAATTAAAAAAACAAATCACTAGCCCCAATTTTCTGTGTTTTCCAGCAAAATAAGCCATCAGTGTTAGACTGTATAATTGACATCACTGCTTAGGGAACAAACCTATGAATCTTATTAGAGACAATTCATTACTTTAAATCCACCCTTAGGATGCAGAGCTCATCAAAGGAACCTCAGGAGGCTGCAGCTGAGAGGATGAGATGATTTGAAGCTACAAATCTACAGATTTGCTGTAATTAACCTGAACTAATTATTGTCATGCATTGGGTCAGACATCCTGGAGACAGGTATTTTGGCCTAGTTTTACAGGCTCTTCAGTTTTCACAAAACAAGTGTTTTACTGGGGAAAGGACCAAGATCTCTCTTGCTAAATCAAACCAGTCCTCACAGCAGGGCAAAATGAACAAAGGTGAGCCATCTCTTTCTTTAAAAAACTTCACTGTAAATCTGTAAAATTTAAATTATTAGAGTAATGGTGATGATTGCATAGAAGCTGGAGAGATAAAAGCACTATAATAATTGCATGCCGTCAAGTAAATTCTGAGTTATGGCGACCCTTTGTAGGGTTTTCTAGGTAGAGAATACACAGGCTTGGTTTACCATTCCCTTTTTCTGGGGGTATTCTATGATGACACAGGCTGGCTCTTCTCCCTGGAGGCACAGTGGGGAATCAAACTCCCAATGTCTGGCCCTGCAGCCAGATACCTGCTGAGTTATAACCACTGAGTTATCTAGCTAGCTAAAAAGCACTGTGCATTAGTCTAATTCAGATAACTGGGAAAACTGGTAGTAACCTAATCCATACCTGTCAACCACCCCGATTTGGCCGGGAAAACCCCGTAATTTGACGTCTATTGACGTCATAACCTGCCCCCCGCTGCCAAAAACCCGTAATTTGACAGCGGGGGAAAACACTTTCTGCACATGCGCGGAAGCACTACGCTGCTTGCGCAGCCCCTACACAAGCGACGTAGCGCTTTCCGCGCATGCGTGGAAGGGTTTTACCCCTTCCACGCATGTGCGGAAAGCGCTACGCCGCTTGCGTAGGGGCTGTGCAAGCAGCGTAGCGCTTACGCGCATGTATGGAAGGGGTAAAACCCTTCCACGCATGCGTGGAAACTGACCTGCGCACAAGCGATGTGCGCAGGTCCTGTTTTTGCGGAGCCGCGGGTTGACAGGTATGACCAGTTCCAATAGTGAACTCATCTCACATGTGAAAAAGGTCATGCTCAAGATCTTACAAGCTAGGCTTCAGCAGTGCGTGATAAACTTCCAGAATTACAAGTTGGGTTCCAAAGAGGCAGGGGAACTAGAGACCAAATTGCCAACATTTGCTGGTTCTTGGAGAAAGCAAGGGAGTAGCAGAAAAAAAGTCTACTTCTATTTCATTGACTACATCAAAGCCTTTGGTTGCATGGATCACACCAGACTGTGGAAAGTCCTTAAAGAGATGGGAGTACTAGACCACCTTCCCTTTCTTCTGAGAAATCTGTATGTGGGTCAAGAAGCAATAGTTAGGACAGGATACAGAGCAACTGATTTAAAATAGGAAAAGGAGTACGACAGGGCCGTATATTGTCACCCTGCTTATTTAACTTATATGAACTTATATGCAGAGTAGCCAACATAATGCAGAGCTGGATGAAGCACAAACTGGAATTAAGATTGCTGGGGAAAATATCAACAACCTGAGATATTCAGATGGCACTACCCTAATGGCAGAAAGTGAAGAAGACCTAAAGAACCTCTTGATGAGGGTGAAAGAGGAGAGTGCAAAAGCTGGCTTGAAATTCAACATCACAAATACTAAGATCGTGACATCAGGCCCCACCATTCCCTGGCAAATAGAAGGGAAATAAATGGAAGCAGTGACAGACTTTACCTTCTTGGGATCCAAGATCACTGCCGATGGTGACTGCAGCCATGAAATAAAAAGATGCTTACTTCTTGAGAGGCAAGCTATGGCAAACCTAGGCAGCATAAAAAGTAGATTTGGTGTATGAAAACCAAGACACAGGACACAGCCTCGGGCTGGGTTAACTCAGGTTTATTGCATCGTGGACAGAGGGAACATGAGGTAATGGCGGATCGATAGCTCTTTATATACAGTGGTAATACATTTGAACGTGGTGCCATTGTAGCCCATTGGCTACTGCCTGCGTGACGTCATTGTGAGTCACGCCCTTCTTGTCCAGGTGTAGGTAGTGGCGGGAAAGCTTCCCGCGCTGCTGCCTTTGATGAGATCGGACCAATAGAGCTTGGACGCTCGCTGCTGCCAGCTGGTGGACATTAGCTCGCGTCTTCATTCAGGGTTCATATGATACAGCTGAAGGTTACATTGTTGCTATAGGCGAGGTTCAGATACATTGTAATCCATGTGGAAGGTAAAACCCTTAGAACACAACATCCCTCCCCCCTAGGACGAGACAACGTCTCGAGCCCATGCTTCCAGACACTCCCCCTCCTAGGAGACAAAATCTCTCAGCCAAGATGGCTTGTTTCGAACACGCTGGGGTCTCGATGCGGGCTGCCTCTCCCCGGGTTTGCTACCTTCTCTTTGTCCCCTGGTTTCCTGTCCTGTAATTTGAGAGGGAGACTCGTTAGTGACTTGCCGCGGCTCTGCGGCGTTGTTGGGAGGTGTGCTCTTATTTAGGGAGGAACCGGGGGCACTGGGGGCTAACGAAAACCCCCTCTTCTCGCTTGGATGGGTGGGGGAACACTCCTGAAAACCCCCCCGGCTCGCTAAATCAAAATCTAAAGTCCATTCGGGGGCAGCGGTCGCGAACTCCTCTCCCCCTTCCCCCGCCTCTGACGGAACTGGTTTATCAAAAGGATATGAGTCGGGGCCGCTGCTTCTTCCTTCCCCCCTTGCTTGGGACTGTTGTCCGCTGCTGTCTCCCCCTTGGGTTACGCGGGTGGGGGAGAACCCTAACGCTGAATCTTGTTGGGGATCCTCACTGACTGGCCCATTGACTCGGTGCCTCAGTTGGTCTGCGTGTCTCCTCCAGAGGAGACCGGTGTGGGTTTCGACTCGGTACGACACTGGCCCCGTCTGTTCTACAACCGTCCCCGGCACCCAGGCTGGCCCCGCGCTGGCATAGTTCCTGCAATGGACAGGGTCGCCGGCGGCGAACCCTTTCGAGACTGCCAGCCCCACGTTTTTTCCCTTATCCTCAATTCTTGTGGGGTCCAGCCTGGACAGGAGTGTAGTCAGTTTCCGCCGCATCAATAGCTCTGCCGGCGAGTAACCTGACGCTAAGGGGGTCACCCTATACGCTAGTAAGAACTGACATACTTGGTGGTTCAGGTCCCCGGGGCCCATGCGCCGAAGCGCCTCCTTCGTTGTACGCACCAACCGTTCCACTTGGCCATTCGTGGCCGGGTGAAACGGCGCGGACGTGACATGCCGAATGGCATTCGCCTCCATGAATGCCCCGAACTCTGAGGAGGTGAAGGAACTCGCGTTATCGCTGACTAAAGTGTCGGGTAACCCGAACGTTGAAAAGACTCTCCGCAGTTGGTTAATTGTAGTGGTGGAGGATGTGCTCTTTACCGGAATGACCTCCAGCCACTTTGAGAATGCATCCACCACCAGGAGAAACATGGTTCCTCGGAAAGGGCCAGCGAAATCTACGTGCACTCTGGACCATGGCCCCCTTGCTGTGTCCCATTCCCTATGCGGAAGCCGGGCCGCCTCTGGTCGGGACCCCTGGCACGCCTCACAAGTGCCGACCATGTGCTCAATGTCCTCGTCCAGCTGTGGCCACCAAAAGTAACTGCGGGCCAGCGCTTTTGAGCGAACGATGCCCGGGTGGCTGACGTGCAGCAGTTTGAGAACCCTCGGCCGCATGGGTGTTGGGACCACCACCCGTTGGCCCCACAACAGGCACCCCCTTTCTAGGGACAACTCTAGCTTCTTCCGAAAGAATGGGTCGAATTCCTTGCTTGGGGACGATGCTGGCCACCCTTTCTGCACCCATGAGCTGACTTTCGCCAGCGTTCTGTCCTTGCCTGTCGCCCTGGCTATATCGGCTGGTACTATTGGGGGTTCGTCTAAAACCTCGATTAGTAACACCTGGCGGTCTCTTCCTATTCTGGCTTTTTGGTCGTCCGTCAAGGGCAAAGGGGATCTCGACAGCGCATCAGCATGGCTGATCTCCTTTCCAGGCCGGTACTCCAACTCGTGTTGGTACGCGTTAAGAAAAATGGCCCATCGCAACATTCTCGGGGACAGTATCTGCGGCGTGGGCTTGCCTGCCGTGAAAATTCCTAACAGGGGCTTGTGATCCGTCACGATTTTGAATGGGCGGCCATACAGAAAATCGTGAAACTTTTTGGTCCCCGCTACTATTGCCAATGCCTCCCTGTCGGTTTGCGCGTAATTTCGCTCTGCTTGGGACAGGGACCTTGAGTAAAACGCCACTGGGGCCTCCCGACCGTCATCCAACACGTGGCAAAGCACCGCCCCCACCCCCACCGGTGATGCATCACAGACTAAGACCACCGGCCGTTTGGGGTCGAAGTGTGTAAGGATCGCGTCCGATGTTAAAAGTTGCTTAAGTTCGTTGAACGCCTTCTCGTGCTCGTCACCCCACATCCATGCCTCCTCCTTCTTAAGTAACCGATGAAGCGGTTCAGCCACGGAGGCTTTCCGCGGAAGGAATGTATGGTAGAAATTGAGGAGCCCCAGGAATGACTGCAGTTCGGTTTTGGATGTGGGGCGAGGGGCCTTCTTAATGGCTGCTACCTTGGATTTGGACGGCTTAATACCCTCAGGTGTGATCCGAAACCCTAAGAATTCGACCTCGGTTTCGAAAAAAACACATTTGTCCTTCCTCAGTCTCAGCCCCGCTTTCTCGAACACAGTTAGCACTTTATCCAATCTCTTTGCCAGTTCGGCCTCACTCCCCCCTGTTATCAATACGTCATCAAAATAAGGCAACACCCCCTCCAGCCCCTTCAGGAGGCGTTCCACAAGCGACTGAAAAAGGCCGGGTGCCGAGTTCACGCCGAACTGTAAGCGCGACACCTGGAACGCTCCTTTATGTGTGACTATCGTTTGTGCCGCGGCCGTGGCGGGAGTTACGGGGAGTTGTTGATAGGCTTGTGCCAGGTCGAGCTTAGCGAAACACTTTCCCCCATTTAGCCTGGCCAAAAGGTGGCTGACCACTGGCACCGGATATGCATTAGGGCGAATCGCCTTGTTAATTGTACACTTATAATCAGCGCAAATGCGCGCCTCCCCGTTAGCCTTCAGGGCTGTTACGATTGGAGTTTCCCACTCCGCGGAATCAACAGGAATAAGAATCCCCTGGCCCACCAATTTGTCCAGTTCCGCCTCTATTTTGTCCTTTAGTGCGAAAGGCACCCTGCGCGGTTTGAGTCTTATCGGGCGGACCTCCGGGTCTAGGTCGAAGGCTACAGGGGGTCCCTTGAACTTTCCAAGTCCTTTTTCAAACACGGTGGGGTGCGCGTCACACACCGCTTGTATCGGATCCGCGCCCACGGCATGCACCCCCCCTATGAACAAACCCAAGGGCTGAAACCACTGCGTCCCTAGGAGGCTACAATTCCCCCCTTTGAGAACGACTAACGGGAGTTCTGCGGAATGTCTTTTATAGTGAACCCGAAATTTCCCGACCCCCAGCACTGGAATGCTGTTCCCTTGTACGTCTCGTAGCGTGGACCTCAGAGTCTTAAGCTTGGGCCGCGCTTGGGGGTCGATCTTCAAGAACTCTTTCTGGGGAATTATGGAATAATAGGACCCCGAGTCAATCTCCATCCTAACGGGGGCCCCTTGTACTATTACCTCAATGAAGTAATGGTTTTGTCCCGCGGACACGCTGAACACCGTGTCGTCCTCACTGCCGTCCGAGACGCGGCCCACGCCGTCCTGCTTCCTCGTGGGTCGGGCGCCATCTTGGGGTCTCGCTGGACGGTCCGGTCTGGCCGAACGGTCTTTCGACTGCCTCCGGCCCTCTTTCCGATTTCTGCATGCCCTGGCGATGTGCCCGCGCCGGCCACAGCTGTAACATTCGGCTTTCCTGAAAGGGCACTTCGCACGCTCGTGGGCCGCCCCGCAACCATCGCAGCGGCGCCCCCCTTTCCGGACTTTCTGTACCTCTTCGCCGTCGCTGCCATCTGTAGAGGACCTCGAGGTTCGTCGAGTCGCGTGCACCGGCTGTCCTGACTTGCCACGCACCGAGCTTTCCGCTTTGCTGGCCCTAGGACGCCACTCACGCCACTCGTGTATTTCGTCCACTCCCGCATTCGTGGACTCCGCGGATTCCGCGGTCTCTACGACCTTGGCCAACGTGGGTGGCGGCTCCCTGTTCATCAGGCGGCGCTGCACTTCCTTGTCCTTCAGGCCACACAGCACGACGTCCCTCATGATCATCTCCAGGTTGTCCCACTTGCAGGGAACGGCGGCTACCCTCAGGGCCTCCACGAACGCCTCTACCGACTCATCCGGCGCTTGGACTTGCCTCCAAAACGCACTCCTAGCAGGAAACATTGCCTTCGAGGGTTGGAAACGCTCACGCAGCAACTTCAGTATGTCGTCGGTTTTGAAGTCGTCCAACGTCTTCGGTTCGATCATGCCCACCAGCGTCCGCTTGGTCTCTACACCCAGCATTCGGGTGAGGATGGCCCTCTTCCTTTCCTCGTCGTCTTTGACTTTGAGTTCCACCAATGCCGCCTTGAAATCCATGTTAAAGATGGTCCAGTCTTGCGGCTTGGTAATATTGAACCCGCTCTGTGTCCTGGCACTTTGGGAATCCATAATCCCACCTTCGTCGCCAATTTGGTGTATGAAAACCAAGACACAGGACACAGCCTCGGGCTGGGTTAACTCAGGTTTATTGCATCGTGGACAGAGGGAACATGAGGTAATGGCGGATCGATAGCTCTTTATATACAGTGGTAATACATTTGAACGTGGTGCCATTGTAGCCCATTGGCTACTGCCTGCGTGACGTCATTGTGAGTCACGCCCTTCTTGTCCAGGTGTAGGTAGTGGCGGGAAAGCTTCCCGCGCTGCTGCCTTTGATGAGATCGGACCAATAGAGCTTGGACGCTCGCTGCTGCCAGCTGGTGGACATTAGCTCGCGTCCTCATTCAGGGTTCATATGATACAGCTGAAGGTTACATTGTTGCTATAGGCGAGGTTCAGATACATTGTAATCCATGTGGAAGGTAAAACCCTTAGAACACAACAGGTACTGTATCACCCTGCCAACAAAAGTCTGTATAAAAATCAAGTGATGATCTTCCCAGTAGTTATGCATGGCTGTGAGGCTGAGCACTGAAGAATAAACGCTTTCGAACTGTGCTGCTGGAGAAGACCTTTGAGCGTCCCCTGGACTGCAAGGAGAGCAAATCAGTCAATCCTAAAGGAAATCAACCATGACTGCTCCTTGGAAGGACTGAAGCTGAAGCTCAAGTACTTTGGCCATCAAATATGAAGAGAGGACTCACTGGAGTCCGTCAGGCATGGCACAAATATTAAGGTGGCCCATGGAATATTCAGTTTAGGTGTGGGTGGTTTTTTGGTTGATTAAATTATTATAATCAATTAAAACTTCTCTGTAGAACCATCCTTTGTCACTAGCTGGCAGCCTTTCCTAAGTTTTCCCAGTTACATGGAGACCTAAAATATTAAATTTTCCATTTGTGCTTCTGCAGGAGGCTCAGATTCTTCAAATAGTTGAAAGGAAGAAACAAAACATTCTGCTACCTGGCAAAGTGATGGGGGAGGAGAATAAGCAGATTCAAGTGAAGCTAAATGTTCCTGCTAGTCATAGTATATTAAATGACTTCTGCTGTATCTGAACCATTTCCCTCCCTGCAGTGCAATCTTATATGTATCTTCTCAGTAGTATGTTCCATTGAATTCAGTGGAACTTGTTTCCAATTAAGCATGTATTGAATTACAGTATACTCATATTTTCAAAACAAAAACTTTATGCACAATGATGGAGAGGGGTGGGTGGACTTCCACTGATGAGTAAGTTGTGAGCTGTTTTCTGGCCCCAATGAAAATGTAAACACAACAAAGATTAGGGTTGACATTGTGGTTTTGCATGTAATTAAGATTAGGTTTTCACTTATATTTCCTAACTCCGGTTAGAATTCCATTGTCTTCCTTTAAATATTGCAAGCTTTAAACAACCAAAGCATGATATGTCTACTTTGTTACAATGAAATACATGAATAATTGTGTAGGCCACTTTGTCCTAAAATCTTGCGCGGTGTGGGCCACATGTTGTCCTGGCTGTTTCTTGTTAAATGAAGAGAAGGAAAATCCTTGATTGTAGCAAGTGGTTAAATTTAGAGAAACTGCTTACAACAATTCAGGATGCAATGGTACACAATGGCTATCTTGCATGTCTCATTCTTTGTGAATTCTGTAATAAACTATGACTGAGGGACTAAAATATCCTGGAACAGGAAGGTCAATGCACATCTTGTCATATTGCAAAGGTAGCAGAGAAGGGTGAGAACACAGGCTTCTTTAAGACCATCCAGTGAACTCATAGCAGAGCTGGTCTGAGGACTTCTCACATTTGTAGGCATTATGCTGCTACAAAATTTACCTCTATTAGTGTGCTTATTTGCCGGCTGTTAATTAACCATTGGCTCAATTAAGGACCACAGTGACAGACAGCTCAGGAAATGATTTTGTCTCAAGGGAAGCAGGTTAACTGCAAGGTTCTTCTAGGTTAAGTACATAGGATGGCCCCTTATGCTTTGCCAAAGGGGGTAGGGGTGGGGTGGGGAGAGGAGGAGGTCATCGCCAAAGAGGAGGACAAAAGAGGATATAAATTTGCATGCTCTAATTATTTATTACTTTATCTAAATTATTTGAACTGTTTCAATTTTTGAAACAATTACCAGAAACACAATATCTCAACATAGCCAGAAAGGCTTGAAGCAAGGGATTTAAGTATCCCTCATTTTTAAATGGGGCTAAGATTTGACAGCTCTTAAAAAAAAAAAAGAGGGCATTATGAGTAGAGGAAGGTGCTCTGGAAAATAATTCATTTATCAGCCAAGGGGCCAGTGGTTAAGAAGCTTGCCTTGTTAGCTGGAAGGCCGGCAAGTTGGCAGTTCGAGACCCAGGTACTGCAGGACGGATTGAGCGGCCTTCTCTGTTTCAGCTCCTGCCAGCCTCACAGATCAAAAGTAAGAAATTGCAACTAGATAAATAGGGACCACTTCGTTGGGAAAAGATCTTGGGGGCATGAAAGGAGCCTCATTCGGACATCCCCTGAGCGGATTTTCTCCAGAAAAAATCCTTTCAACACAGAATAATTTCTGACACAAAATTATTATAAGTAATATTTGACATTAATATAAAAACTGATAGTATATACATATTTACAAGCATGTTGCACTCAAAGTTATACAGCATGTTACAATCAATGAAAAAGCTTACCTCTGATAAAGTTATTTCAAGAAGTGTAGATATTCTTAATTTTATTTGCGTCAGGCTTTTGGTAGAGTCTTATTTTCCCAAGACGTTACTTAAGGTAGTCAAAGTGACTGCTTATATTCTTACTCTACCCTACCCAGGTGCAAACATGCTAGAGAACACCCACGGACAGGAATGCCTATCTAGACTACAGTTCTTTTCACCCGGGCTACCTAAAAAGAAACATACCTTTTATCTCCTAGCCAGGGCTAAACGGAACTCCACCAGGGAGGGTGACTTTATAAAATCAGCAGCCACGATTAAAAACTTCTTAGAACAAAAAGGGTATCCTAACCATATCATTAATAATCAATTTCAGCCCGTCTGTAAAACCCCTAGGGAAGCCTTTTTGACTCCCAAAAGTAAGGAACAATCTCACTTTATTCATTGTGCCTTTGAATATTCGCCCTTGGCATTTAAAATTAAGAATATCATCTCAAAATATTGGCACATCATTGAGGATATCCCAGGTTGTTCCCAGAAGCCCTTCATAGGCTTCAAAAAGACGCAGAACATTGGTAATATGGTTGTTCGTGCAGACGCTCTATGTGCCACTCCCTCGTCCATAATTCGAGGGCACTTTCAATGCGGGGGCTGTGCAGCATGTTGCTTCGCTATGGAAGCTAAAACCTTGATGATTCCTGGGGAACAATGTGAATATTTACTTACTGGGTGTACCAATTGCAATTCCCAGAATGTGGTGTATGCTATTATCTGCCCATGTGCAAAGTTTTACATCGATTGCACTGGACGCCCCCTGAAGGTCCGGATCCTTGAGCATCACTCTCGGATCCGGAGCCACTTACTCACTGCACCTCTCGTGTCGCATTTTCTCGACAACAATCATAGTGAAGATGATATTAGATTTATTGCATTAGAAAAGATACTTCCCAACTTATATGATAAAATAGACATTAACAACAAACTATTACGAAGGGAAGCGCATTTCATTCATTTATTTAATTCATAGCACCATTTCGATTAAACTCAGATCAGGATCTCAGCTGTTTCTTATAATATGGTTCACTGTCGGCTTAGGTACTTTTCATATGTAATATCCTCCTTGTATCTTTAAGAACCTTTAGTGTTCTCTAGCATGTTTGCACCTGGGTAGGGTAGAGTAAGAATATAAGCAGTCACTTTGACTACCTTAAGTAACGTCTTGGGCAAATAAGACTCTACCAAAACCCTGACGCAAATAAAGTTAAGAATATCTACACTTCTTGAAATAACTTTATCAGAGTAAGCTTTTTCATTGATTGTAACATGCTGTATAACTTTGAGTGCAACATGATTGTAAATATGTATATACTATCAGTTTTTATATTGATGTCAAATATTACTTATTACTTATTGTAGAAAACCAGTGGAAGATTTTCAAAAAGCTGTAAACCGGAGAGCTTCGTTTTCTCTCAGCCAGTGAGGCACTTTTCCTGCAGTAAAGGACTTTTTGTTGGATGGATTTTTGTCTCTTTGTGCTTTAACTCCGTCCTGCCATTGTTTCTATACAAAATTATTATAGCCAACCATAGATACAATAGGCATTAGTACAGGGGTTCTCAACCTACAGCCCATGGGCCAGATCCAGCCCGTGGTGCCAATTAGTCTGTCCCCCACCCTTGCTCCAGTCGCTACCACTGCTGGAATTGACTGTGGACTCATTTATGGCCATCATAAACACGTTTATGACAGCCATGGATTCATTTATGGCTGCGGTCGATTTCGGTGGTAACAGTGGTGACGGCTGGACCACCAGTCCAGTTCGCCAACTGTTTGAGGGAGAGTGACCCTGCCCCCAACTTGAAAAGGTTGAGAACCCCTGCATTAGGATAAAGAAAAGTAAACTAGCAGCATTTTTAAAAATGCATAGAACTCTCATGTACTTCCAATGGATGCCACTACAGAATAATTGCTAATATCTCAGGAGATGTGACCAAAGAAATCCCGCTGGAACACTGTGTTAAGTGGTATTTCTATTCCGTTTAGATACCTTCCCCTGAACTACTAATCTCATAGCTTCTTCGAAGTCAGCAAAGCATATTATCTGAGTAATCATAAAACTGGTAATGTCTTTGTGTATTTATGCTTTCCTTTATGCAAAGTGTGTGCTGTTTTCAGTCCTAGATCTTTAAGATACAGTACTATATATTTGAAACATAATCTGAAATGTGCTGTTAAATCAGCAAAACAGAATATTAGAATGTTGTGTACCATATAAATTTATACAGATTAGAACCACAGGTAGACATACTTAACCCAGTCTAATTGATATTAGTGAGCTTTAAATCAGACATTAGAAAAAAAGACCCACAGTTTGAAGCAAGTCTGCTCTAAGTATGGTCAAAGTCATTGAAATGTAGCAGATAAAGCAAGGAACTCAGACTCAGGACATCTGGGTATGAATTTTCACTCAGCTACAGAAACGTATTGGGCAATGGCAATGGTAAAACCAACTCTTAAGTAGCTCACTGAAAACCCATTTAGGGTTGCAGTATATTTGGTGCAACTTGATAGCAAAAAACACATACTCTAGGTAACCAACCCAATGAACTGGATCCAGCCTCTATTTTCTTTTGGAAGAAGTGCTCCATTAGCAGAAGGTGCTTCCACATCATTTGTTCAAGTGGTCTTCCTGCCCTCCCCACACACCCACAGTTCACCCTATTTGTTAAGTGCCCATGAACCTCTGTGCTCCAATCCCGGGGTGTGATTTGTTGCTATAGGGTAGAATGGAATCCGGAATCTGCATGTGCCTGAACCTGGATCCAACCTGTTATGTATTTGCTTGGTATTCAGCAGATTTATTAATTTTGAACAAATTAAACCATACCGCACAGTATGTTTACAAGGGATTGTCAGCTACTGATTATAGTAATTATGTGCCTTCTAGTTGATTCTGACTTATGCAACTCTTTCTGTGGTTTTCTAAGTACAGAGTACTCAGAAGTGGTACTGATCCCTTCTGCTGGAGGCATTCTGGAACAGTGTAGCTTGCCCACAGATACAAAACTTGGCTTTTCTCCTGGGATGCATAGTGGGCAAACTCCCAAACACAAACTAAACTAAGTCATACTGTAAGTGGTTTTAAAAGGACAATGATCTAAACTAAATGCTCCAGAAAGAATGTCTATTGTTCATTAAACCATCAAGGGCATGTTCCTTTCTAGAAAACACAAGTTTAAACCCCTTATTTTTAAAATCTATTGGTTAACTGAGCAATGAAAAGCTTCTTGCCTTCCATAATGGTCATTTAGGCCATCAGATTACTCTTTGTTATGTCCTTTAGCTGCACTCCTTGCTGCTGAAGCACCTCAGTTTATTTATATTCCTGTTTTTCAGTACTTAAAGCTGCCATCTCACAGGTGGAATTAGGCTTCCAGACCTTATATACATCAGGTCAGAGCCTGGAATATTATTTTTAGAGCAATTGCTTCTGTTTGTCGTTACTCTGACATAGGTAGATTGGCATTACTCTTATTCTAATTGCAAAAGTATTTGTTGCTTTGTGTGCTGTTAATGTATTCATACTGTAGATGCCAAAAATGTAGGGAAATACTCAATGACTCAGTCACATATTGCACCTTGAAAATTTTTCCTCAAATGCAAAAGACTGAAAAAACCAGTTTTTCTCTTATCAATCAGAAGTGTTGAGGCATTAAACTTTTAAATTACCATCAAAACACCCCCAAAAGTACCTGCAAATTCGTTTTAAAAATAACTTCTGAAAGTAATTTTGAAGTATTACTTGTTGAAGCAAAAAGTAATTCCAACTTCTCTTACATTATTTTTGGAATGCAATGCAGTGTCACACTTACTGCCCTGAAGATAAATAATGCTAACCATATTACGGTATTTTTAACTAGTTACTTCCAAACTCTTTGTCAGGTAGGGTTGTTAGTGAATTTTCACAATTTCCCCTTTATTTTTATTTTATTTTAAAAATATAGAATGTTTTTATTATCCCTGAAAAGCCCCTAACCACTAGGCTTATGTTCACAGAATCACCACTCTCCACATGCATCCATGACAAACACCTCTGTGTAAATAAACACGAGACTCCATACAGTAAATAAATGCATTTATACAGGGCTCGCAAAAGCGAGCAAGAAAAACTCCTGCTTAAATCAATGAAGCAGGGAACCTGAAAACCACTCGGAAGTCTCTCCATGGGCTTATATTGGGGGAATTTTGAAACAGCAAAGAAACTGAGAGTGAATTAGAAAGGAAAAGCGGGGTTGCTTGAGTTTGAGTATCCCATATTTGGATTTCAATCAGAATTTCCTGGAATAAGTGACAGTTTCTCAGAAATCCTATGATGTAGATGCCCATATTTGGAAATATTATTTTTGATAGGGTGTTGGGGTCCTGGGGGTACCCAATGAGGCTTGGCTGTGTTTAGCAGAGCAAAGCGGCTAGCAGTGTACACAGTAACAGCTGGGAGAGATTTCTACACCGACAAGCAGGTTGTATAAGGAAAATAGCTTTACTTTTCAGCAAACACAGGAGAAGCAACAAACATATGCCTGAGATAAGCAGCTCTCAGTACAGTTGGCAGCTGTCCATAAGAGATAGCAAATGTCCAAGCAAACAGTCTTACGCAGAGATTACCTTTGAGCAGATGCAAGCAGTAGTTTCCTTTCAGTGCAGTAAGCAGGCTTGCTATTCAGTTGCAAACATGAGGCAAACAGAGTTCAGTCCTTAGAAGCCTTTTGCAGTATCATTGCAGTCAGTATCCAGCCTCATAGCTCATAGTTCCAAGGTTTACCATAGCTGCTAGCACTGTAGCACCATAGATCAGATAGCCTCCTGGAGACTGTAGCCCACAGCAGTATAGCCCTTGTGAATATAGCCCAAGAGAATGCTCAGAGTGCATTTCCTTTATAGTAGCAAAACTGCCGAGCCACTCTCTGATTCAGTTCAGCTGGGGCAGAGCACAGAGAGGCTCTTAAAGTGACAGACTGCGATTCAATACAATAATAGTGGGGACTACATAGACCATGTATCCTAACAATTTTAAAAATCATTTTCTTTGCAGAGGAGACGGTTTGACTTAACCCTATTAATGCCGGTTTGCCTTAAAATAGTGAAAATAATGTTGTAAAATTGTGGGATTGATCCTAACCTCTCAGCTTTGTATTTCAGCCCAGGAAACCTCTCAAGTAGTGACTGGATAATTATCCACAGCCATTCCTAAATGCATTTAGAAATTAAATTAAAAGTTAAATTGGGGTAACTCTTGGGGTAACTCTTAGTCATTTCCTGCCTAATCACTGCAATGTCTACTGATCCTAAGTAAAACTGGATAAACCTTCCCTCAGGAAACTAATTAATTGCCACTTCCTGTGTCATTGTTCAGCGATCCAGCCAACTACATCCAGATGTTTGCAGCTGTTATTCTTATTGTGGGGGATATTGTGGAGGATACTGAGGAAAAAGCGCAAGATACAGATGGATACAGAGAGGCCATTTCTTATTGGCGAAATGGCTTCTCCCGCTTCTGATGAACTTTAAACTGATTGGCTCTGTACTTTTGGATTCTCGCTCTGATTCATCTACACTTTACAATCTGTGATATGATTTGTCCCATACTCAGTGGTGGGCATCAGCAGGTTCGCACCAGTTCGCCAGAACCGGTAGCAGAAATTCTAGCTGTCCCCACCCATCCAAATTTTAAAATAAAGTAGTCCTAATTCAGGTGTAATGCAGGGCTTTCCCCCTGGCCATGCCCACTATACCATGCCCACAGTGTGCTAGTAAAAAAATTGGAGCCCACCACTGCCCATATTGTGTGGGGCTTGGAATGCACTGATTATGCAAACTTTTGTATCAATGATTTGTAATCCTGATTGTTTTATTTTTAAAAATCTTTATTGCTTTTCATGCTTGTATAAACTGTAACACTTACCTTTAATCAGTGTAAATATTTCTTTTGTGAACATAGTATAAGACGTCTTTTGTATCAATTGTATCTTTTGTATCCTGGGTATTTTCCTGTGTTAAACTGCCATAGTTAGACTTGCCCTTAATCTCCCCCTTGTAAAACATTATAAAAACCTTGCCCTGGTCTCAAATTAGACTTTTCCCAAATTAGACAGCTTGGTCATTTTGTGGGTGAGACTTTGCTTTATTGAAATTGCGCCATTCAATGAAATAAGGTTTTATTTTTAACCCACAATCTTATTTTGTCCGTGGTTCTTATTCATTTCTGCTGGTGGGCGCTCCTTCAATACAAAGGTAGTTTTTCCTCCTTCGCCCGGTGACCTACAGGTCCACTGTACCTCCAGGTTAAGGCTATTGGATCATCCACTCAGGTCCACAGTGTGGAGTTCTTTTAAGGTAACATGGTTGTCAGGTGAGCGAACCCTTTGAGATTTCAAAGAACTCTGAGATGAGAGGGTAGATCCTTGTGAAGTCATGGAAACAAGGCAGGTTTTTCCTAGCCTTTGTGTTGCCGCTGCCAGGTGTAGTGTAACAGGAAGGCACATGGTGCTCTTATTCCAACACCCTGAGACTTGACAACTCTAGGGACAAGTGGATATAGGAATAGATGGCTGAAATAAAAAACCATATAGCTCTCAGCTTTTGCATTCTGTCTGAGGAGTAGATTTGCTACCAAATTCTAGAAAAGGAAGGGCACAGATTATGACCAACTGAGATTCCATTATTTTCAGATCCTAAGCCAAAAATTATACCCTGTTCCCCCCAAAACAACAACAACAACAACAACAACACCAAGTCATAGCATAATTTTTAGGATGCTTGTAATATAAACTCCACCCCAGAAATAAACCCCAGTTAAGATCATCAGCCAGATGGATGTATTTAGTACGTCTGATGCAATACACAATAGACAAATTGAATTATAAAATAATTTAATATATAATTAATATAAATAAATAATATTATTGACATTAATACTTAAAATAAATGATAATATAAATTATAATTAAGTATTTGTAAATACCCAAGTGGGCACCTTTGTATGAGAGGTAAACACCTATATAAACAGATGAACCCGAGGCTTCATCTGTTTACATAAGCACTATGGGGTAGTATATAAGTGTGATTGCTTTGCTTTATTGCCGAATGACCAATTGGTGTACAGACATAACACAAATAATGTGCACACTTGATAACGAACCAATGTAGTTGTGCCTAATATAAATCTCCATAATTCAATATGTTATATGTTGTAAAGGACAACATCTTTATCTATAAAACAGAAGTGTGGAACCCACACCCTTGGACCTATATTGCTGAAATTTGGCACATACATACCTTGGGCTTGTGAGATCAGCAATGTGGGGGTCACAAAACTCATTTGGGGGTTTATGCCCCCCAAAGTGGGATACAAAGGGGACACCCCGTGACAGAAGAAAAAGCAACAAAATAGCAATTAACCTAATAGGAAACTCTGGGAAGGGTCACCAAGTCCTTATCTTGGTCTAATTTTAGGGTACTGTGGCTTTGTCCTGAACTGGATTAGATTTGGATCAGGCATAATCCAGCTGTTCCGTCAGTCTATTCCCTTTTCAAATCTTTTGCTGGCACCAGCAGATCTTGGCCAGCAGAGTAGTTCTACCAGTAAATCTCTGAGATTAGCTATCAGAAGAGGCCTCTGCTGGTGTTGGAGAAGTGATCCTAGAACCAATCAGGTTTGCCAGCTGATGGTCAAATAATAGACTCAGGGTGGAGCTCAGACAAGGCAAGGAGAATCTCAGTGATCCAGCAAGTTGGTCAAGGGAGTCTCTCTGAACAAGGCACAGAGATTAGATTATACAGACAGTATTAAACCAGTATTTTTCCAACACAGTTTCTACAATCAAGCAATATACATTCTGAACATGTTTAGTCAGCTCTTAAACATCATATGTGTCTCTAAAAGCTTTGCTTGGTTAAAAAGGCAAAACTTGTTCCAAAATTTGTGTACATGAAATGAGCCATTTGCTTTTACTATACCTGACAGTTACCAGCCTTGTTTGACTCCTTTCCATGCAAAGGCAAAAGGACATTTTTGTCAGCAGTAAATGGTAATGCTAATATTAGAGCCGTATAGTTATCATTGCCATGGCTGCTCCAGCCCTCCAAAGCGGTTTGAACCCAGATTAAAAACATCAAAACAACAACCTTCATCCAAGAAAGACTGGGCATCTGCTGCTATCACTTGTTTTAAACCAGCTGCTCTTAGCAAATGAAGATTGGAAACTGGCCACGAGTTTCTCTGGTGACATTTTTCAAGAGAGTTATTATTGTTAGGAATGTGCATTAGCACCAAAATTTGGATTCGGACCTCAGGTTTGAAATTAGCAATTTTAAAAATACAGAATTTCTGGATATCTGGAACTCAATCAATATGAATACTATACAGTCATTAAAATCCACCAAGAGGTAGAACAGTTGTTGGAACAGGGGGGCAGGTTGCTGGAACAGGGGGCAGTGGTAGGCATCAGCAGGTTCACACCAGTTTGCACCAGTTCACCCATCCAAGTTTTGAAATAAAATAGTCATAATTCGGGTGCAATGCAGGGCTTTCTCCCTGGCCATGCCCGCCATACCACGGCCACAGTGTGGTAGTAATTTTTTCTTTTGGAGCCCACCACTGCAAGGGGGCAATGACATTACCATCACTCAGTACTAACATGATGTGGCTTTTATCTATCCAAGAAACATGACACAAGCTTTGAGACCTTGTTATGGGGATCACTAATGAAATTAGTGGTGAGTGCATTAGGGACCAACTGAAACCAACAAACATCAATGAGAATCTTCGTTTAACTTAAAAAGCCAAAAAGACACATCCAACGGTTGGATGTCACAGGCTTAGCATAGGTGAAAAGATAAGAAATATTCCAAGAGGAAAACAGGACTCCAATATTAGTGTTCTTATTTTTTTTTAATAAGGCAGCTTTTTGATCTCTTGCTGTAATCTTTCTGCTAAACCAATGGGATGTAAATAAAATGCACCTGAAAGTAAATGAATATTGGTTTTAGTACTGGAAGACGTGTACAGTAAACAAATATAGACCCATCTGGTAAGATTATATTCTCATGTTAAAATCCAAACAAACCTAATTTTGTGGATGAGACGGAGGTGGAATTTTCTAATGTAAAATATGCCTGTATTTTTATTCCTCTGATCATTCATGCCATAGAATATATTACGCGTTATAATGCATTTCTTGCTTGGGAGGAGTATAAATCATAAAATATTTTCTGTACTTGCCAAAGGAAATAGTCCCTTAGGACATGAAAATGTTTAAAACCTGCCTTGTATCAAAAGTTGCAAACAACAAAAATTAGAGACCTGTTTATGGCCAACTGTAAATCATATGATGTGACTAAAATAGCCATGTGTAAAAGTCAATGTAGAATAAACAATTCCAATAGAAAAATATAAGAAAGCAAAGCATTTCATGGGATTCTATGAATATATATTTGCAATGTCTTTTCCCCCTTTCTATCAAGATTTTATTTCCTGTACAATTTGTGTGGCACTCTAATGTTAATTATGGGAAAAAAAACAAATGTTTAGGGAAAAATTGTTCAGTGGATTGAGCTAATCTGTTTATAATTTCTCCAAAAAAATCTCCATAAAACTGCATGAAATTGCCTGTTTCATGCACCAGTGCAGGAATACATCAAATATTCTCTTTATCCAAATTTCTATTTAGTGTTGTGAGCGCCAAAGTACCTGCTATTTCCTTAATTCAAACATCATAGGATAGGTAGTTCATCCTGGGTTTTTCCTCCCGACAATAAAACATTACTGCATTTGACATGTATCTTTTTCTTTTTCCAGAGCAAGAAATTCTGAGGGAGTCAGGAGAGGGTCATTGCCTTCATCCACTAAAGACAGGGACATGTAAGAAGTTTATCTCACCAGAAAGGGAGAACCTCTTTATTCTTAGGACATAACTTAAACTCATTGGTGTAATACAGGGGTTCTCAACCTACAGGCCGTGAGCCAGATCTGGCCCTTGGCACCATTCCACCTGGCCCACTCCCTCATTCCTGCTGCCATCACCATCGCCTTGTCCCGTCTGCCTGGCTTGGAATGTCCCTAATGCTGCTCTGTAGCAGGGTGGATGTTGTAAGAAGGCTTACAACATCTGCCCTGCTATGGAGCAGCGTTAGGGACACACCAAATTAGGTGGAGGGGACAAGGATGGCAGCACCAGCAGTGGAAGTGGAAGCAGCAGCCGTCTTTCCTGGCCAAGCACAGGCAATGACAATCAGGACCCCTCATTACCACGGCAGTTTGGTAAGCAGGGAAGTGGTGGTATGGGAGGAGTCTTGGCGGACTGGACTGGTGGTGTGTAGGGAAGTGTTGGTGGCAGCAGCGGGCAACAGGGGGAGTGTTGGTGGTGGGGGAGTGGGGGGAGTGTTGGCGAGCTGGACTGGTGGCTTGGGGGAGTGTTGGCAGCGGCGGTGGCAGTGGTGGGGGAGGAAGTGTTGTCGACGATGGCAGCATGGGGAAAATGTTGGCAGCAGTGATGGCAACATGGGGGGAGTGTTGGCTGGACTGGTGCCCCCCACAGTGGTGGTGGTTGCAGTGGGGACACCAGTCTGGCCCACAAAGTCTGTGGGGGTGTGATCCGGCCCCTGGCTTAAAAAGGTTGAGAACCCCTGGTGTAGTAGAACCAGGGTTGTGGAACATATGTGGCCTGACTTTGGATTGTCTCAATTTGTTTCATGAAAGTTTAAGTCGGCTGATGCTTATTACTTAAGATCATACAATAATGGGTGGGATGGATGACATTGAACTGATTATATCTAGGAATACAAATCCTCATAAATCCAACTTCTTGGTTGATTTCATGATTAATTATATGCCTAACTCTGGACATGCAGATGCCTGGCACATTCTACATCCACCCCACAGAGAGAAACTTTACCTTTTATTCATCTGTGCACCAAAATTACATCTGATTGAATTATTCCACAGTCTCTTTCCCCTTTCTCTAACTAGGGTCAATATCTTATAATGACAATATCTCTATCTCAGATCCTGTTCCATCAGACAGGTTGATGGTAGTCCTACTTTTCTCCTCTTGTTCCTAAGCATCACAAAATCACTGCGGGATATCAGTTGGGAAGAAGCATAATCCCATTGGAACAGACTTCTTTGGAAGGGTTGATGATGGCTCTGCTGTACTTCTTTCTGCTTTAATTATCTTCTCTTAATTATGGATAGCATTTACATATGGGAAGTGTAATAATACTAATTTTGCTAGTGGATTTTACCATTGAGATTAACAGAATCAGGCTGAAGGCCCTGGTCTAAAGCACATTTGCCTAGAAGGCGAGGTCTTTAATCATATTACAGTATCTTTCTTAGTTTGGCAGTCACAAATTTTAACCTTGTAGGCTTTGTTGAACAAACCAGGGGCAGGCCAATCTTGTAACTTCCTTCCCCATGTCTTCATTGATGGAAACAAGTCTTTTGGATCTTAACTGAAACCATTATTGAGTCATGGGGTGTGATTTGTTTTGAGCTGATAGATTTCCAGTTTAAATTTCTTCTTGGCCATGGTCTTGCTAAGTTGGTTGAGCCAAAGCTCTATTGCCTCTTTCAGTCTTCCCCTCCCCTGAAATATGGAGGTGATCAGACTTTTTAAGTGATTTCTATTAACGCTGTTTACATTTTAGGCTTGTACTCTAACAATGGTAAGCTTGTCACTTTTGGGTATTTCCCAAAGGATTAAAGCACCTCCTGTATGCAGTTTTTGCCGCTTTTTCATTTTTCTAGAGGTTCTGATTGATGTGTCATTCAAGTAACTTTCCACCTCTTAATGGAACTTGGCAACTGATCACAAGTACTAATCTTTTTGTGTCCTGCTTTTGATAATTAACTTTTAAAAAAATTCTAATAACACTTTCATTGAAATCACTTTTTAATAAACACTTTCTCCCATAAACCTCTTAAAGAGATTACACAAGTGGCTTTTAAACAATTAGTCTTTTGAAAGATTTAATTGTGGAAGATAAACCTGTAGAAAAATCTAATGGAGGCACAGCTCTTCCACACTCAAGATTATCTATTTGTCACCCGGTGACCCATCTCCTTCGCACTACATTTTAATTTTTGTACCAATTATACTGTATATGGATAATTCCTATTAGCATATTTATGGTCATTGCTTCATATTTATTGTCTGCACAACTCATTAATCTTCATCTAGTGTGTATGGCTGACAGCTCAATCTATTTTGCAATCTTTGGGCGGCAGCCATACCCAAAAAGGGCTTTGTTTCCCCGTAAATAAACTGTGTTTGGGATCAGAGAACAATGCTGCATCATGCAGTGATTGACACAAGCCAGGGCTGCTAATCAAAAGTAGATTTTATTACCAGATGAGTCAAGTGCATTATGGGGCCATTGTTCTAGCACTGTCAGGGCAAGAGCGGATATGGTCAGTCACCTCCTCAAGATGGGTTGATTGTTCTCCAAGATTACACAGAGTCACCTTATTATCCAGCACAGACAACAAGGCAGCTCCCCCCAAACTGGCACCTTTTGCAGAAACTGCCTGTGCATTGAGTTGATTTGAATTGCTAATGCATAATCTGTCTTGCACAGATGTGCAATGAATATTGGGATGTTTTGCATGTCAGTTGAGGAGGCTGAAAGATGAGGTGATGATTATTCAATGATAGCTGCTGGACATCCGCCAACAGTTGAGTTCTAGCATTTTCTACTGACACCAATCAGATCATCTTGCAAAGCCTCTCTTCTTTTGTCAATTGGGTGACAATTTGTATAAGAATATAATACAGCCCCCTTCTCCTCTTCCAGTTGATATACTTAGCAACATTTTTGCATATTGATCTAATTAAAGCAACAACTGCAATTTCAAATAGGGTAAAAACAGCACACACAAGCAAACACACTATTTCTGGTTAATTATCTCAATCTTTTTATATTTCAATTTCCAATATGAAAGTTTATTTTTCAAAATCAACTTCTTCACAAAGTATCACCAATTTAACAAAATGAAAAGCATATAAAGATGTAGGATATTATTAATAGTGAATAGTTGTTATCAAGCATTTTACTAATATAAATGTAGAGGACACAATTTAATAGGTACTTTTATGGCATGACAGTAAGAAGAAACAGGGCAATGGCTAAAAGAGAAAAGTGATTACAATACCTTCTATTATAGTTATACCCTAATTGTACATTATATTTTGTTGAGAGAATTATCAGCTGATTTTTTAAACTTTCTACCAATAATCAAAAGTCCAGTGTGTGTCCTTTTAAAAAAACATTAATGGAATTGTGAGATAATCCTCTCATTTTTAGAAGGAAAAGCCCTTTTAGAAAATCCCATTACATTAACCACCAAATAATAGTAACGGCATGCCATCAAGTCAATTCTGTCCTATGGCAACCCTCTCCCGCATTTCCCAGGTTGAAAATACACCAGTGATTTACCATTCCCTTCTTCCCTAGGACTGTACAGCTTGCCATTGACAGTACAGACTGGATCTTCTAGCTGGAGGCACAGTGGACATAAAAACTTACAACCTCTAAATACCTAAACCATTGAGCTCTCCAACCAGCAATCAGGATGTATTTATTTGGTTAACTTATTTTTAATTTGTTGTGTATTTTGTTATTTGATAGTTATATATACACTGCCCAGATTGGGAAATTTCCCAAATGGGTGGTATAAAAATGCAATAAATAAAGACTGTAGCCCCTCCCCCCCGGTCCTTTGACTCTCCTTTTGGCACTCTGAACATTTTGAAGGTGTCACATCTAGTTCTATGCAGTTGTCTATCCTGAAAGTGAGGGGACTGCAGTGGCTCAAGTGGCTAAGATGCTGACTGGAAGGCAGGAGGTCAGCAGTTCGTTTCCCGAGTACTGCAGGACGGAATGAGCTCCTGTCTTTGTTCCAGCTCCTGCCAACCTAGCAGTTCGAAAGCAAGAAATTGCAAGTAGATAAATAGGGACCACTTCGGTGGGAAGGTAAAAGCGTTCCGTGTGCTCCAGTGTCTAGTCATACCTGCTACATGACCACGGAAAAGTCTGCAGAAGTAGACAGCGCTGACTCTTTGGCTTTGAAACAGAGATGAGCACTGAACCCTAGAGTCGGATACGACTGGCTTTCGAACAAGGGAAACCTTTACCTTTATCCTGAAAGTGAGCAGGGTGCAAAGGATGGTTGGATAAAGGATGTGCCCCTAATTCTTGAATCTCACATTCTTGAATCCTCACCCCATTAGGAAAGCCTGCAGATCTACATTAACACTGGATTTTTAAGGACAGATTTTCCAGCAGCACAAATGCTATTGGGTGGGGGAAGTACCTTCTTCTGGTCAGACTCATAGCCTTTCATGTGTCCAGGGTGACAGAAATGATGGAGGAATAGTTGAGCTAGAACAATCCCACTGAATGGTGTTTCCTAGAATTAAGGCATGATGAATAGGCCTTTCATAATAAAGGGTGTGCTATCAATTCCAATTTATGCTGACTCTACTAAACCACTTCTGTGTAATTTCTACCTGAAAACTCTGGAAATCGTTGCTGCTAAATTAGAATTGACTCAACTGCACACAGTTATTATTTTCAGTGTTTCTTAAGTGTGAAATACTCAGAAATAGTTTTCCAGTCCCTCCTTCTGGGGACACTCTGGAACCATGCAGCTTGCCCAAGGCCACACAGGTGACAGGAGATGTAAGCTCACAAACTACATATGCTCTTGGTGATCTCAGCTGGGTCTTCACCTCAGAAATACACTGGGGAATCAAACTCCTGGTCCAGCCTCTGAAGCAAGTACAGCACTCCAACCCACTGAGATATGGGGCTTTAAACACAGTTCCTACTGAAATCAGTGTACAAAGAGCAATAAAATGACTAATGACCTGCAGTTTTACAAATAGGAAATGGCAATAGCTTCTTGTACCAATGTATTACAAGCATTTTATGTACTGGATAGAAAACACTGTAACATGATTATTTTGCAGAAAGCATCTGGACTCACTGTCGTGATGACTGTCATACAACCAATCATAGAAATTGTAAATGAGTTTTGCTAATTTTTCTGCCAGTAGCTCTATCAATGCAGGCTGATTTCAGTCTTAGGAGAAATACCTGGGGGGGCGTGGCTAAGATGGTGCTGGAGTAAGATATGTTTCGATCAGCTTGCGCTACTTAATGAGTTTCTAATGAGTTTTTAAACATGGAAAATATAAAAGTAGGTCAAAATTATCAAAAAAGCAGTATTTCGAAGTCCTGGGATCTTTTTTATATTGACTGTGGCTGAGATTGGGGTCGGAGTTCAGAGATCGGGTGGAAAGTGAGGCGCGGCGCAGGCTGAGCCGAACGAGCTGCTACGAGGCCGGACGGGATCCCTATAACTGGAATTGGAACCAGGCTTTGGAACTTTATTTTTTAAATCGGATATACACAAAGGTGGTGGAGGCAAACAAGGTGGCTGTGGTGGAAAAGCGGAGCCCAGGAGGATAAGTAAGTTGGGAAGACAAGTACGTGGAAGTTGGAAAGAGGAAGGAGGGAGGACGAGAGTGCGTAATGGCGGCGAGCAAAGGGAAGATCAAAACTTTAAAAAGTACAGAAAGACAATTGGGGTGCCAAAAGGAAAAGAACGGAGAGTTGGAGTTGGACTTGGAAGAGGGGAAAGTAAAGTGAAGTGGAATAAAGAAAGTAAGGGAGAAAAGAGAAATAAGGAGAAAGAAAGAGAATAAAAGGTGGAGACTTGTTGCTGTTGGGGCTCGGAGAAGGGAGGAGGGACCATGCTCGGAAACCACCGCCGCGGTTTGGATTACAATTGTGGGATTATATATATAATTATATTTTAAAAATTTGGATCGAATATTTTGGCTTCTTTGGTTAAAAGGGTATATTTTTTCTTTTTGTTTGATTTTTTCAGACTTTTCCCCCTGGATTACTTCTGTAATATTGAGTGGAAAAACTGATTTGTCATTTTAAGATGTCTTTATTTCGTTTCCTTCTTTTTGAAGGGGAAATTATTTTTTTCCACTGAGATTTTGGATATACAGTTGCTGGGAATCTTTAACTGAGTTTAGGATTTTTAGATACAATATTGCAATTGGATTATAACAAAAAAAGCCATCATATTTGGTTGGATTATAATGTGGGCACAAGAATCCAGGAGCTGCATTTGGATTATAATTGTTGAAAGTGTTTGGCTACAATCAGTTAAATTTTTGTTTTGGATTTTGAAGAAATTATAGAATTTACAGAACATAATACAGCAGTGTTTTATAAGTTCACCATACTTAATTGAATCTGGAATTTCACCAGGAGGAAGGGTCTGGAGGAAGTAAAGGGACAGCTGCATTGAGAGTACTATTTGAAGCTACAATGGAAAAATTGGGGAAAGGAAAGGGGAAGGATGAAGAGGTGGTGAAGCCAAAAAAGATGGATGTGAAGGACGAGAAGACAAATCAGCAACTGAAGAAGCACCCCCATTAACAGTAGCACCAGAACCAGAACCAATGGACCAAACACAAATTATGTTAGAGCTGGGGAAACTGATTAAAAAATTTGAGAGGATGGAGGAGACAAATGTGAAAGGTTTTCGTGAGATTAAGGAAATAAGGGTAAAAGATAAAGATGAAATTATGGGAAAACAAGATAAACTGGTTGCAATGTTTGCTGATTTTTCTAAGAAGGTTGATTTTAATTTTCAGAGGATGGATATAAGCATGAAGTCGATGCAAAAAGATATGAAATTGATGCAGGATGATATGAAAGGGTTACACGAGGAGGAAAAAGGAACTAAAATGAAAGTAGAAGTGCAGGAGAAAAGGATAGATATGATGGAAGAGATGATGAGAAAGCAGAACATAGTAATTCGTAATCTTGTGGGGAAAATGCCAGACCAGCTGAAGAAAAGAATAGTTAATTGGCTAAATAGTTTGAAAATGGGGAAAGATTTTGAGAATGAAGATATCGCAAATGTTTATAGATTGGGTGCAAGGAAAGGGAAAAGTACTCAAAGAAATGTTTTGGTTAAGTTTGCAAATTGGGGGGATAAACTAAAGGTGATGGTCTTTATAAAACAAGCTGGGTCTGGTGTTTTAAAAATTGATAGGAATGATGTCGAGGTTTACAATGATATATCAGTTGATGAACGTGGTTGGCGCTATAAGATGAAACCAGCGACAAAAAAATTTATGCAACGTGGGATAAAATATAATTGGAGATTTCCACAACAATTAAGATCCTTTTATGATAAGAAAATGCATACGATTGATGCAGGAATGGATGCTTTGGAATATTTGTGCTTAATTGGTCTGCTTAAAGCGGCTTTGCAAGAATGGCTTGGACTAAGGCAAGCTTTAATAGATTCAGGAGGAATAAAAAGAGATTATGTAATTGCAGAAGAGAGGAGTGCTACAGAAGGATTTGATGTGGATTCTAAAGCACTGACGGTGGTTAATGAAGGGTGAATCAGGGTTTAATGGATGGAGAAGAGGGTAAGAGTAAAGCAGGGGAAAGAAATAATTTTTATAAAGGCTAGCTTGTTTTTGAAAATAAGATTGTGCGCTAGAGCGTTAGATAGTATGTACACCTTCCACGTTCCCCCCTCCTCTCTTTGATTGTCAAGGGCCACTTTTTGGAGAAGGAAGTGAGGAGGGTAGGCATGAATGTTTAGTGTTTTTGTTCTTGTTTTTGTATATATGTGGTGGAGGGAAGCACGCCCATAGGAGAAGAGTGAAAGAATATAACTATAAAATGTTGTGGAAATGGTACTTGACCCCAGCAAAGTTACATCAGATAGATAACAATAAAGATAAGATGTGTTGGAGATGTAAGGATACACTGGGAACATATGAACATATGTGGTGGGGTTGTAATGTGGTAAAAGACTTTTGGGGAAAAATTGAGAAAGAGATCTGTGCAATTATGGGCATGAGACTTAAATCGGGGCCAAGTACTGTTTTGTTAACAGATGTGGAAAACATGAATTTAAATAAGGATAAAAAAGAGTTATTGTCGATAATGTTGACAACGGGTAGACAGTGCATTGCCAGGAATTGAAAAAATGAAGTAATTTTAAAAATAGAAGAATGGTACAAGGAGATGTGGGATCTTGCGTTGAATGACAAGCTAACATGGGAGATGAATAAGAAAAATGGTATAGTTAAAGAAAACAGATTTTTGAAAATATGGCAATTATTTGTGGATTACTCATTGAAGGGAGATGAAGGGAACAGACCAGTACCAGATCAAAGGAGTTTTTGGGAATAGAAAAACAAATGTGACACTCCGTTTCCTCCAGGGCATTGTATAAAACGCTGGCTGTATATTGTGAAAATTGTTTATTATATTTTAATTACTGTATTTTTACTTTGACTTAGTAGTTGTATTAAATTGAGAAGCATAAGAGGCGAGTTTGAACATGTAAATTAGGATAATTGTAAGAGTATTATAATGTACAAAAAAATTTGGAAATATAATCAAAGATGTATGGAAGAAAGGGAAAGGTTATATTACTAAGTCGTAATTTAATTGTATTTTTATCTTTCCTCTTTTCCCCCTCTTTATATATATTGTACTAGCAAGGGTTGACCGGCGTTGCCAGGCTTTTTTGGGGGTTTTGTTTTTTAAAAAATATGAGAAATGGTGTTGGATGATTTTTGTTGTATGTGTGTTTAAATGAGTTATGTTATTTTTAAAAAATATTTTTTTATACATTGGTAGTTTTTTAAACTGTTATAAATAAATTTGGATTTTTAAAAGTTGAAAGGTTGATATATATTTTTTCCCAATAATTGCATTTTTAAAAATTATTTTTTTTTTTTTTGGTGATAGGTGTACTTTGGATAAGATTTTTTAAAAAATGTGTAAGTGTAATTCGAATTCATTGAGTGTCATTTTTCCTGTGGCCACTTGGTGGTGCTGTTGCGTAATGTTTGTCCTCTCCTGTGTTTTCTTCCTGTTCTTTTGCCATTTCAATTCTGTTTCTCGGTGCGGCTGGATCTGTCTTGGTAAGTTGTGAGTTCCGATATGTAATGGGTGGTTTTGGTGTGATTTGTGGGGGGTGGGGGTTTGTGTTTTTCCTTGGTTTTTTTTGTGTGTTTGTTGGAGATTTTCTGTGTAAATTTTATGTGTTTGGTGTGGTTATTTCTGTGGGCCGGCCTCGGTGGCTGGGTGGCCCATTGAAATAGCATGTGTTGGGTTTTTCCCCGCAAGGCAGACTCGTTGGAATATGTACGCTGCCGGCCCGTGTTGGGGAGGGGGGCCTGGTCATTGGGGGTTAGGAAGGGTGGGTTAGGTGGTGGGGAGGGGGGCATGGTCGTTGGGGGTTAGGAAGGGTGGGCTAGGTGGTAGGGAGGGGGGCTTTATTGTTTTATGGTGCTTTGTTTGTGTGGAGTTGTGAAAGTAGATCGGGGTTTCCCCTTTAATATCAGTGGGTGGGGCTTGCGACCCCCCTCTCCGCTGGCTTTTCTAGGGTTGGGTGGTTTGTGGGGAGAAAAGGGGAATGTTTCCAAAACTCTTCTGGACTCTGGACACCAGGGAGAGGTGATCGATTCCCACCCCCCTCCTTAAAACAACTCCGTTTTTAAAGAGTAGAAAAGACGGAGTTTTTTTAAGGAGGGGGGTGGGAATCGATCCCCTCTCCCTGGTGTCCTGAGTCCAGAAGGGTTTGGGAAACATTCGCCTTTTCTCCCCACAATCCTCCCAACCCTAGAAAAGCCAGCGGAGAGGGGGGTCGCAGCCCCCACCCACTGATATTAAAGGGGAAACTCCAGGCGCCGTGGGTGAGGGAAAGAAAGCCGGCTGGTGTGTGTTTGGCTGTGATGCGGTGTGTTGTTTTTCCTTTTAATTTTTCGTGCGCTGTTTTCCTCAGCGTTCTGCGTGCTCATGGCGCGCAGGACGCTGGGGCTTGTAGTAATGGGTTGGTGCTTTCTGTTTGTGCTGCGTTTTTTTAAAATGGTTTTGTTTTGATTGGCTGCGGCGCGATTCCGAACGCTGCCCCGTGCGAGAGCCTCTCAGCCTGATTGGCTCTGGCGCGGCGCGGCGCAGCGCAAGGAATGTTGGGAAGTGAAGTTCTTTCCCTTTCTTGCCGTTTGTGGGGCTGAGGCCCCCGTGCCGGATTTTTAAATCCTTTGTTGACCTGCGTAGGCAATTTGGCCGTGCGCACGAAGGGTGGGTGCGGGTCAGTAGGGCGACGCATAGCAACCTATAGCCAGTTCCAACGGTGAACACTTGGATTTATAGGTTAAGATTATATTGTTCTTTTTTTGCTTATGTTATCATTTTTTATTATTAGTTTTATTATGTAAGTTTTGATATGTATATGTATTTTGTGGGGAAAAACAAATTATATATATGGAAGAATGCTGGTGATATCCCTCTCGATATATCTGGTGAGTCAAAAATAACACATTACTTCCCATTTCTGTGATAGGTGACTTACATTATACACTGTTTCACAGAAGAACCTGTGTTGAATTTTTGGAAGGCTTCCAGGTTTTAATGAAAGCAGTTTGTTTGGAATATAAGGAATCGACATAATCATTTGAGTTTGGAAATGTTTGCATTAACACCTGACTACTTTATGTTCCGAAGAAACTTAAGGTACGATCAAAGCAAGTAACAGGTCATATTTCAGAATTCTTATGGCACACTCTAGTGCAAGTTATTTACCAATGATCACACAGATCACAGATCACAAAGCAGGATCCAGTTGGCTTTTGTTGCATAGTTCATGAGCAAGGTGTAGAGCAGGGGTCCCCAAACCTTTTGGGCCGCGGGCTGGTCACTATGGCCCAGGGGTCGGATCTGGCCCCTGACACCAATTCATCTGGCCCGCGAAACCCTTGTCCCTCCCGGAAGCGGAAGTAAAATGTGCCCATATGGGCGTGTTTTACATCCGCTTCTGGGAGCGATGAAGGCTTCACGGGCCAGATGAATTGGTGTCAGGGGCCAGATCTGGCCCATGGGCCATAGTTTGGGCACCCCTGGTGTAGAGATCCAAACTGCTTTCTCATTTACTTTTCCCTGAGAACTGTCCCCTCTTCCCTACATTTGAAATTAAGGATCATTGTGTTGAGAAAACTGCCATTTAATTTAATTTAATTGTCACACTTATATGCCGCCCACTCAGGTAAAACCCGACTAAGGGCAGCATTACAACAATTTTAAAAACATATAAAAACACATAAAACCCCTAGTTATCCCACCCACCCACCCACTGTAAAAAAACAAGAAAAAAACCAGAGGGCTCCTGATTGTTATCTTGCTGTGAGCCAGCAGGCAGGGACCGTATTCCCATTAGGGCCCCACACCTGCCCCTGCCAGCCAGGTCTTCAAACCTTTCCTGAAGGGCAGCAATTCTGTTTGTAGTCTTAGATCTGTTGGCAGGAGGTTCCAAAGGGCTGGTGCGGACACGGAGAAGGCCCTCTTTTGAGTACAGTACTAGATAGATGTGCTCCTCTAGTTGATGGCACAACTAGAGAGCCCCTCCGGTCCACTCTAGTTGGACAGGCAGCCACTCTTGGGGTGATGCGGTCTCTAAGGTATCACGGCCCACTATCATATACAGCTTTAAAGGTCAAAACCAGCACCTTGAATTGCACCTGGAGTCGAACTGGTAGCCAGTGTAGCTCCCAAAGTAGAAAGGCCATCCTTCTCTAGAAAGGCGACTACTACATGAACCAGGGGAGGCAACTTCGAAAGGCTGCACATGCCCACACTGGACTTTATCGGGCTGTTCCCATGTCATTTTAAAAAAAGAAATGCCCATGAAAAATTGTCTCCATACTTGCCAGTGGATATAGATGGCAATTTGCTTGTTTCCTCTGAGGAGGGAGCTTTTTATAGGTAACTTTCCATTTTGAAAACTGTTTCTGGGGAGCCAAAACTGCTGAAAAATTGTCTTAACACCCCCAAGGGATCATAAAGGGCTTCAGGAAGGACATTTTCTTAAAGATTGGGGGCATGGTAGAGCACTGCACCTTGCCTGCTTCTACTGTCTCCTGAGATGGTTGGAGTGTTATGAGCAGCTACTGGTGAATCCATGTGACATTACTGGACTCTTTTCCTTCACCAGCTTTAAAAATAGATTGTGGAAATAATATATATGAAATTCTTGATAAAATGACATTTTTATTGTGATTCACCAACGAGCACAAGTATCAAGAGTACTATAATACAGGATCCGGCCTTAAAACAGGAAAAAAATCTCAATAGGAACCATCAGTGGAAATACAGATAGGAAAGGGTATAGGGCAGTGATGCCTAACCTTGACACTCCAGCTGTTCTTGGACTTCAATTCTCAGAAAGCCAAGTCTGCAATCCTGCTGATCAGGGCTTCTGGGAATTGAAGTTCAAGAATGCCTGGAGTGCCAAGGTTAGTCATCACTGGTATAGGCTGTACAATGGCGATTCAATGGCGATTGCTGTACAATAGCGATTCAATTTATTGTGTTAAAACTACAAACATACTGATACAACTTTTCAGTGAATGTTTCTGAAGAAAACTTCTCTAGAACTCTGCTCCTCCCTGCAGTTCCCATTTTCCTCTTTAAGGCTGGGTCTCTCACAAATGTTTCCATGGCCTCTGAAAACTGGGTGGGAAGAGGATCACACAAGAATCCTGTCTCATTGTTTACAACTGATTCCAAAGGTCCCCCTGAATTTACTGCAATGACTGGACATTTCATGTACATAGCCTCTAAAGGAACAATGCCAAAATGTTCATTACTTGGTGTATACAAAACACATAGGCAGCTACTGAGTAGGGCTAATTTCTGTTCATCAGAGAAAGATCTCAGGAATGTGACCTGCTCAACAATATTAAGCTTAGCAGCAACAGCTTTTAGCTCTTCATAGTATTCCACATTTTCTTGAACTGCTTCATCGTAACCACCAGCCAAAACCAGATGAACTTCACTCCACTTTTCAGCATTAAGTCTACCACGAAGGTCATGTAGAGCTTTTAAGGCCAATATTAGATCTTTCTTCCTTTCATACCTATTGATGGAAAGAAACAAGAATTTCTTCCTGTTGGGAACAATGCTGGCTATATCTGCAGAAAAAACAGCATCAAATCTACTAAAATTTAAGGAAGGATATAAGACATCTGGATCCACATGAGACAAGGATTTGAAGGTTTCTTTGAAAACATTTGCTGTGAAACAGCTGTTGACAAGAATACAGTCAGCCATGCCAGTGGTGTACTCTTCCAACCAGTCCAGTGGTGCTCTGTAAATACGTTTAAGAAATGATTCCCTCTTGGTCAGAAGCTGATCGGGAAAGTGACAGTAAAACAAAACCTTCTTACGGGTCCGGGCTAGACGAAGAATTGGAATGCATGCAGACACCTGGAAAGACAAAGATCTAAATGACAAAACTACAGCAATAAATAACAGTGCCTAAAATCTTATGCCTGCCTGATTGCTCTGTCTAAATATGTTCTATTCCTGAACTCTCCTAATGAATATTCTTTTTAATCCAGCACAGCTATCTACTGTTGCCACACTTCTTACAAGTCAATTAAATAATGCCATCACCCATCACTGTTGTGTGACTTTTCCCTACGTGTTTGTTTTACTTTTTCTTTAGAAGCAGAAAATCTCTTCTGGTTTGAAACAACTAAACAGCAAAAGCATGACTACTGATACAATTCATTCTCTTAATTTTGCCAAACTTCCTTTTTCTTTGAAGCTGCCGTTTGGAGCATGTGCAATGGGGAATGGAATCAGTTCTGGAACTTCTCTGCAGAAACAAAGAGGGAACCAACTTACACATGACCAGAAGCAGCTTCTTCTTCTTCCCAGTGGCGTTTAAGCATGCTGTGGTGCGCCCCCTTCTGCAAAAAGCCATCGCTCGACCCTACAGTTCTTGCTAACTTTAGACCAGTTTCCAACCTCCCCTTTTTGGGGAAGGTTTGGGAAAAGGCAGTGGTGCAACAGGTCCAGGGGGTTCTGTTTCAGTTGGGTTTTGGGCCCGGTCATGGTACCGAGACTGCATTGGTCACACTCATGGATGATCTCTGGCGGGAGTGAGACAGGGGAAATCCTTCTGTTCTCACTCTTTACCTCTCAGCGGCTTTTGATACCGTCGACCACGGTATCCTTCTGGGCCGGCTCCAAGGATTGGGGGCCCAGGGCACTGTGTTGTCCTGGTTTTCCTCATTTCTGAGAGACCGGACCCAATCGGGTGTCTTTAGAGTGAGTTGTCCAGCCCGAGGCCTCTCCTGTGTGGGGTGCCTCAGGGCTCGGCATTCTCACCTCTGTTATTCAACATCTACATGAAACGGCTGGGTGAGATCATTTGTTCCTACAGGGTGAGGTACCATCAGTATGCGTACGATACTCAATTGTATGTCTTGGCCCGTGGGAACCCGAGTGATGCAATCAGAGTCCTGACCAGGTGCCTGGAGGCTGTTAGGGTCTGGATGGGGGACAACGGGCTTCAGCTGAACCCTGGCAAGACTGAGTGGCTTTGGGATGGGGGCCCCACATTATCCCAGGACCTTCCATCTTTCGTGCTGGATGGGGCATTGTTGCTCCAAACAGATCCTGTGCGTAATTTGGGGGTCCTCCTGGACTCGTGTCTGCTACTTGATGAGCAGATGGCGGCCGTGGCCAGGAGGGCCTTTGCACAGCTTCGTGTCATCCACCAATTACGCACACTCCTGGACCAGGACTCCTTGCTCATGGTCACTCATGCTCTGGTCACCTCCAGATTGGATCATTGTAACACGCTCTAAATTGGGCTGCCCTTGACTACCATTCAGAGGCTTCAGTTTGTCCAGAATGCGGCTGCCTAGGTGGTGATGGGGTGCGACCGTTATGCACGTGCCTCACCACTGCTCCAGGAGTTACACTGGCTTCCTATATGTCTCCGGGTGCAATTCAAGGTGCTGGTTTTGACCTTTAAAGCCCTACATGGCAGTGGGCCAGGCTACTTAAGAGACCGCGTCGCTCCAAGGTCCTCAACCCATCCTGCAAGGGCAGCCCGGAGAGGCTCCATGCTGGTCCCATCAGTTAAGGAAGCACATCTATCGGGGACCAGGAGGGCCTTCTCCGTGTCCACCCCGGCCCTTTGGAACCTCTTGCCACCAGAATTGCACCTCCAGACGGAGCTGCTCCCTTTTAGAAAAAACCTGAAAACTTGGCTATGCCAGCGGGTGTGGGGGTAGGAATGACTCAACCTCCCAACCCTGTTGGCTTGTCTACCCATATGGGAGTTGCTGGCCTGTTAGTCCTTTTTTTGTCCAGTTTTATGTAGTTGTTCTTTTAGTTTTTTGGGTCATTTTAACATGGATGGAGGGTGGTGAGGGTTGTTCTTTTAGAGGCTTTAATGGGGTAAAATGTAATTTATGGATAGGAGTTTTTAACTGGGTTTTCTTTGATGTTTTTAATTGCTATTTTATATGTTGTTATGCCGCTTTGGGTCTCCCCTGGAAGAGGAAAGCGGGGTATAAATGATTAAAATAAATAAATAAACAAACAATTCTTCTTCCGTGTCTAGGCCAGATGTGGAACTGCCACAATGAAGCCACCTTTTGGCAAGTTCATTCTGCAGTACCTTTCGCCTGACCTAGTGTGAGAGAGATTAGCTGTCAACACAAGGTGGCCGTTACCAGGGTACACCCGACCTAGGTTCAAAAGACTCTTTCTGTGTACCCCGCCAGAAGGAACTGAAAGCACTCTTCCATTTACTGCTATAACTTGCGGCGGCAACTATAATCAGGTCATTATTAGAGCCTTTTCTTTTTTTCCCTTTTGAACAATGGCAGGTGGCCAGAAATAGTCCAGGTGGGTAGAGATGTGCTTTCTGTCTAAGGCTGATAAAGCAACAAAATGTCCTATTGCTTCCTCCAAGAATATGCCCTTCCTATCGCTGACATTTACCTGGACTACTGCATCTGCAACCAAGATTTCTGTAAGGGGAAGAACTCTGCTTACCAATAGACATTGCTCATCCTAATTTTCACTTGCTGTCCATCAATTACATAAACATTTATTTCTTTAAAAGGCACAGATCAACACAGCAGATAGAGATTGGGTGCATTCTTTTAATTTTCTTTTAACTATCTAACATGTAGCAATATAAAATGGTGCAGTTGAAGAAGACTGTCCAATACACACAGAAATAAATAGCAAGAATCTCTATTGGCTTAATCTCTGCGATATCAATGGCTTTATTTTTTTAAATCCCCAGCTAAAACATATAGATTAACATGAAAAAAAAAATCTTCTTAAATGACAGCAGCAGTGGCTGGTCCTGAGTGGCCCATGCTTCCCAAAAGTCAAGGCCCTCCTTGAGTTCCTCTCTTGCTGGACTCCCAGTCTCCCAATATCTGTGGCAGTGTGACAGAGTGCTCAAGTGGCTAAGACGCTGACTGGGAAGCGGAAGGTCAGCAGTTCGATTCCCGAATACTGCAGGACGGAAATGAGCTCCCGTCTTTGTCCTAGCTCCTGCCAACCTAGCAGTTCGAAAGCAAGAAATTGCAAGTAGATAAATAGGGACCACTTCGGTGGGAAGGTAACAGCGTTCTGTGCGCTCCGGTGTCTAGTCATGCCTGCCACATGACCACGGTCACGCCTGCAGAAGCAGACAGCGCTGGCTCTTCGGCTTAGAAACAGAGATGAGCACTGCACCCTAGAGTTGGATACGACTGGCTTTTGAGCAAGGGAAACCTTTACCTTTTAAGGCAGAGACAGCATCAGGCTATGACTGCTATCCCTTCTACCCCACCAACCTGAATGGACACCAGACGACACTGCCGTATCATCAGCAAATAAATGGTTGGTTTTGCGGGAAGGGGTCGATCAGAAAGAGCAGCCTTCTCTCTCTCGCCTTAAACACTGAATGTCATATTTCCAAATCATCTTTCCAGGGCAGCCAATACTTACTAGTCAGTTGTCAACACACTACAAATAACACTGTTGGTAGCACTATTTTTGAAGAATAACACAGGCATACGGTAGGTAAAGGTCTCCCTTGCTCAAAAGTTAGCTGTATCTGACTCTAGGGGGTGGCGCTCATGATCCATTTACAGCCGAAGAACCAGCGCTGCCTGCGCCTGCAGATGTTGCCGTGGTCACGTGGCAGGCACGACTAGGCACCAGAGTGCATGGAATGCTGTTACATGTCCCGCCGAAGCAGTACCTGTTTATCTACTTGCAATTTCTTGCTTTCGAACTGCTAGGCTTTCAGGAGCTGGGACAGAGACTGGAGGCCACTCTGTCATACAGCATTCAGGTCTTGAACTGCTGACCTGTCGACTTTCTGGTCATCAAGCCCAGCGTCTTAACCCCCAAGTCACTGCAGTCCCTGGGATGTACGACAGCATCCGCAAAAAATAATGTAGTTACAATTTCCCCCTCCCCAAAAAACAAAAAACCCACCCTGTAACATTTAGTGCAACAAAGCAGGGGAAATTGCTTGTCCTAAGCAGTTATGTACCAAATTTTGGTTTAAAAATAAAGTAAAACCACACTGATGACCTGCTAGCATAGTAATTCAAAAGCAAGAAGTTGCAAGTAGATAAACAGATACCATTTTGGTGAGAAAGGTAATAGTATTAAAGGTAAAGGTTTCCCTTCCTCGAAAGCCAGTCATATCCCCCGACTCTAGGGTCCAGTGCTTATCTGTTTCAAAGCCAAAAAGCCAGTGCTGTCTGCTTCTGCAATGTTTCCGTGGCCATGTGGCAGGCATGACTAGACACTGGGGTGCATGGAACACTGTTTACCTTCCCACCGAAGTGGTCCCTATTTATCTACTTGCAATTCCTTGCTTTCGAACTGCTAGGTTGGCAGGAGCTGGGACAAAGACAGGAGCTCATTCTGTCCAGCAGTACTCGGGAATCGAACTGCTGGCCTCCCGCCTTCCAGTCAGCGTCTTAGCCACTTGAGCCATTGCAGTGTTCCGTTTAAAAACAAACAAACCAACGTAGGGGACTGCAGTGGCTCATTGGTCAAGACGCTGAACTTGATGACTGGAAGGTTGGCAGGTCAGCAGTTCGTGCCCCAAGTGCCGCACGACAGAGCTGCTGTCTGTCCCAGCTCCTACTAAGCTAGCAATTCAAATGCAATTTTTTTTTTGCAAGCAGATAAACAGGTGCCGGCTCTGTGGGAAAGGTAAGTGCGTTCAGTTTTCCTTTGAAAAACCAATCAGGGTCTGTCTCCGTACCTGATCGCAGAAAAAGACGTCGAACTCCTCCCCGCTGAGCAGCAGCACGTGGAGGGCCAGCCACGCCATGCGGAGGGCGGCGCAGAGCGCGTGGCCCCTTCCCAGGAGGCTCCGCGGCAACCACCCCCCGGCCGTCCGCACGTCGAGCTGGCGGGTCTCCGAGAAGCACCGCGCGGGGTCGTAGCGCGGCGTCCAGACCTGCACTCGGCAGCCCCGCGAGCGGAGCGCTAGAGCGGCGTCCACCACCAGCCGCTCCGCCCCGCCGAGGCCGAGATCCGGGTGGAGGAAGAAAACGGACGGGCCGCCCGGCTGCTCTCCCTGGCCAGCCGCCGTAGCCGCCATGATGGCATATTTGCCGCTCCGCCGCTTCTTCCGCCCTACGTGGCGCTGCTGCACGATCGCGCATGCGCGAACCCTAGGGCCACGTCGTCGTTAAACGGGCTCCTTCTCTTATAGCTGTCTAAACAACCGCCTGTTCCTTGGCGGGTTGAGGACGGCGGAGGCGGCGGCCGGGGAGGATGAGAGGAGCTGAAAAAACGCCCCAAGCAACCCACCGTCCTCAGTCAGCATGGAATAGCTTACGTCCCTCTCCCCTAGTTTGCTTGGCGGC
The DNA here is from genome assembly GCA_035047345.1 of Bradypodion ventrale. Lineage (NCBI taxonomy): Eukaryota > Metazoa > Chordata > Lepidosauria > Squamata > Chamaeleonidae > Bradypodion > Bradypodion ventrale. The sequence continues at coordinate 50,944,530 of JAWDJE010000006.1, forward strand.
GAAAAGGACGCGATGGAGTCAGGCATTAACGGAGGCAGCAGGGAGGGGGTCCTGTTGAAGCGGAGAGCGCGAGGCCCCCCCCTGGCTCAGCTGAGGCGAAGGGTTGTCCGACGTGGACGGAGCTTTATTTGAGGCAGCGGAGCCGGAGAGAGACTTCTAATCTTGCCTCGCGTGTGTCGTCGTGGGTTGCTGCCCTTGTCATGGTAAGGGTGAGAGCCGGGCTTGAAAGCGGAGAGGTGGGCGCTTTGAAGGCGGTAGTCATACAAATATAATAATAATAATAATAATAATAATAATAATAATAATAATAATAATAATAATAATAATAATAATAATAATAATAATAATAATAATTCTGGTGGTTTTCCTTTTTTTTCCCCTTTTCCAGCCGGGTCCCAATCCCAGCGCTACCAACGTCGGCGCCTCCAGCCGGTCTCCCAGCAAAGCGGTCGCCCCACGAGCCGCGGGTTCCACCGTACGGCAGAGGTAGGGCAGGACCAGCCCGTGATAGTGGTGCTGCTTTTATTTACATTTATTTTTTTAAAAAAACTTTACAACTTTTCAGGCCGTGCGCTGGCCACGTGGTTCAGGGGGGCTGGTCACTATGGCCCACAGGCCGGATCCAGTCCACGACGCCAATTCATCCGGGCCACGGAGCCCTCGTCGCTCCCAGGAGCGGAAGTAAAACGCGCCAGTATGGGCGCGTTTTGCTTCCGCTTCCGGGAGCGACGAGGGCTCCGTGGGCCGGATGAATTGGCGTCGTGGACCGGATCCGGCCTGTGGGCCATAGTTTGGGCGCCCCTGCTTTACAATGACAATAAGAAATTACACACCTTCCGTGTCTAGGCCGGACATGTAACTGTCAAAATGAAGGCACCCTTTGGCGAGTCCATCCTGCAGTTCCCTTTTCCTGACCTAGTGTGAGAAAGATTGGCTGGCAACACAATGTTGTTGTTACTTGGGTGTGCCCGATTCTGGTTCAAGAATGCCACAATCTTTGAGGAGGCTCTTTCTGTGTACCCCAGAAATTACACATAAACAGGGTGGATAAAAATCAATGATTTTTAAAAAAAGAATTGGTTTTTTGATTTAAATTGGATTTTTTTGATTTAAATGCTTTTTGAGGAAAAATCTCTCTAAAGATTGTGTTCTAGTTAAGATGCATTATAGTCCAAAGGTTATTCATCATGAAATTAGTTTTTAATTATGTGGCCATAAGGCTGTATTAATCCATTCACAATGTCATGCTCTCCCAGAGGTTTCTGATTATTTGGGGCCATTTTTCTATTTAGAAGATACTATCAAATCAAATGCTTGGTTTTGCTGTTTTCAAAACTGTTCATTTGGATCTGCAACGATAACATGTCTCCTTCGTAGCAAAAAAATGTTATAAAATAAACATCAGAATTGAGAAAAAGACCTTAATCCCATTGTGCCTCTGCAAATCTATGTACAGAGAATCAACCCCCTTACCTGCTACGTTTCAAGAAGTTCAATGAATAGAAGGTTGTTTGGAATGGAATAGCACAAGGAGCAAAGTTTGAGGAGGGAGGGGCAAGCAGTAAAATAAAAGTGAAACCTTTTGAGGACGGAACTTTGGATCTTGAGATTTTTATTTGTATAGCAGCCTGAAGTTTATCATATGGACCTGGCTGATATAGTCAATGACTGTCAGTCTAAGTTTTTTAAAATACATTTACCACATCAGTTAACAAACATAGATGTTTAAGCAAATATAAGCATACATAATGCTATATAATGTTTTTGTTTTGCTTAAATAAAACTATTTAAATGTTAAGGTAATATAAATGATTAGCCTATTAAACTGGGGATAGTTCATCTTGCAGTAATTTCATAATTATCTATCTATGTATTTCTAATGGTATATAACCACCAATTGAGTAATTTTCTGATATAACTGTAAAACTACTGTAATCTGAAAAGTTATTATTCTAAAAATGAAGCCTTTATCTGGTTGTAAATATTAAGATTAAAACAACTCCAGCAAAATGAGTCTTTATGTAGAAAATCATGATTTAAATCGAGGCTGACTGACTAGTGATTTAAATTGTGATTTAAATCATGATTTAAATCAAATCCACTCTGCACATAAAGAATAAACATTGAGATTTCTCCCATCGCCTGTTCTCTTCCTTGTCCTCCATCCTCTTCTTCATCCACCTTCCTTTTTCCTCCATCCTCCTCTACTTCTCTTTCTTCATCCTCCTCTTCCTCCACAGCCTCCCTCCTCTTCCTCAATCATCATTATCTTCCTCCTCCTCCCCATCGGCTCTCTTTTCTATTTGTCCAAATTAGTATTCTGGGTCTGAGGAAACTGGGCGGAACAGAGTGTGGTAGCCCAGCATCAGTTTGTGGCGCTGCACTTGATCCAAACCTTGGTTAGTAAGGCAAAGGTAAAGGTCACCCTTGCTTGAAACCCTGTCGTATCCAACTCTAGGGTTCAATGCTTATCTCTGTTTCATAACTGAAGAACTAGCGCTGTCCGCTTCTGCAGACGTTTCCATGGTCATGTGGCAGGCATGACTAGACACCGTAGTTTACCTTCCCACCGAAGTGATCCCTATTTACCTACTTGCAATTTCTTGCTTTCAGACAGCTAGGTTGGCAGGAGCTAGGACAAAGACTTAACCTTGGATAAGTTGCTTTCAAAAATTGTATACATTTGTACACGTTAGGTTTCAACTTGTGGGCCGTTCAAGAGCTCAAATGAAGCCTGAGTCATTTCACAACGTGAGATTCCTTTGTCAGTTACATTGCAGTGTAAAGAAAGATTTATAAAATATATATCTATAGTTCATGTACAATTTTATTTAGTTCTATAACTTTACTTATATATCTATAAAGAGAAAGCTAATTAAAGCAATACAGCCATCTATAGGGGCTAACTACATGAGTATCTGGCTGTGGAGCCAGAGGTTGAGAGTTCAGTTCCCCAGTGTGCCTCCCAAAAGATGAGCCAGTCGTTGTGGCCTTGGGCAAGCTGCACAGTACCAGGGCATCCTACAGAAGAAGAAGCTACTTTTAAGAACTCTCTTCTTAGAAAATTCTGGAAAGGATTGCCATAGGTCAGAATTGACTTGTTGGCACATGATTATTATTAACAAAATGAGCAACTTTTTGTATCCAGCAGTTGCAGAGATTTATCCCATGTATCCCAAAGTTTTGGGATTGTGCTGGCTTAGTGGTTAAGACGCTGAACTTGATGACTGGAAGGTTGGCAGGTCAGCAGTTCGAGACCTGAGTACTGCATGACAGAATGAGCTACTGTCTCTGTCCCAGCTGCTGCCAACCTAGCAGTTCAAAAGCAAGAAATTGCAAGTAGATAAATAGGGACCACTTCGGTGAGAAGGTAAACAGCGTTTTGTGCACTCGGGTGTCTATTCATGCCTGCCACCCACACATCCATGGAAACGTCTGCAAACGCAGACAGCGCTGGCTCTTTGGCTATAAATAGATGAACACTGAACCCTAGAGGCATATATGACTGGCTTTCGAGCAAGGGTTACCTTTACCTTTACCAAAGTTTAAAAATATATATAAACCCAGTAAATGAAAGAAAATCATGCAGCATGATGTAAAAGAAAGTGCCATTATCAAAAACATCAGTGAATCAAATGTACTAAATAGGAGGACAGTAGTTGTGCTTATAGAGAGAAAAGTAATTGAGTGTCTGAAACTTTTCTGTGGCAAGAAATGCCTTGTTTGTTTTCCTGATAAGAATTCCACAAATGATAATTTCTCAATCCACTGGATCTCCCCAAAATAGAGGCTTAGAAACAGTTCAATTTCTGTCAGAGCATTAAAGTCTTAATGGTTTCTTTTTTGCTCTTAAACTCAAATGAAGGTTGCAGCAACTGGAAAAATTTCAGTGCCACAACTATAGCATTGGCTTGTAATTGTACATAAATAATTAAAATTCTCTTTAAAGTGGCAATTGCACAAAGGGAAAACAGGGCAAAGGAAGACTTAAATACAGTTAAACCTCATACAACAATCGCCCCGTATAGCAACGAAATTGCATAACAATTAGGTTTTATAGAGGGAATTAGCGTGCCGCATAACAATTTTTCCTATGGAAAAAATCATACAACAAATTTTCAATGGGAAAAACCACTTAGCAAAAAAAAATCATTGTACGATGCATTCTATAGGGAAAATCGCTATACGGTGCGTGTATTTATTTTTTTATTTATATGTATATGCCGCCCAATCAGGAGAACCCAACTCGGGGCGGCGTACAACCGTTAAAAATGTATAAAAACAGATTTTAAAATCACCCACTCACTTCCCCACCCTACTCCCCCCCCACCCCAATTAAGAATAAAAAGAAATAAAAGGGAATGGGGGGGAAGACAACAACACAAAGGAAGGGATATTAACTAAGTACTAACTGGGGATGAGTCAACAGGCTGGAGCCGTATTCCCATTAAGGCCCCACATCTGCCCTGCCAGCCAGGTTTTCAGACTTTTCCTGAAGGGCAGCAGTTCTGTCTGTAGCCTCAATTCTGTTGGAAGGAGGTTCCAGAGAGCTGGTGCGGACACGGAGAAGGCCCTTCTTTGTGTGCCAGAGAGGCGGGCCCCTCTAGCTGAAGGCACAACTAGGGAGCCCCTCTGGTCCGCTCTGGTTGGACGGGCAGACACTCTCTTAGGTATCCTGGCCCACTGCCATATAGGGCTTTAAAGGTCAAAACCAGCACCTTGAATTGCACCCGGAGGCAAACTGATAGCCAGTGCAGTTCCCGGAGTAGTGGGGAGGCACGGGCATAACGTCCACATCCCATCACCACCCATGCAGCTGCATTCTGAACCAGCTGTAGCCTCCAAATGGTCATCAAGGGCAGCCCCATGTAAAGCACATTACAGTAATCTAGTCTGGAGGTGACCAGAGCATGAGTGACCATGAATAAGGAGTCCCGGTCCAGGAGCGGGCACAACTGGTGAATTACTCTAAGTTGAGTAAAAGCCCTCCTGGCCACGGCCACCACCTTCTCTTCTAGCAGCAGTCGCGAGTCCAGGAGGACCCACAAGTTGCACACTGGGTCTGTCTGAGGCAAGACTGCCCCATTCAAGACTAGAGGTGGTAGCTCACTGGATAACCCCGGACCCCCAACCCAAAGCCACTCAGTCTTGCCAGGGTTCAGCTGAAGCCGATTGTCCCCCATCCAGACCCCAACGGCCTCTTTTAGCAATTGTATCTTATAGCAATTGTTTCGTACAACAATGATCCCCATGGAACTGATTAAAATCGTTGTATGAGGTACCATTGTATTTGGTTATTGGTGAATTTGAAGTACTGTATTGATTTTTCTTTTGTAGAAAAAATGCTAGTTGTGGAACAAGGAGTGCAGGTCGTACAACTTCTGCAGGCACTGGAGGGATGTGGAGATTCTATACAGAGGACTCTCCTGGTCTCAAAGTGTAAGTTAAAAATTGTAAAGAGTAATTAAAAATGTGATGGTGGACTCATTTATTGGCATAGCTTTGGCTGTTCACAGAACTTGCACAAGGGCTGGACAAACCAGGATGTGGGACATAAATTGTTTTATTGGGACTCTAGAGCCACAATTTGGTGCTGATTGCAGGAGATATGTTATTTTTAGTTGGTATGTTTTTTAGTTGGTATGTTTCTTTCACTATATTTTGCATATCGGCTTTAAGTCTTACTAACTCTGTCTCTGTCTTAATGTTCTAATGGTTTATTGATACTGTTTGTATATTTTTGTGCATATGTATGTTTTAATTATCTTTTTCAAAAATATATGTTAGAATATATACCGTTTTGTGTTCTGCAAGGGAAGAACACAGGATACAGAATAAATAAATAAATCACCACAATATTCTATACATTTTACATTATCTTTTTTTATGGTTAGATTTAATTATTTCTCTCTTTTGAATAACTTTCCCTCTTCCATCTTTTTCTACCCATCTTCCATGCGAAATTAGATTGCATTTTGATCTTTCATAACATTGGCAAAAATCTTATTTCTTAAGTTACATTTGTGTAACGGTGACAATGTCACCAGTAGGGGAGGTCTTCGTTAAGTAATTGTGTTGCTTTTGCCCTCTGGCTTGTCCAGCTGGTGTATATTGCATGTCATACATCCCAGACAAGCAGGAATCCTACCAAAATCTCATCTACCAGTGATATCATCACCCTAATGTAGGCATAATTTATGGAACAAGATTTTGACCTGTAGCTTTTTCCTCAAATGATTTATGTATGCCCTGTAACAAAATGGATTTCAAGAATAGCTAAAATATATAGCCTTTCTATGGAAACTCCACTTATTTATATTTATTACTTAAATAGATTTATTTTTCATGATTGAGTTTAATCATTCCTCAAGATTATGTAAACCTTGTGATTGTTACTGCATTTTGTGATACAGTACTAGTAACTATCACGACATTTTGAGAGAACGATTTTCTTAAGTTAATTAATTATACATTAAAATAATGTGTTTTATTATTTGAAATAATTTTGTTTTATATTGTTAGCTATTGTATCATATATTACAAGGAAGGTTGGGTTTAAAATTTCTTTAAATACAAATATTGTCATTATATTCTGTTAAATTCTGATTTTATTTAGTACATAATCAGCATCTTGTTTTCCTTTTCTTTCAGAGGCCCTGTTCCAGTTCTTGTTATGAGTCTTCTTTTTATTGCATCCGTATTTATGTTGCACATCTGGGGCAAATACACTCGGTCATAGACTTTCCTGTGTTGCGGTTGCAACTTAAAAACTACATTTTGGACCAATAATGGTAGAAAAATGTATTTCAGCTGTTTTCTAGATGTAGAAGAAGATTGTCTCATCTGGTTCTGCTATACACTAGAGTCTTAAACTTTCTGCTGTGTAGGGGTTTTGATTCCTTTCTGTCAAAGCTATCCTTGTATCTGTAAACTCAAATTTGCAATTGATTTCATTAAAATTTGTCTACATAAATAAAGCTTGCTGTTATGTATCATTCTGAATTACAGATGAAAAAATTGCTTGAGATAGTTACAAAAACATACGCTATAACATGAATTTGGAAGAACCTCCAGTAACTTGTAGGCTGGAGTACTTCAGTACTGATTGCTAAGTGTAGCTTTAGTCATGGTATTTGAGATCTTATTTTCCTGCATAGTGAAGTCTACAGACAAATGTATACTGTTGACTGAAGAAACCTCCCATGTACTGTAGAAATCAACAAAAGGCTTTTAGGCCTACTCTAGCCAAAGCTATGACTTATTGTGGCTTAGGCCTACATGGCTTTCTTCTGTGTCCAGGCCAGATGTGAAACTGCCAAAATGGAGCCAGGTGACTAGATGTCCTGCACATAACACATGCAAATTAATTAATTTTTAAAACAAAACAAAAAAAATTCAGGACTATTGTTTCTGTACTTGAAATCTTTTTGTACCAAATATGATTTAGAAAATCCATGCTGATTCCTATTTCTGAAAAATTGTTAGTTCTATAACAATATTTTTGTGAATTATGGTGTCCGATTATCCTGCACATAACGATGTTATGGCCCAATACCACAATCTTTGAGAAGGCTATTTCTGTGTACTACAGGTGAAACTCAAAAAATTTGAATATTGTGCAAATGTTCATTCAGTTCAGTAATGCAACTTAAAAGGTGAAGCAAATATATGAGATAGACTCATTGCATGCAAAGCGAGATAATTCAAACCTTACTTTGTTATAATATTGATGCTTATGGCTTACAGTTTATGAAAACCCCAACCCCCCAATCGCATGTACCCCATAATCATTATAATCTCATTTACGCTGTACACCATGATCATCACAATTATAACGAATTAAGGCATGACATATCTCGCTTTGCATGTAGTGAGTATCTCATATACAGTATTTGTTTCCCCTTTTAAGTGAAATGAATGAACATTTGCACGATATTCTAATTTTCCGAGTTTCACCTGTATATGACCTAATTCGACTACAAGGTGAAGAAGGCCTGTGGAAACTTGTTTTGATAGGATATGCCTCTGCAGGCTCAGGATGAAGAAACGTAAGACTGGCCTGGCAATTTGATTGCAGTGGAAAAAGCAAAACCGTTTGTGCAACAATTGGGAATAGAATATTCAAATGTCTTTAATAATATTCAAGCAAAAACTAAAAATCCTTCCAGCAGGTACTTGAAATCTTGTAACGAAAATCTTACTGCAGCTGTCCATAAATGTTCAAACAATTCATGAAACTCAAGAAGTTATTTCAAAGGGTAATTTCTCCTTATTCAGTGGGCACAAAACTTGAATGCAATATTATAAATACCTAAGCCGTTCTGGTAAATCTTGGCTTCCTCAGGGTGTTTCTATAATATACTAGCAAGGGTTGCCCGGCGTTGCCGGGCTTTTTTTGGGGGTTTTGTTTTTTAAAAATATGAGAAATGGTGTTGGATGTTTTTTGTTGTATGTGTATGTAAATTAGTTATGTTATTTTTTATTATATTTTTTTATACATAGGTAGTGTTTTAAACTGTTATTAAAAAATTTGGATTTTAAAAAGAGATAAGGTTGATATATTTTTTTCCCAATAATTGCATTTTTAAAAATAATGTGTTCCTATGTGGTTTTTGGTGATAGGTGTACTTTGGATAAGATTTTTTTAAAAATGTGTAAGTGTATGTTTTTTGTAGATGGTTGGAGATCAATTTGAATTCATTGAGTGTAATATTTCCTGTGGCCACTTGGTGGTGCTGTTGCGTAATGTTTTAATGTTGACTTTGTCCTGGCCTGTGTATTCTTCCTGTTCTTTTCTCATTTCAATTCTGATTCTCGGTGAGGCTGCACGTGTCTTGGTAAGTTGTGATCTCTGTTTTGTTAGGGGTGGTTTTGTTGTGATCTGTGGGGGGTGGGGGGTTGTGTTTGTCCTTGTTTTTTTTTTGGATTGTTTGTGGAAGATTTTCCTTGTAATTTTTATGTTTAGTATTGTTTTTGCTTTTTTTAATGTTGTTGTTTGTGTTTTTGGTGTGGGTATTTCTGTGGGCCGGCCTCGGTGGCTGGGTGGCCCATTGAAATACCATGTGGTGTTAGGCTTGGGGTTTTTTCGCAGGCCGGACTCGTTGGATTATCTACGCCGCCGGCCCGTGGTGGGGATGGGGGCATGGTCATTGGGGGTTAGGAAGGGTGGGCTAGGTGGTGGGGAGGGGAGCTGTAGTGTGTTATGGTGCTTTGTTTTTGTGGAGTCGTGCTTTGTTTTTGTGGAATCGTGAAAGTAGATCGTTTTTCCCCTTTAATATCAGTGGGTGGGGGCTGCGATCCCCCTCCCTGCTGGCTACCCTAGTGTTGGGTGGTTTTTTGGGATAAAAGGTGTATATTGGCCCCACACTTCTGGACACAGAGGAACAGGCAGAGAGGATCGATCCCCCACCCCCCCTCCTTAAAACAACTCCGTTTTTAAAGAGAAGAAAAGACGGAGTTTTTTTAAGGAGGGGTGGTGGGGGATTGATCCTCTCTGCCTCATCTTTTGTTTCCAGATGGGTTGGGGCAATATAGTCCTTTTATCCCCACAATCTCCAAACACTAGGGTAGGCAGCGGAGAGGGGGATCGCCACCCCCTCCCACTGATGTTAAAGGGGAAACTCCATTCGGGAGCTTTAGGCGCCGCGGGTGAGTAAAAGAAAGCCGGCTGGTGTTTGCTTGCCTGTGAGCTGTTTTTCTTTTTAATTTTCCGGGCGCCGTTTTCCTCAGCGTTCTGCGTGGGCACGCAGGACGCTGGGGCTTGTAGTTATGGGTTGGTGCTTTGTGTTTTTGCTGGTTTTTTTAAAAATGCGTTTCTTTCGATTGGCTGCGGCCCGTGTCCGAACGCTGCGCCGTGCGAGAGCCTCTCAGCGTGATTGGCTCTGGCGCGGCGCAGCGCAAGGAATGTTGGGAAGTGAAGTTCTTTCCCTTTCTTGCCGTTTGTGGGGCTGAGGCCCCCTTGCCGGATTTTTAAATCCTTCGTTGACCTGCGTAGGCAATTCGGCCGTGCGCACGAAGGGTGGGTGCGGGTCAGTAGGGCAACGCATAGCAACCTATAGCCAGTTCCAACGGTGAACACTTGGTTTTATAGGTTAAGATGACAAAATATAAACAAGTACAATAGTCAGTAAGACGGTTACATAATCCCAGACCTATAAAATATCAACAAGAAAAACGATGTCGAAGCTAATATATTTAACAGAGAAGTCTTATATTTTGTCCCCACTTCCCGTTATCGCCCATTCACCACCAGATATCTTCAAATTGACCAGGCTCCTTAAACTTAAAGTTTTCTTTAAAGGATTCAATCTCCCAGAACAGAGGGGCTTTAAATCAAAATCCACCTTCTTACCCCAGGTAGACAATCCGTCAGTAGAAGTTCTTCAAAGGTTAGGTCTTAAAGATATTGGTCAATTGGAAAAGAGACAATGCCATATATGTAGAAATATCTCGTATGCAGATATGCTATGACTTGAGGTGTTAGCTTTGGACCCTTCAATTACAATTAAAGCAGCCAATAAAGGGGGAGGGGTCATTGTCCAAGATACAGCAGATTACATCAAAGAAGTACAAAGGCAGCTGTCCAATCAGATGTTTTATAAAAAATTAGAACAGGACCCTACCAAAAGAATTACCTCGATCAACAAGACGGTGCTTTATGAAGGACTCGCACTACATTACATATCGGAGAAAAGTTTCTAATATCTATATAATAAGTTTCCTAGGGTTCCTGTTTTCTACACGCTCCCAAAAATTCACAAATATGTAGATCATACTTCACCGATCCCAGGTCGCCCCATTGTCGCCGGGATCAGGTCCCTATTCGAACCGCTGGCTAAATACGTTGATTCCTTTGTGAATCCTTTTTCTAAAGAGACCCTATCTTTCATCAGGGAGTCTTCTGATCTAATTTCCCAATTAGAAGGCATGGAAGTTCCTCCGGGTTGTGGACTAGTTACCCTAGATGTACATTCGTTGTACACAAACATTTTACTGGATTGTGTGAGACCTATTGTTGAAGAAGCCTTATCATCCAGAGCACAACCCTTTCCTCCCACACATTTTCTTTTAGATCTTGTTTTAGAGAATAATTTTTTTTGATTTAAAGATGATTTATTTTTACAGACCAAGGGAGTAGCAATGGGGAGTTCTTTGGCGCCTGGGGTGGCAAATCTTTACATGATTAATTTTGAAAAACATTTTCTTTATGACCGTTCTGTAAATCCTTTTTTTTAACCACATCTGTATATCCAAACGCTACATAGATGATTTATTTTTTTTCTTATGACTGATTTGGACTGTATTTCGGATTTTATTACATGGATTAATGGACTGGACAAGAATTTAAAATTTTCTCATCACGTGGACCCCCATTGCATACCTTTTCTGGATGTGTCCATTTACATTACATAAGGAAAACTTGGCATGCGTCTCTTTCGGAAACTAACAGATTGCAACTCTTACTTGGAGTATTCCTCCTTTAAGAAATAACATACCGTATAGCCTTTTTTCTTGAGCAAAAAGGAACTCCATTCAGGTCAAATACTTTTTTGATACTTCTAAAACCTTTTATGGTTTCCTCACGCAAAAAGGCTATCCTAAACATTATCCATCATGCTTTCCATCAAGTTTCATACACCCTGAGGTCTCAACTATTTGCACGCAAAGATTCATCACCAAGTCAGTTACTTCATTGCTCCTTTGAGTTCTCTCCTTTATTTTACCAGATTAAAAAGATTATTTTACGCCACTGGCACCTTTTGGAAGACCTACCAGGGTGCAGGGCCAAGCCCCTTATAGGGATTTGATGCACCAAGTCCCTGCAGAATATACTCACTAACTTGGATGCAGGTCATCATTTGACGTCTATTAAGAAGGTTGTCCAAGGCCATTACCAGTGCTCCACCTGCTCGGTGTACCATTTCGCGTTGGAAACCAAGGTAGTAGAATGCAATGAAAGGAAGTTCACTCACACACTACAGAGTTTTAGCAATTATAATTCATCTCATGTAGTGTATATGATAATCTGCCCTTGCGGATTACGCTACATCAGAATGACAGTCACGCCCCCTGAAAATATGCATAATGGAGCATTGCTCAAAGATTCGCAGTCAAATTCTCCATGCCCCATTAGTGTCCCATTTTGTTGAAAAACAACACTCGGAAGACGACTTATGTTTTGTAGTTTTAGAAAAAGCATCTTTTTGCCACTATGAAAAGTTTGACATTGAGAAATACCTGCTTCAACGAGAAGCCTTCTTCATACATCGATTTGGCACTTTGGAACCATGGGGTCTCAATCAAGATCTAGATTTGTCCTGCTTATAATTTTTACATTTTCAACATCCGTTATAATTCACGATTTTACATGCAAGTGCCCTTTAAGGAAACAGTCGTTTGTCCCTACTGTTAATGACTGTCAGATGTTCCTGATCGTGTCCTTTGTATAAATGGTTTGGTTGCTTAAGTCAAGTTAACGCCATTAGCACATGAGAATTTACCCTATGAGGCTATCGGTGCAAATATTGTATTATAAATTTAATAAGGTACAATACTCTCTCTTACTGTTAACAGTGTGGTATAATGCTCTATATATATACTGCTCAAAAAAATAAAGGGAACACAAAAATAAGGCATCCCATGACCTGAATGACTGAAATACTGTATTCCTATTGTTCACATACTGTAGTCGAATGTGCTGACAACAAAATCACACAAAACTTAACAATGGGAATCAAATTCATCAACCCATGGAGGTCTGGATTTGGAGTTAAACTCAGAGTGACAGTGGAAGAAAACACTACAGGCTGATCCAACTGTGATGTAATGTCCTTAAATCAAGTCAAAATGAGGCTCAGTAGTGTGTGTGGCCTCCACGTGCCTGTATGATCTCCCTACAACGTCTGGGCATGCTCCTGATCAGGTGGCGGATGGTTTCCTGAGGGATCTCCTCCCACACCTGGACTAAAGCAACCCCCATCTCCTGGACAGTCTGTGGTGAAACGTGGCGTCAGTAGATGGAGTGAGACATGATGTCCCAGATGTGCTCAATCGGATTCAGGTCTGGTGAACGGGCGGGCCAGTCCATAGCATCAATGCCTTCATCGTGCAGGAACCACTGACACACTCCAGTCACATGAGGTCTAGCATTGCTGTGCATTAGGAGGAACCCAATGCCAACCGCACCAGCGTATGGTCTCACAAGGGGCCTGAGGATCTCATATCGGTACCTAATGGCAGTCAGGCTACCACCGGCGAGCACATGGAGGGCTGTGTGGCCCTCCAAGGAAATGCCACCCCACACCATTACTGACCCACCACCAAACCGGTCATACTGGAGGATGTTGCAGGCAGCATAATGTTCTCCACGGCGTCTACAGACCCTGACACGCCTGTCACATGTGCTCAGTGTGAACCTGCTTTCATCTGTGAACAGCACAGGGCGCCAGTGGCAAACCTGCCAATCTTGGTGTTCTCTGGCAAATGCCAAACATCTTGCACGGTGTTGGGCTGTGAGCACAACCCCCACCTGTGGTCATCGGGCCCTCATACCACCCTCATGGAGTCTGTTCCTGACCGTTTGAGCAGACACATGCACATTGGTGGCCTGCTGGAGGTCATTTTGCAGGTCTCTGGCAGTGCTCCACCCAGGGCCGCCATCAGAAATTTCTGGGCCCCGTACTGAGCAATCCTTTTGGGGGCCCCCCACACACAAACACACGTCCAGTCAGAAGAAAGGGTGGCGAACAGCTGCCTCAGCTCCGAGGGCAAGATTGGCTCGTTTTAAAATCCCCTTTTTGCCGCTTTGGCTCATGCTGAATAAAATAAGTTAGGAAACCACATTCCATCGCCTCAAGGAATTAAAGGAAACAACCTTTTGGATCATTTCCCTCTTCATTAAAAAAAGGCCTCAAATGCCCCCCCTCCCCTGCCGCAACTAAGCCACCCTCGTCTTGCTTTCTTTGCCCCAGTACCTGCTATAATCTGCGGAGCCGCCTGACATGTTCTGATACCCACCGCCTTCCTCAACTGAAAAGACAGTACCTTCACCTCCTCCACCTTATATAAGTGACCTGTTGGCTGTTCCGTTTACTGCCATTCAGCTGCACTGGGCTGGGGGGCAGCTAGAGTGGCAGAGGCTCCTCAGCACCTTTGCCACTGGGGCTGACACTCAGGAAGTCCTCGACCAGGGCCACCAGCACCCGCAACCACTTCTTGCCCCTGCCACCGCCCACAGCTCCAGCAAGCCGCTCTTGGGTGCTTGCCAGCCGGCCACCAACTTCACCCCACTCTGAGTAGAGCCGCCGCTGCCGCTTCCTCCTCAAGGCCGGGATGTGGACACCCACAAGGTAGGTGTAAACAAGGTAGGTGTCCACAAGGTAGCGCCTAGGCAGGAAGCCGAAGAAACAAGCCCCACATGGTGTCTCCCCGCCCACAGAGGTGTCCCAGCTCCTTTCCATCTGGCCCAGAACTACTTTTACTCCCCTTCATCTGCCTTTCAGTTGTGGAGGGGTATAGAAAGGGCGAGCTTGAATTCCAGAGTCAGAAAAGGAGAATGCCCGCCCCCCAGGGACTATTTGACTGTGCCATGGTTAAAAAAAGTAAAAAAAGATTCACACAGCTGAGCTATGGGCCGCCCGCCGCCGGGGGCCCTGCCAACTCCGGGCCCAGGACGGGAGTCCTTTTTTTAAAAAAATATATTTTTATTAAATTTTGCAAATATAAACATATAAAACAATACAAACAACTTAGGTATAAAATGTAAAAAAATACAGAAACATATAAAAGACATATAACCTCATCCAAACGATTGTTAACCACATTATAGTATTGCTATATTTATTCTCATTAGGAAAAGAAAAAAGAAATTAATATATTATCAATCAACCTCGCTATATTAACTTTCCCATTTTTTAAATAATATATTCTAAAACTTATACAATATATCTAAAATATTTGAAGTATACATCTTTTATATCAAAACATAACATCACAATTAACTCCACCCTGTGTTATTTACAAAGCCCTAGGGGGATACGGCGTATCTCAACCATACTTTATTACATCCAAAACTTCCTTTTACCTGGTACTGGATGGCTGCC
The DNA here is from genome assembly GCA_035047345.1 of Bradypodion ventrale. Lineage (NCBI taxonomy): Eukaryota > Metazoa > Chordata > Lepidosauria > Squamata > Chamaeleonidae > Bradypodion > Bradypodion ventrale. The sequence goes on from JAWDJE010000006.1 coordinate 50,959,631, forward strand.
ACCTCCTTTTCTAAGCGCATACTCCACAAATGGTTTCCAAATTTTCCAAAATCTGTTCTCTTTAATTAACCCTTTCTTTTCTTTCAATTCCCATGTTAATTTATCATTCAGAACCAATTGCCACATTTCCTTATACCATTCCTCCAGTCTAATACTCTCATCATTCTTCCACTTCCTTGCAATACACAATCTCCCTATCGTCATCATATTTGATAACAAATCCTTTTTATCTTTATCCAAATTTATCAACTTGATGGTACCCGATCCCAACTTAATTTCCTCTCCAATTATTCCCACCATTTCTTTTTCAATATCACCCCCAAACCCCTTTATTACCTCACAATGCCACCACATATGTAAATAAGTCCCTACACTTTTCTTACATCTCCAACATAAATTATTCTTAGTTTTGTCAATTTGATTCAATCTCACCGGGGTCAGGTACCACCTCCACAACACCTTGTAATTGTGTTCCTTAATTCTAACGGACATAGTTTGCATAATCCTTCTCTTCCATATTAATTTCCAATTTGTATCTAAAATTTTTGTGTTTAAATCTTGTTCCCATTTTATCCTTAATTTATCTTGTGAGTCACGTTCAGAGTTTAATAATTTATAAATCTTACTTACCAAACCCTTCACCCCTATTTCTCCTTTTCTAACCTTCCATAACAGATCTTCAAATACTGTCTTATTCTTTTCCAGACCGGGATCTGTCAAATATTTACTGTTCCATTTATTAACCGTTGAAATTTGCAGCCAATTCAGTCTCAATTCTACAAATAATTCCTTCTTTTTAATTTCATCAGTACAAACTCTAGTCCAGTCCCTCAACAGAAACAAATCATTTCTATTTAACACATCTCTCACTGTCTTGTCGATTTTAATTGGGAAATTTGCCATCTCCTCTATTTCAATAATTGGGGATTTGTCAGGAGCTAATATTATTTTCACCTTTTTCCAAACTTCCCACATTGACTTTAACATTTTATTTCCAATATTAATTTTCCCTACATCCTTATCAAGAAAGGCTGCTTGACCTATTTGACCTAATTCTTCTATCTCTATGTCCTCCCAAATCACCTTTTCTTTCATCAAAAACTTAACAACGTTTTTAATCTGAAATGCCCTATAATAATTTTAAAGATCTGGAATTCCTAATCCACCCTGGCTTTGAGGAAGATACCACAGACTTTCTGGGATTCTGGATCTAATTCCCCCATTGCAATAATTATTTAACAAACTCTGTACTTTCTTAATCTCTTTATCCGTAAATTGGATTGGTAGGGCATCAAATAAAAAATTAATTTTCGGTAACAACATCATTTTACATAAAACTACCCTACCAAACCATAACAAATTTAATTTCTTATATTGCCTTTTGGTTGCAGAGGGGTATAGAAAGGGCGACCTTGAATTCCAGAGTCAGAAAAGGAGAGCGCCTGCCCCCCAGGGACTATTTGACTGTGCCATGGTTAAAAAAAAGTAAAAAAAAGATTCAAACAGCTGAGCTATGGGCTGCCCGCTGCCGGGGCCCCTGCCAGCTCCGGGCCCAGGATGGGAGTCCTGATGGTTCCCCCCTGATGGCGGCCATGGCTCCACCTGTTCATCCTTGCACAAAGGTGGAGGTAGCGGTCCTGCTGCTGGGTTGTTGCCCTCCTATGGGCTCCTCCATATCTCCTGGTGTACTGGCCTGTCTCCTGGTAGTGCCTCCATTCTCTAGACACAACGCTGGCAGACACAGCAAACCTTCGTGCCACAACTCGCATTGATGTGCCAACCTGGATGAGCTGCACTACCTGAGCCACTTGTGTGGGTTGTAGGCTCTGTCTCATGCTACCACTAGAGTGCAGGCACCGCCAGTGTTTAACAGTGACCAAACCATCAGCCAGAAAGCAAAGGAACTGAGAAGTGGTCTGTGGTCACCTCCTGCTGAACCATTCCTGTATTGGGGATGCCATGCTAATTGCCTCTGATGTCCACCTGTTGTCTTTTCCATTTGCACAACAGCATGTGGAATTGAATGTCAATCAGTGTTGCTACCTGGGTGGACAGTTTGATTTCACAGAAGTATGATTGATTTGGGGTTACATTGTGTTGTTTAGGTGTTCCCTTTATTTTTTTTGAGCAGCATATTTTTAGCTACATGCAATAGGCAATGTTGCCTTTTTTGTTAAATATATTAGCTTCGACACCATTTTTCTTGTTGATGTTTTATAGGTCTGGGATTGTGTAACTGTCTTACTGATTATTGTATTTGTTTATATTTTTCATATATTACTGAAACACCCTGAGGAAGCTGTATGGCAAAAGGCAAGATTTACCGGAACGGCTTAGGTGTTTATAATATTGCATTCAAGTTTTGTGCCCACTGAATAAGGAAATAACTACTTGAGTTTCATGAATTGTTTGAACATTTATGGACAGCTGCAGTAAGATTTTCGTTACAAGATTTCAAGGCCCACTACCATATAGGGCTTTAAAGGTCAAAACCAGCACCTTGAATTGCACCCAGAGGCAAACGGGTAACCAGTGCAGCTCCCGCAGCAGTGGTGAGGCATGGGCATAACGTCCACACCCCATCACCACCCGGGCCGCCGCATTCTGGACCAGCTGCAGTCTCCGAATGGTCATCAAGGGCAGGCCCATGTAGAGTGCATTACAATAATTAGTCTGGAGGTCACCAGAGCATGAGTGACCATTATCAAAGAGTCCCGGTCCAGGAGCGTGCGCAACTGGCGAATCACCCGAAGTTGGGCGAAGGCCCTCCTGGCCACAGCTGCCACCTGTTCTTCTAGCAGCAGCCGCGAATCCAGGAGGACCCCCAAGTTGTGCACCGGGTCGGTCTGAGGCAAAATAGCCCCATCCAAAACCAAAGATGGTAGCTCCCGGGATAACACAGGACCCCCCATCCACAGCCACTCAGTCTTACTAGGATTCAGCTGTAACCCATTTGCCCCCATCCAGACTCCAACCGCCTCCAGACAACTGGAAAGGACTTTGACTGCATCACTGTGGTCCCCAGGGGCCGAGATGTACAACTGTGTATCATCCGCGTACTGATGGTACCGCACCCCATGGGAACGGATGATCTCACCCAGAGGCTTCATGTAGATGTTAAATAGGAGAGGAGAGAGTCCCGAGCCCTGAGGCACCCCATATTTTAGGGACGTAGGACTGGACTTCTCGCTCTCCAACCACACCGACTGGGTCCGGCCCCTCAGAAATGAGGAAAACCAGGACCACACAGTGCCCTGGATCCCCAATCCTCGGAGCCATTCCAGAAGGATACCGTGGTCGATCGTATCGAAAGCCGCTGAGAGGTCAAGAAGAGCAAGGATGGACAGATGACTGCCATCCCGCTCTCACCAGAGATCATCATCAGCGCGACCAATGCAATCTCAGTACCATATCCAGGTCTGAATCTTGACTCGAAGAGGTCCAGATATTCCGCTTCATCCAGTACCCCCTGCAACTGACGCGCCACTGCCTTTTCCAATACTTTCCCCAAAAAGGGGGGGTTGGAAACAGGTCTGTAGTTGGTTATGACTGCTGGATCGAGGGATGGCTTCTTCAGGAGGGGGCACACCAAAGCATGTTTCAACAGTGCAGGAAATATCCCCTCCCAAAAAGACACATTAATTATAGCCCCGACCCAGCCACCTGTCACCGTCTTGGAGGCTTTTACCAGCCAGGCGGGACAGGGATCCAATGGACAATTAGTGGCATGGACCGCCGCAAGGAGCCTGTCCACTTCATCTGGAGCAACAGGATCAAACTGATCCCAGATAACACAGCAAGACTGTGCACTGGCTCCCCCCTGACCCTCCCAATCCACGCCAAGATTAAACCCTGAGCGAATCCGATCGATTTTCTCCACCAGATGGTCAGCAAAGTCCTCAGCCGATCCCTGCCAACCAGGCACAGCCCCCCCCCACCAAGCAGGGACCTGGTCACCCGAAGCAGGGTGGCTGGGCGATTATCAGCGGAGGCAATAAGGGAGGTGAAGTATTGCCTCCTCACCACCCCCATCGCCACTAGGTAGGCCCTAATAGCAGCTCTAGCTAGTGTCCAATCGGAATCGTTCCTTGTCTTCACCCAGTGGCGCTCAAGGCGTCTCTTTGCCCGTTTGAGCTCCTGTAGTTCTTCCGTGAACCATGGGGATGACCTAGCTCCGTGGGCTCTGAGAGGCCGTAGTGGAGTGATTACATGCAAGGCAGCTGTCGTCGACCCACACCACAGGTCAACAAGTGCCTCGGGCGAATCGTGTTGCCGATCCAGGGGAAAATCCCCCAGTTCCCTCTGGAATCCATCCAGATCCATCAGTTGCCAGGGGCGGGCCACTTTAATAGACCCTGCCTCCCTACGATGAAGTATCGCCCCCAGGAAGTCTAGAGCCACCAGATAGTGATCTGACCATGGCACAGGTGTTATGTCTAGCTCTTGTAAACTCAGATCACTCTGCCACCGCTCCGACAAAAAGACTAAATCTGGTGTGTGGCCACTGCCCCTGGTAGGGCCACGAATAACCTGAGCCAGGTCCATAGCTGCCATGGAAGCCATGAACTCCTGAGCCACCCCGGAACCGGACCCCAGCAAAGGCAAATTGAAGTCCCCCAGAACCATCAGCCTAGGGAACTCCAATGCCAACGCTGAGACAGACTCGAGGAGCCCAGGCAGGGAGTCCCTTACCCTGCAAGGGGGCAGGTACAGGAGTAGGATCCCCAACTGACCCTTTGGGCCCAGCCGCAGGAGCAGGGCATCACAACCCAGAATTTGTGGAGCAGTGGCCCTGGTGACTCCCAGTGACTCCCTGGCTATAATGGCAACACCACCGTCCTTGCCCTCATCCCTAGGCTGGTGCCAAACACCGAACCCGGCCGGACACATCTCTGATAGAAGCACCCCATCCTCTGGTCTCAGCCAGGTCTCAGTGATGCATGCCAGGTTGGCCCTCTCCCCCAGAATAGAATCTTGTATTAGGGGCGCCTTACTACAGACCGACCTGGCATTCATCAGCAGCAGCCTAAGGGTGGGGTCACCCTGGATCAGCTGCTCAGGACCTAGAGGTGAAACCGGGGGGCCAGAACACGGGACAGATACTAAGCATCGGTCCCGCGTTCCCCGTGTGCGGCCCGCCCCACAGTTCCCGCCATAACGCCCCATGCCCGTCACAACCTCTAAATGGGCCCCTGGAACCTCCACCATTAACCCAGACGGAGTGTCGCCCCATCTTCCCGGCTGGCAGGGCCATCTCTCCCTCCCTCCCTAACCCACTTAAAACATACCCTCTCAGTCTCTCTACCTGTGTTGATGGTCCCGGCGAGTTCCGACTGGCCGCAAGAGTCTCCAGGGTGGCAGTGGAAATTCTGGTGCGACCGCTGGCCTTTTGAGCCCCCTGCAGGGAGGTGGGAGCATGGGACACCGATGGGGAGTTGGTCCCAACAAGCTATTATATTATTTACATTATTATATTGGATTCTTTGTTTGCCTCCACAGAAAATTGGTCAGGTCTTTTTCAGCGGTTCTTATACAGTACTTCAAATGTTTCAATAGCACATATTATGTACATATGTATACACACAACCTTGTTCCACGCCTCTGCGAATTTGAACCTGCTCTGTCAACTGCTCTTCAACTCTGACTTCAGCTGATTCCAGTAAAAGTTGGTGTTGATTCTGATATCTTTATCATCTACACATTATTATTATTATTATTATTATTATTATTATTATTATTATTATTATTATTATTATTATTATTATTATTATTATTATTTCAGAATATGTTAAACAGCTATTGTAATGGGCGGGGGGAGACGAAGAATAGCAAAGAGTCTGTGGTTCTTATCTCAGAAGGATGGGGGGTTGGGATTGCCAAATGTGAAAATTATTATAGTGCATTTCAATTAAAGAATATTCTGAAGATCCTAACGAAGAATGAGGTAATTTGGGAAGAGATTGAGATGAAAGAACTACAACAATTAGGTAATGCAATTTTTTTAGATAAAGACATGAGAATAAAGGTTAAGAATAAGATGACAAAGGCAATAATGGAGGTTTGGAAAAATTTGAAGAAAAAAACTTGCTCCAGATGTATCCCCAATTATGGAAATGAAAGACATAAAGATGTTTCCAGTGAAGATAGATAGAAAGATAAAAGAGATATTTTTTTATTTTTAAAATATTTTTATTAGAATTTTTAACACAAATTAAACAATAATACATACGTTGGGGGGGAAAAAGACAAACCTAACAAATTTTCACAACCTATCCTAATACATTATTAAACTTATCTTAATGAATAACAATTAAATCTTTTAAACTGTATTTTAGATATGGCTTAGTAATTAATTTCTAAGTTCAACATTAATAATAATACAAATACTAAATGATAATGATAATAATATACCCTGTGTTTTTTACAGTGCCCTGGAGAAATCAGATTGTTTTAGAATTTTCATTCCAAAACTTCTTTGATCAGGTACAGGTCTATTTATTTCATCCCCTCTAAGTGAGTAATCCACAAAAGCCTGCCAAATATTCCAAAATCTGTTCTCTTTAACAATGCCCCTTTTTAAATTCATCTCCCAAGTCAATTTATCATTCAATGCTAAATTCCATATTTCTTTATACCATTCTTCATTCTTTATATTTACATCATTTTTCCACTTTCTAGCAATACATTGTCTTCCCATAGTAAACATTATTTCTAATAACTCTTTTTCATCCTTGTTTATATTAAAACATTCCACATCTGTTAGCATAGTGGTACCTGGCCCCAATTTAATTTTTTACCCATAATTTCACCAATCTCTTTCTCAACTTTTTTCCAAAAATCTTTAACCACAATACAACTCCACCACATATGTTCATATGTTCCTATTGTATCTTTGCATCTCCAACACATTTTATCTATTTCATTATCGATCTGGTGTAGCCTTACTGGGGTCAGATACCACCTCCACAGCATTTTATAATTATGTTCCTTTATTCTAACCGACATAGTTCTCATTATCCTCTTTTTTCCATTTATTCTTCCATATATCATTTTCTATCTTTAAATTCAATTCTTGCTCCCAACTTGTTTTCAAATCATCCTGCGGATTACCCTCCTTATTTAATACTAGCAAGGGTTGCCCGGCGTTGCCGGGCTTTTTTTTGGGGTTTTGTTTTTTTAAAAAATATGAGAAATGGTGTTGGATGTTTTTTGTTGTATGTGTATGTAAATTAGTTATGTTATTTTTTTATTATATATTTTTTATACGTAGGTAGTGTTTTAAACTGTTATTAAAAAATTTGGATTTTAAAAAGAGATAAGGTTGATATATTTTTCCCCCCAATAATTGCATTTTTAAAAATAATGTGTTCCTATGTGGTTTTTGGTGATAGGTGTACTTTGGATAAGATTTTTTTAAAAATGTGTAAGTCTATGTTTTTTGTAGATGGTTGGAGATCAATTTGAATTCATTGAGTGTAATATTTCCTGTGGCCACTTGGTGGTGCTGTTGCGTAATGTTTTAATGTTGACTTTGTCCTGGCCTGTGTATTCTTCCTGTTCTTTTCTCATTTCAATTCTGATTCTCGGTGAGGCTGCACGTGTCTTGGTAAGTTGTGATCTCTGTTTTGTTAGGGGTGGTTTTGTTGTGATCTGTGGGGGGTGGGGGGTTGTGTTTGTCCTTGTTTTTTTTGGATTGTTTGTGGAAGATTTTCCTTGTAATTTTTATGTTTAGTATTGTTTTTGCTTTTTTTAATGTTGTTGTTTGTGTTTTTGGTGTGGGTATTTCTGTGGGCCGGCCTCGGTGGCTGGGTGGCCCATTGAAATACCATGTGGTGTTAGGCTTGGGTTTTTTTTGCAGGCCGGACTCGTTGGATTATCTACGCCGCCGGCCCATGGTGGGGATGGGGGCATGGTCATTGGGGGTTAGGAAGGGTGGGCTAGGTGGTGGGGAGGGGAGCTGTAGTGTGTTATGGTGCTTTGTTTTTGTGGAGTCGTGCTTTGTTTTTGTGGAATCGTGAAAATAGATCGTTTTTCCCCTTTAATATCAGTGGGTGGGGGCTGCGATCCCCCTCCCTGCTGGCTACCCTAGTGTTGGGTGGTTTTTTGGGATAAAAGGTGTATATTGGCCCTACACTTCTGGACACAGAGGAACAGGCAGAGAGGATCGATCCCCCACCCCCCTCCTTAAAACAACTCCGTTTTTAAAGAGAAGAAAAGACGGAGTTTTTTTTAAGGAGGGGTGGTGGGGGATCGATCCTCTCTGCCTCATCTTTTGTTTCCAGATGGGTTGGGGCAATATAGTCCTTTTATCCCCACAATCCTCCAAACACTAGGGTAGGCAGCGGAGAGGGGGATCGCCACCCCCTCCCACTGATGTTAAAGGGGAAACTCCATTCGGGAGCTTTAGGCGCCGCGGGTGAGTAAAAGAAAGCCGGCTGGTGTTTGCTTGCCTGTGAGCTGTTTTTCTTTTTAATTTTCCGGGCGCCGTTTTCCTCAGCGTTCTGCGTGGGCGCGCAGGACGCTGGGGCTTGTAGTTATGGGTTGGTGCTTTGTGTTTTTGCTGGTTTTTTTTAAAATGCGTTTCTTTCGATTGGCTGCGGCGCGTGTCCGAACGCTGCGCCGTGCGAGAGCCTCTCAGCGTGATTGGCTCTGGCGCGGCGCAGCGCAAGGAATGTTGGGAAGTGAAGTTCTTTCCCTTTCTTGCCGTTTGTGGGGCTGAGGCCCCCTTGCCGGATTTTTAAATCCTTCGTTGACCTGCGTAGGCAATTCGGCCGTGCGCACAAAGGGTGGGTGCGGGTCAGTAGGGCGACGCATAGCAACCTATAGCCAGTTCCAACGGTGAACACTTGGTTTTATAGGTTAAGATTACATACAATTTACTAACTATTACCTTAATATTTCTATCTCCCTTTCTTAGTTTTGAAATCAACTCTTCAAACTCCGCCTTCTCTCTTTCCAACTCAGGTTCACTCAAATATTTAGTATTCCATTTGTTTACCTACGCTATCTGGAACCAATTCAACTTCGTTTGCCCAAACAAATTTGTTATTCTATCAATATCCGTACAGGTCCGTAACCAGTTTTTCAGCAGGAAAACTTCATTCATATCCAATACTTCTTTTACCCTTTTATCTATCTTTATTGGAAAATTTGCCATATCCTCCAATTCAATAATCAGAGAGATAATCGGGGCCAGAACCCTCTTTATTTTTTTCCATGAACTTACTCAGTCCTGCTTAAATCCTCCACCTTCCAACTCGAGCCGCTCCTCTGCCACCACTGCATCTACCTTCCACGTTCTTTTTAGCTTAAAATTCCATTTTAAAGAAAAAATCCATACTCAGCTCCTCAGAGTTCCCATCCAAACTCAACGTGGCAAGAAAGGCACGGCCTGCGCCGCGCCACTCTCGCTGCCCATCCCTTGGACTCCAAACTCCTTCTGATCCCAGCTGATAACTGCAGGTTCCGGAGAGTCAATTATTTCATTTTTAAGCATTTTCGGTTTAATATTTTTGATTAATCCACTTTAAATCCACATTTTATAGTGCGAGCAAAAAAAGTCTGTGTTGCTACAGTGCCATCTTAGCCATGCCTCAAGAATTTGGCTGTTACCCTTGGATTACAAGGAGTTTATAAATTTCTCATTCCTTCAAGTTTGGTTTTTAAAGCGAGCTTGCTCTGCTCTTGGAGTACTGGGTTACATCATTTTGTGCCTTTCCTTTTCTTCTGGCCTTCACACTGGAGACATAATATCAACAATAGTAATACGCTTACTGCTGGTGGATATACTCCCTTTTTTGTGTTTTGGATTCTGGATTGGTGATCAATATAATCTATTTGGAATATATCAAGTTTGAATTCTGGAACAGCTTCAAGGAGAGAGACTTGTGGGAGTTAAAAAAGTTGCTGCATTGAAACTATTGTTTGATATTACAATGGATAAAATTGCAAGGGGAAAGGGGAGGGAGGAAGAGGTTGTGAAACCTAAGAAGAAAGATAAAGCACCAGTAGAGGAGACGACCCCACCAACTTCATTGCCTGAGCCACCATTAATAGACCAAACTCAAATAATGGTTGAATTTGGGGAATTGTTTAAGAAATTTTAGAAGATGGAAGAGGCAAGAGTGAAAGATAAAAATGAAATTTTGGGAAAACAGGATAAATTGGCTACAATGTTTATTGATTTTTCTAAAAAAGTTGATCTCAATTTGCAAAGGATGGATGCCAATGTTAAGTCGATGCAAAATGATATGAAATTGATGCAAGGGGATATTAAAGGGCTGCATGAGGAGGAGAAAGAAATTAAAATGGAAGTGGATGTCCAGGAAAAAAGGATAGATGTTATGGAAGAGATGATGAGAAAACAGAATATAGTGATTCGTAATATGGCGCAAAAAACGCCAGACCAGCTAAAGGATAGAATAATTGATTGGTTAAACAGTTTGAAAATGGGGAAACATTTTGTTAATGAGGATATTGTAAGTGCTTATAGGGTGGGTCCGAGGAAGGGGAATGCTGTACAGAGAAATGTATTGGTCAAGTTTGCAAATTGGGGAGATAAGCTGAAGGTGATGGCCTTTTAAAAACAAGCTGGTTCTGGCGTTTTAAAAATTGATGGGAATGATGTGGAAATTTACAATGACATTTCTATGAAGGGACGTGGTTGGAGGTACAAGATGAAGCCGGTGACAAAATTTTTGATGGAAAAAGGGATAAAATATAATTGGCGTTTCCCACAACAGCTAAGATTTTTTCATGAAAGGAGAATGCATGTGATTGATGCAGAGACTGATGCATTGGATAAAAAACAATGAGAGAAGCAAAAAGAGGGTTGTATAAAACAGGAACATAAGGATAAAATGGAGGAACGAATAACAGAAAAAGAGGTAAAAGAGGTAATAGCTAGTTTGAAAATGGGGAAAGCACCTGGGGAAGATGGGTTACCTGCTGATTTTTATAAAGAATTTAAAGATATAGTAATACCTCATACAAAGTCCGCTTCATACAAAATCGGATTCATACAACATCGCCTAATTCCTTGAAAGTAATCATTTAAAATTCAGAAATATTCAATTAAATTCATCACCTTTGGATGCAATTCATATCTAATCAATAAAATGTCATCTCAACTGCACCTCCTCTAAGGTTGTGACATTTTAAAACCACAATTGGGTGTAACCCAGGCAACGGCAACTTTGTGCCGGCTAATCTTTTCTCACTAGGTTGGGCAAAAGGAACGGCAGAATCAACTAATTAAAAGGTTGCTTCATCTTGGCAGATTCATGTCTCGGTTAGACACAGAAGAAGAAGTAGTAGCCCTCATACCTCTCAAGTTTTGGGAAATTTCTGTCAACCCCCGCTATTTTACCCTCTTTCCTGCCATCATCCCGTATTAGTTAGACTGCAATTAGACTGGAGTTAGACTGGAGGCCAGCTAAGGATAAGCATAGCTGTCTAGTTTCCTGTTTTGGCCGGGAAATTTCCCTTATTTGACAGAAATTTCCTGAAACTTGACAAGTATGGTAGCCCTGACTAAATTTGTCAATTCTGATAATTGCATATTTTCTAGTGCCTTGAAAGAAGTAAGTTAGTCTCCAGGGTGCTTGCTGGTTGCAGGGCCACCTCTACTTTGCTGGATCCTTGCCCAGCATGGCTAGTAAAAGCTGCTAGCAAAAGCTTAATGGGATGGGCAATGGAGAGCGTTAATTCCTATTTGCAGGTGGGTTTTCTACTAGCCTGACTGGCGGAAACAATAATCCGACCTATTTTTTAAAAAGCCTAATCTGGTGATATCTTTGATCCTAAGAATGTAAAATCTGTCACTGCTTCTACTTCCTCTCCATCTATTTTCCAGGAACTGATTGGGCCTGTTGCCATTATCTTAGTTTTCTTGATATTGAGTCTCAAGCCAGCTTTCGCACTCTCTTCCTTCAATCCAATCAAGAGATTCTTTAGGTCTTCCTCACTTTCTGCCATTAGGGTGGTATCGTCTGCATATCTCAGATTGTTGATGTTTCTCCCAGCAATTTTTATCCCATATTGTGAATCCTCCATCCCTGCATTGCGCATTATGTGCTCTGTGTATAAGTTGAATAAGCAGGGTGACAAAATGCAGCCTTGTCTTACTCCTTTTCCTATTCCAAACCACTCTGTCATTCCGTGTTCTGTCCTAACTGTTGCTTCTTGATTCATGTACAGATTTCTCAGGAGGCATATGAGGTGCTCTGGTATTCCCATCTCTTTAATCACTTGCCACATCTTGTTGTGATCCACACAATCAAATGCCTTAGTGTAGTCAATAAAACAGAAGTAAACTTGTTTCTGGTATTCCTTTGTTTTCTCCATGATCCAACGTATGTTGGCAATGTGGTCTCTGGTCCCCCTGCCTCTTCTGAAACCAGCCTGCGCCTCTGGTAATTCTCTCTCCACATGCTGCTGAAGTCTATCCTGTATTATCTTGAGCATCACCTTGTTGGCATGTGGGTTGAGTGCAATTGTTCGGTAATTTGAACATTCTTTGGCATTGCCCTTTTTTGGGATTGGAACATATACTGATCTTTTCCAATCCTGTGGCCACTGTTTTGTTTTCCAAATCTGCTGGCATATTGAATGCAGTAATTTGATGCCATCATCTTTTAGAGCTTTGAAAAATTCAACTGGGATACCATCATTTCCACTAGTTTTGTTGTTTGCAGTGCTCTTTAGGGCCTTTCTGACTTCACTCTCCAGGATGTCTGGCTCAAGTTCAATTTCTTCATCATTGTGATTATCCGGAGTGTTGAGGTCCTTTTTGTAGAGTTCCTCTGTGTACTCTTTCCATCTTTTCTTAATCTCTTCTGCATCAGCTAGCTCCTTTCCGTCTTTGCCCCTTATCATGGTCATTTTTGCTTTAAATGTTACCTTGATTTCCAAGATTTTTTTGAAAATCTGGTTCTTCCTCTTTTGTTGTTTTCCTCCATTTCTTTGCACTGTTTTTTTAGGTAGTTTTCCTTATCTCTCCTTGCTTTTCTTTGAAATTCTGTGTTCAAATGATTGTATTTTTTCCTTTCTCCTTTGACTTTTGTGTTCCTTCTTTCCTCTGCTATTTTAAGAGCTTCATCAGACAACCACTTTGCTTTCTTACTCTTCTTTTCTTTTGGTATGGTTTTCTTTGCTGCTTTCCTGCATGTTGTCCCTCATCTCTGTCCATAATTCTTCTGGCACTCTATCTATTGAGTCTAAGCCATTGAATCTGTTTATCACCTCCACCGTGTATTCTTTAGGGATGCTGTCTAGGTGATATCTGTCTGGTCTCCTTGTTTTCCCTATTTTCTTTAGTCTAAGCCTGAATTTTGCAATCAGTAGGTTGTGATCTGAGCCACAGTCTGCTCCAGGTCTTGTTTTTGCTGACTGTATGGAGGTTCTCCATCTTTGGATGCAGAGTATGTAGTCAATCTGGTTTCGGTGTTGGCCATCTGGTGATGTCCATGTGTAAAGTCGCCTCTTATGTTGCTGGAAGAGAGTTCTCTTCGCAGAACTCTATCAGTCTTTGCCCTGCTTCATTCTGCGTTCCAAGCCCAAACTTGCCTGTTATTCCCTCCATTTTTTGATTTCCTACTTTGGCATTCCAATCTCTTAATATAATTTGGATGTCATTTCTTGGTGTCTGTTTTATGAGGTGTTCTAGGTCCTCATAGAACTGGTCCACTGTGGCTTCATCTGCACCCGTGGTTGGTGCGTATATTTGGATCACAGTAACATTGAAAGGTTTGCCTTGAATTCTTACTCACATCATTCTGTCATTTTTGAGGTTGTATCCCATTACTGCTTTTCTCACTCTTTTATTGACAATTATGGCTACTCCATTTCTTCTAAGGTTTTCTTGTCCGCAGTAGTAGATATGATGGTTTCCAGAGCTGAATTCGCCCATCCCTGTCCATTTTAGCTCACTGATGCCCAAGATGTCAATGCTTATTCTTTCCATCTCATTTTTTACCACTTCCAGTTTACCTTGATTCATTGATCTCACATTCCATGTCCCTATGCAGTATTGTTCCTTACAACATTGCATTTCTCCTCCCCCTTTCCTGTCCCTCCCCTTCCTCCACTCTATGGTGTTAAGCATCCTGTATCATCTAGCCTGCTCCTTTGTTTTGCCTTTTGTTTTGGTCAATAGGGTTCTCTTGGCAAGCTTTGTGGCGTGGTTTGCCGGTTTCTACGCCATTTTCTCGCATCATACATCATATCACAATTTTAAAAGTTTAAAACAGTTTAAACCACATATTATCATGCATATTATCACACTCAAAAACACAGTCTCTATGTTAATTGCTATATTAAGTCATTATAAAGTCTCTATGTCAGTTGCTATATTAAGTCAGCTACATTTTTTGCACATCAGCTACTTATCCTTGCGTCCTCACCCCCCAGGTGGGGGTTGTGGTCTCCGGGCGGCTCCTTGCTCCAGGCGCTTCGCAGCGGCGGGTGGTGGATGTTTTCCCCACAGCTCAGCTGGTCCTCCTCCTCTGCCTCTGGCGGCGGCGGTGTATGGTGACTTTTCCTGTCGCCTGCCTGGTCCTCCTCACTCCCGGTTGGGGTGGTCTCGCGGCTGCTCCTGGCCACAGACAGGCTCTCCGCCACAGCGGCTGTGGACGGCGACCTTTCCTGCCACCTGCCTGGTTGTCCCCACCCCCGGCTGGGGTGGTCTTGCGGCTGCTCCTGCTCCTGGCCGCGGGCAGCCTCTCTGCTGCGGCAGTGGTGGACAGCGGCCTTTCCCGCCGCCTGCCTGGTCGTCCTCACCCCTGGCTGGGGTGGTCTCGCAGCTGCTCCTGGCCGTGGGCAGGCTCTCTGCGGTGGCAGCGGTGGATGGCGACCTTTCCCGCCACTGCCTGGTCGTTCCCACCCCCAGCTGGGGTGGTCTCACAGCTGTTCCTGGCTGCGGGCAGGCTCTCCGCAGCGGTGGCGGTGGATGGCAACCTTTCCCGCCACCTGCCTGGTCATTCCCACCCCCGGCTGGGGTGGTCTCACGGTTGCTCCTGGCCGCGGGCAGGCTCTCCACAGTGGCAGCGGTGGATGGCGACCTTTCCTGTCACCTGCCTGGTCGTTCCCACCCCCGGCTGGGGTGGTCTCATGGCTGCTCCTGGCCATGGGCAGGCTCTTCACAGTGGCAGCAGTGGATGGCGACCTTTTCCCCCACCTGCCTGGTCATTCCCACCCCTGGCTGGGGTGGTCTCACGGCTGCTCCTGGCCGCGGGCAGGCTCTCCGCAGCGGCGGCGGCGGATGGCAACCTTTCCCGCCTTTCCCACCCTCTTTTTGCTTCTCTCATTGTTTTTTAAGCTTATCCACATCTATCTCATTTTTTGCATATAACGCTTGATAAAAATCTCTCACATTTTTACATTTATCTCTAATCTTGTTACATCTCACTCCTTGTTCATTTACCAAAACTCCAATTTCGCTTTTTTCTCTCTTTTCTTTAGCTGCTCTTGCTAATAATTTTGAATTTTTATTGCTATATTCAAAATATTCTCTTTTTAAATAGACAAGGTCCCTTTTCACTTTTTCTATGTCCTTTCCTATCAACTCAGACTTCAGTCTTTGCAAATTATCAAAAACCTTCCTGTGCTTCGTCCTTGCATGTTCCTCCTGCAACCTCTTTATCTCACTCTCAATTTTGTTCTGTGACATCTTAGTTTTTTTATATCTAATACTAGCTAGCCCTCTACTTTCCCCTCTAAAAACCGAATTCATAGTGTCCCAGACCATGTTAAAATTTACCTCATCATTGTCATTCCAATACCAATTTTCCTTCCAACTCTCCATGATTTGTTCTTTACATTTATGGTCCTTAAATAATTTGTCATCATATCTCCAGATACTTCTCGACTTCTTTTTACCCTCAATCCTCATTTCCATCACCACTTTAGTATGATCTGATTCTTTAAAAGTGCCAACTTCTATAGCCTCTATGTTTCTAACCATATTCTCCATTACAAATATATAGTCAATTCTGGAGTATGAATTATGGACCTGTGAAAAATATGTATATACCCTTTCTGACCCCTTAATCTCTCTCCACGTATCTTTCAAACCTAAAGATACCATCCAATTATCCAATATCTGTCCTTTAATACTTTTTCCACATCTTGCTATATTTGTGCAGTCTAAATTTGATCTTACTAAATTGAAATCACCGGCCACAATCATCTTTGCTGTTTTCTCTTTTACCAATATTTTACGGATTTATTCTAAAAAGTCACCTTGATGATCATTTGGAGCATATAAATTCACCAGAGTTAATTCCTCATCATCTATTTTTCCCTTTACTATCATATATCTACCCTCCGGATCCGAAATACTGTTTGTTATCTCAAAGCCCAGCCAATTCGATATGAAAATTGCCACTCCTCTTGCCTTTGATGTGCCATATGACCTCTTGTAATGCTGCATCCATCCCAGAAAATTTTTATTCATATCCTGAGATTTTTGATGAGTTTCCTGCAAAAAGACAATATCCGGCCTGTCCTTCCTCAGTGCTGATTCAATCCTCCTTCTCTTAACCGGAGAACCTGTACCTTTCACATTCCACGTTAACATTTTGATACTCCTCATAATATAATTAGCCACACTCTTCTTCCACCCCTGAATTCTCCATTGGGCGTGATACCTTCTAGCCCACAATAGTTAAAACAATACTTACAACAAAAAACACAAAAAACACTCAATTCTATCCTCCCCACTTCTTTATCCAAAAAAGCCGCCTTCATCTTCTGAAGAGGGGAGGGGGGGAACATGTAAGATGTGCTGAACAGCAATAGCTCTAGCGCTACTCTTCTTATTGATAAAATCAATCCTTTTATCTCATCTCCCTTTAAGACTCATTAGTTTCAGTCCTTTCACCTATTTCCCTCCTTTTTGACCTTTACTTCCCCCTACATCAACTGGTACCAATGACTGTAAGTCAACCTCAGACTCTCCCGTTTCCTCTCCTCCTGCAGCTCCTTCCTCCTTAGCTCCTCCGTAATCCCTCTTTATAACCCCAGACTCCAACAAAGCCCTCCTCAGTGCCAACCATTCTCTTGAGGATGCCTTAACCAAACCATTTAAACACAAATATTCCAATGCATCAGTCTCTGCATCAATCACATGCATTCTCCTTTCATGAAAAAATCTTAGCTGCTGTGGGAAACGCCAATTATATTTTATCCTTTTTCCATCAAAATTTTTGTCACCGGCTTCATCTTGTACCTCCAACCAAGTTCCTTCATAGAAATGTCATTGTAAATTTCCACATCATTCCCATCAATTTTTAAAATGCCAGAACCAGCTTGTTTTAAAAAGGCCATCACCTTCAGCTTATCTCCCCAATTTGCAAACTTGACCAGTACATTTCTCTGTACAGCATTCCCCTTCCTCGGACCCACCCTATAAGCACTTACAATATCCTCATTAACAAAATGTTTCCCCATTTTCAAACTGTTTAACCAATCAATTATTCTATCCTTTAGCTGGTCTGGCGTTTTTGCTCTCAAAACAGCAATGGGGAAAAGGGAAGCTGACAGTCAGGCTGCTCTTCATCCAGGAACGTATGTTCCCGGATGAAGAGCAGCCTGCCATTTCCCCTCTTCCCCTCACTGTGTCGATAATTAATAACCCCCGGCAAGGCCAGGCAATCAGCTAGTACTGTATAATACTGAGGATGTAGTGCTCCATGCTTGCAAGACAATATTCTGATACTGTACAATCAAAAATGTACCAGACCTTCACTCATTTTATTAGGTTATTCTTCAGGGGCCTCTAGGTGTTCCAATATATACCTTTCTAGGTTAAAAAACTCAGAAATAATTTGCCAGTCCCTCCTTCTGGTAGCATTTTAGGACTATCCTACTTGCTCAAAGACACACAGATGTAATACAGATGTCATGTAACCAAATCAACAACATGTGCTCTGAGTGATCTCAGATGAACCTCTCTTGGGAGTCACAGTGAGAATTTGAATTCCTGGTCCCTGGCCCCACAACCAAGTCCTCCAAACCACTGTTCCAGATAGTCACTAATATTATAAAGAGGGAGAGAAAGAAAAAAAGATTAGAAATAGTGTTGCAGGTTCTTCTTCCTCCATGTCTAGGTCTGATGTGAAATTTCCAAAATGAAGTCACCGTTTGGTGAACTCATTCTGTAGTTTCTTTTGCCTGACCCAATGTGGGAAAGATTAACTGGCACAAAGTTGCCACTGCCCAGGGATATGCCCGATTGTGGTGCAAAAATACCACAATCTTCGAGGAGGCTCTTTCTGTGTACCCCATAGTGCAGGTTAAGGCATGGGGATGAAAACTGTTCCCAGGCCTGAATGTTTAAAGACACTGTATGCTCCTTGTATGTTTCTTGTGAAGCCATTATGTATAAGAACTGCTCACCTTTTAAAATTTGCTGTCAGTTCCAATGGTCATGGACAAGGGAATCAGGACACATAATCGGTTAGCAAAAGGACTCAAGGTGTGAGTTTGTGTGTGGAGGTGGTGTGGGGCAATCAAGTTTACTGATGATATTTGTCCGGGAATATCGAACCACCTCACCTGCTTTGCTTCCTGCCAGCTTGTTCACTGCAGAATTAGACTATACGTGCTAGAAACAAGGAAATGCTGGGCAATGTTGCTAGGCAGCATCACAAACATAAGCTGAATGAGCCAGCTAACTCGGTGTGACAGTGAGGAATTAAGCTATCTAATTTGGTATCAATTCCAAATTAGTTTAGCTTTAGTAGATAAACCCGTAATTGTACAGAATAAAGCAAAGGAATAGGAAATAGAGAAGTGGTAGCAGCAAATCAAAACCTATATCTAGTTGGAGTTGTTGAAACTTTAGGATGATATTTGTGGGCGCAAATACGGGCGTGTTTTACTTCCGCTTCCAGGAGTGATGGGGCAGCATGTGCCAGATGAATAGAAGCAAACCCATTCATGTGGATTCATGGGGGCTTGGGCTTCTGGGAATTGAAGTCCAAGAACATCTGGAGTGCCAAGGTTTGCCATCACGGCTGGGAACATTCTCCTTTAGAGTATCTTAGCCACAACATTTTGCCTTGATAAAAGGGTGAAGGAAGTTTTTCTTAGAAGTGATGTTTTCATGTTGAGAGACTGGACATGGGTCTGTAGAGATAGATAAAAGAAATTAGAAATGTATACACAGATGAGGTTGAACTGGTTCCAGATAGCATTGGTAAACAAGTGGAATAGTAGATATCTGAGGGAAGCCAGTCTAGAAAGAGGTAGGACTGAATTTGAGGAAATGATATTAAAAGTTAGAAAGGGAGAAATTGGAATTAAGGGTTTGGTAAGCGAAATATATAAGATACTAGCAAGGGTTGCCCGGCGTTGCTGGGCTTTCCCCCCCGTGTTTTTTAATTTGAAATGAGCCAATTTTATTTTTGCAATAGTTTTACATTGTGTTGGAAGGTTAAATTGTGTTGTTGTTTTTTTAAAATTGCTTAGTCTGTAATTTTAATTTTTTAAATGTTTATTTATGTTAAATTTGTTTGGCTTGGCTGTTATTAACTGTGATCTGCTTTTTTGGTTTTTTTTGAGGAATAATAAAAGAAGAAAGTATGATATAATAACTCAGCACAGGATTTTTTAAAGTTTCTATTGTATTTTATTGACATATATTTGTGATTTGTGTGAAAGTGTGTTTAGTGTAATTTTTTTACTTGTTTTTGTTGGTGTGACCTTTTGTGTATAATTGTGAATTTGTGTTTTGTTTGGGGCTGTTGTGTGTTTTTGAATTGTTTGTACTATTGTGGCCAGCAGGTGGTGCTGGTAGGGGTTTTTGTATTTTGACTTTTGTTTCTCTCCTTGCCTCTGGGTGGAGCTTCTTCTGGTAAGTAGGGTCTTTCTGTATTCAGTTCTTTTCCAGTCCTGGTGGAGGTAGCACCTGTTTTGGTACGTTTGCTTGTTTTCTTTCTTTTGTGTGTGTGTGTGGGCAGGGGGGGGGGAAGTTGGAATTTGTATTTTTTGTCTGTTTGTTTTGTTTTTGATTGTGTCTTTGTTTACTTCTTATTGTTTTTGGTGTTTTTGTTTTTGTGTATTTTTGGCTGTGTTTGAGTGTTTTTAGTAATTTTTTAAAAAGTATTTATTTGGTGGTGGGGAAGGTACGTGGTCATTGGGGGTTTGGATGGGTGGGCTAGGTGGTGGGGAGGGGGGCATGGTCTTTGGGGGTTAGGAAGGGTGGGCTAGGTGGTGGGGAGGGGGGCATGGTCATTGGGGGTTAGGAAGGGTGGGTTAGGTGGTGGGGAGGGGGGCATGGTCGTTGGGGGTTAGGAAGGGTGGGCTAGGTGGTAGGGAGGGGGGCTTTATTGTTTTATGGTGATTTGTTTGTGTGGAGTTGTGAAAGTAGATCGGGGTTTCCCCTTTAATATCAGTGGGTGGGGCTTGCGACCCCCCTCTCCGCTGGCTTTTCTAGGGTTGGGAGGTTTGTGGGGAGAAAAGGGGAATGTTTCCCAAACCCTTCTGGACTCAGGACACCAGGGAGAGGGGATCGATTCCCTCCCCCCTCCTTAAAACAACTCCGTTTTTAAAGAGTAGAAAAGACGGAGTTTTTTTAAGGAGGGGGGTGGGAATCGATCCCCTCTCCCTGGTGTCCTGAGTCCAGAAGGGTTTGGGAAACATTCCCCTTTTCTCCCCACAAACCTCCCAACCCTAGAAAAGCCAGCGGAGAGGGGGGTCGCAGCCCCCACCCACTGATATTAAAAGGGAAACTCCAGGCGCCGTGGGTGAGGGAAAGAAAGCCGGCTGGTGTGTGTTTGGCTGTGACGCGGTGAGTTGTTTTTCTTTTTAATTTTTCGGGCGCCGTTTTCCTCAGCGTTCTGCGTGCTCATGGCGCGCAGGACGCTGGGGCTTGTAGTAATGGGTTGGTGCTTTCTGTTTGTGCTGCGTTTTTTAAAAATGGTTTTGTTTTGATTGGCTGCGGCGCGATTCCGAACGCTGCACCGTGCAAGAGCCTCTCAGCCTGATTGGCTCTGGCGCGGCGCGGCGCAAGGAATGTTGGGAAGTGAAGTTCTTTCCTTTTCTTGCCGTTTGTGGGGCTGAGGCCCCCGTGCCGGATTTTTAAATCCTTCGTTGACCTGCGTAGGCAATTCGGCCGTGCGCACGAAGGGTGGGTGCGGGTCAGTAGGGCGACGCATAGCAACCTATAGCCAGTTCCAATGGTGAACACTTGGATTTATAGGTTAAGATTAAACAAAGAAGGCAATCCATAAGAAACATTGAAAAAAAATTGGGAACAAGATTTGAATATAAAGATCACAGAAAAGGCTTGGAAAAATAAATGGAAGAAAAGGATTATGAGAACGATGTCTGTCAGAGTAAAAGAATATAACTTTAAAATGTTGTGGAAATGGTTCTTGACTCCAGTCTAGTGAGGTTGCATCAGATGGATAACAAGAACAGTAAAATGTGTTGGAGATGCAAGAATACATTGGGAACGTATGAGCATATGTGGTGGAGTTGTAATGTGGTAAAAGATTTTGGGGGGGCTATTGAGAAAGAGATTTGTGGTATTATGGGGATGGGACTTAAATTGGGGTCAAGTGCTGTTCTGTTGACAGATGTAGATAATAAGAATTTAAACGAGGAAAAAAAGAGTTATTGTCTATAATGTTAACAAATGGAAGACAATGTATAGCAAGAAACTGGAAAAATGAAATAATTTTAAAAATAGAAGAGTGGTATAAGGAGATGTGGGATCTTGCACTGAATGACAAGTTAACATGGGACTTGAATAAAAAGGGTATAATCAAAGAAAACAGATTTTGGAAAATATGGCAACCTTTTGTGGATTACTCATTGATGGGGGTTGATGGGAGTAGGCTAATACCAGATCAAATGAGTTTCTGGAAATAGTGAAAAAATCATGTGACATGCTGCATCCTCCAGGGATTTGTATAATACACTGGGTGTATATTGTGATTGTATTTTATTATTGTATTTTTGTTTTTAACTTGGTAATAGTAAGATAGCAATGTAATAGTTTAATAACTTTTTGTTATATTCAATAGGTAATGGAATAAACGAGTATAGAATTTGATTCTGAATACATATTTTTGGCAATCATATGAGTACTATAATACTTTGAAAGATTTTGAAATGTATTCATTGGATTTGAAATAAAGGGAGATGTTACATTACTAAGTCTATATTTTGATTGTATTTTTATTCATTTTTTCCTTTATTTTTTGTATTTGTATTGTATTCTTGGTATTTGTATTTGTATTGGTACTGTATTTGTATTGTAGATGTTGTTTTGTTTGTATTTTTGAAAAAATTAATAAAAAAATAAAATAATAATAAAAAGCCATGACATTTTGCCACTAAACTGGTATGTTCTCTTTCAGAACCTACAACATTTGGTTGAAAGAAAAACTGTCAGTAGCACCTACACGAATAACTACTACCCTGTTTCCCCGAATATAGGACCTCCTCCCATAATAGGACACCCCCCTTTCCCCCCTGCCTTTGAAATATAAGGCCCCATCCAAAAATAAGACCTCCTTACCTCCTGGCTGTAAGGCAGCCGGCGTGGCCCATAAGAAAGCCTGCTGCATCAGAGTCTCAATTGCCTCCCCGCTCACAACCAAGAGACGTTTCCCCTGGTGAGAGCGGGATCGAGACTCCGACGTGGCAGGCCTTCTTATGGGCCACGCCGGCTGCCTCACAGCTGAGGCAGCACAGCTGAGGCAGCCTACTCACAACCAAGGGAAGCGTCCCTTGGTTGTGAGTGGGGAAGCGAGATCGAGACTGGTATTCTTCTTCATGGAAAAATAAGACATCCCCTGAAAATAAGACCTTGTGCTAATTTTGGAGTTTTAAAAAAAATAAGACAGTGTCTTATATTCGGGGAAACATGGTTGCTATTCTGAATATCATTTTAGATATTTGAAAACATGTCTATAATTTATGGTTAAGATTATTAATGTTGGCATATTATCAATCAGTCTTTGTTTATTATGGCCAGTGGCCAGTTACAATAAAAGCATTGGGTCAAACAGGTGATGACAAAATGCGGCCTCCTTGGCACATTCGTTAGAATCATAGTCAAATGTAATAAAAACAGATTATGCAGTTCCAAGGATAAAATTAACGCGGCTAATAGAAGACTTTAAAAATTATAAACGATTTTGATACTATTATAAAATGCATAATAAAATGACAATCAGTTAATTTTTAAAATAATAGTAGATACACTATTTACAGGAGCTTATAACATATTGGCATATTATAGTATAGATAAATTATCATAAAAGTATTCCTCAGAAAACCCTTCCTATTCAATACTTATAAATTGTTACCCCATCTTGTAAAAGAAGTTAATTAGTCTGCAGTAGATTGACACATTAATAGTTGGTATCTTTCATCTTTAAACTACTACTACTACTACTACTACTACTACTACTACTACTACTACTACTACTACTGTAATAGATTACTAAACATATTAATGAAATTTAAGTTCCCATTCCAAAGAATAATTGTAACATTTTCTCCCAGTTTTCACTTTCAAAATATAAAACAATAACCATGCTGCTGTTATGCGTCTCTATGTACTCATTTCTCCACCAGAAACAGGAGTGTTAAAGGGGCCTTGGTGGATTGACATAGAAGCTATATGTCCACATTTAAGAGTCCAACCAAGGTTTGTATCTACAGCACTGGTGGAGAACCTTGGTACTTCAGGTGTTCTTGAACTTCAATTCCCAGAAGCCCTGATCAGCAGGAGTGCTGACTTGGGCTTTTGGGAATTGAAGTCCAAAAACACCTGGAGTACCAAGTTTCACCATCACAGATCTACATTCACAGGCAAAGCATTGGGTAAAGCCTTCCCTCAAGTCCAGTGGTTCCCAATGTGGAGCCCATGTTCCACAGGGGGACTTTGATTCCCAGAAGCCTAAGTCCATAAATTGGCTGATCAGCACTTTGGGGAATTGACTGAGGCTTCTGGGAATTGAAGCCCAAAAACCAAAGGTTGGGAAACACTGCTCTAGTCCCTTTAATGGCTAAAAGACTCAGATTGGGGAGGGTAGCATGGAAAGACCCCCAACTCTGAGACCTCTATCTCTCTCCCTTCTGAAAACAACCAGGCAGGAACCAATTCTCTTCAGTGTGATTAATTTACTGTAGCAAAAGAGCCATATAGAATCATTAGTATCAAAGAGTGTGAAAATAATAAACCTGACTGGAAGCCAAACAGGGCTTCATCTTCCTCCCCTCCTGCCCCCACCAGCGTGGTGGGGAGTGAGAGATTCCCCCATCAGCCAGAGAAGAAGAGAAACAGATCCAAGCCAAAAAGGTTGCGCGCCAAAAACAGTACATGGAATATATAATGCATTTCATACTCCCAGCCCATCTCTCCTTAGTTTAGGCATCCTGCTGATGTAACCCAATCACTCTCACTTGTGGGGTCAATTACACATATCAATCATGGAGCTTTGCCCCCACCCAGCTTTCCCACTCTTCTGCCAGTCCTCTCTCTCTCTGGAATGTCCTAGCAGATAACGGTGTGGCTAGCAGACATCTCCACTTCACTCTCTCTTCCCCATGCCACCTGGGTGTTATAAGAACTCCTTGGGAAAGAGGGACTCACTGGGGTGTGTGTGTGTGTGTGTGTGTGTGACCGGCTACTGCTCTTAAAACCCCACCACAAGGCAGACATTGGGGTCTGAGCACCCCGATTTCAGCCATGGCCAGGAGCAGGGAGCCCTAGTTAATTTGACGCATTCAAAGCGTAAAACAGCATAAAAGCAAGTGACAAAACAAAACAGCATTCTTTAGCAAAGGCAAATACAAAAATCCGGCCTGCTTTTATGAGGCTCACTCTCATCCACCAGAGGCCACTGGGGAATTCACCCAAAACCAAAACCAACACCACCCCTTTCCCCAGAGGCTGACCTTTTCCGGGCCCCATTCGCACCCCCACCCTTCAGCCCTCCCCAAGTGGTGTTCAGAACTCGGTTGGGCTGAAGGACAGCAGGGGTGAAAACAGCTTTCAGATCCTTCACATTAGCTCAGCTGCTCTGTTTGCAGTCTCCTCTATATCCAACCTGGGAGTGGTTCTCATCACCCTTCCACAACGGTGCCCTCACTTCAGTTTACTCAGGGCCAGGATGAGGTCTAGTATCCAAAGCTCTGCCACTTCACCGATTGGGTCCAGGGGTCCATGATCTCACTAGCTTGATGCCAGAGCCTTTGGGCCGCTGCCTCCTTCTCCAATGCCATTTCTGGCTTGGTGTGGGTCATGGTGGGAGTCCTCCAAGCCATACCTGTCAAGTACCCTGTATTGGCCGGGATTTCCCCGTAATTCAGTCCTCTTCCCGGCTGCACGTATTTTAAAATATTTTCCCTTATTTTTTTGAAGAATGGGGGGGGGGGGGGCATTCCAAGATGGCGATTTTGCTGGCACGTGATCAATACAGCCTTCCCCTGGCCTGGAAAGTGCAGTGGAGCATCCTGGGAGCTGTTGTTCTTTGGGTCGGTAGCCCCCATTGAGGAGAATGGAGAGCAGGACTACAGCTCCCAGTACGCTTTGTGCTTGGGGGCAAAGCGGCCCCTGTGCATCCTGGGAGCCGCAGTTCTTTGGGTGAACAGCCACAATGAGATGCATAAGGAGCAGGACTACACCTCCCAGTGGCCTTTGGGTTTCCATAGGGCAGCGTGAGGAAATGAGGAGAGAGAGAGATATCGAGGGACTGCAGTGCTGGGGGGGGGGGGGAATGGACCTGGACAGCACAGAGAGAGAAGGAGCAGGAAGGGGTTTTGCTTACATGGCTGCACAAATCAGGTGTGTGTGTGTGTGTGATGAGCTCCCATCTCAGTCCAAGCTCTTGCCAACCTAGAAGTTCAAAAGCAAGAAATTGCAAGTAGATAAATAGGAACCACTTTGGAGGGAAGGTAAACAGTGTTCCGTGCACTCGGGTGTCTAGTCCTTCCTGCCACATGACCACAGAAAACAGCACTGGCTCTTTGGCTATAAACAGATGAGTACAGAACCCTAGAGTTGGCTGTGACTGGCTTTCGAGCAACCTTTACCTTTACCTAATAACAGAA
Organism: Bradypodion ventrale; assembly: GCA_035047345.1. Taxonomy (NCBI): domain Eukaryota; kingdom Metazoa; phylum Chordata; class Lepidosauria; order Squamata; family Chamaeleonidae; genus Bradypodion; species Bradypodion ventrale. The sequence goes on from JAWDJE010000006.1 coordinate 50,985,704, forward strand.
AATCCCTGAATGGTATTCAAATTTGCTGTGAAGTTTGGCCCTGCTTATGCAAGTGCTTAGTAAAGTCTTCCTTGCTCAAAAGCCAGTCGTATCTGACTCTAGGGTGCAGTGCTCATCTCCATTTACAGCTAAAGAGCCAGTGCTGTCTGTTTGCAGACGTTGTCATGGTCATGTGGCAGGCATGACTAGAGCCCAGCAAGTCACATGGTCAGATTTGGCCATACCCACAGATTTGGCCACACCTACTGAGGTAGCCCCGCCCACAGTGTTTCCCTTATTTTCAAATCCAAAACCTGACAGGTATGCTCTGGACTGGGTGAGAGTGGTTGGGCTGCCGCTTGCAGGGGCCAGGTCCTTATGAGATAGAAAGCCTCTAGCATTTCTTGTCACAGGCAGGCATAGGCTGGACCACTGGGACAGGGGGGTTCATCCCAGTGCGCCCTCACATCTGGTGCCCTGGGTTGCAAATAATTATTTTATTATTTTATCCGCCTGGCGCGCTGCACTTTAGATTAAGCCATTGCTCCAAGCTCCCTCCTTCAGCTTGGAGCAATGGTTTATTCTAAAGTGCAGTGCGCTGTTTTAGTGTATGGGACCAAAGACAATGAACAGCCGAAAGGTTGGCTTAACACAGGTTTATTGCATGATGATCCAGGGGAACATGAGGTAATGGCGGATGGGTAGCTCAATATATACAGTGGCTATACATTTGAATGTGGCTCCTCGACAGTCTATTGGTTACTGTCCGCGTGACGTCACGGATGGTCACGCCCTTCTTGTCCAGGTGTAGGTGATGGCGGGAATCTTCCCGCGCTGTTGTTTGCTGGTGAGTCTGGGCCAGGAGAGCTTGAACGCTCGCTATTGCCACCAGGTGGTCATTAGCTCGCGTCCTATTGCAAGGGCTACAGTTAAGCAGCTGCTGGTTATAATGTTACACAAGCATGGTTACATTGGATACACGTGAATGGATACATTGTAAAAGGTACAGTCATAGAACACAACATCCCTCCCCCCTAGGATGGGACGAAGTCCCTCAGCCAAGATGGCTTATTGCAAACGCGTTTGGGCCGCGATGTGGGCTGACCCGCCCCAGGGGCGCTACTGCTTCCTCGTTCCCTGGTCCCTTGTCCTGAAACGGGAGAGGGAGACTTGTTAGAGGCTTGCCGTGGTTTGGCGGTTTTGGGGGAAGGGAAAAACTCCATTGTGGGCAGACCGGAGACACTCGGGGCTAACGAAAAACCCCTCTTCTCGCTTGGACGGGTGGGGGACCACTCCGCAAAACTTCCCCGGTTCTGGAAATCAAAATCTAACTCTGTTGGGGTATCCGTATTTGTGGGGAGATCCCGCGGGATATCTATGAGATCGGGTTCCCTTCTCTCTGCTGACCGATCCCGCAAGATATCTACGAGGACAGATTCCCTTTCCTCCCCCCTTGGTGGGGACCCATGGCCCCCCTTTCCTCCCCCTTGGGCTGAACGGGTGGGGGAGAACCCTAACGCTGAGTCTTGTGTCCCGTGGTCCGTGCCCTGTTCGCCGGGGATCCTGCGCCGGAGCTGGTCTGCGTGCCGCCTGCAGAGTAGACCTGTGCCGGTCTCGACGCGGTACGAGACGGGGCCGGTCCGCTCTAGGATGACGCCCGGTACCCAGGCCGGACCCGCGCTGGCATAATTCCTGCAATACACGGGGGCACCCACGTCGAAACTCTTTGTGTCCTCTATCCCAATGTTCCTCCCCTTTTCCTCTACTCTCATGGGGTCTAGCCTAGTTAGTATGGTGGTCAGCTTCCTGCGCATCAGCAGCTCTGCGGGGGAGTATCCTGACGCTAGGGGAGTCACTCGGTAGCCTAGCAGAAACTGGCACACTTGATGGTTTAGGTCCCCGGGCCCCATGCGCCGCAGCGCGTCCTTGGTGGTGCGCACAAGGCGCTCTACTAGGCCGTTTGTGGCAGGGTGAAAAGGAGCGGAGGTGATGTGCCGAATGGCGTTGATTTCTGTGAATGCCCTGAACTCAGAGGACGTGAAACAACTTGCGTTGTCGCTTACGAGGGTGTCGGGTAAACCGAACGTGGAAAAGACCCTCCGCAAATGCTTTATGGTTGTGGCCGTGGACGTGCTTGTAACCGGAATGACCTCCAACCACTTGGAGAAGGCATCCACCACAAGGAGAAACAGCGTCCCACGGAACGGGCCAGCAAAGTCTACATGAACTCGGGACCACGGCCCCTTCGCCGCGTCCCACTCCCTGTGAGGCAGGCGGGCTTCTTCTGGCCTGGAACTTTGGCAGGGCTCACAAGTGCCGACCATGTGCTCGATGTCGGCGTCTAGCTGGGGCCACCAGAAATAGCTCCGTGCCAGGGCTTTGGAGCGCACAATCCCAGGGTGACTGACGTGCAGGAGTTTGAGTACCCTCGGCCGTAAGGACGCCGGAATCACTACTCGCTGGCCCCACAGAAGGCACCCCCTCTCAAGGGACAACTCTAACTTTTTTCGGAAAAATGGGTCGAACTCCGCTGCCGGGGAGGACGCTGGCCACCCTTTCTGCACCCAGGAGCTAACCCTTGCTAAAATGTTGTCCTTGCCGGTCGCCTTGGCGATGTTGGCGGGCAGTATTGGGGGCGAGTCGAGGACTTCTATCATCAGCACCTGATGGTCTGGCTCCTCCCCGCCCACGTGGCTGTTCTCTTGGGGAAGGGGGGACCTCGATAGAGCGTCCGCATGGCTGATCTCCCTCCCGGGCCTGTACACTAACGCGTGCTGATACGCGTTGAGAAAAATGGCCCACCTAAGCATCCTAGGGGACAGGATCTGTGGCGTGGGCTTATCTGCGGTAAAGATGCCTAGCAGGGGCTTGTGATCGGTTACGATTGTGAAGGGGCGGCCATACAGGAAGTCGTGGAACTTTTTTGTTCCCGCAATTATCGCTAATGCTTCCCTGTCTGTCTGGGTGTAGTTTCTCTCCGCTTGGGACAGGGACCTGGAATAGAACGCTATCGGGGCCTCCCTCCCGTTTTCCAGCACGTGACACAGCACCGCCCCCACCCCCACCGGGGATGCATCACAGATGAGGACCACTGGCCGCTTGGGGTTGAAATGGGTGAGGATGGCGTCAGACGCCAGAAGCTGCTTTAGCTCACTAAATGCCCTCTCTTGCTGGTCGCCCCACTTCCATGCCTCGTCCTTTTTAAGCAGCCTGTGCAACGGCTCGGCCACGGCTGCTTTCCGGGGAAGGAAGGAGTGATAAAAATTCAGCAGCCTAGGAACGACTGCAACTCGGGCTTGGAGGTGGGGCGAGGGGCTTGCTTGATGGCGGCTACCTTAGACTTGGACGGCCTTATTCCCTCAGGAGTGACACGGAACCCTAGGAATTCTACCTCGGTCGCGAAGAAGACGCATTTGTCTTTTCGCAGTCTCAACCCCGCCTTTTCGAATATCGCCAGGACCTTACCCAACCTCTTTGCCAATTCGGCCTGACTCCCCCCCGTTATCAACACGTCATCAAAATAAGGCAACACCCCCTCGAGCCCCTTCAGGAGGCGTTCCACGAGTGACTGGAAAATTCCAGGCGCCGAGTTTACGCCGAATTGAAGGCGCGTCACCTGGAACGCCCCCTTATGGGTGACTATAGTTTGTGCAGCAGCGGCAGCTGGGGTCACCGAGAGCTGCTGGTAGGCTTGTGCTAAGTCGAGCTTAGCGAAACACTTTCCCCCATGTAACCTGGCCAGCAAATGGCTGACTACCGGCACCGGATACGCATTAGGGCGAATGGCCTTGTTGATGGTGCACTTGTAATCAGCGCATATGCGCACCTCCCCGTTGGCCTTTAGTGCTGTTACAATTGGAGTTTCCCACTCCGCAGAATCAACAGGAACAAGAATCCCCTGGCCCACCAATTTGTCCAGTTCCGCCTCTATTTTGTCCTTGAGCGCGAATGGCACCCGGCGCGGTTTGAGTCTTATTGGGCGGACCTCAGGGTCTAGGTCGAATGCTACTGGGGGTCCCTTATATTTCCCAAGTCCCTTTTTGAAGACTTCGGGGTGCGCGTCGCACACCTCCTGTATCGGGTCAGTCCCAACGGCAACGGCGTGCACCCCCCCCAATGAACAAACCCAGGGGCTGGAACCATTGAGTCCCGAGGAGGCTGCAATTCCCCCCTTTGAGAACAATTAGGGGGAGAGTTGCGGCGTGTTTCTTAAATTGGACCTGAAAATTCCCAACCCCCAACACCGGAATGCAGTTCCCTTGCACGTCCCGTAGCGTGGACCTCAAAGCTTTGAGTTTGGGCCGCACGTGGGGGGCAATTTTCAGGAACTCCTTCTGGGGAATGATGGAATATGAGGAACCCGAGTCAATTTCCATCCTAATGGGGGCCCCTTGTACTAGTACCTCAACAAAATAACGGGGGTGTCCCGCGGACACGCTGAACACCGGTGCGTCGTCCTCGCTGTCGTCGGCGATGCGGCCCACGCCGTCTCGCTTCCTCGTGGCCTGGGTGCCGTCCTTGGGTCTCGTCGCGCGGTCTCTCGAGCTCTTCCGGGCCTCGCGCCTTTTCCTGCAGACCTTGGCGATGTGCCCGCGGCGGCCGCAGTTGTGACACTCGGCCTTTCTGAAGGGGCATTTGGCACGGTCGTGGTTCGCTCCGCAGCCGTCGCAACGCCGGCCTTCTTTTCGAACCTTCCGTACGTCCTCGTCATCGCTGCTCTCCGCGGACGACTTCGAAACTTGCCGGGCCGCGTGCACCGAAACGTGCACCGAAGTCTCTGCCTTGCCCGTCTTTGGCCGCCAGTCCTGGAGCTCCTGGACCCCGGCCTTCGTAGCTTCCGCGGCTTGTGCCTCCTTCAGAACCTCCTGCAATGTGGGGGGTGGCTCGCGGTTCATCAATGTGCGCTGAGTTTCGGCATCGCTCAGGCCGCACAGCACGCAGTCTCTTAGCGTGATCTCTACGTTCTCCCATTTGCATGGGCCGGCCGCCAGTCGCAGGGCCGCTGCGAAGTCGGCGACCGTCTCCCCGGGCGCTTGGACTCGCCTCCAAAACGCGCTCCGAGCGGGGAACATCGCCGTCGAGGGCCGGAAGTACTCACGCAGCATGTGCATGAGCTCTTTCACCTTGAATTCACTCGCCCTCCTCGGCGCGATCAGGTCCACCAAGACCCTCTTGGTGTCTGGCCCCAGCATCCGGGTGAAGATGGCCCATTTCTTTGCCTCATCCGTGACTTCGGATTCCACCAGGGCTCCCTGGAAGTCCATCTCGAAGATGTCCCAGTCTGCCAGTCTCCTGATTTCGAAACCGGCGCATGTCTTGGTCCCGTGGGCAGCCATATCCCACCTTCGTCGCCAATTTAGTGTATGGGACCAAAGACAATGAACAGCCGAAAGGTTGGCTTAACACAGGTTTATTGCATGATGATCCAGGGGAACATGAGGTAATGGCGGATGGGTAGCTCAATATATACAGTGGCTATACATTTGAATGTGGCTCCTCGACAGTCTATTGGTTACTGTCCGTGTGACGTCACGGACGGTCACGCCCTTCTTGTCCAGGTATAGGTGATGGCGGGAATCTTCCCGCGCTGTTGTTTGCTGGTGAGTCTGGGCCAGGAGAGCTTGAACGCTCGCTATTGCCACCAGGTGGTCATTAGCTCGCGTCCTATTGCAAGGGCTACAGTTAAGCAGCTGCTGGTTATAATGTTACACAAGCATGGTTACATTGGATACACGTGAATGGATACATTGTAAAAGGTACAGTCATAGAACACAACATCTGTGCAGAACAAGTGAGGGGGGGCGATCAAATAGTTCCCGGGGGCAGCCTTTCCCCCCCGTCCCTTGATCGCCACCCCTTACCCCTGTCCAGCGCCCTCCCATGGTGCCCAGCACACCCCTGGTCACAGGGTAGTTCAGTCGAACACACCAACTCTCCTCTTTGTCCTCTTTCTCTTTTCATCTTGCTACCCAGCTCCCTCTCAGGACCCTTTCTCAATGGTTGGTTCTCCTCTTTTTGAGCCCTGTGCCTTGCACCCACCTTTCCTGCTCAGGCGCTTCTTATTACTGGTGGCAGATCCCCTCAGCTGTTCCTTCCTGCTTAGTAGTGGAAAGCCCTTCTTACACAGCACCTGCAGTCAGACGGCTCATGGGTAAGACTCTGCAGGTAGCGCATAGGATAGCCTCAACCCATGACCTTCCTTGCTCCACCCCAATTATTCTATTTTCTTTTTAGATATTAGAAACTCAGCCTCAGAATAACCCTGATGGGAAAATCTAATACAATCCATTAATCAAGTGCATTAATGCTATGACACACTCCAGCGATGGCTTGCAAACTATTTGAATTCTGTCTCATTATCAGTAACTTTTTTTTAAAAAAATGTAGCTCTTCAGCATAAAAAAAGAAAATGTTCTATATTTAATTGATTTATTCATTATTGCAAAATGTGACTATACAGTAAAACCCCTACTTGAAGCAAACCCATAGGAAAAATTATTTTTTTACAGAACTCGAAGCAAACCCTTAGGAAAAATGATTTTTTTAATGTAACTCGAAACAAACCCATAGGAAACATGTTACGTAAATTTATGTAAATCGGGACATTTGTGTAAATTGGAACATGGTTTTAGCACAAAATCATTATGTAAGTTGAATTTTATGTAACTTGGGGCATTTGTAAGTTGGGGTTTTACTGTATATCCTAAAGGCCAGAAACTATAAAGCATTATAGTCTTTCATGTGTTTTTCCCTTCAAAATTGACTGTGGTTTCTTAACGTTTTGGTTTGGCCGTAACTTCTGATCAGCTTAGTTGGCTGAAGACATCAGGGGAGAGGGGACTTGTCACAATTCCCAACATGTTAATTGTCACACTTTCCAATTACCTTAATAAAAATATGCAAATTTGGAGTGGCTCTCCAGTTAATAATAAGCTTCTAACATGCCCCTTGGTGCTGCATCAGATTCTCAGATCTGAAATTATTTCAGCTGGGAAAATAGGGATTTCCTCACAGTTTTGATAGCTTCTTAATCCTGAAAGGTGTTCATTTATTTTAAAGCCAATATTTGATATTAGGGAAGTTCCATGTTCCTGTTGTTTTTTAACCAAACACAAACAAATGTAGTTAGGCTGTGAGTCTGACATGAGAAAGTAAGGCTGTTAGGTAGAAATGCTGTTCCTGTCACCCAAGACAAACACCCCAGCTGCTTTTTCATCACTGAATTCATATTCCCTAATTTTCTCCATATCTTTCCTTTGTAAGTGATAAAGCATCTTGTAAGGTTATTTTTTAAATAATAAAATGTTTGAGTTTTTTAAAAGAAAACCAAACAGAATTATATTTCAAACAATGCAAAATACAGTACAATACATAAAAGAAAATAAAACTTATCTTATTCATTATTTTATACTGGCCCCACCTTTTTTTAAACAACACATTTTTTGATATATTTTTTGATATCTGTACTCTTTATATATTATCTTTTATAATATACAATCACTTGAGCATTCATATATACGGTATATTTCTATTAATGCATGTATTTCATTCCTGGATACCGCACACACCCCTATATATAAATGCACACACACATATACATTATAATAAAACTAATATTGGAAATAATGCAAAGACAACATCTCCGCTCATCTTTCACCTCGCCAAGCCCTCAGTAGCCTATAACAATAAAAAAAGAAACAAAATTACATCCAACCCCTCCCCTCCCGCCACTGCCCCCTCCCCACTTATCATTTAATGCTAAATGCCATGCCTGTTTGTACCATCATTCTAAGTTTATGACAAATTGATTTTTCCATTTTGTAAGGTTATTTTAAACTAAATAGTTGCCACAAGGTTAAATTGGCCCATTTTCTGCCCAAAACTGTCCCTTGTCTAGGACAGGGATGGGCAGATCTGGATCCACTTGTAGATCCCAGGGTTTGTCTGTCCTTCCTTCCTTCCTTCCTTCCAGAGCACTACTAATAGTAGTTCCTTCTCATGTACTTGTCTCCACCACTACAGCATTTCACAATATTGACAAGAGCTATTTCTGTCTGAAAAATCGGGCTTGATTAAATCAAGCCTCACCATTGCAAAGAAGCCCCCCTCACTCCTTTAAGGAGTTTGCTCCCTGCCATTAGTGTAGTTGCACCTAAAAGGTACAGAAACCTCTAATAATGAGTGGATAATAGAGTTGCAGTGATTTTTATGTGTGACCTTGTGACTCTCCCCAAGCATTGATGTACTGTATTATGTTTGGGCTTAATAGACAAGGGAGGCTGTGGTATTTGTCTTTTGCAACAGACTCTTGTGTGAATATTGCAAATTTCTTTGTGCTAGATTGTCAGGGTTCTCTTACAAACAAACAAAACAAAACAACCCAAATAGATCAAGCAAGCTTCATGTCTGCCTATTTCTGATTTAAACTAATCTTGGTTTTTGTTCTGTTTTGTTTTTCTTTTCAAGTTGCTAAAATTGCAGTGACTGAAAAAGCATGCTTATTTGATATATTTTTTAAAATGGTCATAACAGTTCTTCTTTTGTGTCATGATCAAACCCTGGACTGCCAAAATGAAGCCACTTTCTTGGCTTTGTCATTGGCTAACCTTAAGTCCTCATTGGTGCATGTTTCTGGCAGTTATCAGCAGACCAGTAAATGAGCCAGATTCTGTATCTCTCCACATTCACACAGCATGTTTTTGTCCACCAGAAGTCCTCACTTGAGCATGTTGGTCTTACATTTAGGGACTCCGACCCTCAGCCTATTCAGGGACCTCCAAGTGATGTAGGGGAGGTTGAGTTCCACAGTCACATATCCTCCTTTAATGTTGTTCCTTGTCCAGTGAGCTCCTTCCTCCATCCTTTAATTTGGATTTGCTCTTGCATACCCTCAAGAATCAAAGGCATAACAGTGTTATAGTGTTAAAACAAACTATTCTCTTTAAGCATTATTTAACGAGAAAAGACATGAATTCAGAAAATCATCTAAGTTAAGGACTTCCTCACCCGTACCTAATAGCCATCAACAGCTTCTCCATGATGAAAGGTATCTCATGACAATTTTGAGAACAGAGGATCCTTTTTAAAAATCATTTCCAATAAACAACTGGAACATACAGGTGGAGGAGAGGCAGTGTCCAGAGATCTTGGAGACACAAACATACAGAGGCAAACACATACCCCTTTCAGTTTGGAGCTCTGTGCCCACTTTGGTACCCCACCCACTCTAGAAATATTTTGTTAATAGAAAAAGGTCCCACCTTCATAATCTAAGCAAGTGGGAACATTAATTGCTAGCGTGTTTGTTAAAGTTTTATACACCTCCCTTCCTTTGATATTTCTGTGTCCAGACTAAAGGAAACTCTTGACTGGCTTTCTTTTTCAGAGACCAAAAGAAATGTATAAGTCTTTTGTGACAGGAAAATCTGCTAATCTCTAATTTCCCATTGCTTTTCCCCTGTGTAAAAATCAGATTGAGATTTAAATTCACAAGGAAGAAAGTGGGTGGATGGGGGATTAGGATGTCTGGAAAAAGATAAACAGCTTTTTTTTTGGCATCTAAACTTGGATAATTCAAATGTTACGAGACCCAAGTAAAGCTGTTATTTTTCTGGTCCAAACACAAAGCCAGAAATAAAATAGTTAGCAACTACTCTCATAATCTGTTTCAGCATTTTGAAAATTGTCAAATGATTTAAGTGAGTTAAATATTTTAATTAGGTTATCAAAGGTTACCAAATGCAACGGATAAACTTCCTCATTTGTGTCCCTCCTCCATAATTTTACAGGACTTGCATTCATTGCCATGTAAAGCATACAGTTCCTAAATATTCAAGAGCATTTTCCACACACTTACGTTTTGACACATGCACCTAATTATTTGTAAGCATATACCAAAGATTGTAAAGTGTGAACCTGAGAATCAAATAGATAGTTATAATGAGGATCTAAAACCTCATTTGCCTTTATTCCTGCAGGCAAGAATGAGGAATTGTGAATTTCTTTTCTCCACTGAGGATGATGAAAAGTTTCCTATAGTTTTCTATAATTTCCCCCTCTTGGTGAGAACAATTTTTTTTTGCAAAAAAGAGGACCATTTTGTGAGCAGAACTACACAATCACTAATTGTCTCACATTTATTTAAGAATTTGAGGCAATAGCTGGGTTGTTGCCCTATTTCTTAACAATCTGCCAGTCCTTTTGTGGAATGTGTATGTGTGAGCATGAGTGCATGATTTACTGCTAAAAGGGAAAGTACACTATACATATTTTGCACAAATTGCAGAGCCCTTGAAGGTGCTCTTGGTTGGAGGTGAAGAATCCTGCAGGTGTTTCACTCCCAAATTTTTGATCAATACAACATTTCAGTATGACAATAGAAAATCTGTCCTTTTGCATTATGTCAAGAGGGCTGGAAACAGATTCTTTGTACAGACTATGATTATACTTTGCTCTGATCTGAAGAGATATTTTATTGTTGGGTTAGTTTGCAGAATGGAAGAGGAATGTGAGAGTAGCAGGGCTGTAGCCAGGGGGGGCAGGGGGCCATAAATCCTCCTGAGCTAACAGCATCCCCCCCAACCCAACCCAGGATGTCAATGTTATATATGTGAATGTGACATTGTTGCTCCCCGTAAAAAAAATTTGCCCCTCCTGAACCCCCCCCCCCCAATCTAGAATCCTGGCTACGGCCCTGGAGTGTAGTAAGTGTGACAATGTCTTGCTTCTTGTTGATTGAAGGACATCAAAAGGAAAATGTGTGCAAGCAATATGGAATTTGGCTGGACTTTGGCATAGATTTCACCATGGTGTTAAGGAAATGGGCTTTGTGTTTTTTAAATCTGTAACGGAGATTTGTGTGTGTGTGCACACGCGTGTGCACTGAAGGGGTGGCAGTGTTGCATTCTGGGTATCACTGGGCATGAACTGCTCAGTAGACAAACCATCCTAGCCTTGTGGTTTGGAAAGAAATGTAGTGATTGGTTGAAATCCTTGAGATGATGGGTCAGTGGTGAGAGATGGTCAGAGGAATAAAAGGGAGAAGGGAGGAGCAACATCTCTCTCTTTGCTCTTCGCCATGCTTGCCGTGCTTCGTAAGGAGTTCTCTAAAGTGCTTTCAACTCTGTAAACATGTAGTCTATCAAACCAGAGGGAGAAGCCCTTTGGGTTTCCACACTAGCGGGGTCGTAGCCAGGATTCACACACACACACACACACACACACACACACACACACACACACACACACACACACACACACACACACACACACACACACACACACACACACACACAGGGTAAGTATTAAGTCAAGCTCAGTGGTTAAGAAGCTCGCCGCCAAGACCAGCATCGAAGTCAAACAACACAACTATAGTTATGCAGTACTTATTCCAGGCACTATGAACATTTCTAAAATATGTGTGTGTTTATCACTCACTTTTCCTGTATATACAGTTGGGGAACTCAACACACCACCATGATCAGTGGTGAGCTTTGTGAGCTGTTAATAGGTAACTTAATGGGCAGTATGCCAAGTTCAGTTAGTAACTCCTCCAATACGTTTTCTGTGGGATTTTTAAGCAACTCACTTAAATCACTCTTATTACACAACATTTTTTAAAAAGGAGCAAATTTCTAATTCGTCTTACACTCACATTCCTTATACCAGAAAATAAATGAACCCTAACATGCTATCAGGGATAGAAGAAAAAAAATAGGAAGGTACAAAAGGTATGAGCTTTTGGCTCACAGGGTGGGATAAGGGTGACACACAGATAAAGAAGATGTAAGGTCACCCTTGAAATCCAGCCAAAAGCCTGACCAAAAATCCCCCCCTAGATTCATGTTCGGGTGGTTGCCTTTGGTTACCCAGGAAAGGTGCTTTGGTTACCCAGGAAAAGTGCTTTGGTTACCCAGGAAAGTTATTTACACACATAGGATTGGCGCAGAATTGAAAGAAATCTGACCCATCTGCTACTACCATTGCTATCCACTTCCTTAGCAACCATCTCCCTTCGACCAGACAGAATAAAATAAAATAAATAAATAAACAGACCCTGAAGGGAGGAAAGGAGAGACATTCTCCTCCCTCCCATTTAAGGCCACCCTCAGGGCATAAAGCTTGACTATCCCCCCCCCCCCCGGAAGGGCTGCAGTGGCTCATTGGTTAAGAAGCTCACCACCAAGGCCAGCATCGAAGTCGAACAATAATCAGTTAAAACCTCCTGTTTCCTCCTGAGGAATCACCTCAGAGAGCCGAGGAGGGGACACCGCTGCCCTCAAGCCCAACCGTCGGCACCTCCTGGCACCTGCAGCTCCAGAGAAGAAATTCCCACCCGCCCCTTGGTTGGGAAAATCTAATTTGGGGGCAGGGCTGACCCCCCTGGCCCCGGCCCTGCACACTAGTCAGGTTTTCATTGTTTTCAATGTGCTTACTGAACTATATGTGCTTCATTGCCTAGAATTGTTTGGCTACCTAAAACTAAGAACTGTAACTGGCTTTGCTACAATTTATTTTTAAAAGACATGAAAACTGGAGTTGTTTATTTTACCTTACTATGTGCTACCTTACTAACAGTCTGATTCAGATCAGGACATGTGAGAAGGCAAGCTAAAATCCTGAATTGCTTAGCCAGTTCAGGTGCGTTCCCACTTCCATGTAGACCAAGGTTCTACTTGTGAGTAACAGGTCCGTTACACATGGTATGTTTATCCATACCAGCAACAATTCACAGGTATGATTCTAGCTTGACCACGAAGAGAATCTCATAAGCATTAGTTGTCAATTTGGTAAGTTTTTTGTCATAACTAACTAGATCATGGTATGACCCAAAATGTTTATATCTTGCATAATCAAAGCCATATTTGAAAGGAAGTAAAACAGATGATAGTTGGAAAAGGATGGTGAAAAGCTGAGGCTGAGTCAAACCAAGAATAAGATAGTTGTTATTTTTTAAAGCTTTATTATACTCAATAAGTATTTAAAATGAAGAATGGGCCCCTTTTCAGATGGGAAGAAGATGTTACTGAATCAGAGAAGGTTGATAACTTAAAAGATTATACTAGTCAGTATAAATGAAATAATGGAAAGCTATTTTCATATTAAGGCATATTAAGGGTCACTCTGGAAACATTTCATAAGCAGAAGCTTCACAGCTAATTTGCATGCTTTAGTAACATACATAATTAAGGAGTACAGCAATTAGCATGGTGGGAAGACTGACAAGTCCCTTTCACCAGCTGAGGCTTCCAGCTAACTAGGAGAGCCAACAACCAGAGAATTTGCCAGTTGCTATTATCTTGAAATCCCACTAAATCATGACATTGTCTTTAGAATCTGTTTTCTTAACATTGACCTGCTCATTTCAAAGCATTTAAGCGACTTAGTCATTTAGAATCTTTTCTCATAATAAAAGTCATTTTAAAACATTCCAGTAGAAGATGATTTCTGCATTGGGTCATATTGAAAAACTGATTTCATGGTCAACACATCCTTCTATATTATTGAGGTTAATTTGTTTAATGCCCAGTTCACACTAAAACAACAAGCACATTAAATAAACTGCAGTGACAATGAAATTTAGTCCTAATTCACATTTTATGGACTTAGAATATGTAAGTGTATTATTAAGCATTACATATACTGTACATGCAACTGTATTCATTGTTCTCTAGCTGTACAAGGGACATAGAAGGAACTTCCCTGAAATGTAGAAATAATTGGGACCACATTTGAGCATCCCTTGGGCAATGGCAGAGAGCTGGCCAAGCCATCCCATCTAGAAGCTTTGCTCTGTATTATGTAATGCTGTGACATGAAGAAAAGAAAGCCTTATCTCTAAATTATCTCTGCACTTTGTAATTTGTATGTAATTTCAGCAATGAGTCTCCTCTTGAATGTGGATGTTGCACCTTAGAACAATAATGTTGCATGGCATCCAAGCCAGTCTCTTGGGTTCTTCAGCCAGTAAGTTCTTCTCCTTCTTCAATGTATTTTCTCATTTGTTTTACTTTGATCAACTGTCTGTATTTATCCACCGTACACACACCGAGCCAGCTGCCACAGCATGGTGGCCCAGGATCGCCAGCACCAGTACCACCCCAGGGAGGGAGGAGAGGGTCACTCCTCAAAACCCCCCCCCCCAACTAGGGCGAAGACGGGCACCCCTGCTAGTGTAAGATAAGTGCCTTTATCTGAGAGATTGTGTAATCATTATGCCTTAGTCCCTCAGCTGAAAAACTGCAGCATACTTTACTGAACTATCTGATTTATTTAAATGTAAAGGAATGATACATGTACAAAGTTATCAGTTAGAAAGTGCAGTTCCCTACTCCCTCCATGGTGCATTGATTTATTTGCTAAAATGGAAAGATGTGTACATAGTTCCAAAGACTGTCTGAATTTAGTCTTCATCATTTGAAAATCAATACCATGTACTCTCCTGGTGACCCTCAGTTAAGAATTCTTATAGGTTTCTGTTTTATTTTGTGTACAAAGAGAATGTATTATGCTGGATATGTGGTTTAGTGGTGACTTATGTCCATATACCAATACAAATTTCATTTTCTTTCTTTGGAGGAAAAGTCCACATGGAAGGACAATTCTAAGTCTGCAGTGGCCAAAATCTGCAATCCAGAGTTCAAGTACAAAACCAAGTCATAGATGGAGACGCAGGATTAGTCCAGGTGACAAAAGCATAGTCCAAGCAATCCAGAAATCAGGTGACTGAGAGAGCAGATAAGGCAGAGAACCTTCAGGGGCTGGAGCAAGGCAAGAACAGGATTCATGGAGTGAGGATCCAGGCAAGACACAACACCGCCCAGGTTGGGGCCAGGTGTGCCTGCTCGCTGCCTCGCCCTCCGAGACCTACCTGCTCGGAAGGCTGAAAAAGCCAATGACACCGCCGCACCGGAGGACTCCCGCGCCCGCCCCAGAGCCACTCCACCGCCCGGGTTGGGGCCAGGTGTGCCTGCTCGCTGCCTCGCCCTCCGACTCCGAGACCCACCTGCTCGGAAGGCTGAAAAAGCCGATGCCGCCGCCGCACCGGAGGACTCCCGTGCCCGCCCCAGAGCCACTCCACCGCCCGGGGAGGTTTGGTTTGGCCATGGACTTTGCCATCAAGACTTTGCCACCACCACCCCCCCCATGACTTTTTTCACCAGCTGGTGAGGAGAGAGGCACAGCTGTTAAGGCTGTTGTGTTCCTCCGCCCTAGTTGGGCTGGAGGCTTGGAAGTCGTCCACATCCACTTAATTGTGTATGTATGAAATGTATTATGGAATTGTGCTCAAGTTGTTATGGTATTATTGTGTAAATTTGTATCTTATGAGGTTGATTCTTTGTGTAATTCTCATTGTGATATTGCTTAATTATTTATATTTTGTATTGTATTTTTGCATATTCTGATGTTTTGATTGTATTAATTGTGTATTGCCTTCTGTAGTTTATTGTATACCTTGCTCTGTTTATTGTATTTGTATATGTTGTAAGCCGCTTTGAGTGGCACTTGTGTCAGGAAAGCGGGATAGAAATTAAACTTAATAATAATAATAATAACAGCCCGCAGGAAGCCTTTGGAACCAGGCACCAGGCAATAGGTCTTCTAAGATGGGAACAAGATGCAGGAGCCACACAAAGTAACTTTCATTGGCAAGGCAGCTTCTAGAAGGAAGAGCTGGTTCTTATATAGTCCAGTCTCCTAGGGCCTCCAAATGGAGCCCATCAGCTGCATGATAACAAGTCCCTCACTCAATTACTGGAGTACCAGTGGGAGTGACCACTGTGTTACATGATGTGTCCTATCTGGGTACAGCTTAGAGTGTCATTTTAGGAATGATTTTAGAGTTTTGTTCCTAAAGAAGTGTTTAGCCTCAGATCCGATCAGTCGGTAAGCCACTACTGCTGCCAGATAGATTTTTAAGGAAGACATTGTAAATTCAGATTCCTTCAAATGTAACAGTAATTTTAGGTCTATATGAAGGGATGCTAGAATCACACAATGATTCAATATTGCAGCAAATGTCCTGAACTTGTCCCACTTCCATTCATAACTGGTAATCGTAGATGGTTTTCTGGTTGCTTGTAACACTCTCCTCGCCATGGGTGAATCACCCATGCGGTTAGCTTTAGTGTTGGAAGGTTTGGGTGAAGGATGCATTGGCAATCCCTCGTTATAATGTTCAGCTGAAGAGGTAGAGTGACATGATCGACAGTGATGTTCAGTAATGTGGTGAACCATGCTTGCCTTGGCCACCATGGAACAATGAGTATTGTATGTGTCAGATGGTATCGGAGAAGAGATTACTCTGTTGAGCAGTGGGAATGGAGGGAACATGTACAGGAATCCTTGCGTCCAGTCCAGGAGAAATGCATCTCCTAGGGATTGCTGGCTATTCCCCACTCGAGAGCAGTATTTCATGCACTTCTTGCCATGTGTCATGAACAAATCTATTGACAGAGATTCCCAACATTGTATCAGTGATTTCTAAATTGTGTTGCTGAGTTCCCACTTGAGTTCCCATTCTGCTCAGTGTATCTGCCTTGGTGTTCTGTATTCCTGCAAAGTGAGCTGCAATTGGAAAGATGTTGCATTCCATGCACCAATTCCAAAAGCCTATTGGAATGTTGAGGAGCATGACACTGCTTGTGTTCCCCCCTGCTTGTTCACATAAACCATTGGTGTGGTATTGTCCATTAGAATTTCTGCCACATGATTGGAAATGAGGAGCTTGAACAATCTGCATGTCATCCAAATTGCCAGTAATTCCAGGAGATGATGCTCATATGGTAGCTATCGGACATCATTTGCAGATCCATACAGTGTGCTCCCTAGCTGAGATTGCTTGCGTCCATGGTTATTTGCATGTTTGGAGTCATGGGCAGAAATCCTCTGCCTGAGGTGAGGTTGTGTGGGTTTATCCACCATTTCAACAGTAACTCCAAGTACATCAGCATGCATAGTATTTTTGACATGCAATCTGACTGGTGGTTGAAATTCATTAGAAGCCATATTTGAAGGGGTCTCGTGCAGTCTTGCCAGCTGTATGAAGTTTGCGATGGAGGACATATGGCTGAACAGTTTGAACACCATCCGTGCTGTCAAATACAAGGTGGAGACAGCTGTTTTTGTTGCATTTACAATGGTATATATTCTCCTCTCCAGTAAGAATGCGGTGCCACATTTAGAGTTCAGGCAGGCTCCTATAAATTCTATGTCCTGACATGGAGTTAACTGAGTCTTTTCTCTGTTTATGTGTAATCCAAGACCCTTTAGTGTACAAAAGACAAAGTCTACATCAAGCAGAGCTTGGTTTCTGGACATGGACACCATCAACCAGTCATTGATGTAAAGACAGACTGCAATGCCTTGTGTCCTGAGGTATGTGGCCACTGGCACCATGCATTTGGTGAATACACGGGGGTGGGGGGTTGTGCATAGGCTGAATGGGAGAAGAGTATACTTGAATGTTATTCCCTATGTGAAATGAACCTGCAGTGGTCTTTGATGACAATATGGAAATATGCATCTGTAAAGTGCATATGATGTGGTAAACCAACATCATCAATAAAAGAGAGGATGTCTTGAAGGGTGACCAACCTGAATTATTTGAAATTGATGAAGTTGTTCAGCTCTTTGAGATCGATGATTGGGCAAAGTCCTCCTTCTTTCCTTGGAATGGTAAGATATATTGAGTAGAAACCCTGAGGGATGGTGTGTGTATGTGTGTGTGTGAGAGAGAGAGAGAGAGACTGATCGTATGGTTCCCTTGTGGTAAAGTGTTGATATTTCTTCCCACAGAGTTTCTGAAGGTGATGTTAGTTTCATATGCCCGAGGGGTGGAGCCACAAGGAATTCAATTGCATAGCTCATTTAAATGATGGTAAGTATCCAGTGGTCTGTGGTTATGTTTTGATAATTGTAGTAGAAAGAGCTGAGTGGTGTTTGGGCAGTGGGAATATCATTGTAAGTGATGTTGGGTCTCAGAATAGAGAAGTCAAAAATACTGTTTGTTTTTCCTGTCAGTAAATTTAAAGTCAGTCCTAGGTCTGTTCTGTTTCTGCTGTGGCTGAGAGTATGGGTCAGTTAGAGGTCCTTGTCGACTGGGTCATGGGTAGTACATTTGTTGTTGGTTTTGTGGTGGTGTTCTTTAGTAACCTTGTAGAAGATAAGTGGGCCTCCTCCAATATGGTCTGTATTGTCTGTTCTGATATTGATGTGACAGTTTCATGCACTTGGCAGCATTTTGTTTCTTTTGCAATTAATCCAAGATGTCGTCACTTTGTGTGTGAAACAATCAAAGTCCATATCCTCAACTTTTGTTTTTGTTTCCTCAGGAAAGTTGGTAGTTTTCAGCCAGGCATATCTTCTTATACAGACTGCAGTTTTAGGTTTTTAGCAAAGCAGTCAGACACTTGTCATGATGACATTGTTTGTTATGCAGCCAGTTTTAAGTCTTCTTACTGAATGTTAACAGCAACATTTTGTCATCAGGGAGTGATTCAATTATGGGGGTCACAAGAATCGTTGGTATGCCACCTGATTCCAAGGGTCAAGGCGGAGTAGACCATCCTTCCTGCCATGTCTATCTTCTTACTCTCTTTCTCTGCTGGGGTTGAGGAAGGTCTTTGTGTAAACCTCATCTGAGCAGCATTTACCATCACTGAGTTGCGTTGAGGATGCTTCAACAGGAATTTAGCATCATCATCTAGCACCTTGTATAGGCTGTCTATGATGAAAACTATTAAGTATTAACTAAGAACTATTGAACTATTAAACCAGGGGTGCCCAAACTACAGCCTGTATGCCGTATCAGGCCCCCAACGCCAATTCATTCTGTCCCCAAAGCCCTCACCATTCCCAGAAGTGGAGGGGTGATGCACCCGCCAATGTGCATGTGCATCCAGAACCACTTCCAGAAGTGGCAGGGATGCATTTATGTATGTGCAGAGATATCCGGAACCACTTCTGGGAGCGTCAAAACCTTCCGGGAGTGGCACGGATGCATTCATGCATGTGCAAATGTGTCTAGAACCACTCCTGAAAGTGGTTCCTGAAACACGTGCACAAATGTGCCCACTTCCGGGGGTGTGGTCAGTCCCACTTAGCTGTTCTGTGGGTATGGTCAAGCCCCGGCACAGAAAGCTTGGGTACCCCTGTATTAAACTATGAAATATTAATAAATTTTTATTTTTAATTTATTAAAATTATTAAAATTATTAATTTTAATTTATTAAATTATGAAAAGAGAAAGTGAAAAATGACTGTTAATTTTTGGTCACGAAGGAAGCTCTTTAAAAGATGACCGAACTCTGCAGTGCCAAAAAAAAAAAAAACTGGGGGAGAATTTGGGTGGGACCTCTTTGGCTAGGCACAAAGGGTAGAGTTTGATGACTCCAAAAAAGCTCTGGAAGATTCCAAACTTAACTGCACATGAGCACAGTTAATCCACTAGTGTGGCTTCACAGGAGCCATGAAGAAGAGAGAGACTACAGCAGGGTCATCAGGGCGCACCCCGCCACAGCTGTTGCTGCCTCTGAACCTGTCCCAGGGCGGGGAGGCAAAGCCGGCCTGGCGGTGGTGGCGGAAGCGCTCCTAAGAGTCCTCCGGGCACACCCCACTACAGCTGTTGCTGCCTCCAAACTTGTCCCGAGGCAGGGAGGCGAAGCTGGTGTTTGAAGCCCCCGCCCCGCCGCAGGTGGAAGTCTTTGGCGGCAGGGACGAGGAGGCAGCACTTCTCCCCTCCATGTGGGCAGGCGCGGGTGTGCAGAAGTCCAACCAGGGCTCTCGCCCTTTGAAGCCCTCGCCCTGCCGTAGGTGGAAGTCTTTGGTGGCGGGGATGAGGAGGCAGCACTTCTCCCCTCCAGGTGGGCGGGTGCGGGTCTACAGAAGTCCAGCCAGGGCTCTCACCCTTTGAAGCCCTCGCCCCACCGCAGGTGGAAGTCTTTGGCGGCGGGGACAAGGAGGCAGCACTTCTCCTCTCCAGGTGGGTGGGGCAATGGACAATGGCGGGAATCGCATGGTTTTTCCAGGTTCTTGCATAGCCTCAGCCACTTCCCAGGGTGGCGGGAGGCTTTTCGGAGTAAGTTCACTCCGGTTTGGTTTTTTTCTGCCACTTCTCTGCTATGCTTTGGCAGCCAGAGCACAGCAGTTGGTGACTTTCTGCTTCCGCGGTGGGAGCCCCAGCGCTGACGTAAGCTCTGCCCAGCACCGGAAGTGCCCAACCACTGCTTTCTAGCTGCTGAAGCGCAGTGGAGAAGTGGCAGAACATTCTCAAAATTGAGTGAGCATGCTCCAAAAAGCCTCCCTCCGCCCTGGGAAGCAGCAGAGACTGTGCAAGAACCCAGAAAAACCATGTGATTCCTGCCACAGCAGTGATGTATCACGACTTCCTGTGGTGGTGGGCAGTCCTAGAGGTACCTTTGTGGGCCAGATAAATGAGATGCATGGGCTGGATTAGGCCCACAGGCTGGGAACCCATGCTATAAGAACTAGAATAGCCAGACTGAGGACCCAATCCTGCAAGAACTAGAGCAGTTGCTGCAGATCCTGACACACTTCTGCATTTGTAGTCATGTGCACAGTAAACTGAACAGAATAATGGCCTAAGTTTTGGTATACTTTCTCCAGTACAGTATCAACAAAATAGTGTGCCCAGATGAATGTTTCGGTAATACAAACTCAATTAAAGCTAACTTATGAACCTTTTGAAAAGCAAATGAGATGACAATCAATTAAAAGTTATTTAGCTGGTTTATGATAATTGTGTGTTGTCAGGTCAGTTCTGACTTATGGTGACTCTTTCCAGAGTTTACTAGATAGAGAACATCCAGAAGAAATTTACAATTGCCTTTTTTCTGGCGGTGACCTGGAACTGTATGGCTTTCCCAAGTCCATGCAGGCTGGATCTTCTCCTAGGAGGCACAGTGGGGACTCAAACTACCAACCTCTGACTCTACAACCAGATATCTAAACCACTGAGAAATCCAGCCAGCTCTTAATTGGCTTACAGCTCTGGCGGTTTCCTGCCATCCAAATTAGGAGCTAAAGTTGGCACGAAATCTCCCTCTCTGAGCGTGCTCATTATGCTAATTAGAGTTCTGTAATTGGATACACTTTTGGATCCTGTTCCTGAATGGTAAATACTTATATATCTTGTTATGATTCGTTGG
Organism: Bradypodion ventrale; assembly: GCA_035047345.1. Taxonomy (NCBI): domain Eukaryota; kingdom Metazoa; phylum Chordata; class Lepidosauria; order Squamata; family Chamaeleonidae; genus Bradypodion; species Bradypodion ventrale. The sequence continues at coordinate 51,006,850 of JAWDJE010000006.1, forward strand.
TTATGCTTGTCCCATGGGTCACTACTTTGTATCAAGGAGTCAACACCAGGGAGACACTATATAAGCCCCACGGGTAAACAAGGGTGCGGCCGGACCGGATCTATACTTCCCTTACACACAGGTAGCCAGTAATGAGCTAAGCATGGGTCTCCTCTATACGCTACCACCACAAGGTGTAGCTTAGTGCATTGCCTCTTCTACGGCAGAATCCAGAGGGACTGATTACATGGGATTCGTATAGCCATCTTATGTCCAGAGCGCCTTGTAAGTGTAACCTGAAAGATTGTTAAATCAACTCCTGTTGTTGTTCTGTTCATCATTGCCTGGACTATTACTTATAAGGGTCGGACACGACAAGCTCTAAAATACATCTGCCATCAGAAACGTTGGGGGTTAATCATCCTTTCTATAACTAATGGCAAATATGACATGGTTTTAGCTGAAGACTATTTTGTGGCATTTAAGCAATTTAGTTAGTGAATTCACACATGCTGTGTTACTAATGTTATACAAACTCTTTTAAATATATTTGATACCTGACATTTTAAATATATTTGATACCTGACATGATGGCTCCACCCTCCACCCTCCCAACTCACAGGCTTTACTATAGAAATGCAAACAAGGGGACTTTAAAACAGAATTGGAAGCAAATCCTGCTTCTAAGATTGAGCAGCTTAAAATTCCAAAATAGTTACGCCAAAATACATGGCTCCAAGAAAAACTAGTTTAAATGGCTTGTCAATCACAGATGAAATCTGTATTTGTTTCTCTTTCATGCACATACCTTCCAATCTCTTTATTAAGTAAGTGCCCTCCAAACTTGAGATGAAGACAAGCATCTGGTATTTGATGTCGTGCACAGATGGATCAGCAGCATCATGCACATAGTGCAGATGTCTACCTCCCATCATTCACTCCTAACATGGCCATCACAGTAAAGATAGTATTTAATATCTTTTCCAAAGCAACAGCCTCTGGTACTTTTGATGGATCTAACAGTTGCCCATACTGCAGCATCTTTTGCCAGAGATTGCATGATACTGATGTCAGATGCAGTAATTTAAGTATTCTTAAATTACAAATGCTTTTGCAGGTCCACTTTTGAAACCATTTTTCCTCCTTCAGCCCTGGGCATTAACACATCCTGTTTTTTAAGCATACCATTTAATCCAGGGGTGCCAAAACATTTTGGACCACGGGCTGGTCACCTGGTTCAGGGGGGCGGTCACTATGGCCCGAGGGCTGGATCTGGCTCCCAACGCAATTTATCTGGCCTATGAAGCCCCCATTGCTCCCGGAAGTGGAATTAAAATGTGCCCATATGGGCACATTTTACTTCTGCTTCCGGGAGCAACAAGGGTTTTGCGGGCCAGATTAATTGGTATCTGGGGCCGTATCCAGCCCCCAGGCCACAGTTTGGGCACCCCTGCTTTAATTAAAGAAACAATCCCAGTATATTATAACTCTCTTATCAAAGAAAAAGCTCAAAGCGTTGTTATATTATAATTTGAGACTCATAGCTTTATACAAGACAGATGTTGGTGCTGTTGACAAGATAAAACTGTCTCTGGAATTTAAGAAATTTGTATGTTCGATTTAATTGATTGAACCTATGTTGTGTCTTTATATTTTACCTGATCTCTCTGACTGGATGCAAAAAACAACCTGATATGTTTTGGGTGGAATAAGCTATTTTTTCTTTGTTTCTTAACCTTTTTTTTAAACTAAGAAGTATATTTTTGAGTTTCTATGCTGTTTGCAAATATTTTTTCCATGAAAGGAAAATATTTCCCTTTTTCCACTGATGTGCTCTAAGCAGCTGCTGAAGTTACATTTAATTTTTTTTAAATTTTTTATTGAGTTTTTAATAAACATACAAAAAAGAAAAGAAAACATTAACAATACGTTAACAATACAATACACTAACAAATCCATAGTATCATACTAACAAACATTGCTGTATGCTAGTACATAACAATATCTATACTCATTAATTACTATTTAACTACCAAATATTAAGAGCCATTATTTCAAAGTCCAAAATGATAGGAAAAAAAATTTTTTTTTCTGTACTACCACAAATCTTTTTAACAAATAATAATCACCCTGTGAATATGTACAATGCCCGGAGAGTTTATTTTCTACTCAACTCCAAAAACTTCTTTGAAATGGTACTGGTCCTGAACTATCACTTGCCATAATAGAGTGATCCACGAACGGTTTCCATATATTCCAAAATCTATTCTCTTTTAAATTATCTCTTTTGACTAATCTCCCATGTCAATTTATCATTCAGTGCTAAACTCCACATTTCTTTATACCATTCTCCAATCTGTATATCTACATCGTTTTTCCAATTTCTAGCTATACATTGTCTACCCGTTGTCAGTACGATTTCCAATAATTCTTTTTCCTCCTTGTTTAAACCCAAGCCTTCCACATTCGTTAAAAGAATAGTACCCGACACCAACTTAACACTTTTACCCAATATTTCACCAAACTCATTTTCTATTCTTACCCAAAAATCCCTTATTTTTTTACAGCTCCACCACATATGTTCGTATGTTCCATCAAATTCTTTACATCTCCAACATAACTTATCTCTTTTATTATCCATCTGCTAAAGTCTTAATGGTGTCAGGTACCATTGCCACAACATTTTAAAATTATGTTCTTTAATTCTTACAGACATTGTTCTCATAATCCTCTTTTTCCATTTATTTTTCCATTCAATCTCCCCGATTTTTATATTCAAATTTTGTTCCCACTTCCGTTTCAAGTCCTCCTGTGGATCTGCACCTCTATTCCGAAGTTACATTTTATTTAATGTCTTCATGTTCTTGTTGGCAACACTAGCGTATATTTAGGTAAAGGTACAGTCAAACCTCGAGATAAGAACGGCTCAACTTAAGAAAAACTCAAGATACATCTGGAAATCTCAGAAAAAAATCAGATTCAAGATAAGAATTTTTAATAAGATTTTTTTTGGAAATAAGAAATTCAATGCATTCCTATGGGAGATTGCATTCAATGCATTCCTATGGGAAATTCAAGATAAGAATTTTTCAAGATACCGTTCAAGCAACCTTGAAGAATGAATTAAATTTGTATGTAGAGGTTTGACTGCAAAGGGCATCCTTGCTCGAAAGCCAGTCATATCCAACTCTGGGTTCAGTGCTCATCTCTGTTTATAGACAAAGAGCCAGAGCTACCTGCATCTGCAGACATTTCCCTGGACCTGTGGCAGGCATGACTAAACACTGGAGTACATGGAATGCTGTTTACCTTCTCACTGATGTGCTATCTATTTATCTACTTGCAATGTCTTGCTTTCGAACTGCTGGGTTGGCAGGAGCTGGGACAGAGATGGAAGCTCACTCTGTCATGCAGCACTCAGATCTCAAACTGCTGACCCACCAACCTTCCAGTTGTCAAGTTCAGCATCTTAGCCACAAAGCCACCAAAATCCCTTAGCGTATATTTACCTATATTGAATTATGTAATAAAAGCAACAAAACTCAATCCAAGTGAGGACATTAATTTCTGCCACCATTCTGAACTGGGAAACACAGTCATCCTTATTTGAAATTGCTCTGAAAAACTGCCTCTTGAAGTCTGTTTTTATTCAGGCATGAAGTGTATATGAACAAGTTCTATTTTATCTACACTATGTTAAATGTTAAAAGGGTACATTTAGAAGTACTGTAGTAATATATACAATTAAAATATGTGCTTCTCAGGTAAAGAATAGGTAACAAGCTTGAACATCTAAATATTATGATTTATTACTTATATGGATGAATCACCAAAAGCAAAGCATAAGAATAAAGTTAAGACTGTTAAAGCCATGGCACAACTAACGTGCAGTTTTTAAATGACAGGAAACAATGAAACCAAGAATATCCCATGTGTGAAAAGCTAATAAGGATTGTTAGCCCTATTTTTGTAAGGACAGTAAATTCAATTCTTTTTGACCTTTTTGTTAAACAAGTTAAATAGTTCTCTGTTCCTTTCTTCTGGCAACCAATTAATTCTTGGGTTAATTTTCAATGAAGGCAAGCAAGTGACAGTGTACTTTGTTACGTTTTGTAGGTTAAGGTCTGTTTAATGAATAGGCTTCCTGATACAGTATTAATTTATCTTTTCACTGTCCAGTGTGTTGCATATAAGACTTAATTACATTCACTCATGAACATACACAGGTGAGCATGTTAAATGGTTTGGAAGTTAATCCCAGTCCAGTTTCCATCATATAGGGTGGAACTTTTTTCTGATTTGTCCCCATGTTACTTTCTTGTTATCACTTTTTAGTCTGCATTATGGGAACATCTTTTTGTGTTATTAGGAAAGATCAAGCTGCAATGACAGCAATTGTACAATTGTAATATTCAGGGGACATGCTTTGCTGTTTCATTCTTCTACTGTTATGAAGGACTATACATCTGAATGTGCTCCACTTTTGAAATATTTTAAAAAAACCAAACTTTCTAGATACTGTATAGAAACATTGACAAAAGCAGAAATAATTTGGAATTTCATTTGGTTTGTTTTCTAATGAGAACTTATTAAGTATGGAAATTTCATCCTCAACAAGATGGAAAAATCCTTGAATTTTCTGAAGAAATTAATTGATAAAATAAAATCAATAAATTAATTGATCCAGACAAAGCTTGAGCGATTAATTCTTAAGAATTTTAATTTTCCATTGTAATTTAACCATCTTTGTAGTACTGAATTAGGAATGCAACTTCTTTTCTTGCAGGCTCCACATCTTTATCAACTAATGGCGGGTATGTGTAACATGGTCCTCTCTATGATGATAACTTGATAGGATTCAATGGGTATACCCTAGCTGGGCCTAATGACTGGACCTAGCTCAAGGTACAGTATTAACATAATTCCATGGCTAGACAGCTCAGTGAGTTGGGTACTTAGCCACTGGGTGAGATCATCCGTTCCCATGGGCCACGGTACCATCAGTACGTGGATGACACCCAAGTGTACATCTCGTCTCGTGGTGATGCCAGTGATGCCGTCAAAATCCTGTCTGAGTGTCTGAGTGCTGTTGGGGTCTGGATGAGGGACAACAGATTACAACTGAACCCTGACAAGACTGAGTGGATATGGATCGGGGGCCTGGTGTTATCTTGGGAGCTACCATCTTTGGTACTGGATGGGGCAGGTTTGCCCCGAACGGACCCGGTATACAACTTGGAGGTCCTTCTGAACTTTTGACTGCTCCTCGAAGATCAGGTGGCGGCCGTGGCCAGGAGGGCCTTCGCCCAGCTTTGGGAAATCCGCCAGTTGCGTCCACTCCTAGACTCCTTACTCATGGTCACTCATGCGCTGGTCACCTCTAGGCTGGATTATTGCAATGTGCTTTACATGGGGCTGCCCTTGACAACCATTCGGAGGCTGCAGTTGGTCCAGAACGAGGCTGCTCGGGTGGTTATGCTCGAGCCTCGCCACTGCTCCGGGAGCTGCACTGCTCCAGGAGCTACATTGCCTCCGGGTGCAATTCAAGGTGCTGGTCATTACCTTTAAAGCCCTACATGGTAGTGGGGCAGGATACCTCAGAGACTGCATCGTCCCAAGGCTTTCTACCCATCCGACCAGGGCGGACTGGAGGGGTTCTCTACTTGTACCATCTGCTAGAAAGGCTTGCCTCTCTAGCACAAGAAGGAGGGCCTTCTCTGTGTCTGACTGGCGTCAGCCGCGGCCTCGCAGCTCCCCGTGCAACAGTTGCTGCCCTCAGGTACTGAACAGGCCTCGTCCACGAGCTCGGTTGTGGTCGCGAGCTCCGACGCCCACAGTGGGCCGGAACCCCTGGTAGGGGCGGCCCATGGGGGTGCAGCGTGTGAGTATGTGGTTCAAACTAGTGCACCCACACCACTACCTACACTGGGGGGGGGCGTCTAGTGGCCGTGGCCCCGTATGGCTGGCACGGCGGTTCAGCCGCCGGCGGGCCATACGGGTGCGGCACCATCAATCCAGGGCCCCACTGGGGGTGGCGCCCTCTGTCCCGTTGGGAACTTACTTGGGGTGGCGGGCTTGGTCCAGGCTCCTTTCCCCGTGCCTAATGCGGCCTCTGTCCCGTTGTTGGCATTGCCTACGGCGGGGTATTCTCTGCCCCTCGGGGATCATCTTGCCCAAGCCACCAAGGAGAAAATCTGGTGGGGGGAGTATGTAGACATTTTCTCCCTCCTGAATAGAGAACCCACCAAGGAGGAGAGGGAGGGGCAGGATGAGAAAGATAAGGAACAGGCACGTCGTCGTAAGCCGCCACGCACGTGGGCCAACTGGCTGCCAGCGTACCTCATATACATGGCTGTGTACCTCAGGGCCCGGCCGGATCTGGCCATTCCGATGGTCCAGTACTTGGACAACATATACCGGGCAATGGTTGACTTCCCGGGCCCGTCGTGGTTGGCTTACGACGAAGAATTTCGCATGAGAGTGCCCCTACACCCGGAGATGAGGTGGGATGAGCCCTGCCAGAAGCTGTGGCTTCTGTATATGACCCCCACGCGCCCGGCGCCTGGGGAGAGGTACCATTGTGGACATGCGGTCCAGCGAGCTGCTCCGGCACAAACACCCCGCCAGGTGGCGGGGCAGGGGGTTCCAGCCCGCCTGCTGTGTTGGACCTTCTCGGCCAATGGTACCTGCAGCAGGAGAAATTGCCAATATAGGCATGAGTGTCCCTCTTGTGCTGGCCCCCACGCTGCCTCCGCCTGTCCTAGGCCGGGAGGAGCGTGGGGCAGGGGTAGAGGTGGACAGGGGGCGGGCAAGACTGCCGCAGAAGGAGCTGGTCAGGCGAAAGGCCCCCTCACCAATTGATGTGGACATGTTAGAGCGTTGGCTCACGATGTACCCGAGGAGGGCAGACACAGCTTACCTGCTTGAGGGTTTCCAGCAGGGGTTTCGCATTCCTTTCACGGGGGTTAGGGCTCCCCAAGATGCACCCAACCTTTTGTCACTTAGGGGAAGGGAGGAGGTGGCTGCCTTGAGCATTATTAAGGAGGTGGATGCCGGCAGGGTTGCCGGCCCTTTCCCTGCCCCCCCGTTTCCTAATTTAAAAGTTTCCCCCTTGGGGCTCGTGCCCAAAAAGTCACCGGGCGAGTTCCGCTTAATACATCACTTGTCCTACCCAGCCGGCCGATCGGTCAATGATGCTATCCTGGATGACCTTTGTTCGGTCCGGTATACATCTTTTGACCAGGCTCTGCGCATGGTGCGCTCATGTGGCCCGGGTGCACTGTTGGCTAAGTGCGACATCAAGTCGGCCTTCCGTCTTCTGCCGGTGCACCCGGGTGACTTTGAGTTGCTGGGTTTCAAGTTCCGGGGTCAATATTACTTCGATAAGGCCATGCCTTATCTCCTGCTCGGCTTTCTCCATCTCCTGCTCGGCTTTCGAGCGTTTCAGCACCTTCCTGCAGTGGGCGTTCGTCCGCAGGTCGGGGTCTCAGTCTGTAGCCCATTACCTGGATGATTTCTTATTCGGGGGTGAACGGGGCTGGGACACGTGTGCGCGTCTCCTCAATACATTTCAGACGCTAATGAAGGAACTTGGTGTCCCTTTAGCGCCCGAAAAGACCGAGGGCCCATCTACCAAGCTCACATTCCTGGGGGTGGAGATTGACACGGTAGTGCAAGCATCCAGGTTACCGGCTGATAAGGTGACACGGATCGTTGCACTCATATCCGGCTTGGTGGCTAAACGCAGGGCGTCCCTTCGTGAGCTATAGGTGCTGCATGGTCACCTCAATTTTGCTTGCAGGGTGATCGCACCTGGCAGAGCCTTTGCTTGACGCTTGTGCGACGCCATGATAGGCTTAACCAAGCCCCACCACAGGGTACGTCTTAGCAGGGGCCTTAAGGCGGATATGCTCATCTGGCTCCAGTTCCTGAGGGAGTTCAACGGGGTGTCCTTCTGGAGGTCCGACCTTCTGGCTTCCCCTCGTTTCCAGGTCCAGTCCGATGCATAGGGGTCCCTGGGTTATGGGATGTACTTCAAGGGGAAGTGGGCCTACGGCAGATGGCCGACCGCCGGGTCGGGCACGGGTCGCTTGCGCGACCTCACGTATCTGGAATTTTTTCCCATTCTGGGAGCCTTGATGCTATGGGGTGAGGAGTGGGCCAATTCGGTAGTACATTTCTGGTGTGACAATGTGGCAGTTGTCCACATTGTCAACTCACAACGTCCAAATCTCCCAGGGTCATGGAGCTGGTGCGCCAGTTTGTGTTGCGTAGCCTGCGCCTCAATGTGCTGTTCAGGGCTAGGCATGTGCCTGGTGTTAATAACGATATTGCTGACGCTTTGTCCTGCCTGCAGATCTCCCGGTTCCGTGCCTTGGCCCCGGATGCAGAGGAATTTCCCTCGCCGCTCCCGGACGAGATATGGACACTTGGCAAGGAGAGGTGAACCGGGCGATCGGCATGTCGCTGGCGCCCCGCACGCGTAAGGCGTATCACCACGCGTTCATCACTTTCCAGGCTTTTTGTGCCCAGTTTCGACTACCTGAGGCTTGGCCTATCCCAGTCGCCCACATTCTACAATTCATGGTTTACCTACATGCCCAGGGCCTAGCACCTCGCACCATAGCATCCAGGCTGTCAGCGTTGGCATTCATGGCCAAAGTGGGGGGTTACGCTGACAGTACCACTGATTTCCGCATTCGACATGTTTTGGAGGGGTGGGTGCGGGAGCGTGGGCGTAGCCCAGATGACCGCCACCCAATTTCCCCAGGGGTACTTACCCACCTAGCACGGGGCTGGCATGACCTCTGTTTTGACAGGTATGAGGCCGCCCTGTTTCATGCGGCTACTACGGTGGCCTTTTTTGGAGCGCTCCGCATCAGCGAGCTTGTGATGCTGTCTAAGGCGGATGCAAGTCGTAGGGCACTGGAACTCGACGATGTCTATGTTTGCAATGATTGGGCTCAGTTGAGGATACGCTCCTCTAAAGTTGATCAGCACGGCGTAGGCAGTGGAGTACGACTGCTACGATGTTCATTGGCAGACATCTGTCCGGTTGGTGCCCTACAGGAGTTTCTTGCACTGCGTGGCACGCACCATGGCCCGTTTTTCTGTCACCAAGATGGGTCTCCCCTTACTAAATTTCAATTTTGGAAGGTGACCGGTAAGGCACTAGCCAGTGTTGGCCTCCCTGGGGCTCGTTACGGCACCCATTCATTTAGGATAGGGGCGGCCTCTACTGCAGCTGGGTACTCCGCGGCGGAAATACGCCGCATGGGAAGATGGGGATCACAATGTTTTCAGTTTTATGTTCGCCCTCTTCAACCGTGAGTACCAGTTTAGTCACTGTATTGTTCTCCCCCTCTTTTTCCTTGACAGACCCTGGGTGTCGTATTACACCGGTGGCAGTATGGCTGGTGGGCCACAGCTACGTGCATAGGGCAGCGTCGTACGCTGCGGCGACAGAGTGGGGACCCCGACTGGGACTGGGTGCATACGCAAGTCTCAGATGGTATGGTAAGCACGGCATGTTATGGCGGGAACTGTTGCCATTCCTTTTATCCAGCAGGAATGCTGACCCGCCAGATATTCTGATCATACACCTTGGGGGCAATGATTTGGGACAGGTCACTGGACTATTGCTGAAGCATGTGATTTGCGGTGACCTGGCTTACTTACATTATGTGTGGCCTGCCACAACCCTCATTTGGTCAGACATGGTACCGCGGCATGCTTACAGGGGAGGGTTTGACCTCCGGGCCCTTGATCGAGCTCGTCGCTCGTTGAACAGGGCTATTGCCCGGTTCCTTCTTGACAAGGGTTGGGGGCGCGTCATTAGGCACCCCGCAATCAGCCTACAAAATTGTGAGCTTTATTCAGGGGATGGGGTCCATCTGTCGCAGGGAGGTATGGACCTCCTGTTAGGAGATTGGCGAGCAGGCCTGTTGACCGAGCTGACGGTCTGGGGTGGGTGGGTTGTCGAGCCTTTATTGAGCCTCTCTGTGTGGCGGGTAGCACTGGTAAGGTAAACATTTATGACCCACAGGTATCCGGCAGGTTCGCAATTGACTGGACAACACTAGACAGGCACAAGTTGATTAAACGTTGTCCGGTCAATGATGAACCAGGCGATGGGGTGATGGCAAGAGCTAGGCAGCATGCATCACCCCGTTATTTTACGGATACGCGTCAGAGGATGGGGTCAATAGTTAGGTATTGACTACGGTCAACTATTTGTTTGTTGTCAACAAACAAATTGATACAAATGGATACATTGTAACCAATTGCCGTTGGCAATTTTGGGTGGTACCTTACAGTGTTACTTCGGCCTGCTTGCCTTAAGAATTATAATTGGTTGAATACCAATAGAAATTTATAATTCGGACTAGGGCATGAATCAATAAATGTGGCCCAATGCCGTTATCCACTTTCATCAGTGTCTGAGTCCTTTATTGGGGGGTGCGCCTGCAATGCAAGCGTGGTGCCAAAATGGCCGCCGCGCTCTTTGCGGCCCCCCCCCCACCGGACGAAGAGCATCTGGGTAGTTAGGGGGCGTGGCCAGCACCCTTATAAAAGGGGCGGCCACGAGGCCGCCGAGCTGCCATTTTGCGAAGCGACGGAGAGGAGAAGTTTTTCCCCTCCACCACCTCCCTAGTTAACAGTGTGATATTTTGGTCGCTTCGGGGCCGGGTGGGAATTTTTGGCTGGGACCTACAATTGGCTCTTGGGTCCTGGTTTTTTTTTGCCCATCCCACACTGTTGCTATGGTTTGATATAGGGATTTGTTTCTGCTGCTGTTGACTTTGGTCACATGGGCGGGTAGCACTGGTAAGGTAAACATTTATGACCCACAGGTATCCGGCAGGTTTGCAATTGACTGGACAACACTAGACAGGCACAAGTTGATTAAACGTTGTCCGGTCAACGATGAACCAGGCGATGGGGTGATGGCAAGAGCTAGGCAGCATGCATCACCCCGTTATTTTACGGATATGCGTCAGAGGGTGGGGTCAATAGTTAGGTATTGACTACGGTCAACAATTTGTTTGTTGTCATCAAACAAATTGATACAAATGGATACATTGTAACCAATTGCTGTTGGCAATTTTGGGTGGTACCTTACCAGTGTTACTTAGGCCTGCTTGCCTTAAGAATTATAATTGGTTGAATACCAATAGAAATTTATAATTCGGACTAGGGCATGAATCAATAAATGTGGCCCAATGCCGTTATCCACTTTCATCAGTGTCTGAGTCCTTTATTGGGGGGTGCGCCTGCAATGAGGGCAAGTTGCCTACTATTGTCTTTGTATCAAAATCAAAGTCCGAAATGATTAGCTTTCTTCTAAAACCAATGGAAGTCCAACAGATTACACTTATCAAGGGTATCACAGCCTTTTAACCTGATTTTAAATACTGGCTTGGTTTGCACTATAGGTGGCAGTCTTCCAAGAATTTTGGCCATGAGCTATTTAGGGCATCATTATGTCTTGAATTGTGCCTCCTAGTTCATTGTCAGCCAGTGCTGAAATTTCAAAATTGGTACTCACCTTTTACTACTCTCTTCAACACAGAAAAAATAGCAATCTCCATTAGCTGAACCATCTTCAAAGGAAGTACACATGGAGAGAATTGGAGTCATCCAGCTGTGACATTGTCAGAGCATGGACTTCTGTTGTCCAATCACATCAAATACAGGAATTACTGTACAGTATCTGGTAAATAAGTTATAGTCAACCATAAACCCTCCTTTTCATGAGGTTATCTTCAGTGACCGACTCGAATCAACATAATTCTAGAACAGGCTGTTAGCTAATTCTTGCAGTATACCTCAAAATATATCATTTCCATTGCTATAATGAAAAACCTTTCAATATCACCGTAATCCAAGTCTATGCACCAACCACTAGTGCAGATGAAGCCACAGTGGACCAGTTCTATGAGGACCTAGAACACCTCATAGAACAGACACCAAGAAATGACGTCCAAATTATATTAGGAGACTGGAATGCCAAAGTAGGAAATCAAAAAGTGGAGGGAATAACAGGCAAGTTTGGTCTTGGAGTACAGAACGAAGCAGGGCAAAGATTGATAGAGTTCTGCCAAGAGAACGCACTGGTCATAGCAAACACTCTCTTCCAGCAACACAAGAGGCGACTTTACACATGGACATCACCAGATGGCCAACACCGAAACCAAATTGACTACATACTCTGCAGCCAAAGATGGAGAACCTCCATACAATCAGCAAAAACAAGACCTGGAGCAGACTGTGGCTCAGATCACAACCTACTGATCGCAAAATTCAGGTTAAGACTAAAGAAAATAGGGAAAACAAGAAGACCAGACAGATATCACCTAGACAGCATCCCTAAAGAATACACGGTGGAGGTGATGAACAGATATAATGGCCTGGACGCAATAGACAGAGTGCCAGAAGAATTATGGACAGAGATAAAGGACATCATGCAGGAAGCAGCAAAGAAAACCATACCAAAAGAAAAGAAGCGTAAGAAAGCAAAATGGTTGTCTGATGAGGCTCTTAAAATAGCAGAGGAAAGAAGGAAGGCAAAAGTCAAAAGAGAAAGGAAAAAATACAACCTTCTGAACACAGAATTTCAAAGAAAAGCAAGGAGAGATAAGGAAAACTACCTAAAAGAACAATGCAAAGAAATGGAGGAAAACAACAAAAGAGGCAGGACTAGAGATCTCTTCAGAAAAATCGGGGAAATAAAGGGAACATTTAAAGCAAAAATGACCATGATAAGGGACAAAGACGGAAAAGAGCTAGCTGATGCAGAAGAGATAAAGAAAAGATGGAAAGAGTACACAGAGGAACTCTACAAAAAGGACCTCAACACTCCTGATAACCACAATGATGAAAAAACTGAACTCGAGCCAGACATCCTGGAGAGCGAAGTTATAAAGGCCCTAAAGAGCACTGCAAACAACAAAGCTAGTGGATATGATGGTATCCCAGTCGAATTTTTCAAAGCGCTAAAAGATGATGGCGTCAAATTACTGCACTCAATATGCCAGCAAATCTGGAAAACAAAACAGTGGCCACAGGATTGGAAAAGATCAGTATACGTCCCAATCCCAAAAAAGGGCAACGCCAAAGAATGCTCAAATTACCGAACAATTGCACTCATCCCACACGCCAGCAAGGTGATGCTCAAGATAATACAGGACAGACTTCAGCAACATGTGGAGAGAGAACTACCAGAGGTGCAGGCCGGTTTCAGAAGAGGCAGGGGGACTAGAGACCACATTGCCAACATACGTTGGATCATGGAGAAAACAAAGGAATACCAGAAACAAGTTTACTTTTGTTTCATTGATTACACTAAGGCATTTGACTGTGTGGACCACAACAAGATGTGGCAAGTAATTAAAGAGATGGGAATACCAGAGCACATCATATGCCTCCTGAGAAATCTGTACATGAACCAAGAAGCAACAGTTAGGACAGAACATGGAATGACAGAGTGGTTTGGAATAGGAAAAGGAGTAAGACAAGGCTGCATTTTATCACCCTGCTTATTCAATCTATACACAGAGCACATAATGCGAAATGCAGGGATGGAGGAATCACAATATGGGATTAAAATTGCTGGGAGAAACATAAACAATCTGAGATATGCAGACGATACCACCCTAATGGCAGAAAGTGAGGAAGACCTAAAGAACCTCTTGATTGGGCTGAAGGAGGAGAGTGCAAAAGCTGGTTTGAGACTCAATATCAAGAAAACCAAGGTAATGGCAACAGGCCCAATCAGTTCCTGGAAAATAGATGGGGAAGAAGTAGAAGCAGTGACAGATTTTACTTTCCTGGGATCAAAGATCACGGCAGATGGGGATTGCAGCCATGAAATAAAAAGGCGACTGATTCTTGGGAGACAAGCCATGAGAAACCTGGGGAACATAGTGAAAAGCAGAGACATCACATTGCAAACAAAAATTAGAATAGTCAAAGCAATGGTATTCCCAGTGGTAATGTACGGATGTGAGAGCTGGACAATTAGGAAAGCTGAACGCAGAAGAATAGATGCCTTTGAAATGTGGTGTTGGAGGAGAGTTTTGAGAGTACCCTGGACAGCGAGGAGAACAAATAGGTCAATCTTAGAAGAAATCAACACTGACTGCTCATTGGAAGGGCTAATAGTAAAGACGAAGCTAAAGTATTTTGGACATCAAATGAGAAGGGAGGATTCACTTGAGAAGGCCCTGATGTTGGGAAAGGTGGAGGGCAAAAGAAGAAGGGGGAGGCCAAAGATGAGATGGCTAGATGGTATTGTAGACACAATGGGCACAGAACTGGGAGTGCTGAGGGGGATGGTGGAGGACAGAGGTGCCTGGAGAACAATGGTCCATAGGGTCGCAAAGGGTCGGAACCGACTGTGCGACTGAACAACAACAACAATAATGTAGTGGAAGCTCTGTAAGTGAAAACAGAACCACTGAAGCACAGTGGCTTCTCCTCAACATGTTTGCATTTTTCTCACCCCTTTCTTGTAGAAATATATCACTAGGCTGGCCATGGACTTTTCAGTGACGTATCTGGAAGCTTTAAGTAAGACTGAAATAGATCTGACCATTTCATCTAGGTGAGTTGACCACCAGCCATCAGGTTTGTGCAGATACATTTATTAAAAGAAGAATAAATTAATACAAGAATAAATGTCTCTAATCAAGGCTTACAGCAAACTATTATATAGGAGTATTGCTGTTGGCCTTTGTGGGCCATGATTTAATGAAAATTATATCCTGTGTGAAATATTCTATCAGAACTAAAGTAAGTTGCTATTGTGCAATGATTCTTATATTGTTTACATGAGCAAATGTTTGTCTATGTGATGAAGGTTGCTAAACTGTAGATTCCTTGGGGAGATGGAATTTAAACAGATTATCAAATTTAAACCAATATATTCTCCATCCCATACTGCCAAGAAATTTACAAACAGGGAAAGCAAAAAACCACCCAAATTTTCTAGCAATGTGTTGCTGAGGCATACCAGATAGTGTTAGCCAGGATTTTGTTGTTCAGTCGCACAGTCGAGTCTGACCCTTTGTGACCCCATGGACCACAGCATGCCAGGCTCCTTTGTCATCTGCCATCCTCCAGAGTCTGCCCAGATCTATGCCCACTGAATCAACGATTAGCCAGGTAGTGATAATTTTTTAAAAATTAGTGGGAGTGAAGTGCTATGTAAATGGGTGTGTGCGTGTTACATGTCCTCTCACAATTCCAAAGGCAGTCACCTGAGGTGGTCACTTGTTGCTTGGCTCCCAACTTAACTTGTGTCCCATTTGTGCTATAGTGGGGCTTTCCCCCCCCATCAACCTCCTGACTGTAGATGGGGACTCTAAGATTCACATGTGAGCAGGAACTGTTTGTCCTTCTCCAAGTACATTGTGGAGTCCCAGCAGCTGGGACTCTCTTTCTTACTGTCCATGCCTGCTGTTCTGTACTGATTAGGAACTGGATAGCACCTCTGTGAATGTGATGCCACCCAGATTACAGAAGTCATGTGAGATGGGGCATCAGGAAATGGGAGCTGACAGTCACATCACAGCCACTTTGAGAAGGCATGGGTGTTTAAAAAAAGAAAGGCATGTGTGCAGCATGACTGACCTCCACTGCCCCTGGGCACTAATCTGCATATGCTGGGATTAGAAGTCACACAGCAGTAAAGATGCCTCTGTCCAGGCAACACTGATACGTCATGCATGTGATGACAGGGCCTGGATTTTCTGCCTCTTAGAGCTGTTTCTCAGCACATGCAAAAAAAAAAAAAAAAGGGGGGGGGAAAGGTCTTGTAAGAAGCACAGAATAGCACCCGTGATCTGAACTCAGCCTTTTTTTGCAGCTCAGGATTTTTCACTATCGCTCAGTTGTTTTGCAAAACAGTGCCGTACATATAACACCTCTATGGCGGAAACATTTTTCTGACTGCAGATTTCAGTTCTCAAAGTTATTTCTAAGGTTTCTCTCTTCTTTTTTCTAATGATGTGAGTTTAATTTATCATCTCTAAACTATTCTCCATTTGAGAATTTGGGAAATGGCAACATGCAGCCAGGGTTAGGCAGCTTTGAACTTGTGAACTAAAAGCAGAAATCTGGAAGTGAGAGTTTTGGCCATAGAAATCCTTCCTGTAATCTTTTTTGAGGTTGCCTTATGATGTATTGTTAAAGGATTGGCCACATCTTCTTATTTTACAGGTCTAAGGACAATGTTCATTTAGGACAGTCCACTGATAGCCTCTTGTCCAAGCACTCACAAAGAAACAAAGGCAGCTTCCATTTATATCCAGCTCATGTGAGATTTGAGTGCTGAGGTAATTTTTAAGGCAGATACATTCCTTGTTTTATATTTGGTTCTCTCTGAAGCTCCAGAAAATGTTTGACTCCATATTTATTAGGCATTGCCCCCTCTCATAAGCATCTCTGAAATATAATCAAGCAACAATATTTAAGTTAATAAAGAGCAGGAGAAGCAGTAGAAAAAATAATACCACTAACAAAATCAATAGAACTCCTTTAAAAAAAAAACCTTCCCACTTCCTCCCAATTTGTAAATAGGAACATAGGAAGTAACTTTACACAGTATAGAACACTGGTATATCAAACTGGTCAATTAACTCAGAACGTCAGCAGTTCTCCGAAGGTTTAGACAGGAAACATTCATAGACAACTCTGGAGATCCCTGATATTCCTCTGTGGTCTTCTGTTTAAGTACTAACTAGGCCTATCCCGGCTTATCTTCCAAAACTTGACAAGATCTGGTGTGCTCAGTGTAGTATGGAAGATATTACCAACAAAGGTTTGTTGTTTAATTCATCTTGTATTTAATGGAGATGTGCAAGTTATTAATGGGTGACCCTTACATGCTCTGCCATGATATAAACAAACAATCTAAAAGATGTGAAGAGGTTATTGATTGCTTTCCAAGCCAATTTCAAGGTGTTGGCAAATGTTAAAACCCAAATGACTTGAGAATAGCTGTCTATTGTCTCATTCTGAACGTTTCCCAAACAGTAAGCTCTCCAGATGAGGCTCCATGAAAATATCAAGTCTTGTGGACTTCAACTACATGTGTTGCATCCCAATTATGCAGTGGAGTTCTACTCAGAGCTGTAATGAATCCCCCTCTCTCGTCATTTTCAGGAACGATGTGAAGACGCTGTTCTTTAAACTGGCCCTTGATGTAATGAATGTAATGGTTTAGTTTCATTGGTTTTCATTTTTGTTTTGATTTTGGGGCATTTAAAAATATTTCTCGGTCAATTTGAATGTTGTCATTGTTTTTTGAAAAAAGAATGATAAAATTAGATAAACAAAGCATATACATTCCAATCAGTTTCCAGTACTTAACTGCCATCTCTGATCACTCTGGGCATGTTCTGCATTGTTATATATATATTTTTGAAGCCTTGACTAGATTGTCCTAGTGTCAGTGTCCACAAATGGGAAGGGTATTTGTTGCTTGGTGTATTAGGACAGACTGGTAGTCCCAGTACTGCCTTATCCACACATCTGGAATTACTTTTTCATATCTCAACAAAGATTGTTCTCCTTCTTGCGTATCTTCTCTGTCATTTTGGTGTTCAGAAATTGGAGACGACAAGCATTGAAAGTGAAATACAGTTCTTTATTTGGAGGTTCTGAACACAACTTGGATGGGGCAAAACACGGACTTTTATACACACACAGAAAGATACATTTACAGCGGGAACAATGCTGATTGGTCAATTAACTTATGTACACTTCTTAATCCCTTTATTTGCATTAAATGGATACATAGCGCCTGTCAAACTTCAAACTGCGTGCTCTCCAAAATCTTGTGATACTTCGCGATTTGCCGAGATCTTGCGGCTGTCAAACAGCGTTGCTGTTTGACAGCAGTTTGCATGGGAACTCGGCGGTTTGAATATTTGACATGTTAGTAAAACACAGTTATCATACATAACAGTCATCTAACTGCCTTTCCCCCCTCCCTTTTTTTCCCCTGTCCATGAGGCCTGGAGGAGTGGAGACTGGCCAGCAGAAAAAACACCCATAAGGAAATGTCACCCACAAAGTGTGCAGATCAAGGTGGGACAGACTTTTAAAATGGAATAAATCGGAACAAAGTGGAACAAAAATTTGCTGCCACTCTCCAAGGTTTGCCTCATGAAGCAAGTTTTCTTGTCCTACTCATTTTTAAAATAATTTTTATTAGAATTTTGCAAAAATACATAATAAAACAGAAAAAAGCACACAAGTGCTAACATAAAATAAAGAGGAACAAGACAAAGACAATGAAAAATAAAAATAAAATAAAATCACACAATACATAATGAAAAACAACTTGGAATATTGTTATATTTTCACTTGTTAAACTCCTCTTTCTATTATAGAATCCTAAATGTAATTAACCTTCCCTTTTTCATATAACATAATTTAAACTTATAACAATATATTTAGATAACTTGAATTGTACACTTTCAATTAATAATACATAAAATCAAAAATTAATTACACCCTGTGCTATATACAATGCCCTAGGGGATGAGGCGTATCCCACTCTTTTTCCAGTGAATCTAAAAACTCATTTGATCTGGTACTGGGCTGCTACCATCTCCTTTTCCCAATGCATAGTCCACAAACGGTTTCCAAATCTTCCAAAATCTATTCTCCTTAATTAAACCTTTATTTTCATTCAATATTAAATTGGAAGAATGACAATTGGCTCTGAATGATAAATTGACATGGGAATTGAATGTCCCACTCATTTTATGGACACCATTATATGGATACTAGGAATACTAGGATACTAGGAAATTTGAACAAATGCTCTTTGTGGATGTCCTCTTGTTACCCTTATGGCTGGGGGAATCTGGACTACACTTAAGGAGACAGTGCACCGTTAACATACTGTGCCTGAAAACAAAATTCCACAGTCCAGAACTTACTTGCAACTGGGGGTGGCCCATGTTTGAAAAGGGTCATCCTATAGCAGTGATGGCTAACCTTGGCACTCCAGGTGTTCTGGAACTTCAATCCCCAGAAGCCCTAATTAGCAGGAGTGCTGATCAGGACTTCTGGTAATTGAAGTCCAAGAACAGCTAGAGTGCCAAGGTTAGCCATCAAGGTTCTATAGTGTGTTGCCTTTTCATCACTTGATCCATGGGCTATTAGTGCAAATAACTAGTAATTTGTGGTTAATTCCTTTCTTCAATAACTGAGGTATATGACTGTATTGTGACTGTAACTTAATAAGGGATTTCTAATGTTTACTTAATTGATGTTGTTGTTAGTGTGTGATTCTAAAGAGTAGGAAGGGGGATGTTCCATGGTTCAAATGCTTGGGTGATTGTGGTTACTACGGCTTGGATCCTGACTTAGTCATACTTGGGAATAGATTCACTGAAATCAACCTGGCCCACTGTTACGGGAAAGCTGCAGACTGGTGAACAGAACCCAGCCTTTGTGTAAATCAGATTTTATTATTGCTTTTAACATTTCTGTGATTCAGATGGCAGGATATGGGAATTGGCAAAAAGTTTTTAAAAATAATAATAATCTATGTCTTGTATTCTGGAACCATGGCAAGCACAACCTGAGATGTCATTGGCACAAGCACTGATTTCAACTATATGGGATAAATTGTAGAATTGTAGTGCTTTGCTATTAGAATTTTCCCTTCACAATATGCTTAGATATACCTGGTAAAAAGAGGAATAGATTGTTTAGATGGGATTTTCTTCCAGTTGATTTGCATTACACATCACAGAAACGGAAACTGGAAATAGGCGAATTACCTAGAAAGAAAGGCAGATGGTGCTAGAGGTTGCCTTGGTTCTGCACTAGGGTTATAGTAACACAACATCGATTCTGGAGAGTTCCCTCTTTCATAGGAGTGAGCATTTGGCACTATGTCCTCTTATTACTTCTACAAGAGAAGAAATCAGTCAGTTTTTTCAGCCCCTGTAAACTCCAGGAACGATAAGCAGAGTGTGCAGCTGGACCAATAAATTGGTCTCTCTTTCACATGTAATGTTTCTATATACAGAACTTCTTACCTGACAAAGCATAAAGATAAGATGGAACAGTTTCCCACCTAATATCTGATATAACTTTGGATTTCATTGGCAATACTTTGGTTCAGACTCTAAGTCCAATTTTAGACAAAGAATCAAAAGACACAAATCAACACCTCCCATTGCAAGTAATAATGGCAAA
Source organism: Bradypodion ventrale (assembly GCA_035047345.1). Classification (NCBI taxonomy): domain Eukaryota; kingdom Metazoa; phylum Chordata; class Lepidosauria; order Squamata; family Chamaeleonidae; genus Bradypodion; species Bradypodion ventrale. The sequence continues at coordinate 51,027,052 of JAWDJE010000006.1, forward strand.
AAAGAACGGTGTATTTCAGGGAAGAAGTGATATAGTAGAGCAGGAACAGAGGGTAGCAAAATCTCAGCATTCTTCCTCTAGTGAAACTTAATAATCAGGATTCAGGCTATGTACAGCTCTTTTTAAATGTCTTTCTGTTTAATTTTGAGATAAATACAACAGCCTGCATTTTTGACTGGACGTTGGAGCCTGCCTATGGGTTTACATGATGAGTCCCTAGGCTTAAAAAATTTCCACTGAGCACTCAAAGAAGGAGTAAGTGTAAATATCTCCTGCCAAGGCTACCTCTGCCCAGCATATACTCACCAAGTTCCTATTGGAAGCCTTCCTGCATGCCTCTCCTCTTTGAACTCTGAGCCCTGGTGGAAGACTTAGTCTTCCATCCTTCGAAGGTCGGTAAAATGAGTACCCAGCATGTTGGGGGCAAAATGCTAATTAACTTGTGAACTGCCCAGAGAGTGCTCTAAGCATTATGGGTGGTATATAAGTGTGAAGTGTGATTCTCATGTTCTACATAAAGAAAGTGATAAGAAAGGGGTTGGGGATAGTATCCTCTCCATATTACATGTCAGCTAAATTGGATGAGTAATTAATTTTGTAGTAGTATAATAGTTTAAGTCTGGCCATGTTATCCTGCTATGGTAATAGAGTAGATCATACTGCCAGTGACTCAATGCCAAGCGACAGGAGGCGGTTAACTAACCTGATAACCCTGAGGACTAGCGACTTTGACAAAGCCCACAGGGCAGGGTGATGGTCCCCAAGTGGATTAAATCCCACTTGAACCCATCTTGATGGAGGGCAGCAGCTTCATCAATATTGGCCTGGGGCTGAGGAGGACTTTGCCTGCCAAAAGGGCTCAGGGCCAGAATGTGATTCACGGAGATCCTCACTTTTGCTCCTCTCTTATCCACAAGTTTTACACCACCTTTGCCTGAGGAAAAGTTCTGCTGTAACTCAAAGGCATGCCCTGTGTCTTGTTTGTAACCTAGAGGTATCTTTACTATCAAAATACTCATGTTTCCAATTGGGTTTTTTAAAAATTGAGTTAAAGTCAGGTAGTATTTTTGTTGGTTCGTCTCTCTTTTGTAAAACTGTGCCTGAATTGATTTTTTTTACCCTGCAGCCACCAAGCAACCTCCAAATTTCCCCTCCCCTACACTCCTTGTAAAGTTTTCTTCTTTTTTTACTTATCCTCACTACTGCAGTGGCTCAAGTCGCTAAGACGCTGACTGGGAAGCGGAAGGTCAGCAGTTCGATTCCCGAGTACTGCAGGACAGAAATGAGCTCCTGTCTTCATCCCAGCTCCTGCCAACCTAGCAGTTCGAAAGCAAGAAATTGCAAGTAGATAAATAGGAACCACTTCGGTGGGAAGGTAACAGCATTCCGTGCGCTCCGGTGTCTAGTCATGCCTGCCACATGACTACGGAAACGTCTGCAGAAGCAGACAGTGCTGGCTCTTCGGCTTAGAAACAGAGATGAGCACTGCACCCTAGAGTCGGATACGACTGGCTTTCGAGCAAGGGAAACCTTTACCTTTACCTTTACACTCACTTGCACTGCCAGTCAGCTGTTGGTCGGTTGGCCTCCAGTGGGGTGGGGGTGGGAGAGGAATGCTATTGCTGCAGTCACTGCCTCTACTTCCACTTCTGCTGCAGAGCCATTCATTGCTGTATCACCCGCAGTAACCAATTATTATTATTATTGGATTCAAATCAATAAGATTAACAGTTCAAGCCCTAACCAAGAACCTAAGAACTGTTAAGGTAACGTGTGAGTATATATGCAGTTCCTAGTAGAGTTGTTTTTTTGGAGAAAATTTCCAAATATCTGGGGAGTCCTTTGGGTATTGCTCCAATCACTATGGGTACAATAGCAGATTTCTTCCTCTAGAGACGCTCAACTTCAATTTGCAAATCATGATATTTTGTGATTTTTCTCCAGTTGTTTGTCTTCAATTCATGCATCTGCTGGTATAGCAATGTCAATAATCCAGACCTTCTTCTTGAATCTTAAAGTTCTACAGGATCTTGACTCTCTCATTTTCTAAAACTTTCTCTACTTGATGTTCCCAAATATTTTTACTGCATTCAAATCCAAAATTCTGGGAAAGTTTCCAATGGATAATTTAGGTGTTGCAAATAATCAGTCTGTGAAATTTTGCTGCATCCGGTGATTCGGTGATCTACTGTTTCATCCTTTTCATTACAAAGCCGGCATTTGCTACTGTTGGATACGTGCTGTATTTTTGTCTTCATCCAATTTGTTGGCAAAACTTGTTCCTGAGCTGCCAAGATAAATCCTTCCATTTCCTTCTTCAAAACTCCTGCTCTTAATCATACCCATGTCAGCTTTGGGTCAGCTGTGCCTTCTATGTTTTTCATGTATTGACCATGCATAGGCTTGTATTTCCAGTTTTCAGCTTATTATTATTATTATTATTATTATTATTATTATTATTATTATTATTATTATTATTATTATTATTATTATTATTATTATTATTATTATTTAGTTCAAATTTATATTGCTGCCATTGAAATGCTGTTTTGTCTTGACAGCAAACAAACCACTGACCAGTTGTAACATTATAACTGCAAGGATGGGAGAGGGCATATTAGGGCTGCATGGAATCCTGCAAACCTTATGGGACAAAATATATGTGCCAAAACACTCATGCAAACAGAAGACTACAGCAGTTCAGGAATCAGTGCAAAATAAAAGACCCCTCTCTGACACTTTAAAATAAAGTAGGCATATACTATCGGCCTCCGACCCAAACTCTTGAGGGACACTGGCAGTTGGAGAATGTTGTAAAGGAGGCATCCAAGAAGGGAAGCCTGGTTATAATGGGGGACTTCAATTACCCTCACATAGACTGGGTGAACTGTTATTCAGCACATGATAAAGAGATAAAGTTCCTAGATATGCTAAATGATTGTTCCCTGGGACAGATGGTTGAAGACCCAACTAGCGGTACAAGAATCCTTGACTTGATCCTGAGTAATACTCAGGATCTGGTGCAAGATGTTAATGTGACTGATCCAATAGGGAACAGTGACCACAACTCAATTATGTTTAACTTGATCATAGACCGCAAGTCACTGATAAAATCTAACACAGAGACCTTAAATTTTCAAAAAGGAAATTTCCCAAAGTTGAGGAAACTAGTAAAAAAGAAGCTGAAAGGGAAAATTGAGAGAGTCCAAACACTCCAAGAGGCATGGAGGCTGTTTACAAAAACAATAACAGAGGCTCAATTGGAATGCATACCCAAAAGGAAAAAGGGCACTGCCAGGTCCAAGAGGACTCCGATGTGGCTTACAGGAGCTGTTCGGGAAGTGATCAAGAGCAAGAGAAGCTCATTTAGAAGATGGAAGGCTTGTCCGAATGAGGACAGCAGGCAAAAACATAAATTCTGGCAGAACAAATGCAAGGCAACAATCAGGAAAGCAAAGCAAGACTTTGAGGAGCGTTTAGCTAAAAATTCTCAGAGAAATAACAAAGACTTCTTTAAGTACATTAGAAGTAAGAACCCAACTAGGAAGGCCATTGGACCATTAGATGACAATGGAAGGCAAGGGGTTATTAAAGAGGAAACAGAGATTGCAGAGAGACTCAATGAATTCTTTGCTTCAGTATTCACTGAAGAAGACAGAGGCCACATGCCCAAAACAGAGCCTATCTTCGTAGGGAGGGAAACCGAAGAATTAAGCCAGATAGAAATAACCAGGGAGGAGGTCCTTGCATGTCTTGTTAAACTAAACACTAACAAATCACCAGGACCAGATGGCATCCATCCACGAGTTCTCAGGGAACTTAAAGATGAAATTGCTGATCTCCTAGCCAAAATATATAATCTTTCCCTCAAATCAGGCTTTGTGCCTGATGACTGGAAGGTAGCGAATGTAACACCAATTTTCAAAAAGGGATCCAGGGGTGATCCAGGGAATTACCGACCTGTCAGTTTGACATGTGTCCCAGGTAAAGTGATGGAAACCATCCTAAAAGATAGAATTAATAGGCACATAGAAGAGAAGGTGCTGCTAAAGGAGAGCCAACATGGCTTTTGCAAGGGCAAATCATGCCTCACTAATCTGTTGGAATTTTTTGAGAGTGTCAACAAGCATGTGGATAAGGGGATCCAGTTGACATTGTTTATCTGGACTTTCAGAAGGCTTTTGACAAGGTCCCACACCAAAGGCTCTTGAATAAACTTACCAGTCATGGAATAAAGGGACAGGTCTTGTCCTTAATCAGCAACTGGCTAAGGGACAGGAAACAGAGGGTAGCACTAAATGGACACTTCTCCAAGTGGAGGGAAGTAAAGAGTGGGGTCCCACAAGGTTCAGTACTGGGACCCCTGCTTTTCAACCTCTTCATAAATGATCTAGAGGTAGGAGTAAAAAGCAAGGTAGCCAAATTTGCTGACGACACTAAATTATACAGGGTAGTGAAAACTGTGAGAGATTGTGAGGAGCTCCAGAGGGATCTCTCAACACTGGGGGAGTGGGCAAAACAGTGGCAAATGAGTTTCAACATTAGTAAGTGCAGAGTGATGCATGTTGGGGCAAAGAACCCCAATTACATTTATAAACTGATGGGGTCTGAACTCTCTGCGACAAACCAGGAAAGGGACCTTGGTGTCCTGGTGGACAACTCAATGAAGGTGTCAACCCAGTGTGCCTCAGCAGTGAAAAAAGCAAACTCAATGCTAGGGATCATTAGGAAGGGTATAGAAAATAAGTCAGCAAGTGTCATTTTGCCTCTTTATAAATCTATGGTGAGGCCCCACCTGGAATACTGTGTACAGTTCTGGTCGCCATACCTCCAGAAGGATATTATGGAGCTGGAAAAAGTGCAGAGGAGGGCAACCAGAATGATTAGGGGACTGGAACACCTTCCTTACCATCTGAGGCTGCAACGGTTGGGCCTCTTCAGTCTTGAACGACGACGTCTAAGAGGTGACCTGATTGAAGTTTATAAAATCATGCACGGTGTGGACAAAGTAGATAAGGAAAATCTGTTTTCCCTATCGCATAACACTAGAACTAGGGGACACTCGATGAAACTTTTGGGTACTAGTTCTCAAACAAATAAGAGAAAGTACTTTTTCACCCAGAGGATTACTGGTCTATGGAACTCCCTGGCAGAAGAAGTGGTGACAGCTGTCAGTCTTGACAGCTTTAAGAAAGGATTAGACAAGTTCATGGAGGACAAGAGTATCAATGGCTATAATTATGGATAATTAAGGACAACCTCCGGGTTGGAGAGATAGGCAGGATATCTCTCAATATCATTTCCAGGGAATCCTAAGCAGGCATCTGCTTGGGAATACCCTGAAGGAAATGGTGAGCCACTGTGTGAGACAGAATGCTGGACTGGATGGGCTGTGGCCTGTTCCAGCAAGGCTGTTCTTATGTTCTTATGTTCTTAACCTGAATGTTGTCAGGTTAATGTGCACCTCAACTGTACACCATACATTTCTTGGTCTTTAAATTGATTTTGAACCTTACAAAACTGACACAAATTTAGCACTTTTGCAATCCCAACACTCCCTTAAAATAGAAAGCAAATGGAAGGCCACTGCATAATATTGCTCCCAGGACAATCTTCATGGCTGATCGTTATGATGATTGCCAAGATTCGGAATCAGATACAGCACAAGAAGAAGCTAGGTAGAGGCAACTATAGTTAGCCCCCTCCTTCTCTTTTCCCCTTGCTATGCTGTGTGGGCAACTGCCCAACCACTGTTGTCACATTTGCGGTATAATCAATTGTTAATTGTCTCAAGTTTGAGCTGATTTGGGTCATCTCAGCATATTGCGGAAAGAGGCTCACTTTGTAAATTAATAAGATTAGGAGCAAAGCGGGGTTAATTAACATCATAGTAGTGTTTTACAGCATGATATTAAGAATTACACTAGAATTTTCTACATTTGTAAATCATTTCTAGAATACTAAAAATATTGGGCGGCAATATAAATTTGAACTAAATAATAATAATAATAATAATAATAATAATAATAATAATAATAATAATAATAATAATAATAATAATAATAATAATAATAATAATAATAATAATACCTCATATAACGTCCAAACTTGGTTCCACAAGTTTGGACTTTATACGGATTTGGACTTTGTATGAGGCATGCAAAATCCTAGCCATGATTCCTCATACAAAGTCCAAATCCTTGCCGTGATGCCTCATACAACGTCGTTTCCATAGAGATACATTGTACTGTAACAGCACAGACTTCAGGGCAAAGTCATGGAAACAGACAGGAAACTGACAGAACTTTAAGAAATCATTTTCTAAAGGCTAAATACATTACAAAAACATGTCAAACAACCCTGATTGTCCAAGAACCTGAAGAATGCTGCAAAAATCCCAGGAATGCTTCTAAAAATTCTGATGAGAAAATTCAATAAAATCCAAAATCGCGCTCAAAACCACTCCTAAACACTCTTCGTCTCATGCAAAACCCACAAGAGCAATGCACGCATGTGTCCTGCCTTTTATACTGCCCAGGCACAATGCAACCTGGGGAAAACCCCAATGCCTCATACAAAGTTGCAGCGACTTTGTATGAGGCAACTTTTTTCAAGGAATTAGGCGATGTTGTATGAATCCGAAGTTGTATGAAGTGGACTTTGTATGAGGTATTACTGTAATAATAATAATAATAATAATAATAATAATAATAATAATAATAATAATAATAATAATAATAATAATAATAATAATAATAATAATAATAATAATAATAATAATAATAATAGTGCTCTACGTTTCTCTTATGAAATGCAGGTGTGTCTATGTATCAGAGAATTTTCAAATTCCACCCAATCCTGGTATGACTAAAGACCAGCTAGACATCCAAAGGTGGGGAGAAATGCATCCATATTTTAACTATTTATCTATAATTTTAATTTTGTTATGTAACACCGGAAACTAGGTTGAAAAAAAGAATTCCCTGCACTTCTTGCCGGAAGGGCAGAGTACAAAAGTGCTGCTTTCATTGTCGATATTTTATTTCAGAAGTACAGAAAAGTGTTTGACTTCCCACCAGTGCTGCGTGTGGAAAATAACATGTCAGTACTGAGGGTGTCAGTCCCTCCAGGGCTCCTTCATTCTCCAGTAGCCTAACGGTTGTGCACTGGATGCTAACAATTTCTATCATGCAGTTACAAATGAATTGTCGCAAATACCTTTTTAATGCAAGATTTAGTACACACATCACATGTAGATTCCTTTTTGTTTAGTAAGACAGAAGAAAAGACATTGATGCTCTGAATCTCTTTCATGTTGAGATCTATTATCACTTTGTTAAATAAAAAATTTATTGCTGAATTCCTAGCAAAAAAAAAATAGCTGTTAGCACACTATAGCATAGAGCATAAATTTGAGTTCACTGAATCAAAGACATTATGAAAGGGGAGGAAATGACTTAATGATCTGTCCAACCTCATAAATCTTCCTATTCGTATAAAACAAAATGACAAAATTTATGTCCACTAAAGCATAGTATTAATGCAGTCACGGTGGCCAGCAGTCAAAACAATTGCTTTAGTAATCTGATGTTTAAAAATTATGAGGGCCTATATAAGGAGATGTCTAGGAGGCGATATTTATACAACAATGTTTTGCAGAGAAGAGAACTTTTGAAAGCCAGATGTTAAGAGAATCCTGTAGTTGCATTTTGCCACTAGGCTCCAAGAATGCAAGGTGGAATCTTTTGCTCAAAGGGCTTCTTTTCACATTCTACAATGATCTGGACAGTCCATATCAACATGTTCCCTGGCTTTTGGCCATGAGGTGTTCACTTCTTAGATGGAACTCACTTCCTCTATCTAGAGGGAAACTGGGCAATTTGCTTAGCACATATTTAAAAGTGGAGAAAAGCACTTGTTCACTATAGCGTGCCTTTTCCTCAATTAGGCATCTTGCATTTAGTGTGCCTTGTTTTATTACTTATGGAAAACACGTTAATCCCAGATAATACTTTTAGCATCTACTTTGTGTAAAAGTTTCACCTGGATTGAAGGTGCTTGTTCCACATCTTTATCTTTTCACATGAACATATATGTGCCAGAAGATGATCACAAGGATTAAGGAATGTTTGCAGAGGTACTCCTCCCATACCTTTGTTTTAGGCACTGTGTTTCAACAAAGTGGAAAACAACATTTCTTAAATTAGTGGTTCTCAACCTTTTCAAGTCGGGGGCCGGGTCACACTCTCTCAGCTAGCTTCGAGGGCTAGATGGTCATTTTGCCCTGCCTGCACGATGGGGGTGGCCGTTTTGTCCCAACAGCTTCAAAGGGGTGGCCATTTTGTTTCTCAAATGCGCTTGGTGGGTTAGGAGCCACATGAAATGGCGCCACAGGCTAGATCCGCCCCCCGGGCCTTAGGTTGGGAACACCTGGCTTAAATGATGTTACTTTAAACATATCTATGTACCAAAAGCTAGAATACCGTATTTATTCGAGTATAACGCGCACTCGTGTATAACGTGCACCCCTAATTTTCCATGAAATATTGGTATAAAAATTTTTTTCACACGCCTCGTCTCCCGCGCCACCCAATCAGATCCCGCCAGCCGCGCGCCCCTGGGCCCGTGGGTGGGGCAGACGGTGCATCTCAGCAGTGCCTACCGTACTCGGCGCCGGCTCCTTGAGTCGCGCGGCCCGGGTAGGCGTGGAGCACGCCGCGGCCCTCTCCCGTAGGGTTCCCTTCTCGGCGGGTGCGTGCAGGTGAGCGGCGGCGGCAGCGGGACCTGGGCGCCTGGGAGGAGGGCCGCGGCATGCTCCGCGCCTACCCGGCGCCGGCTCCTTGAGTCGCGCGGCCCGGGTAGGCGTGGAGCACGCCGCGGCCCTCTCCCGTAGGGTTCCCTTCTCGGCGGGTGCGTGCAGGTGAGCGGCGGCGGCAGCGGGACCTGGGCGCCTGGGAGGAGGGCCGCGGCGTGCTCCGCGCCTACCCGGCTCCGGCTCCTTGAGTCGCGCGGCCCGGGTAGGCGTGGAGCACGCCGCGGCCTCTCCCGTAGGGTTCCCTTCTCGGCGGGTGCGTGCAGGTGAGCGGCGGCGGCAGCGGGACCTGGGCGCCTGGGAGGAGGGCCGCGGCGTGCTCCGCGCCTACCCGGCGCCGGCTCCTTGAGTCGCGCGGCCCGGGTAGGCGTGGAGCACGCCGCGGCCCTCTCCCGTAGGGTTCCCTTCTCGGCGGGTGCGTGCAGGTGAGCGGCGGCGGCAGCGGGACCTGGGCGCCTGGGAGGAGGGCCGCGGCGTGCTCCGCGCCTACCCGGCGCCGGCTCCTTGAGTCGCGCGGCCCGGGTAGGCATGGAGCACGCCGCGGCCCTCTCCCGTAGGGTTCCCTTCTCGGCGGGTGCGTGCAGGTGAGCGGCGGCGGCAGCGGGACCTGGGCGCCTGGGAAGAGGGCCGCGGCGTGCTCCGCGCCTACCCGGCACCGGCTCCTTGAGTCGCGCGGCCCGGGTAGGCGTGGAGCACGCCGCGGCCCTCTCCCGTAGGGTTCCCTTCTCGGCGGGTGCGTGCAGGTGAGCGGCGGCGGCAGCGGGACCTGGGCGCCTGGGAGGAGGGCCGCGGCGTGCTCCGCGCCTACCTGGCGCCGGCTTCTTGAGTCGCGCGGCCCAGTCCTCGTGTATAACGCGCACCCAAACTTTGAGCCTTTTTTTGGGTATAAAATTTTGCGCGTTATACACGAATAAATACGGTATATATACTGGGTAGCTCAGTGATTTAGATATATGGCTGTGGGGCCAGAGGTTGGAATTTCAATTTGTTACTGTGCCTCCAGGGAGAAAAGCCAGTTGGGGTGGACTTGGGTAATATGCACAGTCCCAGGGCACCCCCAGAAGAAGGAAATGGTAAACTATATCTAAGTATTCTCTACCTAGAAAATCCTGGAAAGGGTCATCATAAGTCAAGAGTATGGAATAGGAAAAGGCAATGGGTTTGGAATAGGAAAAGGAGTAAGACAAGGCTGCATTCTATCACCCTGCTTATTCAACTTATACACAGAGCACATAATGTGTAATGCAGGGATGGAGGAATCACAATTTGGGATCAAAATTGCTGGGAGAAACATCAACAATTTGAGATATGCAGTTGATACCACCCTAATGACAGAAAATGAGGAAGACCTAAAGAAGCTCCTGATTAGGTTGAAAGAAGAGTGTGCAAAAGCTGGCTTGAGACTCAACATCAAGAAAAACAAGATAATGGCAACAGGCCCTATCAGTCCCTGGAAAATAGATTGGGAAGAAGTAGAAGCAATGACAGATTTTACTTTCTTAGGATCAAAGATCACTGCAGATGGTGATTGCAGCCATGAAATAAAAAGGCGACTGATGCTTGGGAGACAAGCAATGAGAAACCTGGGGAACATAGTGAAAAGTAGAGACATCACCTTGCAAACAAAAATTCGCATAGTCAAAGCAATGCTATTCCCGGTGGTCATGAATGGGTGTGAGAGCTGGACCATAAGGAAAGCTGAGCGCAGAAGAATAGATGCCTTTGCGATGTGGTGTTGGAGGAGAGTTTTGAAGGTACCCTGGACAGCGAGGAGAACAAATACGTTGATCTAAAAAGAAATCAACCCTGACTGCTCCTTAGAAGTAAAGATGAAGCTAAAATACTTTGGACATCGAATGAGAAGAGAGGATTCACATGAGAAAACCTTGATGCTGGGAAAGGTGGAGGGCAAAAGAAGAAGAGGGTGGCCAAAAATGAGATGGCTAGATGGTGTTGTAGATGCAGTGGGCACAGAGCTGGGTGGTTTGAGGAGGATGGTGGAGAACAGAGGTGCCTGGTGGACAATGGTCCATAGGGTCGCAAAGGGTCAGAATTGACTGTGCGACTGAACAACAAAAGTCCGAGTTGACTTGATGGCATGCAATCTTCTTCTTTTATGTCCCAATCAAACCCTGGACTGCCAAAATGAAGCCACTTTCTTGGCTGTGTCGTTGGCCAAACATAAGTCCTCATTGGTGCATGCAATTATGATTTATTATGCACAAAAAGGGGTGGGGAGGAAACCTTTTAATACAGCAATTGAATTGGAAATGATAAGGTGTTAGGAAGTTATACCGCAGGACCTAGAAGGGAAAGAAATTTCATTTCACTTTGGTTTTGATCCAAATTTAATTAAAATTTAAAGATGGGGAAAAACAACACTAGTAGATTTCCCAATTCCTAACAAGGGAAGTTCAAGCACTGGTAAAAAGAGGAAAAAGGGCTCCTTTCATCATGGTTGTTCATGGATAGTTACGGGAAAGCTGCTCTTATGTCTTCCAGCTGTTGGCTATGGATTCAACATAATTGCTTCAGCACTCTAAATACATTGACATTCAGGGACAGCCAATAAATGATATATCAAAAATTGGTTTTATCATAAATTTAGCAACAGTGGAAGGCTGAATTAGTTCCTAGTACTGTCACAGAGTTCAAAATCAAAACAATTTGTTGCAATAAATAAATAGATTGGGGGCAGAAACAGATAAGATTCCATTTTCAGAATTATGAGTGATAAAGTGCTATTCCTCCTCACATAACCCAAGCTTCCATGTCTGGGCAATCAGTTTCCATACAATTCCCATGCTCATGTCCTGATGATAAGCAGCTGGAGAGAAACAAACTGACTTTCAATTTATGGAACCGAAAATCTCATAGTAGAACTTTGGTCAAGTCCTCACCCAGGGCTAAGGATGGGAAATGATGCCCCCTATGTAAATGCATAGTAGACACTGTTCTCCATCCCTCAGAAGCTAGATTCTTATGGCAAAATCCAAAGTTCCCAAGACTTTGGGTTTCCAGCATCTCTGCAAAGAACATTGATGGATATACATCCCCTCACAATTAGAGAAAATGAACATTGCAAGAGAAAAAATCCTCCTTAACATTTATTTAATATGTGTACATGGCATGGCTAATTCTTACAAAAGTAAAGCTTCATATAAATGGCAAGCAAATTTATTTAAAATTACTTATTCCTAGATTGACCAAATGATCAAGGAATAAGTTCCTGTAGGTCGCAACTCGTTTTCCATTCATCTCACTGCCGTGCTCTTCTTCTCCAGGTTCAACCAAAGCTTTTCATGATTGGGTCTTCCCATCTTTTGGGGAGCCTGCCAAGGGGTCTTTTTACTCCTCTGGGATACCAGTCAGTGACTGCTGCTGTCCAACGCCCGTCTGTCATTCGAGAGATGTGTCCAGCCCAGCAGCCTAGGTTATAAGAGCCGCCCTCCTCCTCCGTTGCCGCCACCACGAGAGATGGACTTTTGCTTGCTGGCAGGCGGTCAGGAAGACCAGCCTCAGCTGTGGCCCCGGAGGGTTACAAGAGCCGCCCTCCTCAAGAGATGGACTTTTGCTCGCTGGTGGGCAGTCAGGAAGACTAGCCTCAGCTGTGGTCCAGGAGGATCGAAGGCCATAAATCCGCCCATGCCGACACAGACGCTACCGGACTTTCACCTTGGCTGGTTTAGTCTGGAGGAAAGAAGGAATTGTTGTCGGACTTTTTTTCTCCCTCGGCTGTCTTTAGCATGGAGGGAAGTGGATTGAGTCTCTGCAATGTATTTTGCTCTGAACTATTTACTGTTTAATTTTGAAATATGTATTGTTTATTGCTTTGAAATTTGTATGATATTGCATTATGATGTCTATTGTTGTATTTTTATTGTACTATACTGATTTTCTGCGCCATTTTTCTCTCCTCATACATTTTATCACAGTTTTTAAAGTTTAAAAACATTTAAGACAATAAATCTTGCCATAAATCTTGCCAAGAGAACCCTATTGACCAAAACAAAAGGCAAAACAAAAGGGCAGGCTAGGTGATACAGGATGCTTAACACCACAGGGTGGAGGAAGGGGAGGGACAGGAAAGGGGGAGGGGAAATGCAATGTTGTAAGGAGCAATACTGCATAGGGACATGGAATGTGAGATCAATGAACCAAGGTAAACTGGAAGTGGTAAAAAATGAGATGGAAAGAATAAGCATTGACATCTTGGGCATCAGTGAGCTAAAATGGACAGGGATGGGTGAATTCAGCTCTGGAAACCATCATATCTACTATTGTGGACAAGAAAACCTTAGAAGAAATGGAGTAGCCATAATTGTCAATAAGAGAGTAAGAAAAGCAGTAATGGGATATAACCTCAAAAATGACAGAATGATGTCAGTCAGAATTCAAGGCAAACCTTTCAATATCACTGTAATCCAAGTCTATGCACCAACCACTAGTGCAGATGAAGCCACAGTGGACCAGTTCTATGAGGACCTAGAACACCTCATAGAACAGACACCAAGAAATGATGTCCAAATTATATTAGGAGACTGGAATGCCAAAGTAGGAAATCAAAAAGTGGAGGGAATAACAGGCAAGTTTGGTCTTGGAGTACAGAACGAAGCAGGGCAAAGATTGATAGAGTTCTGCCAAGAGAACGCACTGGTCATAGCAAACACTCTCTTCCAGCAACACAAGAGGCGACTTTACACATGGACATCACCAGATGGCCAACACCGAAACCAAATTGACTACATACTCTGCAGCCAAAGATGGAGAACCTCCATACAATCAGCAAAAACAAGACCTGGAGCAGACTGTGGCTCAGATCACAACCTACTGATCGCAAAATTCAGGTTAAGACTAAAGAAAATAGGGAAAACAAGAAGACCAGACAGATATCACCTAGACAGCATCCCTAAAGAATACACGGTGGAGGTGATGAACAGATATAATGGCCTGGACGCAATAGACAGAGTGCCAGAAGAATTATGGACAGAGATAAAGGACATCATGCAGGAAGCGGCAAAGAAAACCATACCAAAAGAAAAGAAGCGTAAGAAAGCAAAATGGTTGTCTGATGAGGCTCTTAAAATAGCAGAGGAAAGAAGGAAGGCAAAAGTCAAAAGAGAAAGGAAAAAATACAACCTTCTGAACACAGAATTTCAAAGAAAAGCAAGGAGAGATAAGGAAAACTACCTAAAAGAACAGTGCAAAGAAATGGAGGAAAACAACAAAAGAGGCAGGACTAGAGATCTCTTCAGAAAAATCGGGGAAATAAAGGGAACATTTAAAGCAAAAATGACCATGATAAGGGACAAAGACGGAAAAGAGCTAGCTGATGCAGAAGAGATTAAGAAAAGATGGAAAGAGTACACAGAGGAACTCTACAAAAAGGACCTCAACACTCCTGATAACCACAATGATGAAAAAACTGAACTCGAGCCAGACATCCTGGAGAGCGAAGTTATAAAGGCCCTAAAGAGCACTGCAAACAACAAAGCTAGTGGATATGATGGTATCCCAGTCGAATTTTTCAAAGCGCTAAAAGATGATGGCGTCAAATTACTACACTCAATATGCCAGCAAATCTGGAAAACAAAACAGTGGCCACAGGATTGGAAAAGATCAGTATACGTCCCAATCCCAAAAAAGGGCAACGCCAAAGAATGCTCAAATTACCGAACAATTGCACTCATCCCACACGCCAGCAAGGTGATGCTCAAGATAATACAGGACAGACTTCAGCAGCATGTGGAGAGAGAACTACCAGAGGTGCAGGCCGGTTTCAGAAGAGGCAGGGGGACTAGAGACCACATTGCCAACATACGTTGGATCATGGAGAAAACAAAGGAATACCAGAAACAAGTTTACTTTTGTTTCATTGATTACACTAAGGCATTTGACTGTGTGGACCACAACAAGATGTGGCAAGTAATTAAAGAGATGGGAATACCAGAGCACATCATATGCCTCCTGAGAAATCTGTACATGAACCAAGAAGCAACAGTTAGGACAGAACATGGAATGACAGAGTGGTTTGGAATAGGAAAAGGAGTAAGACAAGGCTGCATTTTATCACCCTGCTTATTCAATCTATACACAGAGCACATAATGCGAAATGCAGGGATGGAGGAATCACAATATGGGATTAAAATTGCTGGGAGAAACATAAACAATCTGAGATATGCAGACGATACCACCCTAATGGCAGAAAGTGAGGAAGACCTAAAGAACCTCTTGATTGGGCTGAAGGAGGAGAGTGCAAAAGCTGGTTTGAGACTCAATATCAA
This sequence comes from Bradypodion ventrale, assembly GCA_035047345.1. Classification (NCBI taxonomy): domain Eukaryota; kingdom Metazoa; phylum Chordata; class Lepidosauria; order Squamata; family Chamaeleonidae; genus Bradypodion; species Bradypodion ventrale. The sequence goes on from JAWDJE010000006.1 coordinate 51,042,148, forward strand.
GAAAACCAAGGTAATGGCAACAGGCCCAATCAGTTCCTGGAAAATAGATGGGGAAGAAGTAGAAGCAGTGACAGATTTTACTTTCCTGGGATCAAAGATCACGGCAGATGGGGATTGCAGCCATGAAATAAAAAGGCGACTGATTCTTGGGAGACAAGCCATGAGAAACCTGGGGAACATAGTGAAAAGCAGAGACATCACATTGCAAACAAAAATTAGAATAGTCAAAGCAATGGTATTCCCAGTGGTAATGTACGGATGTGAGAGCTGGACAATTAGGAAAGCTGAACGCAGAAGAATAGATGCCTTTGAAATGTGGTGTTGGAGGAGAGTTTTGAGAGTACCCTGGACAGCGAGGAGAACAAATAGGTCAATCTTAGAAGAAATCAACACTGACTGCTCATTGGAAGGGCTAATAGTAAAGACGAAGCTAAAGTATTTTGGACATCAAATGAGAAGGGAGGATTCACTTGAGAAGGCCCTGATGTTGGGAAAGGTGGAGGGCAAAAGAAGAAGGGGGAGGCCAAAGATGAGATGGCTAGATGGTATTGTAGACACAACGGGCACAGAACTGGGAGTGCTGAGGGGGATGGTGGAGGACAGAGGTGCCTGGAGAACAATGGTCCATAGGGTCGCAAAGGGTCGGAACCGACTGTGCGACTGAACAACAACAAATACTGATTTTGTTCTTCAAATATTCAAATGTATTTTTGCATTGTTTTCGTTTTGTTATTTTATATTGTAATTTTGATGCTGTACTGTATTTCTGTTTTGTTGCTTTTTTAATTTGTTGTTAACCGCTTTGAGTTTGTCGTCGACAAAGGAAAGCGGTATGTAAGTTCAAATATAAGTAAATAAATAAATAAATAAATAAATTCTGTTTGTGATATTCAGCAACGGCTCCATTGATTCCACTTTGTTCTCTTATAAAAAGAAGTACTTGTTGCTCACATTAATTGCAGAAAGAGAAATAACATAATAAACCATGTGAATATGACATTTTTAAGAAAACCATTTTAAAACATCAATACAAATATACTAAATTGATGTTGAGGCTATCTTGGTTACTTGGTCAAGAATCAGTTAACATAGCTTTAAGGCATAGTGTAATTAGAAGCTTCTTACTGAATGAATCAAAAGGCAGCAGTTAACATTGAAAGTGAAATCATTTTGTTTCTCCCATTAAGACATAATAAATCTTTGACAATTTGAATAAACTCTACAGATGTATTCCTGACATTTTAACCAGGATGAAACACATTAATATTATTGTTGGGGATATAATTTTTCACCTTGTACCCCAACTAGGTTTATACTTCTGTTTATACTTCTGTTTATACTTCTGCACCACCTACCATATTTTCCGGCGTATAAGATGACTGGGCGTATAAGACGACCCCCAACTTTTCCAGTTAAAATATAGAGTTTGGAATATACTTGCCGTATAAGACTACCTCTCTTCCAATGCACACCAAATAAAAATTAACCCACACTCAACCCGAAGACGAGCAGCCCTCTGAGTCGAATGGGCAGGTTCTGGTGGAGAGCCAATCCACGCTCACGTTCTCCTCCTCGAGGTACAGGAAGATGTGTGCAGCTTGCTTCCCCTTGCTTCATACTCCCCACACAGAGCAGAGACTTGGCCGCGGCACCCCCCACCATATGCGCCGGACATATGAAGCAAGGGGAAACAAGCTGCAGTTAAGTACCTGTCCTATAAGACGACCCCCGACTTTGGCACAGATTTTTCGGGGTTAAAAAGTAGTCTTATACGCCAGAAAATACAGTACTTCAGAGTAAACCTGTTTGAGTTGTTCACCAAAACCAAGACCCGTCTGCCTTTTTTCGTTCTCACAAGGAAGGGAGACATCTCCTTAGGTGCAAATCTTCTGCTCAGCCACTGCGTGCCACTCTGCTGTCTGCAGCTCACCCCATGGACACTGTCAATTGTAAGGCACAAAAGAGAAATACAGTAAAACCCTGACTTACATATGCCTCAAGTTACATAAAATTCGACTTACTGTACATAATGATTTTGTGCTAAAAAAAACCCATGTCCCGATTTACACAATTTCCTATGGGTATGCTTCGAGTTACATAAAGATTCTTTTTCCTATGAGTTTGCTTTAAATTACGTAAAGATTCATTTCCCTATGAGTTTGCTTTGATCTACATAAAAAATTCATTTTTCCTATGGGTTTGCTTCAAGTTATGCAAAAAAAAAATTTTTTTTCCTATGGGTTTGCTTTGAGTTACATAAAAAACTGATTTAAGCAAAAGCCTATGGAATAGCCTTTTTTTCGTAAGTTGGGTTTTACTGTAAGCTATACAATAATATGGGAAATTATTATTTTTATTAGCGGTTGCTGTTTTCAGTGGAATTTGCTTATCTCTTTGATAGGAACAAAATGAAATCAAAACAGTTGCAGAAAAACATAAGCATAGCCTCCATGACTTTGTTAATCTTTCTGGCACAGCTTCCTAATGATCTTTCAGCTAGTCTATTAGCAGCTTATGCTGTTTTAACCCATGGGAAATACTCATATTTATACCTTGGAGGATGATGTCTTAGCTATCCCGCCCCCCTCCCCGCTCATCTAAGCAAAGTGATTGCTGTGCTAGTGTGTCATTCACTGGCCAGTGCAGGCTATCTTGCCACACTCAGTTCAATTTCTCTTTTTTTCTGTCTTGCTAAACAGCATTCTTCTAGCGTCATATTACAAAAGTAGCTATGCAAACTACAAGCAAAGTTCCACAGATTACTTTTTAAAGTATAAATAATGTTCATGTCACCTTTTTATAAATGAAATATGACATAGGGAAAATAACCACAGTTTAACTTGCAAGGATCCTCTACTTTTAATTATGAAAGTGGTGTATCCTCCATTCCTGCTCTCTGACTAGACCAAAGAAAGTAGAAAAACCATATAGAAAAGCAAGAAACTTGGGTAAGGGATTTTTAAAAAGGGAGCTGTGTCAGTTAGCAGTAGCAAAATAAGAAAAAAAATACATGGGCACAAATGGGGCAAAAGAATGGAATAAATGCTGTGAAATTGGGAAGTAAAAAGACACCTCAAGGAGGTTTTTGGCAACATGGCTAAAATAACCAGTGTTCCCCAACCTATGGTTCTTGGACTTCAATTCCCAGAAGCCTAAGTCAGTACATTAGCTGATCAGTGCTTTTGAGAATTGAAGTCCAAGGACCCATACCTGTTAACCCGCGGCTCCGGAAAAATGGGACCTGCGCACATCGCTTGTGCGCACGTCGCGTTCCACGCATGAGTGGAAAGGTTTTACCCCTTCCACGCATGCATGGAAGCGCTACGCCGCTTGCGCAGCCCTTACGCAAGTGACGTAGAGCTTCCACGCATGTGTGGAAGGGGTAAAACCCTTCCGCGCATGCGCGGAAAGCGTTTCCCCTGCTGCCAAATTACGGGGTTTTGGCAGCGGGGGCCGGGTTATGACATCAATCAACGTCAACTTACGGGGTAATCCCGGCCAAATCGGGAAGGTTGACAGGTATGCAAGGACCAAAGGTTGGGAAACACTGCATTAGACCTTTATATGCAGGTGCTCACTGGGTGTCTGATACTAGAATAGTTTCTGTGCTTATAAAACAAGAATGAAATTCACTGAAGCAACTTACACAAACAAATATGAAAGGTCTCTGAAGAAATCCCAGTTTCTCTGTGCCAGAGTCACCTGCTGGCAATGCTAATCCTGCCTAAGGGAAAGTAGGCTAGCAGGGATAGGTAAATCCCAAGGTCTTGATACTTGGAAAGGTCCTGAGTGAGTTCACAAACCAGTCCCCCCCCTTCCAGACAGAGATGGACAAACATAAAAAATGTTCTGCAAAATGCTCTGAAACCAAAGGGGGAAGGTGAAAATAGGCACAATAAAATCTACTTCATACCTGACCAAATTCCTACATTGTCTGAGATACATGGACATCAGTCTATAGGTAATGCAGATATATATGTATATCTCACTGAGACAGACATGCTTATTTATGATACATGACAATGTTTGAGAGAGGATGTTGAACTGAATTACCTGTACAGAAGTTATATAAAGTTAGGAGATCTGTTCTGTTTGAAGCAACCCATCCATAAATGGCATGAGTTAGCACTGTTGGTATTAAGGCTTCCCCAAGGAGCTTACATGGATTTGAGCATAGACATTCAGATTGAATTCTAGGATGGAGAGCTTCCCATGCTATGTAGCATATCAGGGAGCAAGGAATCTCCGATGGTTTAGTCTTGGATTAGTACTTCTGAATCCTCCCATGTCATTTTCAGGTCTTTAAGTCTCCTATGAAAGTTCTTCACCATGTATTTTGAGGGCATCCTTGTTGCCCCTTGACATTAGAAGGGGTCCAACTTATTACCACCTTAGGATTCCTGTTTATCTCCATACGAAAATATGGCCTGCCATTAGGTGTCTTCTTCTTGTAACAATGTTATGTAATTTACATGAGTCACTCCTTCAACGCACCTCTTCACTGGTAATATGGTCAAAATATCAAATCTTTAAAATTTGGAGGAGGCACCTCTGCTGGAAGATGTCAAGTCTCTTGTTGATACTCGCTGATGCCTTCCAGGTCTCGCAGGCATAGACGGCTGTCGGAATTACTATGGAGGTGAACAAATGGAGTTTAATTTTCAGCAATATAGATGACATGGACCAGATCTTATTCAGTCTTTGGAAGACAGCTGTTGCTTTTCCAAGACAGCATTTTATGTCCACCTCTACATCTCCATTTCAGGCAATCACACTGCCCAAGTAAGTAAACCTCTTCATTTTCTCTAGCTGCTGTGACCTGAGTATGATTCCTTGCATCCCAGTTTTGGAATTCACATGCATGTCCTTTGACTTCATCAGAGTTACTTGAAATTCTTCTTGCTGTTTTTGTAGAGATGGGTTGCTAGCCCAATGCCAATCTATCCTCCTTTCTCATCTGGGCTTTGGACCAGCAATGGTAGAGTTGGAGAGCAATGGTGGAGCACAAATATGAGAAGGATGTAAGCTCCCAGTTCTGGGAGATGATTCATGTGGTGCAGCATACATGCATACAGGAGGAGAAAGAAAAGGAAATGGAAGAGAAAGAGGAGGAAGGTTAAGGTTTCATCACTGGTCCATATTACAGTCTTTCTATCTGCATATACTTGTATTTATGCCAGGAGAAAGTATGATCCAAGTGTAGCTAGACCCATAAAGTACTGATGAATAAGGAATGGGGATGGAATTTCTATTTATTTCATTCTTGCAACTGAGAAATGTAGCCTCTCTCTGCTAGGCAAGATTATGAGACTTGTGTGCATTTTCCCCATTCCAGAATGTTTTTCCCCAATTACCGGTATGACTTTTAGGGAGGAATGAGAAAACCAGAAAACAGAATTAAAAGAATATGTTATGCAAGGCTTTTGTTTCCCTTGGAGGCAACAGAACTAAAACTATATGGCCATTATTCTCTCTCACACACACAGAGCACATAATGCGCAATGTAAGGATGGAGGAATCACAATTTGTGATCAAAATTGCTGGGAGAAACATCAACAATTTGAGATATGTAGATGATACTACCCTATGATACTACCCTAATGACAGAAAGTGAGGAAGACCTAAAGAAGCTGCTGATTAGGTTGAAAAAAGAGAGCACAAAAGTTGGCTTGAGACTCAACATCAAGAAAACCAAGATAATGGCAACAGGCCCAATCAGTCCTTGGAAAATAGATTGGGAAGAAGTAGAAGCAGTGACAAATTTTACTGTACTTTCTTAGGATCCAAGATCACCGCAGATGGTGATTGCAGTCATGAAATAAAAAGGCGACTGATTCTTGGGAGGCAAGTGATGAGAAACCTGGGCAACATAGTTAAAAGTAGAGACATCACCTTGCAAACAAAAATTCACATAGTCAAGGCAATGGCATTCCCAGTAGTAATGTATGGTTGTGAGAGCTGGACCATAAGGAAGTTTGAGCGCAGAAGAATAGACGCCTTTGAAATGTGGTGTTGGAGGAGAGCTTTGAGAGTCACCTGGACAGCAAGGGGAACCAATAGGTCGATCTTAGAAGAAATCAATCCTGATTGTTCCCTAGAAAGTCAAATAGTAAAGATGAAGATGAAGTACTTTGGACATCAAATGAGAAGAGAGGATTCGCTTGAGAAAGCATTGATGCTGGGAAAGGTGGAGGGCAAAAGAAGAAGGGGGCAGCCAAAATGAGATGGCTTGATGGTATTGTAGATACAATGGGCACAGAGCTGGGCGGATTGAGGAGGATGGTGGACAGAGGTGCCTGGAGGGTGGTGGTCCATGGAGTCGCGAAAGGTTGGAATCGACTGTGCAACTGAACAACAACTCTCACTCTCTCTGTGAGTGTGTGTGACAACTTATCAATAAAATAACAAAATAATAGTAATAAATACAATAGAATATATACATAAATGGACTAATTCCAAAAGGAGTATAGCTGGAGAGAACACAGTAATAAAATTCATACAGTGTATATATATGATGATTCAACAAATCCATAATCAGGCGAGTAAATCTCCCTTGCAGGAAACCCAAATTTGTTTGATCTATTGGGTTCTTATAGCCACTGCCTTAATTATAAACTTGGCATTTCTACATACCATATGCACATTAGAATTCAAGAGGAAATAAGATAGTTGCAATTATGCCAGCACATGAGAACAAAGGTCAATGGAGCAACAGATCACTGTTAATTACCTTGCTGCAATTTCTCACACATATTATTACATATGAGCTGGGTGCCTTTGCATCCTATTTGTTCTCCTCGCTGTCCAGGGGACTCTCAAAACTCTCCTCCAACACCACATCTCAAAGGCCTCTATTCTTCTGTGCTCAGCCTTCCTTATGGTCCAGCTCTCACAACCATACATTACCACTGGGAATACCATTGCTTTGACTATGCGAATTTTTGTTTGCAAGGTGATTTCTCTACTTTTAACTATGTTCCCCAGGTTTCTCATCGCTTGTCTACCAAGAATCAGTCATCTTTTCTATTTCATGGCTGCAATTAAAAGCTGAGGAGCCACTATTGAGTATGCTTGTCCATCAGCGACACCCGCAGTGATGGGGTGGGTGGGTTTGAAAACAGTAGGAGCATAGGTACATTGCTGGGAAGCTTGGAAAGAAAAGGTACTGTGGATAGTTCAGAGTTAGCCATCACATTTTATGTCCCACAGAACCAGGGGCAGGTAAGGACTCTCCTGGGAGAGTCAGTAGGGCTGTCAAGCACAGGCCTGGCCACTGGGTCTAGCTTGTGAATACATTCAGCTCAGTGGTTCATCACAATTGTTCAGCCCTGTTTTAGATTCTTCACACATTAACTTTCTTGTAGCTACCGACAAGAAAGCTAATCAGGTGGTACATATGCAACATCCTCACAGGAATTAAATGCATTGCTGTACACCTAAACAACCTCCTAAGAATCAGCAGTGGAAATTGGCTGAAAGGTCAGTTGGGGGAGCACTCGGATTGTGGGCAGGGACTAGAACAACAAGAGTGAGGCAAAACATTCTTGTCTGAAGGTCCCCAAATCTCCTACGTGATTGCAATTTGATCTGTGAAATTCAGGTCACTTGCCAGGTTTGTGTTGCTACATTAAACAGCATTACAGGAGGAACAACATTACACTGTACAAGGCTTCTTTATAGAAAGTAGCTACCAAAAACAGCAACAAAACTATGGGAACCAAGAAAGGAACAAAGGGACTATTGAAATATTAAAAACCAACATTTGCTGTTTAAATGGTGAAGTAAATCTAAACTACAAATGAAACTAGTGGGATAGTGATCTGCTGTAGGTTTGCCATTGTTTTCAAAAGCCTCTGGTCCGTTTTATTTAGCACAGGTTTGATAGGGAGTTAAAAAGGATAACTATCTGATTTCATCTGTATTTGTGGCTGCTCCTAAAGGCTAGAATTCTCTACCCCTACTTCCTACCATGGGTATCAGAATTTCAAAAGCTGGCAAATTAGCTGTGGCCACATGGAAATCTAACAGATAAACTTTCATTTTTATTTATCTTCATGCTTGGAAAATAAAGATAATCTGTTATATTTCTGCAGGTGCACACTCCAAATTGAAGTACAGTAGAACCCCGCATAACAAAAAAACTCCGTTCCACGGAGCTCTTTGTTAAGCGTTTTTTTTTAATGCGGTTCTTTATGGGAGATGCCCCGCATAACGGAAAAAAGTTTGTTAACCGGGGTTCCTATTGAGCGAGTATACCCCAGTTACCAAAACCCCCGCATAATGAACATTTTTTTCATTATGTGGGGCATTTTTCACTATGTGATGCGTTCGTTATGCGAGTTACCACTGTATTCATTTGTTCTAGTGTTTACAGAATAAGTGGATCCATGCTTCATTATAGGAAGTAGTTGTGCTGCTGACTCACAAAGAAACTGTCATGGGGCTGAGATATTTATAAGTGTTATTGGCAAGTGGAAAGTGTTCTCTTCTTGGACAGAGTGCTCATGTGTGGCATGTGTGACCATATATAAACTCTCTTGAATGAGAATAATCTTCTAAATCTATTTCAGTTGGGGTTTAGCATGGGCTGGCTCAAACACCATAGTAGTTCTGTGGGATGACCTCATTCAGGACAGAGATAGGAAGAATGCAGCCTAGTCTCTCCCCTAGCCATCCCATGTCTTGGCAGTCTTAGATACAATTTGCCATGGTGTCTTCCTAATGTAGCTTGATGACCTAGATGCAGATGGAACTGTTTTGCACATACACAGCTAACTATTTCAAGAAATGATGTTCAACATTTCTTTTTTAAGAAATATTTTTACTTTTATTGATTGATAAAAAACCACTAAAAATGGACAATAATAAACAACTAGCAGGGGTGCCCGGCATTGCCTGGGACCTAATTTTCACCCAGACACATCATACACCCACACAATGCACACACCCACACACACACACCCACACACACACACACACACACACACACACACCACTCACCCACCACACCCAGACACATTACACAGACACAACACACCCACACAACACACACCCACACACTACATACCCACACAATACCCCCATGCACAACACAGCCACACACATCACACATGACACATGACACACCACACTCGCACCCCCACATTACCTAGTCTTGTCACTGCCGCACTGTCTCCAGCGCCGTCCCAGCCCGGGGCATCCCTGTTGGCAGAGGCTGACACCCCTGGCTGGTGGGAGAAGCGGAGCAGCCCCTCAGCTGGAACCGCGAGGTCTGAGTGGGAGCCCGGGTGCTAGAGGAGGGAGACCCTCCCTGTGCAGGTAAGGTGGGTGAGGGCCGGGGTCTGTGTAGAGGGAAACAGGCCCAGATTTGTCCTCAGGAGATAGCCCAGATCTGAGGAGAAACCTGGGCCCGGGTCTCCCCAGCCCTGGGCCACCGTACCTGCTTACGTGCACGTGCCAGAGGGGTGTGTGTGCACAAAAGAACCCCCCTCCCCAGGGCTTTGTGGGCATCGAAGGAGCGGCCGCTGAAGGTGGCATTGGCTGGGCTCAGAGCCCCAAAATCTCCTTGGCGCTGTCCCTGTGGCTGGCACTCCCAGGTGCTTTTTGGGCAGTGGGGGGATCCCCTCAGCTGGCGGTGTGCCCAATTAGCTGGTGCAGTGGCCAGCTGAAGCGTCTGCCTGCCTCGTGAGTTCTGTCTGAAAACCCGGATATCCGGGTTGGCGATCCCGGGTATCTGGGGCGGAGCAGTGGTTTGTGGTGGGCATGCGCAGTCCAGGCTGTTCCGGTCTGGTGCACATGCACAGTTTGCTGTGTCCCTGCGCATGCACAGTCTGCTCTGTCCCTGCGCATGTGCAGTCCTGGTGTTCCCAGACCTATACGCATATGCAGTAGTCAGGCATGCACATTTTCGCCTGCTGCCACCGGTCTCTGTAGCAGGTGTGGACACCCCCTTCACACTCCCCTTTCCGGGCCAAGGAACTTGAGGCGGCCTGCCAGTCCCCCGCACTGGCACTCCTGAACGCTCAAGGTAGGGTGTGCGCAGTTTTAGCACAATCGGTGCCAGGGTGTCGTGGTGCATAAGTAACTTATGGCATGACACCTTAGTTTTATATATAGAGATGTGGGGGAAAACCAAAAATGTGATAAAAATAATAATAAACAAGTAAGCAAGAAACAAACCAACCAACAAAAAAATGCAATATCAGTCTCAGCTTGCATCCAATTATTTTGTCCATGATGATGCAATACAAATAAACTAGTGCAGCAACCCCCGTGGTTGTGGGATTGTCTACATTTTCCCATTAACTCCATACTTATTAACTATTTGCTTTCCAAAAATACATCGATTCTTGGGGAGGTTTGGTACCCATATTATCAGTCAATACATATTCCACAAATGGTCTCCATACTTCCCCAAAACAATTAGTTTTAATCAATCCTTTTTTTACACTTTAATTTCTCTGTTAATTTGTAATTCAGCACTGTTTCCCAGAGTTCCTTATACCAGTCCTCTATTTTATAAGTGTGATTGGATTTCCAGTTCCTTGCTATTAATAGTCTAGAGGCCATCAGGAAAATTATTAATAAGTCATGCATGTTTTTATCTAATTTAACTTCTTTCATTTCCATAACTAAAGCTTCCTTAGGAGTGATTTTTATACATCTACTCATTATTTTATTAATTTCTGATTCCAACCTGAGCCAGAAATCCCATACATACTTGCAGTCCCACCACATATGAATGTAGGTGCCTATCTTTTCCTGAAAGTGCCAACACTTATCAGATGCCCTGTGGTCTATTTGTTTTAATCTAACAGGTGTTAAATACCACCTCCACAAAAGTTTACAATTGTGCTATTTGATCCTTATAGATAAGTTCCTCATTATTCTTAGTTTCCATTTCTGACCCCATGCAGCTTCTGTTATCTTTATTTGCAAATCTGTCTCCCATGTTTCTCTTAAAGCTTTCTGAGCCTCCACCTCCTTGTTTAATATTTTATATAACTTACTTACCATACCTTTCTGCTTTATTGTGTCTGTAACTGAGCAAATAATTCTTCGAAACTTGTTAGACTATCCCTTCTATACCATTTGTCCCAGTTCTTGATTTTAATTTGTTTGAACCAATTCATCTTTAATTCCTAATAGACCTCCCTTCTAATTTGTTTTTCCTTAAATTTTACTATTCAATCCACTATTGTTAGCTAGAAGAAATGAAATAATTCCCTCTACATGGTAAAAAGGGAGTTAAAGAAGAATTAGAGAATCGACAGGTAAAAACAATGTTCAACCATTTCTGCAAAAATGCATGCTCAGTTTGCATTGAGGTTTCATAATATTATATTTCACCTCCTTCCTTGCTTTTTAACCATTTAAAAAACTTCTGAGCAAAGTCATTGAGAGGCCTGAAGCATAGTGAGATCTATATAGAGGTGAAACACAGTTTCTTTTCACCTTCTCTTTAAAGTCAGGTAGAGCTATGATAGTGTTGGACTGTGGAAATAGACTACCCAAGGATTAAAACACTACATGGCTTGAGTCAATGCTGATGAGATGGAAGAATTATTAATAGGTTTTTCCTCAGTCTATGAGAGGCAAATACAACTTTTTCTGGAGGAAGTTGTACTCCGCTTTGAATGACGAGGCATATAGGCTAGGAGTACTTCTGGATTCTTCACCAGCAAGTGATTTTGTAGTGTGAGTACTTTTTGTCAGCTAGCGTACAGTTACAAATCTATCTGTAATGATCCAGACTCTAGTAACCTCCTCATAGGTTAATGTAATGTACTGTATCTGTGACTGATTAGATATACTGGAGTAGGACTTAAGTAAAGGTAAAGGTTGCCCTTGCCAGAAAGCCAGTTGTATCCGACTCTAGGGTTCAGTTCTCATCTATAGCCAAAGAGCCAGCACTGTCTGCATCTGCAGACATTTCCTGGAGGGAACAGCAGTTGTGCGGCTTCGGTGGCTATAAGACCACCACCACCACCGCCGCCGCCCTTAACGGACACTCCCACGGCCAGCAGGCCTGGAGGAAACAGCAGCTGTGTGGCTCAGGCGGCTACAAAACCACCACCACCGCCATTATCGGACATTGTGTTTTTGTATGGTTTAATTATCTCAGTTTATTATTGAAGTGTTTTTGTATTGTGACGATTTGATATTTCGTAATTGTAATTGCGATATTTGGTTTCTTTGAAATGTTTCTGAAATGTTTTTGATATTATGTAATTGTTTTTGATACCATGTAATTGTGATATTTTGTTTCTTTGTTAGCTGCCCGGAGTCGCTCTGTGAGTGCAGGTTGAACAATTAAATTAAATTAAATGTTCGTGGACATGTGGCAGGCATTCCTCAATGCACAGAACGCTTTTCACCTTTCCCACCAAAGTGGTCCCTACTTATCTACTTGCCATTTCTTGCTTTTGAACTGCTAGGTTGGCAGGAGCTGAAACAGAGACAGGAGCTCACTCCATCATGCAGTACTCGGGAATCAAACTCCGACCTTTCAGTCTTAACCATTTGAGCCACCGCAGTCCCAGAGTGGGACTTGAGGGACCCCTATTCACATAACCACTGTGCCAGTACCTTTCCTGGATAGCTCTGGGCTGTACAGCTAGGACACTCACTCTGTCTCATTCTTATCAACCTCACAGGATGACTGTGTGGATGAAGCAGTCCAAATTTTATCTGAGTCCATGACAATATTTGTACATTTCTGGTTCACCATGAAGAGGCAAAACACAATTTATAGCCTGAATGGTGCAGGCAAGACAAAAGGGCAGGTGCAGATTGTTTTGATTTCCCCCCCTTCAATTTTCCAGCTGCCAGGTGAAAGCCTCCAGCAACTTCTTAAGGCAGTAATTAAGAAGGGAGAGAGCAAGGGATTTTAAAAGAGTAATGATAATTTTAATTTTAATTTAATTTAATATTTACATTTGTATGCCGCCCACTCGACAAATGCGACTCCAGGCGGCTCACAACAGTACACAATAAAATCACATAACAAAACAAAATACAAATCGTCCAAAAAACTCAAGGCCGACCGCAAAGAGTCTAGGGCCCAGGCTGGCCAGGGGGTGATGTCAGGCCCCCTACCCCAATGGCCAAGTCCAAGTCCCCGGCCCCAAACAGCATAACCCCTGGCCGTTGGCAGGGCCTGGGGTCAGTGGCAGGATTCTTTTTGGTTCCTTCTTAAAAGGGAAAGCAGGCAAGCAGCTTTTCTTTGCACTGGCTGCATCAATTCTCTCATGTCCCAAACTTCCTGCTCCCTCAATCATGGGACTGAACAAACCATTACCAGATCTTATTGGCTAGGCATATTATATACCCTACATGGCATCACTAATCTGAAAATTAGTGATGCCATGATCAGAGGACTTGAAGCAGAAGCAAAGAAGATGTGTGTCTAAGATAAAGAGCTTACTCTCCTTCATCTTCCTGCATTTTTTTCTTTCACCATCTTCAATCTTTCAATACCAAATCTAATATGAGGGATTTGTGGGTGTGCAATTCTTTTTTTATTAATTTTTTATTTAATTTTACTAACAAGACAAAAACAAATAAACATATATCATTACATTACAATATAACTCACTATAAATGAAATAAACAATATTTTTCCATAAAAGATAATTACTCCAACATATAATATAAAGAAGAAGAAGAAAATATATAAAGAAGAAAAAATAGTGGGTGTGAAATTCTACCCTGTTAATGCTTCTGGGCTAATTATTCTCTCTCTGTAGTTACTCTGGAAAAGCACAAATATCTATGATTACATTTGTTTTACACATTGATTTGAAACTAGACTAATGACAATTAGTCTGGTTCAAAAATTCAAAAAAAATTACTACCTACTCAATGGACGTGGTATGGTGGGTGTAGCCAGGGGGAAAGCCCTGCATTGTACCCAAATTAGGACTACTTTATTTCTAAACTTGGATGGGCGGGGCCAGCCAGAATTTCTGTTACCGGTTCTGGCATACTGGTGCAAATTTGTTGAAGCCCACCACTGGTCTTCATTCACATTAAGCTTCATATATACTGTCTCCATGGTTGTTGTTGTTTTAAAGAAAAACAAGCTAGTGAGTTGAAATCTGTTAAAATATTTATAAGTATCCAGTCAAAACAATTCCCAAGCAAAATTTTGAATTTCCCCCAATATATTATTTCAATGGCATGTACACAGTAACATCTGGGATACGCAATATTGACATTATTTATCACCTACATAGAATAAGCAAAAAAGCTAAGCACAGGAATGGAAATAATACCAATGAATTACTTTTTATTGATCAGCACAGAAAACACCTCATACAAAGCATATCCATTCTCACCTTATGTTACCAGTACCAAACATGGACACTTACAGCAAAACATAAACGAAAGGATAAAATCAGGAATGAGATTATAAGGGAAAGAATTAGAACAGAACCAATTTTAAACTACACTAAAACCCCGATTTACAAATGCCTCGAGTTACATAAAATTATGTAACAATGATTTTATGCTAAAACCATGTCCCGGTTTACATGATTTCCTATTGGTTTGCTTCGAGTTACATAAAGATTCTTTTTCCTATGGGTTTGCTTCGAGTTATGTAAAAAATAATTTTTTCTTATTGGTTTGCTTCGAGTTACAAAAGCTTACGGAATTGACTTTTTTCGTAAGTAGGGATTTTACTGTATATACTTAGGCAACAAATAAAGTGGTTTGCTCATTTGGAAAAAATGTCTTCCATACCATATAAGGCATATGTGACAAGAGAAGAACAGACGCAGAGGAAGGTGGAGAGATAATATCAAAGACATATTACAACAACACCAAAGAGCACCCATGCGGTCACCAAGACAATTACCTTGTATCTCCATCTACACCAGAGGTAGGCAACCTACAGCCCAGATCTAGCCTGTGGAGCCAAATAATCTGGACCCCGCACTCGCTCCAGCTGCCACCGCTGATGGAATTGGCTACAGACTCATTTACAGCTGTCGTAAATGAGTCCATGGCTGTCGCAAATGCATTTATGACAGCCATAAATGATCACCAGTCTGGCCCCCTAAACTGTTTGAGGGAGCGTGACCTGGCCTCTGACTGAAAAATGTTGGCAACCCTTTCTCCATGCCCAAAGTGGTAAAAAAGGAAGTAAAGAAGTTCATGTGGCATAGTTTTTTAGTTCCTTCCTCTGATGTTTGTTTCAACTGCTGTAATTTGTATGGGCATTTTACTGTATTCTGTGTCTGTGTTTGTGCTGAGCTGGATTTTACTGATTAATTATGATTTTTACCACGTTGGCATCCTGTTTTAAAAATATTCTACAAAACATAGTTAATATTTCCACAATGTCAATTCACTTGCATAAAGCAGAACAATAAAAATGGGACACATATCTATATCTATGAAACAGAGGTGTGGTCTTGTATGTGCACCAAAGGCTCCCACACCCTTGCACCGATCCTGCTGAAATTTGGCACATATGTACCTTGGGCTGGAGAAATCAGCACTGTGAGGATCTTGAAACCCATGGGGGTCATACACCCCCCAAATTGGGAAGCAATTGATCTATACAATGTGTGTGTTTCCCAGTGATGTAATTGAGCTGATGTCATAGTCCCAGGTAGGTTGAGATTGTGACATCATCTGACTAGCTCAGCTGTAGCCCTCTGAGCTCAGCTGTAGTTTTCACAGTAGGTGGAAGGCAAATGGGGGGCCTGGTTGGGCCAGCACAGTGGTGGCGATGGAGGCCCTTGAGAAGGCCAGGAGGATGCGGGAGCCGCAGATGAGGCCGCCCCCTCCAGAAATGGCCACCCAGCCTCCATGGTGGAGGCGGAGGTGGAGGCCACGGTGGGCAAAGCCAAGGAGGGAGTAAAGGTCTGAGGGTTCCTCAATGGCTGCGTGCCGCTCTCTCACCAGGTGGCTGGACACATGTATGGGAAGGATAAGGGCGGTAAGTGACCATCGACGGAGAAGCAGGATGGGTGAGGGAAGAGAGAGACAGAGGAAGGGAGGCAGGGTTGATCCACATACACCACACGAGTTTTCCAAGAGGGAAAGGCTGGCCTATGTTAAAGAAATGAAAAACCCGAGCAAAGCCGGGTAATCAGCTAGTGGTGTTATAAAATGCAAAATTAGACCATTTTAATAAAAACCTTCAAACACTTTCAGTGGCATTTATTAAAACCCGAAGATTATAAAAGGCAATCTGATTTGTGCACCTTGAAATCTATAAGAAATAGAATCTCAGAATGTAAGAGTAAAGCTGAGATGAAAAAGATTTCAAATAAATAGTGTGCAAGTTAGAAATAGGTATTCATGTTACAAGTGCATCTTTAGAGATTCTCAATCATGGGAATGAATAATTTGAACAAGCCATTGCCAGATCTTATTGGCTAGGCATGTTATATAGCCTACAAGTCAAGGAAAGAAACCCACTTCCACGCTTTAAGGTTGCCAATTATGTTAAATCAAAACAGATGTGATTAAGTTTCTGAACAGGACGTCTACCTAGGTATTGATCCAGCAGCCATTTCTTTATCTATGAATGGAGATGTATGGATTTGCTTGATGGCAGTGGAAAAGGCAAGTTATAGATCTTTTGCCGTGTGATCTGGGGTGACATGCCACAAAACCTGTGCATTCAGTTAATTGCAAAAGAGTTCCATCCATATTTTCCACATGGTGCAGAAACACAAAGCATAACTCAAAGTGGGATTGAGTAGGAATAAAAGCATGCAAAAGAGAGGCACTAACCCTCCTCTAGAAATAGTTGCAATCAACAATAGGTCCAAATAGAAATTCCTGACTGGTAGTGTTCTCTTTGTGTTAACTAATAAAGCAGCATTTGAAAATGTCATAATGTAGATCTAGCAACCTCTCACACTAGGCAACGGAAGCTGATGTCAAGCAGAGGCACTTCACAAAAGATCAATTAAATCTATCAATAAATTAAGTTATTTTGGAATGTCCATTATGGCAGCTTCAGCGGTCTCTTGCCTGTGCTCATTCTCTCTCTCTCTCTCTCTCCCTCTCAGTCATTGTATTCAGATTTTTAAAATAATAATCACCCTTTATGGCAAATTTTATTTTCCCCAATTATTTTCTTGGAATGTTTGCAGGGTGAAAGTCACCAAGATTAAAATGTTTAAACTATCCACTGCCAAATATATTTCAGGGAAAGCAGAAGCATCTTTTCATTTAATATTCTGTTAATCCTAAATAATACACCCATGTACATTAAGAAAATGAGAACTGTAAACTAAACAGTATCTGTGGGACATTTCATTTGAAATTTATTCTTTCTCATTCTCTCTCTTTCTGGCTCTCTCCTTGTCTCCCTCCCCGTCACTCACAGACAAACATACAATAATTTACACTTCTTTTACCAACAGAAGAAGCAAAAAGAAGGGGATTAATAATAATATAACTTTTTAAAAAGAAAGTGCCACAAATTGTGAAACAAAACAAACTGATAGGAATGTGGTTCTGCTCTATAGTAGGTACATAAGTTAATAATTGTGCAGCTGAGTTTCAAATTTTGTACATCCTTAAAGCAATCTGATATTCTGCTCTTTTATAATACATTCCCCCACCCGTGGTTCAGCGGTTAAGAAGCTCGCCTTGTTAGCTGAAAGGCCAGCAAGTTGGCAGTTTGAGACCTGGTACTACAAGATGGTTTGAGCGCCCGTCTCTGTCCCAGCTCCTGCCAACCTAGCAGATAGACAGCAAGAAATTGCAAGTAGATAAATTGGGACCACTTCGATGGGAAAAGATCTTGGGGACATGAAAGGAGCCTCATTCGGGCATCCCCTGAGCGGAGTTTCTCCAGCAAAAATCCTTTCAACCCAGAATAATTTCTGACTTGAAATTATTAGTGTTGGATCAGGGCCGCGGGGCGGCCGTGAGGTCCCGGAGGAGACTGGTCAAGGAACGACACGAGACAAGATGGAGCGAAGACCAGTAGTTTATTGAGGGAAAATCATCATCATATATAGGAATTCAAGGCAGCGTGTGATAGAATCGCCATCTGACAGAAAATCACATCACCTGTTTACCCGGGTTAATTGGGAACCACTCTTGGGGAAGTTAATTAACTAAGGCAAATACTGACAGGGGAAATCCATTGTTCATGGCTTGCACAAGAGTAAATATGGCCACTATTTGCGCTAGGGCTTGGGCTAATCTGCAAGTGCGGAATTACCTAATTCCTAACTTGAGTTAGATATTCAACTTCCTCCTGCCGAACTGCCTGCCAGGTCAGATATGGGTGAATCAATCTTATGACTATTAATCTGCTCCCCAATTTCTGTTCCCGCAGAGGCCAGTGACCAGGAGCCTTCCTCGACCGGTGTAACCTCTGTCAGGGACAGTTATGCCAATTGTGCTCGCGGATACCACATATTAGTATAATACATGTGTAATAGACTAGAAAATGTTTTCATAATTGTTAATCTGTGTTTTGCAATTTATGAATTAACAACACATTTGGAAGAATTTCTCTGATGGGCAAATTGAACAGAAAGTTTATCTTTCACCTTTTTTGGCATGTTCATACTAGAAATATGTACACTGAACATGTATTTAATTTGTTTTGGGTCCTATTGGGGTATCCCTATTTACTTTTATATTTTCATGTACTATACATTTCATTTTACACAAAAGGGAAAGCCTCTTTTTGGTTCTTTCATTTCAGGTTCCCCATTTGCACTACAAAAGCCCTAAAGAATTCTTTAAAACCACTCCAAAAAGCAGAGGCAAAGTAAAAGTCTCAACATACTCCAAAGACAATAGTATATGAGAAAGGAAAATAATCAACCCCCTCCCAAAATATATATCTTTAACAGAATAAATACACAATATATTAATCAAATGACATTTCGGGGGGGGGGGGGACACAGCTGAATAGGAAATCCACCTCCTACACAAAGGGAGGAAATAGCAAAATTAAACAAATACTAAGCCAGTGATGGCGAACCTTTTAAAGACCGAGTGCCCAAACTGCAACCCAAAAACCACTTATTTATCGCAAAGTGCCAACATAGCAACAGGGGAGGGAGGAAGTGCTCCCATTAGGCTGCTGGGCAGATGGGTGGGGCAAACTCTGTGCTGGGGTGACTGCATGGGTGCCCACAGAAAGGGTTCCGAGTGCCACCTCTGGCACACGTGCCATAGGTTCACCACCACTGTACTAAACACTGCCCCCCCCCTCTTTAATCCCAAGAAAAGCAAATAAGGAAGGAAAAAAACACAAACAAAGTTTCTCATAAACCAAAACCTGCCAGAATATGGTGAGATCTATCTCCTACCCCTGTGGATTTCTCTTCAATTCTAACAGAGTGCAGCAGTCAGGCCAGACCAAGGCAGAAGCAAAAATGATCCAAGAAAGAGAAGAGCAAATCAAATTCATCTAAAGAAGACAAAGTCCCCAAAGAAATCAGGGAATGGAGTGGGTTTTTTTTTAAATCCCAAGAAGGCAAGCTGTGACAGGCACATTGTCCTGCAACAACAAAAATAATCCAGAGAAATGGAGGGTTGGAATCAAGAAAAAAGAAACCATCCAAAATGGAGCCAAGAAGTCATGCAATAAATGCAGTCCAAGATGGGGGACACCAGAAACTCAGCATACGCAGTGATGGTGAACCTTGGCACTGCAGATGTTCTTGAACTTCAATTCCCAGAAGCCCTGATCAGTGCTGACTTGGGCTTCTGTTAATTGAAGTCCAAAAACACCTGGAGTGCCAAAGTTCGCCATCACTGGCATACAGTAATGCTGCTTGCAAGGAAGAAATGAAACATCAAGAATGCTCTCCCCTAGTTTTCAGGTGCTGCTACTGATTTAGAATTCCCACTTCTTAATTTGGGATTAGCTGACAGGTTGCTGACAGTCTTCTTTAGTCATACCACCTTGTCTTCGCAACCATCTTCACAATGTTATTGGATGAAAAATTTGACAAACAGAGTGAAAGAAAGGTTGCAGAAACAAAAAGCTTTCCGGTACCTTTTGTTATTCTGAATCATTCGTGTTTTAGAAGCTCTATTTCAGTAATCAACAAAAGAACAAAACAGAGAGGATATTTTAAATTTTTCTTTCAAATACATATGAAAAGCTCATTTCTATCTGATACAAAACTGGTGAAGAGATGAAAGGGCAAATTGAAGGCAGTGGAGTAAAACATTATCCTAATATTTGCTTTATTCAGGAGAACAGTAGCCTTGCGCTTATATAAAAGAGCTTTCCTTGTTTGGCTCACTTACTAATTGCCCTGTGATCTTAAGCTATTGCTTATTGGTTTTTGAAATACAGTAAAACCCCGTCTTACATATGCCTCGAGTTACATAAAATTCGACTTACATAATGATTTTGTGCTAAAACCATATCCCGATCTACATGATTTCCTATGGGTTTGCTTCGAGTTACATAAAGATTCTTTTTCCTATGGATTTCCTTCGAGTTACATAAAAAAACGATTTAAGCAAAAGCCTACGGAATGGACTTTTTTTCTTAAGTAGGGGTTTTACTGTATAGTAAGAAGGAGCTTTACTCAACATTATTTATTACTACAGCCTTCTCATGTATATGACAAGTAAGCCCTCCTGAGAAAGAAAGAAAAGGTGTTAGTGAAATAAGGAGACCGCCACTGTTCTCACTAACTTGTTCTCCATTCCCCAAAACTTTCCAGATACCCTTACCCTGCCACTGCTATGGCAACTAAGCCATTATCCCCCACACTGCCAAGTGCTGATACTGGAAATGGAACTATTACCCAAGTTACAAGAACATGTTGGCAGTTGTTTCTTGAAAGCTGCTCTGTATCTAAGAGGCAGCATATGTACTCTGCAAAGCAGCAGCTGCCTTGGCAAGGAAAGCCTTTAATTGAATAGTTGAGGGAATAAACACATGGAACCTGTGTAACTTGATGTCAAATATATTATTGTTGCTGAGGGCTCTTTAAACTCTCCCCCCTTTAAAGGGGAAACATCAATTCTTTAATAAACATTGTATTATTAGGGCAAAGGAAGGCCAATGTACAATATTCCATTAACAAAAATCCTTTCAACAACATATTATGTTAGGGGGTTTCCATGTTCCCTGAAGTTCCAGAATGCCAGGACTTTGTGCAGTTGTGAAGGGCCATAGCCTCAAAAGATTCTTCAACTAGG
Organism: Bradypodion ventrale; assembly: GCA_035047345.1. Lineage (NCBI taxonomy): Eukaryota > Metazoa > Chordata > Lepidosauria > Squamata > Chamaeleonidae > Bradypodion > Bradypodion ventrale. The sequence goes on from JAWDJE010000006.1 coordinate 51,063,307, forward strand.
CAATAAAGTGCCAAAGTGATAGGCTAGAATGGACACATGGCATTTCTGAAGCAGAAGCTTCTAAAATTATGTCATACAGCTATAACTTCCAAAAGTTATCATTCACAGTATCATTCATAAAGAATGACAGCTCTTTAAGAAGTTCTAGAAGACATCCAGAAGAATGTTCTCCTTCCATAAGGATATTTTAGTGTCTTGCACGGGAGACAAAGAAGGAGTCGCAGGAAGGACTAACACAGGTTTATTGGTTGATGGTCAGGATGAACATGTGGTAATGGCGGAGGTACATCTCATTATATACAGTAACATAATGCATTTGAATCTTGTTGCACGGTAGCTCATTGGCTGCTACCGGCGTGGCCTCGCCCAGGTCACGCCTCTCTTCTTGTAGTTGTTTTCTGTAGCCCTTTGTCATGCGGGGAATCTCCCGCGGCTGTTCGTGATTTGGGGAATGTGGACCATGTGAGACTGAACGCTCGCAGCTGCCCTCTATGGGCGGCTTGCTCGCGTTCCTTAACAGCTGAGATACATTGTGATTGTGGACTGGTTACATTCATATATTTAAGGAAACATTGTACATGCATACATAACATCCCTCCCCCCTAGGATGGGACGAAGTCCCTCAACCATTGTGGCTTGCCGCAAGTGCGCCTGGGGCGTGCGGCTGTCTGACCTAATACAGGGGAGCCTGTGACTCCTGGCTCCGCGGAGTCTCGTCCTGCAATGGAAAATGGAGACTCGTTAGTGGTTCTGTGGGGAGCTTGCGATGCCCTTGTCTTGGGGGATGGGAATGGAATGAACAGCTGGGAAGTGAACCCCTGTCTATTGCCTGAGGAGCCCGGGGACCCTCCCAGCACGAACCTCGGGACCGACGAGGATGCCCTCGCGGTCCCGCCACCTCCTGCTGCCTGTTCGGGAGTTCGAGAGATTGCGGCGGGGGCGGGTGAGCTCCCGCCGGCTGCCTGTCTTTTAGGGGCCGGAGCTATGGTGTACTCTAGGATGCAAGAACTGGGGGGGCTGGAGGTACCAGGGGCTGAACTGAAACCCCTCTTCTCGCTAGGATGGGTGGGGGACCACTCCGCTAACTCCCCCTGGTACGGAAAATCATAATCATCACCAAACTGATCCCTCTCTTTCAAAGTATCCTCCTCTGTGGATGGGAACCCAGGATACGCGTTTGTATCTGCGGGTTCCGCCGTGTCTCCCCCTTGGGTAATGCGGGTGGGGGAGGACCCTAACGCTGATGCCCCCTCCCCTGTGACTCGCCTTCTGAGTTGGTCGGCGTGCCTTCTCCAAAGTAGACCTGAACTGGTTTCGACCCTGTAGGATACCGGCCCCGTTTGCTCCACAATTGTGCCCGGTACCCACGCTGGTCCCGAGGCCGCGTAGTTTCTGCAGTGAACCGGGTCCCCTATCGCAAAACTTTTGGAGTTCCCTCCCCCCATGCTTATATTCCTCCCTTCATCCTCCACCCTGGACGGATCCATCCGGTCAAAAAGTGTTACCGGATGCCTCCTCATGAGGAGTTCGGCTGGGGAAAAACCTGAGGCTAAGGGGGTTGTCCTGTAGCAGATGAGGAACTGGCACAGGTGCAGGTTCAACTCACCGGAACCCATGCGCCGCAGTGCATCTTTCGTAGTGCGCACTTGGCGCTCTACCTGACCGTTTGTGGCGGGGTGGAACGGGGCAGCTGTGATCTGCCTGATTGCGTTTCTTTCTATGAACGTTTTGAACTCCGCAGACGTGAAAGTACTCGCGTTGTCGCTCACGAGAACGTCTGGCAGGCCGAAGCAGGCAAAAAGCTTGCGCAACTGCCTAATGGTTGCCGCGGAGGAGGTGCTGCTCATAGGGATTACCTCCAACCACTTGGAGTAGGAGTCGACTATCAGTAGGAACGTGGCCCCGCGGAAAGGCCCCGCGAAGTCGACATGAATCCTGGACCATGGCCTGTGGGCCGTGTCCCATTCCCTGTGGGGTAGCCTGGATTCCTCGGGCCGAGAGCTCTGGCAGCTCTCGCACGTGCCCACTAAGCGTTCTATATGCGCGTCTATCTTGGGCCACCAAACGAAACTCCTGGCTAGGGCCTTGGAGCGCACAATCCCTGGGTGACTGGTGTGCAGTAGCTTTAGCACCCTCGCCCTCAACTTTTCAGGGATGACTACCCGCTGTCCCCAGAGTAAGCAGCCCCTTTCCAGGGAGAGCTCCACTCTGCGTCTGCAAAACGGCTGGAATTCCTCACCTGGGGAAGTAGTGGGCCACCCTTTTCTAACCCAGGAGCTGACTCGGGCTAGGGTCTTGTCGGCCGCCGTCGCCTTGGCGAGGTCAGCCAGAACAATGGGGGGTGAGTCGAGGGCCTCGATCAGCAGGACTTGGTGGTCCTGCTCCACTTCGCATGTGGGGTCTCCTAGGCTAGGGAGAGGGGATCGGGACAGTGCGTCTGCATGGGAGATCTCCTTCCCTGGGCGGTAAATTAGCTCGTACTGGTAAGCGTTGAGGAATATAGCCCAACGCAGCATCCTGGGGGATAAAATTTGGGGGGTCGGTTTGCCGGTAGTGAAGATCCCCAGAAGCGGCTTGTGATCAGTCACCACTGTAAACTTGCGGCCATACAAAAAGTCATGGAACTTTTTCGTTCCCGCGATTATTGCCAGGGCCTCCCTATCCGTTTGCGCGTAATTGCGCTCAGCCTTTGAAAGGGACCTTGAATAGTACGCCCCCGGGGCCTCCTGCCCGCTTTCTAGCACGTGGCACAGGACCGCCCCCACCCCCACCGGGGACGCATCACATACTAGAACCACTGGCTTCCTTGGATCGAAGTGAGTCAGGACAGCATTCGAGGAAAGGAGTGACTTTAGCTCTCCAAATGCTTTCTCCTGCCTGTCCCCCCACCGCCAAGCCGCGTCCTTTTTTAGTAGGGCGTGCAGTGGCTCCGCGACCGATGCCTTCCTTGGCAGGAATGAGTGATAAAAATTGAGGAGCCCTAGGAAGGACTGCAACTCTAGCTTTGCGGTGGGGCGAGGGGCATTCTTTACGGCCGCAACCTTGGACTCCGAGGGGCGAATTCCCTCTGGGGTTACCTTAAACCCGAGGAACTCGACCTCTCTTGCGAAAAACACGCATTTGTCTTTTCGTAGGCGAAGCCCCGCTTTTTCGAAAACTGAGAGGACCCCATCTAACCTCCTAGCTAGCTCTGCCTCGCTCCCCGCTGTTATCAGGACATCGTCGAAGTAGGGGAGGACACCTGGGAGTCCCTTTAATAGGCGTTCCACGAGGGCTTGGAAAATCCCGGGGGCCGAATTCACGCCAAACTGGAGGCGCATCACCTTAAAGGCCCCCTTGTGGGTTACGATCGTCTGTGCGGCGGCAGCAGCTGGGGTTACCGAGAGCTGCTGATATGCCTGCGCTAAGTCTAGCTTGGCGAAACACCTCCCCCCATGTAACGTGACCAGTAGATGGCTGACCACAGGCACCGGATATGCATTTGGCCGAATGGCCTTATTAATCGTACATTTATAATCCGCACAAATCCTGACCTCCCCGTTTGATTTAAGGGCCGTAACAATCAGCGTTTCCCATTCCGCCGAGTCAACTGGAACCAAAATCCCCTGCCCCACCAGTTTGTCCAGTTCCGCCTCGATCTTGTCCTTTAGGGCGAATGGCACTCTCCTTGGCTTGAGGCGGATGGGCCGGATCTCTGGGTCCAGTTCAAAGGAGACTGGGGGGCCCCTGTACGTCCCGAGCCCCTTTTTGAAAACGTCCGGGTGCGCATTGTACACATCCCACATTGGGTCAGTCTCGATGGCGTTAATGCCGGACAGTTCGATTCCCAGGGGAGCAAACCACTGTGTTCCCAGAAGGCAGCATCTCCCCCCCTTGAGGATGACTAGGGGCAGTCTCTCGGAATAGTTCTTGAATTTTACTTCGAACTTTCCCACCCCCAACACTGGGATCCCATTTCCCTGCACGTCCCGCAAGTTTGACCTTAAGGCCCGCAGTTTGGGCCGCGCCTCTGGGGGAATGCGCATATACTCTCTCTGGGATAGGATAGAATAGGACGACCCCGAGTCTATCTCCATTCTCACTGGGAGCCCCTGTAACTGTACCTCAATGAAAAAACGTCGGTGCTCCAGTCCCACGCGGTTGACGCCTTCCTCGTCGAAGCCAGTTGAGACCTTCCTGGTGCCGGTCGCCTTCCGCTGGTGTCCCTGGGGGTGACTTGGGCCGCTCTTGTCCTCGGTCCGTCTGCGCCTGCAGACTCTGGCGATGTGCCCCTTCCGGCCGCAGTTGTGGCACTCGGCCTTACGAAACGGGCACCTCGTGCGGTCGTGGGGCGCCCCACAACCGTCGCAATGGCGGTCTTGCCTGTCGCGGGTCTCACGCTTCTCCCCGCGTTTCCTTATCCGCTGGACGTCGTCGTCCTCACTGGAACAGGGGTCTGCCATTGTGGACGACTCCTCGGACGTCGCTGGTGAGCCGGCGGGCGGCTTGGAGGCCCGCCAGGCTATCTTTGCTGGTGTCCGCCGGGCTGCTTGCACTGGTGACTTGGCCCTCTCGCCCGCGGTCCCTCGGGACTTAAACAGCCTGACCCCGCTCCTGGCCTCCTCGGCTGCTTGGGCCTCCCGCAGTACCTCGTTGAACGTGAGGCGGTGGTCGCGGGTCATCAGGCGCCTCTGCAGCTCCTCATCCTTCAAACCGCACAACATGCGGTCTCGGAGGGCCTGGTCCAGGTCGTCCCATTGGCAGTGCACCGCTGCCAGCCGGAGTGCCGCCGCGTAGGCGGACACGGATTCGGCTGGGCGCTGGTCTCGCCGGTGGAACGCGACCCGGGCTGGGAAGATTGAGACCGGCGGTTGGAAATGCTCACGAAGCTTCTCCAAGATGCGGTCGATGGGCACTTCGTCCACCTTCCGGGGGGCCACGAGGGTCATCAAGATCCGCATCGTGGCCGGTCCCACCTGGGACAGGAAATGTGAGCACATTTTCGCGTTGTCGTCGACGCCGGCGGCTTCCATTGTGTGCCGAAACTGGCACTTGTAGAGCTCCCACTGCTCGGGTTCGCTGACATCGAACTGGTACGGCTTGACTTTGGGATTCGCCATCGATCCCATCCTCGTCGCCAATTTAGTGTCTTGCACGGGAGACAAAGAAGGAGTCGCAGGAAGGACTAACACAGGTTTATTGGTTGATGGTCAGGATGAACATGTGGTAATGGCGGAGGTACATCTCATTATATACAGTAACATAATGCATTTGAATCTTGTTGCACGGTTGGCTGCAACCGGCGTGGCCTCGCCCAGGTCACGCCTCTCTTCTTGTAGTTGTTTTCTGTAGCCCTTTGTCATGCGGGGAATCTCCCGCGGCTGTTCGTGATTTGGGGAATGTGGACCATGTGAGACTGAACGCTCGCAGCTGCCCTCTATGGGCGGCTTGCTCGCGTTCCTTAACAGCTGAGATACATTGTGATTGTGGACTGGTTACATTTATATATTTAAGGAAACATTGTACATGCATACATAACAGATATACAGGTATGTGTTGTTTCTATGGCAGTTATCTACGTTACAGTTTCTGTCTCTGTTTCTCTGTCCGGAAACAGAGAAACCAGAAAGCAAGGAAAGGCCCTCTGAATTCCTCCACTGCCCAAGGGAAAAAATTGAATTTGGGTGACCTGCTGGCCTGCACAATTCTTTTCTTGGTTGAAAATGTAAAGCTGAGAAAACAGAGCAACATGAGGGAAACTTTTGTAGAGTCAGACCAGGGTCTCAACAATAATATATAGATGTAGTAATACATAGAGATCGCTTTGCTCCTTTTTCTTTGCCTTATAAGAGGTAAGGTGACACACGCACTCTTAGGCTGTGCTAAAACCTTCGAATACATGCTTATGCTGCATGAAAAACTTTGTTGGGTAGTGGCTAGAATGTTGGACTACACTAGGGCTTCAGAGATTGAAGTTTTGCTCCAGTGGTGGGCTCCCAAAAATTTACTACCACACTGTGGATGTGTGGGCATGGCCAGGGGGAAAGCCCTGCATTGCACCTGAATTAGGACTACAGTACTTTAAAAACTTGGATGGGGTCCATGGGGTCGCCAAGGGTTAGACCTGACTGTGCAACTGAACAATATAAAATAGGCAATTTCATACCCATTCCAAGTCAAAGTTCATATGGGCCATTCTAAAACTTACCCACACCACCCACATCTTAAAAATGCATATAAAACCCCAAATTTTTCTGGACATGAAAATGGTATTTCAAAAACCCATTAATAATCAAATTTTAAAAGTGGTAGCCATGTTTGTCTGTGCAAGTGTATCAGAAAGTAAACAAAACAACAATAACGTTGTGGCACCTTAAAGTCCAACTGCTGTATTTTAATGTCAACTTTCATGGAGTCCACTTCTTCAGACATAAGAGTAAGACCTCATGGCATCAATTTTACACACATCAGGTACTGTACAGAGCCACACAATGGCTAGCCAGCCCAAGGAGCTTGACCCTAACACCACCACCACCCCTGCCCCAATCTCAAGCAACTATTGACACTCAACAAACTACATAACAATAAAAGAAAGATGGGAACTAAACCCTGCTACAAACTCAGATGCCAGCTATGCCCCCACATTTACACTGGCAACACAATTACAGGACCCAACAACATCACACACAACATTATGGGCAATTTTACTTGTTCTTCTGCTAATGTGATTCATGCCACCTTTTGCCAAAAATGTCTCTCTGCACTCTACATAGTCAAACAGGACAATCTCTTCTCAAAAGCGTTAATGGACATAAATCAGACATCAAGAATGGCAATACATCAGAAACTGGTTTCAAAACATTTTAATCTACCTGAACATTCTACACAGGACTTGAAAGTAGCCATTCTGGAGCAGAAGAATTACAAGACTAGATCCAAACAGAGAGATTAAGTACATACATATGCTGGAACCCATCAGGGGTTTGAATATTAGTCAAGGGTTTCTGGGACAATATCAAATTTGATGCACCACAACTAGTAGATTGCGGAATGATGCAATTTTGCCTAGCTCACAAAAAGTCATTGTCAATAGATGCTAACTCATTTGCAAATGTGTAATGCCATAATGTTTGTTTTGTATTCATCCTTTGGATATGATGCATCAGCTTGCAAGAGAAGTTTGTTTTACAACCATTTGCAAATCAATAGGGGCAAAACCTAAACCTCTATATGCATTTCTTTCTGGGATAGTGGAGGGATTTTAAAAAAGATTCATATTTTTAACAAAATAAAAACTACTGCTTACTCACATAAGGAAAAATCAGAAACTTCTTGCAGGAATACTTTGAGTTCAAAATCTAGCATGCAGAAATATAAAAAACAAAATGGTGTTGGAGGAGAGTTTTGAGAGTCCCCTGGTCAGCGAGGAGAACAAATAGGTCAATCTTAGAAGAAATCAAACAGTAAAGACGAAGCTGAGGTACTTTGGACATCAAATGAGAAGAGAGGATTCACTTGAGAAAGCTTTGATGCTGGGAAAGGTGGAGGGCAAAAGAAGAAGGGGGCGACCAAAGATGAGATGGCTAGATGGTATTGTAGATGCAGTGGGCACGTTGAGGAGGATGGTGGAGGACAGGCGTGCCTGGAGGACAATGGTCCATAGGGTCGCAAAGGGTCGGAATCAACTGTGCAACTGAACAACAAAACTTACTCTAGAATCATAGAATAACTGAGTTGGAAGATGCTTTTTAGATAATCAAATCCAGCCCCCTGCTCAATGTAGGAATCCAAATCAAAGCAACTATGACAAGATGGTTGACCAATTCTCTCTTGAATGCTTCCAGCATTGGAGCACTCGCCTCCTCTTGAAGCAGTTGATTCCACTGTATCACTGCTCTATTAAGAGCGTTTTCCTAATATTCAGCCTGTATCTGGCTTCCTGTAGTTTCAGATTCTTATTACATGTCCTGCACTGTGGAATGATGGAGAACAGATCCTTCCCTTCCTCTTTATGATGTTCTTTTTGATATTTGAAGAGTGTTATTATATCGTCTTTCAGTTGCCTTTTCTCAAAGCTAAACATCCCCAGTTTTTCCTCATATGGCTTGGTTTCCAGTCCTCCGATTATCCTTGTTGCCCTCCTCTGTTCCTGCTCTACCCTGCTTTGGTTTAAATCAGGAATTCTCAACCTTTTAAAGCCAGGGGCCAGGTCATGCTCCACTGGACAGCTTCAGAGACCAGATGAACATTTGGCCCTTCCTCCACCACATGGCACTTCCTGGTGTGGTGGAGACAGTGAGGGGCCACATGAAATGGCGCTGTGGGCCACAGGTTATGAATTCCTTGTTTAAGTTTACTATCTCTTATTTGAAGTGGATGCACAATAAAGTATTTGGTAAACTTTTTAAAGATTAAGTGACCCAGATTGTTGGGTTGGGAAACAAAAGGCTATGTATGTTTCTGATGGGGCTAAAATGCCAGGATCCTAGTCAGAAACTTGGCTTCTGGGGAGGAAGAACACAGTTTAAGTCAAGACATGTTCCCTTTGGCCCTTTTCCAATTTCAAACACATGACTTCACTGTAGCGCAACTTTTCCAAAGCAATTATAGGACCTGAATCATGGGATTTATAACAAGAAAATATCACAGACCTGAAGGCACTGCGTCCCATGGCGCTAAAGCAGATATGTGGATTTTTCTTGGATTTTATGGTTAGCAAAGCATAGAATTAGAGGTCTCTTACTATTGATTTTATAGTCAGTTTTTGTCATCTTGCTCCTTGAGGAGATCAATGTTAAAGATGACTGTGGTGAATCCCCAAGGATCATATTATCTACTCTGTTGGATGGTAACTCTGGAAATGCTGCAAATTCTAATCCACATGAAATCTATTGTTTAGTCAAGTGTATGCTTCCATTGTGATTATTCAGAGATCGCAGTACAGCTGCAAAAACAAACAAACAAACAAATAAGACACCATTTCCGAGGTGACTAAGTGAAGAGAGACAAATGGGAAGGGTAGGCATCATGTGTTATTTACATAAAAGAGTGGAACAAGAAACATACCAAGCTGAGGGTATTTTGGTAGTAAACATAGATGTCTCTCATTGCAGAAAATGAAAAAGGCCCAACAATACTTCTATTATGATTAGAGTTAATGGTGTAGTCAAATTAATTTTAATGGGGTCAATGAGGCTAAATAGGCTGAAATAAAAATACACATAAGTAATTAAATTTGGCCAGAGCAATATTTTCCTTCTTTTGTTTCTGTTTTTAAAATACTTATATTCCACCATTCAGCTCCTCACAAAATAACTCACAACATCAGCATATACAGTTCATAGTAGAATAAAAAGGTTAAACAAAACGTGATCATTCGACCCAATTAAATCTTGCAGAGGCAGCAAAATCGACATTAAAGATCACGGAATACTGTATACTGATTTATGAAAGTATTAAAATGTGTGACATTTTCTTTTCAGTTTGGAACAATAAGCTTTGTTTTCAAGAGGGCCGATGAAAAGTTCCATTGGTTAGGGGCTTAGTGTGGGCAGCAGGCCAATTAGTGTGATTCTCTTTCAGCTTATTGCCCTTGAACTACTGCTAATAGGATACTCAGTGTGATGTAGTGGATAGGCTGATAGACTCAGGAGACATGCATTCATTGGCCATGGAAACTCACTTGGGAGGTGGAGTAGAATGGTCAAACCCTTCTTTAAACATCCCACCCTACCTTGACAGTCCTATTAGGGTTGCTGCTGCAAAGTACCAAAGCAAGGCTGCACCTCAACATCAAGAAGATAAAAAGCATGACTACAGAAGAACCAAATAACTTTAACAATGATAATGAAGAATTTGAAATAGTGAAATAATTTGTATACCTTGGTGCATTCATCAATCCAAATGGAGACTACAGCCAAGAAATCAGTAGGAGACGGAGACTCAGAACGGCAGCAATGAGGGAATTAGAAAAGATAATAAAGTGTTAAAGATACATCACTGGAGAACAAATCCAAGATCATCCAAACACTTGTATTCCCGGTCATTATGTATGTGCATGGAAGCTGGACAGAAGAGGAAGCTGACAAGAAAAAACATTGATTTGTTTCGAATATGATACTGGAGGAAGGCTTTACAGATACCTCGGACTGCCAGAAAGTGAAACAAATGGGTCTTGGAACTGTGGATTCCCCATGCCCGGTGGGCATGGAACGGCCCGCGCAGAGGCCACTTCGGGAGAACGCTCCTTGAGCCGTGGGCTCTGCGGGCAGAGAAATTAAGGGGGGGTGGATAAATGATAGGGTTTGATTCACCCAATTCCTTGACCTGGCCAGCGGATCTGCTGAGAGAGCAGATATCTAACTCTGTTACCCATTAGAGTAATCACTCATCTCCGAGTCTCAGTCTAATCTCAGGCACAAATAGAAGCCATGTTTACCCCTGCCTAATCCTTGGACAATGGTGTTTCCCATGTCAATGTTTATCCCAGTTAATTAACTTCCACCAGAGAGATTCCCAATTAATCCGAGTAAACACGTGATGTGATTTCTGTAAGAGGACGGTTTTGCCACCGTTGCGCTTTTCCCTCTATATATGTTAAAGCTTTCCCTCAATAAACTACTGATCTGATCTCGCTCCATACTGCCTCGTATCGTTTCTTGATCAGTCTCCTCCGGGACCTCCGGCCCTTAGCGGCCCCGATTCCTACACCTGGTGACCCCGACGTGATCTACTCGTGAGTAAGCGACCCCCGAGCGGTCTACTCAGAGAGACACACGGCCCGGTTCTGCGCTTGAACCGCGGCCAATCGTCCCGGAGGACAGCGCGGCAGCCCGGCCGGTAAACCAGCCGGTTGGGAGAACGGCCTACGCGGCGAGGCACTACCAAGAGGCTTCCTACAGTTTGCTCCCAGCTTTCGCGGCGGCTTGCAGGTTACGGAGAAAACGCGTTCCACAGGGTCAGCTGTGAGCCCTGACAGCGCAGAGGCCACCGAGGGCCCGTGGTAGGGGACCACGCTCCGAGCTCTACCCAGAGAATCGTCGCCAGAACCTATTGCTTGCCCAAGACGCGTCAACCCGTCCCGAGGAGGAAACTTCGGAGGACCCTTCGCAGGTAATATGGGGACCTGTCCTCAGCGACAGCGTCCGTCCGCTAGCCAAAAAACTCATGAAGAAGAGTTTAGAATCCTGGCCAGGATATTTCAGTTAAAGTTCCACAGCAGAGAGCTACCGAGACTTTTGGCGTACCTAAGGGAACACTGCCTGCTTTACCCAGAAGTAGGTACGTTAACCCTTGAGCTCTGGGATCAGATAGGAGACTGCATTCAGCAACCCCCGAAAGCTCCAGGAGGCGTAATTCGCACTTGGAACAAATGTAGGAAACTCTTAGCGGAGATAGAACCAGTCCGGGTAGAGGCCAAAGAACCCCCAGCGCCAGCCGAGCCAACGGCACCCACGGCGCTCTATCCGTCACTGCAGTTTAGGCAGAGTAGCATAGGGAACTTTCCCTCGGTGACAGCTGCAGACGTCACCGACGGAATGCAAGGAATGGGGAGCGCAGGCGCTTCTCTGACAGCCCCAGGTTCCCTAGTTACCAAGAGTGCCCTTCAGCGCACAGTTGAGGAAGAACTGAAGAAGGGGGAATTGCCAGCGGAAGAACTAGCTGAGCTTAGTCAGATTTGTCCAATTCGCCTAGAAATGGATGCCCTCACGGGGGCCCAGAAGATAGTTCATTCACCAGTCCCGTATAAGCTGCTCATGGCTATACGGAAGGCCATTTCAGAGACAGGGCTCCAAAGCCGATTTACAAGGGGCACGCTTCAGCAAGTGTGCGAGAACACCATGTTCATTCCTCATGACTGGAAAGCCGTCATGCGGATGATGCTCAACCCTAGCCAGTACTTGATTTGGGATAGTGAGTTTCGCCTTGAGGCTCAAACTAGGGCTGCCAGGATGGGAGGCGCAGTAATTCCTGACCAGTTATATGGTTCAGGTGCCTTCAAATCCATCGATGCGCAGATCAACTTGCCGCTCGCCACTCTTCAGATGTCGGCAGAGGCTGCCTTTAGGGCTTTTTTCAAGGTCCCTGTGACCGGCAAGGCGACTAAAAATTATACCACAGTCAAGCAGGGAGCCCAAGAGCCCTACATGGATTTCATCAATCACTTGGAGAAGGCGATTAGTAGGCAGATCGATAATGAGGAAGCCCAGCAAGAGCTCATGATGAAGCTAGCCAAGGACAATGCCAATTTAGACTGCCGTAAAATCTTGCAGTCCCTGGGCAATCGCCCCGACTTGACTCTCACGGACATGATTAGAGCTTGCGCCGACGTTGGCACAGAATCCTATAAAATGGGTTTGCTAGCGGCAGCGGTGCAAGGGGGTAGAAGACCTAAAGGGAAGACCCAAGGAGCATGTCACAATTGTGGCAAGGTCGATCACTTCGCTAGGGAGTGCCGATCCAAGGGAGGCGGACAAAGTTCCGGCCGTTCCAAGGCTCCGAACACCCTGTGTCCGAAGTGCAAGAAAGGCTACCATTGGGCCAGAAACTGTCCGAGTTCGGGAAACCGGCGCACGGGCACGTCTCTGGCCCCGGTCCAAACAGAGACTTCCCAGATTCAAGGCTCGCCAGAGCTAGACTAGATTCAGGTCACATTTCAGGCACTGTGAGGGCGCAGGCCAGCCCCAAGGGTAGCACAGGGCTAGATTTGACTTGTCAGGCAGACGTTACATGCGACCTGCCAGGCACGGTCTATCTGGTGGACTCCCAGTACATGGGTCCACTACCCAAGGGCTTTATAGGTTTAGTTTTGCCCCGTAGTGTAGCAGGAGCACGCGGAATTCTTGTAATTCCAGGAGTCGTTGACTCGAATTTTTCAGGCGTTCTCCAAGTTCAGTTGTGGACTCACCTGCCCCAAACAATTCACAAGGGAGACACCCTAGCGCAACTGATCATGGTTCCTTGTCACTCGCCAGCAGATAGCCAGGGAAGGCTCAGTGACAGCTTCGAGTCCCGGTCAGAGGACCGCTCGAGCGCCAGCAAGGCAGTACAAGGATACCAGGTCTTAGCGACAGTGGAGACCAACATTGAGTGGAAACAGCGCCCGGTTATTGAGGTATTTCTGAATAATAGATCATTCTCAGGCCTGTTAGATACCGGAGCAGATGTCAGCGTGATAAGCAGGGGCCAGTGGCCCAGGGAGTGGGCCATTGAGCCGGTCTCCGATGTGTGGGGGGTAGGCGGCATTCAGGAAGCGTTTAGGAGCCGAGAATGGGTAACAGTCACAATCCCAAGGGCTGACGGCACGGCGGTAATTCGGCCGCACATTCTTGACGTGCACATCAACCTTTGGGGGCGAGACATTTTACAGCAGTATGGTGCTACGCTTACCTTTGGGTAATGGCGTTGCCGCTTAAGTGGCTCACCGATACACCGGTCTGGGTAGAACAATGGCTGGTAGTGGGAGAGAAGTTAGTTGCCCTTAAGCAGCTGGTTAGAGAACAGCTAGACGCAGGACATATAGAACGGTCCACTAGTCCATGGAATTCACCAATTTTTGTCATAAAAAAGAAGTCGGGGAAGTGGCGACTCCTCCACGATCTCAGGGAGATCAATAAATGCATGCAGCCAATGGGTCCGCTACAATGCGGCATCCCAAATCCTAATATGATTCCCGAGGGGTGGGAGATCCTAGTCGTAGATCTCAAGGATTGTTTTTATACAATCCCTTAGACCCCAGGGACCGGGAAAGGTTCGCCTTTACGGTGCCGGTTGTGAACCACAGTGAGCCTACGCAGCGTTACGCGTGGAAATTTTTGCCACAGGGCATGCTCAATTCGCCGACCCTGTGCCAAATTTATGTTCACAACGCACTGGCAAAGTTCCAAAACCTTTACCCTAAAGCGATAGTTTGCCATTTCATGGACGACATCTTGGTCGCGGTGCCGCAACTCGGCAGCGAAATGTTTTCTGACCTCCAGGCCAGCCTGGGGGACAAGGGTTTACTCATTGCCCCAGAGAAAGTGCAGAGAACCGAGCCCTTCTCATACTTGGGTCATCGGCTTCTCCGCTCTTTCGCAGCACCAGTTTTGCCTCAGATCAATTTACAGGACTCAATCACCCTTGTAGAATTGCAGCAAGTTCTGGGTAATATTAATTGGGCCAGACCGTATTTCCGATTGGATACGGATCTTTTGAAACCGCTCTTCTCGCTGCTAACTTTAGGTAAGCAGCCGGCAGACCGGATACACATTTCTCGAGAAGCGCGCTTAGCTCTCGAAAAAGTGAACCAAGTTCTCAGCCAGAGGTGGGTAGATAGGATCACCCCAGGGCCATATGCTCCGATCCTGAATTTGTACATCGTAAGGGCAGGATCCATGTTCACCGGAGCTCTAGGAGTAGACTCCAAGAAAGGAGCGAGTATCGTGGAATGGGTGTACTTGCCGAACACCTCTTGCCGGAACATCATTCCTCCCCAAGAGCTGGTTTCCGCGGTGGTCTACCGCGGAAGGCTGAGAGCTAGGGACATCTCAGGGCACGATTTGGCCAAAATTGTAGTTCCATTCACCAAGGAACAAATTCAGCAATTGATGCTGCTCGGTGACTCGCTTCCAATCGCTTTGGAAGGATTCACCGGATGCTTGGCATACCACTTACCAAAAGACCCCAGACTCGTCTCACTTCAAACGCAGACAGTCAGCTTGTTCGAATTGCTCTCGCTGGTTCCACTTCAGGGGGCCAGGACAGTTTTTACTGACGGTGGTCGCACATATGGTGTCTTGACTTGGCAGGAGGGCCAGGCTTGGCGCACGCTGTTAACTCTTCCACAGAAGTCCGCACAGCGGGCAGAGTTGGCAGCGGTGAACCTTGCCTTGCGCACCTTCGCCAAGGAACGTTTAAACATCATTACAGACAGTCAGTATGTCAGGAATCTGCTTCACAGTCTACCGGGAGCATACATCACTCCCGCGATAGACAAAAATCTGCTTAGTCTGTTCCTCACTGCTCAATTTCATTTGCGAAACTGCACGGAGCCGCTCTATATTGCCTACATCCGCAGTCATCAAGACCTGCCGGGTCCGATTTCCACGGGCAATAGCAGAGCGGACGTGGCGGCAAAGGAAATTCAGCAACGTTCGGTGTTAGGTGTTTTCACTACTCCAATTCAGAGTCATGCCTTTTTTCACCAAAATGCCAAAGCGTTAGCCAGACAGTTCAATCTGCCACTCTCTCAAGCCCAAGGCATAGTTCGCTCTTGCCAGCATTGTGCAGGGGCACCGGGGGGGGGCCCTCGTGGGGGGTCAACCCACGAGGGACAGAGGCTAACCAAGTGTGGCAGATGGATGTCACGCATGTTCCGCAGTTTGGCAGATGGCAGTACATGCACGTCTGCATTGACACTTTTTCACAATTCGTTTGGGCAACGGCGCAGAAAGGGGAGACTGCTTCCCACGTGGAGCAGCACCTCCTTTCCTGCATCGCGGCAATGGGCAAGCCGCGACAGATTAAAACCGATAACGCCCCGTCCTACAGCTCCAGGCAGCTGGCTGCCTTCATGGCCACCTGGGACATTAAGCATACTTTTGGTGTTCCTTACAATCCGCAGGGGCAAGCGATTGTGGAACGGGTCAATCGGACGCTCAAGTCCTATATTGACAAACAAACAGAAAGGGGGGAGCCACCAGCCCTCCCCAAGTCACAGGGCCAGGCACAGCATTGTCTGAATAAGGTATTGTTCACTTACAATCACCTTAATGTTTTTTCGGATTGCACGCCACAGGAGAAGCACTTCCGCCGCTCGGAAGCTCTCCCGCGACCGATGGTCCGATACCGGGTGCCACCGGACCCTTCTTGGAGGGGCCCGGCACCACTCATAACCTGGGGGAGAGGGTATGCTGCAGTTATGTCTCCTACAGGTGTCGTTTGGATTCCAGCTCGGTGTGTCAAACCTCACTTGGAACCACATGGCGTGGACCCAGACCGACCCGAGTCCGATCCCGGAGATGGAGGACCTCACCCTGACCGACAAAACCCGCCGGAGGAGACGGCCACCGACAGCACCGAAGATCACCTGGGGGATGGTCAAGGTCCTTTGCAGTGAGGCCGAGGACGCCCTCCGACACGAGGAGAAGGAACCGACACCGGAGAACCTCACGGCTGCAGTCTTTGCCCGAATTCACGCCAATACCATGGCAGCCACCATCATCCTGATCCTCTCCCTGTTTTGCGGGGGAGGCGTTCAGGCTACCTTGTTAAAAGCCAACGATTTGGTGCCCAGCGGAGACCTTTCTGCCAGGATGCAGTACAACATTTGGGAAAGGTTGGCGGGCCTCGTCAACCAGTCCGATTTTTGCCTGAGACAGGACATTGGTTCTGCCTCAATCTTGAGCACCTGCCTCATCCCAGTGTGCCACTCTCCAGGCGCATACCCCAGGGATGGGGATTGGCTCGTGAAACGGATTTTCAGCCCATACAACCCAGCGGCTTCTGCAGAGTACGCCCGTTGGGAGATGCGGCTCACCATGACTTTGCCGGCTGATGCAGCCACTCTCCACACTCCTCGAGTGGTGGTCAGCCCGAACACTACTTGTGCTCGAATGACCGGCTGCTCCTCAGTCGGTCGAACCCGGCGCCGCTGCCTCTACGTTGGCAGTGGCAATTGGACTTGCAATAACCCAGTGAAGCTTGGTTCAATGTATGCTCATGTTACGTTACCATCTGGTTGGTTCTTTACATGTAATCAGTACACGTGGAACTATATTCCTGCAAATGTATCAGATGCTACTTGTTGCATTAGTCGTTTGACACTGTTACTCCCCACTAAGGATATGGTTACCCCAAGCACAAATGTTTCCGCACCCATACGCCACACTCGCACCACCCAGTTAGACAGCTCATGTGAGAGCAGCTTTAGAGTTATGAGTCCAGCCGAATACGTCTCGCTGGCGGTCAGCATAATCGGCGTGCCAGGCTTAGCCGTCGGCAACGCTCGGAGGATTAGTCGGTTGGCTTGCGGTCTAGCCAAAGCCATCAACCATACCTCCTCGGCGATAGCGCTGCTCGACCAGGAGCAGGCAGAGCTTCGCCATGCCATACTTGACAATAGAGCGGCTATAGACTACCTGTTATTGCTTCACCATTTGGGTTGCGAATCCTTCCATGGTATGTGTTGCTTCAATCTTACTGACAACTCCCGCAAGGTACAGAGTCAGCTCACGGCCCTCCACACCATAGTCGAGGGCATAAGAGAAGGTTCTGCATGGGGAGCATGGTGGAGTTCATTGTGGAATTGGATGTGGTCGTGGATTCCGTGGGGGTGGCTCCAGACGGTACTCAAGGTGGTTGTGGGGGTGATTATACTAGGCATAGCGTTATGCTGCTTTGCACAATGTATTCCCTCACTGATCTCGAAGTGTCGCCCCAAGAAGAAACCCCGAAACGCCATTCCCGCTCAGCAGCTGATGCCCCTCTTACGCAGAGTCGCAGGTCAGGTCCTTAAATGAAAATTAAAGGGGAGATGTGGATTCCCCATGCCCGGTGGGCATGGAACGGCCCGCGCAGAGGCCACTTCGGGAGAACGCTCCTTGAGCCGTGTGCTCTGCGGGCAGAGAAATTAAGGGGGGTGGATAAATGATAGGGTTTGATTCACCCAATTCCTTGACCTGGCCAGCGGATCTGCTGAGAGAGCAGATATCTAACTCTGTTACCCATTAGAGTAATCACTCATCTCCGAGTCTCAGTCTAATCTCAGGCACAAATAGAAGCCATGTTTACCCCTGCCTAATCCTTGGACAATGGTGTTTCCCATGTCAATGTTTATCCCAGTTAATTAACTTCCCCCAGAGAGATTCCCAATTAACCCGAGTAAACAGGTGATGTGATTTCTGTCAGAGGACGGTTTTGCCACCGTTGCGCTTTTCCCTCTATATATGTTAAAGCTTTCCCTCAATAAACTACTGATCTGATCTCGCTCCATACTGCCTCGTATCGTTTCTTGATCAGTCTCCTCCGGGACCTCCGGCCCTTAGCGGCCCCGATTCCTACATGGAACAAAATCAACACTGAAATAGCTCTAGAGCAAAGATGGTGAACTTTTTAGAGACCGAGTGCCCAAACTCAACAGGCCATTGTCTGTGCCACAGAGGGGTGGGGCAAACTCTGTGCTGGGGGTAGGGAGGAAGTGCTCCCATTGGGCTGCTGGGCAGAGGGGAGGGGTGAACTGTGTGCTGGGATGACAGCACATGTGCCCACAAGGAGGACTCTTAGTGCCCCCTCTGGCATGCATGTCATAGGTTCACCACTACTGCTGTAGAGGCAAAAATGATGAAATTGAAGCTGTCCTACATCATTAGAAGACTTCTTTTTTTTTTAAGAAGACTGCAATGCTAGGAAAGGTTGAAGGCAGTAGAAAAAGAAGAAGACCAAATACAGGATGTATTTGCTAAAGGAAGCCACAAGCTTAAGTGTACAAGAACAGAGCAGGGCTGTTGAGGACAGGAAATTTTAGAGACCATAAATTCATAAGTCAATGTAAGTCAGAGATGACTTGATGGCACATAACAAGTCAGTTTTGAATAGATGGCAGATAAAACACAGACTGCAGTGAAACAGTGTAAACACATCTTTTCAAGTGAATATTGCTAGTTAGGTAGATGAGTTGCTCCAAAAAGTAACCTATTTCAAATGGAAGGAAGACTAGTTATGTCCCCTTTCTCTATCTATCCTTGCTAGCTGAATTTGAAAAATAAAACTATATTACAGACAAAACAAAACAAAATGACAAAAAACTTTGTGGCACCTTAAAGACTAACTGCTGTATTTTTGATGTTAGCTTTCATGGATCAAGTCTACTTCATCACTTGATTCACAAAAGCTAACATCACAATTTTTTTGTCTTTTTGTTTTGTTTTGGTTACTCTCTGATATGCTTGCACAGACTAACACAGCTACCATTTAAAAAACAACACTGGTTTTTTTTTTATCCTATAAGTGAGCATTATCCAACCAAGCCACTATGCAAAGCATGCGTTCAAAACAGTATGAATAGTATTTCCACAATAAATGATCATATCCAAATGTTCAAAAGAAATATCTCAGAGTTGAGATATGATACAATAAATCACATACAATAAAATGTGATACATTAACTTAAATAATGTTCATCAGTGATAGACAAGAGACGAAGTCTGGTGATGATTTAGAATATTTACTTAATTTATCACTGTGTTTGATTTTTATTCCATCTTCTTCCTCTAATAGAGACCCAAGATGGGGAATATTCTATTGTGAACCAATCGGGACTGGTCTTCCACCTCACCTTTTCCTCCATGCCTTCCTTGTGACCAGTCACTCCGTGACCCAGCAGGCCATTTCTGGCCCACCATTGCAACACTATTGTTCACTTCTTCTGTGTCTAGGCCAGATGTGAAACTGCCAAAATGAAGGCACCTTTTGGAGAGTTCATTCTGTAGTTTCTTTTGCCTGAGAAAGATTAGCTGGCACAAGGTGGCCTTTGCCTGGAGTATGCACAGTTGTGTGTTTTTTTTAAAAAAACAATACAATCTTCGAGGAGGCTCTCTCTGTGTACCCCTATTATTCACTTATAATCCATAAACAGAAAACAATTTGTATCAGGAAAATCTCCTTGCATCTGAAAACTAAAGCCTGGAATATAATTTCTGGATTAAATTCCCCACCTTTTTTTTTTTGACTCTGCATGTGCTCTTAAGCAGAGCTGCTGCTGAGGAGAGCCAAACAAAGGAAGTGAGCACTGGTAAGTTTTGCAGTTGGAGTAGAGCTGCTTTAGAGGCCTCCACTAATTTAAATTGATAATTTAAACTGCTGAGAGCCACCTCAGTTCAAACAGAGAAAGCAGTTAGAAGCTTCCAGAAGCAGGGGGCAGAGCCACACCAGGCCCTTCCCTGAACTGTGACTCATAGGGGCGGAGCCACACTAGCCTTTAAAAGCTCTGAGCTCTTTCAGGGTCAGCCCTTTTGACTCTGCATGTGCTCTTAAGCAGAGCTGCTGCTGAGGAGAGCCAAACAAGGGAAGTGAGCACTGGTAAGTTTTGCAGTTGGAGTAGAGCTGCTTTAGATGCCTCCACTAATTTAAATTGATAATTTAAACTGCTGAGAGCCACCTCTGTTCAAACTGAGAAAGCAGTTAGAAGCTTCCAGAAGCAGGGGGGCAGAGCCACACCAGGCCCTTCCCTGAACTGTGAATCACAGGGGCAGAGCCACACTAGCCTTTAAAAGCTCTGAGCTCTTTCAGGGTCAGCCCTTTTGACTCTGCATGTGCTCTTAAGCAGAGCTGCTGCTGAGGAGAGCCAAACAAAGGAAGTGAGCACTGGTAAGTTTTGCAGTTGGAGTAGAGCTGCTTTAGAGGCCTCCACTAATTTAAATTGATAATTTAAACTGCTGAGAGCCACCTCTGTTCAAACACAGAAAGCAGTTAGAAGCTTCCAGAAGCAGGGGGGCAGAGCCCTTCCCTGAACTGTGATTCATAGGGGCGGAGCCACACTAGCCTTTAAAAGCTCTGAGCTCTTTCAGGGTCAGCCCTTTTGACTCTGCATGTGCTCTTAAGCAGAGCTGCTGCTGAGGAGGGCTGTGGTTTTCCCGTGCCCGGCGGGCATGGAACGGCCCTGGCAGAGGCCACTACGGTAGAGAAAACTCCTGGCTCGTGGCGTCTGCGGGCAGAGAAATTAAGGGGGGTGGATAAATGATAGGGTTTGATTCACCCAATTCCTTGACCTGACTAGCGGTTCTGCTGAGAGAGCAAATAGCTAACTCTGTTACCCATTAGAGTAAATCACTCATCTCCAGGTCTCAGTCTAATCTCCGGCACAAATAGATGCCATGTTTGCCCCTGTCTAATCCTTGGACAATGGGGCTTCCTATGTCAATGTTTATCCCAGTTAATTAACTTCCCCAGAGAGATTCCCAATTAACCCGAGTAAACAAGTGATGTGATTTCTGCCTGAGGACGGTTTTGCCACCGTTGCGCTTTTCCTTCTATATATGCTGTAGCTTTCCTTCAATAAACTACTGATCATATCCTCCTCCATACTGCCTCGTATCGTTCTTTGATCAGTCTCCTCCGGGACCTACGGCCCTCAGCGGCCCCGATTCCTACAGAGGGCCAAACAAAGGAAGTGAGCACTGGTAAGTTTTGCAGTTGGAGTAGAGCTGTTTTAGAGGCCCGCGCGCCTAATGGCTCGCGAGATTGCAAACTAGTAACAAAGGAAGAATATAGTCTTACTAGGTAGAAAGGTAGTAAACGTGTACATTTTTGAGGCCCAGAATACTGCACTTGTTAAAATGGATTCTGAGGGAACAGCTGTAGTTACCTGCAATACTTGTGCCATGTTTGTGTTCTTGCCAAAGCCTATGGAGAACTACACTTGCAGCAAGTGCAAGCTGGTTGCACTACTAGAAGAGAAGGTCCAGCAGCTAGAGGCCCGCATATCTAACCATCAACAAATTAAGGAGCTTGAGGTGTTTTTGGACAGAGCAGAGCAGACTATGCTGGACAAAGAAGAGACAGGGCACAGTTCTGAGGGAGAAGGCCCTTCACTAACTCAGGAGGGAGATGTTTGGAGGAATGTGACTCAAAGGAGGAGAAGAGTAGGGGATCACTCTGAGAGTCTGAAATTACAGAATAAATTTGAGGCTCTTTCCCTCATCACACCTGATTAGGAACACACAGAGTAACAACTGGTTCCACCTGATGATCTCTCCTTCATCACACTTGATGAAATCCAGGAAGATAAACAACAGGAACAAACTGAGTTTCTCTCCCTTAATATGGTTGATGAGGTGCATGTAGATGAACAGATTGCAGGAGAGAGGCTCCTTGTACTAGGCGATTCAATAATTAGAAATGCAGAGAAATGGATTTGTGATGCACATGATAACCGTATGGTGACTTGCCTGCCAGGTGCAAAAGTTGCAGACATCACAAGAAATCTAGATAGATTGTTAGAGAGAACTGGGAACGAGCCAGTTGTCATGGTACACGTTGGTACCAATGATGTTGGGAAGGCCAAGCGGTCTGTCCTGGAAGCCAAATTCAGGTTGTTAGGAAGAAGATTGAAGTCCCGGACTTCCAGGGTAGCATTTTCAGAAGTGCTGCCTGTCCCTTGCACAGGACCTACCAGGCAGGCAGAGCTCAGAAGCCTCAATGCGTGGATGAGGCGGTGGTGTCGAGAGGAGGGTTTCAGATTTGTCAGGAACTGGAGAACATTTTGGGACAAGCCAAATCTGTTCAGGAGGGATGGGTTGCATTTGAACCATGATGGGACCAGATTGCTGGCACTCAACATCAAAAAGGCTGTAGAGCAGCTTTTAAACTGATAACTGGGGGAAAGCCGACAGGAGCTGGGCATCATCCGGTTCGGGAAAGTGTGTACTTGAGTAGTGAGGAGGATGCAAAAATTACTGAACAGAGCACGGAGCTAGTCACCAGCACTTTAGCAGAAGGATGCAAGAGGCAGTCTAACAATGCAACTGGACTGAAAAGACTGTATCAGGAAAGCATATATAAATGCTTGTATACAAATGCCAGAAGCCTCTGGAGCAAAATAGGGGAGCTGGAATACTTAGCAATAGATAAGAATATTGATATTATTGGTATCACTGAAACCTGGTGGACGGATGATAACCAATGGGATACAGTTATCCCAGGCTACAAACTGTACAGGAAGGATAGGAAGGGGCAAACGGGAGGTGGTGTAGCCTTGTTTGTCAAAGAAGTGATAAAATCGTATGAATTGGAATATCTAGGTGATTTGGAGTCACCATTAGAAGCTCTGTGGGTAAGAGTACCAGGCCACAAGGATGGTCTAACAGTAGGCATATACTATCGGCCTCCAACCCAAACTCTTGAGGGAGACTGGCAGTTGGAGAATGTTGTTAAGGAGGCATCCAAGAAGGGAAGCCTGGTTATAATGGGGGACTTCAATTACCTTCACATAGACTGGGTGAACTGTTGTTCGGCACATGATAAAGAGATAAAGTTCCTAGATATGCTAAATGATTGTTCCCTGGGACAGATGGTTGAAGACCCAACTAGAGGTACAAGAATCCTTGACTTGATCCTGAGTAATACTCAGGATGTGGTGCAAGATGTTAATGTGACTGATCCAATAGGGAACAGTGACCACAACTCAATTATGTTTAACTTGATCATAGACCGCAAGTCACTGATAAAATCTAACACAGAGACCTTAAATTTTCAAAAAGGAAATTTCCCAAAGATGAGGAAACTAGTAAAAAAGAAGCTGAAAGGGAAAATTGAGAGAGTCCAAACACTCCAAGAGGCATGGAGGCTGTTTACAAAAACAATAACACAGGCTCAATTGGAATGCATACCCAAAAGGAAAAAGGGCACTGCCAGGTCCAAGAGGACTCCAATGTGGCTTACAGGAGCTGTTCGGGAAGTGATCAAGAGCAAGAAAAGCTCATTTAGAAGATGGAAGGCTTGTCCGAATGAGGACAGCAGGCAGAAACATAAATTCTGGCAGAACAAATGCAAGGCAACAATCAGGAAAGCAAAGCAAGACTTTGAGGAGCGTATAGCTAAAAATACTCAGAGAAATAACAAAGACTTCTTTAAGTACATTAGAAGTAAGAACCCAACTAGGAAGGCCATTGGACCATTAGATGACAATGGAAGGCAAGGGGTTATTAAAGAGGAAACAGAGATTGCAGAGGTAAAGGTAAAGGTAAAGGTTTCCCTTGCTCGAAAGCCAGTCGTATCCGACTCTAGGGTGCAGTGCTCATCTCTGTTTCTAAGCCGAAGAGCCAGCGCTGTCTGCTTCTGCAGACGTTTCCGTGGTCATGTGGCAGGCATGACTAGACACCGGAGCGCACGGAACGCTGTTACCTTCCCACCGAAATGGTCCCTATTTATCTACTTGCAATTTCTTGCTTTCGAACTGCTAGGTTGGCAGGAGCTGGGATGAAGACGGGAGCTCATTTCCGTCCTGCAGTACTCGGGAATCGAACTGCTGACCTTCCGCTTCCCAGTCAGCGTCTTAGCGACTTGAGCCACTGCAGTTCCCTGAGATTGCAGAGAGACTCAATGAATTCTTTGCTTCAGTATTCACTGAAGAAGACAGAGGCCACATGCCCAAAACAGAGCCTATCTTCGTAGGGAGGGAAACCGAAGAATTAAGCCAGATAGAAATAACCAGGGAGGAGGTCCTTGCATGTCTTGTTAAACTAAACACTAACAAATCACCAGGACCAGATGGCATCCATCCACGAGTTCTCAGGGAATTTAAAGATGAAATTGCTGATCTCCTAGCCAAAATATATAATCTTTCCCTCAAATCAGGCTTTGTGCCTGATGACTGGAAGGTAGCGAATGTAACACCAATTTTCAAAAAAGGATCCAGGGGTGATCCAGGAAATTACCGACCTGTCAGTTTGACATGTGTCCCAGGTAAAGTGATGGAAACCATCTTAAAAGATAGGATTAATAGGCACATAGAAGAGAAGGCGCTGCTAAAGGAGAGCCAACATGGCTTTTACAAGGGCAAATCATGCCTCACTAATCTGTTGGAATTTTTTGAAAGTGTCAGCAAGCATGTGGATAAGGGGGATCCAGTTGACATTGTTTATCTGGACTTTCAGAAGGCTTTTGACAAGGTCCCACACCAAAGGCTGTTGAATAAACTTACCAGTCATGGAATAAAGGGACAGGTCTTGTCCTGGATCAGCAACTGGCTAAGGGACAGGAAACAGAAGGTAGCACTAAATGGACACTTCTCCAAGTGGAGGGAAATAAAGAGTGGGGTCCCCCAAGGTTCAGTACTGGGACCCCTGCTTTTCAACCTCTTCATAAATGATCTAGAGGTAGGAGTAAAAAGCAAGGTAGCCAAATTTGCTGATGACACTAAATTATACAGGGTAGTGAAAACTGTGAGAGATTGTGAGGAGCTCCAGAGGGATCTCTTGACACTGGGGGAGTGGGCAAAACAGTGGCAAATGAGTTTTAACATTAGTAAGTGCAGAGTGATGCATGTTGGGGCAAAGAACCCCAATTACATTTATAAACTGATGGGGTCTGAACTCTCTGCGACAAACCAGGAAAGGGACCTTGGTGTCCTGGTGGACAACTCAATGAAGGTGTCAACCCAGTGTGCCTCAGCAGTGAAAAAAGCAAACTCAATGCCATGGATCATTAGGAAGGGTATAGAAAATAAGTCAGCAAGTGTCATTTTGCCTCTTTATAAATCTATGGTGAGGCCCCATCTGGAATACTGTGTACAGTTCTGGTCGCCATACTTCCAGAAGGATATTATGGAGCTGGAAAAAGTGCAGAGGAGGGCAACCAGAATGATTAGGGGACTGGAACACCTTCCTTACCATCTGAGGCTGCAACGGTTGGGCCTCTTCACTCTTGAACGATGACGTCTAAGAGGTGACCTGATTGAAGTTTATAAAATCATGCACAGTGTGGACAAAGTAGATAAGGAAAAACTGTTTTCCCTATCGCAGAACACTAGAACTAGGGGACACTCCATGAAACTTTTGGGTACTAGTTCTCAAACAAATAAGAGAAAGTACTTTTTCACCCAGAGGATTACTGGTCTATGGAACTCCCTGCCAGAAGAAGTGGTGACAGCTGTCAGTCTTGACAGCTTTAAGAAAGGATTAGACAAGTTCATGGAGGACAAGAGTATCAATGGCTATAATTATGGATACTTAAGGACAACCTCTGGGTTGGAGAGATAGGCAGGATATCTCTCAATATCATTTCCAGGGAATCCTAAGCAGGTGAAGGCATCTGCTTGGGAATACCCTGAAGGAAATGGTGAGCCACTGTGTGAGACAGAATGCTGGACTGGATGGGCTGTGGCCTGTTCCAGCAAGGCTGTTCTTATGTTCTTATGACATCATGGAGCCGTTGATAGGATTTTGGAACCTGAAGTTGTACTTTGACTTTCTTTCATTTCAAAAATTAGAATAACACATAGAAGATTCTATTTTGTTCCACTGGAGTTTTGTCAAATGCTCCAGAGACTGCATCTGCCATCACTAAATCTTTTCCAAAAAAAAAAAAAAAATCAGCTTAATTTCCAGATTGTACAGTTGCAATGAAAGGAATAATCTGTGTATTTGCCTCCCTACCCACCCATCTTTCTGTCTGGCAGCCTTGTGCTATTTTGCATTTCTCGCTATTGCTGAATTCGAATGCATGATTAAAAAAATATTTATTTATTACAAATCATATTTCTATCCTACCTTTCTTCCAAGAAGCTCAAGGAAAAAGTCATGTTTCTGCACATTATCCTCACCACAACAAACCTGTGAGGTAGTGTTGAGTCCAACTATTAATTGCCACATGACAGCAGATCAGGGGTTAACCAACAAGTCATTTATTATAGCTCAGTTCGGAGTGATTTCGGACTGGGGAAAACAGGGACGAGGTAGCAATTTATATAGAGACAGGAAGGCAGTTACAGTGATACATTTGCCCTGACATTAGTTAACGCAGGAAACCTGTGCAGAACCAAACAAGGTACAATGAAAACATATGAATAGGGCATCTCACAGAAAAGGGCATGAATACAGCAAAGACTTAATAATGATTGCAACCTAACACAATATACGTTAATAAATGCTTGTACACAACATCCCCCCCAGTTAAGAAGACACTCTCCTGAAAATGGCTTACATTTGGTGATGAACTACAAGTCCGCTGAGGGAGCCCACCATGAGTAGGGCTTAGGGCAATGGGTACAGGATAACCAGGGTCTATGGGAAAGCTGCTGGACTTGCTGGTCGACCTAGGCAAGCTAGGAGTTTTGCACAGTTTGCACAAAGCAAGGTCTGTGGTGCTCATATTAAGCAGGGAATGGGGATAGCTTACTTGAAGCGGAATTGGAACTAAAAGTGTACTAAAACCTCTGGAAGAGCACGGCAGACTCATAGCCATGGCTGCAGAAGAGTTGATACAAGCCACCTCTGCACTAGTTCTGGGTGCAGCTGGCACCCTGGCGACCGACACTGAGTCAGCTGAGGGTTGCACGATGGCGTCCCCCCATGACTGTGCTGAAACTGTACCCATAGAGCGAAGGACATTCTCTACTGTAGACTTAGCGGTGTTTGATTCCGGGGTTGCAGAGTTAACCCAGTGGAAGATACTCAATTTTTTCATGTCCCCCAATTCCCTATCAGCCCGACCTTCGGGCAATTCCTGGCCCCCCTACTGACATAATCCTATGTGCATTACGAAGGTGTCTATGTGTTCTGACTTTCGATCAGATGTGAACCCTGAACCCATACCTTGGAGGCTGCCAGACACGGCTGTCTGAGCCAAGTCAAAAAGAACCAGCTGTATAATAATTTGGGGTGTGTGTGACTAGTGACCTGCTCAGGCATATGAGGAATATGAAGATAGGCCTTGCCGCCTTGATCCAGCTCTGGATCGACTATGGGGAGGTCTGACTCCCCCTTGGCGAGACCACTAAACAGAGCTACACCTGTGTGCACTACAGGGGCGTTAGCCCTTACAGACTCCGGGGTGCTCGAAGATCTCATCAGAACACCCAAGCCTACTCTGGCAAGTGTGGGACTTCGAACCACAACTGTAGCGATATCAGATGATGAAACCGTGACTGAGTTTCCCAAGAACTGACCACTTCGCAGCGACTCAATTTCAGCTGAGTCTTGTCCTACCATGTAGGGACATGCTTTAACCTTCCCCTTTCCCTCCAGAGAACTGGTCACATACGGGCGACCTACCCTAGCTTCAAAACCTCAGGCAGAATTCAAAATCTTCCTCTTCCAGTATTACGGCTCCCCCCCACTCCTGGGGACACAATTAGAACTCCGTGGCCCAACACCTTCCATTCCCCCAATCCCTGGGGAAATTGTAGTACAGCCCATGTTACCCAAACCTCAGGCTCAGAACCAAGCCTGGTTTCCCAAAACTGTTTTCCTGTAACTCCCATTGGGCGGCATAGCCGTCCAGCAGCATCTGCAAAACCTTGTCCCGAAATGCAGACGGAATTATCACCTTATTATTCCTTTCCTTCCCCTCAACCCCCAGGGACCTGGTCCGGAAACATACCCCAAATGTAGGAAAGACCAAAATATCCCATTGCCTCCCCACAACAAATCCTCATCCTTCACTGTTAGTTTATTACGATCCCTGTAATAACCTGTTAACTCCAAAGAAACTGGCGGTGGCGGCCACCCAATCTGAACCCACAGAGTGACCTCAAACAGAAGAGGAAATTTCCATAACACATGCACAATTTCAATTAGGGCTTGCAATGGGGTGAACAGGATCAGCTTTCACAGCTCGAAGATGTCTGGCCCCACTCTGGCTAGCGGACAGTTTTTATAGAGTTCAGTCTTGGGACAGTCTTCGCGCACAGCAAGCGCCTGGCGGATCTTTTCCTTTCCAACCTTGACTGCGGGATCCGAAACAAAATTCCCTGGGGTGCCCAGATGACCCCCATCCCAACCTGACTGGGGTCCCACTGAACCAAATGGATTCCTGAAAAGGTGATACCTAAGGGCTCAAACCACTGAATTCCCAGGAGGTTACTCTTACCCTCCTTGACCACAATGAGCGGAAGCTTGGCGGTGAGACTTTCGAACTGCACATCAAACATTCCCATGCCGAGCACAGGGATAGGGCAACCCTGAACATCCTGCAGCTGGACCTGCAGAGCCTGCAACTTGGGACGGTTGGCTGGCGGAATTTGGAAAAACTCACGCTGGGCGAGGATCAAATACGACAATCCCAAGTTGATTTCCATGCAGCAGCGATGACCCTGAAGATGGACATCCATGAAGAACTGGACTGCACATACACTGGAACTGGACCTTGGGGCTTTACCATGACCGGCATTGATCTTGGAGACCTGGACCTCTCCGGACCGGCGAACTTTGTCTCTTGAAGGCACTTAAGAGACCTGAAACTTTCCGGACAGACAAACTTTGTCTTTCGAAGACTTATTTGGATGCTGGCAACACATTCTCGATTTGTGTCCCATTTGACCACACTCATGGCATTCTGTCCTTCCTAACTGGCTTTTCTCAAAAACACTCTTGCCCCCACCATTGTTGCATGGGGCTTTTATCTTGTCAGCAGTTTTGGCGGGCTTGCGGCAAACTTCCCGCACTTTGTTTCTTGACACATGTCTACTGGGGATGCTGCGGATAACAAATCTGGACTCTCCAGCCTCTGGTCAGCTGCAGTCACTTATAGTGAGGAGTGTCTCTCCCTTTAGTGTTCAAGGATTGAAGAAACAGACGAGTGAAGTAGTAAAATTCAGCTCTTTATTAGTGGGGTTTGAACACAGTTTGGATGGGGCAAAACTCGGACTTATATACACTATAAACAGTAACAGTAACAATAATACAACAAGCCCATTGGCTAACAGAGTGTGCACATTTTCAATCCACTTATTTGTATAAGAATAGATACATGAGAAAAGATACATTCTGCTCCTGTCAGAAAACAAAGTTAACATACATAACATTCTTCCCCCCTAAGTAAAAACAAAATCCTTTAACCAGGATGGTGGTCTAGTTTTCCTTCTGGGTCGGACGCTTGGCTGAGCCGGCTCAGGGGCTCGTAGTATGGGCAACCCAACTGTAGTGAGGGATTGACTAGAGGGGGAGGATTGTAAACCCAAATTAAAGCCCTGTTTGTCAGATGGAGGAGCAGGGGATTGCTCAAAACCAAAATATAATTCTGTGGATGAATAAGACAACTCAGGGTCCCTCCTGTGTGTACTAAGAGTGGAGGGCGACTCCAAACAAAATTGGTCATCATCAATAAAGGAATCCAGAGTGCTAGGCTGGGACAGGGTAGGGGTACACCTGGCCGGAATAGGAGAACATTCCACAAATTCCCCTTGAAATTGGCTCCTAGAAGACACTTCTGGGTCAATGTTGGCTGGCTGCTGACTATTACCTCTGCCCCCTGGGTTTAAATGGGTGGGGACCAACCCTAGCGTTGAGTGTCTGTATTCGTCCTGTGGGTCCAGTATTCTGGGTCTCAATTGATCCGCGTGCCTCCTCCAGATCAGATCAGTGGCTGTTTCGATTCTGTAAGAAACAGGACCAGTTTGATCGATCACAAACCAAGGCACCCATGTAGGGCCACCAGCTGCATAATTGCGGCAATGTACAGAGTCTCCGGACGAGAAACCCTACTGGTGTTGGATTGCTATATTTGTGCCTTTGACCTCTTCCCTAGAGGGATCCAATCTGTCCAGCAATGATGACAGTTTCCTTCACTGGAGCAATTCAGCAGGGGACAGCCCTGAGGCAAGGGGGGTGAGCCTATATGTGAAAAGAAACTGGCATAACTGGAGCTCCAAATCCCCTTCAGCCATACGCCGAAGCGTGTCTTTAGTTGTGTGCACCTGCTGCTCCACCTGGCCATTGGTGGCTGGGTGGAATGGGGCGGCAGTGATGTGCCTAATTGCATTCCTTTCCATGAAGGATTGGAATTCTGCAGATGTGAATGTGGATGTGTTGTCGAACACCAGCACATCTGGAAGTCCAAATGCTGCAAACAGCCTTCTTAGGTGCATTATCGTGGTGGCTGAAGTGGTATTAGGCACCCTAATCACTTCCAGCCACTTAGAGAATGAATCCACAACCAACAAAAATAGGGCACCACTAAATGGACCTGCAAAATCTATGTGCAACCTGGACCACAGGCCCCGAGCAGAATCCCATTCCCGAGAGGGAAGGTGAGATTGCTCTGGGAGAGAGGATTGACAACTGGCACAAGTGCCGACCATTTGTTCTATGTCTTGGTCCAGTTGAGGCCACCAAAAGTAGCTACGGGCAAGGGCTTTGGAACGGACAATTCCCGGGTGACTTGTGTGAAGTAGATGTAAAACCTTTTCCCTGAGAGTGACAGGAATGACCACCCACTGGCCCCATAGAAGGCAACCTCGTTCTACTGACAGTTCCAAATGCTTGTGGTGGAATGTTCTGAATTTCTCGGCTAGAGGAAAGACTGGCCAGCCTTTTTGTACCCAAGACATTATTTTAGTCAATGTTACATCCTTGGCCGTAGCCTTGGCTATATCTGAGGGGACGACTGGGGCGAGTGGAAAGCCTCAATCATAAGGACCTGGTGGTCACTTTCGATCTCGCAATCGGCTTCCCCGACCCCTGGCAGTGGAGAACGTGACAAGGCACCAGCATGGCTGATGTTCTTGCTGGGCCTGTGCACCAAAGTAAAATCATATGCATTTAGGAAAATTGCCCATTGCAACATCCTTGGGGACAGAATTTGAGGCGTGGGCTTCCCATTCACAAAGATTCCAAGGAGGGGATTATGGTCACTTATGATAGTAAAAGGTATTCCGTAAAGGTAATCGTGGAATTTCTTAGTGCCAGCCACAATTGCCAATGCCTCCCTGTCTGTCTGAGTGTAATTTTTCTCAGCCTTTAAGAGTGAACGGGAATAGAATTCTAAGGGGGCTTCCCCGCCATCATTTAGTACATGGCATAACACAGCTCCCACCCCCACAGGGGATGCATCACACACAGGTACAACTTCCTTGTTAGGATCAAAATGAGTTGATACAGCATCCGAAGGTAGCAGCCTTTTAAGTTCTAGGAATGCTTTCTCCTGGCAATGGCCCCAGTGCCAAACAGTATCTTTCTTAAGAAGCCGATGTAATGGTTCGGCAACTAAGGCTTTGTGATGGAGAAAAGTGTAATAGAAGTTTAACAATCCTAAAAATGATTGCAATTCGGCTTTACATTTTGGCCTGGGTGCATTTTGCATCCCTGCCACCTTGGAGTCAGAGGGCATGATACCTTGAGGTGCAATTCGGTACCCCAGGAACTCCACTTCCTGTGCCAAAAACACACATTTGTCTCTTCTGAGACATAGACCGGCCCTCTCAAAATGTGAGAGGACTCGATCGAGCCTGGCTGCTAGTTCAACGGTGTCCTTAGCGGTGATCAGGACATCGTCAAAATATGGCAGGACACCAGGCAAACCTTTTAAAATACGTACTACAAGAGATTGAAATATTCCGGGGGCTGCATTCACCCCGAATTGTAGTCTAGTTACCTTAAATGCCCCCCTATGCATTACTATAGTTTGGGCTGTGGCAGCAGCAGGACACATAGTCAATTGTTAGTAAGCCTGGGCAAGGTCAAGTTTTGCGAAGCAATTTCCTCCATGCAAGGAGGCAAGAAGGTGGGTTACCAGAGGCAGAGGATATGCGTTTGGGCGAATAGCTTTATTGATGGTACACTTGTAGTCAGCGCATATCCTTACCTCCCCATTACTTTTCAAAGCAGTCACTATTGGTGTCTCCCACTCTGCGGAGTCCACTGGCACTAGGATGCCCTGCCCCACCAGTTTGTCCATCTCGGCTTCTATCTTCTCCTTTAAAGCAAAGGGTACCTGACGTGGCTTCATCCAGATGAGCCGGATGGTTGGGTCAAGCTCAAAGTCGACAGGGGGTCCTTTGTATAACCCTAAACCCTTTTTGAACACCTCAGGCTGTGCAGCACAAACGTTCTGGATTGGGTCAGTGTCTATTGCGTGAATGCCTGAAAGCCGGATTCCCAGGGGCCTAAACCATTGGTCCCAATAAGACAGTTAGTGCCCTGCTTAACTACAACCAATGGCAAGAAGGTGCGAATGTTTTTGAATTTGACCAAGAAATTTCCCACCCCCAGGACCGGAATCTGGCAACTTTGCACATCCAGGAGGGAAGTTTTAAAAGATTTGAACTTGGGCCGAGAGGCAGGGGGAATTCTCAAAAACTCCCACTGTGGGATTATGAAAAAGGTAGTACCTGAATCCACCTCTGCGTCGCTGGACTCCGATGAAGAGGTGGAACGAGGAGGATGAAGATGAATTTTGCTGAGCTTGCACAGCTGAGTCGGTGGCACTGATGGTGGAGTGGTGATGCCGGAAAAGCTTGATGCCAGACCATGCGGCCTCAGACACTACCGCCTCTTCTAGGACAGCCTTGAAAGTTAGCGTCTTCCTGATCATGAGGCGACATTGAGCATCTTTGTCCCTCATGCTGGCCAGCAGATGGTCCCGGAGTGCTTCTTCGATGTTGTCCCACTTGCAAGGGGAGGCAGCAATGTGCAGAGTGGCAGTGTAGTCTGCAATGGACTCCCCAGGTCGCTGCTCTCTTCTGTGGAAGGCTACCCTGGCCGGGAAGATCGAGACCTCTGGCTGCAGGTGTTTCCTCAGTGTGGACATGATTTCTGCGAGTGGCACCACATCCATGTCCCTTGCCAGCTCAAGCATCTCAGAACCGCACTGAGCGAGGAAACAGGAGCGCTTCTGGTCTTCGTCGATGATCTTCTGTGAGGCCATTGTGTGGTGGAATCGGCATTCGTATGTTGCCCATTTCTGTGGACGTGCTGGGTCGAATGGGCCGATGTTTCTGCCATGTTGGGATGCTATCCCACCTTTGTCACTAGTTTAGCGTTCAGGGAATGAAGAAGCAGACGTGTGAAGTAGTGAAATTCAGCTCTATTAGTGGGGTTTGAACACAGTTTGGATGGGGCAAAACTCGGACTTATATACACTATAAACAGTAACAGTAACAATAATACAACAAGCCCATTGGCTAACAGAGTGTGCACATTTTCAATCCACTTATTTGCATAAGAATAGATACATGAGAAAAGATACATTCCGCTCCTGTAAGAAAACACAGTTAACATACATAACACTCCCGGAACTCCTTTTCACCTGCACTGGTGACTTTGGATGCCAGGGCTTCTTCAAATGCCTCTTTGAAGGTCAGTGTGCCCTTCTGTACCCTTTCCCTCAGGGCATCGTCCAAGTTCGGCCACTCACATATCTCAGCTAACTGGTGCAGTGCAGCAACATAGTCGAAGACGGCCTCTCCGGGCTTCTGGTTCCTCTGAAAGAAGTTTACCCAGGCCGTGAAGATAGAGACTTTGGGCTTGAAGTAGCCTCTCAACACCAAGAAAATGTCCCATAGAGAAGTGTCCCTTACTTCTCGTGGCCTAAGCAGATTTTCTGCAAGTTCAATTGTAGGGATGCCGTAACTCGCAAGGTACACCACCTTTCATTCCACCGGTCTGACTCTGTTGGCTATCACCCAATTTTCGAATTGGACTTCATAGCTTGACCAAGTGTCTGGCTTCGACATGTCGAACCACCTGAGCATCTTTGCAGTGGCAGATGATCCCATCCTTGTTGCCAATGTTGAGTCCAACTATTAATTGCCACACGGCAGCATATTGGGGGTTAACCAACAAGTCATTTATTATAGCTCAGTTTGGAGTGATTTCGGAATGGGAAACAGGAACGAGGTAGCAACTTATATGGCTCAGTAAGCCTGGGCCTGGCTCTCCCAAGTCCCAGTCCATCCACATAGTCCCTCATCAAGCTACATCTTTGGACTAAAGCAAAGTTCACATCATAACAATATGGAGTTACTAAAGCAAGAGACAGTGTGATCCTAGTAATTTCTGCAATACATTTCCAGCCTTCCCATTAATCACTCTAGTATAGGGGTGGCCAACCTATGGCCTGCAGGCTGGACTCGGCCTGTAGCACCATTTCAAGTGGACCGCAGCCACCATTGCTGCTACCGGAAGTGGAAGCGGACTCATATACAACAGCTGTAAAATACACCCATGCATGCGTAAATGCGCCTGCCATAAACGCTGCTGTAAATGCTTCCATGGCTGTCATGAATGCATTTACGACAGCCGCAGACGTGTTTCATGGCAGTGTTTACAGTGGGAGGAACCACGTGACCAGACTGCTCAGCTGTCCGGGGAGCGTGGTCCAGCCCACAGCATGAAAAGTTTGGGAACCCCTGCTCTTATAAATCA
This sequence comes from Bradypodion ventrale, assembly GCA_035047345.1. Classification (NCBI taxonomy): domain Eukaryota; kingdom Metazoa; phylum Chordata; class Lepidosauria; order Squamata; family Chamaeleonidae; genus Bradypodion; species Bradypodion ventrale. The sequence continues at coordinate 51,098,124 of JAWDJE010000006.1, forward strand.
CACTAGTTTTGATTATACAACATGAATCTAGAAGGGGCAACTGAACACAAACAAGCAGTTTGTCCCTCTAATATTGTTGGCAGGGGTGAACAATATTTAGAAGAGCCTTCTAGAACTCAATGGGTGATCAATTTAACAGCCACTTATTTCAACACATCAACCTAATATTTGTGCTGTTTGTGGGAAGGGCAAAGCAGAAGGGTTTTCTTTTCTTTTTCTACTCATCTCAGTAAACTGCATTTGTTTTTGTCACTGTAAAAATTATCACACACATTGAATGGCAACCCAGCTTCACTTCAAATGTGCACCAAACTGGATGAAGCTTATGCTCAGCACATGATCTCCTCATTGGTTGAAACAAGGTAATATATACCTTGTAAGATATACAGGGGAATAGGCTGCAGGCCAGCAACAGTGTTTTTCTTAGAGTAGCCAATTGGTGCTCTCAAAAATCCTTATGTCAAAGGCAGAGGGAGGCCCTGACTTTGTCACTGGTGGAAAATGAGAGTGCCTGATAGTTCAGGGGTAGAGCCATGAGTATTGACCAAAACTAAGGGTGTAGCCAAAAGGGGGATAATCCATTTATCGTATGGGCTATTGCATGTTACTTTTACAAACTACTAGACTGTCAAATCAGGTATTCCACCATATGATCACCCAACAATAGACAATAGCCCAGCCTCCCCCCCTCTCCACCTATGGCCCCATCACCTTCCTTCATGTGAAGGGCTTTTTCCAAAGTAGATACGATCTGGTGCCTGTGGGCAATTCCTCTTGTAAGTGGGATTCCTAATCTTCAACAGCCTCTAATGCCAAAATTTGTATAACTCAAAGGGTACTGGAATAATTCACCATGTACTCACAAGGCAATCACATAACATGCCTTCTAGAAAATCCCCACATTTGTGATGTTGGGAGTGTTGGTACAACTATTATAAAAACAACAACAACAATGCCCTTGCCAGATTGTTAATTTTCCTTGCACATTTTCAAAATTAATTTTAGGATAACAATATTACAAACAAAACAAATATGCAGGCAAATACAATAACAATAATATCCACATGCCTCCTCCACTCATGGGGCTATATAAAATATTATTATGTAATTATTTTCTTTATTCTTACATTATGGCACTTGCCACCTTCACCTCCAAAAGGATATTACATCCTGTTCCAACAGCCCGTTCCAGTTCACAAACACATAATCCAAGAATTCTCCCCATATCTCTTTAAAATCATTTGCTTTCAATGGTTTTTTAAACTTTAATCTCACATGTTAATTTATCTTTAACTAGCTGATTACCCGGCGTTGCCCGGGTTGGTTATTCACTTACCTGGGCAGGGAGGGTCTGGCTCCTGCGCAGCCCCCACCACCCAGTCTCCCACTGAGGCATCTCTGTCCCGGCCCGGGGCCTGTTCTGCTTCTCCCGCATCCCATTCAGGTGAGTCAGGGGGCGTTGCAGTGGGATCCCGTTGGGGCGGCGCCTTGGCTGGGTTGTCTGTGCCCGAGGCTCCAGTTCATCTGGCACCTCCACCCACTGGGATCCCGATGAGTCCTCCTGGGCCGGGGCCAGTGCCTGGGCCGCATCTCCCGCATCCCACCCAGTCGGTATGGGGTGAGTTCGGGAGGTAGTGAAGGTGGCAGCGCCGCTCCTCCATCCATCTCTGCCATGTGCTTCAGGCTCCCAGTCCAGAGGCACCCATTGCCACAGCAACAGCAGGCACTGCACCTCTAGGCTCACCAGAAAGGCCATGACCTCCGCCAGTGGGCCTCCCGCGCGGAGCCTCACCTGCTGCTGCCTCTCTCCTCCTGTTCCTCCATCTGCGGCTCCTGTCCGGGCCTGCTTAGTGGGCTCCAGCTGGGCCTTTTCGCCCTCAGGCTCCTCCATGGATATCTCCTGCATCCCGCCCAAGCGGCGTGGGGTGAGCTCGGGAGGCAGGGAAGGTGTCAGCGCTGCTCCACTGTCTCTGCCATGTGCTTCGGGCTCCCAGTCCAGTGGTGCCCATTGCCACAGCAACAGGAGACCCCAGACTCCTAGGCTCACCAGGAAGGCTACAGCCTCCACCAGCAGGCCTCCCGCATGGAGCCTCGCTCACTGCCACCGCCTCTAACCTCCTGTTCCTCCATCTGCAGCTCCTGTCCGGGCTTGCTTAGGGGGCTCTGGCTGGGCCTTGTCGCCCTCTCTAGCACTAGAAGAAGAGCCTTTTCGGTATCTGCTTCGGCCATATGGAACCTCCTGCCAGTTGAATTGCGTCTCCAGACAGAGCTGCTGCCCTTCAGGAAAGGGCTGAAAACCTGGCTGGCAGGGCAGGTGTGGGGAGTTGGAGAGGGAGCAACACCCACCCACCCCAGCTCATTTAGAGCAGGATCACTTATGTTTTTAAAAGTTATTAACTAGATTTTTAATGAAATGGCACCATGGATCACATCTGTGGGCTGCAGGTTGAGATTCCTTGATATACACATACAGTGATACCTCATACAACATCCAAACTTGGGCCCACAAGTTTGGACTTTATATGGATTTGGACTTTGTATGAGGCATGCAAAATCCTAGCCGCGATGCCTCATGCAACGTCCAAATCCTTGCCGCGGTGCCTCGTACAACGTCGTTTTCATAGAGATACATTGTACTGTAACAGCACAGACTTCAGGGCAAAGTCAAGGAAACAGACAGGAAACTGACAGAACTTTAAGAAATCATTGTCTAAAGGCTAAATACATTACAAAAAACATGTCAAACAACCCTGATTTTAGGGGACAAACCATACAACAAGTTTTTAACTTTTGAAAACTTTATGAAGTGCAGGTTTAAAAGTTAACATGTCCCATCATGCAGCACAGTGTTTATCTGCAGCCATGTGGCCCATCATCCATTTTGTACAAGCTACTGTAAACAATTACTGGATGGAAGCAAGGACAAAATGGATGCCAACATGTCCCATCATGCAGCACAGTGTTAATCATCCAAAGAACAGCAAACACCAAACAATTGCCTACCCCACCAAAAGATTGCCCTCCCCCATCCACCACCCCACCCCAAGCCAATCGGAAAAAGAAAACCTGATTTACCTACCTTTCCACTGTGCCAAAGAATGGCCCAAAAACTTGAAGAATGCTGCAAAAATCCCAGGAATGCTTCCAAAAATTCTGATGAAAAAATAAAAAAAAAATCCAAAAATGCGCTCAAAACCACTCCTAAACACTCTTTGCCTCGTGCAAAAACCCACAAGAGCAATGCATGCATTGCTTCCTGCCTTTTCTACTGCCCATGCACAATACAACCTGGGAAAAACCCCAATGCCTCATACAAAGTCGCTGCGACTTTGTATGAGGCAACTTTTTCCAAGGAATTAGCCGATGTTGTATGAATTTGATGTTGTAAGAAGTGGACTTTGTATGAGGTATTACTGTACTTGGAAACTATGCTTCAAACAGCAACTATGTCTCAGCTGTATTTTACAGCCACCATATGAAACCTGACCATCATGAATGGGCTTCTTTCCAGCTGGGAGTAATGAATAGCCCAGGATGCCTGCTTTACTACTCTACTTGCCTCTCTTCCAGAGAGCATGACAGAGAAGAGAGAACTGCTTGGTTCTCTATAGTTCTAGAAAGTTGGATTCACACAGAGCTGTATGTCATCTTCTTTACACTCTTCCTTTCACCAACTCTTCTGTTGTCTTGTTTGGGTGCCAGGAACTTCTGACTGAAAACAGCTGTGGAGCAAGTGGAAAAATAACACCTAAGAATAGCTCCAGCCCTGAAGCACAATGCATATAGATTTTTACTATGAGGCATGCAAGACCAGTGAAGATGATGACTTGCCTGGTATTTTCTATTCAGTCAAGCCCTGCCATATTTAGAAGGAGTGTAGGCCAGGCAGTTCAATCAGAATACCCACATAAGTACTAACAAGGCACTTGGCAGCTCACTAGAGCATCTCAAAAGAGCTTTTCCATCTATTGCAGATGGGCATGGAATATTCATAAATGAACACTGAGGAAATCATCACGGAGGGATTACTATATTCCACCAGGAACAGAGGATGCACAGCTGTTGGATAAGAAACACATATCTCCTGCTACTTGTTTCCAATTGAAGCGTTATTTCCCAAACAAACAAAAAAGTCCAAATAAGTGTTTTTAGGCTTGGCTGTTTCAAGAGGTAGGGCCTAACATAAGAATAATTCTAGTAAAATATTTTCTGTTCTTGAATGATTTGCCTACATTTGTGTGTGTGTGTGTGTGTGTGTGTGTGTGTGTGTGTGTGTGTGTGTGTGGAGTAATTTCATATAGTGCCCCATTGTTTTGGAGTACTGTGGGATATTGTTGTGATCCATCACTACTTGTAACATTGACACCACAGTCATAGAACCCCACCAGGGTCTGCAAAGGTGGGGGCTAATCCACTTGTCAAAGAAGTTTGCTTAAAACCTGAGTCGAGTTCAATAGTACTCATTGTGGAAGTCCACCCACATTGACTAGCTGACAGAAGTGTTCCCCTGTTAGAAGGGGATTTTTATGTCAGGAGGAGTCAATGATCTCCCCAGCATTTTGCAGCTGCTTAGAAGGCATGCTTTCTAATGCATACAATGGTTAGGATCCTATGACAGTGGGCTTTGGGTGATGGGCAAGTAGCTTTAATCCACAGTCTCTGTCAGACAGGCAATATTTCTGGGTCCCTGTGTAATATGCAACCTTGAGATGAGGCAACAACCAATAGCTAATACAATTTCATAGAAGAGTTTTCTGCTTCTGGAGAGACGGCATACCAGAGACATTATCCAGTACAGCATGTCTATTAAAATGTTCTGCATACAGATGGTCTTGGGAGGGCAAAGCCAAAAGAGAAGGAAGATGTTTTGCCCATCTGCTCTCCAGATTAATGTGAGAAGAGTAAATGGCCACACACTGTTCTGAACTGCTGGTGACCAAAAGAAAGATGATATAAGTGAGTAGAAACAGAATTTAGATGGGAACGATGCTGATCCCTCTCTTGTTGCCAGTATGGATGAACCCTGTATGTTGGTCACAGCCAGCTGATGGCCACCAAAATGAAATGCTGAAAGTCCTGTAGCCTTTGTGGGTTCTTCAGTAATCTCTGTGGTTTATTCGTGTTTCTTTCAAGTCCCAACGTCAGCAAGTGCTCACCAGAGGACCTTTACCTAAAGTGGATGGTAAAAGTTTCAATTTTGCTCTCAGAAGGGTGGTTGGAATCACTCCTGGGATCTTCTAGTTGGCAGCTTTAAAAGAGTAAGCACACTCTTGGCCCACTAGGTAACATTGTCCACTGCATGTAAGGGGATAGTAAATAAAAATTTATTGAAAAACAAATGCAAAGGTAAAGGTAAAAGTCACCCTTGCTTGAAAGCCAGTCGTATCTGCCCCTAGGGTTCAGTGTTTATACCTGAGGAGCCAGCGCTGTCTGCGTCTGCAGATGTTTCCATGGACATGTGGCAGGCATGATTAGATATGGAATGCTGTTTACCTTCCCACTGACATGGTCCCTATTTATCTACTTTTAATTTCTTGCTTTCCAACTGCTAGGTTGGCAGGAGCTGGGACAGAGACGGGAACAATGGTGTACTGCTCCAGGTTCCCATCGGATCCTGGGAACCGGTAGCGGAAATTCCCCTAGGCCATGCCCACTTGGCCGGCCACGCACACCTCCCTACCCCAGGCCATGGTGTGGCCAGCCAAGTGGGCATGGCCCATAGAGTTAGCCACACCCACAGAGTTAGCCACACCCAGGGGGTGGTAAATTTTTTTGCAGTGCATCACAGGACGGGAACTAATTCCATTGTGCAGCACTCGTATCTCAAACTGCCGACCTTCCACTCATCAAATTCAGTGTTTTGGGTCATATAATACCTAACTGAAGTTTTTTGGGCAGCCAAAAATTCAAACATACCATTTGCCTCATAAAAGTAGAATATTGAATTTTTAAAAAGCAGATATACTATCTGATACAAAGACTAGACATGTATCTACTATATTGAATCTGTACACACTAGGATGAGCCAGTCAATAACAAATTATTATATGTCATACTCTGATCTGCTTACAGATTTGCAATAGTGAGCTCTAAAATGTTAAGAGGTTATAGTACAGTGATTCAGCTAATTAGGCTCTAAAATAGTCTTATTGTAAAAAGTTGAAATATTACAATAATAAAATAATCTGTTTTCTGCAACTTAATTTTCAGGAATTTGAAATAAATGCTAGAAACAAGAACCGTTGAGAGAATTCATGGGGTGATTCCAAGAGCTCAAGCTAATTGTGAACTGAAGGAAAAAAATAGTCATGGGTTTGCTCTAACAACATCTTTCAACTACTGTATCTGCACAAAAGGTTTAATGGCTTTAGCACATTGGAAAGATGATCTAAAAACCTGCAAACAAATGGTACGCAATGCAAAACAATTTTATAAAATTTATTATATAATAACACCAGGCCAACATAATTTGTTTTAAAAAGAGAAATAAAGAAAAGAGCAAGGGATAATCTGAACCACCACTGATTATGGCTCTAACACATGCAAAATAATTTATGCTGCATGAATCAGGTGCTGCAAAGCTAGGGAGTGACATAACAGAGGACATAGAAAAGCAAGGGAGCTCAAAAAATCTCATTATTTAAACAATGGTTAACTATAAGTTTGTTGTTGTTCAGTTGCACAGTCGATTCTGACCTTTTGTGACCCCATGGACCACCACATGCCAGGCACCCCTATCCTCCACCATCCTCCTCAACCCGCCCAGCTCTGTGGCCCATTGTGTCTACAATACCATCTAGCCATTTCATTTTTGGCCACCCCTTCTTCTTTTGCCCTCCACCTTTCCCAGCATCAAGGCTTTCTCAAGTGAATCCTCTCTTCTCATTTGATATCCAAAGTACTTTAACTTAATCCTCAATATTTGACCTTCCAAGGAGCAGTCGGGGTTGATTTATTTTAAGATCGACCTATTTGTTCTCCTTGCTGTCCAGGGTACTCTCAAAACTTTTCTCCAACACCACATCTCAAAGGCATCTACTCTTCCGCGTTCAGCCTTCCTTATGGTCCAGCTCTCACAACCATACATCACTACCGGAAATACCATTGCTTTGACTATGCCGACTTTTGCTCGCAAGGTGATGTCTCTACTTTTAACTATGTTGCCCAGATTCTAATTCCCAAGAATTAGTCGCCTTTTTATTTCATGGCTGCAGTCTCCATCTCTCTTATAATCCCTCTAGTCCAAGAAGATCCAATGGCCAATTTGGGTGGCCTGAGTTAGTCTGGGGCCTTCTTCTTCTGTGTCTAGACCAGACGTGAAATGGCAAAAGTGAAGGCACCCTTTGGTGAGTTCATTCTGCAGTTCCCTTCACCTGACCTAGCATGAGAAAGATTAGCCGGCACAAGGTGACTGTTGTCCCAGGTATGCCTGATTGTGGTTCAAGAATACCATAATCTTCAAGGAGGCCTGAAGATATTTCACTATAAACTTGCCAACTACAGTTCATTTGGTCTCTTAAACAGAACAGCCACACATAGATCTCGTAGCTTTTAACACAAAGTGTTTTCTGTTCATTCACTGAGGGGGCTGGGGGTGTTCAGCATCTTCCTCCCTCCTGCAGGCCCTTGTGCCTGTCAAAAACTGTTTAAAGTCAGAGAACCTTGTTGGCAGGCTGCTAAGCAGAAGAGCCTAGAAGACATTTCACCCTGGTAATCTGTGATATTGTATTGATGTTGCCTTAAAAAGCTTCAGATTTAGTCTTGCCCCACATGGGAAGACAAGTCTGTGTGGAAATCTCACTGTTCTAGCTGAAGTGTGTGAGAAAGCCAAGGAACTGCTTAACAAACTTCAGACTAGTCTTGCCCCTCATGGGAAGACAAACGTGTGTGGAAATCTCACTGTTTTAGCTGAAATGTGTGAGAAAGCCTAAGCAACTGCTCATTTCATGAGCCATAAGCATCTGGTCACATACACAAAACAGGGCTCAGTGGTTGAGTCACCAGCTCTTAGGGCACCAGTTTAGGTTCCAGGTCTTGCTTGTACTTCTCCAGTCTTCCAGGTAGAGAGACAAATATTAGGAGAAGCAGCACTGAGGGTGGATATGGTTATATTTATTGTGTAAGGTGGCATCCATCTCCAGCCATTTTCAGATAGAGGTAGAGAACAGCTTGACGTGTTTTCATTTCTTGCACCATATGGCAAAATAGACCCAAGTGCATGAATCCATCTCCTCTGTCCCCATCCCCTTCCCCTACTCTTAGCTTTTTAGCATCTCCTAATATTTGTCTCTCTACCTGGAAGACTGGAGAAGTACAAGCAAGACCTGGAACCTAAACTGATGCCCTAAGAGCTGGATGCTAAAAAGCTAAGAGTAGGAGAAAGGGATGGGGACAGAGGAGATGGATTCATGCACTTGGGTCTATTTTGCCATATGGTGCAAGAAATGAAAACACTTCAAGCTGTTCTCTACCTCTATCTGAAAATGGCTGGAGATGGATGCCACCATACACAACAAATATAACCATATCCACCCTCAGTGCTGCTTCTCCTAATATTTGTCTCTCTACCTGGAAGACTTTAGCATCCTGATACTGGGCAAATCACCTGACCCGAAGCAAGGCAGGGAATAGAGCATCAGTTTTGCCACTCATGAGGCTTCCTGTTACACTCGCTCTGGCAGCAGCAGCACAAGGACTGAAAAACTTCCCATCAAACTGTGTCTCTGTGAGAGCACAAAGTCCAGCCCCTGCTCCTGGTCTTTGGTTTTGACACTGAAACATCAGGGAACAGGATGCTACTGTTCTGACAACCCTGCTTAGTGCTGTGCTAGCTTCACAATGGTAATTGAGGTCCTTTAACTAGAAATGAGGTTAGCATACATGTTGACAAACTCTCAGTGGAGATTTATTGAGCCAACTTCTTCATAAGCTTCATTGATCCAAATGGGCCTACTCTAGTTACAAATTACTAAAATCATTTTCAACTATAATCATTTTAATCTATAACTTTATTTAACTATAATCATTTTCAAACCCTGTAGTTTGCATCAATGGAACTTATAGAATTGGAACACTAAATCCCCAGTGCGTCAGTGGTCCTACTCTAGTTGTGTCTTACTATGCTGAGAAACAAGATTTAAATCAAAATGTACTTCAAATTTTCAAAACTAAATTGATCCCAGTGATTTAATAAAAATCCAATGGAGCCTCATTCCAGTTCATCTGAAAGTTGTATAGTCCAATTTTTAAATATAATTTTATGTCAAAGCCCCCCCTCTCCCCAAAAAACAACAACAACTGTGTTTCAAATACCTCCTTGCAACATTAAGCTGGTCTTTTTTACATTTTTACATGGGCTTGGCTTGGGATATTGGCTTCAAATAAATGTAGCACCTTTGGTGTCTAATATAAGGTTCTGTTTTTTTAGCCTTTCACTGCAACTGTTACTAAATCTTGGTGTCACTGGAGGAAGAGATCTGTTAAACCAGCATCATTTGGTGCCAAATAATAGAACAATTTACGAGAAAATTGTGCCCCCAGTAAGAATGCTTTCTACCTAGTCCTCCTTATACACTAGATACGTATAAAGATGAAGTATATCTACAATTTCTAAAATACTGAAAACCTTTTTCTAAAGCATTACCAAATTTACCACATTCAACTTTGGGTTGTTTCAAAAGAATCCTTTGCTAAGGCTGTACATACAGGGGGAGAGAGCAGTAGAAAAACACTAACTTGTCTGTTTCTTTGCTCTTTTCATAGAAATTTGCAGGTGGAGTCTATCATGCCAGTATTATTATCCTTCCCAGCATGCATGGGCTGGGCCACTGGGACAGGGGGATTCATCTTGGTGCACCCTCATCGTTGATGCCCCGGGGCACAAATAATAATTTTATTATTATTTTATCCACCTAGCACACTGCACTTTAGATTAAGCCATTGCTCCATGCTCCCTCCTTCAGCTTGGAGCAATGGTTTATTCTAAAGTGCCTTGCGCTGGGCAGAGCAAGTGATGGGCGGTGATCAAGTGGTTCCTGGGGGCAACCTTCTCCCCCATTCCTTGGTTGCTGCCCTTGTCCCTGTCCAACACCCTCCCATGGTGCACAGCACACCCCTGCTTCACACGGCATTCTTTTGGTTGCTGTGTGTCTTTTCTTTGCAAAGATCAAAACAGTCTGGTGCAACAGAAGGTCCAACCCCCCCCCCCAATTTTTTTGACAGCTCCTCTTACTCAAGTGGTTAAGACACTAAATTCGCTGATTGGAAGGTCAGAGTTCAATTCCCGGGTACTGCAAGATGGAGTGAGCTTCCATCTCTGTCCCAGCTCCTGCCAACCTAGCAGTTCGAAAGCAAGAATTTGCAAGTAGTATCTATACCTATAAGAAGAGGGTTGGGCTGTGCGTGTGCGGAATGCGTGTCCATACACATGCAGCCTATCCTATAATGCACGAGCCACACTTACCTTGACATCGCCATGAGGGTCTGGGGACCGAGAGTGGGTCCAACGCCCCACAAACATGGAAGAAAAAAACTACTATACCCAGCATCCTCTGTGCCATGGCACGCCTCAGCCAATCAGGCTGGAGGACACGAGTGCAGAGCAGGTGGGACAGCTGGCGCGCATGAGGAAAAAACATGGCTGACTCATGCGCCTTTCCCCCTCATCACCTGCTCTCCAGTGGCCCTAAAAAGCAGCCTCCCCACTGCCACCATTTCCGCCGCAGTTGGCTCAGCAAAGTTCACCCAGTAGGTCGGCTGGGGGAGAAGGAGGTGGCAGCCGAGAATCAGCTCAGGCCGAGACTCGCCCCTCCCCCCGGCGCTGGCAGGGAAAGGAGGAATAGAATGCTTCCGCATCCCACCCTTCCCTGCCCCCCTGACGCTGGCAGGGAAAGGGGGAATGGAATGCTTCTACTTCCCACCCTTCCCTGCCTCCCCCTGGTACTGGCAAGGAAAGGGGGAATGGAACAGTTCCACCTCCCACCCTTCCCTGCCTCCCCCCAGTGCTGGCAGGGAAAGAGGAACAGAATACTTCCACTTCCCACCCTTCCCTGCCTCCCCCTGGCACTGGCAAGGAAAGGGGGAATGGAACAGTTCCACCTCCCACCCTTCCCTGCCTCCCCCCAGTGCTGGCAGGGAAAGGGGAACAGAACACTTCCACCTCCCACCCTTCCCTGCCCCCCTGGCACTGGCAGGGAAAGGAACACTTTCACCTCCCACCCTTCCTTGCCTCCCCCCAGTGCTGGCAGGGAAAGGGTGAAGAGACCACTTCCACCTCCCACCCTTCCCTGCCTCCCCCCAGCACCAGCAGGGAAAAGGGGAATGGAACGCTTTCACCTCCCACCCTTCCCTGCCTCCCCTCCGGCACCAGCAGGGAAGGGGAAACAGAATGAATCCACCTCCCCCCTTCCCTGCCTCCCCCCGGGTGCAGGAAGGAAAGGGAGAATGGATCACGTCCACCTCCACCTTCCCTCCCTACGCACATGGGTGCTGCCTCCCCTACTCACCTTCCGCCTCCCCCCCTCTCTATGTGTACTACCCAAAACCACCCAACCACCAACACACAATCAATACCTGCCCGGCAAGGCCGGGCAAAATAGCTAGTAGATAAATAGGGACCACTTTTTGTGAGAAGGTAAATAATGCCCAATCCAGACTGCCTGTCCAAGAGGATACCATGGCAGATGGTATCAAAAGTTGCTGAGAGATCCAGGAGGACAAACAAAGCAGCACTGTCCTCATGGGCCTCTTGGAGGAGGTCATCTAGGAGGGCAACCATGGCTCGTGCTGTACCATGCCTCTCTTCTCAACAATGCCATTTACTAATATTGTGCTGAAGCTTTTAATTATTTTGCTTGCACTAGGATGGATTGTTACTTTATAATTTAATAAATCAAAGTTACAATTCATTAGAGGAAGGAGAAACTACCTCTGTTTTTTTTCTTGTTAAATTACAGTAACACCTCATTAACAAAACAGTCTTAAAACATTCACCGTCAACCTCTCTGATTAAAATTAGCCCTCTCAATTCATTATCAAAATGTTATTTGAAAAATCTACCAATCAATTTTATTGGTTTAACCTTAAAGCCAGCGGCAACTCTGGGTCTGAGCTAACAGTCCCTCAAATTTCTGGGTGGGCTTCACCCTGTTGCTCCAGTCATGATTCACTTATGATTACAAGCCTTACAGTATGAAAGAGTTAATTCCACCTGAGAATCCTCATGCCTTGCCCAAAAGCTTGTTACAAGACAAATGCAAACAGATGCTTCTTCAGGTAGAGAGTCCAGCCAGCTGTTATCTGGGAGAAAACAAAGCCAAGTATTTGCCTTGTTAACAATTTACAGGTTCTGCAGAGCTCTGGAAGCTGAGACACAGGATTACATTACTATCTCAATCACCTCTGGTTTCTGTACAGAGGTAGTAGGAGTACAGTACCTAATAATGAACAATAGCTTCCCCCCAACCTTTCCATACACATTTCAGTGGTCTTTACAAGTGCCCTATAAAAGCAGCCTAATTACTCCCCAGGAGGGCCTAAGATTATCCAGTGAACTTGAAAGTCTAAAATTAAATCTTTATTTTTGTAAAAGTGTAAACATGCTCATGTTGACGTTATCCAGCAACTGGCAGAAGCTAGTCAGAGATTTTGGATTATGTTATATAATATGCCATTATATTGGCACTTAAAATGGCATAGGGCACATGAGAACTCCTAGATCCATGATGGTGAACCTTGGCACTCCAGATGTTCTTGTGCTTCAATTCCCAGAAGCCCAAGCACCATGTGAATCCACATGAATGGGTTTATTGCAATTCATCCAGCCCACACTGCCCTCGTCGCTCCCAGAAGCGGAAGTAAAACGTGCCCGGTAAGATTAGAAAAGCTAGGATATCCATCTTAAATGAACAGAACATATTATCTTTCTATGGTATGGAGGATGTGTTCAGTTTACAGGACAGGTAAATGAAACCTAACAACAAGCACCTCAGAAGCTGCTGAGGAAGAGAGAAGGAGGAAATTAAAAGTAACACACAAAATATGTGAGATACAGACTTGCACAGAAAGCGTTAGAAACCAAAGAGGTCAAAAGTTACAGTTTACCAGATTCACTCAGTGCCAAGAAAAGCCCAAACAAATGGGAACTCCAAGATACCCAATCCTGGGTAAATGAGGGAATGCCCATATATTTCACATAAATAAATTTGTTGAGAATTATTCACACCCATCAATATTTACTCAGCATTAAAAATTATTTCATTAAATAGTGTTTATTCCTGAAATTAGATGCATTAAAAACAAATTGAATGAGATAAAATAAATTAGGCACATTTTATTCATTCAGTCAAATCAGTTGTTGAATTAATCAACACTTATCTAACTTACTTATACTGTACTGTAATGAAAAATGACAGATCCAAAGTACTGATTAAATGTAGGGCAGCCCACTGCCAAGCCATTGCTCCATTGCAACCCTATTTATTGATTTTTTTAAAAAAGAGCTCATACATCATGTCCTTACATGTCATCCAGCAAAACACCAAATGAGCAGAACTGCATTCTCTGAACCAATAAGCTACTTCCCTGCCTCTCCAGCTCCTTTTCTTGAATGCCATTTCCCAGGGAATATCCTGAGAGCCAACACATAATGGGAAGGGTAGTTTTTGAGGTTGTCAGTTTCAGATAACAGGAATCATCAGAGGCTACCCTTCCCATCACACCTTGGTTCCAAGGACTTCCCCAAGGAACCAGTCCGGACACTGAAACCTCTGGATGATTTTAATAAGCCTGAAATCCAGACCAAAGGCCACACTACTGAGGTTCAAATGGTTACAGAAAACTGAGTGCATATGCTCCTTGCATCTTGTATAGCTGTCCAGTTCTGGGTAAAGCATACCAGGGTAAAGCATAAGGGAGAGGATGCCTACCATCACTTTGAATCTCACTGCTGTTGCTTCCCTCAGCTCATATGTGGTATCACAGAAGTCAGTGACAGGGCAATTGAACAATTGTCATGACAACTTAAGGCAGGGAGATGGCAATAGAAAAGAGAAGACAGGGTACCCAGCAGTAGACTCAAGCATCCACCTGGCGGTGGAAAGAGACAATATTGTAACAGAAGGTATGAGAGATAACAAGAAAGGAGAGAGGAGTACAGGTGCTTAAGTGGATTGCCTGGAAGTCTTTAGGTGAGGATTCAGAAAGGATAAAAAAATTATCCTTGCATTCAGTTATCCTACCTTGGTAAAGGTAAAGGTCACCTAAAAAGAGACTAATTCGGTTTTGGAGGAAAAACTAATTTGTGAAGAACCCTTAGAGGCTTCATGCTTAGATCAGGGGTTCTTTAGATGTTATTCTGGCCATGAATTTTTCTTAGTAATGAAGTGGGTGTGATGTCATGTCTGATGTTTTGTCCTTCTGGCACCAGGCAAAAATTATTTATTTGCTCTGGATTTATAATCTTATCCTGGTCTAAGCACTAATTGCTGTCATCTCCTTGCCCCCACCCAGTCCTGGAACAAAGATACAGACACCAGATTTTGGAGTTGAATAAGGGCCACAACTTTATTAATTATTAACTTCTAACCACCCTTTGCTGCAGTGGGGTCTATGTAGTGCAGGTCTTGGGGCAGAGCCTGGGGATTCCACCATATCCCTCCTCCCTCTTTGGGTGAGTCCCAAGCCCCAAGAGACTGCTGTCCAAAGTTAGCCCAGCCCCGACTAGCCAACTTGGGTTAAACTTGACCAATCACCACCACCCAAGCCTCAGGAACTTAGGTGGGCAGTGCCATCAGCTGGACACCAGTGCACCCTTCATCCTGGGACTGAATCTTGGGATCCTAGTACTGCAGATGTTGGACACCCTGGGACCAGCTCCTGAAGTATCCTGGGACCTCACTGATGTTACAATCCTCCCACACTACCCGCCAATTGTGACCTATTTGTACCAACCCCCAATCTTAGCCCATACAGCCCTAATGGGGGGGGGAGAGTTTCCCTTCCCCTCCAGCCCAATAACAAGCCCTCAATTGTGGCCCTCCCACTGAGGGGATTTCCAGGAAGGGGCAGAAAAGATCCCTCACCCAGCAGCTCTGAGCCTTAGCAGGGGTACCCTTGTCCACTTACAGACAATATCTTCCCCTTTATTTGCAATTCTTGGGTGAGTGACAAGATATTTCTCCTACTTCTTGGTCCATCAATCAAAATTAAGCCATAGTTCAGATCACTAATGAAGTCAATGCATGAGAGGAAATTTGGTGAGACATAACCTTGTCCTCTGGGGGAAACTCCATGATAGGGGTTCAGTGTATCTGTAGCCCAGCTTCAGGTGAGTGAAACTCTGTGAGAGGTTTCACCACTGACTATTTGTGCTTACAAACCAGCCAGATCAAGTAGGACATGCAGTCCGAATTGACTTAAAGGTAGTGATGCCAATGAAAACTTCCTCCCATCAGCTTAGCTCTATAAGAACAAAGACATCCTTTCAGGGTACAATCAGATTTATTTAAAGCACAGTTGATAAGTCGCAGAAGATTAAAACAAAGGAACATGGTTGCTGATCACATTCCATATTAAGACAATAAAAGCATTACTAGCTGTTTGCCTGGCCTAGCCTGGCCTATAACACAATGGCTACATTTTGCTAGCTTTTACTCACAAGCTCCCATCAATGGCTAGCGATCCAAAAACATGGTGAAGATATTCTCTTCTTTTCTTCTTCCCATATTCTAATATATCAAAACACATTTTTCACACTCATCCCTCCTCCTGAATGGTTTCACCCAATCACAGCACAGCATACAATGTTCATCATCTTAGTCCAGTTCTCACAGTCTTCAGCCTGTTTACTGAATATGGCTACAGCACCTGCCTTGAAGGCCACATTCCTCAGCTCTGCCCTGGTAATCAAGAACTCAAAGACTACTTTACTTTGTAAATACAAAGCCCCTCCCCCCCCACACACACACAAACCACAATTTCCTTACAGTAGCAGAAGTGGAGAATGCATTATATTGCTAGTGTCAAAATAACATTCAACAGCCAGGTCAGTCAACATCTATACACGGTTCTTGAATGCAAATTGCTGTCTTATCCTTTATCTCAGGTAACAACATATTTTTGGCCAGCCATCTAGCCCTTTGTTTCATAAACAGTGCTGCTTCTACTTCAAGTGTCATATCCATTGCAGGTGCACCCCCCAATAAAGGACTCAGACACTGATGAAAGTGGATAACGGCATTGGGCCACATTTATTGATTCATGCCCTAGTCCAAATTATAAATTTTTATTGGTAATTGACCAATCATAATTCTTAAGGCAAGCAGGCCGAAGTAACACTGGTAAGGTACCACCCAAAATTGCCAACGACAATTGTTACAATGTATCTATTTGTATCAATTTGTTTGTTGACAACAAACAAATTGTTGACCGTAGTCAATATCTAACTAATGACCCCACCCTCTGACGCGTATCCGTAAAATCACGGGGTGATGCATGCTGTCTAGCTGTAGCCATCACCCCGTCGCCTAGTTCGTCGTTGACCGGACAACGTTTAACCAACTTATGCCTGTCTAGTGTTGTCCAGTCAATTGCGAACCTGCCGGATACCTGTGGGTCATAAATGTTTACCTTACCAGTGCTACCCGCCCATGTGACCAAAGTCAACAGCAGCAACAGAAACCCCTATATCAAACCATAGCAACAGTGTGGGATGGGCAAAAAAGCCAGGACCCGAGAGCCAATATGGGTCCCAGCCAAAAATTCCCACCCGGCCCCGAAGCGACCAAAATATCACACTGTTAACTACGGAGGGGGTGGAGGGGAAAAACTTCTCCGCTCCGTCGCTTCGCAAAATGGCAGCGCGGCTGCCTTGTGGCCACCCCTTTTATAAGGGAGCTGGCCATGCCCCCTAACTACCCGGATGCCTTCGTCCGGGGGGGGCGCAAAGAGCGCGGCGGCCATTTTGGCGCCGCGCTTGCATTGCAGGCACACCCCCCAATAAAGGACTCAGACACTGATGAAAGTGGATAACGGCATTGGGCCACATTTATTGATTCATGCCCTAGTCCGAATTATAAATTTCTATTGGTAATTGACCAATCATAATTCTTAAGGCAAGCAGGCCGAAGTAACACTGGTAAGGTACCACCCAAAATTGCCAACGGCAATTGTTACAATGTATCTATTTGTATCAATTTGTTTGTTGACAACAAACAAATTGTTGACCGTAGTCAATATCTAACTAATGACCCCACCCTCTGACGCGTATCCGTAAAATCACGGGGTGATGCATGCTGTCTAGCTGTAGCCATCACCCCGTCGCCTAGTTCGTCGTTGACCGGACAACGTTTAACCAACTTATGCCTGTCTAGTGTTGTCCAGTCAATTGCGAACCTGCCGGATACCTGTGGGTCATAAATGTTTACCTTACCAGTGCTACCTGCCACACGGAGGGGCTTCAAAGAAGGCCCGACGCCCCCCCCCCCCAGACCGTCAGCTCGGTCAACAGGCCTGCTCGCCAATCACCCAACAGGAGGTCCATACCTCCTCGCGACAGATGGACCCCATCCCCTGCATAAAGGTCATAATTTTGTAGACTAATGGCGGGGTGACGACTGACCCGCCCCCAAGCCCTGTCGACAAGGAACCGCGCCACCGCCCTATTTACCATGCGTCTAGCGCGGTCAAGGGCCAGGAGGTCGAAACCTCCTCTATACGCATGGCGCGGAACCATGTCCGACCAAACAAGGGTTGTGGCGGGCCATACGTAATGCAGGTAGGCAAGGTCGCCACAAATCGCATGCTTCAGCGATAAGCCGGTGACCTGGCCCAAATCATTGCCCCCAAGGTGTATGATCAGAATGTCAGGCGGGTCAGCATTCTGGCCTGAAAAAAGGAAGGGCAACAGCTCCCGCCATAACATCCCGGGCTTACCATGCCATGTGAGACTTGCGTATGCACCCAGTCCCAGTCGGGGTCCCCACTCTGTCGCCGCAGCGTAACGCGCTGCCCTGTGCACGTAGCTATGGCCCACCAGCCATACTGTCACCGGTGTAATACGACACCCAGGGTCTGTAAGGAAAACGAGGAAGAGAAAGGTACGGTGACTTAACTGGTACTCACGGCGGAAGTGGGCGCACATAAAACTGAAAACATTGCGAACCCCACCTTCCCATGCTGCGTATGTCAGCCCCGGAGTACCCAAAAGCAGCTGCAGTGGACGCCGCCCCTATCCTGAAGGAATGGGTGCCATAACGGGCCCCCGGGAGGCCGACACTGGCCAGCGCTTTGCCTGTCACCTTCCAAAATTGAAATTTAGTAAGGGGAGACCCATCTTGGTGACAGAAAAACGGGCCATGGTGCGTGCCACGCAGTGCAAGAAACTCCTGTAGGGCACCAACCGGACAGATGTCTGCCAAAGAACACCGTAGCAGTCTTACACCACTGCCTACGCCATGCTGATCTGTCTTAGAGGAGCGTATCCTCAACTGAGCCCAGTCTTTGGCAACATATACATCTTCGAGTTCCAGTGCCCTACGACTTGCATCCGCCTTAGACAGCATCACAAGCTCGCTGATGCGGAGCGCTCCAAAAAATGCCACCATTGTGGCTGCATGAAATAGGGCTGCCTCATATCTATCAAAACAGAGGCCAGGCCAGCCCCGGCCCAATTGGGTAAGAACCCCTGGGGAAATCGGGTGGCGGTCGTCCGGGCAACGCCCACGCTCCCGCACCCACCCCTCCAAAACACGTCTCACACGGAAGTCAGTGGTACTGTCCACATGACCTCCCACATTGGCCATAAAAGCCAACGCTGACAGCCTAGATGCTATGGTGCGAGGTGCAAGGCCCTGAGCATGCAGGTAAACCATGAACTGCAGTACATGGGTTACCGGGATCGGCCAGGTTCCTGGCAGCCGGAATTGGGTACAGAATGCTCTGAAAGAATTAAATGCGTGGTGATACGCCTTACGCGTGCGTGGCGCTAGTGACAAGCCAATCGCCCGGTTCACCTCTCCTTGCCAATGGTCCATATCTCGTCCGGGAGTGGCGAGGGAAATTCCTCCGCATCCGGGGCCAAGGCACGGAACCGGGAGATCTGCAGGCGGGACAAAGCGTCAGCAATATCATTATTGACCCCCGGGACATGCCTGGCCCTGAAGAGGACATTGAGGCGCAGGCTGCGCAACACAAACTGGCGCACTAGGTCCATGACCCTGGGCGATTTGGAAGTCTGTGAATTGACAATGTGAACAACGGCCGCATTGTCACACCAGAAATGTACAACCGAGTTGGCCCACTCCTTGCCCCATAGCATCAAAGCACCCAGGATAGGGAAAAATTCCAGATACGTGAGATCACGCAGGCGACCCGTGCCTGCCCAGGCCGGTTGCCACCCACCATAGGCCCACTTCCCATTGAAGTACATCCCATAACCCAGGGATCCCGAGGCATCGGACTGAATCTGAAAGCGAGGGGAAGCCAGGAGGTCAGACCTCCAAAATGACACCCCATTGAACCCCCTCAGGAACTGGAGCCAGACAAGCATGTCTGCCCTGATACCCCGGGGAAGCCTAACCCTATGGTGGGGCCTGGATAATCCTGCCATGGCGTCGCACAAGCGCCGAGCAAATGCCCTGCCCGGTGCGACGACCCTGCAAGCGAAATTGAGGTGACCATGTAGCACCTGCAGTTCCTTCAATGATGCCTTGCGCTTGGCCAGCAAGTCCGAGATAAGGGCCACTATCCTTGACACCTTATCCCGCAGTAACCTAGAAGCCTGCGCTACCGTGTCAATCTCCACCTCCAGGAAGACTAGCTGGGTAGATGGGCCCTCGGTCTTTTCGGGCGCTAAAGGGACACCGAGTTCCTCCATTAGCGTCTGAAATGTGTTGAGGAGACGTGTACACGTGTCCCAGCCCTGTTCACCCCCGAATAGAAAGTCATCCAGGTAATGGGCTACAGACCGGGACCCTGACCTGCGGACGAAAGCCCACTCTAGGAAGGTGCTGAAACGCTCGATAGCCGAGCATGATATGGAACATCCAAAAGGCATGGCCTTATCAAAGTAATATTCACCCCGGAACTTGAAACCCAGCAATTCAAAGTCGCCCGGGTGCACCGGCAAGAGGCAAAACGCCGACTTAATGTCGCACTTAGCCAACAGCGCACCCGGGCCACATGAGCGCACCATGCGCAGCGCATGGTCAAAAGATGTATACCTGACTGAGCAAAGGTCATCAGGGATAGCATCATTGACCGATCGGCCGGCTGGGTAGGACAAGTGATGAATAAGGCGAAACTCGCCCGGTGACTTTTTGGGCACCAAGCCCAAGGGCGATACCTTAAGATTGGGAAACGGGGGTGAAGGGAAAGGTCCAGCGACCCTGCCCGCATCAACCTCCTTATTAATGCTGGCAGCAGCCACCTCCTCCCTCCCCCTAAGGGACAAAAGGTTGGGGGCATCCTGAGGGGACCTATCACCCATGAAAGGGATACGGAACCCCTGTCTAAAACCCTGCAGGAGGTAATCCGCATCCTCCCCCCTCGGGTACAATGCGAGCCAACGCTCCAACATGTCCACATCAATTGGGGAGGGAGCCTTTTGGTGAACCAGCTCCATCTGCAGCAGTCTTGCCAGCCCCCTGTCCGCCCCTCCCTCTGCCCCGCATCCCTCCAGGCCTGGGACAGGCGGAGGCCGCATGGGGGCCAGCACAGGAGGGACACTCATGCCTGTACTTGCAATTCTTCCTATTGCAGGAACCATTGGACGAGAAAGTCCAGCACAGCAGGCGGGCTGGAACCCCCTGCCCCGCCACCTGGTGGGGTACCTGTGCTGGGGCCGCTCGCTGGACCGCATGTCCACAATGGTATCTCTCCCTGGGCGCGGGGCGCGTGGGAGTCATGTACAGAAGCCAA
Organism: Bradypodion ventrale; assembly: GCA_035047345.1. Lineage (NCBI taxonomy): Eukaryota > Metazoa > Chordata > Lepidosauria > Squamata > Chamaeleonidae > Bradypodion > Bradypodion ventrale. The sequence continues at coordinate 51,119,040 of JAWDJE010000006.1, forward strand.
AGCCTCTGGCAGGGCTCGTCCCACCTCATCTCGGGGTGCAGGGGAATCCGCATACGGAATTCCTCGTCATAAGCCAACCACGACGGGCCCGGGAAGTCGACCATCGCCCGATAGATGTTGTCCAAATACTGGACCATCGGAATTGCCAAATCCGGCCGGGCCCTAAGGTAGACCGCCATGTATATGAGGTAGGCCGGCAACCAGTTGGCCCACGTACGTGGAGGCTTGCGACGACGTGCCTGCTCCTTATCCTTCTCGTCTTGCCCCTCCCTCTCCTCCTTGGTGGGCTCTCTGTTAAGGAGGGAGAAGATATCCACATACTCCCCCCGCCAGATCTTCTCTTTGGTGGTCTGGGCCAAATGGTCCCCTAATGGCAAGGAATACCCCGCTGTCAGCAAAGCCGACACAGGTACAGTAGAAACTGCGGGCATCTGGAAAGGGGCCTGGACTAACCCGGTCACCCCCGAAACATTCCCAACTGGGTAAGAAACACCCCCAACCATGGGGCCCTGGGTGATAGTTGACGTCACCGGGTGGGGCGTCAGCGACTGGACTGCCGCGCCACCCATGCGAGGCCAAGGCCATTGAAAAGCCCCCCCCAGCGTGGCCACATGTGTAGGTGCACTAGTTTGGACCGCATACTCACATGCTGCACCCCCATGGGCCGCCCCCACCGGGGGTTCCGGCCCATTGGGGGCGTCGGAGCTCACGACCGCCGTAGAGCTTGTTGACGGGGCTTGACCCGCACCGGCCTGTTGGTTGGGGAGCTGCGAGGCAGTGGCCGACGGGCCATGACCCTAAACCCGGGCCCGGTAGGGCTGAGGGAGCACCCTGCCAGGGAAGGGGACCACACCACCCCCCTAGGCTGGAAGCCCCCGGAGCGAGCTGCGCCCCGATGGAGGAAGGCCCAGCGGAATGGGCCACGCCAGAAGCGGTGGCCACCACTTGTGTGCCGAGGGCCGCGGCCCCTACTGGGCCCGTGCGCGGGCCCCCAGCCTCCGGCCAAGGGGGAATTAACCCCATCCCACCGGTCCCGGTGGGTTCAGGCAGAGGAGGCTGCTGGGGAGGCGCAACCGCGGTCCTCCGACCCGGATTGCGCCTCCGTACTGCCCGAGCCGCGCTCGCAGCCGCCTTCTTCTTCGAGGGCATTGCAGCTAACCGATGGGAAGCCGAAAATGAGAAAAATCAGCAGCCAAGAGGCTTCCCGGTGAAGGGTAAAAGCGACGGAGGTAAGAGGGGAAAAACTTCTCCGCTCCGTCGCTTCGCAAAATGGCAGTGCGGCTGCCTCGTGGCCACCCCTTTTATAAGGGAGCTGGCCACGCCCCCTAACTACCCGGATGCCTTCATCCGGTGGGGGGGGGCCGCAAAGAGCGCGGCGGCCATTTTGAATATTGGCTAACAGTTCTTCCGAGGACATTACACACCAGTCTCCCAGGTACTTTAGCCATGAAGTCCATCTACACCCAAGGCCTCCATAATTGTTGCTAAGTATTAATATTTCCAATGTTACATTTTCCTTTGGGGAAAAATGTCAGTTTTTAGAAACTCATTGTAATGGAATGGTAACAAAAACAAAACACAGATAATGGTAACTAGGATGGGACATGGTGGGCTTTGATCCAGGTGCTGAAATTTAGAGGGTAAATGATTTTGCTGTTAGGAGTGGGAATATAAACTTGCCTTTTGCTTTTTGCTGATGGAAGGGCATGACCCGCTTGTGCCAAGCCTGTTAGCCACTTGCAGCCACTTGTCCAATGGGCACAAAAATACACACACAAAAAAGGGTTCAGTATGGAGACCAACATGCCTATCAAGCGCTCACACACACATGTGTTTCTCACCATTCCTCTATCTTCTCCCTACATATACCAATCTTACAATATCCAAGTTTAACCAACAGGGTAACAAAGCCCTGCACCAAAATTGCTAGTTACACTTCATACAATACAAGTTCAATTGAACAACTGAATTGATTGCATGATTAGCCAAGCTAAAATTTATCATTTCAGCAGACTATTCCAGGGAAGTATATTGTTCTGTCACTTGGGTCTTCATCAGCGGTGGAATTCATTTTTTAAAAATTACATACTCTGTGGGCATGGTATGGTGGGCGTGGCCAGGGGAAAGCCCTGCATTGCACCCGAATTAGAACTATTTTATTTCAAAACTTGGATGGGCAGGGCCAGCCAGAATTTCTGCTACCGGTTCTGGCAAAACTGGTGCAAACCTGCTGAAGCCCACCACTGGTCTTCATTCACATTAAGCTTCATATATACTGTCTCTATGATTTTTCTTAAGAAAAACAAGCTAGTGAGTTAAAATCTGTTAAAATATTTATAAGTGTCCAGTCAAAACAATTTCCAAGCAAAATTTTGAATTTGTCCCAATATATCATTTAAATGACATGTACAAGGCAAAGTCTTACATGCAATCTCATTGTCTTACTCCCATATCCAGCTCCACAAGACTGATGCCTAAGTGCACTTTATTGATGTTTTCCCTAAGCAAATATCTCAGTTCAACTACTTTTTGCCCATGCAAAAAATAAAAATCAGACATTTACAAGGCATGTACGTGGAAAACAAACACTAAACAAACTCTCCATTGATTAAAGGTAGTGAGATTTTTTTTCTATATACTGTACCAGAAAACTCACTTCAATAAAGATGGAATATAAATTTTAAAATAAATTAATATTCTTTAGGTTTTTTGTCATAGTTTCCGGAAAGAATGAATTAGAAACATTTAAAGTATACACAAAGCTGCTGCTGCTGCTGTTGGCAGTGTCATCATCGTCATCATCATCATCATCATCATCATCATCATCATCATCAGCAGCAGCAGCAGCAGCAGCAGCAGCAGCAGCAGCAGCAAACATGTACATGGCCCACCAGACCAAGTCCTAGACCTAAGAGTCACTGATAATGTGGCTGGTACCTAGTAACCTTTTGGGGTTACTCCCAGCACTCCTATCACTACTGTTATCACTGTTGCCCTTTCTCCCAGAGATGTTGTACCTCAGTTCTCAGATCCTGATATGTCATGATCTTTTCAATCTCTTTTTCTTCCACTCAACTGTCACCTGCAATCACCATATCAATCAGGTTAACCAAATTTTCTCAGCCATAGTAATGTCTGGAGTGTTGCGTTCAAGCCTCTTATCAGGTTGGATCTTAGAGCCCTACAAGGTCTTAACTGTCTTATCCTCATTCTCAACCACTTTTTCAGATATGTGTTCTCTGTACTTCCCTAGAAACTTCATTCAACATCTTCTCACTACTTCTTGTTGTTGTTCAGTCGCACAGTCAGTTCCGGCCCTTCACAACTCCAGGGACCACCGCACGCCAGGCACCCCTATCCTCCAACATCCTCCTCAACCTGTCCAGCTTTGTGCCCATTGCGTCAACAATACTGTCTAGCCATCTCATTCTCTGCTGCCCCCTTCTTCTTTTGCCCTCCACATTTCCCAGCATCAAGTCTTTCTCAATGAATCCTCTCTTCTCATTTGATGTCCAAAGTACTGTAGCTTCATCTTTACCATTTGTCCTTCTAAGGAGCAGCCAGGGTTGATTTCTTCTAAGATTGACCTATTTGTTCTCCTCGCTTTCCAGGTTACTCTCAAAACTCTCCTCCAGCACCACATCTTCTGCGCTCAGCTTTCCTTCTGGTCCAGCTCTCACAACCATACATCACTACCGGACTTTTGTTTGCAAGGTGATGTCTCTACTTTTAACTATGTTGCCCAAATTTCTCATTGCTTGCTTCCCAAGAATTAGTCGCCTTTTTATTTAATGGCTGCAATCTCCATCTGCAGTGACCTTTGATCCTAAGAATGTAAAATCTGTCACTGCTTCTACTTCTTCCACATCTATTTTCCATGAGCTGATAGGGCCTGTTGCAATTATCTTGGTTTTCTTGATGTTGAGTCTCAAGCCAGCTTTTGCACTCTCCTCCTTCAACCTAAGCAAGAGCTTCTTTAGGTCTTCTTCACTTTCTGCCATTAGGGTAGTATCATCTGCATATCTCAAATTGTTGATGTTTCTCCCAGTGATTTTAATTCCAACTTTTGATTCATCCAGCCCCTCATTGCACATTATGTGCTCTGTGGATAAGTTAAATAAGGTGGGTGACAAAATGCAGCCTTATCTTACTCCTTTTTCTATTCCAAACCTCTCCGTCATTCCATATCCTGTCCTAACTGTTGCTTCTTGACTAATGTACAGATTTCTCATGAGACTTATATGGTGTTCTGGTATTCCCATCTCTTTAATTACTTGCCACAGTTTACTGTCTTACTACTGCTATAAATCTATTAATAATTTTCTCTCTTCTACTGTTTGTTTCACTTGCAGCAATCTTTATCCTCCATCCTCCTGTGGCAGAAATAATCTATCCACTTTCCAAGTGAAGAGCATGACTTGCAGTCATCAACTTCCTTTTCCTTTGTTCCAAAGCATTCAGCTGAATCACCATCCAATCTACAATACCTGCAATATATCTTATCTTTTATTTTTATCAAAGGTGTACAAGATCAGCCAGATTTTGGGACTGTTGTTGTTGTTTCTGCTGCTGCTGTTATTTGTTGTTGTTGACCAATAGCAACAATGATTAATTATGTTCAGAATTGCAGCTTTCACCTTGTGCAGAGTGTCCAGATAGACTGAAATAATTTGAAACTGGTTTCTATGTACAGTAGTACCTCGGACAATGATTTTAATCCGTTCCACGGGGCTCGTTGTTGTACAAAAAAAAATTGCTATATGATGCATGTATCATATAGTGATTTTTCCTATGGGATGCATCGTACAACAAATATCTCTAGGGGGAAAATCGTGCAACAACAAAAAAATCATTGTATGATTTTTCCCATAGAGATGTATTGCATCATATAACAATTTTAGTTGTTATACAGGGCACAATGTTTTTTCCCAAATCCTCATTGTTGTATGATTTAATTGCTGTACGAGGCATTCATTATACAAGATTCTACTGTACAGTGGTACCTCGCTTAAAAAACATAATGCGTTCCACAAGATTGTTCTTTAAGCGAGTCTGCTCTTTAAGCGAAACACCATTGTAAGTGACCAATTGTGATTTCTGGCATGGAGGATTGTGAACCCCGATTTAGTTGTTAAGTGAGTTTTTGGTTGGTTTTAGTTGTTAAGCAAGGCAACCATTCAGAGAAAATTCTGCTCTTTAAGCGAGTTAGTCTCTAAGTGAGGCATTCTTTATGTGAGGTTTTACTGTATTGCTACTCCTGATGTCTGATTTAGGTCCATTAACTCTTTTGTCCTGTTTGTTCTATATAGAGTGCAGAAGGTCAGTCTATATACATTTACAACAATGGGAAATGCCTTTGTTTGCACATGAATTTCCCCAAACCTCAGAATTAAATGAGCTAACTGTGCCTTTCAATATATCTTAACTATCTTTAATGCATTTTTCTGCCACCTTTCCCTCTCTTATAGCATTAGTCAATTCACTCAAAAAGGAGTGGCTCTTGTGACTTGTAACAGTTTTCTTCTGAAATTTTATAAACTCATGTTCTGTTTCCCAAAACATTTTTGAGGGTTAAATTACTGCATTCAATATGCCAGCAGATTTGGAAAACAAAACAGTGGCCACAGGTTTGGAAAAGATCAGTATACGTTCCAATCCCAAAAAAGGGCAATGCCAAAGAATGTTCAAATTATCGAACAATTGCATCCCATACGCCAGCAAGGTGGTGCTCAAGATAATACAGGATAGACTTCAGCAGCATGTGGAGAGAGAATTACCAGAGGTGCGGGCTGGTTTCAGAAGAGGGGTTTCAGAAGAGGGGACTACAGACCACATTGCCAACATACGTTGGATCATGGAGAAAACAAAGGAATACCAGAAACAAGTTTACTTTCGTTTTATTGACTACATTAAGGCATTTGACTGTGTCGACCACAACAAGATGTGGCAAGTAATTAAAGAGATGGGAATACCAGAGCACCTCATATGCCTCCTGAGAAATCTGTACATGAATCAAGAAGCAACAGTTAGGACAGAACACGGAATGACAGAGTGGTTTGGAATAGGAAAAGGAGTAGACAATGCTGCATTTTGTCACCCTGCTTATTCAACTTTTACACATAGCACATAATGCGCAATGCAGGGATGGAGGATTCACAATATGGGATTAAAATTGCTGGGAGAAACATCAACAATCTGAGATATGCAGATGATACCACCCTAATGGCAGAAAGTGAGGAAGACCTAAAGAATCTCTTGATTGGGCTGAAGGAGGAGAGTGCAAAAGCTGGCTTGAGACTCAATATCAAGAAAACCAAGATAATGGCAACAGATCCGATCAGTTCATGGAAAATAGATGGGGAAGAAGTAGAAGCAGTGACAGATTTTACATTCTTAGGATCAAAGATCACTGCAGATGGGGACTGCAGCCATGAAATAAAAAGGCGACTGATTCTTGGGAGACAAGCTATGAGAAACCTGGGGAACATAGTGAAAAGCAGAGACATCACACTGCAAACAAAAATTAGAATAGTCAAAGCAATGGTATTCCCAGTGGTAATGTATGGATGCAAGAGCTGGACAATTAGGAAAGCTGAACGCAGAAGAATAGATGCCTTTGAAATGTGGTGTTGGAGGAGAGTTTTGAGAGTACCCTGCCTGGACAGTGAGGAGAACAAATAGGTCAATCTTAAAAGAAATCAACCCTGACTGCTCATTGGAAGGTCAAATAGTAAAGATGAAGCTAAAGTACTTTGGACATCAAATGAGAAGAGAGGATTCACTTGAGAAAGCCTTGATGCTGGGGAAGAAGGAGGGCAAAAGAAGAAGGAGACAGCCAAATATGAGATGGCTGGATGGTATTGTAGACACAATGGGCACGGGGCTGTGTGGACTGAGGAGGATGGTGGAGGACAGGGGTGCCTAGAGAGCAATGGTCCATGGGGTCGCAAAGAGTCGGAGCCGACTGTGCGACTGAACAACAACAAAATTCCCAAGTATGACTAAGTCAGGATCCAAGCCATAGTAACCACAATCAGCCAAGCATTTGAACCATGGGGCATTTCCCCCCTACTCTTTAGTATCACACACTATAACAACAACAATTAAGTAAACATTATAAATCCTTTATTATGTTAAAGGAACACAGAACTGGGCGTGCTGGGGGTGGTGGTGGAGGACAGAGGCGCCTGGAGAACAATGGTCCATAGGGATAGCAAAGGGTCGGAATCGACTGTGCGACTGAACAACAAAAATTCCTTGCAAGGACTGAACAAAAGTTTTAGCTTTCTGCTTGTTTACAGAGATGCAGTGCAATGTAGTATCTGTGCTCTTTCACAACATTTCACAAATATGGGCTTGAATTTGTCCAGCAATGAAATGCAAAAGCACTAGTAGGCTAGGCTGGAGTGGCAAGTCCCAGTTTTGCCAGGCAGCTGCCACAGTCCTCATGTCTAATAAGGACAAACAGTGTCTTCTGCTGCTGTCATCTTTCTCCAGCTCATACTGAAGCTTGGTCTTCTGGCAGAACTGAGCTCCCTCTGCATTCTCTGCTGTACAGAAAAGGAAACACCCCACCCATCTGCATGGTTGAGAAGCTAACACTGGTGGTTAGGACTCCGGCTTGTTTGCTCACTTGCTCTCTCAGAGGCAACCACTGTTGCTGCTAGCCACTTTGACCACTTAATTCCCACTGAGAGGTAGGGAACCCGTAGCTTGATAGATATTGTTGGACTTCATTTCATGTTAACTCCAGCTGTAGTGCACGCCTGCGTTTCTCATACAGCAGACTTGCCAGGCCCCACCGGAAATATAATTTCAGATCCAAAAAATGTCCAGCAAAAGCTTATGACAAAGAATAGGATGCCTGGTGTTAAAAGAAATGAAAAATGTCAGTAATACATAAGGCACATCTAAAGTCCTCTCTAGCCAATGGGATTTATCTCCACACTCACACACAGAGATTTAATTTGTAATCTTGATGGGAAGCTGGCCCGCTTACAGATTTCTGCTAAGCAACCAGTGGTCAGAGAACCATGCATCCAGAGAGGTTTGAGAGCTGGTGTTTCTCAGCCAGCAGTCCCACATGCCACTTAATGTCACCTTTGAAACTTAGGGAGATTTCAAAAGCAGTTTGTCAGATTGGCAGACTTAAATTGCCTCTTTCATTCTAGGCCCTGCCCTCATGTTCCTCTGCTCTTAAAACCTGTACAATTGGCTGTGGAATTGCAGTCCATGAGAACATTTGGTATCTGTTCCACTGAAAGCAATGTTTGAATTGCAGACAATCTATAGAGATGCCCAAATAGCCTGACTCTGCAAGAGAACTAATTGATGTTTGGGTTTGATGTGAATGAAACATGGTCTTTGTGCGTGCATGTAATGCTGGACAGCACTAAAGGCTCAGAGAATTGTTTCTTTCAGAGTTTTTTTTTTTAAATATGTAAACATGGAACTGCACTCTCTTACAATTGCTCCTTTTCATGTGCATAAAAATACTGTGATGAATACTTAGCTGTCAAAAACTTGTTTGTGGTTATGTTCCTTGTTATAACATGATTCTTATAAATGGATTGCATTTTAAATCATTCGTATTTCCTCTTGTTACTGTCCCTCCAAGCAATTTTAATTTGTGAATGAAGGCATGTAAACTGTAGCACTGTCAGAGCTTATTAGCTTCACGGCATGTTCTGAGAAACAAGTTAGTGTCTGGAAATGTAGCAAATTTATACGTTCATTTATTTATTTCTGAATTTTAATTGGAGGATGGAAAAGGGTGTCAACAGTCTTTAGTGATTCACATTTTAACAGCCAGATTTATACTTTATTAATTTCAATCTTATAAAATTTTCATTACCTCTTTCCACAGGAGTCCGGGAGGAACTAAAATTTATTTATTGTTTCTAGGTAGAACATCATTAAATATTTGTTATCTCCTAGGGTTGGCTGAGAAGTGGGATTATAATTTTCCACATGAATTCTCACTAAATTGGAGGGGAAAGCATCAAAAATGTTGACCAAGCAAACTAAATTGGGATGAATATAAGACAGTGGTAGAGCTATACTTTCTTAAAGAATTTTGTACATATTCCAGCTTTTTCTGCCTTACTATTTAACGCCCTACTTCCTGATATTAATTACAGTATTATTAGTATGATAAATGTATATATTGTTCCCCACCATATTATTTAGGAATCTCATCTTATATAAAATCTTTTGTATTGTAATTGATTCTTCCTCTTTAAGTGCCATATCTGATTCTGAATATTGACTATGCTTATGGTGATCAGCCATGAAGATTGTCCTGGGAACCATATACTTCAGCAGCCTTCCATTTGTCTTCTGCATCACAGTGTGACACTCGGACCACTGATCCAGTTCCACGAGTGACTTTCTGGTCCCTTTTTTTGTATTTGATACACTCTGGAAACTATTCTGTTTTTCTGAAGAAAGTTAAAATGATTTAAACAGTGGCACACCTGATTTTTAAATGATGTGCAATTGGTCTTTTATCTTAGTGATTTTGGATTTTGTCTACAGATATCAGGTGCAGTTAGTTCCAGTCTACTCAGTTCTAGATATAATTCCCCAAGAAAAGAGGTTTCCACAGCAAGTTAAAATATTGTGATTGGATTAAGCCTTTAGATCATTCTACTATATGTAAGGATAACACAGCCACATTATCCCACTACCATAGGACTCGTTTCACCTGACAGAGACCTGCACCCATTCAGGAAGCCCACATAAAGCTTTTGTCCTTCTTCAGAGTGGTTCTGCTCCAGGCTAGAGAAATCTATGATAGGTTCCAATCACTGACTGTTTATGCTTACAAACCAGCCAGATGAGGTGGGGCATGTAATATGCATCTTAGTTAGCAATAGGTAGCATTGTCAATAAAAAAAAACTGGAATACTTTCACTAACCCAGCTCTAATTTACAAAAACCTATGTCTTCTGTATCAAGGTAGCTTTTATTTAAAAGAAAAATAGCTTCAATGTTCAGAATTACTAAAAAGCAGATACAAAAATAAAAAGGAACATTTTTACTTTTCCCTGAATAAAACAAGGAAGGCATATCTATATTTTCTGGCCTAGCCTGGAACACATTAAGATTACATCCTTTTACTGTTTACTCACAAGCAGTGGTGGACTCAACATTTTTTTACTATCACACTGTGGCCGTGGTATGGTGAGTGTGGCCAGGGGAAAAGTCCTTTATTTCAAAACTTGGATGGGCGGGGCCAGCCAGAATTTCTGCTACCGGTTCTGGTGAACTGGTGCAAACCTGCTGATTCCCACCACTGCTCACAAGTAAGCATAGCATGCTCCTTTATCCTCCTGATAAGCACATGCAACACATAGTAATAAACATGGCACTTCATATTCATATTCCAATATAACAAAACCCCTTTTTTCATCTCTCGTTCCACCCCTTCCTGGATATTAACTGATAAAATCACAGCATACAATGTCTTTATTGACATCTTCCAGGTATTTGAAGAGTGTTATCAGATCCCCTCTCAATCTCCTTTTCTCAGGGCTAAACATATGCATAAAATCACCCCTTTTCTAACCAAGGAGTAATGTATAAGTGAGGCATATATACTTTCCGAAGATAAAATTATCATGCAAAACAGGAACAGTTGAAGAAATCCATGTGGCAGTAGCCAGAGAGGATCATGGGAGCCTTTTAAATCCTCTGCGCACCCTTGCTGGGAGTTCCTCTTCCACATGCAGCTGCCTGAACCAGAGGTCGCATCTTGCCTTCCTACAAACTGGGGCTCCCAGTCACTGTTCACGGTGGTGACTCTAGCTTCTTCCTTTAAAGCAAGGGAGTCTGAAAGATGTGGTAAAATATGCATGGTGATTCAAAGGCAGACCATTAAGTTACTTACATGCCAGCCCTTTACCCCAGCAATCAGACTGATATTCCACATAGATGAAAAGCTATGCAGCTTAATTGATGAAGAAACTGCATTTCTCCAGTCCTTTAAAATGTTGGGCTTTCTACAATGTTACTGCAAAGACTAGCTTCAGTTCTCACTTCTTTAGATTGCATCCTGTTTCACCTGGTAGAAGGTCATAACTACTGTGAAGTATCCTAGTTCACATGACTCGGCAAAATAGACACATTCCTAATAATCAGGTACAGTTTCCAGAATAAACAAGGCACAGGGTTTATCAGAATTAGATCTCCAACTTGGCTGAGGAAGCAGAGTTTCTTGCTCCATCCTCTCCATAGCAGCCCCTCCAAACTCCTGAACAGGCTACAGGCTTCTGTTTAGGAAACCAATGTTATACAATACTAATCCCCATAGTGAATAGAGTTTGCATTGAAAAGTGGGTGGTGCTACCAGTGATGCACTGCAGCAGGTTCTGTCAGGTTCTGCAGAACCGGTAGCGGAAATTTTCCCCAGGCCACGCCCGCTTGGTTGGTCACACCCACCTCCATAGCCCATAATGCAGGATGTTTGGCCCCGCCCACAGATTTGGCCAGCCCACATAGTAGGCAATAAAAAATTTGCAGTGCATCACTGGGTGTTACACATAATCTGCTGGTGTTCAGAGACATATTATTAAACCATCCTAACTTGGCAGTAGTCATGGTTTGTTTTATTATCCTTGGGTTCTGATCCCAGATATATAGGTATACTATGGTTTATCTTCCCATGGTAAACATTACTTTTAAAGGGGCTTTTGGAGGAGTCACACAAGTAGAGACTGGGTAGTTGGCAATGATAAGCCTAACACAGGTAAGCAATGTCCAGACAGGGGATTGTTCCACAATGGTTCATTCTTGCTGTTCTGCATACATCACAATGGTTATATCCATGTATATTCGTTGTATACTTTTTTCTGCTTAGCCCAGGGTGCTGCATTTCAACTGTCCACTTCATGTGTGATATGAATAATATTTCTCCTCTTTCCATCAACTTACCTATCCTCCTCCTCTGTCAATATCACCACTTTTTTCTCTATTATTTTCACTCTCTTCAATACCTTCTTCCTGCCCACCTCTTGCATGCCATGATGCACAGGAGAATATAAATTGAGATTTTGGACACAAGCATTTACATAAATTTTCTTAAATTGTAATTTTATTTCAGGTTTTCAGTGCATATAGTTCTTGATTCAACATCATTTTAAAATAAATTAACAACCATTATAGTGCTGAAATGGTTTAACAGTATATTAGGAGAATGCAATTCTGGGCCAAAAAAGAAAGAAAGAAAAATCCTTGAAAACAAATAGAGAGAGGTAGAGGTGGAGGGAAACAGAGAAGAGGCACTGAGGGCTGAATGTGTCAGATACTCATACAAGATCAGATCTATCTAGGATGAGCAATAACATTGACTGATTAAAATGATGAGCATGTAACAGCAGGACAATTCCCCTCTAGTTGTTCCCTTTAAATTCTGTGCTGAGTTACAGCTTATCTTCCACCCTAAGCTCCTTAGAATGGATTTGACTGAAGTCTGAATCATGAGAAAAACTGAGTCCTTTCAAAACACCTTTATCTCTCAGTCTACCCTATCTCACAGGATTGTCATATGAAGATAAAAATAGAAAGGATTGTGTCTGCCAACTTTAGCGTCTAAAATTAATGGTAATAATTGTGTGCCACCAAGTCAATTCTGACCTATGTTTTTCTAGACATGTATTCCATATCTTCTAGCTCTCAGAAGTGATTTACCCTTCCCTCCTTCTAGGCTTGCCCTCGGACTCTGCAGTTTGCCCAAGGTACATAAGCTAGCTCTTCTCCTGGGAAGCACAGTGGGGAATCAAACTCCAAGTCTCTGGCTTTGCTGCTAGATAATGAAACCACTGAGCTATCCAGGAAGACCCCTAACATTAGAGTACCCTTAAATCAAATATTTTAGCTCTCATGTTCTAAATCAAATAATATTACAGTACTCTAAAGCTATAGGGCAGTATCTTGCTCAATATTTATATATGTGCGGAAGCCGCCAAGGCAACTTAACAAAGCACCAGTCTTGTATGAGCTTACACACGAGCAGCACCATGTCAGATTAGTGCAGAATTGTCTGCAGTTTGAGCTCCACATGTGTGAGTACTGAATAGGATGCTGTCTGTATTTATAAATCTAATCCAGTCCACTAGAGCCAATAAAATTACAGAATCCTAATGCTGTTATTACAGATTTAATGTAACAAATCTAATAATATAAGACATCTTACAGCTTCAATATACAGCTCCATGGTATTATAGCCCTGTACACTCATGTGTTGTAGATCTAAAGTCCTCCAGAGACTGTTGCCATTAGTGGGTTTAGAAGACTTTCCTGAGGATTTGTAAATTGTCAGGGGGAACATGTGGCTTTTTAAACCGAAAGAGAAAAAGCAGCTGAGTTTTAAAGAAAGAACAAGAGGAAGGATGGGAACAGAATTCAGTTCCACTCACCTCCTGGGAACGGGTTCGAGCCTGTGGCTGGCTTGCGCACCTTGCGCACCCCTCCTTGTTGGCCCGGCGGCCTTCTCCAGCCTCACGCACTTCGGCGCCGCCATGGCGCCGAAAAAGAAGGCACCCAAGGCCACATGTGGTGGCACACAGGCGGTACACCGATTGCGCGCGCCGGCCTGGCCACGAGGCCACCGTGAGCCTTCTCCGGTGCCCGACCTGGCACCCCCTCCAAGCCAGAGGGCTCGCAGGGTGGCTGCCCGCCCGCCATCAGGAGGCGGCCCATCTGCTCACCCCGTTGAGGAGGCTCTTGATAGTCCCCTGCCGCCGGGGCACGTGCCTCTGCCGGCGCGGCCTCTACCTGCGCAGGCCCCGGGTCTGTCACCTCCACTGGTTCCTCCGGCCCCGGGCCACAGTTCCTTTGAGGGCCGCTTTGCGGCCCTCGAGTGCACCGCTAGCTTCCTGCCTTGGGCAGGGGCCAGATGGCCCACTGCCTGTCCGGCTGCCTTCCCCGGCCCTCAGACCCCCGCCTCCGCCGACTAGCGGCTGGCACGTCTAGCGGCAGCCTTGCTGGCTGCGCCCACTGGCGGCCCACGGCCCGGTCCTCCTGCCCAGACTGTGGGAGTTGACCCGGCCCGCCGCGCATCTTCAGTTCCAGCTGGGGCGAGCTCTACTTTGGTCCCGGTGGGGGCGGCTGGGGGGGGTAGCATCTGGTGAGTATAACGGTCAAGTTAACTCAACACACATACCTGCTACCGCCCCTCTGTCTCAGTTTGCATGGCCTTGGCTGGCCCACCCTACCCCTGCGCCCGCCGGGCAGCAGGCGCCGGCTGGGGCTCCTCCTCTTGGGGGATGGGGGCTTCCTTACCCGCCTTTGCCACCTGGCTTTCCACCAGCGACCAATTCTGGCTGGCCTTACGGCCCGCCGGTCAACACTGGCTACCATACTGTCCCTACTGCTTCCTTGCTGATGGCGGGGGTTGTCCTGCTGTTGGGTGACCACCTCCTCCCTGCCACCAGAGACAAGATCTGGCGCAGGGAGTATGTGGACCTGTTCAGCTTGTTAAACAGGGAACCCACCAAAGAGGAGAAAGACAGGGAGGACAACAAGGACAAGGAATTGTCCCATTGCCGCAAGCCACCGTGCACTTGGGCCAACTGGTTGCCCGCCTACCTTATTTACACAGTGGTATCCTTGAGGACCCAACCAGACTTGGCTATCCCACTCTTCCAATATCTCGATATCATTTATCGGGCATATGTGGACTTTCCGGGCCAGGCGTGGCTGGCGTACGATGAAGAATTTCGTATGCGAGCCGCACTTCACCCGGAGATACGTTGGGATGAGCCCAACCAACTTTTGTGGTTGTACTATATGACCCCGTCCCGCCTGGCCACTGGCGACCGGTACCATTCTGGCCAGGCCGTCCAACGGCCCGGCCCTGCACAATCACCCCGTCAGCCGGCGGGGCAAGGGTTTCCTAAAGGGGTTCCACCCTAAACAGGCGGATGCAGAGTACATTCTGTCCGGTTTTTCAGAAGGGTTCCGCATCCCTTTTGTGGGGGTGTGCTTGCCGCAGAGCACCCCAAATTTGGTTTCGTTGCGGGGCATGGAGCATGTGGCAAGGAGTAAGAAATTTAAGGAGGTGCAGGAAGGCCGGGTAGCCGGTCCCTTTAATGTGCCGCCTTTTCCCAATTTAAAAGTTTCTCCCCTTGGTTTGGTTCCTAAAAAGGTTCAGGGTGAATTCCGTTTGATTCACCATTTGTCATACCCGGCCGGCAGTTCTGTGAACGATGCTATACCGGATGAACTTTGCTCTGTCCGGTACACTTTGTTTGACTAGGCACTCGGCATGGTACGTGCCTGTGGGCCGGGTGCACTATTGGCTAAGTGTAACATAAAATCGGCTTTCCGCCTCTTGCCCGTCCACCCAGCCGATTTCGAGTTGCTGGGCATTTTGTGGACAAGGCCATGCCTTTTAGATACTCTGTTTCTTGCTCGGCATTCGAGCGTTTCAGTTCATTCTTGCATTGGGCCTTCGTCCATCGCTCAGGGGCTCGATCAGTCGTGCACTACCTGGACAATTTTTTGTTCGGGGCTGCAGCGGTGACTGTGCGCACCTGTTATCCATGTTTCAGGAGCTTATGGCAGAATTGGGTGTGCCGTTGGCTCCTGAAAAGACTGGTTTTTCTGGGGATCGAAATTGACACTGTGGCCCAGACTTCCAGGTTGCCCGTGGACAAGATAGCCCGCATTTCAGAGGCTATCCAGACCCTTTTGGCCAAACGTAGGGCATCACTTCATGACCTTCAGGTGCTTCATGGGTATCTCAACTTCGTGTGCAGGGTCATCGCACCCGGACGGGCTTTTGCCAGGCGATTATGCAATGCCATGGTTGGTTTATCCAGGAAGCACCACAGGGTTCGGTTGACTAGGGGTACTAGGCATGACCTCAAGATGTGGTTGGAGTTCCTATCGGAATTCAATGGGGTTTCCTTTTTGGCGCGCTGAGCACGTCACGGCACCTGTCTTCCAGGTCCAGACAGATGCGTCCGGAGTGTTTGGCTACGGTTTGTACTTTGACGGTCACTGGTCATATGGCAGGTGGCCGGAGTCTTGGCAGGGCAGGGATATGCTCAGGGACCTTACCTTCCTGGAATTTTTTCCCATACTGGGTGCACTCCTGCTCTGGGGAGACTCCTGGACTAACTTGGTGGTTCATTTTTGGTGTGACAACGCAGCTGTTGTCCACATAGTAAATTCCCAGACATCACGTTCACCCCGGGTCATGGCCCTTGTCCGCCATTTCGTGTTGTGTGCGTTGCGCCGCAACATACTTTTTAAGGCCAGACACGTCCCGGGTATCAATAACAATATTGCTGACGCTTTGTCTAGCCTACAGATAGATCAGTTCCGGACTCTGGTGCCAGAGGCCGACGACCTGCCTTTGACACTCCCGGCTGAGATGTGGAGGTTTGGCGTGGAGAGGTGACCCGGGTCATTGGTCTGTCACTAGCTAGCAGTACCCATAAGGTGTACACTCTCACGCATAGAGCCTTTGAGGCGTTTCGCCACAAGTCTTCCCTCCCTCTCTGTTGGCCTGTCCCGGTTGAACACCTGTTGCAGTTTATGGTACACCTTCATTCCCAGGGGTTGGCACCTAGAACCATTGTCTCTCTGCATTGGCCTTTTATGCAAGGGTCAATGGCCTTTCCGATGCCACTTCAGATTTCAGGGTTCGTCGGGTTTTGGAGGGGTGGGCCTGTGAACATGGCCCTCAACCTGACTCCCGGCAGCCTATTTCCCCTGATATCCTCCTGCACCTGACAGGGACTTGGCGGGTGGTTTGCAGGGATCAGTATGAGGCTTGCCTGTTCCATGCTGCTACCACGATTGCCTTCTTTGGTGCTCTCAGGGTTAGTGAGCTGGTCATGGTGTCACATAGCGATGCTTCTCGCAGGGCTCTAAAGCTTTCTGATGTATCCATGACCCATGAGTTGGTGCGTCTGTCCATCCGTTTTTCCAAGGCCGATCAGCATGGCCGGGGCAGCTTGCTCACGCTGTACAGGTGTAGTAATCCTGTAATTTGCCCCGTTATAGCTCTGGGTGCCTTCTTGGCCACTCATGGCAGCACGCAGGGCCCCCTTTTTTGTCATTGGGATTCATCCCCGTTGACCAGGTACCAGTTTTTGCAGGTTACTGGTAACACTTTGGAGGGGTTGGGCCTTGCAGGGGCGCGCTTCTGCACCCATTCCTTCCGCATTGGGGCGGCATAAACTGCAGCGGCGTATGGTTATCCTGAGGATGCCATACGATCCATGGGGAGGTGGGGTTCCGAGCGCTTTCATTCCTATGTGCGGCCGCTGTCCCAGTAGCACTTTGCTCGTGCACCTTTCTTTTATTTCAGCTCCAGCATGTTCTCGTACGCCCATGAGGGTCTGAATTGTTGGGCACAGCTATGTCTACTGGGCCGCCCGCCACGCCGCATCCACTTCTTGGGGAACACACCTTGGCATCGGTGCAGTGGCGCTGCTCAGATGGTTCAGCTTCCATGGTATGCGTTGGCAGTCTTTCCTTCCGTTCATCAGGTCCATGGGCGACCAATGTCCCCCGGATGTTCTCATCATCCACCTGGGCGGGAATGATTTGGCCCAGGTCACAGGTTTGGACTTGACGTGTGCTATCTGCAGAGATCTTGCCCTGTTGGGTCAGTCCTGGCCACAGGTGCGGATCATTTGGTCCCAGATGGTGCCTCATGTGTACTATCGGGGTGGGATTGACCCACGTGGTGTTGACCGGGCCCGCAGGTCAGTCAACAGGGGAGTGGCCCTTTTTCTTTATGCTAACACTTTGGGGACCGTTGTCCCACACCCCCTGATCTGCATACAAGACCGCAGTCCATATAGCGGTGACGGTGTGCACTTGTCTGCTGGAGGTATGGACCTCTTCTTATCGTCTTTACAAATAGGCCTGTTGACCGTGTGGGGCGATGAGTCGGTGAACTCCTCCCCATGTGGCGGATAGCACTGGTGAGGGGCAACTGCATTACTATTTAATAGGGCAAATCCAATTGGTTGGCCATAGGGAGGACAAGGTTAGCCAAACTTGTATGGCCAGCCAACTTAATTAGTTAGGATAATATCCAGATTGGGTCAACAACACGCTTCCGCAGAAGCTGGTTGTGTTGCCGCAGTAACAAGCTGTGATAGGCAATTCATTAGGATTCTAATTGGATTTGCCCCTTACCAGTGCTATTTCGGCCCGTTTGATCTTTATTCGTTGTTAAGGTAGGTTTCATTTTGAATCTCAATAAAAGTGGCCCAATTTTCAATCCAATAAACGTGTCCGTGTCGTTATTGGGGTGTGGGTACAGCAAAGTCTGCTTTGTACAATGTCGAATTCATACAACATCACCTAATTCCTTGAAAAAAGTTGCCTCATACAAAGTCGGTGTGACTTTGTATGAGGCATTGGGGCTTTTCCCAGGTTGCATTGTGCCTGGGCAGTATAAAAGGCAGGACACATGCATGCATTGCTCTTGTGGGTTTTGCACAAGGCGAAGAGTGTTTAGGAGTGGTTTTGAGCACGATTTTGGAAGCATTCCTGGGATTTTTGCAGCATTCTTCAGGTTGTTGGACAATTAGGGTTGTTTGACGTGTTTTTGTAATGTATTTAGCCTTTAGACAATGATTTCTTAAAGTTCTGTCAGTTTCCTGTCTGTTTCCTTGACTTTGCCCTGAAGTCTGTGCTGTTACAGTACAATGTATCTCTATGGAAACGACGTTGTACGAGGCATCGCGGCAAGGATTTGGATGTTGTATGAGGCATTGCGGCTAGGATTTTGCATGCCTCATACAAAGTTGAAATCCGTATAAAGTCTAAACTTGTGGAACCAAGTTTGGACGTTGTGTGAGATATCACTGTACTTTATGTTGTAGAACATAGAAAGTATAGAATGTTTTAGAATAGTAGGTTTAAATTTTTTCATTTGATTTTGGTTGCTCATACATCCAATTAAGTGCATTTTTAATATCTACCTTAGACACATTGCAACTTTGATTAATCTCTGTTTAGAAGATGTAAAAAGATGTCAGGATTTAGCTGGGATATCTCCTGGCAGAAGAACCTGTCAGTGGATACAGAAGGAGATGATTTCTATCCCTTGCAGGTTGTGTGTACTCATCATAAAAGGATTATCTCCTTGTTTCTCTACTCACCCCCCACCCCACCCTTGTATCACATGAAGAAGAGTTACCATCTGTTCAGAGCAGATAATTGGGGTGGGTGGTACAAGGGAATAAAGGAAACTCATTGCTCCTTAACCCATGAGAGGCTTCTTCCATCAGTGTATTTATTTATCTCTCACAGGAGCGTTGCACTGGCAATACCACTCCTTAAATGCCTTACCTACTTTGAAAATTCTTGTTAGGGTTGCTATAAGTCAGATACAACCTGACAGCACATGACAGCATCTTCAAGGCACACATGATTTGATACATACCAGACCAACCCACTCTGATGATTAGAATAATATGATAATTTCAGAGGTAAATTTTATCTGATTACTTAACTAATGTTTCCTAATAGTTAGTTGCCATGAATGGCCCAGTCCAGCTTGGGAATAGACACAGACTGAAGAAAGCTTCTATATGCACATGCCAACCTTAGCTAGAAGGAGAATGACATGTGCAAATCAGTTATAAAACATTAGAAAAAGAAACAGAAATTTTATCAATTGGCTATCTTGGAGCATGAAGTGGTATCTACACCTCTAATTCCTTGCTCAAGTACTGTTATGTGGGATTTTAGTGTTTGTTTGTTTGTTTGTTTGTTCGAAGAACTCTCTAGGTACCCTGTGTTCTTACACTTTGGAGCCCAACACCTGCTCAAGCTTATGCTTTTAACTATAACCCCCAAACACAAAAGCTATTCAGCTTCAAACAATGAGATAAGAGTAGTGTCAGGTACTCTCTCTCACCCCTGAGTCTCTCTGCCAGATTTTGTAATTTTTTACAATCATATTTTCCTATCTTTAAGAAATGTCTTTCTCTCCCCAGTCATTGTATGAAAGACTCACGCAAACAGCAGGGGAAACTGATTGACTACACAGGGGAGAAAAGGAGATGGATGAGACACAAAGTGCTGTCAGATGCACACAGTAAACAAACTGGAAAACAATAAAGGGGAAAACATAGCTTTTATTTAATCTTCTTACAGCTACAACAATTTGATGTCAGGTGTATGGTGCTCTCTTTTGTCTTCAAAGTTGATATTGCCCCTGTAAAAGTTCTTCACTCTTCCTAAGTTGTGCTTTGGATGACTGTGCATACATAAGTATCCATTTCTTTCCTTTAAAAAAATAAAATAAAATGATACATCTTGCCTCTTAACTAGCATTATTTTCCAGCAATAGCCCCACATAAAGAACTAGCAAAATATTATATATTGTGTTCCCCTCTTATGCTGGTATACATCGCAATGTACCTGTAACTACCATTCTGCCAAACTGCTAATGGGGTAATCAAACTAGCGTTCAACCTTGTCCTTTGATCCAGGTTGGCGGCAGCCTGGGTCAGTCCTTTTTCCAGTAATCACACAATGTACATGCTATCATAAACAACCTGTCCCTAATTGATGCCTGCTTACAGCTTTTTGGGATACCTGTCAGGGATTACTGAGGTGTGTGTGTGTGTGTGTGTGTGTGTGTGTGTGTGTGCATGCGTGCGTGCATGCATGCATGCCTGTGTGTGCGTGTGCATGCGCGCGTGTGTGTGTATAGCATTGCTCCATTTTGCTTTGGTTCCAGCATGTGTGATTGATGGGACTGAACCAAAGTGGCTAGCTGACTGTCCCTTTTCTTAAGCAGCTTAACAATTTTAAGAAATGAAAAGTTTCTTTTCTACTCACCTGCAAGGATGACTAGAAAGTTTTCCATTTTAAAAAAATTGTTGTTAACCCATTAGCAATGTTTTCAACGCATCACTGATATGCTATATCGGTTAGCAACAATTAAAAATAAATGGAAAATGCCCTTTCCCACAGAGGAGACAGGAGGAGGAGGATTTTTTGTTTTTCCTTTCCCTTTGATGGGTCTAGAACAGTGATAGGGCTGTCAGTACATTGGCTGATCAGTGCTTTTGGGAATTGATGTAGGCTTCTGGGAATTGAAGTTGAAAAGCCAAAAGGTTGAGAAACATGGGTCTAGATCAGGGATTCTCAACCTGCAGCCTGCAGGCTGGATGCAGCTCATGGCACCATTTCATGTGGCCCGCCTCCACCTCCACCACACCCAGAAGTGCCATGTGGTGGAGGAAGGGCAAAATGGCCATCCGGCCCCCGAAGATGTCTGAGGGAGTGTGACCCAGCCCCTGGCTTTAAAAGGTTGAGAACTCCTGGGCTAGATCTTGCTAAATAGAGTCACTTGATGTATGATGTTGTCAATCTTTGCATATGGATGCAAGGATCATCTCAAATGATATACTGCACCTCAAAACAATTCTGTTTAGTGCAATGTAGACTGATCTAGCCTAGGATAATTGGGTTGCAACCTAAGCTTTCTTTCTTTCTTTCTTTCATCTTGGGGAACAAGTGAACAGTATTTTTGAGGTATGCTAGCATCTGTACCTCCATTCTTACCCCCTGCAAGCACTTTCTGCAAATTTGGTAACCATGCCAATAATAGAAAATTTTGTTATTGTTACTCCTGAAATGAAATCTTTGTAATGAGAGTTATTCATTTGCAAATGAATTACGTTATGAGTAGGTTTCTTTTTCTGGCAGCACAACACCATCTTGTTTCAACTGCTTTACACATTGCCTTAAAATATGGCACTCGACCCTTCTACATGGGACAATCCTCAGGTACTCTGGAAAGCAACCTCAAAAAATATTTTGTTCCTATCTTCTGCATTACCAAGTACTAAGTGCCTAGAAATGTCATGCAAGGTGTCACTTGAGCATTGCAGGCAAGCTTCTCATGCTGGAAATTAGCCAGAAGAATGTTTGTAATGTGGAAGAATTGAATACCAGCCTTCTATGTGGCACCAATGTGGGCTAGTAGAAACACATTATGGGCTAATAATATCACTAGGGATGGATGGATCCATTTTTGTATATGGATGTGGAAAAGTTCTTATGTAAAAGAATAAAATTTTTACCTATCCTTTGTAATATCTGTGGAACTATTAAAAGATTCTGCATCTTCTCATAAATTCAGTCTTAGATGAGCTCCATAATATGTGTGTGGGGAAATGTGGCCACCCATCATTTTGGATTGTTTTTAATTTCTGCAGCTAGAAATCAGTAGTTACTTAAAGTTTCATCAATATATGTTACACATCGTAGTACTTTTTAAATAACAATCACTGGTGAAAAATGCAAGCAAAGATGTCTCTGGTAACTCTAACAATAGTGTTCCTTTCCCACTTTCTTAGGTAGCAATGACAAATTTTAAATGTTTTGGTATCTAACAACAAGTCAAATGTACGTATTGTAAAGCCTTTGTGAGATTGAGGGTGAACTAACAAATTTTTCTCATCCTTGGGAGGAAAAAATACATGAAAACACTTCATTTGAAAGAGAGAGAAAAAAAATCTCTGTATGATTATATACTCTTGTATGACATTTTTAAAAAAAAACAAGTTTTTTTAGCACCAGTAGCGTTAGTTTGTGCATACATTTTTATATAAAGAATGTTTTGCACAAAAAACAATTCTGCAATTCCCCTTCCCCCAGAAATGTGCCGAAAGGCATAAAGTGCACATTTTTGTCCAATAGGTGGAAAACTTTTAAATGCCACAAAAGAAGGAAGGATTTACATCCTTAGTTCAGACTAGTTAACAGAGACTTGTTCCACATGAGAGCTCTGGAGAAATAGTCTCGATGGTGTACAGCAGAGACTGTCAACCTTTTCTTGCCAGGAGCCTGACCACGGCCCCTTAGTCAGCTGAGGAGCTGATCACGTGGTTCTTTCTAGCGGTGGTGACAACAGCAGCAGCAGCAGAACGTGCATTTGCATGATGTTTCTGGGTATTCTCCCCATCTCTACCACTCCCCTTGGAGGAAGGAGCAAGGGAGGAACGTTTTCGTGCCATTTTTGAATTTTTTTGTTGCATTTTTGCTGCATTTTGGTGCAAAACGTGGTGATTTTGGCCCTTCCAGTGACGTTGGAGCACTTCCAGTGCCAGTGGCAATTTGGCCCAGGGCCTGGATCTGGCCCATGGGCTGTAGGTTGGGAACCCCTGGAGTAGAAGCTAGGGTCAGTATATCTTGATTCAAATCTCCAATCTGGCACTTCCCAAGAGGTAAAGTGTGTTAGTCTGTTTCAGCATGTTGGCAAGATTAGAGGGGAAAGGAAAAAAACCAAAGGTTTGATGGTGATTATGCAGTTCTATGATAGGCAAGCTTACTTGACATTCAGCTAGTTAGCTCAGCTATGACCTGAAAATTTGGGTAATCAACATCTTGATAGTCGCATTCTTGTGTTAATTATTGTCAGGGCCAAGGCATTGCAACCCATCACCCTTCATGTCCCCTGACCCAGAGTGCCTGATATTGAGCTTCCTGATGAAGTGTGGAACACAGAGCTGCTTGACCATATTGAAGTGGATGGGATCTTCCTGGTGAAAGGGGAAGGTTCTAGAAGTCACAGTGAGCCAGATACCATGGGGTTTGGGGGTGGAGGAAAAAGAACCCTGAGAGTTAGGAGAAACAAATGGGGCCCTAGAAGGTCATGGAGGACGAGTGAGAAAAAATGCACAGTGAGGAAGAGGTAGGGAATTGGGGAAATCCTCCTGAAGAGGTGTTGATGCCTGTGTATCAGGGTGATCAAAGAGCCAGGGGATGAACTGCCACTATCCCCTCTGGGTGTACTTATCTTTACAAGAAGAACCTGAAGTGGGGTGCCTGGGTTCAGCTGAGGAGTCCAACATTGGAAAGAACGGTGCTGAAGATAGAACCACAAGAGAAGGAGGAGACTACTCTGAACCAGGTGAGAAACCCATTTTACAAGGCCATTTTTTTAAAGGATGGGGTAGGTGGGTTTTCTTAATGGGGATGGTTTTAAATGGTTTTATTGTGATATTCTTTGTATCTATTTTTTATGCTTTTTATCTGTCAGCCACCCGGAGTCGCCTCGGTGAGGGGGTGGTGATACAAATGTAAACAACAACATCAACATCAACATCAACATCAACATCAACATCAACATCAACATCAACATCAACATCATCAACATCATCAACAACAACAACAACAACAACAACATCATCAACAACAACAACAACAACAACAACAACAACAACAACAACAACAACAACAACAATAATAATAATAATAATAATAATAATAATAATAATAATAATAATAATAATAATAATAATAATAATAATAATAATAATAATAATAATAATAATAATGCAGCCATTATTATTAATGGGAAAGCAGGAGCATGGTGAGTTAACCAGTATCCCATTGGCCAGGTGAGACCTGAAAGTGGTGATGTCAACCTGCCCTCCCAAGTTGTTCCTCGTTAACATTGCACTGTTGTAAATAAACAGTTTGTTACACTTGCTCTGGTACTCTGAGCTGCACTAGAAGTATGGAGGATGACAGATGGGGTAACAATAATACATTGTGACTTTGTCTGTTGTCTATATAATCTTCTGGTCATGATCACCTGTTGTGGGAGGAAATCCTGATACCATGAAATGCTCAGAGAGAGATACGGTCCAGCCGACTGCCTGGGGAGAGCTCTCTCGAACCACCCCAACCAGTATCTTTTATTGCCAAAATTCAACAGCAGATAAGAATACAGGAACAATATTGCATTCAGTAGAAAGGGAGCAAAATGGGTTGCATAGTGAATAATAGAGAGTATTCAGCCGTAGGTTACATTCGGCATATATTATTTCTAACACTAGGATACCATGTGAGAATCTTGCAAGCTACAGTACGTGATTAGAGTTCTGGTTGGTTAGAGCAGCTAACATAGCATACTAGCCTCGTGAAACCTGCGTGATCAGTCTCTCCATAGTAGAAGCTTAGACCTTGATTACATGTGTACTGACATTCTTTCAGGGAAAGATTGAAACATAGTAAAGGGATGCAGGACATCTCTCAGGGGAAACTCAGAAGCCAAACAGGAGTGTTTGCACTCTCATGAACTTGGCTTATGGTTCATCCCTATCAGATTCCCACACGCCCCCACTACACTCCAACAATCACCACACTCAGGGGGATATATACAAATAAAGATGGTATAGTACAGTGATGGTGAACCTTATAGAGACCAAGTGCCCAAACTGCAACCTTAAACCCACTTATTTATCTCAAAGTGCCAACACAGCAACAGGGGAGGAAGGAAATGCTCCCATTGTGCTGCTGGGCAGAGGGGCAGAGCAAACTCTGTGCTGGGGGGAAGGAGGAAGTGCTCCTATTGGGCTGCTGGGCAGAGGGACGGGATGAATTCTGTGCTGGGGGAGGGAGGAAAGCACTCAAATTGGGCTGTTGGGCAGAGAGTCGGGGCAAACTCTGTGCTGGTGTCACTGCATGGGTGTCTACAGAGAGGGCTCCAAGTGCCACCTCTGGCACTCATGCCATAGGTTCACCACCACTGGTACAGTATACCACACTATTTGTCTGATCAAGTGGATTTTGATCCACAAAACTTTATTGTGAAACAAATTTGGTTGTCTCCAAGGTGCCATAATATTTTGTCATTTGTTTTTCTTTTTTTGTTTATCTCTTCCTCTTACTCTAATTTTGCCCAGTCAGTCATAAAATTCACTGCATAATCTTGTGGTAATCTTTCAGCTGGACCTACCTAACTAGTTTGTTGTCAAGATCCTGCAGGGAGGACAGCCATATGCATTGCTGTTGAGTCATTGGAAGGAAGGTAGGACATAAATGGAATAAATATTTAGATGGAAATGGGCTGTGATTTTGAAAGGCAAAATTACAAGAAGTGTTTGTAGACAGGGGAAATGTAATTGACAGTAAGACACATCTGAGCACTAACCAATAATCTGAAAAAACATTTACATCTCATTTACACCAGGTCAGAAGAGTTGTACAAAAGAAAACACTAGCTGCAAACTGGAAGCACCTACAATACACCTCTCTTAATGTGACTCTTATACCTCAACCAAGAGGAAGGATAAGAGTCATCACAATTAAAAACAACACAAAACAAAAACTCTTTTTTTAAAAAAACTAGAAGTGATAAATCAGATGTTAGAATGCTAGGAATCAGAATTAAATCTGTCTCTCCATGTGTAGTACATATTGCTGCTAATGGGCCAAACATGGAGGACAGTTGCTAATTGTTCTTGTTTTGGCTTGGATGAGTTAGATTTTCATTAAAAATTATCTGAGAATTGAAGCTCATCAGATTTTTCTAAACAAATGTGGTAGGTACAGAGGGAAATTCAGGTTAGATTGACTGTGAACATAAATCTCTGCAGTCTGCTCCTTTACCCACCATTGATTGCCCATCTTTCATTGAAGTCCAAGGGATAATACCATGAGATAACTTCTCAAGCTTTTTCAGAAAACAAAACATGGTCAGGTGAGAAGGCTGCAGAACACTGAAGAAGCCAGGTCTTGTAGATTTAAGACAAACTAGTATTTATTCTTCAAATGTTTTTGTGTGTCCAACCACTATTTATCCATTCATCTGAAGAAGTATGCTTGAACACACAAATGCTTATGAAAAATAAATACTACACAGACTAACAGGGCTACCAACTAGATTACAGAATACTGAAGAGATGTTTGGTGCAATAAAGCAGACACATACCAACCATGGTCACAAGGAATAAAATTAAGCAGAAATGGTTGGATCCAGACTTTAGTGATGCTTGGAGAAAACCCACTGTGATTAATAGGATAAATCAATAATTAGCTTAAAGGGGTTTGCTTTGAATATAATAAAGCCTGGATCCAAACCAATTAACATTAGACAGGATAATTTCACTTTTGCTGTTATTATTCTGCTTTAGGATTGGTTCAACTGCAAATTATTTTTGAAAGTGAAGAATTTTTTCTTTGTTTTTAAAGTAGTTAAAATTCATAAAAACATTAGAGGGCTGCTATTTGAGAAATAGAATTTCAAAACTCTCTTGGACATATGGAAACAGCTATGTATTTCCTTGGATTTGTTGGAGCTCCCCAACAAATTTAGGGTGGATTACATTAAACCGGACCAAAGCAGAGATAAGTGTTGCCAGTTTGTTGTTGTTATGTGGTGTCATGTTGCCTTTGACTTACAATGACCCCTGAATGAATGACTTCCAAAATGTCCTACCCAGCTCAGATCCATACCTGTCAAGTTTTGGATTTGGAAATAAGGGAAATTTCCCGGCAAATACAGGATACTTGACAGCTATGCTTATCCTGTGCTGCCCTCCAATGGTGGCAATAGGGCATTGCAGTCTAATTAATAAGGGATGACGGCGGTAAAGAGGGTAAAATAAGGGGTATTCCCAGCTAATAAGGGATACTTGACAGCTATGCTCAGATCTCACAGTTCAAGACCATTGCTTCCATTATTTGTCAATCCATCTTAGCTTCTGGCTTTCTCTTTTCGTGCTCCTTTTGATTTCCCCCAGCATTGTTGTCTTTTCCAGCAAGTCTCGTCTTTTCATGATATGCCAAAATACAACAGCTCCAGGTTCATCATTTTTGTTTCTTGAGGGAGTCCAGATATGAATTGATCTGGATCCTACTTGTCAATTTGCATCCCAACTGACTGAAGCATAAGGAAAGAAAATACATCTCAGTGTCGCCAGAGCTTGAGAACAAGGCAGCAGATTCTGCTTATAGCAGATGAGATTTTATCTTATCCTTGCTCAGGGTTTCACAGGTACAAGCAAGAAGCAAAAGTGAATTCTGCAAAAAATCTGCTCTCTTCTTAGAGTGTTAAAATAATTCTAGTCCCTCAATAAGACAATTTGTAGTTTTGTTGCTTGAATATTTGAGTCTGCTCATGTTTTCATTCTCTCCCCATCTTTCTTTTTTAAAAGTTTTTTTGTTTGATAGGAACTTTTAATTCTGTTATTAACTGTCTCAAGCTTTTGGAGAGGCAAGATAAACGTTTTCCATGTATACATACTAGGTTGTTTCTGTAATCACAACTGTGGCAGATGCACAGATGCACTATTATGATTAGTTTTTAATAAAAAAAACTGGAGTGTGTGCTCATGAGAGCAATACAGCCTCTTCTGCTCATTGTCACTGAAGATATAGACAACATACTATTTAGGGACACACACAGGAATGCCATTGTCTTTTTCAAAGAACAACTAGACAGCAACAAGAAACTCCTGATTCCAATCAAATACAATTAAACCCAGAACTATCTTCAGACTATACTATATGAAGATACTATCCATGTTTTTATATTGTACATGTACATACAGACATCTTTACCTATAAAGAGGGACGTTAACCGTTGGAATCTGGCAAAGGCTCCCGCACCCGTCCCTTCTGTCCTGTACCGAGCTGCCCGCACTTGCCTTTACCCGGCCCGACCATTGCCGCAAGGGTCCAGCAGTCACCAGTGGGGCAACCGCCCCACAAACACAAACAAAACAAGACAACTTCCAGTCCCAATGTCCTCCGTGCTGCCTCTCAGCCAATCAGGCTGACAGGCGAGAGCAAGGAGAACGTTGGGAAAGCTGGCGCACCCAATACAAAACAAGCAACAGGAAAAAAACCGCCACACGAACACAAACAAAAGAAACAAAACTTCAAGTCCCAGCATTCTCCATGCCGTGACCACTTCAGCTAATCAGGCTGAAGGGCGTGAGCGTGCAAAACTCTGAAAAAGTTGGCACGCAAAAAATAAAATAAAATAATGCCTCCCGCTGCAGGCGGATGCAGTGCCTCCCACAACAGGAATGCAAGGCCGCCGCAGGTGGACACAGCGCCTCACGGCCTCACTAACCCAAACCTGCAAAAAACCATGGCGAGACAACCACAGGTCTTCTTTCCTGGAGCAACAGGGAGAAGAGGGACTCCCTCTCCTCCATGCTACCCTGCCAAAGACATGGCATAACCACTGCTGGCCTCAGGGTAAGTTGAGCCGGGGTGGGGGGAAAAAAGCAGCAGGGAGCAATTCGTCAGGGGAAGCACCCTCCCTGGCAAATGACTGGCTGCTGCCTTTTATACTCCCCACACCAGTTTCGAGAACTAGCATGAAACAGTGGTGGAAGTAATAGAAAAGCAGCAGCCAGCAATCCGCAAGTAAGAGCACCACCCCTTACGGATCGTTGCCTGTTAATCTCCCGTTAGGTAAACCTGGGAAAAAGAAGGCCGAGAGGAGAGAACCATCGTCAAGCAAATAGCTCTTCTCTGCCTCCTTCTCCCATGACCGACCTAACGAACCTTACCAGACAAAGAGTGAGCTGACTGCCGGCTCTTCCTTTTCCCCATCGCTGTATCGAAACCTAATTTCGAAACAGCAATGGGGAAAAGAAGAAACAACAAACAGACCGTTCTTCACCCAACAAAACACAACAACAACAAAACAGTTAACTAGAATGCCAAGCATCAAAAATAATAAAACACAAATAAATAAACAAATAATTAAAATAAACCAAGTAAACAACACAAAAAAAACAAAATCAACAAAAACACCTGAAATACGAAAGACTAACGGAAAACCATGAAAACTCACTAAAACACCTATCTACAACACAAAAATACATAATTCAACAAACAATAATATCACAAATTAAGGAAATAAATACGGGAAAAAATAAATTAAAAAAATAACAACCATAAATACCCAAAACAATCAAACACATCTAAAATCCAAAATAAAAACATAAGAACAAGCAAAAACACTTTGGAGGGGTTTAAGTAGAAACTCTCTACTTAAACCCCCCAGCCCAACACCCCAAAATCAACACAAAATAAGAACAGAATAAAAAATCAAGAGCACTTACCAAACACGTCCTACCTCCATGCCTCTGGAACAGAACTGAACAAAGAAAGACAATAGCAGTACTCTTAATCACAGCCCCACCTAGAGGCCGGAAGAGTATAAAACAGAGAAAAAATATTTAAAAAATAAAAATAAATAAAATAAACAAAATCAAATAAATTAAAAAACCACAAATTCAAATCACAACCACCAAAACCACCCCTAACAACAACAACAAAAAAAACTGCCCGGTGGGCACAAATATGCTAGTATTTCATATTATCTTCTCTGGTCAAACAGGCATCTACAGTGTGTCAGAGCAATTTGATTTGATCAGAAAAATAAAAAGAAGCACAACATCTATGCTGCTTAACTCCATTAATTCCTTGAGAGAGAGAGAAAACCCCAAACTCTTAGAGTTTCTCCAGAAAGCATAGGAAAATGAGACATACCATTCTAGGTATGCAGATTATAGAACCAGGTGGAAAAAAAATCTGCCAGACCATCTATTACCTTAGTTGCTTAGATTCTTGATAGAATAACAACAGAAAAAATAGGATTCAACAAAAGAAGAAAATCCAACACACTGCAGTCTATTCACAACAATTTGAAAAACAGAGAAAGACATGTTTTTTTAATAACAGTCTCAAATGCCACACTTCCAGCTGTGAGAGGTTTTGATCTACTGCCAGATACAGCTTACAGATACTCAGGCTTCCTATTTCTGGTTTTCTCATGAATAGTCTTTAATCCTGAAAAAGGATAAGCAAAATTTAAAATAGATGTACGCTGGGAATCACTACCAAAGTGGGATCGAGCAGCTTTGCCAAGTCAGAGACTTTTTTGGAAGATACTCTGCCTGCAAGGCCTTGGGGAGGCATGCTATCTGCCCTGGAAAAGGTTTATCTTGAATCACCTGTCCTGCAGACCATAAAATCCAGTGAAGCAATGTGAGCAAGAAAGATACAGAGATCTAGGATGCCCCTCTTAGCACCATGCCCACCTTGAATTTGACAAGACCTTAGGAATGTCTCTACAAGAGTTCTGGTTCTGCAATGATTAAACTGCTGTACTGCAGCCAAATCATTGTAAATTTGGTCCTGACAGAGCTCAAGATTAATTTACCCTTCCATCTTTCCAAGGCTGGTAAAGTGAGGAGCCAGGATGTTTAGAGCAAAATGCTAATTACCTTGTGAACCACCCAGAGAGTATACTAAGTGTTGTAGGGCGGTATATAAGTATAATTGCTACTGCTACATTACTCTATATGACTTTTGTGGTCTAACTGGCTACACTATGGCAAGAGAAGGGATCAAGACAGCTATTTCAAGATAAAGTTGCATTTCATTTAGGTTCCTTGAGGCTACATGGAAAAAAACAAGATTTTCTTTTTTCATAGACACTTAGTTCCAATGTACCAGACCTACTGCAATACTCATGGGTTCTTCTAGTCCTTGCTCACAAAAAATAAAAATAAGAAGGTTCTCTTGTGGCAGTAATGGCTGGCATGGGTTTTAGAGTCATCCAAGGTCCCAACAGTAGCCATTTTGTATTGCATGTTTTCAGTCTATGTGGACTGAATTTACTGCAGACGTTGAGCCAGCTCTTCCAAGTGCAACTACTGTAAAACCCCTACTTACGTAAAAAGTCTGTTCTGTAGGCTTTTATGTAAACTGTTTTTTTACTTAACTCGAAGCACACCCATAGGAAATTGTGTTACATAAATCGGGACATATGTATAAATCGGGACATGGTTTTAGTGCAAAAATCATTATGCAAGTTGAATTTTATGTAACTTGAGGCATATGTAAGTCGTGGTTTTACTGTATTTGAGACACAGAATGTCAATTTTGTTGTACTGTATCTTGCTTGATTGCTTGACCTAGTAGCTTTAGTCATATTTAGTCTCTCTATCTTATTTGAAAGTTAACCTGGTTTGTAATACCAAAATGTAGAAATGTTCAGGAGCTACATGGGAGTATAGATTTACTGTACACGAGAGTATCCCCAATGGGTGAAGGGAGCATGAAAGGGCAAACTGTCTGCTTTTGAGGATCATAGGGATTGAGACATGAACAGAGAACTGTGGGAATTGGAAGGGAATTGTATTATTCTTTTTTCTGCATAGAGGAAGAAACAATAGAGAGACTTCTGTGTAGGAAAGTAAAAACAACCATTGCTGTTCACAAAGGCAAGGGAGCTTTAGCACGGGAATATGTTTCTGGTTGCCATCTTTTAATGCTGGTTCATGACTGCATAGGAAGGAAGGTGGATTGCATGCATTGCAATTATGTCATGTGCAGTTACTCCCACCTGTTTCTTGGTCTGCAGTTGAGAATAGAGATCCTGACCTAGTTCATCTTTGTAGTTTGTAACTGAAAGTGCAAAAACCATTCAACTTGTCCTGAGATGACAAGACTTTTTCTGCATTTTAAACAGAATTAGTGCATTTTTGAGACTGATTTTGCATCTTCCCGAGCAGTCACCCTGTGCTTTTGTGCTTGATGTGTGTGTGTGTGGTTCACAAAGGGAAAAGATGCTAAAAAAAATTCATGCTAATTTTCAAAACCACCAGAGGTGGGAAATCTTAGTATCTCACTAGAGATGTGATCTCTTGTGTTTGGCTTGAGAATCTTCTAGACTATTTCACCTTGTTGGGATAGGCTATCTTTATCATAAAGAAGTCAGTGGTGAGATTTCTTCATGCCCCCACCCAAAATCCAGCTCACTCCTTCTGCAAAAAGGTAGTCCAAACCTACAATAGGAGTCTCATCAGGAACAAACGCCTGCCATCTCCTCTGCCTTTTACCTCTATTCTCAGTCCTTTCCTGTAAAACTGACACACATCATTCCTTTTTTTATTTATATTTTTTTTTTCTCACAAGGTCTCTGTATCACATGGCTTCTTGTAAAAATAGTTTGTTGAAGTCTACCAGAGGCCCACATCTACAGGAAAATTTTCTGGCATGATTTTTTTTTTTTGGGGGGGGGGGGGGGGGCTTGGAATTGAACAGTATTGTGAGTCTATTACGTCCTTTTGTCCAGAAGGTAGGAAGAAGGCTTTTCTGGGAGTGCTCATGCACATTGTGTGAGACAACAATAATTTATCCATCTCATTTTTTCAAGAGGAAAGTTCTAGCAAAGAGATTTTATATTTGCTAGGTTTCTTTCTTTCTGAAACAAGAGGCAGCCACAGAGGGGAAATAAGTAGATTGAAAACCTAAATTGATTTGGGGCAAGATTGGGATGGGAAATTAATATGGAGGAAATTGTCTTGGTTATTGGATGGGATTGTATAAATAAATTTAAATAAATTAAATTAAGATGACTTTATTTAGAGGTGATTTGGGGTGATTAGTGGAGTAATTAATTAGCTGGTTTAACTAATTAAATTAATTAATGGGGATTGAATTGATTTGGAACAGAATCTAGTGGGAAATTAATTTGAGGGTAAATTGAGATAAATTAATTGAAGAGGAAATTATTTAGATGACTTGGGGTAGAATGCAAATTAACAAAATAATTTGTTTGTAGTGAGTTAGGTAGGATATTAGTTGGCTTCTAAATAGTTCTAAATATCATATGTGTGCAAAAATTTGCATTTTTAAAAATATGCTGAGTATCTAGTAACTCCCTAGTAAGTAGGTACCAAAGGGTGGTATCCTATCAGTTAAAAATGTCACTAGAGCACAGATATTGTGGCCAAGATCCAACAGTTTACTGTATATCTAACACCAATGGAACAATGGTGAGCTTCTGTGGCACAAAAAACCTTTCCCAATCCCCACTCTCTGAAGCAGTTTTGAGGCTGAACAAAAAGCTGCAGGATTAGGAAGGGAGGTCATCAATTGTGGCAAGAATGGCAGGATCCCATGGAAGTATCCTGGCACACAAGCTGGTGATTTTAAAGAGGAGAAGCTCATGGGTTATACGACGCCTCCATTTTTTACCTAGCTTTACAGAATGGCTTTCTCTTTCCTTACCTCTTGCCACTATCTAGATATAGCACTGCAAAGTGAATGCCACATAACAAAGAGTTACAAAACTCAAAGTGGAAAAGCAGCTGAGATTTGATTAGTCTTTTGGATTTCAAAGACCCCTTGAGCTATGAACAAATCTAAACTTCTGTGAGGTAGATACATTAGTAGGCACAACAGCTGGGGGAAATTTGCAAATGTTTCCAGTTAACTTTCCTAATGATATTTTACACAAAAAGCATTATGAAAGCTCCATAATTGAGAGAGACAGACACTTAAAAAATTTAACAAGGAAATTAAGTTGTACCTGCTTTAACGTAATCATTTGCCATAGCCTTAGAACATATGTGTCTGAAACTGCAGTGCCAGAGCATCGCATGATTCTTTGATTTTATGCCTGGCATTTGAATTACTGCAGATGGGAAATGCAAAGGACATAATTCTCACCAAGGCTAACAGCTGTCTCAGGGGATGGTTTTGATCAGGGAAGTTGTGGAAGGGGAGGGTTAGTCCCACTACTTTAATTTATTTAAGTGTTGGGGTGGAAGCACAGATGCTTCTCGGGTTTAAAAACATTGGGAGATCCTTATGATAGAAATTCTTCCATCCCATGTACTTCAGCCTGTACTGAAATATCATTCTACATGTATATTTTAAAACTGCTCATTTCTTTGATTATAGAGAGCCTCTGCTTGCTCTGTAAGTGTGGATTTGCTTTTGGCAAAACACATCTGAACTTGCAACATATTTTCCAGGGGAAACTTTAATCACTCTTTGGGGGTAACCCTATATAGTATGCAAGACCTCGATTTTTAGTGAACAGCCTGAATGACAACTCCCTCTGTTTTGTGATATATATATATATATATATATATATATATATATATATATATATATATATATATATATATATATATATATATATATATATATATATATATATATATATATATATATATATATTCAAATACTATAAAATAATACACATAATCAATTAAAACATAATCTTCAAATAGTGCCCACATCCACTGGGACCATTACATATACCAGCAGATCTTACTTATTCCCCTTCCAGAGCTTCATTGTTTCTTGCAAAGGCAAACCACTACTATTGTTATTAACACAGAGAGCAGACCGGAGAGGCTCTCTCATTGCGCCATCCGCTAGGGAGGTGCATTTCTCTAGCACCAGAAGGAGGGCCTTCTCAGTGTCTGCTCCGGCCCTTTGGAACTTCCTGCCAATTGAGCTGTGTCTCCAGAAGGAGTTGCTGTCCTTCAGAAAAGGGCTAAAAACCTGGTTGGCAAAGCAGGTGTGGGGCACCAGTGATGGGGTGACCCCTGTCTGCTGGCTGATTTAGTAAAAACACTCTCTCCCTCTTTTAATCTCTTTTAATCTGCAGGGTTCAGAGTAAATGGTGGCAGTTTTAATGGGGTTTTTATTGGTTTAAAAATGTGATTGGTTTTATTTTATGTGAGCCACCCAGAGTCTTCGGAGTTGGGTGGCAATACAAATCAGAAAAATAAATAAATAAATTCAATAAAAACTGACCAAATATAATTGAATATATATTTATTTTAAAAACCCTTCTTTACCTTAATGTTGGATGCTAAATTAATCACTAATTGCTAACTTCCAAATCTATTTATACCATTCTGATAACTGTAAACTATGCTTTATTTTCCGGTTCTTTGCTACCATTAATCTTGCTGCTGTTAAAAAGTTTTGAATTGATTATTTAATTGTCCAGCCCTATTGATTATTTGCATATATTGATAAAACACTATTTTAGGGCATTCCTCTATATCAGGTTTAATATTTCATGCATTTCCTTAGTCACTAACCCTCCAATATTTCAGTATAGTCTCACGTTCCCACTACATATGAAATAGGTACCAACATCCTTATTAAACCTCAACATAAATTAGAATATTTAGAATCAATACAATTCAAGCTCACAAATGTTAAATATCACCCCAAACTAATTTATAAAAGTTTTCCTTTATTTCTACAGACATAGATTTTTAATATTCCTTTATCCTATATTTTCTTCTGCTTTGTGATTATGCTTTCTTTAGAAATACAGCTAGATACATTGTTCTATGGTGAACATGATTCCAAAGTGTTATTTTGCTGATGATTATTTATTCCAGCATTTCTTAACCTTGTTCCCCCAGGTGTTCTTGAACTTCAGTTCCCAGAAGCCCAAGTCAGTACACCTGCAATCAAGGCTTATGGTAATTGAAGTCCAAGAACATCTGGCTGCCCAAGGTTAAAAACACTTGTATGCCACTCATTTATATATGCCCACCCCAACATAGTTAGCTATGTGTTCTTGTGTTTGTGCTGGATAGCTCAACAATTTAGGTACCTGGTTGTGGTGCCAGAGATTGGGAGTTTGATTCACCACTGTGCCTCCTTGACAAGGGCTTGACTCCATGATCCATAGAGTCCCTTCCAGATCAGGGGTTCAAAGATTTTTATTGTTATTAAAAGGCAGATAATTTTCCCAAAGCAGAGTGGAGACAAGTGGGTATGTGAGGATGGCTATCATCCTGTTGTCTAAATGCAGAGAGAAAGGGAAATCATATAAGCACCCTCTTTGCTTTGGCAGGCTCTCTGTCACGTGACCACTACGATTACAAGATCAGCCACACAATGGAATGCCAAAACAGAATGGATGTTTATACAATTACCCTTCCACTCTGTTTTGGCAACAGGCTACTAGCCCATGTTTAAAGCAAAAAGTTATAGTCAAAGCTATATCATCAAAAGCAAAGAAATTCAGAGCACAGATCAATCTACCCCTATCCACACTTGAAACATAGACCTTGTGAAAGATCTTTATTGCTAGAGAGCTGATGCGTTGTAGTGATTAGAATGCAGTATTCCAACTCAGAAGACATGAGCTCAGGTTAAGGTCAACTCACTGGGTGACCATGTGCTAGCCATAGTCTCTCAGATGACCCACTTCACAGGGTAAGACTAGAGGGGGAGGGGGAGGCAGGTACATTGTTTTTGAGAAAGACAGAATAGAAACAAAAAGAAATAAACAATTTACCATTGTTTTAGAGAATAATTTAAAACAAATGCATAAAATAAACCAAGTGAAAACTTGTCAGGGTCAATGAGTGGAGTAATATAATGATTATAATAATTTGTGCCAAAGGTTGGGTACCTCTACATCAGCTGTACTTTAGTTGAATTTTATGTGAAAGGTCTCTAGATAATTGAGAAAGTGTTTGGTGCAATAAAACTCATGGAAAATAGGTCAATAATGAGCTTCTAGCATGTTAGCCATTAAACAGAACTCTTGGTAGAGATGGGTTGTGTCTCACAGTATCTCTAAGGACCTCTATGCCCTGTTTCTGAGCTGTCCAAGGCATCTGTCTCACTACTGTTTGAAACAAGACTCGGTGAACCTCACAATGAACCCAGAAGGAAGTATATAGGACGTTAATCCACTAGATTTTAAGAAGATTCCTTTGGAAGCTGCTTTAGAAAAACACAAAACAACCAGTAATATATACTAAGGTTGTTGTGAATAGTTGCCAGTACCTATCATGAAATTTAAAGTCATGTGTTATTAGAACTGATATCTAACATAATTGGTTTCTTCTAGATTTAGTAACCTGAATAATCTCCAAAAGGAGTGAAGTTCCATGATGGCATTAGTGTCTATAGGGTAACAGGATCACTGCTCCTCTCTGTTCACATGATCAGATCTCAGTTGGATGTTCAGAATTTGTATTAGCAAATCTGCTATCTATGGGTGAGATCACTGTTCCTGAAGCTGCATTTTGAAAGAAAGGCCCACATCACAGGGCTTGAATAATTAGAGCATGTGCATACAGAGTTGTTTCCTGAGCAGCTGTCTCTGCTGGATGAGAGTTTTGGGAGGCCTCCCAGGGAAACCAGATCTGCCATTCGGCAGTGAACACAAGCTCATTCTCTCGTATGTCACTGATAATGTTATAATGAGTTCAAGAGACATGGCTTCTAGAAGAGCAAGCTGTCCTTTGAAATCCCTGTGGAGCTGTTAACAAGAGGACTGAAAACATTGCCAAAGCAGAAGGTAGGGATACAAGTGATCATCATCTGAGATATCACATGATAAGCCTCACCGAGATATACTTACATGTCCACAAAAAGGGACAAAATATGCTAAATCATAGAGAA
This sequence comes from Bradypodion ventrale, assembly GCA_035047345.1. Taxonomy (NCBI): domain Eukaryota; kingdom Metazoa; phylum Chordata; class Lepidosauria; order Squamata; family Chamaeleonidae; genus Bradypodion; species Bradypodion ventrale. The sequence goes on from JAWDJE010000006.1 coordinate 51,157,035, forward strand.
TTTTAAAAATGTCTGTTGCTTTCCACATCATCAGCAAACTCTGCAGTAATTTTTTAATGGGAGTATCAATATAAATTCTGTGATCAGGAAAAGTGAGTTCTACTATATGTAGATATTATGCAGATGTATTATACCTAATGTAGTGTTTTATATCCTACCCTATTGGCACACAAAGTCCTCATAGGTTCCAGTTCAATATTGATTAAGCTGCTGCCCTCCATCAAGATGGATTCAAGTGGGCTTTAATCTACTTGGGGACCTTTAGTGTATGGGACCAAAGACAACAGAACAGCCGAAGGGTTGGCTTAACACAGGTTTATTGCATGATGATCCGGTGGAACATGAGGTAATGGCGGTGATACATCTCAATATATACAGTGGCATTATACATTTGGATCTTGTAGCACGGTAGCTCATTGGCTGCTACCGGCGTGGCCTCGCCCAGGCACGCCTCTCTTCAGTAGTTCTTTCTCCTCCTGATTAATGCGGGGAAGGTTTTCCCGCGGCTGTCCGTGATTGAGCAATGTGAACCATGTGAGACTGAACGCTCGCAGCTGCCCTCTATGGGCTGCTTGCTCGCGTTCCTTTACAGCTGAGATACATTGTATTTGGAGTGGTTACATTCTTATCTTTCCAGTACAGTGAACATGCATACATAACATCTCTCCCCCCTAGGATGGGACGAAGTCCCGCAACCATTGTGGCTTGCCGCACGTGCGTTTGGGGCGTGCATGCGCCTGACCTAGTACAGGAGAGCCTGTGATCCCTGGCTCCGTGGGTGCTTGTCCTGCAACGGAGGACGGGGATTCGTTAGTGGCTCCGTGGGGCGTCCGTGCCTGCCTTGCGCTGGGGGATGGGAATGGAATGAACAGCTGGGAAGTGAACCCCTGCCTGTTGCCTGCGGACCCTGGGGACCCTCCCATTACGAATCTCGGGACCGACGAGGATGCCCTCGTGGTCCCGCTGCCTCCTGCTATCCGTTCGGGGGATCTTGAGACTGTGGTGGGCGGATTTGCCTTCGCCTCCTGTCTTGGGGGTGTTGGTCTCCGGGGAGCTGGCGCTATGTTACACTCTAACTCGCAGGGGTTGGGACTGGACATACCAGGGGCTGAACTGAAACCCCTCTTTTCGCTAGGACGGGTGGGGGACCACTCCGCTAACTCCCCCTGGTACGGAAAATCAAAATCTAATTCGCTTGGGGGATCTGAGTCTGGGGGAAGATTCCTCGAGATATGTATGAGTTCGGGGCCCTTTCCTTCCGCCGAGAACTCCCGCATGATATCTGCAAGGACAGATTCCCTTTCCTCCCCCCTTGATGGGGACCCATGGCCCCTTTTCCCTCCCCCTTGGGCTAAACGGGTGGGGGAGTACCCTAACGTTGAATCGTGGTTTCCTCCGTTCGCGTCCTCCTCTCCGGGGACCCTGCGCCTGAGCTGGTCCGCGTGTCGCCTCCACAGGAGGCCTGTACTGGTCTCCACACGGTATGAAACGGGGCCGGTTTGTTCTATTACAGTGCCCGGCACCCAGGCTGGCCCCGCGCTGGCGTAGTTCCTGCAATGCACGGGGGCACCTACGCTGAAACTCTTTGTGGGTTCCATCCCTACGTTCCGCCCATTGTCCTCTACCCTCGTGGGGTCTAGTCTGGAGATTACCGTGGCCAGCTTCCTGCGCATTAACAGTTCCGCGGGGGAGTACCCTGACGCCAATGGGGTGACCCTGTACCGTAGCAGGAATTGGCACACTTGTAGGTCGAGATCCCCGGGACCCATGCGCCGCAGCGCGTCCTTTGTGGTGCGCACGAGGCGCTCTACTTGGCCGTTGGTGGCTGGGTGGAACGGGGCGGAGGTGATGTGCCGAATGGCATTGAGATCCATGAATGCCCTGAACTCGGTGGACGTGAAACAGCTAGCGTTATCGCTGACAAGGGTGTCGGGTAAACCGAACGTAGAAAAGACCCTCCGTAACTGTTTAATTGTTGTGGCCGAGGAGGTGCTCGAGACTGGAATGACCTCCAACCACTTGGAGAACGCATCCACCACAAGGAGGAAAAGTGCTCCCCTGAACGGGCCAGCAAAGTCTACGTGTACCCGGGACCAGGGCCCCCTTGCTGCGTCCCACTCCCTATGTGGCAAGCGAGCCTCTTCCGGCCTGGAGCTTTGGCACGCTTCGCAAGTGCCGACCATGTGCTCGATGTCGGCGTCTAGCTGGGGCCACCAAAAGTAACTGCGGGCTAGTGCCTTTGAGCGCACGATCCCCGGGTGGCTGACGTGCAGTAGTTTAAGCACCCTCGGCCGGAGGGACGTGGGGATCACTACCCGCTGTCCCCACAAAAGGCAACCCCTCTCTAGGGACAACTCTAATTTTTTCTTGAAAAATGTGTCGAATTCCGCTGCTGGGAAAGACACGGGCCACCTTTTCTGCACCCAGGAGCTGACTGTCGCTAACGTTTTGTCCTTGCCGGTCGCTTTGGCGATGTCGGCCGGTACTACCGGGGGGAGTCTAGGACCTCTATCATTAAGACCTGGTGGTCCCTCTCTTCCTCGCCCACGTGGCAGCAATCCCGGGGAATGGGGGACCTCGGTAGGGCATCCGCGTGGCTGATCTCCTTCCCGGGCCGGTACACCAACGCGTGCTGATACGCGTTGAGAAAAATGGCCCACCTGAGCATTCTCGGGGACAGGATTTGTGGTGTGGGCTTATCTGCGGTGAAAATGCCTAGTAAGGGCTTATGGTCGGTCACTATGGTGAAGGGGCGGCCATACACAAAATCATGAAATTTCTTGGTGCCCGCAATTATCGCTAACGCTTCCCTGTCTGTCTGGGCGTAGTTTCTCTCCGCTTGGGACAAGGACCTGGAGTAGAACGCTATCGGGGCCTCCCTCCCGTTTTCCAGCACGTGGCATAACACCGCCCCCACCCCCACCGGGGATGCATCGCATATCAGGACCACCAGGCGTTTGGGATTGAAGTGGGTCAGTACGGCATCGGATGCCAGGAGTCGTTTCAGGTCATTGAAAGCCTTCTCATGGTCGTCGCCCCACTTCCATGCCTCGTCCTTTTTTAACAACTTGTGTAGCGGTTCTGCCACGGCTGCCTTCCGAGGAAGGAAGGAGTGGTAGAAGTTGAGCAGTCCGAGGAACGACTGCAGCTCGGGCTTGGAGGTGGGGCGAGGGGCCTTCTTGATGGCGGCCACCTTGGATTGGGACGGCCTTATTCCCTCGGGAGTAACACGGAACCCTAGGAACTCAACCTCAGTTGCGAAGAAAACGCATTTGTCTTTCCGCAACCGCAACCCCGCTTTTTCGAATATTGCCAGGACCTTTCCCAACCTTTTTGCCAATTCGGCCCGGCTCCCCCCTGTTATCAATACGTCATCAAAGTAGGGTAACACCCCCTCCAACCCCTTCAGGAGGCGTTCCACGAGTGACTGGAAGATCCCGGGCGCCGAATTCACGCCGAACTGGAGGCACGTCACCTGGAACGTCCCTTTGTGGGTGACTATGGTCTGCGCAGCAGCTGCGGCGGGGGTCACCGGGAGTTGCTGGTAGGCTTGGGCCAGGTCGAGTTTAGCGAAACACCTCCCCCCATGTAACCTGGCCAGTAAGTGGCTGACTACCGGCACCGGATACGCATTAGGGCGAATCGCCTTATTGATGGTGCACTTGTAATCAGCGCATATGCGGACCTCCCCGTTGGCCTTGAGCGCTGTTACAATTGGAGTTTCCCACTCCGCAGAATCAACAGGAACAAGAATCCCCTGGCCCACCAATTTGTCCAGCTCCGCCTCTATCTTGTCCTTTAGTGCGAAAGGCACTCTGCGCGGCTTTAGCCTGATTGGTCGTACTCCCGGGTCCAGGTCGAAAGTCACCGGGGGGCCCTTGAATTTCCCCAGTCCCTTTTTGAAAACCTCGGGGTGCGCGTCACACACGCTCTGTATTGGATCAGTCCCGGCGGCGTGTACTCCAACGGTGTGCACCCCCCCCAATGAATAAACCCAGGGGCTGGAACCATTGAGTCCCGAGGAGGCTGCAATTACCTCCCTTGAGGACGACTAGGGGGAGCGTTGCGGCGTGCTTTTTGAATTGGACCTGGAACTTCCCAACCCCCAACACCAGAATGCGGTTCCCTTGCACGTCCTTCAGCGTGGACCTCAACGCTTTGAGTTTGGGCCGCACGTGGGGGGCAATTTTCAGGAACTCTCCCTGGGAGATGATAGAGTAAGAAGAACCCGAGTCCACCTCCATCCTCACAGGGGCCCCCTGAATTACTACCTCAACGAAGTATCGGGGGTGTCCCGCGGACACGCTGAACACCGGGGCGTCGTCCTCGCTGTCGTCGGAGATGCGCCCTACGCCGTCCTGCCTCCATGTGGTCCGGGTGCCGTCCTGGGGCCTCGTGGTGCGGCTCTCGTCCTTGGGCCTCGTGGTGCGGCTCTGCCTCGCCGAGCGGTCTGGCGAACTCCTCCTGGTCTCGCGCCGTTTCCTGCAGACTTTGGCGATGTGCCCGCGCCGGCCGCAGTTGTGGCACTCGGCCTTGCGGAACGGGCATTTGGCGCGGGCGTGGGTGGCGCCGCAGCTGTCGCAGCGCCGGCCTTCCTTCTGGACCTTCCGGACGTCCTCGTCGTCGCCGCTTTCCGTGGACGAGTTTGAAACTCGCCGGGCCGCGCGCACCGAGCTCTCTGCCTTGGCAGCTTTCGGGCGCCAGTCCTGGAGCTCTTGCACCCCGGCCGTCGTGGCTTCCGCGGCCTGTGCCGCGTCTAGGACTTGTTGCAGCGTGGGGGGCGGCTCCTGTTTCATCAGCGCGCGCTGAGTTTCGGTGTCCCTCAGGCCGCAGAGCAGGCAGTCCCGGAGGGTGACTTCTGGGGTCTCCCACTTGCATGGGCTGGCGGCCAGTCGCAGGGCCGCTGCGAACTCGGCGACCGATTCCCCGGGCGCTTGGACTCGCCTCCAGAACGCGCTCCGAGCGGGGAACATCGCTATCGCGGGCCGGAGGTGGGCGCGCAGCACCGCCAGGAGCTCCTTAGCTTTGAAGTCGCTCACCCTCCTCGGCGCGATCAGGTCCACCAAGGTCCTCTTGGTCTCGTGCCCGAGCATGCGGACGAAGATGGCCCTCTTCTTGTCCTCATCTGAAACTTCGAGCTCCACCAGCGCTCCATTGAAGTCTATCTCAAACAGCTCCAAGTCTCCCGGCTTCTTGATCTCGTAGCCGGCGCATGTCTTGGTCCCGTGGGCAGCCATTATCCCACCTTCGTCGCCAGTTTAGTGTATGGGACCAAAGACAACAGAACAGCCGAAGGGTTGGCTTAACACAGGTTTATTGCATGATGATCCGGTGGAACATGAGGTAATGGCGGTGATACATCTCAATATATACAGTGGCATTATACATTTGGATCTTGTAGCACGGTAGCTCATTGGCTGCTACCGGCGTGGCCTCGCCCAGGCACGCCTCTCTTCAGTAGTTCTTTCTCCTCCTGATTAATGCGGGGAAGGTTTTCCCGCGGCTGTCCGTGATTGAGCAATGTGAACCATGTGAGACTGAACGCTCGCAGCTGCCCTCTATGGGCTGCTTGCTCGCGTTCCTTTACAGCTGAGATACATTGTATTTGGAGTGGTTACATTCTTATCTTTCCAGTACAGTGAACATGCATACATAACAGGACCATCACCCTTCCCTGTGGACTTTGTCACCCAAGACCATTAGTCCTCAGGGTTGTCAGGTAACTGCCACTTGATGCTCAGCGTTGAGTTGCTGGCAGTGTGGTCTACTTTATTACCATAGCAAGATAACCTGACCAGCCTTTACTACAGTAGTTGAGCTGGAGTTATTTGAGACCCCCATAAGCTTCTCCCCAAAGATAACAAAGGATTGACAGCCAACAGCCTCACTTTTATTGCAGAGGGGGTTATCTGGCCATCTACAGGCCTTCCAGAAATTATCATTCATGAGAAAAGTAAGGAATTTGTGGTAATGAGAGGTATGGAGGACACCATTTAGGTAATAGAAGTAGGACACGTGTAAGATGTATAATTGGTCCGACAAAGATTTCTGGTTTTCATCAAAGGATATAGCAGAACGCTACTTGCTATGATATTTCCTAATCTCCCAGGACCCTTTGATACAGCTAATAAAACTTATTATCATATTTTACAGTAAATACCTGTATTTGCCTCATGGATGTCACAAGTCCTGCAGCTGTTCTCTTGCATGTCTTCTAATACTTTCCATTAATATGATGGTATGTCATCCTCATAGCAACATAAGTAGCACTCGAGATTTTTGTTACTCAAAGACATCCCAGCTACCTTCATTGGACACCATTGTTTTAGAGGCAATGTGAAAATATGGTCTATAATGTTCCGTTTTGTATTGTACTTTTTTTTTTTTGCATGAAAGCCTTCACTTGATGTTTCAGTTCCTGAAAGATGAAAACATGTGTCAACTCACTTTTATTCAGCCTTGATGAATTGAAGGGGGAAAAAAAAGGCTTTTCTGGCACTTCAGATGAGGGTGGAAGCTGGTAACATTTTATGACGGCAATCCTGTTTATGATATATAAAACTGTTTTTATAGCACAGCATGGCAAGATCAAATTATTATGTCAGTTAAATCTGAAATGATAGGAAAGTGGAACAGTTCTCATTCATCTGCTGGTTACTGTAGTAAATATGGCTTCTGACCATCACAGTCAGAACAGCATGAATGTGTGTACCTATAAAGGTATTGTCATGAGAAAAGCAATCTGCAGGAGGTGCTGAGCACTTCCTTGCCAAATGCATTGTTCCTGAAACAATTTAGGCAACTGCTGTGATTCTCCAACCCCACTCACTCCAGACTAGTTCTAGAAACACACAGAAAAGACACTGCAAGAGGGGCTAGCCCGTGAGTCGGGAAAGATACCCTTCTTTAATGCAATACTTCTGTCTTCAGACTCCACCTTTCCATTTTCCCATTGAACAGTTGTAGAGATATATGTGTGTAGGGAAACAACCATGGCTCAGTGGCAAAGCCCGTGTAAATGTTCCCAGTTTCAATTCCCATCATTTTTTTAAATTAAGAAAACCCTCAAGTAGCAGACAGTGGGAAAGAACATCGCCTGAGATCCTGGAGAATTCTTGCCGATAACACAATGCAACTATTTAGACAAATATTGTAACTCTTCTTCTCCTTCTGCCATGTCTAGGCCAGACGTGAAACTGCCAAAATGAAGCCACTTTGGAGGAATTGATTCTGTAGTTTCTTTTGCCTGACCTAGTGTGTAAAAGATTGTTTGGCACAGGGTGGCCTTTGCCCGGGGTGTGCCCAATTGTGGTTCAAAAATACCACAATCTTCAAAGAGGCTCTTTCTATGTACCCCAGTGTATTGTAAGTTTCTATTGTTTTAGGCTTCCTTTTATATAGCTAAAGTAACATTTAATCCTTCACACTGACAAGATATGTCTTCATTGACACACATGAAGATTCTCTACAAAAACACATTACATGTGCCAAAATCTCATGATGGCTATGCAAAATGGAACTAGCTGTGTAAGTTTTAATTGACAGCAAAAAGCATGGTATACAGCCACCAATTAATTATGTCATAGAAATGTAGTTGTGAAATAAGAAATGCATCAGGCTCCAGTTTATCTCACCTGATAAATAGTGTGTGAATTTCTCAAATGTTTGCACACATTTGGGGCTAATTTAGTTGGCCTCATAAATGTGTCGCCACATTATAGAATTTGGAATTTTATAAAGTCCATGAAGTGGACTTGATCCATGAAAGCTAACATCAAAATACAGCTGTTAGTCTTTAAGGTGCCAAAAAGGTTTTTGCAGTGGTGGGATTCAATTTTTTTTACTACCTACTCTGTGGGCGTGGTATGGTGGGCGTGGCCAGGGGGAAGCCTTGTGTTGCACCTGAATTAGGACTACTTTATTTCAAAACTTGGATGGGCGGGTTTAGTGTCTTGCACGGAAGACAAAGAAGGAGTCGCAGGAAGGACTAACACAGGTTTATTCATTGATGATCAGTATGAACATGTGGTAATGGCGGAGGTACATCACATTATATACAGTAGCACAATACATTTGAATCTTGTTGCACGGTAGCTCATTGGCTGCTACCGGCGTGACGTCGTCCCAGTCACGCCCACCATCTGCAGGTAGTGATAGTACGGGAAAGGTTCCCGTGGCTGTTGGTGATTTGGTGAATGTGAACCATGTGAGTTGAACGCTCGCAGCTGCCCTCTATGGACAGCTTACTCGCGTTTCTTTACAGCTGGGCTACATTGTAATTGTGGTCAGGTTACATTCATACATTTTGAGGCAACAACTCTTAAAGCAACATTGTACATACATAACAGCGGGGCCAGCCAGAATTTCTACTACTGGTTCTGGCGAACTGGGGCGAACCTGCTGATTCCCACCACTGGGTTTTTGTCTTTCTTGTGTGTTTTGTTTACTCTCTTATATGGATTAACCTGGTTTCCTCAGATATAACTGTATCAGTAAATACATTTGAATATTAAGGCCATGTTAACTTTCCAAAGATCTATTTCCAAGCAAAGCATGCTAAACACAAGATAACACATGGCAGGAAAAATCAAATGTCATATCAAACAGATGTTTTTCATCACTTGGGTGAGCACATGTTCAAAAAAATATAATAAACATATCTTTTGGATTGGCTTTAAGATACCAAAGTAGCCTAGTTATTGGTAGTCAGATGAAGCAGAGAGGATTGGAATGGCAGTCTACCACTTCCTAGGTTTTGTGAGCTTATGTCTGTCAGGAAGGAAGCTGGGGAAGCGTGGTTTTTCCTAGAAACAGGCCCAGCAGATGGTTGTCCTCCCACCCTCCTCCGCCATCATCACTAAAGTAACAAATCATATTCATCTCTATATCTAGAAAGAATGCAAATCTCACAATCTTTCACTTTTAATGAGAAACAGCACTGGGAAACCCTATTTTCTCCTCTGAACAATATTTTTTGTGAGAAATTTCTTCCTGAGTAATCTCGCGGGAAATCTCATGGGACTACCTGGAGAACTTGTGGTAACATCCTCTAGAAGGCACACTGAGAGATTATTACAGCTCCTGCTCAGAATTGTGCACAGTTTCTGTGCAAAATGGCACATTTCCAGTACATGAATCAGCACAAAAAACATTGTGCTGTTCAGAATTTGGCAGCTTCCTGTGTAGAACAAGAACAAATGAAGTGGGTTTGAAGAATGGGGTCTTATTTTTGCAGCAAAGTGAAATCTCTCACAGGTGCAGGGTGGATGTCTAGTTGGAGTTTTGGCATGATGAGATTTGAAAAATCATTGAGAACAAGAATTACATATTTTGAGGCGAGGAGATGACAGAAGAACCTGACTGAAAAGATGGAACTGTATTGCCATTTCCCTGGGTTGGCAATACACAGTTTGCGGTGCCCAGTATGGTGCTTCTCGAGAATGAAAGGGCTTTGGACTCACTGAATCCAACATGCCTGTGCCAAACATATACCTGTTTATGAACATGCCCCAGCACTTCATATGAATGTCATGTTTGAGGGGTCTCATTCCTGTGGAAACACAGCTGGAATATGGAGCATCATGGTGGAGAGATCCTTCCCATCACAGCTTTTCTTCATCAGCATAGGTCCATTCCACACCTTCTTATCACATCCCAATTAACAACAATGCATGTCAGGGTTAGTCAAATAGTTTGAAGACTGAGTGTAACCACTGAAGGATAGGTTCTTAAACAAGCATAATATGGAGAGTATTAAGTTAGGATAGGGGGAGGGGTTGGGCTGGCTGGCATGACAATTAGAGAAATGTCCATCATATTAGAGGCCTTATACTAGGTCTATAATATTCCTTGCCCTCATCAGCTATGTAGTAAAGCCTGCCAAGCCATCTGTTTCTGACATCCCTAGCAAGCATAAAAACAGTTGGGTTAAAACTGAGGTGGTGTGAACCACCATACAAAGGAGAGGTACAATATTTGGGTAAGAGGGTCATCAGTCTATAGCCCTTTTAACAATATTATTGGACCGAGTATATCACTGCTAACCAAATTGCTCAAGGCAGATTACAATGATGTATCCAGGACAGTTCTGGCATTAATTAGCTAGTAAAGCAAATGCTGGTTTAAAAGCTATATTCTGTATGCAGTCTTTGGAAAGGAGATACTTTTTGGCACTTGACTAGAATAACTTTACAGTGTGTATGAGTAGAAAAATCAGCATCTTTCCAGCTCCAATATTTTATGCTTTAAAAAGTAAGGAAGAAACATTATATCCATTTGACTTATGTTGCCATTGCTAGTACCCATTTTGATGGTGTAGTACATAGCCCATTTTCCTTTCCCAATTTTCTCTGGAGTGCATACTTACAGTTAACAAAGGATAGTTGTTAAGAGACTGAACTATGACTTGAAATCCAATATGCTGATGTTGTAGTTCCACCTCAGGACTGATTCAGATTTTTCCTCTGCAGTGAGCTCACTGAGGGGTTTCAAAGAAGATTCTCCCTATCAAACTCAATCCTCACATCTGTAATAATATGACAGTTGTCTTCGGAACAGCAACATGTATGATATTAAAAACAATTGAATGCTATAAAAATGCTAGTTAAATGTAGCTTAAAATTAAAATGTGCTTCCTTCATTAATTGGAAGCACTTTCTTAGTCAAAATATTTTAATCATTTATGCTAATCAATTAATTTATAAGAATCTCAATTCTATGTCTGATCATTCTGAAGTAAATCTGGCTAAACTCATTGAAGCTCACCTCCATAGTTAGCATACACAGAATAGAACTGCAGCCTAAATACTGCAATTTCAATTTCAACATATTAAAACAGCAAAGATCCTTTTTTTAAAAAAGCATGATTTTCCCCCCAGAGAGCTACACCAAGTTTCCCTCACAAGCTTTACAGCTACTAAATAGAAATGCAATTTGAACAGAGATAAAGCAGAAGCTTAGACCACTCTTATCCATGGGATTTCCTCCAGCTTCATCTATTGCATTGTCAAAACTCAAACAGACGGAACAGAAGGAGTGCATTCAGTTCTGAAACTGAAGCCAGAACAACAGCAAAAAGATCCAGGCAATCTGGTCTGTTCCTTGGAAGGAGAATTTACATATAGTATAATTGTCAGCTCCTCTTAAAGGAAAATGATTAACACCTTCTTTTAGAGAAGAAAAGCAAATGTACAAGCAGTCATCTAAACTTTTACTGTAAAGATTTTAATTTCTGTTCATTTCAGAGAAGATGGGGGAGTGGGGCAAACAAAATAGATTCATATTTATAATTAATTCGGCAAGGTGTGCTGCTTTTGCTCTCCATAGCCTACCCTCTTCTGGTTTAATATTTAGAGCTTGAGAGGTGTACAGAAAACCTTCCCTCAATTTTAGCCATCTAGAGCAGGCTTTCTCAAACTTGGCACTCCAGATGTTCTTGGACTTCAGTTCCCAAAAGCCCTGATCAGCAGGTGTGCTGACTTGGGCTTCTGGTAACTGAAGTCTAAGAACACCCGGAGAGCCAAGTTTGAAGAACCCTGATCTAGAGCATTGGTGTCCATGAAGTGGATGGGTTTGATGCTGTCTTAACTTATTTTTGTTTATTATTTGCTAGCACTTCTCAACCCATTTCTGGAGGGGAATTGCCAATCAAATAGTTGACTTTTTCAGTGGGAGTAGGTTTCAGGCAGTCAGTAATGATCCTGCATGATTCAATAAGAACTGTATCAATTTATTTGACAAGTGTTGATTTATTCTATACTGCACTAGCATATTCTAATGAAGAAGTAGCACCAGGACAAAACTGTTCTTAGTGTTTGTGGGTGTGTACTCCAATCTGACCCAGTTAGTTTCCTAAGTATGTTATTTCTGGTAGTAACTTTCTATTTGGTGTTTAGACTATGGTTTTGTAGGTCAGTGTTAGATTCAGAGTGAATCCCACATAGTTTGGGAGGTAGGGCAATGTTTCAAAATCTTCCCTTCCCAGCTAACTCAGAAATTCCTCTTCACTTCTCTGCTATACTGTAGAAGACACAGGCTCGTGTTTTTAAAGGGCTTGGTTGTGCTCCTTGCTTTTATCATATAAGGAAAGATCTTCTAAGGCAAAGGTGTAACCGATTCAAATGTTTTCCCCTGGACCAGGTGTCCCCAAAATTTTCCCGCCAGGGTTCAGACCCGCCCTGACACTTCCTGCCAGGGGCCGGAGGCGTGTTTGCTCCCTGGACTTACGTTTCCATCGTCATCGTCGGCACATGGCAGCACACGGCAGTGATCACACATTTCTTCAGGGCTTTTGGACAGGCTTCACCTCTTCCCAGGGTGGCAGGAGCTGGCATCAACACATAGTTTTCTGGCACTGAACCAGGAAGTATCCAAGAGCCAGGTCCAGGAAACCAGGTGCTGACATCAGCACCACATGCCAATAGAAGACTCCAAGTATCATGGATTAGCTGCTGGGACCAAACAAGGAAGCAGCAGAAAATTTTCAAAATGGACCAATTGGGCTCCGCAAAGGCTCCTGACACCCTGGGAAGCAGTGGAGGCTGTCCAAAAGCCCTGAAGAAATGTGCAATCGCCGCTGCTGCCACTGCCACAGTAAGTGATGTATTGTGACTTCTGGTGGTGGTGGGCAGGTGGGGGAGGGGAGTCCTAGAGGTGGCCGGGTGGTCACTGAGGGCCAGATTAATGATATGCACAGGTTGAATTAGGCCTGCAGGCTGGGGGTTGTCAATGGCTGCCCTGGACTGTCAAGACAAGATCATTAGCACAAATGAAACTCCTAAAGTATGGGAACAACTGTTGATCAATTGTGTGAATGTAAAAAATGAATGGTTTCAGGAATGGTTCTCTACCATCTGTACCCGCTTTGAAATTCAACAAAATATCTTCAGTTTTGAAGCAGAGTAGTGACCATTTCTGTTAGTTTATGGTCTTTGGTAAGGAGGTAGAACTTTTTGAGCAGCAATTGATGGTGAACAGTATCATATGCAGCTGTAAAGTCAACAAATGCTGCTCCAGTTGTTTTATGTGTTTCAGAAATATCTTCTATATGTTGGATTAGATTTAAGATCTGAGCCATACAGTTCTTGCCAGGTGTAAAGCCTGCCTGTTCTTGAATTAAAGAGGTTCAATTTTAGAGGCTAGATGATTTACTATCATCCATTCAAATGCTTTGTATAAGTGGCATAGCAGGGAGATCCTTAGCCAGGTTTCAGTATAGCAATTACATTAATCTTCTGCCACATTTTTGGAATCTGTTTGCTTGTGCAACAGTTATTAAATAATTATAGAAGCCATTCTTTTGTGTATTGCCCAAAATGTTTAATTCAATCAATCAATTCTTTATTGCGGCCAGTGGCCAGTTACAATAAAAAGTTTATGTCAAGCAATTGTTAGTGAGATACATACCAATCAGCATCTTCATTAAAATCAGGCCCAATAAAATAATGAGGTAATATCAAAATGTTAACACACTAACATTATCTAGTTGAAATATAATTTAAAATATGACCTCAAATAAAACAGTTAAAAGTTATAAGCAAGTATAAAAACAGTTATAAAACAGTAAAGTGACAGTATATATAAATACACTAAAACATTTATACAGCATAATGGGGATAAATAGGAATTACTGGCAAAGAAAAGGAACTTGTTTTATTGTTTGCGGCCTACCGCTGCAGCTGATTCACCCTTGTACTATGAATCCTGGTAGTCCTCCAGGCAAATCTGGCCACTGCTGCCATCAGATCGTTCGATCTGTCAGAAAGCATGTCTCTAAACGAATTATTGTTCAACTCCAGCTGAGGGAATGCAGCACAACCATTCGGAGGCTACAGCTGGTCCAGAATGCAGCTGCCCGGGTGGTGATGAGGTGCGAGCATTATGCCTGCGCCTCGCCACTGCTCCGGGAGCTGCACTGGTTACCAGTTTGCCTCCAGGTGCAATTCAAGGTGCTGGTGATTACCTTTAAAGCCCTATATGGTAGTAGTCCAGGATGCCTAAGAGACTGCGTCTCCCCAAGAACATCTGTCCGTCCAACCAGAGCGGACTAAAGGGGCTCTCTAACTGTACCATCGGCTAGAGGGGCTCATCTCTGTAGCACAAGAAGGAGGGCCTTCTCTGTGTTCGCACCAGCCCTCTGGAACCTCCTGGAAATAGAGTCATGGCTCCAAACGGAGTTGCTGCCTTTCAGAAAAAAACTCAAAACCTGGCTGGCTGGGAAGGTGTGGGGCACCGATGGAAGGGTGACCCCCGCTTGTTGGCTTATATAGACAATGAGAATCCCTTTCTCTTGCTTGCTCTCTAGTTTTTTATGGGGTGGGTGGATCTTTAATGTTTTAATATTTTTATAATGAGAGGATTTTAATGTTTTATAATGGTTGTGTATGTTTTTATCTGTTACATTGTTGACTTATTTTGTGACTGTTGTGAGCCGCCCTGAGTAAACTGAGTGGGCGGCATACAAATCGACTAAATCTAATCTAATCAAAGTTGGATCAAAGGTAGTAGAGCCTGAAACAATCTTGCTAGTCGGTGATGCTACTAGACATATCAGGAAATTAATAACTCAATCTCCTGCCATATTTTAAAATGATACATATATAGAAGAGTAATAAGTTGAAATGATATAGAACAGATCTGACATCCTCCCAACAACATGGAAGTTTTAAAAAAAAACAGAGAGAGAGAGAGAGAGAGAGCAACTACACCATTATTTTTTCAATATGTCAGTTTTAGACCTCACATGCCAGTACTTCTGGTGACCTGAAGAAACACAATTTCCCTGGTTGGATCAGCAAAACATTGATAGATTGGCAACCCTGTACTATAGTCTTTTTAAAATTAGTATGGCTGTCTCTTTGTAGAGAATGAATGCTACCATCTGGACTGACTGTGTTTATTTTGTTTCACTTTGAATAGGGTTTGTGTTTGGGTTTTTTTGGTTGGGCTTTTTAATTTTTCTACTGTGGCAATCTTTGGAAATCCTCATTTAAACAGTCTACAAACCTATGAAGTAAAATCTTTAATAGAAATTACAGAATATAATAAAGACATCTCTCTCATTTTACAAGTCCAATCTGAAGGTAAAATCAAGGGACTACTAGTAACTCTTAAGGACAAGGCTGCTGCCTTCCTCCCAGTCCTGTACCTTGTCCACATCTTGTCAGCAAAGACCTATCCTGAAGCAGATATTTCATCAGACCATAACTCGTTAATATGTTGCCTTTGCTTAACATTGTATAGAATCGTAACTAAAATACTGAAAACTAGTTTTGATGCCTCTGTCCTTAAGGACAAAGAGTATAGAACAGTAGCAATACTTGACCACCAATACTGGAGAGTGAGGTTTCTATGAGCTTTGCAAAAATTCAAAGATGGGAGAGCAAGAGGGTCAGATGACATCCCAGTAGAAAATTTGAAACTTCTGTCTGAACTTAACATCAAAGAATTGACAGACCTTTTTAACACCATTTATGACACAGGGATCCTTCCAAGGATTGGTTGCTATCCACCTTTGTTACATTGCCAAATAAACCAAACATGAAGTCCTGTGAGGAGTACAAAACAATTAGCCTCATGAGTCATGCTCTTAAGTTCTTTTTGAAAATCATCCATAGTAGAATTTATTCGAAGTATGAAGAAAACATAGGTGAGATGCAATTTGGCTTCCAGAATTCTATGGGTACCAGAGAGGCATTGTTTACATTGCATGTTCTAATACATAGACGTAGAGACCCGAGAGCTGCACTTGGAGAAATGAAAGGAGCCTAATTCGGGTGTCCCCTAAAAATCCTTTCAATTCAGAGTAATCTTCGACAGGAAATTATTATTATTATTATGAGATGTGATGTGCATACATGTTTTATAGATTATGCAAAAGCCTTTGACAGATGCTAGCATGAGAAGATGATCACGGCACTGAAGAAAATAGATGTAGATGATAAGGGTATCAGAATCATCACCAACGTTTATTGGAATCAGACAGCTCAAGTCAGAGTTGAAGAGCAGCTGACAGAGCAGGCTGCTAAGGATATCATGGGTTGACATGTGACTAATGTAGAATTGTTGAACAGGGTGGATAAAGAACAAGAATTGTTTAAGACCATTAAACAAAGTTCCAATACCTTAGACATATCATGAGGAACGACATGAAGTATAGAATACTCCAACTCATTATGTAAGGGAAGAAGATCTTTAGGAAAAGAGGCCCTGGACATAGATGGACTTCAAAGCTAAAGAACCTGAGAGACTGGTGTGGAATATCCTCAAAAGAACTGTTCCAAGAAGTTAAGAACAGGAAGACTATTACCATGATGATAGCCAATATCCGGAATGGATACGGCACTTGAAGAATAGATAGACACAGACCAATAGCAAGCCTGCTCCTTCTCACTTTTGACCAACCAGCTGGGTCAGTTGGGAGTCTTACTCCTGTACCTGCCCCCTTGCAGGATAAGGGACTCCCTGCCTGGGCTCGCCGAAGCCGTCTCAGTGTTGGCATTGGAGTTCCCTAGGCTTATGGTCCTGGGGGACTTCAATCTGCCTTCGCTGGGGACTGGCTCTAAGGTTGCACAGGTGTTCATGGCTTCCATGGCAGCCATGAGCCTGAGTCAGGTAATTCAGGGCCCGATCAGGGGCAGTGGCCACACACCAGACCTAGCTTTCTTGTCGGGGCGATGGCTGAGTGATCTGATATTACAGAAATTAGACATAACACCTGTACCATGGTCAGATCACTTTCTGTTGACTCTAGACTTTCTGGGGGCAACGTTTCACCATAGGGAGGCAGGGCCTGTTAAGCTAGCCTGCCCCTGGTGACTAATGGATCCAGATGGATTCTAGTGGGAACTGGGGGAGTTTCCTCTGGATTGGTTAAGAGATTCAGCTGAGATGCTAGTTGACCTGTGAAACAGGATGACGACAGCAGCCTTGGATGAAATAGCGCCACTACGTCCTCTCCGAGCCCGTGGGACTAGGTTATCCCCGTAGTTCACAGATGAACTGCGGGAACTCAAATGGACAAAGAGATGCCTAGAGCGTCGCTGGGTGAAGACCCGGAGTGACTCTGATTGGACACTAGCTAGAGCCGCTATTAGGTCCTATCTAGTGGCGATGGGGATGATGAGGCGGCAATACTTCACCACCCTTATTGCCTCCGCTGATAATCGCCCAGCCACCCTGTTTTGGGTAACCAGGTCCCTCTTTGGTAGTGGGGGCTGGTTGGCAGGGTTCAGCTAAGGACTTTGCTGACCATCTGGTGGAGAAAACCGATCAGATTTGCTCGGGGCTTAATCCTGGCATGGTTGGGGAGGGTCCGGAGGGGACCAGAGCACAGTCTTGCTGTGTTATCTGGGATCAGTTTGACCCAGTTGTCCCTGATGAAGTGGACAGGCTCCTTGCAGCTGGTTGGTGAAGGCCACCAAGGAGGTGACCGGTAACTGGGTCGGAGCTATAATAAACTCTTCTTTGTGGGAGGGAGTGTTTCCAGCACCTCTGAAACATGCTTTAGTGTGCCCCCTCCTGAAAAAAACCATCTCTTGACCCAGTGGTACCATCTAACTATAGGCCAGTCTCCAACCTCCCCTTTTTAGGGAAGGTCTTGGAGAAGGCAGTGGTGCGTCAGTTGCAGGGTGCCCTGGATGAAGCAGATTATCTGGACCCCTTCCAGTTGGGATTCAGGCCCTGGTATGGTACGGAGATGGCATCAGTTGCACTGATAGATGATCTCTGGTGGGAACAGGATGGTGGTCATCTGTCTGTCCTTGCTCTCCTTGACCTCTCAGCGGCTTTTGATACCGTCGACCAAGGTATCCTTCTGGGATGGCTCAAGGGGTTGGGGATCCAGAGCACTGTGTTGTCCTGGTTCTCCTCATTCCTAAAGGGCCGGACCCAGTTGGTGTGGTTTGAGAGTGAGAGGTCCAGTCCTAGGCCCCTCCAATATGGGGGGCCTCAGGGCTCGGTGCTCTCTCCTCTTCTATTTAACATCTAAATGAAGTCACTGGGTGAGACCATCCGTTCACATGGGGTGTGGTACCACCAGTACGTGGATGACACTCAGTTGTACATCTCGGCTCGTGGGGACCCCAGCGTTGCTGTCAAAGTCCTATCTGAGTGTCTGGAGGCTGTAGGGGTCTGGGTGGGGGCTAATGGGTTACAACTGAATCCCAGCAAGACTGAGTGGCTGAGGGTTCGGGGTCCTGCACTAGTCCAGGAGCTGCCATCCTTGGTCTTGGATGGGGCTGCTCTGCCCCAGACAGATCCAGTGCGCAACTTGGGGGTCCTGCTGGATTCACGACTGCTGCTAGAAGAGCAGGTGGCGATCGTGGCCAGGAGGGCCTTTGCGCAACTCCGTGTGATATGCCAGTTGCGCCCGCTCCTGGATAGGGACTCCTTGCTTATGGTCACACATGCTCTGGTCACCTCCAGACTTGACTATTGCAATGCGCTCTACATAGGGCTGCCCTTGACAACCATTCGGAGGTTGCAGCTGGTTCAGAATGTGGTGGCCCGGGTAGTGATGAGGCGTGGGCGTTATGCCCATGCCTCGCCCCTGCTCCGGGAGCTGCACTGGTTACCAGTTTGCCTCCAAGTGCAATTCAAGGTCCTGGTTATGACCTTTAAAGCTCTATATGGTAGTGGGCCAGGATACCTAAGAGACTGCATCGCCCTAAGAACATCTGTCCATCCAACCAGAGCAGACTAGAGGGGCTCACTAGTTGTTCCATCATCTAGGGGAGCTCACCTCTCTGGAACAAGAAAAAGGGCCCTTTGGAACCTCCTGCCAGTAGAGCTATGGCTGCAGATGGAGCTGCTTCCATTCAGGAAAGGACTTAATACCTGGCTGGTGGGGCAGGTGTGGTGCCCTGAGGACAATGTGGCTCCTGCCCATTGGCTTTTTCCATAAGAGGCACCTTCTCTCTTCTGTATGGGGTGGGTGGGATTTTAATGGGGGTGGGGATTTTAACTGTTTTTATTATGTGCTGTTTTAAATTATGTAAGCTGCCCTGAGTCAGGCTTGCCTGAGGGGGCGGCAAACAAACCAAAAAATTAAATTAAATTAAATTAAATTAAGAGAAGGGTGTGGGAGAGAAGAAATATGGTTGTATTGGCTTTGGAGGTATCCATGAACACTGTAATCTTAGCCATGGAGAGAGTTGTCCATCAGCTAGCAACCTCCAATCCCTGATCAGACTGCTAGTAAAGAACACTAGGTGTTGCTGTTGTTTTGGTTGTGTGTGTGTGTGCTTTTTCTTCTTGCTTGATTTAAAGGTGACAATCCTTAACCCTAATGGACATGACTGATCTCACATGCTCTTCAGGAGCTGATCCTATACATTAGTAAAATAATGATAATTCAGTTCTGCTCTTAAATTAAGCAGCAGCTGTGGCTGTATTATCAGGTGTAATTTGATGTGTGGTCATTAGTACAAGATAATCTCACCCATTTGCATAGGGTCACCTGCTTCTTTCTTTTTTTTGATAGACTGTTGAACTTCTGCTTCTCAGGCTGCTATCAGAGGCAAAGAATTAAAAATAATATTTTCCTGTTCAGATGACAACCTTCATATCTGAAACCACCCTCACTTTTACTCAGTTAAGATGTACTTTCTTCCATACAGCTCAGCATCTCTTACTACTGAAGCCAGAGCTTTTTCCTGTAGTGTTTCAATACCCAGGTAGTCTCATAGAGCCTGAAGCAGATAAATCTCTCAAATCAAGGAAGCAGAACAGAAAATCCCACAGAAGGAGATAAACACAGAAGCATAAATGATTAATTATGAATTATCCACTCAGCTGCATTGAACACTTTAACCACAACTCTTGGCTTAATCAACAAAGTTTGCACAACCCTAGATGTGAAAGCCAATACTTAGGAGTCACTTGAGTTGTCAGGAATATATCAAAGTATACACCAGCATATACAATTTTGTTTCATTTCATTTCATTTGTGCACATGAATCATAGAATTATACCAGATCAAAACTTCTTCAAACATTTAATGTTGACGGAAGATGAAGGGCAAGCTTTTTGAAACCCAAGACCACCCTATTGGATATGGTGAAGAATACATGCTTGATAACAGCAGTTATCCTCCTCGCTCCTGGACAGCGAGGAGAACAAATAGGTCAATCTTAGAAGAAATTAACCCTGACTGCTAATTGAAAGGTCAAATAGTAAAGATGAAGCTAAAATACTTTGGACATCAAATGAGAAGGGAGGATTCACTTGAGAAGGCATTGATGTTGGGAAAGGTGGAGGGCAAAAGAAGAAGGGGGAGGCCAAGGATGAGATGGCTAGATGGTATTGTAGACACAATGGGCACAGAGCTGGGAGGGCTGAGGGGGATGGTGGAGGACAGAGGCGCCTGGAGGAAAATGGTCCATGGGGTCGCAAAGGGTCGGAGTCGACTGTGCGACTGAACAACAACAGCAGTTTAACTTCTAGTTATGAATCCAAAGGGCAGCTATTTCTCCTGTTGTGGTATCTATTACTTGTAGTAGACCACAGCAGCAGCAGCATAACTGATAGAACAATCATCCAAGATATAAGATGTAGGTTGTTGTTGTTTTTTTCATTTTAAAAGCTTTACAGTACACCCAATATAACTTTGATTGACAAATAAACAAAGAAATTCAAAGCCTAACTTATATATTCCTAGAATTACCCAAAACTTTTCTATATGAAGAATTATTTTATTCTAATAGGTTGTTCCATAATGTTCAATGTGAGTTTGGAAGGTGTTGCCTATTTTCTTCCTTTGGTTGCATAAATATGATGAGAGCCAAGACATGAGGCCATTAGTCACTAGGCACCAGTGTTAATTGGTGAAGATTTAGGTTAGGGGCACTCATGTTTAGTTTATTATGCCATGGAAAAGAAAAAAGAAACTACAAGATGGGCTTTCCTTCCCACTTTTTTTCCTTTCATGTATTGATTGTTGATGTATCATTCACAGAATTCAATATCTCAGACTATGCATTTGCACCACTAATGTTTTGTAATCTACCCTGCTAAATAGTCTATAAAAGGAAGAAATTGTTAATCACTTTAGCAATTCCATAACACATCAACAGCCCTCTTAATAATGTTAATATCATAGTTTTTCCTCACCCCACCCAGTGATTCCCATAGAATCAGGAACACAGGCCTGATGTTATGTCTGTGCTAGACCCTTGGGCCTCAGCCTGCCATAAACTTCTCTTGCCTGTGCCATTAATGGCATCTGTGTGGCAGGTTGACTGCTCATGTACTACTAATTGTACTACTAAGGAATGCAAAGGGGTCCAATTAAAGCATGAGAAGTATGCCATGTTTCCTTGCAGCTAAGTAAAATCACTCTATCTATTCACTATTGATTACCAGTGCCAGCACATAAATTATTCCTGAATGATAGTTTAAAAGTGGGAATGCTATGGATAAACTGAAACATGAGGACATTCTCTAGAGAGAAGGAATAAATTCCTTGACATTCAAGGGAGTGTAGGTAATAATATCAGGTACCTCTGCTATAAGATAAAAGCAGGGGGCAATTGAAAGTGATCTTTGATTACTTGTGACTCAGTGTTACAGCAGCCCATGGTGGCTGACGGTTATGTATTCCTTGGAGAGGGAAATGAATAGTGCAGTGCTGCAAAAATGCATACAGCTGAGTTGTAGGAGAGAAAACTCCTGATTTGCCAAATGCTGCACTTGGTATATAACCATGATGGTGAACCTTGGGACTCCAGATGTTCTTGGACTTCAATTCCCAGAAGCCCAAGCCCCCGTGAATCCACACGAATGGGTTTACTGTGATTTATCCAGCCCACTCTGCCCTCATCGCTCCCGGAAGCGGAAGTAAAACGCTAATGTGCACTGAGTTTATAAATGTGATTACTCTAAAATAAATATTTTGACTGTTTTATCATATAGAATGCTTCCTTTACAAGGTCTCTTTAGGTAGCAAAAAACTATAAAGAAATAGAAAAGGCTTCTCACAACTGGAGCTTGTAACATTAACTTTAAGGACCAATTGATTGTGTGTTGGTTATGATTTTAAAAGTTATTTATATTATTTGCTGCTCATTATCAGAAGAAAAACATCTGGGTGCCAATTTCATTTTAAATTACCTTATTATTATTATTTTTAAAATACAAACAATGGTCCCAAATTCTTCAAAAGGATTTACCCAAAATAATATTCTAGGACAGTGATGGTAACATCCGTCAACCTTACACAGATGAAACAT
The DNA here is from genome assembly GCA_035047345.1 of Bradypodion ventrale. Classification (NCBI taxonomy): domain Eukaryota; kingdom Metazoa; phylum Chordata; class Lepidosauria; order Squamata; family Chamaeleonidae; genus Bradypodion; species Bradypodion ventrale. Next base: position 51,179,261 of record JAWDJE010000006.1, read on the forward strand.
ACACAACACAGATGAAACATACACAGATGAAACATACACAACAGGATTTGGGCAAGTAATGTTTGTATCTGTAATGTTTTATGTGGAACATTAAAACCATTACAACATTATTCTTTTTTTAATTGTAAAGACTGGTAACATTATTTCTTTTGTACTGGTTTTATTTGTCCTTTTTCTTTCTTTGCTTATTCATAAGTCCTAGAACAGTGATGGCGAACCTTTGCACTCCAGATGTTCTTGGACTTCAATTACTAGAAGCCCAGGTCAGCACTCATGATGATCAGGGCTTCTGGGAATTGAAGTTCAAGAACATCTGGAGTGCCAAGGTTCACCATCACTGTTCTAGGATTTATGAATAAGCAAAGAAAGAAAAAATAAAAACAGTTCAAAAGAAACAATGTTACCAGTCTTTACATTAAAAAAAGAATAATATTGTAATGGTTTTAATGTTCCAAATAAAACATTACAGATACAAACATTACTTGCCCAAATCCTGTTGTGTATGCTTCATCTGTGTAAGGTTGATGATATTACCAGTGAGGGAGATTTTTGGTAAATTAAAAGTTTCCACTCCTGTCCTACAGTTTGTCTAGCTTACACATATTCATCATCCTTGTTTATGGACCATGGGAGCCCAAAGATAGAGGAAGAGCTCTTTAATTACAGTAATACCTCATACAAAGTCCGCTTCATACAACATCGAATTCATACAACATCACCTAAATCCTTGAAAAGAGTTGCCTCATACAAAGTCGCTGCAACTTTGTATGGGGTTTTCCCCAGGTTGCATTGTGCCTGGGCAGTATAAAGGGCAGGACACATGCGTGCATTGCTCTTGTGGGTTTTGCACGAGGCGAAGAGTGTTTAGGAGTGGTTTTGAGCACAATTTTGGATTTTTTTGAATTTTTTCATCAGACTTTTTAGAAGCATTCCTGGGATTTTTGCAGCATTCTTCAGCTTCTTGGACAACCAGGGTTGTTTGACATGTTTTTGTAATGTATTTAGCCTTTAGACAATGATTTCTTAAAGTTCTGTCAGTTTCCTGTCTGTTTCCTTGACTTTGCCTTGAACTCTGTGTTGTTACAGTAAAATGTATCTCTATGGAAATGACGTTGTACGAGGCATCGCGGCAAGGATTTAGATGTTGTATGAGGCATCGCGGCTAGGATTTTGCATGCCTCATACAAAGTCCAAATCCGTATAAAGTCCAAACTTGTGGAACCAAGTTTGGACGTTGTATGAGGTATCACTGTATTGAACATCTCCCCCTGCTAGTTACATCATCACCCTTGTGCAGAAGTAATGTATGCAATAGGATTTTGGCCAATGTGTTAGCTACTTCCATGTTCCAGTATTACAGAAAGCCACACCATTAGATAAAGTGAAACAGTAGCCTCAAGAGCAGCAAATTGTTCACAATTTAATTCTTATTGTATTTTTGTTCCCAAGGAGATACATGGGGGTGGGGGGAGGTTTCTAATCCCAGGTGTAAAAATGACTTATCCAGATCTGCTGTGCTGAGTTATTTGCTGTACACTTTCACTTGGACAGAGTAGCACCATTTATTTCTATCACCAATGCAATAAAATATAGGGGGGACGGACACATATATGGAGTGAGCTAGATTTCTCTGTCATATATTTGGACTGCAAGAGACTGCAGAGATATAGTCTATGTAGCACCTTGCATTTTCTGCTGTCTCTGTTCATTGAGGAGAAATACCCATTTTTGACACTTGTCTCCTGTGAATTGTTGGTCATATTTCGCTACATAGGAAGATTTCTATCAAATTGTTTGCGTGCACACTTAAATGGCCATTCCCAGTTCTGATGTGAGAAGGCTGATTGAGAGATTTTGGGAACTGGAGTCTAAAAACAGTAAAAAAAATCCATCTCTATCCTCAGCACTGGAAAGGAAAACAAAAAATTAAAGCAACAATGTTAACAACAAGTATTTTGCACCCATAAGAAAGTGGAACTAGATTTTTGCCAATAGAAATCCAAAGGGCCCATGAAATAGCATCATGTTAAAGGCAATAGGATTTGGGGTTTAGCTTCTGGGGCTAAAACTACATTAGACCGTTGTTATGGATATAATGCCGAAAAGCTATTAGTTTATCAGGCAGAATCTTCCACTACAACAAATCCATCTTGCATCAGAATCATTCTCAGTATGATTATGTGCTATTTCATATCTTGCACAACTGTGTGACATGGGTCTGTAGGCATCAATTGTAAATGTATGTTCATATCTCACGTTGATGCATGGCAGGATTGCTAACTGGCAAGTTTTCTACAAGAAAATCTAGTTTGAGACATATGTCATGCCTCCTGAGGGGGGAAACAGTTCGTGTGTATGTGTGGTCTTAGGGGATGTCCTGTGACTAGAGTAAGAAGAAGTCATATTTCTGAATTAGTTTAAACCACTTTGGGTCTATAATATAGTGAAATCATCCTTTACAATTTAACTATAATGGTTTTATTAAGTCATTTATATCTTGTCTTTTCTCATTTGTTACTTAAATAGCTAACAAAAACAGTTTTAGATGGTAAAATTTCAGTTTTATACTAGCAGTACCAATCCCTCTGATAATAAAGTAAATTAAGAAATTCTCTCTCTCTCTCTCTCTGTGCTTTGGAACTGGCTGGTACGGGCTAAAAAGGGTTGTTTGGTGTTGGGTAGAAGTGTGAAGTGCCATTTGGTGAGATTCTCACATCTAAATGGTGTATCCGAACTCAAGTGACCCTATTTCATTTGGCTCCTTTCAATGAGAATTTCCAGTATTGTGAAATGACTTAAGATGAGAATCACATCAGGATACTGGTGATTTAAGCACTTTCTCTGCTTCTTGATGAAGGAACAAAAAAAGTTTAAAAAAATAGACTTTATTGGGGTAGAACTGATGTGCTGCATCATATATATGTATATAAAATCTTGTCTTTGCCATGTCTTAAAGGGCTGGTCTAGAAACTGCCTGCAGCCAAATCCATCACCAGCTACCTCAAGCAACTGAGATTTTTGACAATTAAAAGATTTCCTCTTCCTGTCCTGTAGCTCCTCTGGTTTCCACCCCATGAAACAGATTATTTGTGAGTCACACAAGGAAGAGGACCTCCTTAAAAAATCAAAATATCCAGCTGTTGCTAAGTTATTTTTGTCACCACTCTCCTGCAAGCCTAACATACCCAGCTCTGTCAACCATTTCCCATAGTGCTTGGTCTCCAGACCCATTAGTATCTTGGTCCATTTGTGAAATAAATATTCCACGGGGTTTGTGTTAATTTTTAAGGGGGGCAATTTGAGAATGAGTTAAACCAAGTTAATGGTCTTTTAGGCTTCCTCCATGTGAATAGGAGTTCACTTTTTGAATAATAAAAATTATATGTCATGGGGGGCATCAGGATTTTAGAGATGCTTAGGTGCAGCATGGCCGAAAAAAAGTTTGGAAACCACTGAGCTAGAGATTTAGCGGCTGGAATTAGACTGGTTTTCACATAAGATGAGCACAATTTGTTGTGAGTAACTGTGGCTAATTGGTGAAATGTCAAGTCACATATTAGTCACATGCTTGATCACAGACTTGATCAGGTAGCCAAGATGTGCCCCAGCACTTCATCAATTAGCTGCACTTAGCCATGGTAAGTTATGCAGACCTAATATGAACACCAGTAGAATTCTGGCTATTTGATTTTTATTATTCTACAATTGATTTTTTAAAAAAATATTTTTATTGTTTTGATACAGTTGTAAGCTCTCCTGCTGGCTAGATAGCTCAGTGAGTTAGGTATGTAGCTGTGAAGCCAGAGGTTTGGAGTTTGATTCCCCACCATGCCCCATAGTAGAGCCAGTCTGTGTAATCATGGGGAAGACATCTCCTGAAGAAAGGAATACTAAACCATTTCTGAATACTCTCTACCTAGAACACCCCTAAAAGGGTTGTCATAAGTTAGAATTGTTTTGACGGCTGTGAGGGGGTGGCCATCTGCATACATGGTGAGCTGCCGGGTCCCGCACGACATGTGGGATCCGCGCACACAATTGGCATACTGTCCCTGACAGAACCACGGCTTGGGGGAACACTCTTTAGAGCCCTGGTTCCGAAGGGACAGAAATTGGGGAGCGGATTAATAGTCATAGTTTAATTCACTGATCGCTGACCTGGCAGGCAGCTTGGACAATAGAGGGCAAAAGATCACCGGGTGATGAACTCGATAAGCATGTAATGGGTAATCTTGTATTCACAGAGGCTCTCAGTCCAAGAGTCAACCTAGGCATATGTTTACTCCTGATAGCAGTAGACAATGCATGTCCCCCGGTAGTAAACTAGTAGATAAGGAACTTTCCCCCAGTGAGGTCACCCCTGATGAGCAACTTGTGTAATCTTAAAGTGCAGACCTGCAGTTTTCCTGTAACGGCCACGCGCAACCTATGCACGTGGTCGAGCTAGGCAGGGTATAAAGATTAGAGCCTTCTGATCAACAAACACTGGTCTTCGTTCCATCTTGCCTCGCATGCCTTTACTTGACCAGTCTCCTCCAGGACCTTCCAACTCGCCTTGGGCCCCGATCCGACATCTTTCAGCCCGGATCGGGCCCCAATCCAACAACGACAAAAACAAAGCAGCTCTGGGGAAGGAGGATCTTCCCAGTCCTGAGCCAGAAGAGATATTCTGCCATAGGTGGAGGATGGCAGCTGCCTGGCAAAAATAGCTGAGGGAGGCTGATTTGGCAGGGATAAAAGGGCAAGAGGGACATTGTGGAGGAAGGTGAGAACATTTTGCCAAGGTCAATTGGCTAAGAAGGAGAAAATGCCCACCTATCCAAAAATGCACAGTAGACACTGTTCTGTGCCCTTCAAAAGTTAAGTTCTTTTTGACAATCCAAAGTTCCCAAATAAAATAAAATTCTGAGACTTTTGGTTCCCAGGATCTCTGTAAAGAGCACTAATTATTTAGTATATTTTTATACCGCTTTCCTCACCTATTGGTAACCCAAAGCGGTTTACAGACAAACAAAGATGGTAAATTACATAAAACTTGAAATACAATTAAACATTGTGGCTGAACATCTGAGTGAGCCTAAGAGACGGTATCCAGGCTTAACGTCAGTGACCAATTAATGGATATACACCCCCTTCACAACATCAGGAGACAATAAATAGGGCAATTCCTTCTTAATATTTATTCAACATGAGTATATGCACGGCTAATTCATACAAAAGTAAAACTTCATCTAAATGGCAAACCAAGTTATTTAAAAGTACTTATTGTTTATATTAGTGTGACAGAAGAAAACAATGTAAATATGACATATTAAGAAAAACATTTTAAAACATCAATACACTGAATTTATATTGAGGCTATCTTAGTTACTTGGTCAAGGAAGAATTAACACAGTTTTTAATGCAAAGTGAGATAAGAGAGCACACAAACTTTTTATTGAATGGATCAAATGGACAATAAATGCAAAAGTTTTTCATTTCTCCCACTAAGACATAATAAATCTTTAGCAATTTGAGTGAACTCTAAAACTGCATTCTTAATCCATTTTAACTAAAACAAAACCCATTTATATTGTAAAATACAAAAGAAAAATAGGCTATAAACCACTTAGAAAACTATAATTTTAACTGTTTCTATTCTCAGCAGAACATCACTATCTCTTTGATAGAAAAATGAAATCAAAATAATTTCAGAAAAGCATAAATATATGTTACACTCCTGGTTTGTTTATCTTTCTAGCACAGCTTCCTAATGATCTTTGACTGAAGCTATTGGCAGCCTACACTGTTTTAATCCACAGGAATCATATTTATACTGTGGAATGGGGATATAAATCATCAGTTTTTGGTGCTCACTAGCACCCAGCTCACGTAGCATCAGAAACACTTGTGAGTGAATTGTTTTCTGGCAAGGGTTATTGCTATCCCCTTTTCCAGATTCTCTTTTAGTTATCTACCAATGTCTATTTTGTTCTTTCAGTGTGGTGGTACGTTATCCCATGCTAACATTTATTTTTCATTCTCACTCTTTCCTGTCTTTTTTTTTTTAAACCAACCCCTCTTCTGTACAATTCTTGGTGCAGTTCTGCAGCTGTAAACTTGGGAATCCTCTAAGGATTCTTAGAAATTCCATCACATCCAATTTGAATCTTTTTGAACTGCAATGCGAGAATACATCTGCCATGCAACATTTATAAAATGAAATAGGTTCAGTCTGTTTGTATGAAAGTCACTATTGGTCAGCAGGTATCTAGATCAGTGAGAGTGTTGTCATATAGCCAAACCTGGTCTGGTGCAATGATCTGCATTGACAGTTCAAGTATAACTTTAAAAATTAATCTACATCTCACACTCACTTGCTCTTTTGCTTTTGGATCATGACTGAGATAAATATGGAAAGCAGCATGTAGTGAAGCAACTGTAACATACTGTCTGTTCTTGTTGATCTGCTATGCAGAAAAGGCTGACTAACTCTCTCACTCATAACCTTCCCCACCCCAGGCATTTATAAATGTTAAGATGTAACCAAGGAAACAAATATTGTTTTGTTCATCCAGAAATATAAAGTGATCCCTGGCCTGATCCCTGATTAGTATGAATAGTACTGAGATAATAATGTAATTCTACATGTAATGTAGTTCTTCATTAAATAAAAACTCAGTAGTACTCTTCTTCAAAAATTACATCGTCATTACTGCAGGTACAAGAGCTTTAACACTATTGAAATTTTTGGCATCTTAGTCATATATTATTTTTTGTGTGTTTTTATGGTTAGGGGTGGTTTGTTTGGTGGTGTTTTGAATTGGTGGTTTTTGAATTTATTTGATATGTCTTATTTATTTATTTCTTATTTTGATTTTTTTATATATTTTGACTGGTTTTTTTACTCTTCCAGCCTCTAGGTGGGGCTGTGTTTAAGAGTACTGCAATTTTCTTTTTTTATTGTTATTGTTATTTTTATTTTTTATTGTTTTTGATGCTTGGCATTTTGGTTAACTGTTTAGTTTTGGTTGTGGTTGTGTTTTGTGGGGTGAAGAACAGCCTGTCTGTCATTTCCTCTTTTCCCCATTGCTGTTTTGAAATTAGGTTTCGATGCAGCGATGGGGAAAAGGAAGAGCTGGCAGTCAGCTCGCTCTTTGTCCGGTACGGTTCGTTAGGTCGGTTGGGTGAAAAGGAGGCAGAGAAGAGCTGGCGTCTGTGGGTCCCTTGCAGCACTCTGTGGGCCGGGTAAAGGCAAGTGCAGGCGGCTCGGTACAGGACAGTATGGATGGGTGCAGGTGTGTATGCCAGAGTCCAACAGTTAACGTCCCTCCTTATAGGTAAAGATTGACATTGAAGGGATGGACACAATAAGCCACACAGTTAGAAAGTCTGAACAAACCTACCATTCCAGAACTTATAAAGGCTAAATAAGTACTCATTTCTCCAGTAGTGTTGGACTACAGCCACCAATATTCCCACTGTGTGAGGATGATGGGAGTTATGCTCACCTTATAGAGAATGTACCAACTGGACAAGGCTATGCTGCTAATTTAAACTGCTGCAGTTTATAACAGCTTAGTCTGGAGTACTCTGAGTATATACAGTAAAAACCCTACTTACGAAAAAAAGTCCGTTCCATAGGCTTTTGCTTAAATCGGTTTTTTATGTAACTTGAAGCAAACCCATAGGAAAAATTGTTTTTTGTAACATAATTCAAATCAACCTCATAGGAAAAATGAAATTTTTATGTAACTCAAAGCAAACCCATAAGAAAAAGAACAGAAGGCTACAAAAAAATTGTATCAGAGATCATTTCATATGGGTCTTATAGCATTTTTCACGCTGATTTCAAATCTCTAAACCATTTTTCTCTAGCATATCAAGTTTTATCAGCAATTATCAGCCCCTCCCGCCCTCCCTCTCCAGGTCCTGCTTGCCCGGAGGGGGATAAAAAGCCGGCGGCAGCTCAGCACCGACACATTCATGCCATGGGGTGCTCCAAAAATGCCTCCGCTGCTGATGCCATGATGCTGGTGGCGGGAGGATAAGGGGAGCCCCCGAGGTCATGAGGGACTCCGAAAACGCCGCCATGGACACCGCAATGCCACTCACGCCCCGGCCCTGTTCTCTGGACTTTGTCTGGGACTCCGGGATGAGGTTTCCCTTTCCTTTTCTGAAATGTTTTAAATCATTGTATTATTGTTATTTTGTATTGCTGTGTTTTATGGAGTTACACTGTTGCCTACTGTAATTGGTTTTCCATTATGTACAATTGATTATTTGAACTACAGTATGTAACTTTGTATATGTAATTTTTGTTTTGTCATTTCATGTCCTTTGTAAACCACCTTGATTTGGCCATTGGTCTGAGAAAGGCAGTATAGAAATATTAAATGAAATGAAATGAAAATGAAATATATTTTGATGGCTTTACTATAAGCCTTGCTGTGTGAGTTCGTGCACAGCACTGGAAAACTAAAAGAAGGAATTTTCATAGGCCCGCAGATTAAGTCTGTTTTGCATGATGAAGAATTTAAACTATCTCTTTCAGCAGAAGAGTTGGAAGCTTGGGAGGCTTTTGTTAGGCTTGTCGAAAACTTTTTGGGTAATCACAAGTCTCCTGGGTACAAAGAGGGAGTTCAGAATCTTCTTCATTCATACCAGAAACATGGTTGTTGCATGTCATTAAAAATACACTTTTTGCACTCTCACCTAGATTTCCCCCCAGAAAATCTTGGTGAGTAATGAACAAGGAGAACGGTTCCACAAGGACATTCAGTTAATGGAACGTCGACATCAAGGCTCCTGGAACGAAAGTATGATGGCCGACTACTGCTGGATGCTGTACCATGACAATCCGGATGTTGCTTACTCAAGAAAGTCCTATTCTAAGTGCTTCTGAAGAAGCTGTTGTAGCTGTTCTAGCACAGTTATGCGATGTATCTCAAAGAGTAGGCCTGTTTTGACTTTTGTTCTGAGATACTGAGGAATGTACTTAGCTGCTGTGCGTACATGATTAAGAGTGACACTTTGTTATTTATATTTGTGCTTATATATCATTTTACTAGTCTACTGACAACTCAAAGCAGTTCACAACACAGTTATATAAATACAAAGTAACAGCAAAACAATAAAAACAATAAATATCATAATATATGACACATTGTTCATGACTTTAAAACCTGACGTGATAGGGGAAAACCAATGGCAGTTCTGAATTCAGCATGAAAAACTACTTTAGAAAAATGTGTTTTCATCTCTGATACAGAAAAAAAAGTTTCATTCTGTTCCCTTGTGGAATCTTTATGTAACTCAAAGCAAACCCATAGGAAATCGTGTAAATCGGGACTTGGTGTTAGCACAAAATCATTATGTAAGTTGAATTTTATGTAACTCGAGGCATATGTAAGTCAGAGTTTTACTGTACATATATACATATAGAGAAGGATCTGTTTTCCATCATCTCAAATTGTAGGACGCGTAATAACGGGCTAAACTATAGTTAGCCAGACATAGGCTGAATATTAGGCAAAATCTGTTAATGGTTAGAGCAGTATGACAGTGAAGCCAACTGCCTCAAGGGGTGGTGAGCACTCCAACACTGGAAACATTCAAGAGAGAATTGGACAACCATCTGTCGTATCTGATTTGATTCGGATTCCTGCGTTAAGTGGGGGGTTGTGTTTTTTGGACTCAATGGCCTAAAAGGCCCTTTCCAACTCAGTGTTTCTATGATTCTATTCTTTTTCTGATAGCACATTATGTAAGGATAACAAAGCCCATTATCCCACGACCACAGAATCCATTCCACCTGACAGAGACCTCCACTTATTTAAGAAGCCAGCATATGACCTTTTTCCTGCTTCAGAATACATGAGGCCTCAGGCTACAAAAATCTGTGATATATTTCAATCCTTGGTTGTTTATGCTTATAAATCAACTAGATCAGGTAGGACATAGCAATATGTAAATTAGGTAGCAAAAAGTTATTTAAAAAGTAACGTGCTTACATTTTCACCTTTCCCTTGTTAAAACAAGAAAAGAATAGCTATCTATATTTTCTTATTTTCTGGTTAGGCCAGCTAACACAATCAGGATTACATTTTCCTACTGTTCTATTCACAAGCAAGCCTATGTGGACATCTCTCCTCCTGCCCTGAACATGCTTAAAACAATGGTGCTTCTTCCCTACCATTCTAAGATAACAAAAACCATATTTCATCCTTTGTTCCATCTCCACATTCAATGTCCATCCAACATTACCTTCCATTCCTACCTTCTAAAATGTTTTGATTATGTTCAGAGGAAAGGACTTTGCACCTGGGCCCATGATCAAATTCCAAACCTCTGGTTTCTCAGGAATCCACCCCCTTAGGAAGGAAACAAAAACCAAGACCTCATTTTGATTCCAAAACCTCATTTTGATTCCATTATTACACATTATAAGACTGAGAATGTGACTGGGTGGTCCAATTAACTTGGCTGCCTCAATCAAAACCAGGGATGGGGAACCTGCGGCCTTGGGGGGACCCTGGGCTTCTAGGAACTGAACTCCAAGAACACCTGGAGGAATAATCTGTTTACTCTAGGCCAGGGATTCTCAACCTTGGGCCTCCAGGTGTACTTGGACTTCAATTCCCAGAAATCCAGGCTCCCCTCTAGGCCACAGGTTCCCCACCACTGCTCTAGACTGTACTGAACAGGGATACTTTGTGGTGCAGTGTACTGCAGGACGGAATGAGCATCCATCTTTGTCCCAGCTCCTGCCAACCTAGCAGTTCAAAAGCAAGAAATTGCAAGTAGATAAATAGGGACAACTTCGATGGGAAGGTAAGAGCGTTCTGTGCACTCCGGTGTCTTGTCATGACTGCCACATGACCATGGAAATGTCTGCAGAAACAGACAGTGATGGCTCTTTTGAAACAGAGATGAGCACTGAACCCTAGAGTCGGATACGACTGGTTTTCGAGCAAGGGAAACCTTTACCTTTATACTGATTTTCTTTCCTTTTAAAAGGAAAGGTGAAAACAAAAACAAAAACTTTTAATAGTTTTAATAGTTTTAAGTGTTTAACTTTGTATGATGGGGATGTTTTATATTTTGAACTTTTTGATATTAGCTGTGAGCCACCCGGAGTCGCTTCAGCAAGGGAGATGGCAATATAAATACAGTAAATAAACTAAACTAAAATAAAATAAATAAAAGCAACACAAATCATTTTTCTGGCTCCCCCATTTAATGATCTTCAGAGATGGAAGTTGACAAGGAAGCTTCCCATTTCTTAGGATTTCTTAGGCTCAATAAGCTGCTTCGACAAAGGGGCAGCTGTTTTAGTTCAATGCCAGCAATCACAAATGCTGGAATTAAATTAAAACAGAGTATTCCTGCCCGTAGCCCCACCCCCTAAGTAGTACCTGACAAAATGTTTAGGTAGACATCAATGCATGTGGTTCCCACGAAAAGGAGTACTGTATTTTCTGGCGTATAAGACTACTTTTTAACCCGAAAAATCTGTGCCAAAGTCGGGGGTCGTCTTATAGGACAGGTACTTAACTGCAGCTTGTTTCCCCTTGCTTCATATGTCCGGCGCATATGGGGGGGGTGCCGCGGCCGAGTCCCTGCTCTGTGCGGGGAGTATGAAGCAAGGGGAAGCAAGCTGCACACATCTTCGTGTACCTCGAGGAGGAGAACGTGAGCGTGGATTGGCTCTCCACCAGAACCTGCCCATTCGACTCGGAGGGCTGCGCGTCTTCGGGTTGAGTGTGGGTTAATTTTTATTTGGTGTGCATTGGAAGAGAGGTAGTCTTATACAGCAAGTATATTCCAAACTCTATATTTTAACTGGAAAATTTGGGGGTCATCTTATACGCCCAGTCGTCTTATACGCCGGAAAATACGGTAGATTAGCCCATCCCAGCTCAGACCAAACCACTGGACAAATGCCCATCTGATCACACCCTGAGTCCATATTTTGGAGTACCCAGTTTATAAATGTGCGTACATGTATGTGTGCACAATTTAATAGGCACATACTGACTTTATAAATAGTAGGGCTAGGTTCCATTCTGACAGTAAAATGTCTTGAAGCAGAAATAACTTTCACTGTCAGGGGGCTATAGTGACAATTGGAATTGTACTTTAAGAAGGATGGGCCTGGAGCTTGTTACAGAAGACTGCATCCCACACATTCAAATAATCAAGGGAATCGGAGAAATAATATTCAGGTAACTGCTCTGCTCCAATATAAGCAAAAAGAAAATGGAAAATAGAGTAAAACATGAGATTAGTCGTTCCCTTTCAAAGCATTTTCACTCTCATAGACTTCGCAGGCATCAGAAAAGCATCTGTCAAGGAAAAATCAGTGCCAATCCCTCATTGCGATTAAATCAACTTGGAAATCTAGGTAAAAAAGCATTAATATGGGAAATAATATCAAGGCTTTATAAGGATAAGAACATTTCAAGCTGATACAGTTTTCACACACACCATTTCAATATCTCCAGTTGTAAATTTCAAACTTGGATGAACCCTTTTTAGTTTAACTTAGAGAATGAGTATGGGGTTGATATCTGAAAGGTAAAAATAAGTTCCAAGGATCCAAAGACTACAATTTAAACTTTACAGGTTTAAACAACTATGGCATATTAGTTAGAATTAAATGATAGGATTGCTATATCGGTTTATCTAAAACAGTGGTGCCCAAACTTTTCAGGCCGTGGGCTGGTCATGTGGTTCAGAGAGCCGGTCGCTATGGCCTGGGGGCCAGATGTGGCCCCTGACACCAATTCATCTAGCCCACAAAGCCCTCGTCGCTCCTGGAAATGAAAGTAAAACGAGCCCATATGGGTACGCTTTACTTCTGCTTCCAGGAGCGACAAGGGCTTTGTGGGCCAGATGAATTGGCATCAGGGGCCGGATCTGGCCCCTAGGCTGTTGTTTGGGCACCTCGATCTAAAATGTATACCAACAAGTTGCTAAAAAGTTGCTTAGCGATGGGGTGTGTGTGTGACAATATAGCCCTGTGAAAAGCTGTCCTGTCATCCCTCTCACTTCAGCCTCTGCCCTGATCTTCTTTCTTATGTCAAGTTAGAAGCTGCTGCTTTGCCATCAAGTCAACAGGAGAACTTATGACAAGCACATGTGAGAGCGCCCAGAGAACTAGGTCACGTGATGAGGCTATCGGGTGAATCCTGCACGCCAGGCTAGCACAGAAAATGAACGACTCCCTCAAAACACTGAGGGAGTAGGAATTCCTCGTGTGTGTGTGCGTGTGTCAGCACAAGTTACCAGAGGAACCCAGGGAAGCCCTTTTTGCAGCCGCGTGATTTATGCATGACTATATGTGTTGAGCAGCAGATGCTGCAACGGCTTCTTTCAAGACCCTAGGATGGTCTATTTTTGTTTACCCGGGTAAGGTGAAGGTGAAGGTTTCCCTTGCTCGAAAGCCAGTCTTATCCATTTTCCATGGTCATGTGGCAGGCATGACTAGACACCGGAGTGCGCGGAACGCTGTTTACCTTCCCACCGAAGTGGTCCCTATTTGTCTACTTGCAATTTCTTGCTTTCAAACTATAAAATATAAAACATCCCCATCATACAAAGTTAAACAGTTAAAACTATTAAAACTATTAAAAATTTTGGTTTTGGTTTTCACCTTTCCTTTTAAAAGGAAAGAAAATCAGTATAAAGGTAAAGGTTTCCCTTGCTCGAAAACCAGTCGTATCTGACTCTAGGGTTCAGTGCTCATCTCTGTTTCAAAGCCGAAGAGCCATCGCTGTCTGCTTCTGCAGACATTTCCATGGTCATGTGGCAGGCATGATTAGACACTGGAGTGCACAGAACGCTGTTACCTTCCCACCGAAGTGGTCCCTATTTATCTACTTGCAATTTCTTTCTTTCGAACTGCACTGGTAGGTTGCAGGGCCATAGCCGGGGGGGGGCAAAAACCCTCCTGAGCAAACAGACCCATCCCGTGATGCCAATGTTATATATGTGAGTGTGGCATTGTTGCCCCCCCCCCGCATTTTTTTTGCCCCTCCTGAAACCCCCCCCCCCCAAATAATAATAATAATAAATAAATCTAGAATCCTGGCTACGGCCCTGCTAGGTTGGCAGGAGCTGGGGCAAAGACGGGAGCTCATGCTGTCCTACAGTACTCGGGAATCAGACTGCTGACCTCCTGCCTTCCAGTCAGCGTTTTTCCCAGATAGAAAGTCACTCCTGGTATACCCGAGGGGGGGAAGGGGGGAATAGATAAATAAAGGCAATGCTGTATTGAAGTACTAAAACAAAACTCATTGATATTCAGGAAAAAAAGGGGGGGAAGAATCTGAAATTATCTCGCCTTCCATAACGGTGAGATCGGACTCTTTTTCCTTCCACAGTAATCTGAGGAAATCTGCAGTGTTATCTATACAAAAGTATGTGCCAGCCTTGGCCCTCTGGGATACTCTGTCTCTCGTGCCCTTGTAAAAAGAAAAGGCAGGGGAAAGCAAGCAGGCAGGCAGATCTGGCCAAGGCGTTGTAAATAAAAATAGGAAGCATATGGTGCCCGAGATCCATGTGAATGTAAAGTGACGTTAGTAGCCCCCACGAATAGAATGCCAGATAAATATAGCTTTTGTCTAAATGTGGAAAGGGTGTAAATATAGTAAGTAGCCGGTCTCAATTTACTACACAAGCTCCAAGTTAGAGCCACTTATTATAGAACTTGTGCGTCAGCGAAGAGAAAAGAAACAGAGAAGGAAGATAATGTACTCTGCAATTAGTAGCTTCAATGAGAAGTAAATTAATTTTCCCCTCTGTCTTGTGATGGTTGTTTAGAAAGTGGACGGGTGTAAAATCCCATTGAAAAGCAAATGCCAACATGATGTAATTCTACTTATAAAAGGTAAAAAGGAAAGAAAGCAAACGACAAATACAGTGGTGGCTCTTCGGGCAAACACAAATGTAATGTAAGGACACACCAAGAAATGCTTTCTCTTTTATTGAAGCTGCTGTAAATGGAAGGAAAAGACACTTCCGCGTTTACTTACAGTAAATCAGTTCTAGACTGACATCAAATGGGTCACTTGACACAATAAGACAAGGGCCACTAATCAGTATAATGAGGAGGGTACACACACACACACACACACACACACACAGACTGCCCACAGATTAAGTATTGTGGCTGCTCACCACATACTGAAATAAAAGAAATTGTACACATTGGTGTTTGAAGAGAGGGAATTCCTATAAAAAGAAAAACCATGTTCCAAAATTAGCCCAGCTGCACAACTAGAAATCAAAGGCCAGATCCACGATAACTGTTTGTGCCAGGATGCACAATTTCAAATTTCAGTGAAATACCTAATTTCCAAAAAAATTGGAAGAGATAGTTTAGGAAATATTCAAGATTTGTTGTTGTTCAGTTGCACAGTCGAGTCCGATCCTTTGCAACCCCATGGACCACAGCATGCCAGGTTCCTTTGTCATCTGCCATCCTCCATACTCCACCCACTGTGTCAACTATGCTGTCTAACCATCTCATCCTCTGCCTTCTACTTTTGCCTTCGTTCTTTCCTAGCAGCAAGGACTTCTCCAGTGAGTCCTCTCTTCTCATTTGGTGACCAAAGTACTTGAGCCTCAGCTTCAGTATATGTCCTTAAGGAGCAGTCAGGGTAGATTTCCTTCAGGACTGACTTGATTTGATCTCCTTGCATTTTAGAAACACTTGTGAAAATATTCGTACTATGAACTTTATGTTTCACAAATGTAGGCTATGTAACCTTCTGATGGCATCAGACTAGAGATCCTATCTACCCAAGCAAACATAGCCAACCGTGAGGGATGCTGAGAACTTAGCTTCATGCACCCAGTAAGTTTCTATGTCTGAGCAGGGATTCAAACCCAAGCCTCCTGAGGCCTAAATCATTGCTCTTTGGGTTTTTTTAAAGTAGAAAAGTCTCTGAGTATTCCAGAGCCTGACTACGATGGATAAAAATGAGGCAAATGCTATTGGGTTGGGATTGGCTGATTCTCACTTTTCCCCATTGCTTGTATGATGCAACAAGAAAGGTGAATCAATTTGGATTCTGTAGTTTTTCCTCCCCACCAGAGACTCTTCTACTTTTTACAAAGTCAAATCCTTTTGCATAATTTCAAAATGTGATTGTTTGAACCAGTGCAGAAAGAAAAGACTGATGGAGTGTACCTGTGCACATATAAAACCATGTTTTGGCAAAGCATTTTCTCCCTCATCTCTTGTTTCACGAGAGAGGATAAGGAGAGCATGTGGACATGTGCACACACACAGTTCTCTCTTCAAAGCCTCTATCCCAAGACACTCTTATTTTGAACATCTTCTGGGTGAGCAGAGCTACTGTTTACTTATTTATTTTTCTTTTACATTTTAATAAGCTCTCTTGTCTGTAAAATTAGGAAAGAGAGTCATTGAGACAAGTTCCTTTGAACTGTGCCATCTACAGGTGCTTCAAATGGAACTGAAAAACTGTGTGGCACTTATATTGAAGAGAAACAAGAGAACTGAATGCCCAGGTGAAATTCATAGAAAGAGAATGTAAGTTAATTTAGCACTTTCTTCCTTGTGTGGCCATACACTTAGATAAGGGGTGCCCAAACCATGGCCCATGGGCTGGGGCCGGCCTGTGGTGCCAATTCATCTGGCCCATGGGCCAGATTTCCGCTGCCACTGGAAGTGCCCCTTTAGTGTATGAAAACCAAGACACTGGACACAGCCTCGGGCTGGGTTAACTCAGGTTTATTGCATCGTGGACAGAGGGAACATGAGGTAATGGCGGATCGATAGCTCTTTATATACAGGAGTAATACATTTGAACGTGGTGCCATGGTAGCCCATTGGCTGCTGCCTGCGTGACGTCATCGCGAGTCACGCCCTTCTTGTCCAGGTGTAGGTGGTGGCGGGAAAGCTTCCCGCGCTGTTGCCTTTGATGAGTTCGGACCAAGAGAGCTTGGACGCTCGCCACTGCCAGCTGGTGGTCATTAGCTCGCGTCCTCTTACAGGGTTTATATGATACAGCTGAAGGTTACATTGTTGCTATCGGCAAGGTTACATTGGCTCAGATACATTGTAATCCATGTGGAAGGTAAAACCCTTAGAACACAACACCCCTCCCCCCTAGGACGAGACAACGTCTCGCGCCCATACTTCTAAACACTCCCCCCCCTAGGAGACAAAATCTCTCAGCCAAGATGGCTTGTTTCGAACACGCTGGGGTCTCGATGCGGGCTGCCTTTCCCCGGGTTTGCTACCTTCTCTTTGTCCCCCGGTTTCCTGTCCTGTAATTTGAGAGGGAGACTCGTTAGTGACTTGCCGCGGCTCCGCGGCGTTGTTGGGAGGTGTGCTCTTTCTTAGGGAGGAACCGGGGGCACTGGGGGCTAACGAAAAACCCCTCTTCTCGCTTGGATGGGTGGGGGAACACTCCTGAAAACCCCCCCGGCTCGCTAAATCAAAATCTAAATTCCATTCGGGGGCAGCGGTCGCGAACTCCTCTCCCCCTTCCCGGGCTTCTGATAGGACTGGTTTATCAAAAGGATATGAGTCGGGGCCGCTGCTTCTTCCTTCCCCCCTTGCTTGGGACTGTTGTCCGCTGCTGTCTCCCCCTTGGGTGAAGCGGTTGGGGGAGAGCCCTAACGCTGAATCTTGTTGCTGATCCTCACTGACTGGCCCACTTACTCGGTGCCTCAGCTGGTCTGCGTGCCTCCTCCAGAGGAGACCGGTGTGGGTTTCGACCCGGTACGAGACTGGCCCCGTCTGTTCTACAACTGTCCCCGGCACCCAGGCTGGCCCTGCGCTGGCATAGTTCCTGCAATGAACAGGGTCGCCGGCGGCGAAACCTTTCGAGACTGCCAACCCTACGTTCTTCCCTTTATCCTCAATTCTTGTGGGGGTCTAGCCTGGACAGGAGCGTAGTCAGTTTTCGCCGCATCAATAGCTCTGCCGGCGAGTAACCCGACGCTAAGGGGGTCACCCTATACGCTAGTAAGAACTGACATACTTGGTGATTTAGGTCCCCGGGGCCCATGCGCCGGAGCGCCTCCTTTGTTGTACGCACCAACCGTTCCACTTGGCCATTCGTGGCCGGGTGAAACGGCGCGGATGTGACATGCCGAATGGCGTTTGCCTCCATGAATGCCCCGAACTCTGAGGAGGTGAAACAACTCGCGTTATCGCTGACTAAAGTGTCGGGTAAGCCGAACGTTGAAAAGACTCTCCGTAGTTGGCTAATTGTAGTGGCGGAGGACGTGCTCTTTACCGGGATGACCTCCAGCCACTTTGAGAATGCATCCACCACCAGGAGAAACATGGTTCCTCGGAAAGGGCCAGCGAAATCTACGTGCACTCTGGACCATGGCCCCCTTGCTGTGTCCCATTCCCTGTGCGGGAGGCGGGCCGCCTCTGGTCGGGACCCCTGGCATGCCTCACAAGTGCCGACCATGTGCTCAATGTCCTCGTCCAGCTGTGGCCACCAAAAGTAGCTGCGGGCCAGCGCTTTGGAGCGAACGATGCCCGGGTGGCTGACGTGCAGCAGTTTGAGCACCCTCGGCCGCATGGGTGTTGGGACCACCACCCGTTGGCCCCACAACAGGCACCCCCTTTCTAGGGACAACTCTAGCTTCTTCCGAAAGAATGGGTCGAATTCCTTGCTTGGGGACGATGCTGGCCACCCTTTCTGCACCCAAGAGCTGACTTTCTCCAGCGTTCTGTCCTTGCCTGTCGCCCTAGCTATATCGGCTGGTACTATTGGGGGTTCGTCTAAGACCTCGATTAGCAACACCTGGCGGTCTCTCCCTAATCTGGCTTTTTGGTCATCCGACAAGGGCAAAGGGGATCTCGAAAGTGCATCAGCATGGCTGATCTCCTTTCCGGGCCGGTACTCCAACTCGTGTTGGTATGCGTTAAGAAAAATGGCCCATCGCAACATTCTCGGGGATAGTATCTGCGGCGTGGGCTTGCCTGCCGTGAAAATCCCTAACAGGGGCTTGTGATCCGTCACGATTTTGAACGGGCGGCCATACAGAAAATCGTGAAACTTTTTGGTCCCCGCTACTATTGCTAATGCCTCCCTGTCGGTTTGTGCGTAATTTCGCTCTGCTTGGGACAGGGACCTTGAATAAAACGCAACTGGGGCCTCCCGACCGTCATCCAACACGTGGCAAAGCACCGCCCCCACCCCCACCGGTGATGCATCACAGACTAAGACCACCGGCCGTTTGGGGTCGAAGTGCGTAAGGATTGCGTCCGATGTTAGAAGTTGCTTGAGTTCGTTGAACGCCCTCTCATGCTCGTCACCCCACATCCATGTCTCCTCCTTTTTAAGTAACCGATGAAGCGGTTCGGCCACGGAGGCTTTCCGCGGGAGGAATGTATGGTAAAAATTGAGGAGCCCCAGGAATGACTGTAGTTCGGTTTTGGATGTGGGGCGAGGGGCCTTCTTGATGGCTGCTACTTTGGATTTGGACGGCTTAATACCCTCGGGTGTGATCCGAAACCCTAAAAACTCGACCTCGGTCTCGAAAAAAACACATTTGTCCTTCCTCAGTCTCAGCCCCGCTTTCTCGAACACAGTTAGCACTTTATCCAATCTCCTTGCTAGTTCGGCCTCACTCCCCCCTGTTATCAATACGTCATCAAAATAAGGCAACACCCCCTCCAGCCCCTTCAGGAGGCGTTCCACAAGCGACTGAAAAAGGCCGGGTGCCGAGTTCACGCCGAACTGTAAACGCGACACCTGGAACGCTCCTTTATGTGTGACTATCGTTTGTGCCGCGGCCGTGGCGGGAGTTACGGGGAGTTGCTGATAGGCTTGTGCCAGGTCGAGCTTAGCGAAACACTTTCCCCCATTTAGCCTGGCCAGAAGGTGGCTGACCACTGGCACCGGATATGCATTAGGGCGAATCGCCTTGTTAATTGTACACTTATAATCAGCGCAAATGCGCACCTCCCCGTTAGCCTTCAGAGCTGTTACAATTGGAGTTTCCCACTCCGCGGAATCAACAGGAATAAGAATCCCCTGGCCCACCAATTTGTCCAGTTCCGCCTCTATTTTGTCCTTTAGTGCGAAAGGCACCCTGCGCGGTTTGAGTCTTATCGGGCGGACCTCCGGGTCTAGGTCGAAGGCTACAGGGGGTCCGTTGAATTTCCCAAGTCCTTTTTTAAAGACGGCGGGGTGCGCATCGCACACCGCTTGTATTGGGTCCGCCCCCACTGAATGTACTCCCCCTATGAACAGGCCCAAGGGCTGAAACCACTGTGTCCCTAGGAGGCTACAACTTCCCCCCTTGAGGACAACTAGGGGCAGTTCCGCAGAATGTCTCCTAAACTTAACCTGAAATTTCCCGACCCCCAACACCGGAATGCTGTTTCCCTGTACATCACGTAGCGTGGACCTCAATGCTTTAAGTTTGGGCCGCACGTGGGGGTCGATTTTCAAAAACTCCCTCTGGGGAATTATAGAATAGGAGGACCCCGAGTCAATTTCCATCCTGATAGGGGCCCCTTGTACTTGTACCTCAACGAAGTAATGGGACTGTCCCGCGGACACGCTGAACACTGGGGCGTCGTCCTCGCTGCCGTCCGAGACGCGGCCCACGCCGTCCTGCTTCTTCGTGGTCTGGACGCCATCTTTGGGCCTCGCTGGACGGTCCGGCCTGGTCGAACGGTCTGATGACTGCCTCCGGCCCTCCTTCCGTTTTCTGCATGCCCTGGCGATGTGCCCCCGCCGGCCGCAGGTGTAACATTCGGCCTTTCTAAATGGGCACCTCGCGCGCTCGTGGGCCGCTCCGCAGCCATCGCAGCGGCGCCCCCCCTTTCGGACCTTCTGGACTTCTTCGCCGTCGCTGCCTTCCGAGGACGATTTTGAGGCCCGTCGAGTCGCGTGCACCGGTTTTTCCGCTTTGCCGGCTCTGGGACGCCACTCACGCCACTGGTGCATCTCGTCCACTCCGGCATTCGTGGACTCTGCGGCTTCTGCGGCCTCAACGACCTCTGCCAGCGTGGGTGGCGGCTCCTTGTTCATCAAACTGCGCTGCACCTCCTTGTCTTTCAGGCCGCACAGCACGCCGTCCCTGAGGGCCATTTCTTGGATATTGCCCCATTTACAGGGGACGGCGGCTGCCCTCATGGCGGCCACGAATGCCTCAACCGACTCGTCCGGCGCTTGGACTCGCCTCCAAAACGCGCTCCGAGCGGGAAACATCGCCCTCGCGGGTCGGAAGCGCTCCCGTAGCAGCTTCATGATGTCGTCCGCCTTAAATTCGCTCACCTTCTTCGGGGTGATGATGCCCACCAGCGTCCGCTTGGTGTCCATCCCGAGCATTCTGGTGAGGATGGCCCTCTTCGTCTCCTCATCATCTTCCTTGACTTTGAGCTCCACCAGCGCCGCATGGAAGTCCATCTCAAACAGCTCCCAGTCTTGCGGTTTGGTGATGTTGAACCCGCTCTGTGCCCTGGCTGCTCCTTGGGGATCCATCATCCCACCTTCGTCGCCAATTTAGTGTATGAAAACCAAGACACTGGACACAGCCTCGGGCTGGGTTAACTCAGGTTTATTGCATCGTGGACAGAGGGAACATGAGGTAATGGCGGATCGATAGCTCTTTATATACAGGAGTAATACATTTGAACGTGGTGCCATGGTAGCCCATTGGCTGCTGCCTGCGTGACGTCATCGCGAGTCACGCCCTTCTTGTCCAGGTGTAGGTGGTGGCGGGAAAGCTTCCCGCGCTGTTGCCTTTGATGAGTTCGGACCAAGAGAGCTTGGACGCTCGCCACTGCCAGCTGGTGGTCATTAGCTCGCGTCCTCTTACAGGGTTTATATGATACAGCTGAAGGTTACATTGTTGCTATCGGCAAGGTTACATTGGCTCAGATACATTGTAATCCATGTGGAAGGTAAAACCCTTAGAACACAACAGCCCCAACACTGCTGGAAGTGCCAAAAATGCTCTTAAAAATTCCTAAAATGTGGCGAAAATGTGCCACCCTTGCTCCTGCTGACATAGGAAGTGGCAGAGGTGGAAAAAACACCCAAAAATGGATTGCCGCCATCACAAGAAGTGATCCGTCACCACCGGAAGTGCCAAAATGTGGCGAAAACATGGCAAAAACAGTGAGAAATTTCAAAAACTTGGTGAAAATGTGCCACCCTCGCTCCCACCACCACAGGAAGCAGTGGGGGTGCAAACAAATTGCCGTGAATGCACACACCACCACCATGAGAGGAACCATACCTCTGGCATGGTCAGCTGACTGAGGGGGCATGGTCTGTCCCATGGTGCTATAATTTTGGGCACCCCTGCCTTAGATGATCAATGTGGCTCTGTAACAACTTGAGCCTGATTCTTCTAAGGTGGGGAGCCCAAACTATGGCCCATGGGCCAGATCTGGTCCCTGACCCCAATTCATCTGGCCCATGAAACCCTTATTGCTCCTGGAAGAGGAAGTAAAACGCGCCCATATGGTTTTACGCGTGTTTTACTTCTGCTTCCGGGAGCAACGAGGGCTTTGTGGGCTGGATGAATTGGGGTCAGGGGCCAGATCCAGCCCGTGGGCCAGAGTGACCAGCCTCCTGAACCACATGACTGGCCCATGGCCCAAAATGTTTGGGCACCTCTGTTCTAAGACACTGTCTCTGTCTTATTCTAACCATGACACTGCAGTTAATCTCTAGTGAAATGCAAGGAAATCACTACTGGAGACTTCCAGGATTTCTGGGACTTCAGCTGAACATTTCTTATTTGCAGGCAGCTTAGTGCATTTCATTGCCTGTTCCTCTTAAATGGGGATCTTGTCACAAAAAGCTTTAAACTAATATCTCACATATGTTCTTTGAGTAAAGCAGAGGTTTACCTGATTTAGACAATGGGATTTCAAAATCCTACAAAAGGATTAGATGATCATGTACAGGTACATTGTTTCAGTAGTGAACCACAAGCTCTCCCCTTCCTTTCTCTTACACCACACCTCTGTCAAAGAAGGAAAGAGGAGCCATTTGGAATTGGGGAAAAATAACCCTCTCTCCCTGTTGTGCCCAAGCGTTATTTATTAAAACCGCTTTTAGCAGCGTAAAGTCTATGGCAGAATAGCGTGCCTTTTGCAAAGGCGCCATTTTCAAGGTACTGTCAAAATAGCTGATTTGTCAGTACAAACTTTCTTGCTTCTCCAGAAGCCTGCCAAAATGTATCGACCTGTGTAACTGCCATTCTCACTGTATATAAACTGGCCACCTTGTACATGTTCCCCAATTGTCCGGTATCTCTGAGCTGAATAATAAATCACTTGTGTTTGACCCAATCCTGCTGGTCAGAATACTTCTTAAGCGCTGGACTCAACACTCCCCCAATACGATCAAATTGAAGTCAAGACCTGTGAAAGTTTTTTATATTACAACTCTTGAAATCTCAGTTATTCTCAGATTATTTTTACACAAGCATAATTCTTCAATGGGAGGCTGGCATGAGATTAATCACATGCCACTCCATCATAATGGATAAGAATTCATCACCATGGCTAGTTTGTTCAAAGGGTGGGATTACTGTAAAGGTCATCGTTGCTCGAAAGCCATTTGTATCCAACTCTAGGGTTCAGTGCTCATCTCTGTTTAAAGCCAAAGAACCAGCGCTTGTCTGCATCTGCAGACATTTCTGTGGACATGTAGAAGGCATGCCTCAACATGGACCACTGTTTACCTTCCCACTGAAGTGGTACCTACCTGTATTTATCTACTTGCAATTTCTTGCTTTTGAACTGCTAAGTTGACAGGAGCTGGGACAGAGATGAGAGCTCATTCCATCCTGCAGTACTCGGTTCTCGAACTGCTGACCTGCCGATCTTCCAGTCATCAAATTCAGCATCTTAACCATTTGAGCCACTTCAGTCCAAGGTTTACTTTAAATTCCAACAATTTTCTGTTTTTTCTTTGATGGTCTACTTTGAGGCAATTTCCAATAGAATTATGTGCTGTGAACAAACAAACACTGCAACTTTTAGAACACAGGAATTATATTTTAAATGTTTATTCCACACCAGAGGTGTGAGGTGGTGTCAATTGTCATCCTTGGAGTGTTACATGCAAGCCAGTTAAGTAAGTATTCATATCTGAGTATTGAAACATAGCTTTTCACCAGTTCTTCTAAAACAGAACATATTCCTTCTGAATAATAATATGTGTGTAATTACCACTTCAGGTGCCGATGGGCTGGGTTAGAAATATCCTTAAAATGGATTCTGAAACTCATCTTGTCATTCATCAATCTCTTTCCCCATAAAAGGGAGATTTCTACACTGAGATAATCAATCCTTGAAAGTAAGCATTCCTCACTATTCCCCATTTGAAACTGCTACAGAGAGATCATAACCCTAATAGCTGAAATTAATAGATTATTGCTCAGTAATCATTTGTTGTTGTTGTTCAGTTGCACAGTCGGTTCCGACCCTTTGCGACCCCATGGACCATTGTTCTCCAGGCGCCTCTGTCCTCCACCATCCCCCTCAGCCCTCCCAGCTCTGTGCCCACTGTGTCTACAATGCCATCTAGCCATCTCATCCTTGGCCTCCCCCTTCTTCTTTTGCCCTCCACCTTTCCCAACATCAATGCCTTCTCAAGTGAATCCTCCCTTCTCATTTGATGTCCAAAGTATTTTAGCTTCATCTTTACTATTTGACCTTCCAATGAGCAGTCAGGGTTAATTTCTTCTAAGATTGACCTATTTGTTCTCCTCGCTGTCCAGGGGACTCTCAAAACCCTCCTCCAACACCACATTTCAAAGGCATCTATTCTTCTGCGTTCAGCCTTCCTAATTGTCCAGCTCTCACATCCGTACATTACTACTGGGAGAACCATTGCTTTGACTATTCTAATTTTTGTTTTCAATGTGATGTCTCTGCTTTTCACTATGTTCCCCAGGTTTCTCATTGCTTGTCTCCCAAGAATCAGTCTCCTTTTTATTTCATGGCTACAATCCCCATCTGCAGTGATCTTTGATCCTAAAAAAGTAAAATCTGTCACTGCTTCTACTTCTTCCCCATCTATTTTCCATGAACTGATTGGGCCTGTTGCCATTATCTTGGTTTTCTTGATATTGAGTCTCAAGCCAGCTTTTGCACTCTCCTCCTTCAGCCCAATCAAGAGATTCTTTAGGTCTTCCTCACTTTCTGCCATTAGGGTGGTATCGTCTGCATATCTCAGATTATTGATGTTTCTCCCAGCGATTTTAATCCCATATTGTGATTCCTCCATCCCTGCACTGCGCATTATGTGCTCTGTGTATAGGTTGAATAGGCATGGTGACAAAATGCAGCCTTGTCTTACTCCTTTCCCTATTCCAAACCACTCTGTCATTCCGTGTTCTGTCCTAACTGTTGCTTCTTGGTTCATGTAAAGATTTCTCAGGAGGCATATGAGGTGCTCTGGTATTCCCATCTCTTTAATTACTTGCCACATCTTGTTGTGGTCCACACAGTCAAATGCCTTAGTGTAGTCAATAAAACAAAAGTAAACTTGTTTCTGGTATTCCTTTGTTTTCTCCATGATCCAGCGTATGTTGGCAATGTGGTCTCTAGTCCCCCTGCCTCTTCTGAAACCTGCCTGCACCTCTGGTAATTCTCTTTCCACATGCTGCTGAAGTCTATCTTGTATTATCTTGAGCATCACCTTACTGGCGTGTGGGATGAGCGCTATTGTTCGATAATTTGAACATTCTTTGGCATTGCCCTTTTTTGGGATTGGGACGTATACTGATCTTTTCCAATCCTGTGGCCATTGTTTTGTTTTCCAAATCTGCTGGCATATTGAATGCAGTAATTTGACGCCATCATCTTTTAGCGCTTTGAAAAATTCAACTGGGATACCATCATCTCCACTAGCTTTGTTGTTTGCAGTGCTCTTTAGGGCCTTTATGACTTCGCTCTCCAGGATGTCTGGCTCAAGTTCAATTTCTTCATCATTGTGGTTATCAGGAGTGTTGAGGTCCTATTTGTAGAGTTCCTCTGTGTACTCTTTCCATCTTTTCTTAATCTCTTCTGCATCAGCTAGCTCCTTTCCTTCTTTGTCCCTTATCATGGTCATTTTTGCTTTAAATGTTCCCTTAATTTCCCTGATTTTTTTGAAAAGATCTCTGGTTCTGCCTCTTTTGTTGTTTTCCTCCATTTCTCTGCACTGTTCTTTTAGGTAGTTTTCCTTATCTCTCCTTGCTTTTCTTTGAAATTCTGTGTTCAGATGATTGTAGTTTTTCCTTTCTCCTTTGACTTTTGAGTTCCTCCTTTCCTATGCTATTTTAAGAGCCTCATCAGACAACCACTTTGCTTTCTTACTCTTCTTTTCTTTTGGTATGGTTTTCTTTGCTGCTTCCTGCATGATGTCCCTCATCTCCGTCCATAATTCTTCTGGTACTCTGTCTACCGAATCTAGGCCATTAAATCTGTTCAGTAATCATAAACAGAGATTAATATTATATTATATTATATCATAATATAATATTTCCCTCAAATCAGGCTTTGTGCCCGATGACTGGAAGGTAGCGAATGTAACACCAATTTTCAAAAAAGGATCCAGGGGTGATCCAGGAAATTACCGACCTATCAGTTTGACATGTGTCCCAGGTAAAGTGATGGAAACCATCCTAAAAGATAGAATTAATAGGCACATAGAAGAGAAGGAGCTGCTAAAGGAGAGCCAACATGGCTTTTACAAGGGCAAATCATGCCTCACTAATT
The DNA here is from genome assembly GCA_035047345.1 of Bradypodion ventrale. NCBI lineage: Eukaryota > Metazoa > Chordata > Lepidosauria > Squamata > Chamaeleonidae > Bradypodion > Bradypodion ventrale. The sequence continues at coordinate 51,205,980 of JAWDJE010000006.1, forward strand.
TGTTGGAATTTTTTGAGAGTGTCAACAAGCATGTGGATAAGGGGGATCCAGTTGACATTGTTTATCTGGACTTTCAGAAGGCTTTTGACAAGGTCCCACACCAAAGGCTCTTGAATAAACTTACCAGTCATGGAATAAAGGGACAGGTCTTGTTCTGGATCAGCAACTGGCTAAGGGACAGGAAACAGAGGGTAGCACTAAATGGACACTTCTGCAAGTGGAGGGAAGTAAAGAGTGGGGTCCCCCAAGGTTCAGTACTGGGACCCCTGCTTTTCAATCTCTTCATAAATGATCTAGAGGTAGGAGTAAAAAGCAAGGTAGCCAAATTTGCTGACGACACTAAATTAGAAGCTCTGTGGGTAAGAGTACCAGGCCATAAGGATGGTCTAACAGTAGGCATATACTATCGGCCTCCAACCCAAACTCTTGAGGGAGACTGGCAGTTGGAGAATGTTGTAAAGGAGGCATCCAGGAAGGGAAGCCTGGTTATAATGGGGGACTTCAATTACCCTCACATAGACTAGGTGAACTGTTGTTCAGCACATGATAAAGAGATAAAGTTCCTAGATATGCTCAATGATTGTTCCCTGGGACAGATGGTTGAAGACCCAACTAGAGGTACAAAAATCCTTGACTTGATCCTGAGTAATACTCAGGATCTGGTGCAAGATGTTAATATGACTGATCCAATAGGGAACAGTGACCACAACTCAATTATGTTTAACTTGATCATAGACCGCAAGTCACTGATAAAATCTAACACAGAGACCTTAAATTTTCAAAAAGGAAATTTCCCAAAGATGAGGAAACTAGTAAAAAAGAAACTGAAAGGGAAAATTGAGAGAGTCCAAACACTCCAAGAGGCATGGAGGTTGTTTACAAAAACAATAACAGAGGCCCAATTGGAATGCATACCCAAAAGGAAAAAGGGCACTGCCAGGTCCAAGAGGACTCCGATGTGGCTTACAGGAGCTGTTCGGGAAGTGATCAAGAGCAAGAAAAGCTCATTTAGAAGATGGAAGGCTTGTCCAAATGAGGACAGCAGGCAGAAACATAAATTCTGGCAGAACAAATGCAAGGCAACAATCAGGAAAGCAAAGCAAGACTTTGAGGAGCGTATAGCTAAAAATACTCAGAGGAATAACAAAGACTTCTTTAAGTACATTAGAAGTAAGAACCCAACTAGGAAGGCCATTGGACCATTAGATGACAATGGAAGGCAAGGGGTTATTAAAGAGGAAACAGAGATTGCAGAGAGACTCAATGAATTCTTTGCTTCATTATTCACTGAAGAAGACAGAGACCACATGCCCAAAACAGAGCCTATCTTCGTCGGGAGGGAAACCGAGGAATTAAGCAAGATAGAAATAACCAGGGAGGAGGTCCTTGCATGTCTTGTTAAGCTAAACACTAACAAATCCCCAGGACCAGATGGCATCCATCCACGAGTTCTCAGGGAACTTAAAGATGAAATTGCTGATATCCTAGCCAAAATATATAATATTTCCCTCAAATCAGGCTTTGTGCCTGATGACTGGAAGGTAGCAAATGTAACACCAATTTTCAAAAAAGGATCCAGGGGTGATCCAGGAAATTACCGGCCTGTCAGTTTGACATGTGTCCCAGGTAAAGTGATGGAAACCATCCTAAAAGATAGAATTAATAGGCACATAGAAGAGAAGGCGCTGCTAAAGGAGAGCCAACATGGCTTTTGCAAGGGCAAATCATGCCTCACTAATCTGTTGGAATTTTTTGAGAGTGTCAACAAGCATGTGGATAAGGGGGATCCAGTTGACATTGTTTATCTGGACTTTCAGAAGGCTTTTGACAAGGTCCCACACCAAAGGCTCTTGAATAAACTTACCAGTTATGGAATAAAGGGACAGGTCTTGTCCTGGATCAGCAACTGGCTAAGGGACAGGAAACAGAGGGTAGCACTAAATGGACACTTCTCCAAGTGGAGGGAAGTAAAGAGTGGGGTCCCCCAAGGTTCAGTACTGGGACCCCTGCTTTTCAACCTCTTCATAAATGATCTAGAGGTAGGAGTAAAAAGCAAGATAGCCAAATTTGCTGACGACACTAAATTATACAGGGTAGTGAAAACTGTGAGAGATTGTGAGGAGCTCCAGAGGGATCTCTCGACACTGGGGGAGTGGGCAAAACAGTGGCAAATGAGTTTCAACATTAGTAAGTGCAGAGTGATGCATGTTGGGGCAAAGAACCCCAATTACATTTATAAACTGATGGGGTCTGAACTCTCTGCGACAAACCAGGAAAGGGACCTTGGTGTCCTGGTGGACAACTCAATGAAGGTGTCAACCCAGTGTGCCTCAGCAGTGAAAAAAGCAAACTCAATGCTAGGGATCATTAGGAAGGGTTTAGAAAATAAGTCAGCAAGTGTCATTTTGCCTCTTTATAAATCTATGGTGAGGCCCCATCTGGAATACTGTGTACAGTTCTGGTCGCCATACCTCCAGAAGGATATTATGGAGTTGGAGAAAGTACAGAGGAGGGCAACCAGAATGATTAGGGGACTGGAACACCTTCCTTACCATCTGAGGCTGCAACGGTTGGGCCTTTTCACTCTTGAACGACGGCGTCTAAGAGGTGACCTGATTGAAGTTTATAAAATCATGCACGGTGTGGACAAAATAGATAAGGAAAAACTGTTTTCCCTATCGCACAACACTAGAACTAGGGGACACTCCATGAAACTTTTGGGTACTAGTTCTCAAACAAATAAGAGAAAGTACTTTTTCACCCAGAGTATTACTGGTCTATGGAACTCCCTGCCAGAAGAAGTGGTGAATGCTGGACTGGATGGGCTGTGGCCTGTTCCAGCAAGGCTGTTCTTATGTTCTTATGTTCTAATGCTAAGAGATTGATGCTCAGTAATCATAAACAGAGTAATACCAGGAGTAAGTATTTTATTTTATATTCATATTTATATTTATATAGCCGCCCAACTCACGAAGACTCTGGGCGGCATACAATCTTAAAAACCCTTAAAACAAGAACAACTCCATTAAAACAAATTACCCCGCTAAACCCCCCACACATTAAAAAGAGGAAGATTACTTTGATATTAAACCAACCAGCAGGTGTGGGTCACGACATCTTCAGCACCCCACACCTGCCCCACAAACCATGTTTTCAGATCTTTCCTGAAGGGCAGCAATTCCGTCTGCAGCCTTAGTTCCACTGGCAGGAGGTTCCAAAGGGCCAGAGCGGACACAGAGAAGGCCCTCCTTCTTGTGCTAGAGAGACGGGCCCCTCTAGCAGATGGTACAAGCAGAGAGCTTGTATACTTGTAGTTATACTTGTAGTATAACTTTAGCAGGGGCTGAGGAATGTTTTGGAAGTTCAGTATTTATATTAAATGTAATGTGAGTCACATTCTGGTCCACAGCGCCCTCCCTCCTTCTCTTTGGTCTCTCCACTCCCTGCCCTTCTTCTTTTCCTGACCCTTTCATCATTCCTTGTCTTGCCAGTTTTGGTTTTGAAGATAACAACCAAAACTACAAAAGAGAATCTTCTTAGCAACCTTGTTAATAACTGCCCAAGAATATTACAATACATGCCAAAAAGGGGGGAAAGTCAGGTCTTTGGAATACACACCTCCCCCCCCCATGCACACAGGGATTCAATCCTTCTCCATATTTGTTCTGTAGTTGACCCAGCAATAAGATGAAGGGCTACTCTAGTGCTAATCTTTCTCTCCATCTGATCTTCTGTGAAAGGTTCAGCTCCATTTCCTCTCCTCTCTTTTGGTCTCTCTGGGTTCTGCAGAAAGAACCCAGCCATGGCTTTGAAATGCACATGCGCATACGCACACAACACATGCGATTCTGTCCTCTCCCTCTTACCTTGTATCTCTCTCTCTCCAGCGATGACTTTTCTCTTGATAAAGACAGGTGTCCCTGGGGAAAACTTTTTGCAATTTCCTGCTCAGTTATTGTGCAAATGATTAGGTAAAAGTCTGTTCTAGTATTAATCTCAAATACAATATATATTATTTCATATATACAATAGTAATGGTAAATGTTTCCCTTAGCTTGAAAGCCAGTCGTATTCGACTCTAGGATTCAGTGCTCATCTCTGTTTCAAAGCCGAAGAGCCAGCGCCGTCTGCTTCTACAGATGTTTCCATGGTCATGTGGCAGGCATGACTAGACACCGGAGTGCACGGAATGCTGTTACCTTCCCACCGAAGTGGTCCCTATTTATCTACTTGCAATTTCTTGCTTTCGAACTGCTAGGTTGGCAGGAGCTGGGACAAAGACGGGAGATCATTCTGTCCTGCAGTACTCGGGAATCGAACTGCTGACCTTCCGCCTCCCAGTCAGTGTCTTAGCCACTTGAGCCACTGCAGTCCTGTGGCTCAATATACAATATAAAATAAAAGTCAGAGGATGGTGGGGGAGAGGAAATAATGCAGGGAATGTATTCTCCCAGTCCTGCACATCACGCCCAACTGTCTAACTCACCAAAATACCACCTGCAGACATGCCCACACTCTTCACAAGGATCACAACTTACTGCATGGGAAAACAACCAATCAAATTATTCCAGCATGAAAAGAATACTGACCCCCCCCCCTCCCTCAGTGGTAGAGGAAAAAAGCTGTGATGGGAGTAAAAACCAGTGGATGGATTGAATCCATCCATTGTGTCATGTTTTCAGTAAAAATAAATCAGATATACCTGTTCTTTAAATGGAGCAAATCCCATGATTTTATGGTATAATTGGATACTAATTCTGTTTCTATATCAAACCCAAATAGTACAGGTGCACCTTGTAGGATCTCACATCCCTTGATGTAGATCAGTTAGTTCACAGAAGTTATGCTTGCAAAGGGTGATACACTTCTTAATTGCTGCAGCAGCTGTTGTTTATATGACAACATATAAGCAACTACAGCTGTGGCAGCTAAAATGAATGTAGATTTGACCCAGCCACAACAGTAGGCTAAAGGGTATGTTATACAGATACAGAGGACATGAAAGTTGGACATCTGTTAATATTCCAGAGATGTGATTCAGAAAGATCTTTGTGTCTGAGCATCATCCGTATAAACAAGTCTTTGCTTATTTTTACTCTTGAAAGCCAATCTTAACCTATAAAACCAAGGGTTAACCATTGGAACTTGCTATAGGTTGCTATGCCTCGCCCTACTTGCCTGCACTCACCCTTCGTGCACTCGGCCGATCTGGGTCCACAGGTCAACAAAGGATTGAGAAAACAGGCAGTGGGGCAACAGCCCCACAAACGCAAAAAAAGGGAAACAACTTCATTTCCCAACATTCCTTGCGCCGTGCCGCAACAGAGCCAATCAGACTGGGAGGCTCTTGCACAGTACGGCGCAAGGAACGTTCGGAAACGTGCCACAGCCAATCAAAAGAAAACCGTTTAAAAAAAAACACAGCACAAACCCATAACTACAAGCCCCAGCATCCTGCGCGCCATGAACATGCAGAACACTGAGGAAGCCGGCGCGCAAAAATTAAAACAAACAAAAACACCAGGAGAGCAAGTCCGCCAAGCTGCGGGAACTAAAGCCCCCCTCCCCAACGGTGCCTGAAGCTCCTAATCGGAGTTTCCCCTTTAATATCACTGGGTGTGTGTGTGTTGTGCTCCCCCTCTCTACTGGCTCCCCTAGGGTTGGGAGGGTTGGGGGGACAAAAGGAGTCTGTCTCCCCAACCCTCCTGACCCCAGGGAACCTGGCAGAGAGGGGATTCCCCTCCACACACACACACACACACACACACACACCATATTAAAGAGAAGGAAACCAAGCGGTTACTTCTCTTTAAAAACGGAGTTGGGGGCGGGAATCCCCCTCTCCGACGGCTCTCCTGGGTCCGGAAAGGTTGGGGAGACAGACCCCTTTTGTCCACCCAACCCTCCCAAACCCAAGGAAGCCAGCGGAGAGGGGGATCACAACCCCCCCCACTGATATTAAAGGGGAAACCACAATTGAGATTTCCCTTTTAATATCAGAGGGTGGCCTGGATTCGATCCCCTCTCCTGGGTCCCATGAGTCTGGAAGGTTTGGGTGGACAAAAGGGCTCTGTCCCCCCCCCCCCCCCCAAGCCTTCCAGAGCCAGAGGAGACGGCAGAGAGGGGATCCCCCCCCGTAGGACACCAAAAAACACAAAAACAAACTATCAAAACATTCAAAAATACACAAAAACAAACAAAAATAACACCAAAAAACAATACAAAGTAAACAGCAACAAACATTTCCAAACACACCCAGCACCCAGCCAAACACCACAAAATCCAACCACCACAACCACCCCAAATAAAGAAAAACAGCCAACTCATCACCACACGACCTCACACCACAAAGACTGGAAAAGAAATGAATAAAGAAAGAGACTACTTACTGGAAGAATCTCCACCCAAAGGCCACGAGAGAAAAAACAGTCAAAATACAAGATAACCCCCAACAGCACCACTTGCTGCCCACAATAGTAAAAAAAAATTCAAAAAGACACAACAGCCCCACACAAAAGGCCCCAAAAGTAAAAACAAGTAAAAATAAATAACTCAAAATAACAATTTTACACAAATCAAAAACAGATGTCAATAAAATAAAATAAAAACTATTCAAAAATCCTGTGCTGCATTTTTACTCAAATAAAAAACAAAAACATCAATACACCGTTTAAAAACATTTATTGTGAAAAACATGTACTTTCACATTTTTTAAATTATTACCTACGGTACAACAATTTAAAAAAATACATACTAAAAAATACTGGGTTAAATAATTTTTTTGGAAAAAGTATATCACCCTTTATTCTTTTTTCATCCACAAAACCAAAACACCAAACAAAACTCATCACAGTTTATAACAGGCCATCAAAAAAAATTGTATAAATAAAAATTTTAAAAATTTCAATTATAGACTAACCTCTTCTGTACAAACATTAACAACAACAACAAAAACTTTCCAACACCATTTAAAACAGCCCGGCAACGCCGCGAAACCTCTGCTAGTCACAAAATAAAACAAGGTGATTTTGAATCCGTGAAATGTGTGAGGTGTTCCTGCTATGACTATCAGACATCTTCAGCTGATACAAAATTCCTTCATGTAACTATGTTCAATCTGCCATGTATAGTTTTTGCAGCCAGTGGAATAGGAAACTATTAAAGTCCTAAGTTCAACCCCCACCCCTTTCCAAAGTAGTAGCCATGTTGGAAAAATTAAAGGGGAGAAGAAGAGGAGGAGACAGGACAAAACGTTGGGATGAGTTAAAGACTAACACATTTGTTTCAGTTTAAGCTTTTGTGGATAAAAATCTATTTTTTCAGACTTTTTCTCCTTGTTCATGTCTTACTCTTTTTTGGAATATTTAATTTCATTTTCCCTCCAAAGAACAGCCTTTTGAGGTCTGTTCAGGCAATTTTGGAAGATGCGTAATTAAGTTAGAATAGATTGCCAAAATCCTATATAATAATATCTTTTACATCCTTGTAATAGAGCAAGCTGGCTGCTTCACAAAGTTCTGGCTTATGTACAACTCACGGCTGCTAATTTGTACCATGTTCAAAGCCAAGAAAGGGACTTCCTGGGAAACACCAGCCAGGCTTTCAGGACTGGTAGATTTGCATGATCAAACTCTTTCTAATCAGTTTAGAAAATTTAACTTCCCTCTGCTAAAATTATTAATGGTTACATTTATTCTTCATGTGAATTGGCTCCAGCATAGAAAAGAAAAATGATGTTGGAAAGTCCCTTTTGCCTTCATTGTTTTGCTACAAAAGGTGAAAATGGAGGAGCGGGCCACTCATAAGGCAAAAAAATTGTACACTTAAATTAAATGGAAATCACTTCTGCTTTGTTGTGTTCAAGCCTCCCAAGGTTCTCGTGTGTGGATCACAAGAAAAAAAATGGCCAAACCAGATTTGCTTCACAACAACTCCGATGAATGTGAGAAATTTTCTGACTACTTTGAGCTACTCTTGCATCAAATTGGAACCAATTTATAGCAAACCTAACAGGACTTTCAAAGTAAATGAAATATTTAAGGAGTGATTTTACTAGTTCTACTCTCCCAGTCAGTTTCCATTGCCAAGTAGAGATTCCGACCCTGGTCTCCATGGTGGTGGACTTCTGACAATTTAATATGCAGGGTGCAGCTCTCTGCTTTCCAGGCCAAACAGTCTAAAGGTGCATTGTAGCATCTGTGTAACATTGCAAGGTATTCCATGGCAGGTCTTCGAGCATTAGGCATTTGCCAGGCTCACTAAATGGCTTGGGATAACACTGCCTTCTGCTGCTCTCTCTCTAGACTGTGTAGCGGCTTCTTTCTCATTTAAAGTGAACTTATTTCCCACCATCGCCTTTGACGATTACCACCTGAGCTCCTAAAATGCAATCTTATCCTCTTTGATCCTTTATACATGGCCATTTATCACCAGGAAATCCCCCCCATTCCCTTTTATTTCTTTTTATTCTTTTAATTGAGGTGGGGGTAGTAGGGTGGGGAAGTGAGTGGGCGATTTGAGATTTTAAAATCTGTTTTTATACATTTTTAACTGTTGTACGCCGCCCTGAGTCGGGTTCTCCTGATTGGGCGGCATATAAATTTAAATAAATAAATAAATAATATTTTCATGTCTGATTAGAACAGGGATTCTCAACCTGCAGCCCATGGCACCATTTCATGTGCCCCCCCCCCCTGCCTCCACCACACCAGGAAGTGCCATGTGGTGGAGGAAGGGAAAATGGTTGTCCAGTCCCTGAAGCTGTCTGAGGGAGCGTGATCCGGGCCCCGGCTTAAAAAGGTTGAGAACTCCAGGTTTAGAACCTTTGAATAATTTCATTTTGCAAATCCCACATCTGTTTTTTCAGTCCAGGAACTGTTGATCTAGCCCAGTATTGTCAAGTCTAACTGCCAGTAACATTCTAGAGTATGAGGCAGGTTTTTTGCCTATTATGCCTGGTGCAATCTGATCATTCCTGGGGAGCCCTCCACTCAAGAGCCAATGAAACTAATTCCTGCTTCATTTGAGAAATCAGAGGAAACCAGGTACATGCAAGGTGGTAGATGGCAAACTCATTTGGAGTGCTTGGTTTAAATTCTTCCATAAACTTTATATCCTACGTTAATCCTAAACTGCCCTGAGTGGTCAAATATAGGAATAAAACATCTGAAGTTTCTTAAACATCCTAAAAGCATAATAGAAGTGCTATTTGATTGTGGGAATATTCACAGAAATATATTCATTAGATATGTACTTCATGGACATATGAAAATTCTACTCCGTATATGAATTTAAAAAAAGTCCTCAAGAGAGTTGATAGGGGCATGCTACTAGGTGAGAATGATATGCTCAACAAATAGCACTTCAGCTGGTGATGATACTCACCAAAATAACACTTCCCCATCATTATCCATTCCTGCCATATAAAACATTCACTGGGCAGCAGCTAGACATTAACATTTACCCTGTGGTGCCATTTGGAAGTTCACTACACACTGTATCTAACCATGTTGAAGGTAGGTTATCTATTGAGTTAAGTTGCTATTAAGACTCAACCTATAAGAAGAATTCTTCTGTGCCCTTGATTTCCCAGACATCCGAATAGAGGCACACTTGTAAAATAAACAGATAAATGAACAAACTGCCTCAGTTGAGCAATATCTGTTGCACCACAACTAGTCTGCAAATTCCCATCAGGACCAAATGAGCATATATAAATATGCCTTATGCTCAGTCAATTTGCTGAATCAGTATAATGTTAGGGATAGCAACATCTCTTAATCCTGAATCCTATCTGTAATTTCTTCTGAGCCTTGTTTGATGTTTAGTTGTGAGGCTGTTTTTCCCTTCCTACATTGATCTTTCTGGTATATTCTCCTAATATTTGTATTTATTTATACAATATACTTCATGTGAACATGTATGTATACAGTTAACATTGTATGAATTTCCTTTACAAATATGTCTTTATATGCATTTTAAAAGTGTGCAGGTAGATTTGAACACATACACACACCCTTCCAGAATACATCGTAAACCTCTCAAATATAGTAATGTATGTAGATTTTCAAGATGATGTGTTGGAATCTGATTCATATAAAGATAATCAGCCTCATCTAACAGAGCAGTTTATTGCCCCAGATAGAAACTTAAGAGTCCACGAAGTCCAGCTTCATTAGGCTCAGAGTAAGGAAAGAACAGAGAGGGACAGAAAACAGACTGCAGTCTTGGCTGAACAAAGGATAATAATTGCTTCTCTTTATTCAAGCAGAGTATACCAGAAACGAAACTTAAGCTACATAATCAATCAGAATGTCAGAACCCAAAAAAGGAGAGATAAGGAGAATACTATTCTACGCATGCCCAAAAACCAGCGTTGTCTCTCATGCAAGCAAAGAGGCTTTTGTTTACAAAATGTGTCAGAAGACAGGAGACAGAATCCAGATGCATTCCTACATGTCCTCCTTTTTCATTTAAATTTGAGAGAGGGACGGCTAATCATACCCCTGCATGTCATCATACTCCATAACTACTCCTCCATATACATCATCATTGTCCTCCTGGACATCGTACCCCTCCTGACTCATGGTACCTTGTTCCGGAGGATGATACCTCATTGAGTACAATTGCCGTTGTGCAAAACTCGATGTCTCCCTTCTACGCAGTGGACATGTGTTACACATAGAAATAAGATTAGGAATACAATAAATGCAAAAACACAAAGGTATAAAGCAGATAATAATAATGAACCCATAAAAGAAAACCTGTCTAAGGACAGATAAATCAGGCAACCAAGAAGTCACCCAATCAAAGAGATTAACATCAGTGCGTACATTGTTAATAATGCTCTCCTGTAAATTCTGAAGTTCTTTCTCAATAGTATTATTCAGATCCTGGAATTTTACCCGACATCCCTGGTTCCCGACCAGTTTACAAAATCCTCCGGATTTTGCTAACAGGTAATCTATGGCCAGTCTGTAAGGTAAAATAACCCAATGCTGCACATTGATATTGTCCTGGATGGAAATTCGTGGCAACTCCATTAAAAAAGAAACACATGTTGGGATCCTTGATTTGCCATCCATTGCAAATTGAACCACTATCTATAGCAGAATAATCAGGAGTAAACGTAGGAAACACATCATATATATCTTCAATAGTAGTGTTAAACAAGGTATAATTAAGCTTATAAGAACTGTTATAACTACCCCATAACCAAAAATAATCATCACAACCCGTATAATTGCCTACATTCCGCAAAACCCGTTTTGCTTGAGTCCAGTGCTTCCATTTACTATTCCAGACTCCAGAACTATGACAGCAGAAACAAAGTCCTTTAGTGTATTTCTTGAATGTCATGCTTCGCCAGCAGGTGTTGTTAAATTGTTCTGGAGGATTAGAGAAGAGTGTAGACCTATCAAGATGTTGCAAATGTCCAATAACCAACTCTGGCGTGTTGAACAATGCCGGAAGCAAGGCCATTTGAGACACTGCCAGTGGATGCTCATAGTATAACGTTGCATTCTTACCATGAACCTCAAACATATAGTTAGCATGACGAATCCAAAAGTTGGGGTTGCCCCCATGAGTCATTGTTCTTACAGCTGGAAGCACAGTAAGAAAGAAAAGAACAAATGTCAGCAAATTTAGTCTACTGGTGAACCACCATCCTGGAGCTGAGTAACCTTTTTCTCTCTCCATGGGCGGATCGCTCCAGCAGGAATCCTTCCACTCAGGATCCCCTTGTTGCCAATAAACGACCAATGGCTTAGGCAGACACTCCCCTAAGAAACAGGAGCATGCCCTGTTATTACTAGTACCATGTAACTAAACATGAAACATGCCTGACATTTAACACAAATGCAATGTCACAAACCCATTTACATGTGTAGGGTACTGAAAACTCTTCCATGTGCTTCTGGAGGTACCTTGAGAAATGCAGTTTCATAAGGTAAAACATAACATAAGCAAAGACAGGTCTTTCCACTGCAAGAGAATAAGCAAAACATTTAAGCATGAACAAAACATGAACATTTCTCTTCTTCCTTACATGAAGTAGGTCTCCATTGCATTCAATAACTTAAAACCAGCATAGCATGGTAAATCAATACAGTACAAATATCATTAGAGCATTTCACACTCATAGCATGAGCAGGTTGCTTAAAAAAGGTTTTCAGGTTTTAAAATGCAAACAAAGCCAATTCTTTGCTTAGAGTCCACACAAACTTTTTAGTCCAATTAAAATGTCCAAATTAAAAGTCCAAATGTTTCTTCTTAAACACTATCTTCTCTCCAGCACAGTTCTTGGCATGGCAAGCTGAAACTAAGCCATAAATTAACTCTCACTGAATTCACAAGATACCCAGACCCCCCTTTTCAGCTTTTCAGGCAAACACACATTCCTTCTTGCTCCAGTCACACCCATCTGTATTAAGGCAGGCCGATGAGGTGTGAAAGCACAAAGGACAAATTCTCCAGAAGTTGCAAGTAATTTCACACAGAAGAAAATCACAGGGAATTCCAAGTTGCTTTCCTTGCAATCCTGATGCTGGAAACTTGAGACAGCCCACTCTGATCTCTTTGTTTGAGGGTTGGGCAGTTCAATATTTTCTCCCTCCTTGTATTTTTGCAACAGCCTGCTGTCCATCGAGGAAGGATTCACCCCCCTTGTACTCTGGATTTCTTTCATCTGCAGCATCTCAACTTTATGACAAACTGCATCTGTTAGTTTGTACTTGCAAGAAGACCCCTTTTTGGGTTTTCTGCATTCCTCCTCTGGGCCATCCTTCCACTTCTGTAGGATCTTCCTGCCCAAACGTGAGGTATCAAGTTTACTACTCAGCTTCTCCGGCTTTTGTGAAGAGGGTTGCTTTACGGGGGGGCTGAGATCTCCTATGCTGCTCTTTGAAACACACTCCTTGCTTCCTGCCACTCTGCATGCATTAACAGCTTCAATTTGTGATGAGGTCCCCACCATTTGTTCCCCATCAGCTGGCACTAGTTGTTTTTTAGACTCGGCAGGCAGTATTGCAGGAGTGAACAGGTCTTTTGTAGGGCTAAAAGTGCTTGATTGCTGCAAGGCAGGATATAATGTCCCATCTTCTTTTCCACCTCCACCCCCATCAGGGGGCTGTTGTTTCTCATATGATGGAGGGGCAGTTGCCATAGCCCCTCCCTTGGCTGGGGCAGAAGCTTTGGGAGGGGGCCAGCAAGCCCCTGAGACAACAGAATATTCTTTGGAGTGAGTCTTTGAAGGCAGTCTCTGACTTCCTCCCATGTAAATAGCACTGATATAGAAATTCCATTATGCTTCTGCATTTCTCTCCCAATCTGTTTCCACTGTTTTAAGTCCAAACATTCATCATATTTAACCCAAGGACTGATTTTCCCTATAGCTTTGACTAGCTTTTGTATCTCCTTCTCATCCGCTCGTTTCCCATTGTTATTCAAAAGATCTGAGATATCTTTACAAAGTTCCTGCATTTGCGACGCCAGCACACATCCCATAATTAAATTGTTTTTCACTCACCCTTTTGTGATGTTTTCTCAAGCGCTTGATTTATGACCTTCCCGGTCGGACCTTTTTGCCTGGTCGTAGGTGAATGAAGAAGACCTTGTCCCTGGTCGCCAATTATGGGGTGTTAATTGCTGATTGCTGCTTCAAAGCATTCCTTTGAATTTCATTCAATGGCCTCACGACGGGGCGCCACTTGTTGGAATCTGATTCATGTAAAGATAATCAGCCTCATCTAACAGAGCAGTTTATTGCCCCAGATAGAAACTTAAGAGTCCACGAAGTCCAGCTTCATTAGGCTCAGAGTAAGGAAAGAACAGAGAGGGACAGAAAACAGACTGCAGTCTTGGCTGAACAAAGGATAATAATTGCTTCTCTTTATTCAAGCAGAGTATACCAGAAACGAAACTTAAGCTACATAATCAATCAGAATGTCAGAACCCAAAAAAGGAGAGATAAGGAGAATACTATTCTACGCATGCCCAAAAACCAGCGTTGTCTCTCATGCAAGCAAAGAGGCTTTTGTTTACAAAATGTGTCAGAAGACAGGAGACAGAATCCAGATGCATTCCTACAATGATGTGCATTTGTTTTCACAATGAGTCTCACGAGGTGTAAAATGCTACCTTTGTTAAGCCTGTCAAATCCAATGAAATTCTTTTCCATCTGTAGCAAATCTTTTATTTTCAGTTTTCAGCCATACCTCATTTTCCTTTTGTAGTTTGCTTTAGCTTGTTTTGAGTTTGAGAAATGAGGAAAAAATAGCTGAAACAAAATTTTATTTCCAGACTAATTTTCCTAATGTACAGATTCTCCAAACAATTTCCAACTAATATGAAAAGAGGCCCTGTGGCATAGTGGTTAAGCTACAGCACTGCAATCAGAACACTGCTCACAATGTGAGTTTGATCCTGACAGGCTCAAAGTTGACTCAGCCTTCCATCCTTCTAAGGTCAATAAAATGAGTACTCAGCATGTTAGGAGCAAATTGTAGTTTCCACAAATATGGTGTAAATCACCTAGAGTTCTTAGCACTATGAGGCAGCATATAAGTGGAAACAATCATCATCATCAGTAGCAGCAGCTCATTGCTGACACGGACTGCAGTGGCTCAGCTGTTAAGAAGCTCCCCTTGTTAGCTGGAAGGCCAACAAGTTGGCAGTTCAAGACCTGGGTACTGCATGACGGTTTGAGTGCCTATCTCTATCCCATCTCCTGCCAACCTAGCAGCTTGAAAGCAAGAAATTGCAAGTAGATAAACAGGGACCACTTTGGTGGGAAAAGATCTTGGGGACATGAAAGGAGCCCCATTTGGGTGTCCCTGAGTGAAGTTTCTCCAGCAAAAATCCTTTCAACCCAGAATAATTTCTGACATGAAATTATTATTATTATTATTATTATTATTATTATTATTATTATTATTATTATTATTATTATTATTATTATTATTATTATTATTATTATTATTATTATTATTATACCCCACCCATCTAGGAGGTATTCCTATTCTGGGAGGCTAATGAGATGTAATGCATTCTTGTGTGTACATTTCCCAGGTACAGTATATGGATTTTATGTACAAATTTGAATTGTAAACAACACTGCAAAATTTTGAAAATGTAGGTTTCATTGTTCAAGAATTTTCAAGTTTGAGTACAGATTTAGGAAGTGCAAAATATGTAGATTCAAATAAATCCTCAAACTGAACACATTTCTCTTTCTTTGCTATTCTAGCATCTTTCAACTGGCAGAGTCTTTCCAAGATTTCAGAGCTGAGAAAATGTGCAGGTGCCCAGGATTCTCTAAATAGCGGTAGCAAGAATTCAGAGCCTGGGCCTTCCTGCATCCAGAATATGTTTTGCACCACTGCCATATATATCCTCAGCAATAACTACAACTGCTCTGCATCCAGTAGATTACGCCTGGGCAGTGTACTGTTTGGAAGTACAGTTGTCTGTACCTCTGGGCAAGCATTTTCATGCTCAGTGCTGCCAGTTGAAAACACCATCAATCTGAAATAACCCAATAACCCAAAATAATAACCCTATAGGACCCTCTGTTCTTCTTGCCTGCTTGCCTTTCATACTTTGGAACCGATTTGTGCGTAGAAGACATTCTTTGGAGCCAGTCACAAAACTCAGGAAAAACTGAGCCATGTTTCTTGGGAAATTCCTATGAAGCCATCTAATTGTTGAGACATTTCTTGCAAACTGCCAAGTTTCAAAGGCCACTGAAACATTTGGCAACTCTGAGTGAACAGGGTATCCATTTGTATTGTGATATTCTCTTGCCAACCATGTTTGTACTCAGGAGAATGTTTTCTTCCAGTCCATTGATGTGATGCCATTTTTGTTCAATTTTGTAAAATCAATATTGATGGGTCATTGGGAGCCTTTTTATTAAGAATCATGTTTATTCTTTTATCTTCCCAGAATTTACTTCCAGGCATGAGATATATCCACTTTTCCTCTAGTAACTATATTCTGTACTCTATAACCTTTATGCTACATTTTTGGGTTACATGTCAAACCCCCCCCTCCCCCCAGGTATGTGAATTAATACTCTTCTATGGATTTTCTCTTGTCCATTTTTTATTTCTACGTGCATTCTTCATTCACTTTCTTTCTGCTTTATATATTAACAGGTTAAACATGGGGACTATACAGAGAAATTCTTTATCAATGCACATATTTGCCTCCTTTTACAGACGGGACTGTATTAGACCATTGTAGCAAAAATAATCAAGAGCCACACATGGTACCTAAGGGGCCAAATTCTGCATGAAGTGGGAGACCTATGATTGGGTTTCCTGACATTTTTATCTTTCTGAAGTGGTCAGGATAGAGCAAGCCTGCTTGGAGAGACAGGTGTAGCCCTTCTCTCTTGTGTTATTTCCTCTTATCTATCACCATCCCCTGCAGCAAAATTGTGATGACTTCAAAGCCACTACTATTTTACCAGAGAAAAGTGCAAGTGGTGATGCTCCCCCTCCATTTAGTATGAAGAGCATCTTCAAGGTGTGATTTATAGCAGGAAACACATACACAAATCTGGCTGCTTGAATTCAATTAACAGCCTCCTTCTGCTGCAGATGTTTTTAAGTAAAAATAAATATATGGAGAACTGATGTGTCTCATGTAATCTAGCTCTTAAGGACTAAATTAATAGTTATTGTGGAATACGCTCCTATGGGCTGCAGTCTACTGCACCCCATGCATCATCTATTATCCTGGCTTCTTCCATTTGTTCTTCCTGATTTTCACGTATTCACTCCTCAGGCCAGAGTTTTTGAGAAAAGTGGGTTACTCCTGGAGCTTTAGAGGTAATTTGGAGGTGCCTTAAGAAATGTTGGAGTCATTATTCAGTGAGGAGTCCGCACATTGGTAGACCTCTCCATGATGACATTCTGCACATGCAAATGGACTTGAGAAATCAAGCCCATTTGCATGTGTGTGTGTTTTTGCCATTCAGATATCATATCACCCGCTGGCTAGGCAGACCATGATGTGTGCCCTCCACTTTCACCTAGCACAAGGGATCCGATGGAGGATGCTTTGGTGAGTTTTAGTCCCAGCCTAACATCATTGACAAGAAATGGGCAAAGATGACTAGTTAGATTGCTCAAGCCCCCACGCCCCAACAAGGCTCTTACCTAGTGGGGGACACACTCATTTTAAAATGTATTCTTCCCATCTCCCAGTTCTCTGTAACACAAGGATGTATAACTCACAGATAGCATGCAATCCCGCAGCCATTTTTCATGCCCCCCATATTCCTACTAGTGTCCCCTAATGTACCCCAGAAAACTGGTCTAAAGAAATTTGGCAACAATTTACAATACATAGAAAACCCTTAAAAAGTTGGTAATAATTTTTTTTTTGTTGGGTATGAATTTAAAGAAGAAATTTAAGACAGGAAAAAGTTTGACTCATTCCTTCTTTTTAAATTTTTGTGTTATGTGCTAGCAAGTTGCATCCAACATTTAGGTAAATGAGATATTTAAGAAGTGTTTTTACCAGCACCACGCAACTCCCATTGAGTTCCTATGGCAGAGCAGGGAATTGATCCCATGTCTCCTGAGTCCTAGTCCATTACTCTACCTACTACGCCTCACATAGGGCTGCCATAATTTTCTCCTGCCAAACCGGGACAGCCATGTGACATCATTGCATTCTTCAGACTGTGCATGTGTCGGACGGGGCTGTCAGGGAGACCGTGGCTCTAAGACCTCGCGGAATCCCCGTTCAGGGCAGACAGCCTTTGTCAGTTTTAAATAAACTGTAGTCAAGAGGTTTTTCTTCATGTGATTCTTCTTGTAAAAGACTATTCTTCTCAGGGTGCTGTTTTGCCTTCGCTGCTTTCAAGCAGGATAATTGAAAGAAAGGGAGGGAGGCAGTGAATTAACTCTTTGCAAAAAAAAAAAATTCCCTTGGTGAGGGGTGTTCTTGCTTCCTTTGTTCAAATTTTAAAATCCGGGACTTTTACATGTTTTTTTCTTGAACTGGCAGGGACAACTTGAATCTAGGAAAATCCTGGAAAACTGGGACATATAGCAACCCTAACCTCACAGGATATTCTTTTAAATTTCAGGAAGGGAAAAAATGACTTCTTCAAAATGGGGCATCAGAAGAAAGATTCATGGATACCATGGGCTGCCAGAAAGAGAAATAAATATGCTACAGATCAAATCAAGCCTGAACTAGAAGCTAAAATGTCTAAAGTTATGCTATATCATATCTGTGTCCTTTGAGACAGGCACATCCAAAACACCTCTAAAACTTCAGGAGCAACCCACTTTGCAGTGATTTACATTGGCTCAAAGCAAGGGGTGCCCAAACTATGGCCCGTGGGCTGGGTCCGACCCCTGATGTCAAGTCATCCGGCCTGCACCACCCTCGTCACGCGCGAAAGCAGAAGTAAAACGGGTAATTTGTCTTTTCTTCCTTTTTGATATTTATTATTTAAAAGGTTGAACATATTCAAAACACATTCAAGAGAAGTAATAAACAATGGCAAAACAAATTATCCAATTCACTTTGTTACATTGTTGCTCTACTTTTAAAAACATATCTCTGAAGAGCCAAGGGGCCATTCAACAATTACGTGATCCTTGAGGGCGGGGAGGGGTTCTGTCATTTGAATTACAGAAAATTACATGGGGGCGGGGGGGTCAGGTCAAAGATTACATAATCCATTTGGAGCTGTTGTGGTTTCAAAACATGGCACTTTTTTAGGTTTAAAAATGATCTCTGGGAATTTTGATCCGATTTGAGATTATTGAATTGCTTGTGCAGTCTATTTCTAACTGTCAGAAATGTATAATCCTTATAAAGAAGATAGTAGAAGAACACTATCAGAACTTACCTGACATCCTCATTCCTCCCTGTAAAAAAAATCTTCACAAAGGGTGTGATGCATCGAGAATCCTCACTGATACATTCTGTGTTAGGCACCAATAGTGAAAAGCTCTAAAAATTAGAGTTTCGATACAAAAGCTCTGGATTACGTAATTTTAAATGGAGGGGGATTTGAAGCGAAAATTACGGTTGGATTACATGGGGGAGGGGGTCAATTTCCCCCCAAAATGGGTCACGTAATTGTTGAATGGCCCCCAAGGTACATAGTAGGTGATCCATATACTAGAACACTGTCTTTTATGAACTGAGGAAAAAGGAGGCCAAATTGTCATAAATTGATCTGTTTGTTTAAATTCCTTTCATCTTCTGAATTTCTATGATAGATTCTGCATGAGGGAAACTTGCCAGACTCTACTGAATCAAGCGTCAATGCTGCGTCTTTCCCCTATCAATGTTATTTCCTGTCTTGCTGATGCAATGAGCAAGGAGATACCTTTGGCAAAGATTCCATCCGTGGAGGGTCTTAATTATGGTTTCCTTGAGTGCTGATTTTGTTCTAAAAATTGAGGAGGACCAAAGTCTTAGAGACCTTTCATCATAGTTCTGGTCAAAGCAGCAGGAGCACGACCTGCAGCAACAGCAACAATATTTTCTCTGAGATTGTTGCAAAAAATGTCAACCCTGTAGGCAACCTGGACTTCATACTATTTTCACCTTCCTGAGTACATGTTGGCAAAGGTGACAAATGTTAACTGTTTCTCCTCAGCCCTCCCCCCTGAAGACAATAAATGAAGTTGTTCCAGGAAATAGGATAAAAGCCTCTGTGTAAAGCACCTCATTTCCTTGCTAGCCTGTGCTCTGTTCAGGGTGAAAATGTCTCTCATTACCAGATCCCCCAAGAGATGTAGAGAATCAGGGAGGGAAATGCTCTAGATCATGGGTTCCCAACTTTTTCAAGCCAGGGGCCAGGTCACACTCTCTCAGTCAAGTCTGAGGGCTGGACAGCCATTTTGCAATGCCTGCACAATGGAGGTGGCCATTTTGTTCTAACAGCTTCAAAGGGGGTGACCATTTTGTTTCTTGAATGGCCTTGTACCCCCATGGAATAGCACCATGGGCCAGATCCGGCCTGTGGGCCTTAGGTTGCTCTAGATGCCTAGAAGCATTGCCATGATCAGGTTATCAGGATCCACTTACACACAAAATAACTGCTATGATATTACTCCATGCTTATTTGCAGTGTTGGCACTCTTTTCCTTATAGATTACTAGCATAGGTTGCCCGGCATTGCCAGGCTGTTATAAATTATGTTTTGCTTTTTTGGGGTTTTTTTTTTAGTTAAAAATCAACAGAGGATGCTATAAATTTTGTTATTTTATTTATTTAACATATGTTTGTTATTTGTGTAAACTTTTGATTTATTGTTATTTTTTTGACTTGTTTTTAATATTCCGGCCTGCATGTGGGACTGTTGGTTTTGGTTTCGTTACGTGTTTTTTCTCTCCTGGCCTATAGGTGGGGCATCTTCCAGTAAGTAGTCTTTGTTTCTTCATTTCTGTTCCGGTCTCGTGGAGGGAGGACATGCTGGTGAGTTCTCTGGTTTTATTTATTCTGGGATTTTTCTTTGTTTTGATTTTGTGGTGGTGGGCTGGGAGGTATTTCTGTTTGTTCTTTTTTGTTTTGGTTTGGCTTTAGATGTGTTTAATTGGTTTGTTTATTTCTGGTGTTGTTTATTTTTGTTATTTTGTTGGTGTTTATTTGTGTAATTTGTGGTAGTTGTGTTGTTAGAGTTAGGTATTTTTGTGTTGTAGTTAGGTGTTTTGTCTGTGCTTTTCTGGTATTGTGGATGTTTTTGTTTTGTTACCTCCTCCCAGTTTGAGGAGGAACCATAGATAAGCACTCTGCCAGTACAATTCTGTATATCCACCTGATATCCATCTGATGCACCAGTATACAGGTGCAACTATACTCTCGTATCCATTGAAATCAAGAACTCAAGAAGTACATACTGTAATCGCTTTCTCCAAGAACGTCCTTTACTGCTACTTCTTCTACCAAGCCATCTTTATTGGTTAGAATCAAGTCTAGTTTCTTCCTTCACTTTTCATAGGAGGAAATTATCAGCAATACAAGCTATGAGTTTCTTGGAAGGGCCAGATTTGGCAGAATTTTTCTCACAAAAGATATCAGGGGAATTGAAAATTCCCATTGCTACTATGCCATGTAACTTTGACATTCTTGCAATTTTTTCCGCCAAAGGTTTTCTCTACATCTTCTCTTTGAATTGGGTGCTATATAGTAAACTCTTACATTCCCTTTGTTTGTTTGTTTTTGCCTCAGTTATATTAAACAAATTCATGCCCACGTCATTTTTCCTGCTTCAGGGGAAAAAATGCATTCTCGGATACGAGTTGCAGTTGATGACAATTAATCAAGATGCTCTGGATGGGACAACTAATCTCATCCCCCTGCCTATTTGAGATAAGCACTCTGCCAGTACAATTCTGTATATCCACCTGATATTTAGTTTAAAGCCCTCCTGATGAAGTTCAATGTGCTTCTTCCCTTTCCTTGTGAGGTGCAACTCACAACTTGCCAGCAGAAATATTTATATATTGCTTTTGGGCATTAGTATCTATCAGCCCATTTTATCCAATGCTCAGTTTTGAAACACTTTGGGACAGAGTTCTCAACCTTTTTAAGCTGGAGGCCGGGTCACACTCCCTCAGACAGCTTCAGGGGATGGATGGCCATTTTGCCCTTCCTCCACCACATGGCACTTCCGGGTGTGATGGAGGCAGGGGGCCACATGAAATGGCACCACGGGCTGCATCCAGCCTGCAGGTTACAGGTTGAGAATCCCTGCTTTGGGACTACAGATTCAAATGTGAAACCACCAAATAATATCACTATTTATGATGAAAAATAAACATGATAAAACCACCATTACAATTGTTTCTCTGGGAAGGAACTGAAGTTTGCACAGTATATGGGAGGTTAATGCAATCTGCTTTAAGATTACTGAATTAGCTTTTTATTATTGAATTATAATCACTTGAGCAATTATCAAACCAGGTGCTGCTGATTGGAATCAATTATTTGTTCACCTGATCACTATAAAGCTGACAAGGGCTCACAATTGCCACTTGAGTGTGCTTCCACTACCACTGAAGCCTTGTCAAAAGGCATTTATTAGCTTATAATGTTCCAAAAGTTCTTCCCTAGGACAAAATAAAAATCAAAACTGAGGATTGAGGAAAAGAGGCAAGCTAGAGTACCTAAAAGTCTTGATTAGAGCATCAAGTAGCCCTAAAATCTGAATAACTTTTTTAAAAGTTCTTCATTGGGTTTCTGCGTAGTATGTGTTAATGGTGTTATTTTGGTGAGAAGCCTATATAGTAATATTGGGAGAATAGTTTAATAAGTAACAATATACTATAATGTGGAAAAAATAATCAGTCCTTTGAGCAGAAGGATATATGCTTAGATAGACCAAAGGTTGGGAAACACTGCGCTATAGTTAATGCAAAAAAATAGACAGGGGGCTTAGAAATTAAATAAATGGCCAGATGTTGTAGGCATGAGATACGCATATAAACTCAGTCCCAGGATGGAGATTGTGGAGTTTCTTGTAGGTGTACAGATGTCAGATTACTTTTAGCAATTCATACCAGGACCTGCTGAGCCCCTCTTTCTGAGTACATGAGGCTGGTCACAACTCAGGAGATCAGCCTTTTTGCTTTTAGACAGTATTTCCCAACCTTTGGTTTTTGGACTTCAATTGCCAAAAGCCTAAATCAATTCCCCAAAGCACAGATCAGCCAATGTATTGACTTAGGCTTCTGGGAATTGAGGTCCCCCTGTGAGGCCTGGGTCCCACGTTGGGAACCATTGCTCTAAGAGAAACAACAGGGTCTTTTGATGGCCTAGAGCAGAAGTATAGATGCCAGTGTCCAGTTCAATATTTATATACAGAAATCCAACTTTAGATGCTTCCACAGTTATCAGATGAGGTGCTGTTCATGAGTCTGGTCATGCAGGACCAGCTACATGTTGGATTACTGCTGCAGCTTCAGCAGTTGAGCTCTGTGAGCATACATACATGGACATGCACACACACACCCAAATACTGAACAGGATAAAGCTGGAGAATAAATTTGAAGTAGTGCATTAGATGAAAAAATGAGTGGTGTCTGTATTATGCATATCAGAGAGTAAACAAAACAAAACAGAAAGACAAAAAATGTTGTGGCACTTTAAAGGCTAATTGTTGTATTTTAATGTTAGCTTCCGTGGATCAAGTCCAGACAGAAGATGAGGCTTAAATAATTAGAATACAGCAGTTAGTCTTTAAAGTGACACAAAGTTTTTTGTCTTTTTGTTTTGTTTACTCTCTGATATGCTTGAAACACAGCTACCATTTCAAAAATTTGCATTATGATTCTTGTTAACGGCTGGAGAAAGATTGAATCTTCACTTCAATTCCTCTTTAAATGGTAGAATTTTTTTCTTTCTTTGGTGGTAGATTCTGTGGTATTTTCTAAAATAATTATAAAAGCAAAGGTAGGTGTGTCTGCATATGAGGGCAAAACAAAACCTGACATCTTCAAGTGGCAGTACCTTAATTAGGAGCTAGTGAAATTCCACAGGAAATATGTGAGCTTTCTGCCTCTCTGGACCTTTGTACAAGCCCGTGGAATTTTAAGTAGTGATGAATAATGAATTGTTTAATGTATACTAGCTGTTTGTATTCTCTTGAAGCTTTTGAATAATGTGATCCAAACCAGCAAATTAAGGGTTAAGCCAAGGCCTCAAAATGGACAACTAAAAGTAACCAATCAGGGAGCTAGTTGTTTTATTTTTCCTCCTGTTTCTTAAACTGGGCACTGTTGCAAGTCCTGTTCGGTGAGTGTTTTACAAGTTCTCATCATACGTATATTAACAGAGTATGCAGGTGTCTCACTGTTCTGTAATACATTTTGGCTGGATCACATAAACCTGTTGTATGAAATCTCGTAGTATGTGAGTACCAAATAATGCATTAAAGTCACCAGTTGTGTTCGTGTTAATTAACTTGTCTGTTTTATTAGAGACTAGCAAAGGTTGCCCGGCGTTGCCGGGCTGTTTTAAATGGTGTTGGAAAGTTTTTGTTGTTGTTGTTGTTAATGTTTGTAAAGAAGAGGTTAGTCTATAATTGAAATTTTTAAAATTTTTATTTATACAAATTTTTTTTAATGGCCTGTTATAAACTGTGATGAGTTTTGTTTGGTGTTTTGGTTTTGTGGATGAAAAAAAGAATAAAGGATGATATACTTTTTCAAAAAACTCTTGGGGCCTTTTGTGTGGGGCTATTGTGTCTTTTTGAATTTTTTTATTATTGTGGGCAGCAAGTGCTGCTGGTAGGGGTTATCTTTTATTTTGACTGTTTTTTCTCTCGTGGCCTCTGGGTGGAGCTTCTTCCAGTAAGTAGTCTTTTTCTTTACTCATTTCTTTTCCAATCGTTGTGGTATGAGGTCGTGTGGTGGTGAGTTGGCTGTTTTTCTTTATTTGGGGTGGTGGTGGTGTTTGGATTTTGTGGTGTTTGGCTGGGTGCTGGGTGTGTTTGGAAATGTTTGTTGTTGTTAACTTTTTTGGTGTTTTTTTTGTTTGTTTTGTGTATTTTTGAATGTTTTTGATTGTTTGTTTTTGTGTTTTTGGTGTCCTACGGGGGGGCTCCCCTCTCTGCCGTCTCCCCTGGCTCTGGAAGGCTTTGGGGGACAGACCCCTTTTGTCTCCCCAAACCTTCCAGACTCATGGGACCCAGGAGAGGGGATGGAATCCAGGCTACCCTCTGATATTAAAAGGGAAATCTCAATTGGGGATTCCCCTTTAATATCAGTGTGTGTGGGGGGGCTTCCTTGGGTTTGGGAGGGTTGGGTGGACAAAAGGTGTCTGTCTCCCCCACCCTTCCGGACCCAGGAGAGCCATCAAGAGGGGGATTTCCCCACACACACACCTCTGTTTTTAAAGAGAAGTAACCGCTTGGTTTCTTCTCTTTAATATGGGGTGTGTGTGGGGGGGAGGGGAATCCCCTCTCTGCCAGGTCCCCTGGGGTCAGGAGGGTTGGGAAGACAGGCTCCTTTGGTCCCCCCAAACCTTCCAGACTCATGGGACCCAGGAGAGGGGATCGAATCCAGGCCACCCTCTGATATTAAAAGGGAAATCTCAATTGTGGTTTCCCCTTTAATATCAGGGGGGGTTGTGATCCCCCTCTCCGCTGGCTTCCTTAGGTTTGGGAGGGTTGGGTGGACAAAAGGTGTCTGTCTCCCCCACCCTTCCGGACCCAGGAGAGCCATCGGAGAGGGGGATTCCCCCCCCCACTCCATTTTTAAAGAGAAGTAACCACTTGGTTTCTTCTCTTTAAAATGGGGCGTGTGTGTGTGTGGAAGGGGAATCCCCTCTCTGCCGGGTCCCCTGGGGTCAGGAGGGTTGGGGAGACAGGCTCCTTTGGTCCCCCCAACCCTCTCAACCCCAGGGGAGCCAGTAGAGAGGGGGAGCACAACCCCCTGCCCCCACCCAGTGATATTAAAGGGGAAACTCCAATTAGGTTTGGTTCCCGCGGCTTGTCGGACTTGCTCTCCCGGTGTTTTTGTTTTATTTTTTGGGCGCCAGCTTCCTCAGCGTTCTGTGCGCTCATGGCGCGCAGGACGCTGGGGCTTGTAGTTATGGGTTTGTGCTTTGTGTTTGTGCTGCATTTTTTAAAAACAGTTTTCTTTTGATTGGCTGCGGCACATTTCCGAACGTTCCTTGCGCCGTGCCGTGTGAGAGCCTCTCAGCCTGATTGGCTCTGGCGCGGCATGGCACAAGGAATGTTGGGAAAGGAAGTTGTTTCCTTTTTTTCGCATTTGTGGGGCTGCTGCCCCACTGCCTGTTTTCTCAATCCTTTGTTGACCTGCGGGCCCAGATCGGCCATTTGCACGAAGGGTGGGTGCAGGCAAGTAGGGCGAGGCATAGCAACCTATAGCCAGTTCCAACGGTTAACCCTTGGTTTTATAGGTTAAGATAGCCAAAGGTTGCTGGAACAACCAATTCTACATTTAACCTCTTGTGAAGGGCTCTCATCTCACTAGCATTGTGTCTAATTTACTCAGCTAATTAATGTGTTTCTAAATACATACCTTTAACAGGTCATATGGTTTAAGAAGAGTTTGTTGTAGTCAAATAAAAGCAATATTTACATTTACTTAAACCATGCATGGATGGTTTTCTTCAAGAGGTCTACAAATCCATCAGTTTTCAAAGTGAGCAATTTAAAATTTGTACTGGTAGAGTAAGTTAAAAAGTGCTGATAATTAACATGTAAATATTCACATCATATTTCCAGCTTTGCTGAATATCACTGGTGTATTTTATTCATCAGTAACTGAATAGTCTTAAGAAAACAATTTTATAGGTTTGAAGTTTTAAAGAGGATCTCAAATGTTATTAAGGTTTTTATGCACTATTAGCTGAATGCCTGGCTTCACCTGGGGGTTGTTTTGGGGGCTCTGCCACACCTCCTGGACTGGTGGTGGAGCCGGCAGCTCTGGTCCTCGGAGATGGCGACACTCAGTGCTGTGGGCCCACTGGGGGTGGCGGGGCCTGTTGTGGCAGCCTCCTGTCGCGGCCTCATGGGGTTTGGTGCTCCGCGGGGGATGGGGGTGGCCGGGCAAGTGCATGGATCCTTGCTTATGAGCGCACCCAGCCTCCATGTGGCCTGCGGAGGCCCTCATCACAGTCCCTGGCCGTTGCTCACCTTACCTGCCCCAGTAGGGTCTTCCGTTTCTGACACCCTCACCACCATGGCCACCACTGAGGCCTCCCAGGCTTTACCGGGTGATGCCGCCGCACATCCTTCCCCGGTGAGGGCGATGAGGGCCACTCCACTGGCCACTCCACCTGGCTGGTGTTTTTTGGGCCCTGCCCTCCCCCTCGCCCCTGGACTTAAAAGGTGAGGGGGTGCCCGGGTGAGCTTGCCACTGCCGCTACACATCCTGCCCTGGTGGGGGTGAAGAGGGCCACTCCACCAGCCACTCCACCTGGCCGGTGTTCTTTGGGCCCTGCCCTCCCCCTCGGACTTAAAAGGCAAGGGGGCGCCCGGGTGAGCTGCCGCTGCACGTCCTGCCCCTGTGGGGGCGAAGAGGGCCACTCCACCGGCTGGCATTCTTTGGGCCCTGCCCTCACCCTCTGACTTGGAGGACTCTAAAGGCAGGAGATTTTGTGGGTGGTCTTCGATATTTCTTGTTATTTCTTATTAATTGTATCTTTAATGTTGTATTTTTTGATTATATTGTTGTTGTGCTGTATTTTCTGAATTTTGTGTCTTTGATGTTGTGTTTTTGAATTTTCTGTAAGCCACTTCGAGTCATCCATTGGATTGAGGGAAGCAGGATATAAATAAAACATTATTATTATTATTATTATTATTATTATTATTATTATTATTATTATTATTATTATTATTATTATTATTATTATTATTATTATTATTATTAAATGTTGGCCTGCTATTCCTATTGGGCGTGGGTTTTGTGCATGCCTCACCAGTCGCCAACTAGGCTGTTCCAGGCCAGGGTGGCCTAGGTGTGGATAATGTGCAGCCGCATCACGTTGCCTCCGACGCCGCTGATGCTGGAGTCGCTGGTGTGGCCTCATGTGCTGCCCCTGTGGGCAGCTGCGTCGACTCACCCGTGGCGTCTCCGCCTGTGGCCTCCTGGCATCCGGGGGCATGTCGGCCACTCAACCCCAGGTGCAGGGGTCCTATGGTGACAACAGCGGCTCGTTCATCACATCACCATGCTCTCCAGCCAGGAGCACAGAATTACCCCATGGCTGCGTTCCTTGCATGTGGCAGCCATTGGTGTGGCAGCCATGCAGCCATCGCCCCGCCTCTCCCATGCTCATGCTGGCCTCACCAATTGGCTGCAGCGTGCTGTGGTGGCCGCTGGGATGTGTAGTTTTTTTGTTTTTTCCCATTTGTGAGGCGCAGGGGCCCCCACGGTGTTCCGGACCCCGACAGTGCTAATCCCACATGCCCATGGTAGGTGTGTGCTGAATTTCAGGATGTTTGGTGCAGGGGTGTGGGCGCCCATTCTGGACACTCAAATGTACACTTCTGTTTGATATATATATAGCTGGCTCTTCCCCCGGTAAGGTTCATTAAGTAGGTCGGGGGAGAAGGAGGCAGAGAAGAGCTATCTGCCTGACAATGGTTCTCTCCTCTCTGTCTCCTTTTTCTCCTGGCTTACCTAACCGGAGATCGGCAGGCAGCGATCCGTAAGGGGTGGTGCTCTTCCTTGCAGATTGCTACCTGCTGCTTTTGTATTACCTCCACCGCTATTTCGTGTTAGTTCTCAAAACAGTGGTGTATATATATATATACTAGCATAGGTTGCCGGGCTGTTATAAACTGTGTTTAGATGTTTTGGGATGGGTTTTTTTGAGTAAAAAATAAACAGAGGATGCTACAAATGTTTCTTTCACTTCTTTTTTCTCTCCTGGCCTCTAGGTGGGGCTTCTTCTGGTTAGTAGTCTTTGTTTCCTCATTTATGTTCCAGTCTCGTGGAGGGAGGATGTGCTGGTGATTTCTCTGGTTTTCTTTCTTCTGGGTTTTTTCTTTGTTTTGTTTTTGTGGTGGTGGGCTGCAAAGTGTTTCTGTTTGTTCTTTTGTGGTTTGGTTGGGTTTTAGATTTGTTTAATTGGTTTGTTTATTTCTGATTTGTTTCATTTTTGTGATTTCATTGGTGTTTATTTGTGTAATTTGTGGTAGTTGTGTTGTTAGAGTTAGGTATTCTCGTGTTGTGTTTTTTCTGTGCTTTTCTGGTATTGTGGATGTTTTTGTTTGTGTATTTTGTTGTTTACTTTTTTGTTTATTAATGTGTTTTAATTATTTATTTATTTGTGTTTTATTAATTTTGGTGTTTGGCGTTTTTGGTAAATGTTTGGTTTTGTTGTTGGTGTGTATTTTTGCGTGAAGAATGGGCTGCCTGTCAGTTTCTCGTTTCCCCATTGCTGCTTCAAATTTTGGTTTCGATGCAGCAATGGGGAAAAGGAGGAGCCGGCAGGCAGCTGGCTCTTCCCCCGGTAAGGTTCATTAAGTAGGTCGGGGGAGAAGGAGGCAGAGAAGAGCTATCTGCCTGACAATGGTTCTCTCCTCTCTGTCTCCTTTTTCTCCTGGCTTACCTAACCGGAGATCGGCAGGCAGCCATCCGTAAGGGGTGGTGCTCTTCCTTGCAGATTGCTACCTGCTGCTTTTGTATTACCTCCACCGCTATTTCGTGTTAGTTCTCAAAACAGTGGTGTCATAAGTACAAAGGCAGCAGCCAGTCATTCGCCAGGGAGTGTGCTTTCCCTGACGAACTGCTGCCTGCTGGTGGTATTTTTTTCCACCCTGGCTCAACTGACCTTGAGGCCAGTGGTAGTCTTGCCATGTTTTTGGCAGGGTAGCGTGAAGGAGAGGGAGTCCCTCTTCTCCCCGTTGCTCCGGGAAAGAAGGCCGGCGGGTTTCTTGACGTAGTTTTTTGGGGTTTTGTTTTGCAAGGTTGTGAGGCACTGTGTCCGCCTGTGGTGGACTTGTGCTCCCGTTGGGGGAGGTCAGTGTGTTTTTATTTTATTTTTTGCCGCTGGCTTTTTCAGCGTTCTGCATGCTCGCGCCCTTCAGCCTGATTGGCTGAATTGCTCACGGCACGTAGAATGCTGGAACTTGGCGTTTTGTTTGTTTTGTTTGCATTCGTGCGGTGGTTTTTTTCTGTGGCTCGATTTCAATTGGGCGCGCCGCATTTCCCAACGTTCTTTTTGCTTGCGCCTCTCAGCCTGATTGGCTGAGGCACGGCGTGGCGCAGAGGACATTGGAAATTGAAGTTGTTTCTCTTTGTTTGTGTTCATGGGGCTCTTGCCCTACTTCCGACTTTGGCAACCCTGCAGTATTCTGCGGGCTGGGTTCAGGCGAGTGCAGGAGGTACGGTACGGGATAGTGTGGACGGGTGTGGAAGCGTATGCCGCATTCCACTGGTTAATGTCTGGATTTATAGGTATAGATATAGATTTGCCTAGTATTATTTGTACACTGCCTTCCTCCTTGCTGAGGGGAATTAAGGCAGCTCACAATGTTAAAACAAGTAATACTAAAAACACAATAAATTACAGATTTAAAGGCAAATGAACTACAAAAATAATAAAAATCCATTTAGTAAATAAAAACATTAAAACTTTAAAAACAAGCTTATAGGAGCCAAAACCAGTATCTGGGGATTTAGTCAAGGTGAGAGAAGGAGGAAGAGGAGGTGGCACGGGTGTATGTGCCTCCCATGGGCTGGTCAGGCACAGTTCAGAAGCTAAAACAGTGATGGCGAATCTTGGCACTCCAGCTGTTCTTGGACTTCAATTCCCAGAAGCCCAAGTCCCTATGAATCCACATGAATGGGCTTACTTGCTCGTAACTCATTTGTGTGGATTCACAGGGACAAGGTTCGGCATCATGGGGCTAAGGAAAGCAACAGGAAGGGCAGGGAGCAAACATTGCACAATACAGGGACACCACTGAAGCCCGTAAATGAGGTACAGCTGGATGGAGCTGATCTGAGAGAGATAAAAGAGCCAGCAGGTGGGGGGGGGGTGGATATGGTCCTTAACACTGGCAAGTGAAGGATGGGAGGTCTGGGAAGACACTGGAGATTGGGGAGCTGTATTCTGTACCATAGTGAAGGCCAGCGGTGTGCTGGCCCACAGGGATACAGGAACTCATTCCGGTGTGCCCCAGTGACTGGCACCCCCCAGAGGCAGGCAGAGGTAATGGGAATGTATGGGCTTTCTCTCCCCAAACCTCCCCCCCCCATAGGCTTCCTGTCCACCGCCCTCCCAAGGTGCCCAACACACTCCTACACTTCTTTCCCCTGTGACAGCTCCTGCCCCTGTACAACCAGTGCACATGAGAGACAAGTAAGAGGAGGTAGGACTGTGGAAGGCTAGACTGGGAGCAGTCACAGAGCCTGCCTCCTGCTTCCCACCTGTACTTACAAGGGGTGCCCCCTTGTTTGAAGCTTGTTTCTTACACTTGCCTCCCTGAACTTGGATTAGGGGGAACTCTAGTGAGATCTCAAACAGACAAAAGATGTCCAGGTGGCTCAACCCTCTGAGACTGTGAGAGGAACGACGTGGGATGGCTGTGCCTTTAATAAAAGTTGTTGCAAGCAAGGGAAATTATCATGGATTTTGTCTTGGGTGGCCCTGGTCCCACTAGCAGGTTGCACAAAAAGCCTGCCTGGTTCCTCATCTGTTGAGAAAAGGATAAAAATGAAGAGGCTAACCTGGGCCTGCTGTTTGGTCTGCTGTGGGTTGTTTTACTCCATTTCCCAGCAATTATGTAACATAATAATGTTGTGTTCTAATGGGTTTATCTTCCACATGGATTACAATGTATCTGAACCAAATGTAACCTTGCCTATAGCAACAATGTAACCTTCACCTGTATCATATGAACCCTGTAATAGGACGCGAGCTAATGACCACCAGCTGGCAGCAGCGAGCGTCCAAGCTCTCTTGGTCCAAACTCATCAAAGGCAACAGCGCGGGAAGCTTTCCCGCCACACCTACACCTGGACAAGAAGGGCGTGACCAGCAATGACGTCACGCGGACAGTAGCCAATGGGCTACCATGCAACCACGTTCAAATGTATTACTACTGTATATAAAGAGCTATCGATCCGC
This sequence comes from Bradypodion ventrale, assembly GCA_035047345.1. Lineage (NCBI taxonomy): Eukaryota > Metazoa > Chordata > Lepidosauria > Squamata > Chamaeleonidae > Bradypodion > Bradypodion ventrale. Next base: position 51,237,573 of record JAWDJE010000006.1, read on the forward strand.
CATTACCTCATGTTCCCTCTGTCCACGATGCAATAAACCTGAGTTAACCCAGCCCGAGGCTGTGTCCTGTGTCTTGGTTTTCTGACACCAAATTGGCGACGAAGGTGGGATAATGGATCCCCAAGGAACAGCTAGGGCACAGAGCGGGTTCAACATCACCAAACCGCAAGACTGGGAGCTGTTTGAGATGGACTTCCAGGCGGCACTGGTGGAACTCAAAGTCAAAGAAGACGACGAGGAGAGGAAGAGGGCCATCCTCACCAGAATGCTTGGGTTAGAAACCAAGCGGACGCTGGTGGGCATCATCGCTCCGAAGAAGGTGAGCGAATTTAAGGCAGACGACATCATGAAGCTGCTGCGAGAGCGCTTCCGACCCTCGAGGGCAATGTTTCCCGCTCGGAGCGCGTTTTGGAGGCGAGTCCAAGCGCCGGACGAGTCGGTTGAGGCATTCGTGACCGCCATGAGGATAGCCGCCGGCCCCTGTAGATGGGACAACCTAGAGATGGCCCTCAGGGACGGCGTGCTGTGTGGCCTGAAGGACAAGGAGGTGCAGCGCAGCTTGATGAACAAGGAGCCGCCACCCACGCTGGCAGAGGTCGTAGAGGCCGCGGAAGCCGCGGAGTCCACGAATGCTGGAGTGGACGAGATGCACCAGTGGCGTGAGTGGCGTCCAAGAGCCGGCAAGGCGGAAAATTCGGTGCACGGGAAGTCCGGACAGTCGGTGCACGCAACTCGACGGGCCTCAAAGTCGTCTACGGAAGGCAGCGACGGCGAGGAGGTCCAGAAGGTCCGAAAGGGTGGGCGCCGCTGCGATGGTTGCGGAGCGGCCCATGAGCGCGCGAGGTGCCCATTCAGAAAGGCCGAGTGTTACACCTGCGGCCGTCGGGGGCACATCGCCAGGGCATGCAGAAAACGGAAGGAGGGCCGGAGGCAGTCACAAGACCGTTCGACCAGACCGGACCGTCCAGCGAGGTCCAAAGATGGCGCCCAGACCACGAGGAAGAAGGACGGCGTGGGCCGCGTCTCGGACGACAGCGAGGACGACGCCCCAGTGTTCAGCGTGTCCGCGGGACAGTCCCATTACTTCGTTGAGGTACTAGTACAAGGGGCCCCTATTAGGATGGAAATTGACTCGGGGTCCTCCTATTCTATAATTCCCCAGAAAGAGTTCTTGAAAATCGACCCCCACGTGCGGCCCAAACTTAAAACGTTGAGGTCCACGCTACGAGATGTACAGGGAAACAGCATTCCGGTGTTGGGGGTCGGAAAGTTTCGGGTCAGCTTTAAGAGACATTCTGCGGAACTGCCCCTAGTTGTCCTTAAGGGGGGGAGTTGTAGCCTCCTAGGGACGCAGTGGTTTCAGCCCTTAGGCTTCTTCATAGGGGGAGTGCATACAGTGGGAGCGGACCCAATACAAGCGGTTTGCGATGCGCATCCCGCCGTCTTTGAAAAAGGACTTGGAAAGTTCAAGGGACCCCCTGTAGCCTTCGACCTAGACCCGGAGGTCCGCCCGATAAGACTCAAACCGCGCAGGGTGCCCTTCGCACTCAAGGACAAAATAGAGGCGGAACTGGACAAACTGGTGGGCCAGGGGATTCTTATTCCTGTTGATTCCGCGGAGTGGGAAACTCCAATTGTAACAGCTCTGAAGGCCAACGGGGAGGTGCGCATTTGCGCTGATTATAAGTGTACAATTAACAAGGCGATCCGCCCTAATGCATACCCGGTGCCGGTGGTCAGCCACCTTTTGGCCAGGCTGAATGGGGGAAAGTGTTTCGCTAAACTCGATTTGGCACAAGCCTATCAGCAACTCCCCGTAACTCCCGCCACGGCCGCGGCACAAACGATAGTTACACACAAAGGGGCGTTCCAGGTGTCGCGCTTACAGTTCGGCGTGAACTCGGCACCCGGCCTTTTTCAGTCGCTTGTGGAACGCCTCCTGAAGGGGCTGGAGGGGGTGTTGCCTTATTTTGATGACGTGTTGATAACAGGGGGGAGTGAGGCCGAACTGGCAAAGAGATTGGATAAAGTACTAACTGTTTTCGAGAAAGCGGGGCTGAGACTGAGGAAGGACAAATGTGTTTTCTTCGAAACTGAGGTCGAGTTTTTAGGGTTCCGGATCACACCCGAGGGAATTAAGCCGTCTAAATCTAAAGTAGCAGCCATAAAGAAGGCCCCTCGCCCCACATCCAAAACCGAGTTACAGTCATTCCTGGGGCTCCTCAATTTTTACCATACATTCCTCCCACGGAAGGCGTCCGTGGCCGAACCGCTTCATCGGTTACTTAAAAAGGAGGAGACATGGATGTGGGGTGACGAGCACGAGAGGGCGTTCAAAGAACTAAAGCAACTCTTAACATCCGAGGCAATCCTGACGCATTTCGACCCCAAACGGCCAGTGGTCTTAGTCTGTGATGCATCCCCGGTGGGGGTGGGGGCGGTGCTGTGCCACGTGTTGGATGACGGAAGGGAGGCCCCGGTAGCGTTTTATTCAAGGTCCCTGTCCCAAGCGGAGCGCAATTACGCACAAACCGACAGGGAGGCATTAGCAATAGTAGCCGGAACCAAAAAATTTCACGATTTTTTGTATGGCCGCCCGTTCAAAATCGTGACTGATCACAAGCCCCTGTTAGGGATTTTCACGGGAAGCAAGCCCACGCCGCAGATCCTGTCCCCGAGGATGCTGCGATGGGCTATTTTTCTCAACGCATACCAACACGAGTTGGAGTACCGGCCCGGAAAGGAGATCAGCCATGCTGATGCACTTTCGAGGTCTCCTTTGCCCTTGTCGGACGACCAAAAGGCGAGAGTAGAAAGAGACCGCCAGGTGTTGCTAATTGAGGTCTTAGACGCACCCCCAATAGTACCAGCCGACATTGCCAGGGCGACAGGCAAGGACAGGACGCTGGAGAAAGTTAGTTCATGGGTACAGAAGGGGTGGCCGGCATCGTCCCCAGGCACAGAATTCGACCCATTTTTTCGGAAAAAACTAGAGTTGTCCCTAGAAAGGGGGTGCCTGTTGTGGGGCCAACGGGTGGTGGTCCCTACGTCCCTGCGTCCGAGGGTGCTCGAACTGCTGCACGTCAGCCACCCGGGCATCGTTCGTTCAAAGGCGCTGGCCCAGAGTTATTTTTGGTGGCCACAGCTAGACACAGACATTGAGCACATGGTCGGCACTTGTGCGGCATGCCAGGGATCCCGACCAGAGGCGGCCCGTCTCCCGCATAGGGAATGGGACACAGCAAGGGGGCCATGGTCCAGAGTGCACGTAGATTTCGCTGGCCCATTCCGGGGAACCATGTTTCTCCTGGTGGTGGATGCGTTCTCCAAGTGGCTGGAGGTTATCCCAGTAAAGAGCACGTCCTCCGCCACTACAATTAGTCAACTGAGGAGAGTCTTTTCCACGTTCGGTTTACCCGACACTTTGGTCAGCGATAACGCTAGTTGCTTCACCTCCGCGGAGTTCGGGGCATTTATGGAGGCAAACGCCATTCGGCATGTCACATCCGCGCCGTTTCACCCGGCCACGAATGGCCAAGTGGAACGGCTGGTGCGTACAACAAAGGATGTGCTGCGGCGCATGGGCCCGGGGGACCTAAATCACCAAGTATGTCAGTTCTTATTAGCGTATAGGGTGACCCCCTTGGCGTCAGGTTACTCGCCGGCGGAGCTCTTGATGCGGCGAAAACTGACCACGATCCTGTCCAGGCTAGACCCGACGAGAGTCGAGGATAAAGGGAAAAACATAGGGTTGGCAGTCTCGAAAGGTTTCGCCGCCGGCGACCCTGTTCACTGCAGGAACTACGCCAGCGCAGGGCCAGCCTGGGTACCAGGGACGGTTGTAGAACAAACGGGGCCAGTGTCGTACCGGGTCGAGACTAACACCGGCCTCCTCTGGAGGAGGCACGCAGACCAACTGAGGCACCGAGTGAGTGGGCCAGTCAGTGGGGCGCAGCAACAAGATTCAGCGTTAGGGTTCTCCCCCACCCGTTTAGCTCAAGGGGGAGACAGCAGCGGACAACAGTCCCAAGCAAGGGGGGAAGGAAGAAGCAGCGGCCCCGACTCATACCCGTTTGATACGCCAGTCCTATCAGAGGCCGGGGAAGGGGGAGAGGAGTTCGCGACCGCTGCCCCCGAAGGTAATTTTGATTTTGATTTTGCGAGCCGGGGGGGTTTTCAGGAGTGTTCCCCCACCCATCCAAGCGAGAAGAGGGGTTTTTCGTTAGCCCCCAGTGCCCCCGGTTATTCCCTAAGAAAGAGCACACATCCAAACAGCGCCGCGGAGCCGCGGCAAGTCACTAACGAGTCTCCCTCTCCAATTACAGGACAGGAAACCAGGGAACAAAGAAAAGGTAGCAAACCCGGGGAAAGGCAGCCTGCATCGAGACCCCAGCGTGTTCGAAATAAGCCATCTTGGCTGAGAGACTTTGTCTCCTAGGGGGAGGAGTGGTTTAAGTGTGGGCTCGGGACGTTGTCTCATCCTAGGGGGGAGGGGTGTTGTGTTCTAATGGGTTTATCTTCCACATGGATTACAATGTATCTGAACCAAATGTAACCTTGCCTATAGCAACAATGTAACCTTCACCTGTATCATATGAACCCTGTAATAGGACGCGAGCTAATGACCACCAGCTGGCAGCAGCGAGCGTCCAAGCTCTCTTGGTCCAAACTCATCAAAGGCAACAGCGCGGGAAGCTTTCCCGCCACACCTACACCTGGACAAGAAGGGCGTGACCAGCAATGACGTCACGCGGACAGTAGCCAATGGGCTACCATGCAACCACGTTCAAATGTATTACTACTGTATATAAAGAGCTATCGATCCGCCATTACCTCATGTTCCCTCTGTCCACGATGCAATAAACCTGAGTTAACCCAGCCCGAGGCTGTGTCCTGTGTCTTGGTTTTCTGACACCAAAAATAACTAGAGCAGTGGGTGCCCAAACTATGGCCTGGAGGCCAGATGCAGCACCCGATGAAAATTCATCCAGCTCACAAAGCCCTCGTCGCTCCCGGAAGCAGAAGTAAAACGTGCCCATACAGGAACGTTTTACTTCTGCTTCCAGGAGCGGCAAGGGCTTTCCTGGGCTAGATGAATTGGAGTCAGGGACCGCATCTGGCTGTAATGACCAGCCCCCGAACCACGTGACTTGCTTGTGGCCCAAAAAGTTTGGGCACCCCTGAACTAGAGTAAACCAAACTGTCTGCAGAGGATTCCTACCTGCATGTTTCTGAGGTCCTGTTAGGGGCTTCTGTTTCTGTTGTTGTGAGAAGAATCATTCTGTTATGGTTTGTCTCCAGTGCTGGTGAATGCTGCAAATGAACCAAAGCAAGCTTTGCAAATGTGAAACTGCCTGCCGCTGTTGATTTGCCATATTGTGAAGTCATTTAAGAGAACCACTTCATTTATAAAAAACATTATTTTTAAAAAATTAAACAAGAAAACTTACTATCAGAAGCTGGAGGAAACAGGAGGAAGAAACAAGGAGCATTCATCTGTGGGCAGGTTCTCAACTGGACCTTTAAGACAAGTGGAAGCAAAGAGGAGAATGCCCCTCATTGCCCCATCCTGTCTCCTTCTACTTCTGAAAGAAAGATTTCTAACTTTAAAAATAAATAAATAAATAAGCGACACAGCACATCTTAATAACTCTAAAATGTTCGCTTTCTCTAAGCCTCCATGGTGAAAGTGTCTGATCTGCCAATATCTTGACATGATTCTCTTCTTAAGCCACTTAGCAATATGGGGAATTGACAGTGAAAGGAGCTAGAATAAATAGGGTGACTTGAATTTCTCCAGCCTACTCCATTTGGCATGTGTAGCTTAGTCTTGGGATAGGTCTCAAAGTGAGCACATATTTCTATTACAAATTAAGACAGATCTCCAAGATCATGTTCAGGACCTAAGGTAACCAAATCATTTCCTTACCCAAAATGTGAGCTCTCCTATTTTATCTAAATCTCTTAACTTATTCTGATATTTTGCAGGTTTTTTTTTAAAACAAAAAGAACTTCTTTCCCACCATGCACAAAATCCCAGAGGGATAAAAACACCACCACCCCCCTTTTTTTCTTTTTCTTTTTTTGAAAGGCTGAAACTATAATAACTGTTCTTGTACAGAAGACTCTGGTTTATTCTTCAAAAATGTGAAAGTCTTGTTGCTTTGAAGAGGGAAGCCCACCTCTAAAATATTCATCTAGTGTTTCTAAAAAATATATCAGTGGGAGAGCACTTAAAAACAAGAAGGAAATCAAAATGTAAAGACATTTGTTGTGGTTTTTCCCTCTGACATTTGATGTTAGCCCTTCTTAAGGTGTTGCAATACAAGCAAATGCCACCCAACTCTAAAAAAGCATGAATTACATTATAACCATTTGTTGTTTTTCACTGATAATTATGGGAGGCAGAAAGATTTCAATTTCTGAAACATCTCAATTAGCACTAAATTTCATCCATTAGCCTTGTTAATAAATTGTTGGAAACCGTCCATCCCTATTCTCTTTATTTTTAAGTAACAAGCAGATTTCTTATAAATGGAGTGGTAAGAGAAAAGCCATGTAGTCCAAAGAGAAAGCAGTCCAAACACCGAATTCTTTCTATCTACAGTATAATACTAATGATTAAGAATGCCAGATGGGAGCTAGCTGAAACCTGCTGTGATTTCTGTGACAGTGCCATAGTGAGACTTGACTACATTGCTTGCTTTTTAATACTTAGCCCTCAATTCCCTTGTGTGCCATTTGTGTGAGTAACAATCCAGCCTTAGAATCATTGCAGCAATACAAGACTGATGGAATTTCTCAGAAAGGTTTAGTACATCCGCATTACACATACTTGTCAAAGACATGACATGGTCACATACACCAGGGAAAGAGCAATATGTCCTAAATGCTAATATAGTACAGTACAGTACATCCATATTTTTAACCAACACATTATGTGCGTTGTCTGGTAAAATAAAGCACAACTGCATAGAAGACTTTTAATATCTTTGGTGTTCTTCTAAACCTGCCATGACTGCCAGGTGCACTCTCTTCCAACAGTTTCACCTAGATATAGAAGATGTGAACTTCCTTCTGTAAATTTGCTTATCTAAGGACAATGACACTACCACCAGGAAGAGACTGAGTCACTAAAGAGTCCGTGGTTTGATCTTGGTTCTCACCAACTTTTGCCTGCATTCCATCTCATTGCAAATTAGTTGGGTGTGCTCCAAGATTGATGCATACGCTCTTTAATTGCCATTAACCTCCCTCTCCAAAATGGCATTACTAACGGGAGACTACCAGTAATCAAATGGTTCCTTGCTCAGTCCTAGGGTTTTCCTAGCTCACCCACAACTAGTCCACAATGAGTCTTATTACAAGGGAGTCAAGCAAGCTTGGGGAGCAAAGCAGGAACTCTTTAATTATTTGCAATTTCCCTTGCTGGTGATGTCATCATATTGATGCAGGTGGGATTACTCAACAGGATTTTGGCTTTACAATCCCCACATAGTAATCCTCAACACCTCTGCACATAGTTTTGGGTAGTCTGTCAATAAATTCAGCCAAAACCTTCTCCTAAACAAACCTAGGAATTGGAATTTGCTTAGGGTGCTGAGAATTCTCCATTCAATATCTCTTGCACGTCATGTAACTGCAGTGTCCAGTGGAGACAGAATTACTGCTAGACTGTCTCCGTGTGTGAAAAGTATTACTGAAATGAAAGCATGAAGCTCAATTTCTCATTGCAAGGGCTTTGAAGATGGGCAAAATCTATTTGACTAGAAACCATAACAGAAAAGAAAGCATCAGTATGTGTTCTGAGGGTAGCAATAACTATCAATGGCTCTCTTAGAGTTGAACTGAAATGTACCAGAAGACATCTGAGAAAATGTATCAACCATAGATGACAACAACAAACAGTCCAAGAGTGGAATAAGAGAAAAAGGATGTCAACAATGCTGTAAAGGCAGCCGCAGCTGTCATAAACACATTTATGACAGCAGCGGGTCATTTACGGCAGTGTTTTGTGCATGTGCAGGCACGTTTTACTTCTGCTTCCAGGAGCGTCAAGGGCACGGGGGGCCGGATCTGACCCACAGGCCATAGGTTGGGAATTCCTGATTTACATAGTAGTACTTGCTGTTGTTTTAATTAATGTGAAAATTGCATAAGCTCTGTAAATGTCATATGCCAAATAAATAAATAAATAAAATAAGCACTGTCCATCAGCTTATGCAGTCAGGATCTTCTTGGTGTGATGGGCCCCCATGGATATTAATCACAAACTCCTCTTTCATATCTCACCTGCAGGTTTGGAAAAAGGGAAAGGCAGACTTCAGTACATTGAAGAGGTACATGAGGAAAAGGATAAGGAAACTTTCTTCTAAAAATGTTCTGCATTTATTATGCTGGGTTTGGGGTTACTATATAACTGTAACAGCTACCTTCTATTTCTTGCTTGGAAATAATATTCTTCATATTTACACATTAAGAGTGGTTCATTTTATGCATCATTGCAAAATGTTATATTTTAAATTTATGGCTGTTTGTGTGGCCATAAACATAAACTATTTATTGCATTTTAACAGCCAACATTTATCGCAACATGTCACTCACTCAGTATATTTTGCATATGAATATGGTATCCACCAAGAATATAGTATGCACCAGGATTACAAATTTTACATTCCACAAAGAAACTGTAGAAAACATTCAAAATACTTGCATGGTGCAAGCTTAGGGAAAACAAAATTTTATGCTTTATTGGTTAAGAGCTCCTATATGTATATTCAATTTTGAGTATATGTTTAACTGGACTGTACCTTTCCATTATAGAATCTATCCATATTAGCTGTAAGCAGCGCCTCATACTGCCAGTTTTGAGAACAAATAAGAAAAATGGTCATTGCCATCATTGCATTTTCTCTTTGCATACTTCCAGAATCATTTGGCTAAACAGTTTTTGAGAAAGACTACTAGACTAGCAGCCGTCTCCCCAATGCACTGCTGTTCAGAAATAAAACACACTGCAGTGGGCACAACTCACCTTCTTGTATATATTTTTTTAGATCTTCTGCCTGAATAAACTTTCCAGAGCAATCCTGATGGGCAACCCCTTCTGCCACCCTCATTATGTGTTTGTATGTTTGTCAACACCTATTTCCTTGCATTTCTCCCAAGGTGATACACATGGCTCTAACATGTCCATTTTCCTCTCAACAACCCTGTGAGGTAGATCAGAGAGAGGGACTGTGACTGACTCTTGGTCTCCTATACTGGGTCATCTTACTGCTACTAGTAAGTAAATTTATTCCTGCCAGCATTACTGTTCGAGTGCAGTTTGTGGAAAACTGTAACAAGCATGGAGTTATGTATAGATACTTAAAATGAAGTACTTCACAAAGATTTTTGTGAGAATGTATTCTTGTGTGGAAAATGTATTTTATGTGACACAGAATGCAGATATTTTTGCCCCATAAGGGGAAGAAGACAACTTGAGTGACTTGTGTGGTATGTTGTATATCTCTTCTCCCACTGAATCTCCTCATGCTAGAGTTAGATTTGCAACATGAAGAAGCATAACATTTTTTATGGAGACACACCTACAAAATTGCTCCCTCTGAGGAAGTGCCCTCTTCCCATCACACTTTTTTAGATGGTAGAACTGGCAACATGTGCATGCGTGTGCACGTGTACACGCACGCGCACACACACCCAGAGTTGAGGGAGGTGTGACAGAACCTGTCCTTTGCTTTTTGTTACACTGTCACTTCTGGTCAGTATTCTTCAGAAAACTTTACCAGAGATTACAGCATTAGAAGGACTTTTTGTTAGGGAAACAAAGAGAAAGGGTGGGTGGGTGGAAATAATTATATCAAAGAAAGCACAAATAAAAATTCCTGTAAGCACAACATAGTTAATTTTTCTTGACGCATGCAAGAATGAAACGCAACATAAACTCTCCAACTTTCAAAATTCAGCCTTCTAGTACAACAAGCGAGAGTTCAATTCCGCCTCTTTTTGATATACAGTATTAACAGATCTGCTGGATATCAATGACAGTGCTGGTACGTAGAGGAGAGAATGGTAAAAAGCTTTTCCAGAAAGACAACTCTGACCTTTTTTTGATGGGAGAGGGGTGTTGATATCATACTAGTCCAGAAAACACAAATTTGAACCAAGACTCAAGTTGACCAAAGTTAGGGCTTCTTGTTAAGAAATCACCCATTAGGCAATGCTATCCCCCATCCCCACCGCAAGCATTCTGTATGAAAGTAAACAGGGAAAGAGGTCCAGAAGGCAGGATTTAATGTAATTTAAAACTGGAAGTATATCAGCAGTTTCAAACAGATGGTGGAATGTGAGGATAAATGTGCTTGTTCCTCTTAGCTTATTTTGATGTCTTCTTTGTACCATTAAAAATAAGAATAGTTTCAAACAATTTTAAAAATTGGTAAAGAGATTGGTAGAATCTTTAGAATGAAATATCCATGTTCTTTTTCATTGTGGGTGTAGGGGTGAAATTAATTTGCCATACTTTAATGCACAGTATCCAGGATGCTTAAGGCAAGTCTGGAAGTAGGTTTCCTAGGGAATGAGCTGAACAAATATAATGACCTTGAAATTACAGTCTAAAATGTCCCAAGTATTTCACCATTTGACTTCAAAGTAGTAATTACATTAAAATATAAAAGATTAGTAATTGCTTGTGTTGTAGTGTATCCAGGCAGGTCAGTTACTGTACACAGCTGCAAAAGAAAAGGGGCATAATTAACTGGTTGGAATTCCCTACATTACAGTAACTTGCGTAAAGAATACATTGCTTTCAGAATTGCACAATAGATACCTCTTTTGATTAGATTCTTCACATGATTGTAAATGTAAAATAAAAAGATAATATTTCATGATGTCATTTTCAGGATCCAAAACAATGTATCTTTACACATGAGAGGCAGATTTCAGCAGAGTACTTCAGATTCTTATATCTTCTAAATACTTACCAGTCTTCATTCAATTTGAAATTAGCAATTTCAGTGTGATTTAATTTTCTCTAAGGCTTATTCTATTTTACTATGAATGACCCTGCCTTGATGGGTGGAGCCTCTAGAAATGTTCCATATACAAAACACTTTGTATCCTTTTCCAAAGCTACCAGGCCTTTTACTCTCCTTTTCTTGCCTTTTTGGCAAATGCAGGTCAGACATCTCCTATACACGTGATGGCCAACCTTGGCACTCCAGGTGTTCTTGGACTTCAATTACCAGAATCCCAAGTCAGCACTCCTGCTGATCCGGGCTTCTGGGAATTGAAATTCAAGAACAGCTAGAGTGCCAAGGTTTGCCATCACTGTCCTATACCCATCACACCGCTGTTTTATCCTCATTACACACATAAATAGCCTTAATCATGGCAACACATGGAGAGGTAGAATGAAAAAACTGAATGCTGTGGGTATCTGAACTCTGCTGGCTAGCATAATACCCAGAATGGGTATACTATCATTCAATTTGAAATACTATTATTCAATTTGAAATTAGCAATTTTCATGGGATTTATTTTTTTCCCCAAGGCTTATCCTGCTTTACTATGAATGACCACCTCTTGGTGCAAACAGCTTGTTTGATCCCCTACCATGATAATATCTTTTGATGTCTGAACCCCAGACCTTGGTTTGTTGCTCTCAAACAAGCCAGGTTGTATAATTCAAAAGCCAACAACAAACCCCTGGTTTATACATCAGCCTTATTGAGGAACAAGAAACCAAGATCTCAGATTAGGGCCTCACAAAAACCCAGAATTGGCAGTTCTCCTGTGGTCTGAGTACAACAGTATGCCTACCCATTGGCTCTATCCAGCAGATTATATCAGTCGTCCCCAATCAGTGGGAGATGGGTGCTGCATTAGAGTGCCCAATGCCTAAAAAGAACCACATCTTAAATCAAAATGTAGTAAAATTATTATTAACCTACCAATTGAGATCAAAAGAGAATATTCAGAGCTCAATGAAGAAATGTTAACTTGAATGAATTTTATTTTAGAAAAAATATTTTACTTTGGGATCTTTTTATCTAGCTACACATGCTTACCTTGTCAGTGTGACTTGCTGTTTTCTGTTGGCCAAGGCATTAATGTCCAAGTCAATCTTTGTGACAGAAATCATTAAAATATAACGTAAATGTTCATCTGTAAGTTTTGACCTACACTTGGGTTTCACAATTTTCATCTTCAAAAAAGTATGTACACAAATACTGTATATGTGGTGTCAAAGACTGTGAACATGCCTGCAGCAAATTTCTTCAGGTTGACCAGAATAGAAATCTAACAGACTGTTTTCTTTGTAAATCATAGAAGCATAGAATCACTGAGATGGAAGGGACCTTTTAGGCCATCGAGTCCAAACCCAAACCCAAACCCCCCACTCAACTGAATGAGCTATTGACAATTCTACAAGGTTCTTTAGGATAGAAGTCTCTGTGTTCTATGATCATTTACTTTATCTTGGAAACATGCTGTAGAAAGTAGCCATGAGTTTTGCATAGAGTATATTTGGCACAGGAAGGGAAAGAGGAATAGCTACCTTTCATAAATTTTGGGTGTTCTAGAGGTGTTGACTTCTCAGTTTCATTTTCTGTAGGTCCCGGAGGAGACTGATCAAGGAACGATACGAGGCAGTATGGAGGAGGATAAGATCAGTAGTTTATTGAGGAAAAGACATCACCTTTTATAGATCAGAAGGCAAGGTGGAAAAAACCATCACCCGACAGTAAATCACATCACCTATTTACTCAGGTTAATTGGGAATCTCTCTTGGGTAAGTTAATTAGTGCGGGCAAACATTGACTGGGAAACACCATTGTTTTGGGCTTAGGAGCTGGGTAAATGTGGCCACTATTTGCGCCAGGGATTTACGCTAAGCTCGGAGATGAATGTTTGCCTAATTATGTTACAGGAGTTAGCGATCTGCTTACTTGGCAGAGTCTTAGGTCAGGTCAAGGAATTGGGTGAATCAAACCATATAATTTATCCACCCCCCTTAATTTGGGTGCCCGCAGAGCCCACGGGCCAGGGAGCCTTTCTCACCGAAGTGGCCTCTGCCGGGCCGTTCCGTGCCCAACGGGGCACGGGGAATCCACATCCCCCCTTTTAATTTTTCTTAAGAGCCTGACCGGCAACTCTGCGCAAGAGCGGCATCAGCTGTTGAGCGGGAATGACGTCTCGGGGTTTCCTTCTGTGACGGCATTGGGATATCAGTGAGGGAATACATTGCGCGAGGCAACAGACTGTCACGCCTAGTATAATCACCCCCACAACCACCTTGAGTACTGTCTGAAGCCACCCCCAGGGGATCCATGACCACATCCAGTTCCACAATGAACTCCACCAAGTTCCCCATGCAGAACCCTCTGTGATGCCCTGGACTATGGTGTGGAGATCAGTGAGCTGACTCTGTACTTTGCGGGAGTTGTCAGTGAGGTTGAAACAGCACATATCGTGAAAGGATTCACAACCCAGGTGGTGCAACAATAAGAGATAGTCGATAGCCGCTCGATTGTCAAGGATGGCATGGCGAAGCTCTGCCTGCTCTTGATTAAGGAGCGCTATCGCTGAGGAGGTATGGTTGATGGCTTTTGCTAAGCCGCAAGCCAATCGACCAATCCTCTTTGCGTTGCCGACGGCTAAGCCTGGCACGCCAAAGATGCTGACTGCCAAAGAGAGATATTCGGCAGGGCTCATTACTCTAAAGCTGCTCTCACATGAGCTGTCTAACTGGGTGGTGCGAGTGTGCCGTATGAGTGAGGAAACATTTGAAACATGTGTAACATTTGTGCTTGGGGTGACCATATCCTTAGTAGGGAGCAACAATGTCAAGCGACTGATACAGCATATAGAGTCTGAAACGTTAGCAGGAATGTAGTTCCACGTATACTGGTTGCATGTAAAGAACCAACCAGATGGTAGGGTGACATGAGCATACATGGTGCCAAGTGGTACCGGGTTATTGCAAGTCCAATTGCCACTGCCAACGTTGAGGCAGCGGCGCCGAGTACGACCAGCTGAAGCGCAGCCGTACATCCGTCCACAGGTAGAGTTCGGGCTGACCGCCACCCAAGGAGTGTGGAGAGTGGCTGCATCAGCCGGCAAAGTCATGGTTAGCCGCATTTCCCAACGGGCATACTCTGAAGCAGCCGCTGGAATGTACGGGCTGAAAAGTCTTTTCACAAGCCAGTCCCCATCCCTGGGGTGCGCGCCTGGAGAATGGCACACTGGGATGAGGCAGGTGCTGAGGATCGAGGCAGAACCGAGGTCCTGCCTGAGGCAAAAATCGGACTGGTTGACGAGACCCGCCAACCTCTCCCAAATATTGTACTGCATCCGGGCAGAGAGGTCTCTGCTGGGCAGCAGATCGTTGGCCTCCAACGAGGCGGCCTGAGCGCCTTCCCCCAAAAGCAGGGAAAGGGTCAGGATGATGGTGAGCGCCAGGGTGTTGGCATGAATCTGGGCGAAAACTGCAGCTGTGAGGTTCTCCGGTGTTGGCTCCTTCCTTTCGTGCCGGACGGTGTCCTCGGCCTCACGGCAAAGGATCTTGACCATCCCCCAGGTGATCTTGGGTGCTGTCGTCGGTGGCCGTCTCTTCCGACGGGTCAACTCGGTCAGAGTGAGGTCCTCCATCTCCGGGATCAGACTCTGGTCGGTCTGGGTCCACGCCATGTGGCTCCAAGTACGGCTTGACACACCGAGCTGGAATCCAAACGACACCTGTAGGAGACACAACTGCAGCATACCCTCTTCCCCAGGTTACGAGTGGCACCGGGCCCCTCCAAGAAGGGTCCGGTGGCACCCGGTATCGGACCATCGGTCGCGGGAGAGCTTCCGAACGGCGGAAGTGCTTCTCCTGCGGCGTGCAGTCCGAAAAAACATTAAGGTGATTGTAAGTGAACAATACCTTATTCAGACAATGCTGTGCCTGGCCCTGTGACTTGGGGAGGGCTGGTGGCTCCCCCCTTTCTGTTTGTTTGTCAATATAGGACTTGAGCGTCCGATTGACCCGTTCCACAATCGCTTGCCCTTGCGGATTGTAAGGAACGCCAAAAGTATGCTTAATATCCCAAGTGGCCATGAAGGCGGCCAACTGCCTAGAGCTGTAGGACGGGGCGTTATCGGTTTTAACGTGCCGAGGTTTGCCCATGGCTGCAATGCAGGAAAGGAGGTGCTGCTCCACGTGGGAAGCAGTTTCCCCTTTCTGCGCCATTGCCCAAACGAACTGAGAAAAAGTGTCTATGCAAGCATGCATGTACTGCCATCTGCCAAACTGCGGAACATGCGTGACATCCATCTGCCACACCTGGTTAGCCTCTGTCCCTCGTGGGTTGGCTCCCCATGAGGCCCCCCCCCCCGGTGCCCCTGCACAATGCTGGCAAGAGCGAACTATGCCTTGAGCTTGAGAAAGTGGCAGATTGAACTGTCTGGCGAGCGCTTTGGCATTCTGGTGAAAAAAGGCATGACTCTGAATTGGAGTAGTAAAAACACCCAAAACTGAACGTTGCTGAATTTCCTTTGCCGCCACGTCCGCTCTGCTATTGCCCGCGGAAATCGGACCCGGTAGGTCTTGATGACTTCGGATGTGGGCAATATAGAGCGGCTCCATGCGGTTTCGCAAATGAAATTGAGCAGTGAGAAACAGGCTAAGCAAATTTTTGTCTATCGCGGGAGTGATGTATGCTCCCGGTAGACTGTGAAGCAAATTCCTGACATACTGACTGTCGGTAATGATGTTTAAACGTTCTTTGGCGAAGGTGCGCAGAGCAAGGTTCACCGCCGCCAACTCTGCCCGCTGTGCGGACTTTTGTGGAAGAGTTAGCAGCGTGCGCCAAGCTTGGCCCTCCTGCCAGGTCAGGACACCATATGTGCGACCACCATCAGTAAAAACTGTCCTGGCCCCCTGAAGCGGAACCAGCGAAAGCAATTCAAACAAGCTGACTGTCTGCGTTTGGAGTGAGACAAGTCTGGGGTCTTTTGGCAAATGGTATGCCAAGCATCCGGTGAATGCAATTGGAAGCGAGTCACCGAGCTGCATCAATTGCTGAATTTGGTCCTTGGTGAACGGGACTACAATTTTGGCCAAATCGTGCCCTGAAATGTCCCTAGCTCTCAACCGTCCGCGGTAAACCACCACGGAGACCAATTCTTGGGGGGGGACGATGTTTCGTGAAGAGGTGTTCGGAAGGTACACCCACTCCACGATACTCGCCCATTTTTTTCGGCATCTATGCCGAGCGCTCCGGTGAACATGGATCCTGACCGTACGATGTACAAATTCAGGATCGGAGCATATGGCCCTGGGGTAATCCTATCTACCCACCTCTGGCTGAGAACTTGGTTAATTTTCTCGAGAAGCTAACCTAAAGTTAGCAGCGAGAAGAGCGGTTTTAAAAGATCCGTATCCAATCGGAAATACGGTCTGGCCCAATTGATATTACCCAGAACTTGCTGCAACTCTACAAGGGTGACTGAGTCCTGTAAATTGATCTGAGACAAAACTGGTGCTGCGAAAGAGCGGAGAAGCCGATGACCCATGTATGAGAAGGGCTCGGTTCTCTGCACTTTCTCCGGGGCAATGAGTAAACCTTTGTCCCCCAGGCTGGCCTGGAGGTCAGAAAACATTTCGCTGCCGAGTTGCGGCATCGCGACCAAGATATCATCCATAAAATGGCAAACTATGGCTCTAGGGTAACGGCTTCGAAACTTTGCCAGCGCGTTGTGAACATAAATTTGGCACAGGGTGGGCGAATTGAGCATGCCCTGTGGCAAAAATTTCCACGCGTAACGCTGCGTGGGCTCACTGTGGTTCACAACCGGCACCATAAAGGCAAACCGTTCCCTGTCCCGGGGGTCTAAGGGAATTGTATAAAAGCAATCCTTGAGATCTACGACTAGAATCTCCCACCCCTCGGGAATCATGTTAGGATTTGGGATGCCGCACTGAAGCGGACCCATTGGCTGTATGCATTTATTGATCTCTCTGAGATCGTGGAGGAGTCGCCACTTCCCCGACTTCTTCTTAATGACAAAAACTGGCGAATTCCATGGACTCGTGGACTGTTCTATATGTCCTGCGTCTAGCTGTTCTTGAACTAGCTGCTTGAGGGCAACTAATTTCTCTCCCACTACCGGCCATTGTTCTACCCAAACTGGCGTATCGGTGAGCCATTTAAGTGGCAACGCCATTACCCAAAGGTAAGCGTAGCACCGTACTGCTGCAAGATGTCTCGCCCCCAAAGGTTGATGTGCACGTCAAGAATGTGCGGCCGAATTACCGCCGTGCCGTCAGCCTTTGGGATTGTGACTTCCACCCACTCTTGGCTCCTAAACGCTTCCTGAATTCCGCCTACCCCCCACACATCGGAGACCGGCTCAATGGCCCACTCCCTTGGCCACTGGCTTTTGCTTATCACGCTCACATCCGCTCTGGTATCGAGTAACCCTGAGAACGATCTTTTGTTCAAAAATACCTCGATAACGGGGCGCTGCTTCCACTCAATGTTGGTCTCCACTGTCGCTAAGACCTGGTATCCTTATACTGTCTCACTGGCGCTCGAGCGGTCCTCTGACCGGGGCTCGGAGCTGTCACTGAGCCTTCCCTGGCTATCTGCTGGTGAGTGACAAGGAACCATGATCAGTTGCGCTAAGGTGTCTCCTTTGTGAATAGTTTGGGGCAGGTGAGTCCAAAGCTGAACTTGGAGAACGTCTGAAAAATTCGAGTCGACGACTCCTGGAATTATAAGAATTCCGCGTGCTCCAGCTACACTGCGGGGCAAAACTAAACCTATAAAGCCCTTGGGCAGTGGACCCATGTACTGGGAGTCCACCATATAGACCGTGCCTGGCAGGTCACATGTAACGTCTGCCTGACAAGTCAAATCTAACCCTGTACTACCCTTGGGGCTGGCCTGTGCCCTCGCTATGCCTGGCTTGTGACCGGGATCTAGTCTAGCTCTGGTGAGTTCTGGGTGAAGGAAGCCTCTGTTTGGACCGGGGCCAGAGACATGCCCGCGTTCCGGTTTCCCGAATTCGGACAGTCTCGAGCCCAATGGTAGCCTCTTTTGCACTTCGGACACTGGGTTTTCGGAGCCTTGGGATGGCCGGACCTTTGTCTGCCTCCCTTGGATCGGCACTCCCTAGCGAAGTGTCCAACCTTGCCACAATTGTGACATGCTCCTGGGGTCTTACCCTTAGGTCTTTTACCCCCTTGCACCGCTGCCGCTAGCAAACCCATTTTATAGGATTCTGTGCCAACGTCGGCGCAAGCTCTGATCATGTCCGTAAGGGTCAAGTCAGGACGATTGCCCAGGGACTGCAAGATTTTACGGCAGTCTAAATTGGTGTTGTCCTTGGCTAACTTCATCATGAGCTCTTGTTGGGCCTCCTCATTGTCAATCTGCCTGCTAATAGCTTCCTCCAGGCGATTGATGAAGTCCATATAGGGTTCCTGGGCTCCTTGCTTGATAGCGGTGTAATTTTTAGCCGCTTTGCCAGTTGCTGGGACTTTGAAAAACGCCCTAAAGGCGGCCTCGGCCGACATCTGGAGAGTGGCGAGAGGCAAGTTGATCTGGGCATTGATGGGCTCGAAGGCACCTAAACCATATAACTGGTCAGGGAGTACTGCGCCTCCCATCCTGGCAGCCCTTGTCTGCGCCTCAAGGCGAAACTCGCTGTCCCAAATTAAATACTGGCTAGGGGTGAGCATCATCCGCATGACGGCTTTCCAGTCATGGGGAATCCACATGGTGTTTTCGCACACTTGCTGAAGCGTGCCCCTAGTAAAACGACTTTGGAGCCCAGTTTCTGAAATGGCTTTCCATATAGCCATGAGAAGCTTATACAGGACTGGGGAATGGACTATCTGCTGGGCGCCCGTGAGCGCGTCCATCTCCATACGGATAGGACATATCTGACTGAGCTCTGCTAGCTCCTCTACTGGCAATTCCCCCTTCCTGAGTTCTTCCTCTACTGTGCGCTGAAGGGCACTTTTGGTAGCTAGGGAACCCGTTGCTATCTGAGAAGCGCCTGCGCTCCTCATTCCTTGCATTCCGTCGGTGACGTCTGCAGCTGTCACCGAGGGAAAGCTCCCTAGGCTACTCTGCCTAAACTGGAGTGACAGATAGAGCGCCGTAGGCGCCGTTGGTTCGGCTGGCGTATCTGGCAGATTTGGGGGTTCTTTGGCCTCTACCCGGACCGGCTCTATCTCCGCTAAGAGCTTCCTACATTTTCTCCATGTGTGAATTACGCCTCCTGGAGCTTTCGGGGGTTGCTGAATGGAGTCTCCTATCTGATCCCAGAGCTCAAGGGTTAACGTACCTACTTCTGGGTAAAGTAGGCAGTGTTCCCCTAGGTACACCAAAAGTCTCGCTAGCTCTCCGCTGTGAAAACGCAACTTAAAGACCCTGGCCAGGATTCTGAACTCTCCCTCACGAGTTCTTTGGCTAGCGGATGGACGCTGTCGCTGAGGACAGGTCCCCATATTACCTGCGATTGGGTCCTCCGAAGTTTCCTCCTCGGGACGAGTCGACGCGGCTTTGGCAAGTAACAGGTTCTGGCGACGACGCTTCTGGGTAGAGCTCGGAGCGTGGACTGCGGCCACGGGCCCTCGGTGGCCACTGCGCTGTCAGGGGCTCACAGCTGCCCTGAGCGGAATGCGTTTTTCCCTTTGGCGCAAGCCGCCGCGAAAGTCGGGAGCAAGCTGTAGGATGCCTCTTGGGACTGCCTCACCGCAGGCCATCCCTCCGATCGGCTGGCTGCCGGACGGAGTGCCGCGCTGTCCTCCGGGATGATTCGGACACGGTTCAAGCGCAGAACCGGACCGTGTGATCGCTTACTCTGAGGAAGACCGCTCGGGGGTCGGGGTCACCAGGTGTAGGAATCGGGGCCGCTAAGGGCCGTAGGTCCCGGAGGAGACTGATCAAGGAACGATACGAGGCAGTATGGAGGAGGATAAGATCAGTAGTTTATTGAGGAAAAGACATCACCTTTTATAGATCAGAAGGCAAGGTGGAAAAAACCATCACCCGACAGTAAATCACATCACCTATTTACTCAGGTTAATTGGGAATCTCTCTTGGGGAAGTTAATTAGTGCGGGCAAACATTGACTGGGAAACACCATTGTTTTGGGCTTAGGAGCTGGGTAAATGTGGCCACTATTTGCGCCAGGGATTTACGCTAAGCTCGGAGATGAATGTTTGCCTAATTATGTTACAGGAGTTAGCGATCTGCTTACTTGGCAGAGTCTTAGGTCAGGTCAAGGAATTGGGTGAATCAAACCCTATAATTTATCCACCCCCCTTAATTTGGGTGCCCGCAGAGCCCACGGGCCAGGGAGCTTTTCTCACCGAAGTGGCCTCTGCCGGGCTATTCCGTGCCCAACGGGGCACGGGGAATCCACAATTTTCACTTTGTTGACAGTCACTTTGTACATAATCTAAGATAAAATAAGTTTCACATTTCTTGAAGTTTGAATTGTACATTATTATTTTTTAAGTATGAAATTACCTTGATATTTTAAAAGAACAGCACTAACTGGGTATGCTTATGTCTGTGGATATAAATAAAAAATAAATCTAAAATTTGTGACGGGATGAACTATACCCTGTGTCTTTTTCAAAATGGCAATTTCAAATCTGTGGGAGTTAGAAATAATGTAATCATTCTTTGCCTCATGGCTTTGGAGAACTGAAACCTAATGTGTGATTGATATGTCTTGCTGTAAGATCATTGGTTGGAATCCCTGAGGGGTAGGGCCAAAGGTGGTCCCTGGGGGGAGGAGATAACACACACACACAGAGCAGTGTCACTCAGACACTCTCTGGAATGCCTGCTTTGCAAGCAGCCAAGATGTAAGGGGTTGGGAGAAAGGGGGGCCTATAGGCTTATGGGCTATCCCTGGAACATGCTTGCTTTATTTCTGCTTTGAAATGGACTGTATCCTGAATCTTGCTATGCTTTCAATACAATTATAAAATGACTGAAGAGACTCTGGAGTGGTTACTTGGCTCAACGCTACCTGATTCTACACACATCTGAGGCCTGGGTTGTCCAGCCAGGGGGCTGCAACTCAGAAGGACAATAGGGCCTACTCAAGAGTAAGGATCCTACTGTCACAAAATTTAGGATTGGGAGGACAATATTTATCTTCCTTTTCTTTACTGACACATATGATAACATAGGTAAAGGTAAAGATCGCCCTTGCTTGAAAGCCAGTTGTATCTGACTCTAGGGTTCAGTGCTCATCTCCATTTATAACCAAAGAGCCAGCAGTATCTGCATCTGCAGACATTTCTGTGGACATGTGGCAGGCATGACTAGACACCAGAGTGCATGGAATGCTCTTTACCTTTCCATCAAAGTGGTACCTATTTATCTAATTGCAATTTCTTGCTTCTGAACTGCTAGGTTGGCAGGAGCTGGGACAGAGACAGGAGCTCACTTTGTCATGCCTCAAACATGATGACTGGAAGGACATCAGGTCTCAAACTGCTGACCTGATGTCCTTCCAGTCATCAAGTTCACCATCTTAACCACTAACCCCTTTATGGTAACATAGGATTGGGCTAATCCCCAATTCTATCTTGCTGTTCTCAAAAGAGTTCCACCTGCCTTGTTTGTGTTCCCCAGTGGGATCAAGAATACGTCCGAGGGGGCCTTCTCTGTGTCCGCCCCAACCCTATGGAACCTCTTGCCAGCAGATCTGCGGCTACAGACAGAATTGCTGCCCTTTAGGAAAGGGTTGAAAACCTGACTGGCAGGTCAAATATGGGGGAACGACGGGGTGGTTGCTCCTCCTCGTTGGCTCTATTAGTGGATTGGTCTCTCTATTGACGGGTGGGGGAGGGAGGGGTATTTTAAATTGGGGATGTTTTTATAGAGTCTTTAATGTATTTTTATTATTTTAATTGGATTTTTAGGGGTGTATGTATAGTGTTTGTGTGTTGTGAGCCGCCCTGGTTTGCTTAGGGCAAGTGGGCGGGATATAAGTTTAAGAAATAAATAAATAAAAATTCCAACCTCACACTACAATTTTTTAAGGAAATTCACAGATTAAGAAAATATATTGCAACCGGATCTTGAGCCGGTTAAAAGGGATGGGAAGATTGCTATCAAAGAGTGTTTCTCTTTAACTCTGTACTTTATGCTGAAAATATTCTGGCTGCAATCCAGCCTTGAGAGATCACACTTCAGTCCTATTGAAATCAATAGGTGTTAGCACAGTCAACTGTGAGCTGGATTGAAGCCATGATTCCTGACACTTCACTTCTGCATTTCCTTTTTCATTATGATAGATAATAATTTATCTTGATGAACAGAAAATGAAATCCCATTAAAAACACATGACAAGTAAGTTTCAAGACCTTTAATCAAAACCTACTGCTGTAACATGATGAAGATAAACAAATATTATTTGAAATATTATTATTGGTTTTTCTCCTTCTCTCCTTCTCGGTTTGTTATATAAAACATTTATATTTCTTTAAATATTAGATTTCAACATGCTTTGACCATTTGACAGAATTCTTTTTTTATTTTTTTTATTAATAATCATAAAATAGAAACAAACATAAAAAATATAAATACTTAAAACTAACAATAAAGAAAAAAACACCAAGAAAAGAGAAAGGAATAACAACAATATATCAAAATCTTGTTCACTCTTTCATTCTTTCAACTTTTAATCCGTGCAAAACCCTATTCTGCAGCAATTTCAATTGGCACAATATACTTAAATCTTCCAAAATTGAATCATGTCAGGGCCAGGCTTACTTCCTTCTTCACTTGTTAACGCGTGCTGTATGAAAGGTTTCCAGATTTCCTAAAATTGTATTTTGATTTTAAAACCCTGTTTTAACCGAATTTGGCTAGTTAATTTTTCATTTAGTGCCAGTTGCCAAACCTCTTTATACCGCCTATTCTTATTTAGATTATCGTTACTCTTCCATTCTTGGGCTATCAGCTGTCTAGCAACCAGCAACAATGTCAAAATTAATTCTTTATCACCCTCACTTAATCTCATTTTTCCTATTTCTCCTAATATAGCTAGTTTGGGTTCTAAAATCATTGTTATGCCAAGAATCTCGTTTATCTCCTTCTCTATCACTTTCCAAAATGTATTTGTTTTCTTACAAAACCACCACAGATGCAAATATGTCCCCTTTTGTTCATTGCATCTCCAACACAAATCAGATTTATTAATATCCATTTGCTTGAGTCTGATTGGGGTAAGGTACCACCTCCAAAGTACCTTACAAACATGCTCCTTTTCCTTGATTGACATAGTTTTTGTTATTCTGTTTCCCCACTTTTTCCTCCACTCTTCTTCTTCAATTTTAATATTTAAATCTTCCTCCCAAATTCGTTTAAGTGTATAGTGTGATCCTTCCCCTGGGATAAGCATTTGGTACAGTTTACCTACTAACCCCTGAAATCTTATCTTTCCTTTCCTTATTTCCAAGACCAATTCTTCAAAGGGCGTCTTTGCCCTAGGTACTCCTATAATCCCCCTTATCGATTTGTCCCATTTCTCCATCCCCAATTCTTGTAGCCAATTTAATTTTAATTTATTATATACCTCCTTCCTTTTCTGATATGTATTGCAATTTTTAATCCACTCTGTTATTAACAACACTTTTTCTTGCAATAGAATAGGTCTTATTTTTTGCGAGGATAATAATGGGCAACTCTGGAAATCTAAAATTTCTAAAATTGGGGAAATGTCTGGTGCCAATTTCCTCTTAACCCCTTTCCATACGTTATAAATATTCTTTATAGAAAAGCAGTTAATCTCTGTTTTATTATTTACTTGTGCAAGAAATATTTCACCTTTTAATTTTTTAAATTCTTCTTGATCCCCTTCACCTATTACCTCATTTTGCTGAATTAATAATTTAATTAATTTCTTTATATGAAAGGCTTGAAAATACGCTTTAATGTTTGGAATGTTTAACCCTCCCTGTTTATTCTTCATGTACCATAATCCTTTACTAATTCTTGCTCTTTTATTATTATTGCAAATTCCGTTTATCAATTTTTGCCATTTATTTAGTTCTGACTCTTTGATTTTAATCGGTAAGTTTTCAAACAAAAAATTCAATTTGGGTATAACTTTCATTTTGCAAATATTAATCCTTCCAAACCATGAAGTCTTTGCTCGTTTTATCTGTTCTAGTAATGGTTTCAATTTATTTCTTAATTTATTGAAGTTAATATTATATAGATCTTTTGGTTCGTTCGTCACGAATATTCCCAAATATTTCAGTTCATCTCTTATTGTAATACTAAATCTATCTCCAATTTTTTCCTTTTCCGCCTGGGTTAAATTGCATGTGATAGCCTCAGTTTTCGTCCAATTAATTTTTAATCCTGTTACTTCTTCAAAGGCTCTTAAATGTTCTTGTATTTTGTTTAAATTATTTAAAGGATCTTTTACAACTAATAGACTATCATCCGCAAATAGACTTATTTTTTTATTTTCTATTCCTACTAATTTCTCATTTTGCCTTATATCATTTGCTAGTAATTCCATTGCCAGTATAAATAGACATGGGGACAGTGGACATCCTTGTCTTGTCCCCGCGTTTATATCAATTTCTTTCCCCAGACAATTATTCATTTTAATTTTAGATTTACTTTCTTTATACAATTGTCCTATCACATGATTAAATTTAGGGCCGAATTGTAATTTCTCACATATTCCTTTTATTGTTTTCCATTGAATTGAATCAAATGCTTTATATATGTCTAATGCCACTATACATACTTTTTGTTTATTATTTTTTAATTTATCAATAATATTAATTAACCGATTTATTAATTTATCCATTTGTCTTCCTTTAACAAATCCTGCTTGGTCTTCTCCAATATAAGTGTCTATGAATTTATTAAGCCGATTGTTAATTATTGAAGTAAAAATTTTTGCATCCTGATTTAATAATGATATTGGTCTATATGCTTCTATATTCTCTTTATCCTTTCCAGGTTTAGGAATTAGAGCCATTATCGAATTACTCCAGGACTTGGGGATCTCCCCCCCTTCCAATATATAATTATATTTTTTTTTTAACTTGGGAATTAATACCTCTCGGCATTCCTTATAAAATTCCGAAGGGATACCATCCTCTCCTGGCGATTTATCCTTTTTTAAGTTGTTAATTACCTCATTTGACAGAATTCTTAATGTTTTGCCAAACTACCTGTCCCAATTATAATCTCTTCTACATTTATCTGATATTATGCATTATTTTAATTGTGAGTTTAATGCAGCTCTAAAAGCCATGACAAGCTCATAGTAAAGTCTCTCCCATCCCCTCTTTTTTTCTTTTGAAATGGTGGTGTCATTGTGAGTTAAGTTGGATTTGTCACAAAAGTTTCTGTCAAGTGTAAAGTCAACCCTCACAGGGTCTACCTGTGGAAAATCTGTGTTTGCAAGTTGGCTAGTTATTATGTCCGGTGCATGCAAGCAATAGTCCAGACAACGATGAACCAAACAGCTCAAATCTTTAATTAACAGTATATTCAAGATGAGCTTACAAGGCGTTACAGACACAGAGATGGCTATACAGTCCAATGGAATCAGTCCCTCCTGACTCTTGCCATAGTGTGGCAATATACTAGCTAGCATAGGAGCGTAGCATAGTGGAGGAGACCCAGGCTAGCACATTCCTGGCTACCTGTACGGAGAGGGAAGTATAGATCTGGTCCGGCCCCACCCTTGTTTACCCGTGGGGCTTATATAGTGTCTCCCCAGCGGTGGCTTCTTGATACAAATAGTGACCCGCCGGAAAACCATAACTAACCAATCATAACTGGGAATATATGTATTTAACAAATGGAGAACAGGATCCAAAAGTCTAGCCAATCACAGGACTTTGATTAGCATAATAAATGCGCCCTGTGCAGGGGTTTTTGCGCCACTTTGTGTTCCTAATTTGGATGGCGGAAAAACGCCATTTTCCTCTTGCAAAGGCGCTGCCCGCACTACTTGCAAACGTGCCTGAATACACAACACTAGTTCAAAGCTGGGAAATAACTACTTTTAAAGTACTTATTTTCAATGTGTTACTTGAAATGAATTTTCTCCCCTCAAAAATGAAGATATTTTATATTATATTAAGACTGAAATGTAACAAGGCAGTTCACTTGTGCTATATTTTTATCATTACAGGTAATCTGGAATTATACTGTGAACTGACTAAATGGTGGAGGAGCGAAATTAGGAGTTCAGGTGCTGCCTCAGTGCCACTGCCCCATTCTCTGTAGTGGATTTTGAGGCAAAAAAGAAGTGTAGGAAGGAAAGTGTGTTTTTGTACCATAGACCAGAATCTTGTAGCATTCAGATTTTTAAAAAAGGAACAGACAATGTTTTAATTTGTTTTGAGAAAGAAAATAAGAAAGAGTTGTTTTTAAATCTGTAACTGACTTTTGGGGTGATTCAACTTGATAACTAATTGGTTGCACACTTTCTGACTTTTCCATCACTTAGGAATCACCAGAGCAACAGCACTCGAGTGGTTTTTCAGCAAGCACAGGGAATACCGAACTGGATCCTACTGCCTCTTTGCATCAAGATCTTACACATCAACAAGGCATTCTGGTTTGATAATCTGCCATTTCCCCAGTGACAGACGGGGCACTGCGTGAGCCAGATTTCTAGTTGTATCAAAAGCTATTATACAGATATTTTGTTCTCCAGCTTTAGAACTCTCAAATGGTAGCTATAAAACTTTACATGATTTAACTAGAATATTGTAAATAAAAACAAAACATGGTGAGTAGGGAGAAATCCAACTTGTCACAAACCTTGTAGCAGAAAAGTAATAGGATATGTTGGGGTTTTAATGGTTTAATTGTTTTTATGTATGTTTTAACTTGTTGTGAGGCACCCTGTCAGGTTTACCTGATTGGGTGGCATAGAAATCTGAATTTAAAATAAAATAAATAAATAAAATAGAAAGCAGAGAAATCTGACAAAAAATCCTATATATTTGAACATTAATAAATGCCACATTCTCAGCAGAGAAGTGTACTCATATGAATTAATGAGCAGAAACTCACAGTACCACATATCTATGCTATGATTTCTTACATCTAATTCTAAGCATGAATATTTGTATCTGAATAGGTTTTTATTCTCCTTTCTCTTCTTCAATTCTTCATCTCGTTGTCACACAGCTATCTATCTAGTTGGTTGACTCAGAGAAACTTCACATGACCCAGTCAATTGATCTACCAAGGTGCTTCTGAATAAGCATCCGGCAATATCAGGAGGTCAGGCAGGGCAGGGTTGAATAAGAAAAAAATTGGACAGGTGACTAAGCTCCTGGTTAGCTACTACCATATAATGCACATGCTGTGCTTGCCTTAATGATCCATAAGTTGTACGGACTGTGGATAGGTACCTATGCTCTAATCTGGCAAATTCTGAAGAGTGAAACAGCGAGTCATTTCTAGTGCAGGATTGCTATTATAGTATTTTTAAAAATCTTAGCTGCCATAACATAGACAATAGTGAGCATTCTGCCTGCACTATAGGCAGGTTTAATTTGGGGAATTTCACTCTAACTAAAAACTCTGTAGAGTTGCCACCATGTTGTTGTTGTTGTTGTTGTTGTTGTTGTTGTTGTTATTTCCCTGTCTTATCCTGGCCTGACTTTTTTATAACTTAAAAAGCTGCTTGATTGACAGGAATGTAACAGCTGGTGCTTTTCCTAGCAGTAATGAAATGTGTTATAGAGATGCAATAATGGAAAAGCTGCACCATGTTGCATTTTTGCCCATGATGCAGTCTTGAAGGGCAAGGAATTTTTGCCAGGAAATAAGTGATACCAATCAAAATTTTCATTTTCAATATCTTTAGCAAACTACAATCGCCAAGATCTCTCTCCCTCCTAATCTCTCTGCGTGTGTGGGGTGGGTGGGTAGCAGAGGAGGTAATAGTAAAAACAATAATAATATACATCCAATCTAAATGTAATATGTAAATAGTTTGAAAGCACCTGCATTTCACCACAACTCAAGTGCTTATTGTCTCCCCTGTGCCAGCTGCTTCAACAAAAATTGCCTATATATGCAAGCAAACTTATTGAAGTCTTGAGCTTTTCAGAGTAAAGCCACTTGGTAGTGATGAATAATTCAGGTAGCTCTACTACCAACCAACTTTGATAAGTAGAGGCCAGTGTCAGCCAGACCACCAAGGACTCGTGTGGAATGTCAGCACCTAGTGGAATTCACTCATTTTTATGCTGAAGCATTTGCTTGAACAAAACAGTCCCCTGCTTGAGTAAACCAAT
Source organism: Bradypodion ventrale (assembly GCA_035047345.1). Taxonomy (NCBI): domain Eukaryota; kingdom Metazoa; phylum Chordata; class Lepidosauria; order Squamata; family Chamaeleonidae; genus Bradypodion; species Bradypodion ventrale. The sequence continues at coordinate 51,265,894 of JAWDJE010000006.1, forward strand.
GTGTATGCTAGACGGAAATGCTAGACAACAAGAATTAGACTCTTGATGGAGTCCCCAGGAAGAGAGGCAAAAGGGTACCAAAGCCTTTTGGATGTACAGGGATGACAGAGCTGCAATGAACCAAGTTAAACTGCAGCCTGTACACTTGTTGGATAGCAAACTGGGGTTAGAGAGAGAATAGCAGTATTTGGGGGAATTCAGAGTATCATCCTATGGTTGCTACTTTTTAATTTGTCAAACAGTCAACAGCACAGCCATTCAGCTCTGCAAAAGTGAGACATCAAGGGACTTTCTCCTACCTCGTGCCTGCAAGACCATTTATGCTTCAATCACATATTACTGAAACTAAAAGCATGACAAATGGAAATTTTCCCACACAGTACTGTATTGCTTTTTGAAAACATAGACAGGTTTTTTAAATAGTTAAACATTCTGGGGTTACACAAAAAAAGGGGGGAAACCATTTCCTATATATTGTTTTTGGAGAGGGCTTCCAAATCATTAACAACATTCAAAAATTATCTATCTAGCTGTCTGTCTGTCTGTCTGTCTAAAGTTTTTAAAAGCACTTTCTCTTTCTGAGGGATAGAGGAATTGTGTAACGTAAGTAGGATAATAAATTATCAGATAAGCAATAAACATAATAAAATGCAATAATTACAAAGCAGTAACTATAAGAATAATAATTAAAAATAATGAAATGCAGCTCCAAGCGCCAACCCCAAGATTAGCAAGAAAGGCTCAGAGAAGAGCCTTCTTGGAGGAAGCACTGACTTTGTGGAACTCTCTTCCACTTGAGCTGTGCCAGGTTCCATCTCTATTTTTAAAAATTGTACAAATTACACAATTATGCATACCCTATCGGTTCAAGTTAAAGAGCACAACTACGAATTAATTTGGAGATGGTATTTAACACCAATTAGATTACATCAGATAGACAGCACAAACTCAAAGTACTGTTGGAGATGTAATGATACTCCAGGGTTATACTTACATATGTGGTGGGAATGTAAAAAATTGAAGTCCTTTTGGACAAAAATTAATAGGGAAATTAATGCAATTTTAGATATTGATTTCAAACTGGATGCAAGTATGGCTATTTTATCTGAGGTTGACAATTTGAATTTGGACAAATATAGAAAAGATTTAATATTAATCATGTTAACTGTAGCAAGACAATGCATTGCTAAAAATTGGAAGAGTGAAATAATAATTAGCACAGAGGATTGGTATAAGGAAATGTGGATATTAGCAGTGAATAACAAGTTAACATGGGAATTAAACACAAGAAAAGGAATAGTAAAAGAAAACAAATTTAATGAAATTTGAAAATATGTTATTGAGTATGTACTAATTAAGAAACAAGGCTGTACTCCGGCGCCTGAATATCGTTCTATTTTTGGATGCAAATTAGCGATATAAATTAAAGTCATTCTCCATAAGCATTGTAAATATCACTGGGTGAATGTAATGTTTTCATATACAGTGTAAGAAATTATACTTAAGTAATAAGGATAGTGATAAGAGTAGGTATTATACATAGATTTAAAATAGAGATTAAGTTAATAGGTTGATTAGATTTCATTATTCTGTATATGTCTGTATATTTCATTTAGTTGTATTTTGTATCATGTTTATTATGCTTTGTATTGCTTTTTATTTTTGTTTTTTGTTATGTGATATCTTGTTTCAAAATAGTTTATTTGTTTTATGTACACTGTTATTTGATAATTTAAAAAAACTAAAAAAAAACACCTAAACCTGTTCCTCTTTAAAGTGTCTTTTAAGGACATACTACTAATGGCCGAACAATAGGTTTTGACTAACTTTTACCGTCATCGATGTGTGTTTTTTGTTGTTATTTTTTAAAAGGGGAACGATGACATCATTTTAATTTTTGTTCTTATCTATACATTTATTCAGTTTGTTTATTCTTTGTTTAATTTCTTATTGGAAAGATTTTTTTAATGTGTTGTAAGCCACCAGTTGTGGCAGGAGACCCAGTTGTGGCTGCAGATTTGAGACCAGTCAGCACAAGAAGGCTGTGCCAGTACAAGAAACATTCTTCGTGTTCATTTCATAGCCTGAAAGTGAAATATAGTAAAGAAATTAAAGAAAGGAAAAGACTGGAAGCAGAAATGAAGAGCCTGAAATCTCAAAAAACCAGTACTATGCACGTAGAAAGTACCATGAGTCGCAAAGAAATTGCCCGGAAACAATCGTCGTCCTCATCCGTGTTCTCCTGGCAACAAGAGAAGACACCAAGACACTATTCATTCAACAGCCAAGAAATGTCTGTAAGCTGTGGCTTGGTGACATCTCATCTTTCTAAAGAATCTGAGGCAACTCCAGGTCAAAAAGATGAACATCGGGCAAAGAAAGAATTTACCCCCTGTAGTACCTTGGACAACTGCAAAGATTCCTCTATTGACCAGATGAAAATACAGAACCAAGAATTAAGATCCAGAATTAAAGAATTGGAGAATTAACTGCAAATTGAGGTGGAAGCGACTAAATTCAGTCTTACTAAACTTCAGGAAACCCAGATGCAGCTGGAAAATCTAAAAATAGAATTATCAGGAAAACATAAAGAACTATATATGACCAAAAATGAAATGAACAAAATTATAGTACAACTTGATCAAGTTACTGCACAGTGTGCAGCAAAAGAGGAAAAGGTGAAGAAGCTTGCAGATGAGCTCAACTGTCAGAGACAAAATGCTCAGCTTGTTTTACAAGAGAAACTGAAAGAAAAGGAAAAAGAATGCCAACAGGAATTTTCTCTCCAGCTCAGCCAAGTCAAGACTCAACTGCAAGGGGAACTTCATCAGGCCAAGAACAGCTACAACCTCCTCCAAGCCCAGCTTGACAAAGCCCTTTCAGCAAAGCAGCAATTTGAAAAAAAAATGCCAGTGATTTAACACAGAAGTTGAGTCAAGTGGGCCAGACTATACGGACAATGCAACTGAAGGAAAATGAACTGAAGAATACAAATGAGCGGTATCTTAAGTATCCTGGCCCACTACCATGTAGGGCTTTATAAGGTCAACACCAGCACCTTGAATTGCACCCGGAGGCACACTGGTAACTAGTGCAACTGGAGGTGGGGAACGGCTGGAGGCAGGGAACGGAGCCCGACCACCAGCACCTGGGCATCCGGAGCGCCTTCAAAAGCGCCATGGCCGCTATCCCAGAACCTGCCTCGCCACCCCGGATGGAAGCAGGGAAGGGACCGCAGCCCGACCACCGGCACCTGGGCATCTGGAGTGCGCCTTCAAAAGTGCCACGGCCGCCGCCCCAGGAGCCAACAGCCATGGACAGATAGACGGACTTGCTTTGTCTCCTTGTTCCACAGCCTTATTGGACTGTCTCTCAACCAGCCCCCGGTTTTGAGGGAGACGAGAGGCAGTGGTGTGGAGTGAACGGACGGATATGGGAGCTCTGCAGCTGTCGCTACTGGACTTTCCCCCCCTCGGCCAGCCCCCGGCCTTGAGAGAGGTGAGGCCTTGCTGGATGAGGTCTTTTGTCTTAAGTCTGGAGGGAAGGGGTTGGTTCGAGTCTAATTTTATGTATTGTTTTTTGGCTTTTTCTTAGGGTATAATTTGAAATCTTAATTGTGTGGTGTATATGATATTTTTGGAATTTTTGCACTGTTGTATTTTGTATTTTTTATTGTATAGTATTTCCATTGTATTGTATTATTGATATGCTGTTAGCCGCCCTGAGTCAGCATAAGATGAATAGGGCGGGATATAAATAAAAATCTATCTATCTATCTATCTATCTGAGTCTGTATTTTTATAAGATCTGCCCAGCAGCTTTTGCTGATGTAACATAAAAAAATCCTCTGTTACGAAATTCAGGTGTTGCTGTTTCATATGTTTTGTGAGAGTTTTAAACTCATTCTTCTTCTTTTTCTGTGTCTAGACCAAATGTGAAACTGCTAAAATGAAGGCACCTTTTGGTGAGTTCATTCTGCAGTACCTTTCGACTGACCTAGTGTGAAAAAATTAGCCGGCAACACAAGGTTGCTGTTAACAGGGTATGCCCGATCATGGTTCAAAAATACCACAATCTTCATAGGCTCTTTCTGTGTACCTCAGTTTTAAGTGCATAAAAGCTACACATATTTCTTCACAGAAGTTTTTCATCCTCGCTATTTTGTCCACATTACCAATGAGGAGGTACTTCAAAGGAGTGGCTTGTACAAATTACACAAAATCGTTGCACGAAGAGGACTCCAAATGGCAGGCCCTATTTTCCATATGGAGAAAAACAGGATCCCTAAGGTGGCAATGGGTTGGACCCCTCCTAATGCCAAACAACAATGAAGACACCTCAAAATACATGGCGAAGAACTTTCATGAGAGACTTGAAGACCCTGGAAATGACATGGGAGGATGCCAAAGTACTCGCCCAAGACTGAAGCTGCTGGAGATCTCTTGCTGCCCAATATACTACATAGCATGGGAGGATCTGAGTTTAAGTAAGTCTCTTGATCCTTATATGCAGATTTCCCTCTACCTGGATAACCATTACCCACTTCTTCTTCATTCATGTCCACATCAAACTTTGGATCTTCAAAATGAAGCCATGTTCTTACCTTTGTCATAGGCCAAAATTAAATCTTCATTGGTACATGTTTCCAGTAGTAATTGGCAGACCAGTAAATGAGCTGGATTCTGTATCTCTCCACATTCACACAGCGCGTTGTTGTCTGCAAGCATTACTCACTGTAAGTACAGAATGAAGTTTCTAATAATTACACTTAGTAGCATTTGTTACTGTGCTATAGCTGTGTGTTATTGCCTGAATAAAACAGAGTATGCTCAGTATCTATCATATGCCTGGATCCTGGCCGATGTATTACACTTATTCTGAGGAACTGACTATTCAAACTCCTCATCTCATCTCATTAAGATAATACAGAATAGACTGCAGCAGCATGTGGAGAGAGAACTACCAGAAGTGCAGGCTGGGTTACGAAGAGACAGGGGAACAAGAGACCACATTGCCAACATACGTTGGATCGTGGAGAAAACAAAGGAATATCAGAAACAAGTCTACTTCTGTTTCATTGACTACATCAAGGCCTTTGACTGTGTGGACCACAACAAAATGTGGCAAGTAATTAAAGAAATGGGAATACCAGAACACTTTATACGCCTCATGAGAAATCTGTACATGAGTCAAGAAGCAACAGTTAGGATGGAATACAGAATGACGGAGTGGTTTGGAATAGGAAAAGAAATAAGACAAGGCTGCATTTTATCACCCTGCTTCTTCAACTAATACACAGAGCACATAATGTGCAGTGCAGGAATGGAGGAATCACAATTTGGAATCAAAATTGCTGGGAGAAACATCAACAATATGAGATATGCAGATGATACCACCATAATGGCAGAAAGTGAGGAAGACCTAAAGAAGCTCCTGCTTAGGTTGAAAGAAGAGTGTGCAAAAGCTGGCTTGAGACTCAACATCAAGAAAACCAAGATAATGGCAACAGCCCCTATCAGTCCTTGGAAACTAGATGTGGAAGAAGTAGAAGCAGTGACAGATTTTACTTTTTTAGGATCCAAGATCACTGCAGCTGGAGATTGCAGCCATGAAATAAAAAGGTGACTGACTCTTGGGAGACAAGTGATGAGAAACCTGGGGAACATAGTTAAAAGTAGAGACATCACCTTGCAAACAAAAATTCGCATAGTCAAAGCAATGGTATTCCCGGTGGTAATGTATGGTTGTGAGAACTGGACCACTAGGAAAACTGAGCGCAGAAGAATAGATGCTTTTGAAAGGAGGTATTGGAGGAGAGTCTTGAGAGTACCCTGGACAGCAAAGAGAACAAATAGGTCAATCTTAAAAGAAATCAACCCTGACTGCTCCTTATAAGGTAAAATAGTAAAGATGAAGCTAAAGTACTTTTGACATCAAATGAGAAGGGAGGATTCACTTGAGAAAGCATTGATGCTGGGAAAGGTGGAAGGCAAAAGAAGAAGGAGGTGGCCAAAAATGAGATGGGTAGATGGTTTTGTAAGACGCAATGGGCACAGAGCTGGGTGGGTTGAGGAGGATGGTGGAAGACAGGGGTGCCTGGAGGGCAATGGTCCATGGGGTCGCAAACATAGCTGTCAAGTATCCCTTATTGGCCAGGAAAACCCCTTATTTTACCCTCTTTCCCGCCGTCATCCCTTATTAATTAGACTGCAGTGCCCTATTGCCGCCATTGGAGGGCAGCACAGGATAACCATAGCTTTCAAGTATCCTGTATTTGCCGGAAAATTTCCCTTATTTCCAAATCCAAAACTTGACAGGTATGGTCACAAAGAGTCAGAATCGACTATGTGACTGAACAACAACATCTCATTTATTCTTTTGTGGATCTTAATCCCTCTTATATGTTTTATACATTCTACGTTCCTAGTCTAACTTTCATCCCAGAGATTCTTAGTACTGTATGGCCATCTGAAGATTTCTAAAGAATGAAGGCCTTTTCCCATTTTTTTGCCTAGCCATGATAAGCATACTGGGACGACATAATGTGGTGATTTTCCATTGACTTTTACTTCTTAGTCTATGGCCAATTGAGAAAGCTACCATCATACCTGGTGTCTGATCAGTACTGACATTGCTACTGCCCAAGGTCAGAAAAGATTTACAGATGATTTAATTACTCAAGGTTCCAGAGGCCTCCTGGTCATTTTCCACCACCCATAGCCTTTAGCTTTTCCAGAGATTGAGTTAATTAGTTCCCTGATACTTGGCATGGCTGAGGTATGTGATGGCACTACTTATCAAAGTTGGTCCAGAGACCAACTTGTCTCTATCTGGAACAAGGGAATTATACCAATGGTATCAAGTTCAAGGTGATGATTACAAGCTGAGAGAAAAACTGCAGTAGGTAGAAGGATTCTTAGTACAGAAACTGTTGGCACAGAGATCATTGAGCAATTTCTACTTGCCACTTGCAGCTGTTTCGCATTATACAATAAAGCCTTTGTTGGGAGTGGGCTAATATGTCTTCACCCCAAATTTGGAAGATGGCCCAAATCTGGGGTGATTCTTTCTTCTCTGTCTGCATTTTCTTTTCTGCCTCTTGTCAAAACTGACTTCTTTTATACCTATTTATTGGCCTGGCCTGACAAGTAAACTAATGCACCAGAAATAAATGACAGAATTAGAACTGTGTTAGATTGACTATGAAAGAGAAGCTAGGAAAAGCCAGGATGCGAAGCTTTCAGCATTGGAAATTGAAAATCTGAATATCTGATCATTTCAAATATTTAGTTAGTTTGTTTGTTTGTTTATTTATTTATTTATTTAGGGCATTTATACCATGCCCATCAGCTAAAATCACCACTCTGGACAGCTTACTATAGTTCAAATATAAACATTTACAACACATTGTGTAAATAACAAATTATTGTATGAATGAGTATTTTGGTCAATATTAGTGGTTTCCAATATTTGTATTTGTAAAAAAAATGTTTAACCTTATTTAGTGTTCCAGGAATAACGAGCAGCAGCCAGAATACAGGCCAAACACATAACTTTATTACAGAGTTAAGAACAAAATTGTAACTGCGCCACAGCGACTTATATACAGGTCCAGAAAGATACAATTTGGCAGGCTTTAACAGGATTGGTTGAAGGAGAGTGGGGTGATCGAGGACCTGATCTCAATCGCGCTTCTCAGAGTAAAATGGCACAAACCCCAATCTCGCGTTACTTAGAAACTGAGGAGAACATAAAATGGTGGACAATTTCATTCTATGCACAACACCTTATTAAAGCAAAAATCATTTCAAACTTCATGTGCGACAACTTCATTGACCTGAAATTGCATCTATTTCAATGCTAGGACATTTGAATTTGGGATTATCATTGCTAATTCAAAAGAAAGTGCAACCAGAGAAATATTTCACATTTTCTTCCCAAACAAGGAGATCCACATAGTGCTAATTCTTCATTTAAAGGGGCAGCAACATTCACATTTATTCCAAAAAGCATCTGTATTCACCCTGGGGCATAACGCAGAGAATTTAAAGTTATGGTTTTAATTGTTGAACAAGAATTATTTCCATTGGTTTTAACTAAAGCCATGAGGCTGCAATTTAAGATTGTCCTCTGAGTTTGCTTTCCTATTAAGGTGCAGCACAAGGAGGGTCAAAATTCAGGGGTCCATATTGCTGTATTCAACACAACTTCTACCATTCTTCATCTTTAACTCTGCTGCTTTCAGCAGATGAAAGCTACAGGCCAATATCATGTTGAGGAGTACCCCTTGGTGGGCAACTAGAAGGAAAAGGACAGAAAAGGCAATCACTCAAATCCAGCAAAGGAACAATATACAATTTATATGGCTCTGTCCATGCAATGTGCATTTATGAATCTATGTTATAACGCTTATCAGGACTTCAACAAGCTGGCCTGATATGGGCATGGTTGAGCCTCTTACTCCATGGCTGCTAATTTGTGTGATTAGAACTGGCTCAGAACCACTTTCTACTATTCCAGTCTATAATCAGCAGACTCTATGTAAGAGAACAGTGCCTATCTAGACCTATCCACTTGTCACCATGAATTTCATTTTCAGATTTCCTGATCATGATGTGCTTTTTATAGTGGTGTACATTCCTATTTAGACCTATCCACTTGTCACCATGAATTTCATTTTCAAATTTCCTGATCATGGTGTGCTTTTTATAGTGGTGTACTCCCCCCCCCCCCCCCCGGAACAATGAACTCTTGATGAATGATGAGGTTGTGCAACTTCACTTGCATGCCGCATGATCAGTTTTCCCACAAAAAAGAAGGGGGGGGGGACTTGAAAAAGATTTGTGGGCTAATCAGGACTTATAAGTAATTAGTAAGATTCTTGGGACAACAAGATTACAATAAAGTTACATTTCAAAGGTAACAGAATATAATTTGGAAGTTCCTTTTCCCATGCAGTATCAGATCATTATTGTTTATGACCAAGGGCCTTTGCTTGGGTACAAAATCTTAAAAAGTGCAGCTCAGACAGATACAAATACAAAGATAACACTTGTTTTGTCCCATGCCCAAGAACATAACTAAGTTACATTTCAAACTAATGTGATGAGTAATTAAAAGTTAATGTTTTGATGTATGGATAATGTTTTTCAGACAATTTCAAAAATTATTCTTAAATGGCATTTTCAAAGATGTTTGACATAGGTTTCTCAAGTTTTCAGCCATTCTCTTACAAATCCTAGGTGGCAACGGATGTACTAATCAGTTTCATCTTTTTTGGAAGCATTTTCAAGGAATTGTATCAGAATTGGCCACTAATGGGATATTTCAATGTGTTTAGCAATGCATCATACTAATAAAAGACACTGCAATGAGCAACTTTTTTTGGGGGGAAACAATGATAATGATCAGGCTCAAGGATATGAGTAAAGAATTCCTTTAAAAATAAGTGATATTCCAAAATCTGGGACCAACAAGGTTGTAAAATCACAGAAAACCTGGCCCAATTTTTAGTAAAAGAAAGGCAGGAGGAGAGCAAGAAAAAGAACGATGATAGAGGAATAGGAATAACTTAAAGCAGGCTTTCTCAACACTTTCGGGTCATGGGCCTGACCACACCTCCTGGACAGCTGATCGAGCCGGTCATGTGGTTCTGCCCACCTGGAAGTGCAGAATGCATATGCAGAATGCATTTAATGGTGTTCTGTGCATGCGCGGCATGCAGTTTTTTCTGCTTCTGGGTTTGGCAAGGGTGTCATGGGCCTGATGAAATGGCTCTGGGGCCAGGTCTAGGCCATGAGTCATAGGTTGAGAATGCCTGACTGAACAGTATACTCAAATCCACTTAACTGAGTTACCACATTTTACTATAAACAACTGAACAGAAGTAAAATGCAAATGGGAACAGATCCCCTAAAATGCAGACTATGAATATGCACATATTAACCAGCCTTATCTGGCATTGGTCACTCTTCTCTACTCAGACTGGTAGCAACCTGCAAAGGTCTCAGGCACATTTCTTTCCCAATCCTTGTATCTGGCATCCTTAGGTGAAGGTACTATAGACCATATTTGGCCAAGTTTGTTTGTAAAACATATACACAGTCCCAAGAATACATTGCAGGAAAACCTGCCATTTCCCCCAGGGAAAATATGACATGTTTGTAGGAAAATATACAATTTTGACACAATCATAGCTATGACAAAATATTAATAGCAAACTGAATATGGAAGGATTTGCATTTCAGAATTTCTTTCCCTTCTTTTTGCTCCAGCTGAAAGCTTTCAGATGTAGTTTTTCTCCTGAAATCACACTGCCTTACTTGAGAGATTTTTTGAGGAATCCCAATGTCATCATCTTCTATAGCAACATTCCTGTGATTTTCAACTGCTTCTTACATCTTTTTTCTTTCCATTTAATGTCCATTAAGGAGGGAATTATTCGAACTGGTTTCCCTCCATCTTTTTACTGCCAGTCTTCTTCTTCTGTGTCTAGGCCAGATGTGAAACTGTCAAAATGAAGCCACCTTTTGGTGAGTTCATTCTGCAGTACTTTTCGCCTGACCTAGTGTGAGAAAGATTAGCTGGCAACACAAGGTTGTCATTACCAGGGTACACCCGATTGTAGTCCAAAAATACCACAATATTCGAGGAGGCTCTTTCTGTCAATATAAAGGCAGAAACAGATAGTAGCTTTGCAATTAGAAGGTAGTAAGTTGATGTCTCTCTTCCAAACTGCCACATTTGCATAACCAACATACAAACAAAACTTATGCTTTAACATCCCACCCCCACCCCCATCCCCAAGGACCAATCATCAAATAAAAACAAGCTAATTTCCAACTTTGGGAGCTGCAAAACCTAGTTATATGATAAACAAATATATTTTATTACTTAAGGTACTTCTGCTGTTAACAGCAAAACTGTTGTTTCTTCCAGCTCTGACCTGAGGAGCCCTTCATGTGTAAGCATCCTCCCTATCTCTTTAGAAAACTGTCAGAGATGATTATTTGAGTTGATAATCCACGGAATCAATGAGAGGGAAAGGGACTAAAAGGAAGATAGGAACAAACTCTCTTGTTTTTGTTATCCTTTTATAGCAGTTAGTTCAGTTCCTATCCTTGCCAATTTAGCCAGTGGAACAGAAGCTCATATGGCAGTTTGGAAATGTGTGGGATATACAATTCTGTGCAAAAGTGTTAGGGCACCAGCATCTAGTTTGGAGAAAATTCAATCAGTGATTTGGGAGGCCGTAACTTGGGCATCCTAACTTCAAACTTCACCAAGCTTGGAGAGGGTCAGGAGGAGAGTCAGCAGAAGATCTCTCCAATTTTGGTGTATCTAGGGTAGTATGGAGGCTAGGTTATGCTCCCCATATTACTCACTAAATTTCCCCAAACAAACTGGTAGTAGCATAAGACTTCTGTACAGTGCTTTACTTTTTAAAAAAAACACTTATCTAAATAGCAATAGCAATAACAATAATTCCATGTCAGAGATTACTCTGGTTTGAAAGGATTTTTTTCTGGAAAAACTCCACTCAGGGGATGCCCAAATGAGGCTCCTTTCATGTCAATTACACTTATGTACCATCCCATAGCGCTTAGTGCATTCTCTGGGCGGCATTCTCGGTTGTATATCTCAGGTAGGAGATGGAGATTTTGACCCTTTCCCCCTGGGTCACTATGAAAATTGTCAGTAGCAGCTGTTTGCAGCTGGCAGCAAGTAAGTATTTCCTCCTGATGTAAACGACAAGCAGGAGAGAAATTCAGAAAGAAATTGGCATTACCCATCTATTCTAATTCAAATCAAGAACATATTCAAAACCAAAGACCTGCGGGTTATTTTCCTTTGATAATAAGTACAGCATTCTATTTTAAAAAGCATGATTAGTGAGAAAAGAAGGGAGGAAAGATGGAGGCAATGATATCAACAGGGAGAGGAGACACTTAAACAAGGCAAATGTAACGAAGGGATGGATGGAAGCCAACAGAATTATACACAACTGAATGTTATTTGAGTTGTCACATTTTACTCATTGACCCTAACCAAGCAAAAACAAGAGTGCCTACGGAAACACACAGTGATCTACAATTAAGCCATGCATAGCACTCTGAGTGATGGCACCGAAGCGCAAGCCACTCATGAGGAGAAAGGGTGGAGGAAATTATGTTTTGTGCCTAGACATTGTGGGTCTATACCGTCTCTGCTCCCTCCTTTCTTTATCCTCCAGGGTGATTTATGAACCTTTCTACATTTCAGTACTCTCTTAAGCTGAAGAATCCACTTAGCCCTTCATGGTGGCAGAAGTAATTAAAAGTGTGATCAGCTTCAGTCAAGTATATACACATACTACTACACACACTCTCTCCCCAAACAAAATAAAAAGGCAGTTTCTTTAATAATGTCCCCTATTTAGTTTCCTGGCGGGGAGTTTTGCTAATCTAATACCTGTTAATTTTCTCTCTAATTAGGACTATGGCTCACCAGCGGCTGTTTTATACTTAATTTGTTGGGGTTTTATTATATGGCTCAACAGCCAGCCGTTGTGTTTCTCATGTGATTGTGGCAAAGATCGCTCAGGCATTACTGGCACACTGAAGCCCTTGGAGAGAACGTGCCACTACAATTTGTGAGTCACCCGTTCTTGCTCTGCCTAGGCCTTGTCATGTGTGCGCCTGTCAGGATTCATCTATATCTCCATTACCCCTGGGGCAAAAAGTCATATTTTGTTTCTGCTCACTTGTCTGATTTTTTGCAGATCTTATTCCCATCTTCAGAACCGTAAGCAAGTGCTATCTTTTGAGAATTTAAGGTGGAAATATGAAATACTGGGCTGGCCAAATTTATCTCAAAATATCTTTTGATCCATATGAATTCTCCTCCATGGTTAGGAGGCTTGATGAATTTTGACTCAAACTGCTGTGATATCAAATTAGCTAAACATTCATTTTCAACTGAGTGCATGTAACTGTACAGTAATCTTCAGAAGGGTTTAACCCCCCTCTAACTTTTGCATTCAGTCTCTTTAAATTTGAGAGGATTGTGTGGAAGAAGGTTTGTTTTTCTGGTTTAGTTTTGAGGTATGTGTGGTGGCTCAAGTGGTTAAGACACTGAACTCGATGACTGGAAAGTTGGAGTTCAATTTCCGGGTACTGCATGACCGAGTGAGCTCCTGTCTCTGTCCATGCTCCTGCCAACCTAGCAGTTCGAAAACAAGAAATTGCAAGCAGATAAATAGGCACCACTTCAGTAGGAAGTGAACAGCATTCCATGTATTCTGGTGTTGAGACATGTCTGCCACATGTCCACAGAAACTTCTGCAGATGTAGACAGCACTGGCTCTTTGACTATAAAAACAGAGATGAGCATTAAACCCTAGAGTCGGATATGACTGACTTTCGAGCAAGGGCGAACTTTACCTTTACCTTTACCTATGTGTGGTTCTTGTCAACCTTGAATTAATGATATATTTTCCTCAAATGTTTGCTAATTGGATTATACATCAGTTAAACTCTTTCCCCATGTTAACATCCTTGTCATAATATAAAACATATACAGTGTATAAATCATATTGCAAAGGAACAAGAAAATATTAAATCTTTGGCCTCTCATCTCATCACTTTCCAATGGATCTAGGCACACTTCACCTATAGCCAATGGAGTTAATTCTTTGAGGAGTGGTCCCATCCCTGTGCAGACTAATTGTACTGTATATGATGTAGCTTCATGGATAGTCCTCAGGGTGTTAGGCTCACCATGAGACCAGATCTTGTGCAGCTTCCACAGTATTGTTTCATTCATGCTCAGTACAGAGCCACATGGGTCCCCAAGGAAGTAGCTCATGTTCTTTCTTGAAGAAAGTGAATTTAGAGAGATCATGTGAGCTGGATTGGTTGAACCAGGGGTGCCCAAACTACAGCCTGTGGGCTGGATCTGGCCCCCAATGCCAATTCATCTGACCCACGAAGCCCTCATTGCTCCCGGAAGCAGAAGTAAAACGTGCCCGGATGGGAGCGTTTTACTTCCGCTTCCGGGAGTGACGAGGGCTTCGTGGTCTGGGTGAATTGGTGTCGGAGCTGGATCCGGCTCACGGGCCATAGTGACTGGCCCTCTGAACCACATGATCGGTCCATGGCCGGAAAAGTTTGGGCACCCATGGTTTGGACCATATGGTCTGTGATTGTAATTGTAGATAGGTAAAGGTAAAGGTTTCCCTTGCTCGAAAGCCAGTCATATCCAACTCTAGGGTTCAGTGCTCATCTCTGTTTCAAAGCCACAGAGCCAGCACTGTCTGCTTCTGCAGATGTTTCCGTGGTCATGTGGCAGGCATGACTAGACACTGGAGCGCACGGAACGCTGTTACCTTCCCTGTAACATACCACTCATCTCAATTCTGCTGCTGCTGCATGAGAACATGTGTATGCCACGTGCAAGCGAGTTCTCATGTAGGATGTTTGAAGGGGCATATTTGTTTTTATACCTCAAAAATATGTCCCTTTTGCATTATTGCCCCTCAGCATTGTATCCAACTGGCCAAGAGTGAAAATATAGTGTGCCTGACAAACAACCTAGCTTCACTTGTGTTTCCCATAGTTTGGGAGCAACCACTAAAAAGGCTGATCACGTCCTCACCAGATATTCCCCTGGGAGCACCAGGGGCAGAGCCTTCCCAAACATCCCAAAAAACTGGGAAAGCTCCAGATATGGCCATTCAATAGTCTATACCAGTGTTTCTCAAACATATTCTGTCGTGGGACACCTAAAATTTTAACAGAACATTTTGGTTTTTGTAATAGAAAGATAGGTTTGGATTTTTCAGTTACATTAGAGCATACCTGTCAACCCGCGGCTCTGGAAAAACGGGACCTGTGCACATCACTTGTGCGCAGGTCGCGTTCCACTCATGTATGGAAAGGTTTTACCCCTTCCACGCATGTGCGGAAGCGCTACACCGCTTGCGCAGCCCTTATGCAAGCGACTTAGCGCTTCCGCGCATGTGTGGAAGGGGTAAAACCCTTCCGTGCATGCGCGGAAAGCGTTTCTCCCGCTGCCAAATTACAGGGTTTTGGCAGCGGGGGGCGGGTTATGACGTCAATTGATGTCAATTTACGGGGTAATCCCGGCCAAATCGGGAAGGTTGACAGGTATGCGTTAGAGCAGGGGTGCCCAAACTATGGCCCGGGGGCGAAATCATCTAGCCAATTCATCTAGCCCACACCACCCTCGTTGCTCCAAGAAATGGAAGTAAAACGCGCCCATATGGGCGTGTTTTACTTCTGCTTCTGGGAGCGACAAGAGTGGTGTGGGCTGGATGAATTGGCATCGGGGGCCAGAACCGGGCTCCAGGCTGTAGTTTGGGCACCCCTGAACCATATGACCAGCCCATGGCCCAAAAAGTTTGGTTCTGATTTTGATTAGGTGGGTGAGGAGTTGTTTTAATGTCTTAATGGTGTTTGTTTCACTTTTTTAATAGTGTAAGCTGCCCAGAGTGGGAGTCCATCACAGATGGGTGATAATAATAAATAAATAAAAAGTCAAAAAGTTGTGGCACCTTAAAGATGAACTCTATGGAACACCAGTGTTCTGTAGAACATAGTTTGGGAAACGCTGGTCTAAATGAGGGGTCTGCAAACTTGGTTTTCCAGGTGTTCTTGGACTTCAATTCCCAGAAGCCCTGATCAGCAGGTGTGCTGACTTGGGCTTCTGGGAACTGAAGTCCAAGAACATCTGAAGAGCCAAGTTTGCAGACTCCTTGTTTAGATACAAATTTTAAAGAGCTTTATAGGTTAAACCAGCATTTTGAACAGTGCTGAAAAACAAAAATGAACATGTAATAATACATATAATTTCTCACATTTCTTCACCATCCTATTTCGCAGTCCTCAATCAATCTCATGCTCTTTCTGCACTAATTCTTTTTTGTGTGATAGGTTGGGAGAATATATATGCTGCTATAGATGTTGTTAAAACTTAATAAGATATATGCATTTGATTTCTAATTTTTTTAATTCTGACAATTAATCTTTTCCATAGCATGTGTCAGAGAGTAAAGCACAATTTTGTGTGTACTAAACCAAAAGTAAAACCAGCTAAGAAAATTTCCTAACTGAGTTACTCATTCATTCATTTGTTTGATTTGTATGCCAGCCACTCAGCACACACCGACTCAGGGCGGCTCACAACATATCAAACAAGATAAAACATAAAAACACATACAAAGCCATTATAAAAACATTTAAAAACATTGTCAACATTAAAACATTAAAAAAGCAACCCACCCCCTCCATATAAGAGAACTAGCAAGGGTTGCCCGGCGTTGCCGGGCTTTTCCCCCCGTGTTTTTTAATTTGAAATGAGCCAATTTTATTTTTGCAATAGTTTTACATTGTGTTGGAAGGTTAAATTGTGTTGTTTTTTTGTTAAAATTGCTTAGTCTGTAATTTTAATTTTTTAAATGTTTATTTATGTTAAATTTGTTTGGCTTGGCTGTTATTAACTGTGATCTGCTTTTTTGGGTTTTTTTGAGGATTAATAAAAGAAGAAAGTATGATATAATAACTCAGCACAGGATTTTTTAAAGTTTCTATTGTATTTTATTGACATATATTTGTGATTTGTGTGAAAGTGTGTTTAGTGTAATTTTTTTTTACTTGTTTTTGTTGGTGTGACCTTTTGTGTATAATTGTGAATTTGTGTTTTGTTTGGGGCTGTTGTGTGTTTTTGAATTTTTTTTACTATTGTGGCCAGCAGTTGGTGCTGGTAGGGGTTTTTGTATTTTGACTTTTGTTTCTCTCCTTGCCTCTGGGTGGAGCTTCTTCTGGTAAGTAGGGTCTTTCTATATTCATTTCTTTTCCAGTCCTGGTGGAGGTAGCACCTGTTTCGGTACGTTTGCTTGTTTTCTTTCTTTTGTGTGTGTGTGTGGGCGGGGGGGGGGGGAAATTGGAATTTGTATTTTTTGTCTGTTTGTTTTGTTTTTGATTGTGTCTTTGTTTACTTCTTATTGTTTTTGGTGTTTTTGTTTTTGTGTATTTTTGGCTGTGTTTGAGTGTTTTTAGTAATTTTTAAAAAAGTATTTATTTGGTGGTGGGGAAGGTACGTGGTCATTGGGGGTTTGGATGGGTGGGCTAGGTGGTGGGGAGGGGGGCATGGTCTTTGGGGGTTAGGAAGGGTGGGCTAGGTGGTGGGGAGGGGGGCATGGTCGTTGGGGGTTAGGAAGGGTGGGTTAGGTGGTGGGGAGGGGGGCATGGTCGTTGGGGGTTAGGAAGGGTGGGTTAGGTGGTGGGGAGGGGGGCATGGTCGTTGGGGGTTACGAAGGGTGGGCTAGGTGGTAGGGAGGGGGCTTTATTGTTTTATGGTGCTTTGTTTGTGTGGAGTTGTGAAAGTAGATCGGGGTTTCCCCTTTAATATCAGTGGGTGGGGCTTGCGACCCCCCTCTCCGCTGGCTTTTCTAGGGTTGGGAGGTTTGTGGGGAGAAAAGGGGAATGTTTCCCAAACCCTTCTGGACTCAGGACACCAGGGAGAGGGGATCGTTTCCCTCCCCCCTCCTTAAAACAACTCCATTTTTAAAGAGTAGAAAAGACGGAGTTTTTTTAAGGAGGGGGGTGGTAAACGATCCCCTCTCCCTGGTGTCCTGAGTCCAGAAGGGTTTGGGAAACATTCCCCTTTTCTCCCCACAAACCTCCCAACCCTAGAAAAGCCAGCGGAGAGGGGGGTCGCAGCCCCCACCCACTGATATTAAAGGGGAAACTCCAGGCGCCGTGGGTGAGGGAAAGAAAGCCGGCTGGTGTGTGTTTGGCTGTGACGCGGTGAGTTGTTTTTCTTTTTAATTTTTCGGGCGCCATTTTCCTCAGCGTTCTGCGTGCTCATGGTGCGCAGGATGCTGGGGCTTGTAGTAATGGGTTGGTGCTTTCTGTTTGTGCTGCGTTTTTTTAAAATGGTTTTGTTTTGATTGGCTGCGGCGCGATTCCGAACGCTGCGCCGTGCGAGAGCCTCTCAGCCTGATTGGCTCTGGCGCGGCGCGGCGCAAGGAATGTTGGGAAGTGAAGTTCTTTCCCTTTCTTGCTGTTTGTGTGGCTGAGGCCCCCGTGCCGGATTTTTAAATCCTTCGTTGACCTGCGTAGGCAATTCGGCCGTGCGCACGAAGGGTGGGTGCGGGTCAGTAGGGCGACGCATAGCAACCTATAGCCAGTTCCAACAGTGAACACTTGGATTTATAGGTTAAGACTAGAGAAGGAGAATTCTGATTATCTACACAAGCCAGCTGGCGGGGGTTATCCTTCCATCGGTGCCCCACACCTGCCCTGCCAGGTTTTAAGTTCTTTTCTGAAGGGAAACAATTCCATCCGGAGCTGTAACTATGTTGGCAGGAGGTTCCAAAGGGCCGGTACGGACACAGAGAAGGTCCTCCTTCTTGTGCTAAAGAAACGAGCCCCCCTAGCTGATGGTACAATTAGAGAGCCCCTCCGGTCCGCTCTGGTTGGACGGACAGAAATTCTTGGGAAGACACGGTCTCTTAGGTATCCTGGCCCACTACCATGCAGGGCTATAAAGGTCATCATCAGCACCTTGAATTGCACCCGGAGGCAAACTGGTAACCAGTGCAGTGGTGACGCATGGGCATAATGCCCGCAACCCATCACCACCTGGGCAGCTGCATTCTGGACCAGCTGCAGCCTCTGAATGGTCATCAAGGGCAGCCCCATGTAGAGCACATTACAATAATCTAGTCTGGAGGTGACCAAAGCATATGTGACCATGAGCAAGGAGCCTTGGTCCTGGAGCGGGCGCAACTGGCAAATTACACAGAGTTGTGCAAAAGCCCTCCTAGCCACGGCTGCCACCTGCTCTTCGAGCAGTAGTTGCGAGTCCAGGAGGACCCCCAAGTTGCGCACTGGGTCTGTCTGGGGCAAAATAGCCCCACCCAGGACCAAAGATGGTAGCTCCCAGGATAATGCAGGGCCCCTAATCCATAGCCACTCAGTCTTGCCGGGATTCAGTTGTAGCTCATTGTCCCCCATCCAGACCCCCACAGCCTCCAGACACCTGAATAGGACTTTGACAGCATCGCTTGGATCACCACGGGCCACAATATACAACTGAGTATCATCAGCATACTGATGATACCTCACCCCATGGGAATGGATGATCTCACCCAACGGCTTCATGTAGATGTTAAATAGGAGAGGAGAGAGCCCTGAGCTCTGAGGCACCCCATACTGGAGGGGCCTAGGGCTGGATGTCTCACTCTCCAACCACACCGACTGGGTCCGGCCTTTCAGGAATGACGAGAACCAGGACCACACAGTGTCCTGGATCCCCAATCCCTTGAGCCGTATGTTGTGTTTAGAGTAATGTGCCTTTAAGTAATGTAACACTCGAATGAGTGGATATAACAATCGCCAACTGTAACACTGTAACCTTCTGCATGAGGACGCGAGCTAGTGACCACTAGGGGCAATAGCGAGCGCCCAGCTCACATGGTTCCAATTCCCCAAATGCCTACAGCCGCGGGAAGATTCCCGCCACTACCTCACCTGGACAAGAAGGGCGTGACGGAGAGTGACGTCACGCAGACAGTAGCCAATGGGCTACCGAGGAGCCACATTCAAATGTATAGCCACTGTATATATTGAGCTGTTCGTCCGCCATTACCACATATTCCCCCTGACCATCGTGCAATAAAGATGTGTTGAGCCAGGCTTTCGGCTGTTTCTATTGTCTTGGTTCTCAAACACCAAATTGGCGACGAAGGTAGGATAATGGATCCCCACGGAATCAAGACAACACAGGCCGGTTTCAACATCAACAAACCGGAAGAATGAGAACTGTTCGAGATGGATTTCCAAAGAGCACTGATGGTGCCCGACATCTCGGACGAGGGGAAGAAAAGGGCCATCCTCATCAGGATGCTCGGGTTCCCGGCCATGAAGGTATTGGTGGACCTGGTGTCTCCAAGGAAGGTGGGCGAAGTGCCGGTCAAGCAGCTCCTGAAAGCGATGCAGGACCATTTCCAGCCCTCGGTCTCAATGTTTTCGGCTCGGGACACATTCTGGAAGAGATTCCAGGCGCCCGGTGAGTCCGTGGCTGCCTTTGCAGCGGCCCTCCGTTTGGCCGCCGGCCCATGCAAGTGGGAGAACCTGGAAATCGCCCTCAGGGACTGCATGCTGTGCGGCCTGTGGGACGAAGAGGTCCAGCGAAAGCTGATGAACAAAGAGCCACCTCCAACGTTGCAAGAGGTCGTGAAGGAGGCACAGGCGGCAGAAGCCATGAGGGCCGGGGTTAAGTGGTTCAGGACAAGGCCCCCACAACCCGACAAGGCAGCAGGCTCAGTGCAAGCGGCCAGGCGGGCACCACACTCCTCCACGGAGAGCAGCAAGGACGAGAACATCCGGAAGGTGCGGAAGGACGGCCGGCATTGCGACGGCTGCGGGGCGTCCCATGACCGCAGCAAGTGTCCGTTCAGGAAGGCGGAGTGCCACAACTGCGGGCGCCGAGGCCACATAGCCAAGGTTTGCAGACGACGGCGCAAAGACCGGAAAGGCTCAACAGACTGCTCACCGAAGAAGCAGGAGGGCGTCCGGCCCTCGAGGAAGCAGGACGCCGTGGGCCGCATCTCCGATGACAGCGATGACGACACGGCGGTCCACAGCGTGTCCTTAGGACACCCACGTTATTTTGTAGAGGTACTGGTGCAAGGGGTCCCCGTTAAGATGGAGATAGACTCGGGTTCCTCATATTCCATCATTTCACAGAGAGAGTTTTTGGGAATTTCCCCCAACGTGCGACCCAAGCTCAAAGCACTGAGGTCTACGCTGCGGGACGTACAGGGAAATAGCATTCCGGTGTTGGGGGTGGGAAAATTCAAGGTCTAATACAAGCAACACGCCTCGGAACTTCCCCTGGTTGTTCTCAAAGGGGGGGGGACTGTTGCCTCCTCGGGACACAATGGTTTAAGCCCCTGGGTTTGTTCATTGGGGGGGTGCATGCCATTGGGACTGACCCAATACAGGAGGTGTGTAATGCGCATCCCGAAGTGTTCAAGAAGGGACTCAGAAAATTCAAGGGGGGCCCAGTTGCGTTCGACCTGGACCCGGAGATCCGCCCAATAAGACTCAAACTGCGAAGGGTGCCTTTTGCACTTAAGGACAAAATAGAGGCGGAACTGGACAAATTGGTGGGCCAGGGGATCCTAGTTCCTGTTGATTCGGCGGAGTGGGAAACTCCGATTGTAACAGCACTTAAGGCCAACGGGGAGGTTCGAATTTGTGCTGATTACAAATGTACCATTACTAAGGCGATACGCCCAAATGCGTATCCGGGGCCGGTAGTCAGCCACCTGTTGGCCAGGTTACATGGGGGAAAGTGTTTTGCGAAGCTTGACCTGGCGCAGGCTTATCAGCAGCTCTCGGTAACCCCAGCTGCAGCTGCTGCGCAGACGATAGTCACCCACAAAGGGGCGTTTCAGGTGACGCGCCTACATTTTGGCGTGAACTCGGCGCCAGGCATCTTCCAATCACTAGTAGAACGTCTCTTGAAGGGTCTGGAGGGGGTCTTGCCATATTTTGATGACATATTGATAACGGGGGGGAGTGAGTCAGAATTGGCTGAGAGGCTAGACAAAGTACTGACGGTATTTGAAAAGGCGGGGTTGAGGCTACGGAAAGACAAATGTGTCTTCTTCGCAAAAGAGGTTGAGTTCCTGGGTTTCCGGGTAACCCCTGTTGGCATAAAACCCTCCGAATCAAAGGTGGCTGCTGTTCAGAATGCTCCTCGCCCCACCTCCAAGCCATAATTGCTGTCGTTCCTGGGGCTCTTAAACTTCTACCATTCCTTCCTGCCTAGGAAGGTGTCGGTAGCGGAGCCGCTTCATAAATTGCTAAAAAAAGACGAGGTGTGGCGATGGGGCGAGAGTCAGGAGAGGGCATTCAATGAGCTGAAACAACTCTTATCCTCAGACGCCATACTAACCCATTTTGACCCCAAGAAACCAGTGGTTCTGGTATGTGATGCGTCTCCAGTGGGGGTGGGGGCAGTCCTGTGCCACGTGTTGGAAAACGGGCGGGAAGCCCCGGTGGCGTTCTACTCCAGGTCCCTGTCTAAGGCAGAGCGTAACTACGCACAGACAGACAGGGAGGCATTAGCGATAATTGCTGGGACGAAGAAGTTTCACGACTTCCTCTATGGCTGCCCCTTCACCATCGTGACTGACCACAAGCCCCTGCTAGGCATTTTCACCGCAGACAAGCCCACACCGCAGATCCTGTCCCCTAGAATGCTAAGGTGGGCCATTTTTTTAAACGCGTACCAGAACACGCTGGTTTATCGCCCTGGAAAAGACATAAGCCACGCGGACGCCCTATCGAGGTCACCCCTGCCCCACATGGGCAGCCCTGTGTGTGAGGTGGAACAAGTCCACCAAGTGCTCATGATAGAGGTCCTGGATTCACCCCCCATAGTGCCCGCGGAGATCGCCAAGGCGACGGGCAGAGACAAGACGTTGACCCTGGTTAGTTCATGAGTGCAGAAAGGGTGGCCAACGTCTTCCCCAGCAGCGGAATTTGCTCCTTTTTTTAGGAAGAGGTTAGAACTGTCCATGGAGCGGGGTTGCCTCCTGTGGGGCCAGCAGGTGGTCGTCCCTGAATCCCTGAGAGCAAGAGTGCTCAAGCTGCTGCACGTCAGCCATCCAGGGATTGTCCGCTCCAAGGCACTGGCCAGGAGCTATTTCTGGTGGCCCCAGTTGGACGCTGATATCGAGCACGTGGTGGGCACTTGCGAGAGTTGCCAAAGCTCCTGGCCCGAGGAGGCCCGACTTCTGCACAGGGAATGGGATGCGGCAAAGGGGCCATGGTCCCGCGTGCACATTGATTTCGCGGGCCCTTTCAGAGGCTCGCTCTTTCTCCTTATAGTGGATGCTTATTCCAAGTGGTTAGAGGTTATTCCAGTTGCAAACACCTCCTCAGCCGCAACCATTAAACAATTGCGCAAGGTGTTCAGTTTATTCGGCATACCTGATACACTTGTGAGCGATAACGCAAGTTGTTTCACATCTGCCGAATTCAGGGCATTCATTGACATTAACGCCATCCGGCACATCACCTCCGCGCCTTTTCACCTGGCGACGAACGGACAGGTAGAACGCCTCGTGCGTACCACCAACGATGCGCTGAGGCGCATGGGCCCCGGGGACTTGAACCTACAGTTATGCCAATTTTTGCTGGGGTATAGAGTGACCCCCCTGGCGTCAGGCTATTCGCCCGCAGAGCTCCTAATGCACAGAAAGCTGACTACGGTACTGACCAGGCTAGACCCCACGAGAGTGGAAGACACTGGGAGGAACATCGGGATAGCGGGCACAAAGAGTTTCGAAATAGGCGCCCCGGTCCATTGCAGAAACTACGCTAGCGCAGGGCCAGCCTGGGTTCCGGGAGTAGTCATTGGGCAAACGGGTCCTGTGTCGTACTGCGTAGAGACCAGCACAGGTCTACTCTGGAGGCGGCACGCGGACCAACTCCTACGCCGGGTTCCCGGCAACCAGAGCGCGGAAAACGCGAAACAGGATTCAGCGTTAGGGTTCTCCCCCATCCGTTCAGCCCAAGGGGGAGGAGAGGGGGGCCAGTGGTCCCCACCAAGGGAGGAAGGGAAAAAGTTTGTCCCCGCAGATATCCTGGAGGATGCCCCCACAGATATCCCAGAAGATGATTTTGACTTTGAGTTACAAAACCGGGGGGGGGGTTTCGGAGTGGTCCCCCACCCATCCAAGCGAGAAGCGGGGTTTTTCGTTAGCCCCCAATGCCCCCGGTTTTCCCACAATGGAGTTTACCCCTACCCCGAAAACGGCAGAGCCACGACGAGTCACTAACGAGTCTCCCTCTCCCATTGCAGGACAAGAGACCAGGGAACACAGAAGTGATAGCGCCCCCGGGACAAGCCAGCCAGCCTTGCGCCCAAAACGCTCTTGCAATAAACCATATTGGATGAGAGACTTCGTCTCATCCTAGGGGGGAGGGATGTTGTGTTTAGAGTAATGTGCCTTTAAGTAATGTAACACTCGAATGAGTGGATGTAACAATCGCCAACTGTAACACTGTAACCTTCTGCATGAGGACGCGAGCTAGTGACCACTAGGGGCAATAGCAAGCGCCCAGCTCACATGGTTCCAATTCCCCAAATGCCTACAGCCGCGGGAAGATTCCCGCCACTACCTCACCTGGACAAGAAGGGCGTGACGGAGAGTGACGTCATGCAGACAGTAGCCAATGGGCTACCGAGGAGCCACATTCAAATGTATAGCCACTGTATATATTGAGCTGTTCGTCCACCATTACCACATGTTCCCCCTGACCATCATGCAATAAAGATGTGTTGAGCCAGGCTTTCGGCTGTTTCTATTGTCTTGGTTCTCAAACACCAAACCGTTCCAGAAGGATACTGTGGTTGACGGTATCAAAGGCTGCTGAGAAGTCAAGAAGAGCAAGGACAGATGGATTAACTCCATCCCGCTCCCGCCAGAGGTCATCCATCAGCGTGACCAATGCTGTCTCTGTACCATATCCGGGCCTGAATCCTGACTGAAAAGGGTCCAGATAATCCGCTTCATTCAGGACCCCCTGCAACTGCCGCGCCACAGCCTTCTCCAAAACCTTTCCTAAAAGGGGGAGGTTGGATACAGGCCTATAATTAGTTGACACCACTGGGTCAAGAGAAGATTTCTTTAGTTACTGCTATCACCATGACGTGCTGGCTCTTATCTTTCTCTACCTGGTGTGCTACATAACCTCTCTCGGAGATGCTTTCAAAAGAGTTGCCATAGGGCAGTGACGGCAAACCTTTTAGAGACCGAGTACCCAAGGAGGAGGCATGCGGGCAGGCACCATGAGTGCCTACATACCCATGCAATGTCGTTGGCGTGCCTCCAGCAATATCATGTGTGCATATGGACACGTGCCACTTTAGGTGCGCTGGTAACACTGGTGTGTGTGCCTGCCCCTCATGGGTGCTCCTGACCTCTGGGTGCTCCCCAACCCCCAGAAGTCTTCCCCACCCCAACCCCACAAGTGCTCCTCACCCCCAGTGTTCCCCCTGTCAGGCCTCTCCACCCCCTGCCAGGCCTTCCTAACCCCTGCCAGGCCTTCCTAACCCTCGCTGGACCTTCCTATTCCCCTAATGGGCCTCCCCCCATGAGTGCTCCCTACCTTATCTCTCCCAGCCACAGCCTCCTGGCTGGGATTTCAGCCTCCCCTCTCACCTCTCCTTTGGCAGAGAGAGAGAGAGAGAGAGAGAGAGGTGGTCGGGAAGTGATGCCGGCAGGGTTTTGTGGAGCAAAGCTTCCCCTCAATGGTGCATGTGCCAGGAGAAAGGTTTCTGCGTGCCACTTCTGGCATGTGTGTCATAGGTTCACCACCACTGCCTTAGGGAGTACTACATTCCCATCCATCTTATTAAGCTTTGTCCTAAGGTCAGGAGCAGAGTGTACAATGATTTTTTTTTGTTTAGCATCTGGAGATAAGGGACATCTGGATCTGATCCAGTGTGCTGTCTCATAGCATCCCTCAACTAGAGAAAGTCTGAAAAGGACTTTCTCTCTCTCTTGTATAATTCATCCACTTTAGTCCAATTGGGCACAGCAGTAATGGATGCTTGAATGCCCTTTAAGATCCATTATCTGAACTGGGTGAGGGCAGTCCTGTATTCTGCATTATTCACATCCCAGTTGGGATCTGTATCCCATGGCACCAGTACTTCTGGTATTTGCT
The DNA here is from genome assembly GCA_035047345.1 of Bradypodion ventrale. Lineage (NCBI taxonomy): Eukaryota > Metazoa > Chordata > Lepidosauria > Squamata > Chamaeleonidae > Bradypodion > Bradypodion ventrale. The sequence continues at coordinate 51,291,648 of JAWDJE010000006.1, forward strand.
GGGGCATTTGTCCAGACTTCTGATTTACAGCAATCCTCCTAACATTCTGGATTACTGTGTTAATTTCAACTTCAGTGAACAGTAATGATGTCATAATCTTAATATCTCCCCAGGTAGAGCTGTAGACTTGAAACAATATTTGGCAATACCTACATATATACTGACCAGCAGAGGTAAAGGTGTCATACTTTTCTTTAAAAGCTGCAAGGTCAGCGGTGTTCTAGGGCACATGTTGAGTGACTGTGGAAACAGCATGCGCCTGTTCATGTACTGGGTCTGCCATCTGGGAAATTACAATCTGAGATATCAAGGGATACAGTCCTGCTTTCTGGTCCCATGGGATGTGTTGTGTATGCATGTCTTGTACTGTCAGAATGTAACCACCCCATTTACAATGTATTGCAGCTGTAAAGGAACGCGAGCAAGCAGCCCATAGAGGGCAGCTGCGAGCGTTCAATCTCACATGGTTCACATTGCTCAATCACGGACAGCCGCGGGAAAACCTTCCCCGCATTCAGCAGCAGGAAAGAAGAACTACTGAAGAGAGGCGTGCCTGGGCGAGGCCACGCAGGTAGCGGCCAATGAGCTACCGTGCTACAAGATTCAAATGTATAACCCTACTGAATATAAAGAGATGTATCACCGCCATTACCTCATGCTCCACCGGGTCATCATGCAATAAACCTGTGTTAAGCCAACCCTTCGGCTGTTCTGTTGTCTTTGGTCCCATACAGTAAACTGGCGACGAAGGTGGGATAAATGGCTGCCCACGGGACCAAGACATGCGCCGGCTACGAGATCAGGAAGCCGGGAGACTTGGAGCTGTTTGAGATAGACTTCAACGGAGCGCTGGTGGAGCTCGAAGTCTCAGATGAGGACAAGAAGAGGGCCATCTTCGTCCGCATGCTCGGACACGAGACAAAGAGGACTCTGGTGGACCTGATCGCGCCGAGGAGGGTGAGCGACTACAAAGCCAAAGAGCTTCTGGCTGTGTTGCGCGCCCACCTCCGACCCGCGATAGCGATGTTCCCCGCTCGGAGCGCGTTCTGGAGGCGAGTCCAAGCGCCCGGGGAATCGGTCGCCGAGTTCGCCGCGGCCCTGCGGCTGGCCGCCGGCCCCTGCAAATGGGAGACCCCAGAAGTCACCCTCCGCGACTGCCTGCTCTGCGGCCTGCGGGACACCGAAACTCAGCGCGCGCTGATGAAACAGGAGCCGCCCCCCACGTGGCAACAGGTCCTCGACACCAGGCCGCGGAAGCCACGACGGCCGGCGTGCAAGAGCTCCAGGACTGGCGACCGAAACCCGCCAAGGCAGAGAGCTCGGTGCGCGCGGCCTGGCGAGTTTCGGACTTGACCACGGAGAGCGGCGACGACGACGACGTCCGGAAGGTCCAGAAGGAGGGCCGGCACTGCGACGGCTGCGGTGCCGCCCACGCCCGCGCCAAATGTCCGTTCCGCAAGGCCGAGTGCCACAACTGCGGCCGGCGCGGGCACATCGCCAAGGTCTGCCGGAAGCGGCGCGAGGCCAAGAGGAGCTCCCCAGACCGCGCGGCGAGGCAAGATCGCACCACGAGGCCCAAGGACCACGGCACCCGGACCACGAGGAAGCGGGACGGCGTCGGACGCATCTCCGACGACAGCGAGGACGATGCTCCGGTCTTCAGCGTTTCCACGGAGCACCCCCGGTACTTTGTTGAGGTAGTAATACAAGGGGCCCCTGTTAGGATGGAGGTGGACTCGGGTTCTTCTTACTCTATTATCTCCCAGGGAGAGTTCCTAAAGATAGCCCCCCACGTGCGGCCCAAGCTCAAGGCGTTGAGGGCCACCCTAAAGGACGTGCAAGGGAACCGCATCCCGGTGCTGGGGGTTGGAAAATTCCAGGTCCAGTTCAAAAAGCGCGCTGCAACGCTTCCCCTAGTCGTCCTCAAAGGAGGTAAATGCAGCCTCCTCGGGACTCAATGGTTTCAGCCCCTGGGGTTGTTCATCGGGGGGTGCACGCCGTGGGAGCACACGCCGCCGGGACTGATCCAATACAGAGCGTGTGTGAGGCGCACCCCGAAGTTTTTAAAAAGGGACTCGGAAAGTTCAAGGGCCCCCCAGTGACTTTCGACCTGGACCCTGGAGTACGTCCAATCAGACTTAAACCGCGCAGGGTGCCTTTCGCCCTAAAAGACAAAATAGAGGCGGAGTTGGACAAATTGGTGGGCCAGGGGATTCTTGTTCCTGTTGATTCTGCGGAGTGGGAAACTCCAATTGTAACAGCACTCAAGGCCAACGGGGAGGTCCGCATATGCGCTGATTACAAGTGCACCATCAATAAGGCGATCCGCCCTAATGCGTATCCGGTGCCGGTAGTCAGCCACTTGTTGGCCAGGTTGCACGGGGGGAGGTGTTTTGCTAAACTCGACCTGGCCCAAGCCTACCAGCAACTCCCGGTCACCCCCGCCGCAGCTGCTGCGCAGACCATAGTCACACATAAAGGGGCGTTCCAGGTATCGCGCCTCCAATTCGGCATGAATTCGGCGCCCGGGATTTTCCAATCACTCGTGGAACGCCTCCTAAAGGGACTAGAGGGGGTGTTACCCTACTTTGATGACGTATTGATTACAGGGGGGAGCCGGGCAGAGTTGGCAGAAAGGTTGGGAAAGGTCCTGGAAAAATTCGAAAAGGCGGGGTTGCGGTTGCGAAAGGACAAATGCGTCTTCTTCGCAACCGAGGTCGAGTTCCTAGGGTTCCGCATCACTCCCGAGGGAATAAGGCCATCCCAATCCAAGGTGGCCGCCATCAAAAAGGCCCCTCGCCCCACCTCCAAGCCCGAGCTGCAGTCGTTCCTTGGGCTGCTTAACTTCTACCACTCCTTCCTTCCTCGGAAGGCAGCCGTGGCGGAACCGCTACACAAATTGTTAAAGAAGGATGAGGCATGGAAGTGGGGCGACGACCATGAAAAGGCTTTCAATGACCTGAAGCGACTCCTGGCATCAGATGCTGTGCTGACCCACTTCAATCCCAAACGCCCGGTGGTCCTGATATGCGATGCATCCCCGGTGGGGGTGGGGGCGGTGTTATGCCACGTGCTGGAGAACGGGAGGGAGGCCCCGATAGCGTTCTACTCTAGGTCCTTGTCCCAAGCGGAGAGAAACTACGCCCAGACAGACAGGGAAGCACTAGCGATAATTGCGGGGACCAAGAAATTTCATGATTTCGTGTATGGCCGCCCCTTCACCATAGTGACTGACCATAAGCCCTTGCTAGGCACTTTCACCGCAGATAAGCCCACACCCCAAATCCTGACCCGAGAATGTTCAGGTGGGCCATTTTTCTCAATGCGTACCAGCACGCGTTGGTATACCGGCCCGGGAAGGAGATCAGCCATGCGGATGCCCTGTCGAGGTCCCCCATTCCCCGGGATTGCTGCCACGTGGGCGAGGAAGAGAGAGACCACCAGGTTCTAATGATAGAGGTCCTAGACTCCCCTCCAGTAGTACCGGCCGACATCGCCAAAGCGACCGGCAAGGACAAAACGTTAGCCACAGTCTGCTCCTGGGTACAGAAAGGGTGGCCCGTGTCTTCCCCAGCAGCGGAATTCGACACATTTTTCAAAAAGAAACTAGAGTTGTCCCTAGAGAGGGGTTGCCTGTTGTGGGGGCAGCGGGTAGTGATCCCCACGTCCCTCCGGCCGAGGGTGCTTAAGCTGCTGCACGTCAGCCACCCGGGGATCGTCCGCTCTAAGGCTCTAGCCCGTAGTTATTTTTGGTGGCCACAGCTAGACGCCGACATTGAGCACATGGTCGGCACTTGCGAAGCGTGCCAAAGCTCCAGGCCGGAAGAGGCTCGTCTGCCACATAGAGAGTGGGACGCAGCGAGGGGGCCCTGGTCCCGGGTACACGTAGATTTTGCAGGGCCGTTCAGAGGAGCGCTTTTCCTCCTAGTGGTGGATGCGTTCTCAAAGTGGTTGGAGGTCATCCCAGTCTCGAGCACCTCCTCGGCCACCACAGTTAAACAGTTACGGAGGGTCTTTTCCACGTTCGGTTTACCCGACACCCTCGTCAGAGATAACGCTAGCTGTTTCACGTCCGCCGAGTTCAGGGAATTCATGGATCTCAACGCCATCCGGCACATCACCTCCGCCCCTTTCCACCCGGCCACCAACGGCCAAGTGGAGCGCCTCGTGCGCACCACTAAAGACGCGCTGCGGCGCATGGGCCCCGGAGATCTTGACCGACAACTATGCCAATTCCTGCTACGGTACAGGGTCACCCCATTAGCGTCAGGGTACTCCCCCGTGGAGTTGCTAATGCGCAGGAAGCTGGCTACGGTAATCTCCAGACTAGACCCCACCAGAGTAGAAGACAAAGGGCGAAATGTAGAGACGGATTCCTCAAAGAGTTTTAGCGTAGGCGCCCCCGTGCATTGCAGGAACTACGCCAGTGGGGGACCAGCCTGGGTGCCCGGCATCGTAATAGAACAAACCGGCCCCGTCTCATACCGCGTGGAGACCAATACAGGTCTCCTGTGGAGGCGGCACGCGGATCAACTCAGGCGTAGGGTCCCCGGAAAGCAGGACGAAGACGAGAGTAGAGACGAATCAGCGTTAGGGTACTCCCCCACCCGCTTAACCCAAGGGGGAGAAAAAGGGGGACATGGGTCCCCACCAAGGGGGGAGGAAAGGGAATCGATCCTCAGAAATCTTTTGCGGGAGTTTGCGGCGGAAAGGAAGAGCCCCGATCCCACACACATCCCCCGGGAGCGTCGCAAAAATACAGATTCCCCAAGAAGTTTAGACCTTGATTTACAGTACCAGGGGGAGTTAGCGGAGTGGTCCCCCACCCGTCCTAGCGAAAAGAGGGGTTTCAGTTCAGCCCCTGGTACTTCCAGTCCCAGTAGCCCCTGTGAGTTAGAGTGCAACATAGCGCCAATGTCCCGGAGACCGACACCCCCAAGACAGGAGGCGATGGCGAGTCCGTCCGCCACAGTCTCAAGGTCCCCCGAGCGGGGGACAGAAGGGAGCAGAACCACAAGGGCATCCTCATCGGTCCCGCGGTTCACAATCGGAGGGTCCCCGGGGTCCGAGGGAAACAGGCAGGGGTTCACTTCTCAGTTGTTCATCCCATTCCCATCCCCCAGCACAAGGCAGGCACAGACGCCCCACAGAGCCACTAATGAGTCCCCGTTTTCCGTTGCAGGACAAGCACCCACGGAGTCAGGGATCACAGGCTCTCCAGTACTAGGGCAGGCGCAAGCACGCCCCAAACGAATGTGCGGCAAGCCACATTGGTTGCGGGACTTCGTCCCATCCTAGGGGGGAGGGATGTTGTGTATGCATGTCTTGTACTGTCAGAATGTAATCACCCCATTTACAATGTATTGCAGCTGTAAAGGAACGCGAGCAAGCAGCCCATAGAGGGCAGCTGCGAGCGTTCAATCTCACATGGTTCACATTGCTCAATCACGGACAGCCGCGGGAAAACCTTCCCCGCATTCAGCAGCAGGAAAGAAGAACTACTGAAGAGAGGCGTGCCTGGGCGAGGCCACGCAGGTAGCGGCCAATGAGCTACCGTGCTACAAGATTCAAATGTATAACCCTACTGTATATAAAGAGATGTATCACCGCCATTACCTCATGCTCCACCGGGTCATCATGCAATAAACCTGTGTTAAGCCAACCCTTCGGCTGTTCTGTTGTCTTTGGTCCCATACAGTAAAGGATGGTTAAAGCACTGTCTGTGGATAGCAATGGTGGGGGAGGAGGAGATGACAATGCCAGGAGGGTGTCCCATGATTTAATCTGACCCTACTACCTTGTTCCTCCAATGCCCTTACAAACTGAAACCTCATCACATTTCCCTTTACTAAAGGGTAAAGACACAGTAGCTGTGTTTCTCCATATTTTAATACAATCTAGATCTAACCATTTGTTAAGGTTCTCGAGAAGGCCATATATAAACATGATGTTCTGACAGTCAAAGGTACCTTGTGTTGGTCATCTGTTGTTTGGGTGTCCTGGGACATTAAATTGACATTAATAGATCCTGACCAGTTTTGCTTTTTGCAGACCCCATGGCATCATTCACAGTATCTAGACCTACTTGCCTGACAAATTCTACCCACCAGTTATTTTTCCTGTTGCCTCAGACCAATACTCACTAGCAGTTACTGCAGTCAGTTGACTTTTTTTCCTTGAGTATGTTTTATTCATTCATTCATTCACATTTATGCCCCATCCTTTTGGTGCAAGCACCACTCAGGGCTGCTTACAATGTATATACTGTATACATTATATACATACATATAAATATTAAAAAAATCATCCCATAATAGCCAATAAAACACAAGAAAAATCACAAGAAACAAAGCCAGATGGCATACAAAATCTGTAACAGTATTCAAATCAGCAGCAGTAAAGGGAGGTAATATCAATTTTAAAAGAATCCAGGATCAACATTGCACAACATTGTATGGTCTCTCCCAGGCGCCCAGATCATTTCCGATCTCTAGTGGCATCACAAGAAGACAGCAGTGAAGACAGGTTACACAGAACCTTGGTGGAGGATCCCAGGACAATCCATGGCTGTCGGTGTGCACTTTGGAATCCTCCAAAATCCTCGCTGTGATCAGGCAACATGCCCCATGGTGCCACAGTCAAGCAAACAAAGCTTGCTAGAATATATTTTTTTGCAAAGGCTGAAAGTCAGCCAAAGCTGAGAAAACCAACCACTCCTGGGTTTCAACACAAATTCTGTTTTGCCTTGAAAGAACAATGCTTTGAAAGAAATATCAGTGGCTTTTTATAGAGGTGGAAAATCAGAAAAAAAACTTTTACTTCAAAGAGAGAGAGAAATAGTCGTTCATGAAGGCGTGTCTTCTTGGCAATAGGAGAAACAAAAGTATTTCTGAATGTGGCCTCCCTTAAATAACTTATACCTAAGCACAGAACAATACACAAAAAGCAATTATTTCACGTGAATATTCTAAACATGCTCTCAGAGCAGAGCAATACTGAATAGATTCGATTTTGTTCAGCTTATCTCAAAGTTTCAAGGCTTTTAGCAAACTACAGCAGACTCAATGTTATGGGACAGGGTGTGCTGCCTTTACTGATACATTACTATTCCACAGCCCACCAGACAACAGTAGAACAATGGCCCTCAACCTTTCATAGCTGGGGGGCAGTTCATGCCCCTCAGACTGTTGGTGGGCCAGATAGGTGCTGCTGCCGTTGGTGGCAGTGGTGGTGGTGAGTGGTGGGGGTTTGGGATGGTCCCATTGCTGCTGCCACTGCCAAAGGCAGCAGAGGTGAGGAGACTACCCCAAACCCCTACCACTTCACCCACATCACCACTGCTGGTGGTGGGACCACCCTGAGCCCCCACCACTCCACTTACACTATCACCAGTGGCAGCAGAACCACCCCTGAGCCACCCACCACTACAGCTACACTAGTAACTACCCCGAACCACCCACCACTCCCCCCAATGCTGCTTCCCTGCTTACTGGCCTAGAGGAGCTGCACGGCACCATGTCATCCAGAGAAGCGGCCTTGCTCCAAATGCTGCTTTCACTTCTGCCACCACCTCAATCCTTGTTTCCTCCGCTTGGCTTGGCATATCCCTAATGGTGGTCTGTAGCAGGGTAGATGTTGTAAGGCTTACAACATCTGCTCATCTACAGAGCACCATTAGGGACATGCCAAGCCAAGCAGAGGAGACAATGACTGAGGCAGCGGCGGAAGTGGCGGCTGGAGCTAGGTCATGGGGCCAGATGATTTGGTACTGTGTACGAGATCCAGTCCATGAGCTGTAGGTTAAGAACCCCTACTGTAGAATGTCATCCCCTAGGCTCATCATTTGAGTGCCTAATCAAGATGTACTTATTTCTCAGAGTTTTTGTGGGTTGAGGAGCATGACCTGTACAGGCTTTAGTGCAATGGTTTTAATCAGTGGTATGGTGGGCATGGCCAGGGAGAAAGCCCTGTGTTGCACCTGAATTAAGACTACTTTATTTCAGAACTTGGATGAGAGGGGCCAGCCGGAATTTCTGCTACCGGTTATGGTGAACTGGTGCAAACCTGCTGATGCCCACCACTGGTTTTAATCATTTTAATGTTTGAAGGTTAAAAAAAATGTTGTTTGATATTCAAATTGTTTTAAATAACTTATGGTTTAAAATTGCTTTTATACAATTTTGTAACCCGCTTTGCGAGCCCGTAATATAGGTTGGGCTATAAACGTTTAAAATAGCTAAATACATTTGATATGGTCCTAGTACATATGAACTGCTAAGCTGCAGTTTCACCACATTTATCTGATAAATGACAGCTACAAAGAATGTTTTCTTTCTCCTTCTTATTACACACTGTCAAAAATACAGTCCTTTCTAAGAATTACAATGCAATAACAGGAGGATTTTTGAGCATTGCAGGATCAGCTAGTTGCAGCTTCCCACTCCCAAATTTGTTTTTTAAATTGCAGATGGTTTCTTTTGCTTTGGCTCAAAAATCTAAGCGGTTCTGCTTGTTGTATGTCAGTGGCTATTTGAGAAGGATTAGAGCTTTAATCACAGTACAGTGGTACCTTGCTTAAAGAAAATTGTAGGATTGGGGCCGTGAAGCGGCCCTTGGGGTCCCGGAGGAGACTGGTCAAAGGAACGACACGAGACAAGATGGAGCGAAGACCAGTCGTTTATTGAGGAAAAGACATCATCATTTATAGGAATTCAAGGCAGCGTGTGATACAATCGTCATCTGACAGAAAATCACATCACCCATTTACTCGGGTTAATGGGGAATCTTTCTTGGGGAAGTTAATTAACTCGGGCAAACACTGACAGGGGAAATCCATTGTTCGGGGCTTACACCAGGGTAAATATGGCCTCTATTTGCACTTCGGCTTGGGCTGATCTGTGAGTCAGTAATTGCCTAATGCGTAACGGAGGTTAGCGATTCGCTTCCATCAGCAGAATCGCCTGTCAGGTCAGATGTGGGTGAATCAACCCTATGATTATTAATCCGTTCCCCAATTTCCATACTGGCAAGGGCCAGTGACCAGGGGTCTTCCTCATCCGGTGTAACCTCTGCCAGGGGCAGTTTGTGCCAATTGTGTATGCGGAATCCGCATCCCCCCTTTCTTTGTTATTTATGGACCTGACAGACGGCTCTGCGTAGGAGGGGCATCAGCTGGTGTGTGGGAATGACGTGTCGGGGTTCCCTCCATGGGGAACATCTTGACAGCAGCGAGGGAATACACTGCACGAAACAACATCCTGCTATGCTTAGTACAATCACTCCTGCAATCACTTTGAGCGTTGTCTGGAGCCACCCCCATGGGAGCCACGACCACAAGGAATCCCACCACCCCCATGAAGAATCCTCCTTGATGTTCTTGACTAGGGTGTGGAGGTCCGTGAGCTGGCTCTGTACTTTACGGGTATTGTCTGTGAGATTAAAGCAACACATGCCGTGAACAGATTCGCAACCCAAATGATGTAACAACAGAAGGTAGTCGATAGCTGCTCGATTGTCTAGGATGGCATGGCGAAGCTCTGCCTGCTCCTGGTTGAGCAGCGCTATCGCTGAGGAGGTATGGTTAATGGCTTTTGCTAATCCGCAAGCCAATTGACCAATTCTCCGAGCGTTGCCGACGGCTAAGCCTGGCACGCCAAGTATGCTGACTGCCAACGAGATGTACTCAGCTGGACTCAGGACCCTAATGTTGCTGTCACATGAGCTGTCTAACTGAGTGGCACGAGTGCGCCGTATGGGTGCGGTAACATTTGTGCTTGGAACAATCATATCCCTAGTGGGGAGTAACAATGTCAAGCGACTGATACAACATATGGAATCTGATACATTTGCGGGAATGTAGTTCCAAGTGTACTGATTGCATGTAAAGAACCAACCTGAAGGTAGGGTAACATGAGCATACATTGCACCAAGTGTCTGTGGGTTATCACAAGTCCAGTTGCCGCTGCTGACTTCGAGGCAACGGCGCCGAGTTCGGCCGGTCATTCGAGCACAAGTAGAGTTCGGGCTGACCGCCACCCGAGGAGTGTGGAGAGTGGCTGCATCAGCCGGCAAAGTCATGGTCAGCCGCATTTCCCAGCGGGCATATTCTGAGGAACTCGCTGGGAGGTACGGACCGAAAATCCATTTCACTAGCCAGTCGCCATCCCTGGCATGCGCGCCTGGAGTGTGGCACACTGGGATGAGACAGGTGCTCAGAATTGAGGCAGAACCAATGTCCTGCTTCAGGCAAAAATCGGACTGGTTGACGAGACCCGCCAACCTTTCCCATATGTTGTAGTGCATCCGGGCAGAGAGGTCTCCACCTGGCATCAAATCGTTGGCCTTTAGTGATGCTGCCTGGACGCCTCCCCCCACAAGTAGGGAGAGGGTCAGGATGATGGTGACTGCCATGGAGTTGGCAATAATCAGGGCAAAGACGGCAGACATGATGTTCTCCGGTGTGGGTTCCCCGCCTTCGCCTTGGACGAGGTCCTTGGCCTCACTGCAAAGGGTCTTGACCATCCCCCAAGTGATCCTCGGCGCTGCCAGCTGCTGTCGCCGCTTCCTCCGCCGGGTCTCCTCGGTCAGGGTGAGGTCCTCCATCTCCGGGATCGGATTTGGGTCGGCCTGGGTCCCCGCCATGTGGCTCCAAGTGAGGCTTAACACACCGAGCTGGAATCCAGATGACACCTGTAGGAGACATAACTGCAGCATACCCTCTTCCCCAGGTTACGAGTGGCGCCGGGCCCCTCCAGGAAGGGTCCGGTGGCACTCGGTAACGAACCAGCGGTCGTGGGAGAGCTTCCGAACGGCGGAAGTGTTTCTCCTGCGGTGTGCAATCGGAAAAAACATTAAGGTGATTGTAGGTGAACAACACCTTGTTCAGACAATGCTGTGCCTGACCCTGTGACTTGGGGAGGGCTGGTGGCTCCCCCCTTTCTGTTTGTTTGTCAATGTAGGACTTGAGCATCCGATTGACCCGTTCCACAATCGCTTGCCCCTGCGGATTGTAAGGAACGCCAAAGGTATGCTTAATGTCCCAGGTGGCCATGAAGCTAGCTAACTGCCTGGAGCTGTAGGACGGGGCGTTATCGGTTTTCACGTGCCGAGGTTTGCCCATCGCCGCGAAGCAGGCTAGGAGGTGCTGCTCCACGTGGGAAGCAGTCTCCCCTTTTTGCGCTGTCGCCCAAACGAATTGCGAGAAAGTATCAATGCAAACGTGCATGTACTGCCATCTGCCAAACTGCGGGACATGTGTGACGTCCATTTGCCACACCTGGTTAGCCTCTGTCCCTCATGGGTTGACCCCCCACAAGGGGCCCCCCGGTGCCCCTGCACAATGCTGGCAAGAGCGAACTATGCCTTGGGCTTGAGAAAGTGGCAGGTTAAACTGTCTGGCGAGCGCTTTGGCATTCTGATGAAAGAATGCATGACTCTGAATTGGAGTAGTGAAAACACCTAACACTGACCGTTGCTGAATTTCCTTTGCGGCCGCGTCTGCTCTGCTATTGCCCACGGAGATTGGACCCGGTAGGTCCTGGTGACTTCGGATGTGGGCAATATAGAGCGCTTCTATGCAGTTTCGCAAGTGAAATTGAGCTGTGAGGAACAGACTCAGCAAATTTTTGTCTATCACGGGAGTGATGTAGGCTCCCGGTAGACTGTGAAGCAAATTCCTAACATACTGACTGTCAGTAATAATGTTTAGGCATTCTTTGGCGAAGGTGCACAAGGCAAGGTTCACCGCTGCCAACTCTGCCCGTTGTGCGGACTTCTGTGGAAGAGTTAGAAACGTGCGCCAAGCCTGGCCCTCCTGCCAAGTTAAGACACCATATGTGCGACCCCCATCAGTAAAAACTGTTCTGGCCCCCTGAAGTTGAACCAGCGAGAGCAATTCATACAGGGTGACTGTCTGCGTTTGGAGCGAGACAAGTCTGGGGTCCTTTGGCAAGTTGTATGCCAAGCATCCGGTGAATCCTTCCAAGGCAATTGGAAGCGAGTCACCGAGCTGCATCAGCTGCTGAACCTGCTCCTTGGTGAACGGGACCACGATCTTTGCTAAGTCGTGTCCTGAGATGTCCCTAGCTCTCAGCCTTCCGTGGTAAACCACCGTGGAGACCAACTCTTGGGGGGAATGATGTTTCGGGAAAAGGCGTTCGGTAAGTACACCCATTCCACGATACTCGCTCCTTTCTCGGAGTCCACTCCTAGGGCTCCGGTGAACATGGATCCGGCCCGAACGATGTACAAGTTCAGGATCGGGGCATATGGCCCCTGAGCAATCCTGTCCACCCACCTTTGGCTGAGAATTTGGTTGACCTTCTCGAGAGCCAAGCGTGCCTCTCGAGGAATTTGTATCCGGTCTGCCGGCTGCTTACCTAATGTCAGCAGCGAGAAGAGCGGTTTCAAAAGATCCGTATCCAATCTGAAATAAGGTCTGGCCCAATTAATGTTACCCAAAACTTGCTGTAATTCTACCAAGGTGACTGAGTCTTTTAAGTTGATCTGGGGCAAAACGGGCGCTGCGAAAGAGCGGAGAAGCCGATGGCCCAAGTATGAGAAGGGCTCGGTTCTCTGCACTTTCTCTGGGGCAATGAGTAACCCTTTCTCCCCCAGGCTGGCCTGGAGGTCTGTAAACATTTCGCTGCCGAGTTGCGGCGCTGCGACCAAGATATCATCCATGAAATGGCATACTAAAGCTGTGGGATGAAGGTTTCAAAACTTTGCCAGTGCATTGTGAACATAAATTTGGCACAGGGTGGGCGAATTGAGCATGCCCTGTGGCAAAAATTTCCATGCGTAACGCTGCATGGGCTCGCTGTGGTTCACAACCGGCACCGTAAAGGCGAACCTTTCCCTGTCCCTGGGGTCTAAGGGAATGGTGTAAAAGCAATCCTTTAGGTCTACGACCAGGATCTCCCAACCCTCGGGAATCCTATTCGGATTTGGGATGCCGCATTGGAGCGGACCCATTGGCTGTATACATTTATTGATCTCTCTGAGATCGTGGAGGAGTCGCCACTTCCCCGACTTCTTCTTGATGACAAAAATGGGTGAATTCCAAGGACTAGTGGACTGCTCTATATGTCCTGCGCCTAGCTGTTCTTTAACCAGCTGCTTTAGGGCGACTAACTTCTCTCCCACTACCGGCCATTGTTCCACCCAGACTGGCGTGTTGGTAAGCCATTTAAGTGGCAAAGCCATTACCCGAAGGTAAGAGTGGCACCGTATTGCTGTAAAATGTCTCGCCCCCAAAGGTTGATGTGCACGTCCAGAATGTGCGGCCGAATGACCACTGTGCCGTCAGCCTTTGGGATTGTGACTTCCACCCACTCCCGGCTCCTAAACGCTTCTTGGATGCCGCCTACCCCCCACACACATCGGAGACCGGCTCAATGGCCCACTCTCGTGGCCACTGGCTTTGGCTGACCACACTGACGTCAGCTCCGGTATCCAGCAACCCTGAGAATGATTTTTTATTCAAAAATACCTCGATAACTGGTCGCTGTTTCCACTCTATGTTGGTCTCCACTGTCACTAAGACCTGGTATCCTTGCACTGCCTCACTTGCGCTCGAGCGGTCTTCTGACCCGGACCCTGCGCTGTCCCTGAGCCTTCCCTGGCTATCTGCTGGCGAGTTACAAGGAACCATAATCAGTTGCGCTAATGTGTCTCCCTTGTGAATGGTTTGGGGTAGGTGCGTCCAGAGTTGAACTTGGAGAACGCCCGAAAAATTGGAGTCAATGACTCCCGGAATTGCAAGAATTCCGCGTGCTCCTGCTACACTGCGAGGCAAAACTAAGCCTATGAAGCCCTTGGGCAGGGGTCCCATGTACTGGGAATCCACCAGATAGACTGTGCCTGGCAGGTCGCATGTGACGTCCGCCTGGCAAGTCAATTCTAGCCCTGTACTACCCTTGGGGCTGGCCTGCGCCTTCGCAATGCCTGGAATGTGAAGGGAATCTAATCTAGCTCTGGCTCGCCCAGAGCAAGGGAAGCCTCTGTTTGGACCGGGGCCAGAGACGTGCCCGTGTTCCGGTTTCCCGAATTCGGACAGTATCTGGACCAATGGAAGCCTTTCTTACACTTCGGACATGGGGTGGTTGGAGCCTTGGAACGGCCGGAATGTTGTCCGCCGCTCTTGGATCGGCACTCCCTAGCGAAGTGACCGACCTTGCCACAATTGTGACATGCCCCTTTGCTCTTTGGTCTTCTACCCCCTTGCACCGCTGCTGCCAGCAGACCCATTTTGTAGGAGTTTGTGCCAACGTCGGCGCAAGCTCTAATCATGTCCGTGAGAGTCAAGTCGGGATGATTGCCCAGTGACTGCAAGATCTTACGGCAGTCAAGATTGGCATTGTCTTTGGCCAATTTCATCATGAGCTCTTGTTGGGCTTGCTCATTATCGATCTGCCTACTAATCACTTCCTCTAAGCGATTGATAAAGTCCATGTAGGACTCCTGGGCGCCCTGTTTGACTGCGGTGTAATTTTTGGCCGCTTTGCCAGTTGCTGGGACTTTGAGGAAAGCCCTGAAGGCCGCCTCAACTGACATCTGAAGGGTGGCAAGTGGCAAGTTAGTCTGCGCATCGATGGATTCGAAGGCACCTGAGCCATATAACTGGTCAGGAAGTACTGCCCCTCCCATCCTGGCAGCCCTTGTCTGAGCCTTGAGGCGATACTCGCTGTCCCATAGCAAATACTGGCTGGGGTTGAGCATCATCCGCATGACGGCTTTCCAGTCGTGCGGGATGAACATGGTATTCTCGCACACTTGCTGAAGCATGCCCCTAGTGAACCGACTCTGTAGTCCTGTCTCTGTAATGGCCTTCCGTATAGCCATGAGGAGCTTATACGGGACTGGTGAATGAACTACCTGCTGCTGCCCTGTGAGGGCATCCATTTCCAAGCGAATTGGACAAATCTGACTAAGCTCAGCTAGCTCTTCTGCTGGCAATTCCCCCTTCTTGATCTCTTCCTCAACTGTGCGCTGAAGGGCACTCTTAGTTCGGGAACCTGTAGCTGTCAGAGAAGCGCCTGCGCTCCCCATTCCATGCATTCCACCGGTGACGTCTGCAGCTGTCACCGAGGGAAAGCTCCCTACACTACTCTGCTTAAACTGAAATGACGGATAGAGCGCCGTGGGCGCCAATGGCTCTGCTGACGCTGGGGGTTCCTTAGCCTCTACCCGGACTGGGTCTACCTCTGCTAAAGGCTTCCTGCATTTACTCCATGTGTGAATTATGCCCTCTGGAGCTTTCGGGGGTTGCTGAATGCAGTCTCCTATCTGATCCCAGAGCTGAAGGGATAACGTACCTGCTTCTGGGTAAAGCAGGCAGTGTTCCCTCAAGAACACCAAAAGTCGCGCTAGCTCTCCACTGTGAAAGCGTAACTGATATACCCTGGCCAGGATTTTGAATTCATCCTCATGAATTCTTTGGCTAGCGGACGGACGTTGCCGCTGAGGACAAGTCCCCATATTACCTGCGGGGTCCTCTGAAGTCTCCTTCTCGGGACGAGTCGACGCGTCTGAAGTTCAGGCAATAGGTTTTGCGTGACAAATCTCTGGGTAGAGCTCGGAGCGTGGCCTGCCGCCACGGGCCCTCGGTGACCTCTGCGCTGTCAGGGGTTCACAGCCGACCCTGAGCGGAACGCGTTTTTCCGTGCTGCAAGCCGCCGCGAAAGCCGGAGCAAGCTGCAGGATGCCTCTCTGAAATGCCTCGTAGTGGAGCTGTCTTCCCGATAGGCTGGCTTACCGACCGGGCTTCCGCGCTGTCCTCCAGGATGATCGGACACGGTTCTAGCATAGAACCGGACCGCGCTGATCGCTTACTCTCGGGTAAGATCACGTCTCGGGGTCACCAGATGTAGGATTGAGGCCGTGAAGCGGCCCTTGGGGTCCCGGAGGAGACTGGTCAAAGGAATGACACGAGACAAGATGGAGCGAAGACCAGTCGTTTATTGAGGGAAAGACATCATCATTTATAGGAATTCAAGGCAGCGTGTGATACAATCGTCATCTGACAGAAAATCACATCACCCATTTACTCGGGTTAATGGGGAATCTTTCTTGGGGAAGTTAATTAACTCGGGCAAACACTGACAGGGGAAATCCATTGTTCGGGGCTTACACCAGGGTAAATATGGCCTCTATTTGCACTTCGGCTTGGGCTGATCTGTGAGTCAGTAATTGCCTAATGCGTAACGGAGGTTAGCGATTCGCTTCCATCAGCAGAATCGCCTGTCAGGTCAGATGTGGGTGAATCAACCCTATGATTATTAATCCGTTCCCCAATTTCCATACTGGCAAGGGCCAGTGACCAGGGGTCTTCCTCATCCGGTGTAACCTCTGCCAGGGGCAGTTTGTGCCAATTGTGTATGCGGAATCCGCAGAACATAATGCATTCCACGGGATTGCTCTTTAAGTGAGTTTGCTCTTTAAGCAAAACACCATTGTAAGTGACCAATTGTGACTTCTGGCATGGGGGATTGCGAACCCTGATTTAGCTGTTAAGTGAGTTTTTGGTTGGTTTTAGTTGTTAAGCGAGACGACCATTTAGAGAAAATTCTCTAAGTGAAGGTGCTCTTTATGCGAGGTTTTACTGTAGCTTCAGTTCTGATTCCCTAGCCCAGTGGTTCCCAACATGGGCATACGTCCCACAGATGGACTTCAGTTCCCAGAAGCCTACATCAGTACATTGGCTGATCATTGCTTTGGGAAATTGACTTAGGCTTCTGGGAATTGAAGTCCCAAAACTAAAGGTTGGGGAAACGTTGTCGTAGTAGCCCAATTCTCAGTCATCTTCATGGAAAAGACTGTGGAAGGATAAAAACAAGCAATAAAAACTGTAATGACAAATGTATTTGCCTGTGGTAAGGATATAACAAATATACTACAAGGCTTTGATCGCAAAATACATGCACGTTTTAAGCAAACCTATTTCATAGGACATTTATATAAATGAACCCATAAGGGTAAGAGTGGAATCTTGAAATGTAGGTGAATTTGTCCTCTATTATAGTCTTGTAATTCTTGATTAGAAAACTTTGTTGCAAATATGCCCTGGATCTGGTTCACTGATTTGGTGAGAAAGAAAGAAGTTGCAGGATATAGGCAGGCAGAGGGATACACCCTGCAAGGTGAAATCTAAATCAGCAAGGAAGTATTCTTAACCTGTAATATGCATTGTCTTTTAAGATATAACTGAGCAATTGTTGCTGATCTTTGCTGCATAGCTCATTAGGTTAACATGACTATATTTCACAAAAACCTCAGCATGACAAGAGTTTGCATCCACATAGTGAACTCTTAAAATAAAGAGGAATCTTGGGAGGATGGAGCCAGCTGCTTTGAAACATGTATGTGGGAGTGGGTGACTATGACAGCTGCCACAGATTGTTCTCTTTTTCTTCTGGTGTCACATCAGAGAACTAAAATCCTTTTTAAAATGCTTCTTACTGCTTTTGAGATAAAGTGTTGTATTCTTTGTAGTCTCCTCAAATCTGTATGTGATTTTATTTTGTTTTGCGCATGTTGTGCACTTTCTTTCGATTATAACCTCAGAATTTCTTCTTTTGAACCTATTTGTGATTGAATAAACTCATTTAAATATTTAACTTTACTATTAATCTGTCATTTTGAAAACTAAGAGTATCTGATGAAATTAACCGTTTCTGTCAATGTTTCTGGTAATTAATTTATCTTTAAGATGATCCTCAAAGTTAACAAGAGTGTTCTTTTTATTGTAAGTTGTGACAACTATGTTGGCCATAATAAATGTTTTAACAAAGCTTACAAATGAGGAGTTTGGAATTTTCATGACTATTGTGTCATGGGTAAATAAATAAAAAAAGAATTCCTCATCGCTTGTTAGACATGCATGTCCTCAGGCTCTGGTTTTTAATAAAGGGTAAATCAGAAAAAGATTGATTCATGGAAACTAACATAGGCCGATAAATTCTCTAAAACATTTGCAGGCAAATTAGTGTTTAAAAACAGAGAAAGAACCATTGATTGAAGCCACATCTTTGTACATGTTAAGTTTTCTAAGAACAAAGATTAGGGAGGAAAACCCACAAGAAAACATAGAAATAAGTGAAAGGGTGAGGGTTGTCATGTACCACCATTAAAACAAAAAGTTTCATTTTAGCATGAATTTTCTTGGGTTACAATCTTCGGATAGTTCTGATCCATAATCAGTCATGCTAAAATAAATTTGCTAAAGGTGTCACAAGACATTTTTTTGCTGTTGTGTCTCTGTTTTCTTGTTACACCGAAACAGATGAACGTGAGTTGAGTTTTTGAGGGGGTAGACGTGTTTGCCTGTACAGACATATCAGATAAGGAACAAAACAAAGCAAAAGTTTTTTAAAAATTACTAAAGATAAAAAATACTAAAAACATTGTGGCACCTGAAAGACTAACTGCTCTAGTTTAGTGTGAGCTTTTGTAGATCAAGTCCACTTCCTTAGACTAACATGACATCCTCTTTGAGAACAACACAGCTCTCTTGAGTCCCACATTTGTGAGGAGAATGGTAGGGTCCAAATCTGAAAAATAAGTAAATAAATAAATAACTTCCTTCCAGCTTGTGAATTTACAATCTGATGGGCATGGTAGAAGATGAAAAAAGGTGGAATAGGAAAACAAGTACAGTACATAAAGCCACTGATATCTCACAAAAGTACTTAAAAGTTTAATGATCAGTTGGAATTGCTGATGGGAAACGGTGCTGAAAGAAAAGGAGCCACAAGGTTGTTATTCCCAGCTGAGCTGAGGGAGAGGACCTTGCTTTTTCTCCTATTGAAGTCTGCAATAATTGAACAAGAGAGTGTCTGTCTGTTTTTCAAAGCAGTATTAAAGACTTGCATAAAAAATGTAAAAATACAGGACTGAATATTTCATACTAAAGAATTCAGAATGCTTTTGCATGTAAACCAATGGTCTAGAAAGAATTTTTACACAGAAACACAGTGTTTGAACTTCATAGTGAAGCCTCATAGGACAATGACTATTTCTGCAGATTCTGCTGAACTTAATGATACTCACAAAAGGATGGGAGGTAATTTGAGGAAATATGGTCTGGTGAAAGTTGAACACATATGAAAAAATGTGACTAGAAGGGCATATATAGAGCCCAGTTTGTGAGTCAAGAAACAATGTACATATGAAGAGTTCCAACAAATGAGGAAAGAAACTAACCAGACCCTTCTTATGAGGATAGCCTCCCTGTCTGTCTTGGAGCTAGCTATGCTGGAGGTGGACCAAAAACACATCACCTACCAATATTTTATTATAAACTAGCAGAGGTTGCCTGGCGTTGCCGGGCTGTTTTTAAATTGTGTTGTAAGGAATAATATTTTTTTTTGAAATTTATGTAAAAAAGAGGTGTGTTGGTGGTTAGGGGTGGTTTTGGGTGTGCACAACCACCACCACCCATACAATACCACTCCAACCACCAATACACACATTAAAAATTCCTGGCAAGGCATGAGTGTCTCGTGTGTGTGTGTGTGTGTGTGTGTGTGTGTGTGTGTGTGTGTCTGTGTCTGTGTGTGTGTGTGTCTGTGTGTCTGTGTGTCTGTGTGTGTGTGTGTGTGTGTGTGTGTGTGTGTGTGTGTATTGTCCCCCCAAACCCAGGGGACCCGGCAGAGAGGGGATCCCCCCCCCCCGCAGGACACTCCATTAAGAGAAGAAACCAAGCTGTTTCTTCTCTTTTAAAACGGAGTGTTTGGGAGGGGGGTGGATTCGATCCCCTCTCCATGGTCCCCTGGGTTTGGTAGGGTTGGGGGGGACAAAAGGGGTCTGTCCTCCCAACCCTTCCAAAGCCAGGGGACCCAGCAGAGAGGGGATCGTTTCCCCCCCAAAAAAACATTCCGTTTTTAAAGAGAAAAAACCAAGCAGTTTCTTCTCTTTAAAAACGGAGTGTTGGGGGGGGGGTGGATTCGTTACCCTCTCCCGGATCTCCTGGGTCCAGAAGGGTTGGGGGAACAAAAAGGGTCTGTCCCCCCAACCCTTCTGGACCCAGCACCTTTCATTGCCTCCCTCACCCACGCCCTCACCCCCACCGGCCGCACTTACCTTTTCCTGGCTCCCTCCAGCTGGGTCTTTCAAAGTCTTTCCTTCCGGCTCCCACCGTTTTTTTTTTTTAAGTCAGCACGTGCCTGATTGGCTGAGGGGTTGCACAGCGCAAAGGACGCTGGGACATGAAGTTTAATTTGTGATTTTACCGATCCTACATTGTAATATTTTCTACTGCTTTATTTGATTGGCCACGGCGTGTCTCCCAATGTTCTTTTTGCTTGTGCCTTTCAGCCTGATTGGCTCTGGCGTGGCGCGGTGCAAAGAACGTTGGGAATTGAAGTCCTTTTTCTTTGTTTGCATTCGTGGTGCTCCTGCCCCACTGGTGCATTTCTCAAACATTCGTTGACCTCCGGACCCAGTTCAGGCGAGTGCAGGAGGTTCGGTACAGGCTAGTGTGGCCAGGTGCGGGAGCCTTTGTCACATTCCAACGGTTAACGCTCGGATTTATAGGTATAGATAGAAAAAAGCTGTTTACCATCATACCAATAAAAACTAAAAGGCAGCAAGTAATTATTGCCACATCCCAGGTATGCCTTACATTTTATACCTAGAACAAGTATGTACAAGCTGATGCTCATACTCCCTAGCAAATATGGGTTCAGTTGAGGAATGATAGGAAGAGCTCCACATATCTGGAAGTTGCTTACCTCTGTCTGATAGGTAGGATCAGTGTTATCTGAACATAACAGATGCGCCTCACAAAATGTACGCAGTGGTGTAGACAGACAAACTAAGAAAGCCTACCTGTATGCTGCTGGTAGCACAAGGGCTTCTATGCAGTCGGACTCCCCCGTCCCCTTCTATTAAAGGTTAAAGCAGGTCTGGTCTACACATGCAGTAACATGAGGTGGCAATGAATCTGGAACAATTTATGTTTCATTTATAATGGCTGTTCTCAATCAGTAGTAGCTAACACGATATGGAATCCAGTTGGGACACAATCATTTCATAATAATAATAGACAATTTCACTTTCCCTTAGCCTAGTGGTTCCCACAGTGGAACTTCAATTCCCAGAAGCCTGTCAGTACAATGGCTGATCAATGCCTCTGGGAATTGAAGTTGAAAAACCAAAGGTTGGAAAACACTGCCTTAGCCTCTAACTCAGGGATTCCCAACCTTTTTATGCCGTGGACAGGACCACGCCCCCGGTCAGCTGAGTGGGTCGGACCATGTCCCCAGAAGTGGAAGCAGGTGCATTTATGGCTGTCATAAATGCACCCATATCCACAATTATGACAGCTGTGGGCACATTTATGCATGCGTGGGTGCATTTTATGGCTCACGTAAATGTGTCTGCTTCCAATTCTGGGTGCGGCGGCAGCGGGCCGGATGGCATGGACCCATGGGCTGTAGGTTGGGAATCCCTGCTTCACTGCTTATTTATCTACAAACTTATGCCACACTATTAGCAATTTTGCTTCCTGGAGGAAAATGGCCATTTTGTTTCTACCACAATAGCATTTTGGTTCTTTAACAAAAAGATTGATGTGAGCTAGAATACAGAAGGTTTGGAATGGTTGCTTTAGCAGATAATGATGATGTCTTGGTTATCTTATGTAATAATTTCCATTATATTTTCCATCATACATTTGTAATGGGTGGGATTGATCTTGGGGTTTTCCTCAAAGACAGCTAAATTAGCTCTAAATAAAGAGATAAATATGGTATGTATATTTCCCCTACGTAATGTTAGAAGAGTTGTGACCATTTTTTGAAAAAAATAATTTTGGGACTAGGTGCTTGGAATCTGAGCTGCATCTCATGCACTGTTTGTCATTTCACACCACTTAGGACAAATCCCAACTGGCAAGAGGCCTGGTCCTGCGGATTGTGAGTCATGGATATTAAATGACCATCATGTGAGCTGCTGCTGCTGCTGGCTGCAGAGTGAGGAGAGACTGGGGGAAGTTATAACACTATAATGTTGTACAGTGCCTTATCACAGAACAGCTTGTGCAAAACAGATAATTAACAGAAAGGCACAGCTTGGGTTTATTTTGAGCCCAGAAAAAGATGTGTGGATCCAAGGAAACTAAGGGTCTGAATGGTCCCCTATCATCTGTTTCACTATGTTTACTTCATCAAAACCAGGCATTAGACACCCAGGGCATTTATATGCAAAAGTGGGTCTTTTCATGAGTGAAATGAGGCAGTTCTTGTGTGGCTCTCTTAAACTGCAACTAATTTGCTTTTTCCCCACTTACCTATTATCTATGAGAAACCATGGAATACCATTTTCATAAAAAAAATTAGGGAGGGGGACCCATAAGGGAAGCAAATTGCGCTTTCTTCCTACTGAATGCACTGTCTATTTTTCTAAAACTTTGCAGCTTTATTAACTAGGACCATCTTTATAGAGTATGTCATTTTCCATAATTGCCTGCAATAAAATAAGATGAAAACTTGTCCTGATATGTGTGCAAAATTCCCTTCATTTTTTCACATGAAAATTGGCAGCCTTAGTCCGCTTTTAACAGATAACTACCCCTGTCCGGTATTGACAATAATGATTTTTGCATTTCTCTCTTTTTTTCTTTAAAGTAAATTTTGATGCTATGTAACACAGAAATGTGTGTATTTATCAAAGGTTTGAAAGGCATAAACCAAACCTAAGAGGTTATTATGCCTGAAAATTTCATCTAATTTTAATTTTTATGATTAATTATTTTTAATTAATTAGTCTGGGATGTTCATGTAACTTGTGATGACTTTTCCAGATCACCCCACTGGTGGTAGATCATTAAGAACATTATATTTTAAATATAAAAACGAAGGGAAAAGATTCTAAGCAGAGAAATAACATTGAAATATTGGTTGAAATAACCTAGAACACACATAATGCGTTTTTATTTACAATAAAAATGCGGTGGCTCAATGGTTAAGAAGCTCACCTTGTTAGCTGGAAGGCTGGCAAGTCAGCAGTTTGAGACCCGGGTACTACATGATGGACTGAGCACCTATCTCTGTCCCAGCTCTTGGGGACATGAAAGGAGCCTCATTTGGGCTTCTTCTTTTCAACCCAGAATAATTTCTGACACAAAATTATTATTATCTACAAGTGAGATGTTTGAATGAACAGACGTCCTTTCACTTACCAGCAGACTGGGGACATAATTTGTGA
This sequence comes from Bradypodion ventrale, assembly GCA_035047345.1. Classification (NCBI taxonomy): domain Eukaryota; kingdom Metazoa; phylum Chordata; class Lepidosauria; order Squamata; family Chamaeleonidae; genus Bradypodion; species Bradypodion ventrale. The sequence continues at coordinate 51,314,853 of JAWDJE010000006.1, forward strand.
TCCTGTGACATTAAATTAATTGGTTCAACATAGGGTCTTTCAAGGTCAGTTTTGTAATGGTGCCAAAAACTATTTCCCTGGAATACTCTTGATCTAATTGTATAAACACTATCAGGAAATCCTAGGCAAACCGGGAAGTTCACTGCGTGACTTTGGAATCTAGGCTAGTGTACTAACTTAGACACACACTCAGGCCTCAGAAACAGGTGCAGACAAAGAAGGAAATTGAACAGGGTATGTAATATTAACTCTTGACAGATAGTATGAAGCAAAGTTTGGAAATAACTCGTTTTTTCTAATGCGATACATTATTTAATAACAGGATAAAATGAAGGACTTGCCCAAGCAGATGAAAATATCACAGCAGGTTAGTATGATTGATCTCAGCTCCCCTTGCAAGGAACCCAGGGTTATCATCATTTTTATCTACACTGCACAGGAAAAAAAACATACATTTGAAAAATCTTTAAAAACCTTTGACAACAATTTCTCTAGATATCTCAGGAAAGAAACCCTTATAAATGTGCTGCAGCTTTGCTCTGGTTTTTAGCCACCGTTTCTTTTCTCGGTGTTCATTAAAGTCAAGGCTCAGACAAAGAAATAACCTCTGCCCCCACCCCCAACCCGGACTAACAATACTTGTTACAAAACAATACTACCTGCTCAGAAAGACCAAAAAAGGCATGCCTCTTGTTGAATTGAGTGTTGTATCATTTGATCAGTAACAAAATAACCTGAAACAGCTAGTACTAAACTGGGGTGTTTAATGTGGCACAAAATCCTGTGAGAAGTAAATGCAGGTGTTTTGCTTAGCTTGCATTGTTTTCTTCATACAAACTGTAGCATGTATTTATTTGTTACTTTGTTGTTTGCAGTGGCTCAAGTGGCTAAGATGCTGACTGGATGCTGACTAGCCAAAGAGCCAGCGCTATCGAGTGCACAGAACACTGCTTACCTCCCCACCAAAGTGGTACCTACTTATCTATTTGCAATTGCTTGCTCTCGAACTGCTAGGTTGGCAGGAGCTAGGACAGAGACTGGAGCTCACTCCATCATGCAGCACCCAGGTCTCAAACAGCTGACCTGCCACACTTCCAGTTGTCAAGTTTAGCCTCTTAACAACTAAGCCACAGCAGTTCTCACATATTTGGTATACCTGATTCCATATTTATTTATTTATTTATTTATTTATTTATTTATTTATTTTTCACGCTTATATACCGCCCACTCAGGTACAACCCAACTCAGGGCGGTTTACATAGCGGACAGTAAATACATAAAAGACACATGATAAAAAAGTTAAAAGTTAAAAAAGTTAAAAAAAACCCACCCCTAAAAGGTGCGCAAGAACCGAAGGGACCTTGGGGGAAGGCACACTTCTCTATACCAACCACCCAACGGTAACCCCATCCCCACCCTCACCCCAAACTTGGCCCGCCAGCCAGGTCTTTAGTTCCTTCCTAAAGGGCAACAACTCCGTCTATTTATTTCCGATATGTGGTCTGCTGTCTATTTCTACTACACTTTTGAAATAATTTGGGAACTGGTTCTGTTGGATTTTTAAGTCGATTAAGTGTCATGTGATTTTTGTCTCAGTGTGTGCATCCTCATGAAACAACTTTTAACCCAACTGTAAGGTTATATCAATCCAGTGGACTATATGGGATTTCAAACCACTGCATCTAATGTGAAATGACACTTTGGAGATGCAATTTTTCCTCCCTCATTATTTTAAAAAAATTATGTTCATATTTTGTATGGCCATTGTGTTTTGCTGTGTTTTGTCACAATGTTAAGAATTCTTAACCACTGGTTTAAATCCCATTTTTAATATTTTTAATAGTTATTTTTTTTGGTTTCTATATTTTCAAAGTGAAATAGTGCTAGATCAATATTACAGATTACTTTATAAATGGCAATTTTCAGTGCTTAAGTACACAGTGCTAAAGTTGATTTTTTTTAAAAAGTTACAAGTTCAGATTGCAGGGTATCCTGTAGTCTAAAATCCATTATTTGGCCACCTAACACATGGCAAATCCTAGAGACCCAATTTACTCCCACATCGGCTATCACACATGTCTAAACAATTTTTAAAATGTGACTGGAATCGTTTGAAATAAACAACCTTTTCCAGGTGCTTTTAAAAAAACCTCTTCTGCCCCCCCAAAATGTACGTTTAGCTGTAAATTGTGTGGTTGGTGATTTTTAAATCAATTTTAAATTTTGCAAACTGGATGCAAAAACAGGAGTACCATGATGTGTAGTCAAGTTCTGAGTTGGAATTTTACTTGCTGCACTTTATGCTTCAGTTTGCAACATTCTTCCACTTTCACTTTGGGCCATGAAAATGAAAGGGTACTCTCTTATGTCTGAAATTGTGTCCCCAGTTGGTTCTTCTACTGTCCAGCAAATCATGTACTCAACTTATTAAAGCATCCAGATGGAATCCAAATAACTAGTAACTGCAGATAAATGTTAAAATAATGAGGGTCAAACATAGACATCTTGCATTTGGAAGAGAAAATATTCAGATGAGTTGCAAATTAGTCTCATCAGGTAGTAGGAAGAGACCAAAAAGCATTTAAATTAAAAACTAATGGAGGAAATGTGACTTTAAAAATTAGAGAAATCTGTGTAATTCCATGAGCCAGGAGTGATATAATGAGCAGTCAAAGAAGGTTATAGAATTACTTTCACTGAAGTTATTTCATTCATCCCTCCAGTGGGGTAACATGTGAGTAAAGAAAGGTTTTGTGGTACTTTGGAATACCTTGACTAACTTCCTTGTGGACCTTTCTGCCCAAATGACCTTCGAGATTTTGGTCCATTGCAGAGACTCAAAAATTTTCATGATATGAATTTGTACTGAAACAGTTAGTCACAAAAGAATGTTCTTGTTTGGAATAAACAGATCCAGTAGGAATGATGCCAAATATCTATAGATAATTTATCTGTAGCTGCCCAGGACACCTTCAGTATAGTCTAAAATAGCCACTGGAGAAGAAGTAGAAATGTTTTTCCTCCTTAAACACTTCTGTGCTGGGAAAAAGGAGAAGAGATGTATGGATGTGATGCCACAAAACCAAAGGAGATTTGGGTATCAGTGGACTGAAGGAAACCAACCATGAAGTCCCACTGTCTGCTCCAGCAGGAAATCATACGAAGGACTTGTTGATCCATGAACTATATGATAAAGGGTCTGTTCTTGATAATACTGTACTAGCATGCTGCATCTGAGAACCAATTTAGACCAGTGGTTCCCAAGGTGGGGCTCATGCCCCACAGGGGGACTTAAATTCCCGGAAGCCTAAGTCATTACATTGGCTGATCAGTGCTTTCAGGAATTGACTTAGGCTTCTGGGAATTGAAGTCCAAAAACCCAAGATTGGGAAACACTGATTTAGACAAAGAGAAGATACAGAGACAAGTGCAATTTTTATTTTTCTCAGCCCCCATTCTCCCAAGTGCATGTATATAGGAAACACATGGGTAAATAGATAGATAGATCAGATAGATAGATTAGATAGATATGTCTGTGGTCTTAAGCTCATTTTCATACATTCATTTTTCCATAATGAGATACTGTAATTAAGTAACTTGTCTTTTTTTAAAATAAAAAAAGCTACCTAGAATGATGTGTAAGGATTTCATCCTCATAGAAAGCTGCATAAGGAATTCACCTTCACAGATAACTTTTGGGAAGGAACAATTTTAGTACTGAAATGTACTAAAGTGCAGACTGTTGAATACAAAAGTAAAGGAAGACAGAAATAGGGACAGAATTTTAAATGCAACTTTTCAATAACTGTCATATAGGGACAAAGAGAACAATTGAAATCATCCGTTGAAAGAACAGAAAAGAACAACAACTACAACAAAAGAAAGAATAAAAGATCTCTTCCATAACGTCCTAGAATCAAAGGAAATTTTAAACCAAGTGCAGGGATGCTGAAAGAGCAACAGGGAAACATATCTGATCAAGATAAAATGATTTAAGCATGTTGAAGGCAAAATGCTAATTAACTTGTGAACCACCCAGAGGGTGTATTAAGGGCTATGGGGTGGTATATATGTGTAATTGTTATTGCTATTATTACGTATAGATGCGAAAGCTGGTCAGTGAAGAAAGCTGACAGGGGAAAAATCAATTGCTTTCAAATATGGTGTCACAGGAGAGTTTTACAGACACCACGTCTTGTTGGAAAGACAAATCAAAATAAAATCAAGTCTGAAAAAATGATGAAACACGTGCTGTTGTATTTTAGACATATCATAAGAAGATAAGGCTCATTGGGAAAAAATTCTAGTACTTGGAAGAGACGAAGGAATGAGAAAAGAGAAAGACAGATTATGAGACAAATTGACAATTGAAGAAAACGTAGCCTTTAGTTTGTGGGCTTGAGCAGGTCTCTTAGTAACAGGTCTTTTTGTTTGAAGAATTATGTTTGAAGGAATCTGACAGCACATAACAAACATCCAGGAGGTAAACTGGACTGATGTTGTGGAGAATCAAGCACATACACAGTACCACAATCACAACAGCATTGGTTATCTTTCAGCTCCAATAGTATAAGCCAGGGTTTCTCAACCTTTGGCTCCCTGATGTTCTTGGACTTCAGTTCCCAGAAGCCCTGGCCAGCAGGTATACTGACTGTACTGACTCACTGCTCCCACCAATCAATGCCTTACACGACCCTTGTCTAATGTGATGTAAGCAGCTATATGCATAATAAAGGAAGCTCTCGGCTTGTTGCCATCATCCTGGAACCACACCTCTGTGTCCTTCATTCCTTCAGAAGGTAAACAGCATTCCATGCACTCCAGTGTTGAGGTAAGTCTGCAACGTGTCCACATAAACATCTGCAGACACAGATAACACTGGATCTTTGGCTATAAACAGAGACGAGCACTGAACCCTAGAGTCAGATATGACTGGCTTTTTAGCAAGGGTAACCTTTACCTAATCTTGAAGGAATTTTTAAAAAATTAAAACTTTAAAAATGGAATTATAACAAGTAATCTGGGATACAGTTACAGTTTTTAAAAGCCTGCCTGAAGAAGTGAATCTTCAATTGTCGGCAGAAGAATAAAAAGGAGGGCAACCTAACCTCTTGAAGGAGAGTATTTCACAACCTAGAAGGAGCCACAGAGAAGGTCCACTCTTGTGTCCCCATCAAACATCCATGTGATTTATTTATTTATTTATTCAATTTGTATAGCCGCCCCAATCAACATGTGACTCTGGGTGGCATACATAAAATCCCCAACGTTTAACCTATAGAAACCCTTAAAATTCCTAAAAACACTGAAAAACTACCTTCCAACCACACCAATTAAAAATCTAGCTAAATTCTATTAAAAGCATGAGTGATCCTTCTCTAAATGAGCCAGTGCGGGTTGCTCGCTCTCCACCTCCCCACACCTGCCCTGTCAGCTAGGTTTTCAGCTCTTTCCTGAAGGGCAGCAGCTCTGTCTGGAGATGCAGTTCAACTGGCAGAAGGTTCCATAGGGCCGGAGCAGATACCAAAAAGGCTCTTCTTCTAGTGGTAGAGAGGCAAGCCTCTCTAGCAGTTGGTATTTTTAAAGACCCCCTCCGGTCCGCTCTAGTGGGACAGGCAGATGTCCTTGGGGTGATGCAGTCTCTTAAGTATCCTGACCCACTACCATGTAGGGCTTTAAAGGCAATTACCAACACCTTGAATTGCACCTGGAAGCACACTGGCAACCAGTGCAGCTCCCGTAGCAGGGGTGAGGCATAGGCATAACTCCCGTACCCCATCACTACATGAGCAGCTGCATTCTGAACTAGCTGCAGCCTCCGAATGGTCATCAAGGGCAGCCCCATGTAAAGCACATTACAATAATCCAGTCTGGAGGTGACCAGAGCGTATGTGACCGTAAGCAAGGAGTCCCAGTCCAGGAGCAGGAGTAATTGGCAAATGACATGAAGTTGTGCAAAGCCCTCCTACCCATGACTGCAACCTGCTCATCGAACTGGAGTCGTGAGTCCAGGAGGACCCCCAAATTACGCACCGGGTCTGTCTGCAGCAAAAAAAAGCCCCATCCAGCTCCAAAGATGGTAACTCCTGGCTTTACTTTTAGTAAAACTGACTTAAAGACAGTTTCTAACAATACAAAGGAACAAACATACTGCACTACGCTCTTCCTAACCTCTTTTCTTCAACCCTTTCCAGTAAAAAAAATCAATGGATGATACAACACTGAAACTGAGTCAGTAATATGTTTGTCAGCACCATTAAAACAATTTTTCCATGGAAAGAAGAGACCTGTTCACATCAATTGAATTGTCACCAGCAACATCACCCTAGGACACCCCTTGCCCACACTGCCCCTTCTGTGATACATTATATGCCATCACGCATGCCAAAAATGAAAGCAATTAATGCATGTGAAATCACACAAAAAAGAGAACCTTCTGTTATGTACAACAGATAGTAATTTAAAAAGGACTAAGCTTACTCACAGTTAGCTTTATGTTGTTTTTTGTTGTTCAGTCGCGCAGTGGATTCCAACCCTTTGTGACCTTATGGACCGTTGTCCGCCAGGCACCTCTGTTATCCACCATCCTCCTCAACCCACCTCAGTTCTGTGCCCACTGTATCTATAACACCATCTAGCCATCTCATTTTTGGCCTCCCCCTTCTTCTTTTATTACAACCTCCTGAAACTGTGCAGCTTATCCCAGGCCACACTGGATGGCTCTACTTGGGATCATTTCCCACTCTTTCACACCCTACAAGAGAGGAAGCCACCTGCCTATGAGGTGGCTATGTTTCTTGACTTAAGATGAATTTGGACATTTTTATTAATTAATTTGACATCCTAGGTATAACTGCTAATGAAATAAAATTAATCAGGAGTGAAAGGGTTAAGTCTGCTGTGTCGATTTGGCAGGAAAGAAAAATGCATTTTAAACCAAACTGCAGTTCCCAGAGCCTTTTCACTACTGCTGAGGCTTGGCTTAAACAGAAAGAGAAAAGGGGGGGGGGGGACCCTTGACCATGGCCTTTTTGAATAGCAGTTTGAGATCTTTATAAATTTATTATCTTACCTGCAAGTGAATCATGGTACAGTGGGGTGTTTGTGGAATGTAAGCCTATTGGGTATAGTCAGGGGAAAATAGAAAAAGTAATTTTATTGAAAATAAAATATAAATGAAAATAAAAGGGGACAGTTTCCAGATTTGGGGTAACAGTGCAATGAGGTATGAGATGATCACAGTAAATAGGAAAAATTGTACTTGACTCCCTGTAATATGTTTGCTCTAGTGAAATGTAGATTCAAGGAACAGCATGGTTTATTGCTTTTTTCACCCTTGCTTAGATGAGTAGGGTTTAAAAATAATAATTTAAAAAGTAAAACAAACGGAGCACATTTTCCTACAGCCCTGCAGAAAGCTGGTCTGACAAAGATTTTCAGGCAAATTTTTCCCTACTTACCTACATAGCATGGTTGAAACTCATCAAGAAATTATGTATGATTTAATGGGTACGGAGATGTTTAATGAGAGAAATAAACTGAAATTAAGTGTAATGAATGCATGCAAAACTGTAAGCAGATATTTTGGCACATGGGGCAAACAGCACTATCTCCCACCCACTCCATGCTGAGACATGGGTGTGAGCTTCCCCCAAGGAGCAGGAGGTGCAGACTGTGATGCTGTCCAGAAGAAAGAGAAGGCTTCTCCATTTAGAAAAAAGAAAAGCACACACTTTGAACAGAAAAGAAAAGCTCACTAGCAACCTCAGCTTGATAACTTGGCAGGCACTACATTTTTGGCAGCAAGGAGCAAAACTAGTGGTGGGCATCAGCAGGTTCGCACCAGTTCGCCAGAACCAGTAGCAGAAATTCTGGCTGGCCCAAGTTTTGAAATAAAGTAGTCCTAATTCAGGTGCAACGCAGGGCTTCCCCCCTGGCCATGCCCACCATACCATGCCCACAGTGTGGTAGTAAAAAAAATTGGAGCCCACCACTGGGCAAAGGCTAAATTGTGCCCCCTTACCCCTCCCCACCCCACCCATTACAGATTTTGTAGTACAGTGGTACCTCACTTAAAGAGCATAATGCATTCCATGAGATTGCTCTTTAAGTGAGTTTGCTCTTTAAGTGAAACACAATTGTATGTGACCAATCGTGACTTCTGGGGGGGGGATTGCAAACCCCGATTTAGTTGTTAAACAAGTTTTTGGTTGGTTTTAGTTGTTAAGCGAGGTGACCATTCAGAGAAAATTCTGCTCTTTAAGTGAGTTAGTCTCTAAGTGAGGCACTCTTTATGCGAGGTTTTACTGTTCATGCCTGCACATGAAGTGCTTCAAGCTGTATGCTCTAGAGCCATATATGTGGGGGGAAAGGAAAGGGGGCTTCAATCAGGAAAAGAGATGACATAATTACTCCATCTCTCTGATGCTGTTCAAAGTGTGTGCAAGTGTAAAGGGGAAAATGTGTTCCCAGCTAGGAGTCCCTTCAGCATTGTTGCCCAAACAGTTGCTCCTTCTGAGCCAGACTGTTGACTCAAGCAGATGTTCGATAAACCTGTAAGCAGTTCCAACAATGGAGAACAACCTATTTATGTTGCTGAAGAAAGTCTCTCCTCTTATTTTCATCCCTTGAACTGTTTCCATGGAACGCTCTCCATATTCAGAAAATTTTACAAGTTGCCAAACTGTCAGCTAATGCTGTAATGAATGGTTCTAATTACATTCAAGTAGCAAAGAGTGTTGCCATTTTAATCAGATCTGATCCTTGCAAGCTATTTGGCAGGAGCACAAGAAAAAGCCAGAGGAGAGTTCTGCCAAACCGTGAGTTACTCTTTTATTCTAAATTCTGCCTGCAACAGACTGGATGCTCAACTGCTTAGAGAAGGCTTGATTTTGTTTTTGAAGGAGCTTCTGTAGTTTCAACATAAATCACTGAACACGGTTACAAATAATTACAGGCATTAAAGTTTACCCCACTGCATCACAATGTCAGTCACCAATCTATCCTGTGTGCATCTTCCTTCTTGATCTGGATGGTTTTATCAGGATTCAAACTCAGATTGCATGTCATAGTACAGGCCCATAGCACAGGCCCACCAGAGCAAATGAAGCACAGCATGTGTGCATGGCAGCCCACCAAACAGCAACCTTCTTTTGCTGCTAGCAGCTATAAATAAGGTAAGAAATGGTATCTTCCCTTTCTGCCCAAGATAAAAATCCACAGGAATTTACAAGACTGAAAAAAATCACATGCAAATAAAAATACAAAAATTATAAAATTAAAACTCACAGAATTGAACAAAATTGAGGGCTCTTTGAAGTTACCATCAGTCAGAGAGGTTCATCTCTCCAGTAAGTGAAAGAGGGCCTTCTTGGTATCTGCTCCAGTCCTTTGGAACCTCCTGCCGACAGACCTTCGTCTTTGGCCAGAACTGTTAGTTTTTAGGAAAGGGCTGAAGACATGGCTGGCCCAGCAGGTGTGGGGAGCTGAGAGAGAAACAGCCGCCCCCCTTTGGCTGATATGAACATGCTAATCACAATCTGGGTTTTTAGGCTATTTGTCTATTTGCCATGAAGATTTTATAGTGCACTAGCAGAGGTTGCCCGGCATTGCCGGGCTGTTTTAAATTGTGTTGGAAGGTTACATTGTGTTAATCCTTGTTAAAAATTGCTTAGTCTGTAATTTTTAAAATGTTTATTTATACAAATTTTTTTGGCTTGGCTGGCTGTTTTATGTAACTGAATAATGTTTTAGTTTTTGGTTTTTTAAAAATAGTTGTACCGTAGGTAATAATTTTAATAATGTGAAAGTAAAGGTTTTTTACATTCAATATTTTTAAAATGTGTTTAGTTGTTTTGGGTTTTTATTTGAGTTAGAACTCAGCACAGGATTTTAATAAATTTTTATTTTATTTTATTGACATATGTTTGTGATTTATGTTAAATTGTGTTTTTGTGTAATTTTTTTTACTTGTTATTATTGTGACCTTTTGTGTAAAATTGTGATTTTGTTATTGTTTTGATTTGTTTTTACTGTTGTGGCTTTTTGTTTGGGGCTGTTATGTGTTTTGGTCATCGTGCAGGTAGGACATGTGTTGGTGAGTTGGCTTGTTTTCTGTATTTTGTGGGGGGGTTGGGTTTTGTATTTTTTTTTGACTGTTTGTTTTGTTTTTGATTGTGTTTTTGTTTACTTTGTATTGATTTTTGGTGTTTTTTGTTTGTTTTTGTGTATTTTGGATGTTTTTTATTGTGTTTTAAGGTATTTTTTGAAATTTATTTATTTATTTTTATAATTTTTTTGTTGTTGTGGCTTTGGGGTGGTTATTTCCGCGGGCCAGCCTGGCTGGTGGACCGCGGGAATTCCAATGCCACTTAATGCGGCGTTGGGGGGGTTAGTTGCGCGGGCCGGCTTTGTTGGCGAGACCACGGGCGGTGGGGAGGGGGGCTTTATTGTCTTATGGTGCTTTGATTGTGTGGAGTCGTGAAAGTAGATCGGGGTTTTCCCTTTAATATCAGTGGGTGGGGGTTGCGATCCCCCTCTCCGCTGGTTCCCCGGGGGTTGGGAGGTTTGTGGGGACAAAAGGGGTATGTTCCCCCAACCCTTCTGGACCCAGGAGACCAGGGAGAGTAGATCGATTCCCCCCCTCCTTAAAAAACCCTCCATTTTTAAAGAGAAGAAACCACTTGGTTTCTTCTCTTTAAAGACGGAGGTTTTTTTGGGGGGGTGGATTCGATCCCCTCTCCCTGTTCTACTGGGTCCAGAGGGTTGGGGGGACAGATCCCTCTTGTCCCCACAAACCTCCCAACCCCAGGTGAGCCAGCAGAGAGGGGGATCACCCCCCCACTTACTGATATTAAAGTGGAAACTCCGATCGGATTTTCCCTTTAATATCAGGGGTTGGGTTGGATTCGATCTCCTCTCTCGGGTCCCGTGGGTCCGTAAGGGTTGGGGGGACAAAAGGGGTATGTTCCCCCAACCCTTCTGGACCCAGGAGACCAGGGAGAGTGGATCGATTACCCCCCCCCCTAAAAAAAACTTCATTTTTAAAGAGAAGAAACCGCTTGGTTTCTTCTCTTTAAAGATGGAGGTTTTTTTAGGAGGGGGGAATCGATCCACTCTCCCTGGTCTCCTGGGTCAAGAAGGGTTGGGGGGACAGATCCCTTTTGTCCCCACAAACCTCCCAAACCCAGGTGAGCCAGCGGAGATGGGGATCACCCCCCCCCCTACTTACTGATATTAAAGGGGAAACTCCAATCGGGACCTTCAGGCGCCGTTGGTGAGGGAAAGAAGGGCAGTTGGTGTTTGCGTGGCTGTGAGGCAGCGAGTTTTTTTAATTTTTCGGGCGCCAGCTTACTCAGCATTCTGCACGCTCATGTCACGCAGGACTCTGGGGCTTGTAGTTATGGGTTTGTGATTTGTGGTGATTTTTTTCTGTGGCTTGATTTTGATTGGCCGCGGCGCATTTCTCAATGTTCTTTGAGGTCGCGCCTCTCAGCTTGATTGGCTGTGGCGTGGTGCAAAGAACGTTGGGAAATGAAGTTGTTTCCCTTTTTTCGTGTTTGTGGGGCTATTGCCCCACTGCCGGTTTTCTCAATCCTTTGTTGACCTACGGACCCAGTTTGCCTGTGTACATGAATGGTGGGTGCAGGTTAGTAGGGCCAGGCTTAGGAACCTATACGAACTTCCAACGGTTAACCCTTGGTTTTATAGGTTAAGATTTTATGTAAGGTTTTTAATGGTTTTTAATGGTATGTTGGGTCTTTTATACAAGGTTATGTACAATAGGATTGTGAGCCGCCCGGAGTCGCTTCGGTGAGTGGGTGGCCATACAAATCTAAATAAATAATTAATAATAAATAAATAAATAAATAAAAGGAGTATCAGGTCGTCTTTCAAGTCCTACCAAATACATTTCTAAGGATCTTGGGATTAAGAGAAAAGACACAGTAATCTCCCAATAAAAGAAAAATAAAGCACTTTGTTCCTTAGGGAGAAAGGTAGCTACAGAGATGGCTCAAGAAATGTTTATGCCAAATGAAAGAAGCTGCAAGTGGTGTATATAACAATAGATGAAATAAGTAGTAAAGAATAAAGTAAAAAGGGCCGTGGAAGAAAAGAAATAGGAGATAGGAAGCAAAGAAGTGGAAAGAGGCAGAGTAGGTAAAGAATGGGTAGAGAAGTAGAGGAGGGGAACCTGGGTGGCCAAGACAGATAAAGAATAAGAGGCAGAAGATTGGGCTGAGCTAGTGCGGGGGAGTGGGGAGCAGACAGTAGATAGTTGGGCTCCCAGGTTGACCTCTTAACTCCCAATGTGCCAGTAGCCAAGAGTACAAATTCCACAACAGGAGAATCCGGGAAGAAACAGGCAACACTATCAGAGTTGTCCCACAGGCTAATTATTACAGGATTCCAAGATGGGGTGGGGTGGGGGAGGATAAAGGAGAGCTGAAGCCTTATCTCTTGAAGAACTAGATACGTGTTTGTGGCTTACCAACCTATACAGCCATATTTTCTGAAGCTTCTTTAGTAGTGTCATTTGTTCTCCAGTGAAACAAGGGTTTCTTGAATAGTGTTACATCTTTTTAATATTTATTCTGTTTTATATTTTGTGTTTTGTATTGTTCTATTCTTTCTTGTAGTTTTTAATTATAAATTGGTTTACATTATTTTATCATCATCATCGCCACCACTGCCACTGCATGAAGTACAGTGAAACCCCGGACAACAACGCATTCGGCAACGTCGTTTTCAGACAGTGACGCTGGATTTTCTGAAAAGTCATGCCCCGGATACCGATGTGACATCATTATCTGGGGCATTGTGTTTGTTCTCCTGGTTGGAGATGAAAAAAATCGCCATCTTCGGGTCCCTGTGTCCGGCTCTCCGCTTACCCAGAAGTGTCTGGGAGACTGGGAGGACCTATCCCATGCTGTTCCTGCCTTCTTAGCACCTCCCTGGCACACCCAACAGCTGAGAAAAGTTGCAGCCACCATCTTGTTTTTAAAAAATAAAAAAGTAAGATGACGGCCACAACTTTTCTCAGCTATCACCACGGAATTTTTTTCACCCATTTTGGCTTCTCTGCCACTGCAGGTGCCTCTGTTAGGCTCCAGGGAGGCGATCTGGGCTGGTTCTGACCTCCCCCAATCTCTCCCCCCCCCCCCCCGCGCTGTTCCAAGCCAAAAACTGCAGCCAACGACAGAGTTTCCCCCGGTGTTTTGGCTTGGAGCAGCGTTTCAATGGAAATAACATTATCTATTGGACTCTGCCTCTTTCCACTTCTTTGCTTCCTGTCTCCATAGGAAGTCATTTTGTTGTTGTTGTCATTATTACCCGGGGGCTGCCTGGACAACGACAAAAACCGGACAACAACACAACTTGTGGAACCAAGTTTTGTCATTGTCTGGAGTTCCATTGTAGATCTTTCACTAAATAGGGAACTGGAGCTGTTGCCAGGCATAATTCTAAGTGGCTTTAAAATGCTAAATGGTATAAGTGCAATGCCATTGTGCTTTAAATAAAATCAATATTTGTATGTTACTTGTCTGCATGTCATGTTGGGAGGAGAACAATGAAAATGTAAGGTATACTTTTAGTTTTCCAGGTGTTGAAATATTGTAGGTTTTTTTTTAAGCATTCCATTTCCTGCTGGGAATCTAAAAACTTTAAACTGGTATAGCTATATTTAGAATTGTTGGGATGTTGTTGATATGTTGGTTGCAGAGATGAGACAAACAACTTCTGTTGCTAAGTCTCGATGAGGGCTTCTTAAATGAAATCTTATTACGTTGTTGTTCCCGGAGAATGAAATACACTTGCGACTACTCCCCACCCTGGATTTATTTACTTGGCTTTGGAAAAGACTAGAGTTGGAAACCAGATCCCTGTTAAGCTGATCCATTCCTTCCATTGGAAATAATTAGAAGGAAGTGCAAGTGAATCCATTATGAAAGGCTCAAAGCTCAAAGACACTAGCATTTGGCCCCAGAATGCAGAAATTAACTTGGTTTAGATTTAAAAACTTGCATTAATGCAATAAAAAGTTCTTATTTACATTTGCTCAGTTACTTCAGTGTTGACTACTTTGACTTGTGCAGTTCTTCAGATCTCAGACAGAGTCATCTTTCCTGTCACCTGCTATTTGATCATTTTAACAAACAGGTTTACTTGGTCTCACTGTACCAGCTGAAGTTACAGGGAATAACTATGCTCTCTGCACATCCAAGTGGGATGACAAATCAAATGACACTGGAAGAGCAGTGAGTGTTATTTTTGTACAAGAGGTGGCTTTGAAGCTTGGTCACCCACCTCCATCTTTTTGCAGTTGGCACCATGGATCACTGAGCAACAAGGTTTGTTTGTTGTGCCCATGCAATATTAGTACACTGAAAAGATAGGAGAAGGGACTAGGGAAAGTGCTGCTGGGTATATATTCACTTGGGCTCAAGTTGCCTTTTGTAGTGAGGCAAGAAATAAAGTGTCTTCTGCCTATTTCAAGAGTGCACATTTCTGACTCCTCTCCCAGCCTGTGTCTACCTCATTTTTCTACTATTACAAGGATTCACCCAGTCTAGGCTAAGGTTTTAGCCTTGAAACCTTAAGGAGCAGGATATTCATCACCTGGAAATGCTATGAATGAGAGATTCTAAGAAATGAGCAGGAACCATGTGTTTACAGAGCAAGGGCTTCATATGTTGAGGTGAGATCCTTTCCTAATTGTAACCCACATCATCACTTAGAGTGGATTGCAATTTAAACATACTTAAATAATAGGAGGGGAAAATAAAACATTTTATCGAAACTCTACACATTTGTCTAAAAACAACAGGAAAAACTAGATCGTCCAATTAATTGTGTTTATTCTATTCCACTACATAGTTTGTCCTTACTTCTTGTCTCTTAAAAGTTTTCAATGTTGGAGCATGTGAAAAGTGGAGATCTAATATTTCTAGTGTGGCAAATTTAAAGTCCCGATCGCTGTGCTGTCGTTCCAAGAAATGTTGCACAAGCGGGGCTTGGGTGTCCAATGCCCTGATTTTGGACCTATGTTCCCCCACCCTGACCTTCAATTCCTGAGTGGTGACCCCCACAAAACAAAGATTGCATTTGCATACAATCAAGTACACGCAATTCCTTGTTTTACATGTCAGTTCTTTAAACTTAAAGGGATTGCCCGGAATAACAATCTCTTTAGTCTCCTAGGATAGTCTGCAATGAACACAATTTCCACAGGGGAAATGCCCCGTAGTAATCGGTGTAGAGTGTTCCAAGTTGCGTTGGTAAGGGACAGCGATCGGGCCTTTAAATTTGCTGCACTAGAAATAGTCAGAACTCTGCCTTTCGCACGCTCCAACATTGAAAACTTACTGCTAAGACGAGCTTACTAGATCCACCGTTTTAAATCTCTTCAACTGCATGGACTCAATGCAGAACTTGATTATGCTTGCTTCCTTTAGGAACTTTTTACATTAGCTCTTCATGCTCACAGCTGTTACATGATGTCATTATTGTTCTATACCTTCATATTTCACCTGGGTTTTGAGCTCTTTGACGTCCAAGAGCACCAAAGAATACACGTAGGAGGCTTGGGACGCACTTCTTTATTAACTTTGAAAGCAGGTAATTTTCTTCATCTCATGATGCCCTATTGATTATGTTTCGAGGTCTTCCTATGTAATTTTGTAAATATGTATATATGTATATATTCTTTTGGGTTCTCACTATTTTTTATGTATGTTAACTGTGTTTTCTGATAGGAGCAGAATGTATCTTTTCTCATGTATCTATTCTTATGCAAATAAGTGGATCGAAAATGTGAACACCCTGTTAGCCAATGGGCTTGTTGTATTATTGTTACTGTTACTGTGTATAGTGTATATAAGTCTGAGTTTTGCCCTATCCAAACTGTGTTCAAACCCCACTAATAAAGAGCTGAATTTCACTACTTCACTCGTCTTCTTCTTCATTCCCTGAACACGAAACTATTGCTTATATATTTTCCATAGATTCCTGATGAAATTAACATGAAAAGCCGTAACTTTGTCAAAAGGGCTTTGAATCTACTTTTGAATCTACTATAGAACCTACTTTGTTTTTGAAATATTGGAAATAATTGAAAAATTAAATTGAAACATTTGCTTTTGAACCTTTTGCCTCAAACAGTTGCCGTTTCTCTTCTCTACTTTATTAACTTACACCATTTGGCCCCACTTTTTTGGAATTTTTATTTATACCATAATCAATATGGTCACCAGATTCTGGACCTATCAGAAGATGACCATTTACTAGTATAGCCTGTGCCAAGAGAGGCACCTCATATCTGGCAATAGTTTCAGCTACACCTACTAAGATATGAAGATTCAGCCAAATAGGATGCTTCCTCACTCCAAAACTGTTATTGAAAGCTTGGACAACAGGTGGCTGAGAGATGTCTTGCACTGACATTGTGGATAGTGATACCAGCAACGGGTGCTTGCTTCTTCTGCTCATTTAAAGAAAAACTGTCAGAGATCTGAGGAAAGAATCCAGTGCATAGCTGTCAAGTATCCCTTATTGGCAGGAAAACCCCTTATTTTACCCTCTTTCCCGCCGTCATCCCTTATTAATTAGACTGCAATGCCCTATTGCCGCCATTGGAGGGCAGCACAGGATAAGCATAGCTGTCAAGTATCCCTTATTTGCTGGGAAATTTCCCTTATTTCCAAATCCTAAACTTGACAGGTATGACCCAATGCTTCTCACCAATCAGTTTATTTATATAATACAGAATCATAATCTCAAATAAATTATGCTCAAGGTAGTACACACACAAACTGAGCATTGACAATATTAGATCTAAAAATATAGTAATTTTCATATACTTATTAGATCTACATTCCACAATTCCACCAAGTTGCTCAGTATGGTATATATTGCCGTTATCCCATTCTGACCTTCTTAATAAATTGTGAGCTAATCTGAAACACAGTGACTGATCTGAAATTATGCATGGGCAGGTCTGACACTTTAGCCAATATCCCACTTTGACCCTTGACACTCCAACATTGGGGGATGAAGGCAGGGAGATTAATGGACAACATTGGCTACTTATGAAGAAGTTATTGCTTCAAAACAGAGTTCACAGAAATCTTTAAAAGCAATATGTTAGTATAGGTATCATATATAGAATAGATATACAGAAGAATATCATAGTGACCATAAAATGCAATCAAATGAGAAATGACATTTTACACTACAGAATTAAAATGATTTAATATTCACATGGCACAATGGGAACTGTAGTTCAAGAATCTACAATAGAGCTCTCTAGTGGATAATTCAAAGTATTAGTATGTGTTTTATTTACCATCAAGTCACCTCTGACTTGCGTTGACCCAATGAATGAAAAATCATCACAGTGTTCTCTCAATAGCTCTGCTTAGATCTTGTAAACTCAAGGGTCTGGCTTCCTTTATGGCAGGGGTACTGTGCCATTCCATCCAGCCCGCGCCCACAGTCGCTGCAATCCTTTCCCCCTCCACCTGGCTTGGTGTGTCCCTAATGCCACTCCATAGCAGGGTGGATGTTGTAAGAAGGCTTACAACATCCGCCCTGCTATGAATCGGTGTTAGGGACACACCAAACCAGGCGGAAGGGGGGGGGGAGAATGGAGGCAACAGTAGTGGAAGCGGAAGATGTCTGTAGCTGCCCATGTCCTTCCTGGGTGCCACTCTGGTTGAGCGCAGGCAAGGACAGACAGATCCCCTCCATTCACGGAAGGCTGGTAAGCAGGGAGGCAGCGGCTGCATGGGGGGATCTGCCTGTCCTTTGTGGGCCGGAATGGTGGCAGGGGGGGAGTGTTGGTGTCAGTAGTGGCGGTGTGTGTGGGAGTATTGGCAGTGGTGGCTGTGGGGTGGGGAATGGTGGGGGCAGGAGGGACACCAGTCTGGGCTGGCCCACGAATAGTCTGAGCGGGCATGATCCGGCCCTCAGCTTAAAAAGCTTGAGAACCCCTGCTTTAGGGTGTCAATCCATCTTGTATTTGGTTCCCTCCCCCCTCCGCACGCATTACCTTCAACTTTTCCCAATACTGTTGTCTTTCCCAAAAAAAATCTGTCTTTTCATGATATGTGAAGAATAGGATAGCCTTAGTTTCGTCATTTTTTCTTCCAGAGATAGTTCAGACTTGATTTACTCTAGGACCCATTTGTTCATCTTTCTGGCAGTCCAGGGTATTTGCAAAACTCTCCTCCAGTACCATATTTTGAATGAATTGATTTTCCCCCAGTTTTCTGTCCTGTCTAGCTTTCATATCTGACCTTGGTCTTCATTTCCAGTGACACATCCTTTATACTTGATAATGTTTTTTAATTTCTTTATTGCTGCCCTTCTAAGTCTCAATTGTCTTCTGATTTCTTGGCTGCAGTCCCCATTTGGAAGGTTTGCAAAGTTAAAGTGATGAATTAGCTAACCCTCCTTTATATTTAGTTGGGTTTACTTCAATAAGCTTTATTTCCCATTGGGTGACCTTTGTCCTTTGAAGCTTCAATTTAACCAAACTTGAAGGGAGGTCTGTGGTTTTTCAACTATATCGAAAGGAGTTTGTCTGCATTCCCTTTGACCTATGGCTCAGCATGTTTGGCAATATTCTACAAGACTATTTCATTTTTAATGCTACTTGCTGTTAATATGTCTCAGTTCCTCCTAGCTCACTCCAGTATCCAATATAAACAAATATTATCTAACTAGTCAAACTGTTAGGGATTATCATGATTCATTTCCAGCATAACCCATTTTATTTCATTATTGAAAATTAGAGGTGTGTTCTGCAGGAGCCTGCCTGGAAAGAGTATATGCTGCATTAATGGAGGTTTATAGAAGCTTTTTCAATTTCTATGGTAACCCAGTAGAAAGGCTGTTACCATGGGGACTAGTCAAGCCTCTATAAATCTTCTATCTTCATTAGTGTATCTCTGAGAGGGAATGTTTTAACAGTCTGGAATGGCAAACAATAATCTCCGCTGTGATGAAGCTTCTATTCTTTCCTCCTGCTGGAGATGGATTTATCTTACCAGCTTTCCAAATGTAATAATTTTTAGAAATCTTTATGATGGCCATGGAACTTTAAAACTTATCAGACACTATTAAGCCACATGTTTGCTGGCAAAATATTCTGTCCATTAAACTCAACATTTCTTCCAAATGGGTGCCAACATGAATATGTTGACAGAAAAATTTGTCCAAGAGATGAAGGAACGAGAAGTGATTTCCAAATGATCCCAGTCTACTAGGTATCTGGGAGATTATATCCCCTCCACATTTCTTAATATAGGTGTATCTTTAAGTGTGGGATTGACTACATAAGGAAAATAGTACTGGTTTGGACAGGCTGATGCTCATTTTGTCTCAGCCTCTGACCATACAAAGTGATGGGAAATGCAAATCAGCCCAGAATTCCAGAGCTCCAATCTGTAGCTTTTTCTCCCAACCAGAGACCTTTCTATGTTTTTCAAATCAAATTCTTTCACTTAGTTCAAAGCGTGTGATTGCTTTGAACTGATGTAGAAAGAACAAGCAAGCACACATATACACATGAACACAAAGCAGTGCTTTGTCAAAACGCCTTTTCTCTTGCCTTTCAATTGAGGACAAGGGGCTCTCCACCCCACCCCTAGTATCAGCACTCACCTCTCTCTGCAAACCACTCCTCTCCCAAGTCACTTCTTTTTTTAACAGGTTCCCTCAGGTAAATCCTGATTATTTCTTAATTTTTAACAGATTCACAAGCTCTATCTTCCAGCAGCAGGATACAATACAAAAATGAGTGGATGAGGGGGAAAGGGCGGTTCATTTGTAGGGTGCTACGTACAGGTGCTTCAAATGGTACTTCTAGAACTGCACGTAGAATGCTTATTTCCCCCTCTGCTAGTGCGACCACATATTCAGGCCGTAGCCAGGGGGTGGACAGGGTGAGCTTGGCCCACCCTGAGTTAGCACTTAACCCACCCTGGCAAAGCACAGTTTTCCATACGAGTGCATTGAAAAGAGGCTTTGTTGCCCACCCTGGGGGAAAATTTGCCCACCCACATCTAGAATCCTGGCTATCGCCCTGTTTATATTGAAAAGAACCAAATACCAAATGGGACTTATTTGTAATTCCCTCGCAAGTTAATTTGCACTTCCTCACTGAGTAGTTGCACCCTTAGTTTGCTTATTTGTTGCAAGATATTTTATTCATTTCTTATTGTATTTTCTCAAAATTGCTTCATCAACACATGTTTCATGTTACAACCCACAAATATTTCTTGACTTTGCAGACCTTACATGAAAATGCTTGTCTGCTTGCTTGATGCATTTCTTGCAGAGCTAGAACCCAAAGTAGCTTACAATGTAGTTATGTAGGACTACAGTGGTACCTCATATAACGAAAATAATTCATTCTGCAAGGCTTTTCGCTATGTGATTTTTTTCATTATACAAAACATGCTTCGTATAACAAAATTTCCTATGGAATGCTTCATATAATGAAAATCTCCATAGGGATGCATTGAGAACCACTCTGGGAGATATGTTGCTTCATATAACGAAATTTTCGCTATACGAGGCAACATTTTCCTTCAAATTCGTTTCATTATACGAGGTTTTCATTATAAGAGCACTTCGTTATACGGGGTTTTACTGTGTATATCAATAAAACACAGTAAGTTCTTTTTCTTTGCTTCCTCTTTTACCCCTTCAGGTGAAAAGGGAGAAGCAAGGTTCTTGTTCTGGCACTTCTAGCAGTCTCCAACGGTGTTATTTGGTGTTCTTGTAATATTTATTTGCTGCTATCTCTCCATTTGTAACACAGTAAGTTACAAATATAAAAATACAGTGAAATATTAGTATTTAAACACAATTAAAATTGAAACATTTCAATGAAAATATTATAGTCAATCCATTTTTAAGATTAAAGAAAATGAACACATCCAATTAAAGTTATGGCTATAATTGAAAGTCAGTTACCAAAGCCCTGCTAAATAAAGAGGGTTTTACTTAATAACAGTAGAAGGATGATGATAGACAAGGGACCAGCGAAGACTCCCTTAGAATGGGAGTCCCAATGTGTAGGAGCAACTCTAGAGATGGCTTTCTCCTGTATTCTTACAAAAAAAATGATGGTGAAAATACTATACTGTGATAGTTTGGAAGCCACGGCTTTAGTTTGCAAGGCCTGAGCAGAACTTAACGGAAAAGATAATACAGTATTGCTAAGAAAGAGGAGTGTAGGAAGGGAGAACAACCTATCATGAAATGCTGATGGTTTATAGAATTTTAAAAGAGCCTCCTAGAAGATTGTGGTATTTATGAACCACAATTGGGCATACCCTGGTAACATCAACCTTGTGTTGCCGGCTAATCTTTCTCACACTGGGTCAGGCAAAGGGAACTGCAGAATGAACTCACCAAAGGGTGACTTCATTTTGGTAGTTTCATGTCTGGCCTAGACAAAGAAGAAGAAGAACTGCTAATGAAAGGACATTTTGGAGGTCATTAGCTCGTACAATCACCACACATCAGAAGTGACTTGATGGCACATAGTATCTTTGGAATTTTTTTAACTACCAAAAAATTATATAGTGACAAGACAGGTGGAATAAACACCAAAACACTCTATATTTTTAAAACGTCTTTTAAAATATTTTAAATTACTATTACCATGAGAAATAGACTCTCTTTTTAATGCCACTTTGGCTAGGAGGGAATTAGCAAGCTAATTTGGTCATCTGACCAGGTAAAAAGTTCAGAGACAGAGTGGGGAATTTGCAAAAATGTTATCTATGTTTTAGAATTTTGGCAACTTATAACAAAGTACCGCCTTATAATAGTCAGTCTTCATCTTTTAGAACCTTTCTCAAGGATTATAATTACAAGAACTGCAGACAGGATTCTTTCTAAATAATAAAAAGCACATGGGACTAACTATTCTCCTTCAAGGTATGCACGATTGGTCTTTTCTGCTTATTTGATCTGTTTACAATCTAGTGATGCATAAGGTTGTTAGCGTCCACATGGGAGGTAAAGCAGCTTTACTTTTACTTTCACTCTTGACATAAAAAAATGGCATGTAGTGCTAAAAATTAGTAGAGGAAAGTACATAAGCAACTATGCTAAACAATACATCACCCTGAGTTTATGGAGGGTTGATGTACATGCCTGAAAGCATTTGGTGCAGGGTGAGGGGGACCAGTTCTGTGTTCTTACTTTTCTGGGTGATGACATTTGTTTTTCAAGATGATTCAATTAGGATGTATGTCAGCAAAAAGCTTTAATCTTGTTAAACAAAAGCTCCCTTTGCTTTTTATTAGCTGCCTACTGGCAGTCTCTAAAAGAATGCCTTCTTCCCATCTTGCTCTGCTGCAAGGGATATGTCAGAACAAATCTTGCAGTCACAACTTGCATTAATGGCTTGATGTGTGGGTCTTCGCACAGACGTCAAATAGAGTTGTTTAATTAGTGTTTGAGACATGGAGTGATATAGTGTTCCCTCAAAATGATTATGCCATATTGACCTTTGCACATAAAACTATAAATAATGATACAGTATATTACTTGAAACTTCACTAAATGGATCGCTAAAGCCAGTTAAAATATGATATATGTCCTGATCCAGATAATCCCAAAAGTGGTCCAAATAAGGATGCAGTCTATCCACACAGTATTGCGTGTGTATCCTTGATGTGCATCCTCATCTTTATTCTTTTAGTATAAATTACACATTAACACCTTGTCCGTGATAGTGATAGGAGGACCCATCAAGACTGCCTAATCCTATGTAAACACAAATTGTACTCTTGACTTATCAAGATTTGAGAGAAATTGTGGGTCATCAAGATCCCAGATACACTCCCCTTCCCACACACATTGTAAATACTTGTGTGAATGCATGCAAAAGGTTCCTTAATACTTATCTTTAAATATCTTGTAACCTGGTGTTGTAACAAGCAAAGAAGTCCATTGAGGAAACAAGAGGTCTGTGCTGATTCCATAGAATATGGTTCCTTTATGAAAAGCCTTTCCTCCTTGGGGAGGTGTGGGGAGGAGGAGAGGGAGTAACTACCACCACCACCCCTGGCTCATTTAGAGTAGAAATCACTCATGCTTTTTAAAGTTTTAACTGGATTTTTAATTGGTGTTGGTGAGGATGGGTTGAAGTTTTATGATGGTGGTTGGGATATTCGCAGTAATGTTTCTGAAACGCTTATGACTTGATACTTTGTACTGTAATTGTGATATTGTGTTTTTCTTTGTTAGCCGCCCAGAGTCGCTCTGCGAGTGGGGCGGCATATAAATTGAAAAATTAACTTAACTTAACTTAAATTGGTACCAGAGATGGTTTGTCAGAACAGTAGACACCTTGGGCTAGAAGTGTGTATGTTTTATAATTCAATTGGGTGTTGGACAGCAGCAGTCACCGAATGATATCTCAGAGGAGTAAAAATGCCCCTTGGCACCCCCTCCCCCCCCAAAAAAAGATGGGAAAACCCAATCATGAAAAGTTTTGGTCAACCGGGAAAAAAAGAGCACAGAAGCGAAACAAATGGAAAATGAGTTAGCAGGAACTTATCCCTTGGTACTCTGGTCAATCAAGGAATCAAGGAATTACTCAGAATTACCTAGAATCTGTGTCACTGGTAAATTTTCTTGTGAAGGTTCATACTGTTTTCTTATTCTTGGCAATAAAAAGTCAAAAAAGTTCTTCTTCTTCTTCTTCTTCTTCTTCTTCTTCTTCTTCTTCTTCTTCTTCTTCTTCTTCTTCTTCTTGGTGAGTTCCTTCTGTAGTTCCTTTTGCCTGCCTTAGTATGAAAAAGATTAGCCAGGACAACAAGGTTGCCATTCAGCTATGCCCTATTGTGGTTCAAAAATACCACAATCTTCGTGGATAATAAGCAAGCAACTTTAGGATACAGTATAAACAAATTGAACACTTTCCTTGCTCTTCCGTGGAAGGGTAGGGGAATTTTAAAAAAAATACTGCTAGACCTCTGCCAAACCATCACAAATGCACTGTATCATTTTGATTATGTTTTTTAAAAATATGTTTCGTTTGCCTTGTGTGTAGTGACAATCAACAAACTACACAAGGCAAATAAAATATTTTATAATGTTATTATAAGTGATAAAGCACATTGGCAAACATCTAGAAGAGGCAAAAAAATCACTTCCCCTGCCCCTACACAGATCAGCAGAGGAAGTGTTCAATTTGCCTATGACATGAAGTGGCTCACTTATTAACCTTCTTCACAATACTAGAAATTGACAGTGGAAGAAGCCAGGCTAAATATGGTTGCTTAAAGTCTGTATGTCACTTGGATGGAAAGATTGCACAAAATGGCATATTGCACCTCCACCTGACTACAAGCAACCCTATTTAGATTGCACTAGTCTAATCCAAAAGGGCCAGTGTTGACATGACAAAAGCAAATGGACTTGTACTCCTAGAGGAGATAAACTTTTGCAGTGACATTTTGATGTTTAAGTTTATTCCTCTTTCAGTCAAAAACTATCTCTAATCACTGTTTCTGGCCTAGTTTGTATGGCTGTTTGTGCAACAAGGGCCATGTTTTCAAGGGTTGCCAGATCTCATGTTACTGGCTCCAGCTGCAAGTTAGGGTCTTGAAAAATGTTCTAGGTGTTGTGTGTGCTGTAAAGAAGCTTGTGAGAGAGGTGAGCCCTGTGGCTACAGCTGTCAGGCACACTCAGCCACTTACTGGGCTATCAAAACAAACAAACAAGAAATAATTTTCTTTCTTGGCTCTGGTTTGCTATGTTACCTGGTTGTCCAGGTTCTACCTGGATTCTTGAAAAGAAAACTTGCTGCTTCTTGCAGAATAAGCTGGCCCGGAAGCAGTTTCAATTCTTCAACCCGGCTTCTGTCACTGCTCTGACATCACGACCCACTCCTTGGTCTTAGGTTTTGATCCTGAAATGTCAAAGGATGGTCGGCTGCTGACCCAGCAATCCTAGATCTAATAAGTTATGTGGATGTGCTTCACACACCCAGCTCAGAAGCACAAAGCTAAACTTTGGTTCTAGGAAGAGGAAGAAGTATATGTTGCTCTTACCTATTTTCTTTGCATGCTTTGGTGGTACAACAGTGTTGCTGCTCAACTTTTTTTCACCTAAGTAGAGTTTCTTAGTTTATGCAGCATATTTTTATTTCCCTGTCTTGGAGGAAATGGGGCATATCTTAATGAGAGGCCATGAGAACCAACTGTGCATCCTCCCACATTGTCCAAACCAATTTCCTTTTGTTCCAAAAACCTACAGCATTAAATAACAAATGGTTGCAAAGTGAAAGACAGTAGGCATGAATAGCACTTAGCAACAGTCAACTAACCAAGCCATTAACACAATCCAGCATTTTAAAATAAAGGCAAATTAAAGACCACCAAGCATGAGCAGCATAAACTTTAAGTGACACTCAGCTTGTTGTCCATACTTGTAGGAATCGGGGCCACTGGGGGCCGGAAGGTCCCGGAGGAGGACTGATCAAGTAACGACACGAGACAAGCTGCTGGATCGATCAGACACTTTATTGGTCAAAGGCAGAATCATTTATAGGGAAAAAGTGCAACGGTGGCAAACTGTCCTCTGGCAAGGCATTACCTCATGCGTTGACACATGTTAATGGGAAAACCTTCAAAGGGGAAGTTAATTAACTCGGGTAAACAGGGAACAAGATTGACCATTGTCTTGGGGCTTAGGCAGGGGTAAACATGGCTTGTTTGCACCAGGGATTTCCCCAAACCGGGAGATGAGTCATTATGGTTCATGAATCAGCTATCTGCTTACTCGGCAGAGTCGCGGGTCAGGTCACCTTAATTGGGTGAATCAAACCCTATACTTTATTCACCCCCCTTAATTTGGCGACCGGTGAGCCCACTGGTCGGGAGCCTGTCTCACCGCAGTGGTCTCTGGTCTATTCCGTGCCCTGTGGGGCACGGGGAATCCATATCTCCCCTTTATTTTCTATTTAAGAACCTGACCGGCGACCTTACGCAAGATAGGCATCAGCTGTTGAGCTGGGATGACGTCACGGGATTTCCCTCTGGGGCGGCACTTGGAGATCAGCGAGGGAATACACTGAGCAAAGCAACAGAGCGTAATGCCTAGTATGGCTATTCCCACCACTATCTGAAGCACCGTCTGTAGCCACCCCCAGGGGATCCATGACCACATCCAATTCCATAGGGAATCCCACCAGGCTCCCCACGCGGAGCCTTCCGTAATGCCTGCAACAAGGGAATGCAGGTCCTTGATCTGGTTTTGTATTTTCCGGGAGTTGTCAGTAAGGTTAAAACAGCACATCCCATGGACAGATTCGCACCCCAGGTGGTGCAATAAGAGGAGGTAGTCGATAGCCGCTCGATTATCAAGAACAGCTTGGCGGAGTTCCACCTGCTCTTGATTAAGGAGCGCTATCGCTGAGGAGGTATGATTGATGGTTTTTGCTAAACCGCAGGCCAAATGACCAATTCTCCGTGCGTTGCCGGTGGCCAACCCCGGCACGCCGATCAAACTGACGGATAGGGAAACATACTCAGCGGGACTCATTACTCTGATGCTGCTGTCACAAGAGCTGTCTAACTGGGTTGTGCGTGTGTGCCGAATGAGCGGGGAAACATTCACATGGGATACATTTGTGTCACTAGAACGTGGGGCAATCATGTCCCTGGTAGGGAGTACAAGTGTCAAGCGACTAATGCAACACATTGAGTCCGACAGATTGGCAGGGATGTAGTTCCAGGTGTGCTGGTTGCAGGTAAAGAACCACCCTGAGGGCAGGGTGACATGAGCGTAGAATGAGATGAGGGTCTCCGGTTTACTGCAAGTCCAGTTGCCAACGCCAGGGTCAATACAGCGGCGCTGTGCCTGAGCGTCTGCGGTGCAACCGGTCATGCGGGTACAGGCGGCGCTCGGGCTGACCGCCACCCGAGGGGTATGGAGGGTGGCTGCATCAGCCGGCAAGGTTGGGGTAAGTTGCTGTCCCCCCCAGCGTGCATATGCCGAGAAGGCGGTAGGAGAGTGAGGGGCAAAGGATGCTTTTCGCAACCAGGCACTGTCCTCGGTGTGCTCGTCCGGAGTATGACACACCGGGATGAGACAGGTGCTGAGCATGGATGCAGAACCAACGTCCTGTTGTAAGCAAAAATCGGACTGGTTGACGAGACCCGCCAACCTTTCCCACAAGTTGTACTGCATTCGTGTAGACAGGTCTTCACCAGGCGACAAACCGTCGGCCTGGATTGAGGCTGCCTGGGCGCCTCCCCCCAAAAGCAGGGAGAGGGCCAGGACTATGGAGATCGCCACGGTGTTGGCGTGAATCTGGGCCAAGACTGCTGCTGTGAGGTTCTCCGGCGTCGGTTCCTTCCCCTCGCGCTGGACGGCGTCCTGAGCATCATGGCAAAGAACCTTGACCATCCCCCAGGTGACTTTAGGGATCGGCTGTCGCCTCCTCCGACGGATCCTCTCGTGCAGGGTGAGGTCCTTCATCTCCGGTATCGGACTCGGGTCGGTCTGGTTCCACGCCATGCGGTTCCGTGTGGGGTTTGACACACCGAGCTGGGATCCAGATGACACCTGTAGGAGACATAACTGCAGCATACCCTCTCCCCCAGGTGACGAGCGGCACCGGCCCCCTCCAAGTGGGGTCCGGTGGCACTCGGTACCGGACCATTGGTCGCGGGAGAGCTTCCGAACGGCGGAAATGCCTCTCCTGCGGCGTGCAATCCGAAAAAACATTAAGGTGATTATATGTGAACAAAACCTTGTTTAAGCAAAACTGTGCTGCTCCTTGTGACTTGGGGAGGGCAGGAGGTTCCCCCCTTTCTATTTGTTTGTCAAGATAGGACTTTAGCGTCCGATTGACACGCTCTACAATCGCCTGCCCTTGCGGATTGTAGGGGATTCCAAAAGTGTGCTTGATGTCCCAAGTCGCCATGAAGGCGGCCAACTGCCTAGAGCAGTAGGACGGTGCGTTATCCGTTTTCACGTGCCGTGGCTTGCCCATCGCCGCGATGCAGGAAAGGAGGTGCTGCTCCACGTGGGTAGCCGTCTCCCCTTTCTGCGCCGTGGCCCAAACGAACTGGGAAAAGGTATCAATGCAGACGTGCATGTATTGCCACCTGCCAAACTGCGGCACATGCGTGACGTCCATCTGCCATACCTGGTTGGCCTCCGTCCCCCGTGGGTTGACCCCCCACGAGGGCCCCCCCGGCGCCCCTGCGCAATGCTGGCAGGAGCGGACTATACCCTGGGCTTGAGAAAGCGGCAGATTGAACTGTCTGGCGAGTGCCTTGGCATTTTGGTGAAAAAAAGCATGACTTTGGATTGGAGTAGTGAAAACTCCCAAAACTGAACGTTGCTGAATTTCCTTTGCGGCCGCGTCCGCTCTGCTATTGCCCGCGGAAATTGGACCCGGTAGGTCTTGGTGACTTCGGATGTGGGCAATATAAAGCGGCTCCGTGCGGTTACACAAATGAAATTGAGCGGTGAGAAACAGACTTAGTAAATTCTTGTCTATCGCGGGAGTGATGTAAGCTCCCGGTAGACTGTGCAACAAATTCCTTACGTACAGGCTGTCAGTAATAATATTCAAACGCTCCTGGGCGAAGGTGCGCAAGGCAAGGTTCACGGCTGCCAACTCTGCCCGCTGAGCGGACTTCTGTGGAAGAGTTAGCAGCGTGTGCCAAGCTTCGCCCTCCTGCCAGGTCAAAACACCATAGGTGCGACCTCCGTCTGTGAAAACTGTCCTGGCCCCCTGAAGCGGGACCAGCGAGAGCAATTCGAACAAGCTGACTGTTCCTGTCTGCAGGGAAACGAGTCTAGGGTCCTTGGGCAAGTGGTACGCTAAACTCCCAGTGAAACCTTCCAAGGCTATCGGAAGCGAGTCACCTAGCTGCATTAACTGGTGAATTTGTTCCTTGGTGAAAGGAACCACAATTTTGGCCAAATCATTTCCTGAAATGTCCCTAGCTCTCAGCCTGCCGCGGTAAATCACCGCGGAAACCAGCTCTTGGGGCGGAACGATGTTCCGTGGTGATGTGTTAGGCAAATAAACCCACTCCACAATTTTCGCTCCCTTCTCTGCGTCTACGCCTAACGCCCCAGTGAACATGGACCCTGACCGTACGATGTACAAATTCAGGATCGGGGCGTAAGGCCCCTGGGCGATCCTATCCACCCACCTCTGGCTGAGAACTTGGTTCACTTTCTCGAGCGCCAAGCGCGCGTCTCGAGAGATTTTTATCCGGTCTGCCGGCTGCTTACCTAAAGTTAGCAGCGAGAAGAGCGGCTTCAAGAGTTCCGTATCCAATCGGAAATACGGTCTGGCCCAATTAATGTTCCCTAAAATCTGCTGTAACTCTACCAGGGTGACTGAGTCCTGTAAAGCTATCTGGGGTAAAACCGGTGCGGCAAAAGAACGGAGAAGCCGATGACCCAAGTATGAAAAGGGCTCGGTTTTCTGCACCTTCTCTGGGGCTATGAGTAGACCCTTGTCCCCCAGGCTGGCCTGGAGGTCAGAAAACACTGCGCTGCCGAGTTGCGGCAACGCCACTAAGATATCATCCATGAAATGACACACAATAGCTTTAGGGTAAAGGCTTCGAAACTTTGCCAGCGCGTTGTGAACATAAATTTGGCACAGGGTGGGCGAATTGAGCATGCCCTGTGGCAAAAATTTCCACGCGTAACGCTGCGTGGGCTCTCCGTGGTTCACAACCGGCACTGTAAAGGCGAACCTTTCCCGGTCCCGGGGGTCTAAGGGGATTGTATAGAAGCAATCCTTGAGATCTACAACTAGAATCTCCCACCCCTCGGGAATCATATTTGGATTCGGGATGCCGCATTGAAGCGGACCCATGGGCTGAATACATTTATTGATCTCTCTGAGATCGTGGAGGAGTCGCCACTTCCCCGACTTCTTCTTAATTACAAAAACTGGCGAATTCCAGGGACTGGTGGACTGCTCTATATGCCCTGCGTCTAGCTGTTCCTTCACTAGCTGCTTTAAGGCAACCAGTTTCTCTCCCACAACCGGCCATTGTTCTACCCAGACCGGAGTATCGGTGAGCCATTTAAGTGGCAACGCCATTACCCGAAGGTAAGGGTGGCACCGTATTGCTGGAGAATGTCTCGCCCCCAAAGGTTGACGTGCACGTCAAGAATGTGCGGCCGAACTACCGCCGTGCCGTCAGCCCCTGGGATGGTGACTTCTACCCACTCTCTGCTCCTAAACGCTTCCTGAACGCCACCTACCCCCCACACATCGGAGACCGGCTCAATGGCCCACTCCCTCGGCCACTGGCTCCTGCTTATCACGGATACGTCAGCTCCGGTATCGAGGAGGCCTGAGAACACCCTTTTGTTCAAAAATACCTCGATAACGGGGCGCTGCTTCCACTCAATGTTGGTCTCCACTGTCGCTAAGACCTGGTATCCTTGCACTGCCTCAACCGCGCTCAAGCGGCCTGCTGAGCCGGGCTCTGAGCTGTCACTGAGCCTCCCCTGGCTGCCTGCTGGCGAGTGACAAGGAACCATGATCAGTTGCGCTAAGGAATCTCCCTTGTGAATGGTCTGGGGCAGGTGTGTCCAGAGTTGGACCTGGAGAACGCCTGAAAAATTCGAGTCAACGACTCCTGGAATTATGAAAATTCCGCGTGCTCCAGCTACACTACGGGGCAAAACTAAACCTAAAAAGCCTCTGGGCAGGGGACCCATGTACTGGGAATCGACCAGATAGACTGTGCCTGGCAGGTCGCATGTAACGTCTACCTGACAAGTCAATTCTAGCCCTGTGCTACCCTTGGGGCTGGCCTGTGCCCTCATAGTGCCTGGAATGTGCCTGGAACCTAGTCCAGCTCTGGGAAGTCCGGATTCTGGGGAATGAGAGAAGTCTCTGTTTGGACTGGGGCCAGAGACATGCCCGCGTTCCGGTTTCCCGAACTCGGACAAAACTTGGCCCAATGATAGCCTTTCCTGCACTTTGGACATGGGGTTTTCGGGGCTGTGGACTGGCTGGACCTTTGTCCGCCTCCCTTTGATCGGCATTCTTTAGCGAAGTGCCCGACCTTGCCACAAGTGTAACAAGTTCCCCTGGTCTTTCCCTTGGGGTGAGATCTCTTTCCCCCCTGTACTGCTGCCGCTAGCAGACCCATCTTGTAGGAGTCCGTGCCGACGTCAGAACAGGCTCTAATCATGTCCGACAGTGTCAGGTCAGGACGATTGCCTAGGGACTGCAAAATCCTACGGCAGTCCAAGTTGGCATTGTCCTTGGCTAGCTTGATCATGAGCTCTTGCTGGGCTTGCTCATTGTCAATCTGCCTGGTGATGGCTTCTTCCAGGCGATTGATGAAGTCCATGTAGGGTTCCTGGGCTCCCTGCTTGATAGCGGTATAATTCTTAGCCGCTTTGCCAGATGCTGGGATCTTGAAGTACGCCCTATAGGCGGCTTCAGCGGACATTTCGAGAGTGGCGAGAGGCAAGTTGATTTGGGCGTTAATGGCCTCAAAGGCACCTGAGCCATATAGCTGCTCAGCGATTACCGCGCCTCCCATTCTCGCAGCTCTGGCCTGTGCCTCGAGCCGGTACTCGCTGTCCCAGATCATGTACTGGCTAGGGGTTAGCATCATCCTCATGACGGCTTTCCAGTCGTGAGGAATCCACATGGTGGTCTCGCACGCTTGCTGAAGCGTGCCCCTAGTAAAACGACTTTGGAGCCCTGTCTCTGAGATTGCTTTCCGTAAAGCCATGAGAAGCTTGTACGGGACTGGGGAATGAACTATCTGTTGCGCGCCTGTGAGCGCGTCCATCTCCATTCGGATTGGACAAATCTGTCTAAGCTCAGCTAGTTGTTCTGCTGACAATTCCCCCTTCTTGAGCTCTATCTCTGCTGTGCGCTGAAGGGCACTCTTTACAACTAGGGAAGCTGGCGCTGTCAGAGGAACGCCTGCGCTCCTCATTCCTTGCATTCCTTCGGTGACGTCTGCAGCTGTCACCGGGGGAAGGCTTCCCTCGCTGCTCTGCTGATAGCTGAATGACGGACAGAGCGCCGTGGGCGCAGCCGGGTGGACTGGCTGGCCTGAGGGCTCTTCTAACGGGGGTTCTAGGGCCTCTGTCCAGGCTGGCTCGATCTGCTCTAAGAGCCTTCTACACTTTTTCCATGTGCTGACTACCCTGCCGGGCGCTTTGGGGGGCTGCTGGATGCAGTCTCCTATCTGATCCCAGAGCTTCAAGGTTAACGTACCTACTTCTGGGTAAAGTAGGCAGTGTCCCCTGAGGTACGCCAAAAGTCTCGCTAGCTCTCCGCTGTGAAATCGCAACTTAAAAACCCTGGCCAGGATTCTGAACTCTTCCTCACGAGTTCTTTGGCTAGCGGACGGACTTGGTCTATGAGAGCAAGTCCCCATATTACCTGTGATGGGTCCCTCGAAGTTTCCTTCTCGGGCCGAGAGTCGACGCGTCCTTTTACAGGTAACAGTTCTGGCGACGAGTGTCTGGGGTAGCTGTCGGAGCGTGGATCTTCCTGTCCCGGGCCCTCGGCGGCCACTGCAATGTCAGGGGCTCACAGCCTGCCCTGACCGGAACGCGTTTTTCCCTTCGCGAACCTCCCCAAAGCCGGGAAAAAGGTAGGTAGGAAAGTCTCTTGGGAATGCCTCGCCGCGGCCACTCCTCTGTCCGGCTGGCTGCCGACCAGAGTGCCGCGCAGTCCTCCGGGACAACGGGTCGCGGTTCAGGCGTTGAACCGGACCGCGTGGATCGTTACTCACGAGTAGACCTCTCCGGGGTCCTCTTACTCACGAGTAGCATCACGTCGGGGGTCACCAGATGTAGGAATCGGGGCCACTGGGGGCCGGAAGGTCCCGGAGGAGGACTGATCAAGTAACGACACGAGACAAGCTGCTGGATCGATCAGACACTTTATTGGTCAAAGGCAGAATCATTTATAGGGAAAAAGTGCAACGGTGGCAAACTGTCCTCTGGCAAGGCATTACCTCATGCGTTGACACATGTTAATGGGAAAACCTTCAAAGGGGAAGTTAATTAACTCGGGTAAACAGGGAACAAGATTGACCATTGTCTTGGGGCTTAGGCAGGGGTAAACATGGCTTGTTTGCACCAGGGATTTCCCCAAACCGGGAGATGAGTCATTATGGTTCATGAATCAGCTATCTGCTTACTCGGCAGAGTCGCGGGTCAGGTCACCTTAATTGGGTGAATCAAACCCTATACTTTATTCACCCCCCTTAATTTGGCGACCGGTGAGCCCACTGGTCGGGAGCCTGTCTCACCGCAGTGGTCTCTGGTCTATTCCGTGCCCTGTGGGGCACGGGGAATCCATACATACTATTGCTACAGGGCACCCACATACCTGTAAACAATATACTACTATTGTTTGTCTTTAATTAAAAACCCTTGTCCCTGCTGTGCTGAACTGCAAAACAAAACAAAGCTACAATCCTCTGTGGCTCTCTAGAAGGGACATTCTTCAGGAATGTGACACATGGGTTTTCATAATTTAACAAGACGACTGTAACCACACACACTTAACACACAGGATGACACTACACAACATGAAAAATGTGAGTGGGCCTGCTGTGAAGCTGCACCCAGGAAGTAGGGTTTCCTTGGATTAATTCCATGGAGGTATAATAAAACAGGAGATGACATGATGTCACAAACTTGAAACCAACTAATCTGACAGTCCGCCATGTTAGTTGCCCCAAAACATCGGCTTATGCTGCTTTGATTGTGTGGAGTCGTGAAAGTAGATCAGGGTTTCCCCTTTAATATCAGTGGGTGGGGGGTTGTGATCCCCCTCTCCGCTGGCTCCCCTGGGGTTGGGAGGGTTGGGGGGACAAAAGGGGTCTGTCTCCCCAACCCTCCTGACCCCAGGAGTACCCGGAAGAGAGGGGATTACCCCCCACACACACACCATGTTAAAGAGAAGAAACCAAGTGGTTTCTTCTCTTTAAACACGGAATGTTTGGAGGGGTGGAATCGATCCCCTCTTCCGGGTCTCCTGTTTCTGGGAGGGTTGGGGGGGACAAAAGGAGTCTGTCCCCCCAACCCTTCCAGAGCCAGGGACCCGGCAGAGAGGGGATCCCCCCGCAGGACACCCTGTTATTATAGAGAAGAAACCAAGCGGTTTCTTTTCTTTAAAAATGGAGTGTTTGGGTAGGGTTGGGGGGGACAGACCCCTTTTGTTCCCCCCAACCCTACCAAACCCAGGGGACCAGGGAGAGGGGATCGATTCCAACCCCCCCCAACACTCCATTTTTAAAGAGAAACCGCTTGGTTTCTTCTCTTTAATAACGGGATGTCCTGTGGGGGATCCCCTCTCTGCCTGGTCCCCTAGATCTGGAAGGGTTGGGGGGACAGACCCATTTTGTCCCCCCAACAATACCAAACCCAGGGGACCTGGGAGAGGGGATCGATTCCACCCCCACCCCCCAAACACTCCATTTTTAAAGAGAAGAAACCGCTTGGTTTCTTCTCTTTCATAATAGGGTATCCTGCGGGGGGATCCCCTCTCTCCCTGGTCCCCTGTGTTGGGGGGGGTTGGGGGGACAATCAGAGTCTGTCCACCCCCAACCCTCCCAGACACAGGAGACCTGGGAGAGGGGATCGATTCTACCCCCCACCAACACAAGAAGCAATTGTAAAAGGTAGTCAGAGGTAATGTTTTGGGGCATCAAATATGGCAGCAGGCCATGCCCACTGGCTTCAAAAAACTTACAGCATGAAGTCTGTAGTGCCATCTCCTGTTTTATTATACCTCCATGGTTAATTCACTTCAGCTAAGCACACAGGAACCAACAAAGAGAGGGGAGGAAAACCAGCCTTATTGTGTTACCCATATGAATCCTCTCTTCCCTATATTTTGTTCCTGGATGTTGTGTATTGAAGCACATTTGCAAGTGGCGCAAGGAGCGCTTGTGCAAGAGGAAAATGGTGGTTTCCTGCCATTCTAATTAGAAGCCTAAAGTGGCGTGACACCCCTGCAAAAGAGCACGCTAGTTATGCTAAACCAAGCCCTGTGATTGGTTACAGTTTTGGATCCTGTTCTCCATTGGTTAACTACATATATTTCCTGTTATGCTTGGTTAGTTACGTTTGTCTGGTGGTTCGCTACCTTGTATCCAGGAGTCACCGCTGGGGAGACACTATATAAGCCCCACGGGTAAAAAGGGTGAGGCCGGACCGGATCTATACTTCCTACTCCATACAGGTAGCCTGGTAGCTCTAAGCCTGCATCCCTCCATTATGCTACACTTCTATGGTAGCTAGTTTATTGCCCATTGCCAAGTAAGAGTCTGGAGGGACTGACTCCGCTAGGATTGTATAGCCATCTCGGGATCCGGAACACTTGTCAGCTCATCCTTAAGTGACTGTTAAATAAAGCCTGTTTGTTCAGCGTTGTCCTGGACTGGTGCTTATAAGGGCCGGATCTAACACTGAGTCTGTTTGTTTCCCTCTTCCCTTTGCTGGATCACCATTATCAATCTTCCCTGTTTGTATAACCCCATGTTGTATTATGTATTGCAATAAAATAATGAGCATGAATATCTAATAATGAGAAGTTGTTCTTACCAAGAATTTTTACCCTCACCAAATGTCAAGGAAAAGGAATGTGGCTGAATGTTTAGTAATACCTTTGGCAGAAATTTAGATCATCATACCTTGAGATAAACCCAAGGTCTACTTGGGCTGGTATTAATAAGATCACTAAAGAGGTTCCCTTTCGTGGTTTTAATTAGATCAGCTCTAAGCAGGGGCGTGCTATGCTAAAAGGGCACTGGAAAAATATATGTTCCCACTCGCCTTCTAATTTCAACTCCCCTCTGGGAATTCGAACCAACAATCTCATATTTACAAGCAAAATTGCAACCTCTAAGCCACAGCAGCTCCACTGTCAATGGAGCTGCTTTTGTAACCTTATCTTTGGCAAAAACAGGAGGAGGAAGGTAGGCAGAGGAACACAGATCCCCACTCATTTTCTCGATCATTCCAGGCATCGCAGCTCAGCTCGGGTCTTTGGATTGGCACCCATGGGAGGCGCCATGGTACTAGGGGCCGGGGGACACCCCGGGCTGAGTCCCAGTTGCCCGATGGGCCAGCTCACCACTGGCTCTAAGACTGTTTTCTTTAACTCCACACACAAAACAACCCATAAAAGGGTTGGCAGCGGCAGGACCAGAGGCAGGAAAGAAAGAAGGAGACAAGAAAAGTCAGTGAACTCCCAAATCAATCCGCAACCCCTGTGTAAGCACTGGCTGTCATGTGTAACAATTGCCAGACCCTTTTTTCTCAGAAAATCTTGGTAAGAGATCGCACCAGGCCAGAACACTTTTTCCTGCGAAGTCTGGCCTGGATTTTTCTTAACACCAGACAAGCCCAGCCTGCCTGGACAAATTACAGCCTGCCCTCTTCCTAGAGTTAGCTAATAACCAGTGTTCCAGCCTAGTATTGGTAGTGTATAAGTAAATTTAAAAAAAAAACAAATCCCCTTTACTTGTGTGAGGAAACACAAGGGCTTGAATTTTAAAAACAGTTTATTTCGCACAACTGAGGTATTCACAAACATCAACAGTCAAATTTCAAAAAGGGGGAAAACACAAAAGGCAGCTTTATCAAATACTAAAAAAAAAAAACCACCACTTCAGGCAATACAGTTACACACTTTACCCACACATTGGCAAATAACAAAGCTCTCTCACTATTCTAGGGAAACCTTATCCCTACTCAGCTAGATTATTCCTAGACAGCAGCCAGTTTCAAAGTCCCTTCTTTTTCTTCTCTTCTTATTTCTCCTCAGCTGGATCATCTCTTCTTTGTGACCCCTTTTATTATTTCACCTTAGGATTCTCTAGAACCTTCCCCATCAATCATTCACCCTCAACCAATCTCAGTCCATTATGCAAATTAGCTCTTCTCAACATTCTATCTCTACCCACTGCTGTTAATCTTCCCTGTCTTTACCTGCACTATTTTTACCAAAGCTACTTTCTATCCATTCTTACCCAACAGTCTACAGATGCTCTCATTCATCTAAATACATTCATTCCTTACACCATGCCAGACATAATAGTGACTGTGAAGCAAATCACAGTGTAGTCTTTTCCAAACAGAATTAGGATTCAAAGATTTAAGGTCTGAAGGCTAGAATTAAACTGTGTAATGACTTGGATAAATTCCCATTTCGTGGGGCTTATAACTGTCTTATACTGGGAAAATACAAGATGGTTGTTTGTTTTGAAAACATTTATTTAATTAAAGTGAAATTACTATGGAAGGCACCCACTGTCATTTATGGGGCTTATTCCAAAGACACAGAATAAAACTGCATAGATGGACTCAACAAAGATTCATGTCCACAGCCAACAAGGGTCATCTGCCCAGCAAGACGACAGACAGGTGAAGAGCAATATTAGTAAATGCTTTATGAAATGGGTACCAGGAAACAAAAATTAATATTCAGGCAGGGCAGCCACAGCCCATGAGATCAATGGCTAGTCTGTTCCTGCTCTCAGAGGGGGCAGAGAGAAACTTTGGTGTGTCTGAGCATCCCTGCATCATTATCCCCACTCCAGTAGCTGAGGACTTGACAGATTTATTTGCTATAAGCAACTTTACCAGTGGAAGGTATGGCTTAGGGGCTCAGGCTCCAATCGGCTGCAAACAGCTGTTAACCATCAGCAGGTTTTCTTTTGCCTTGCCTTCCTATTCCATCAGCTTGATCTTCTCTCTGACACCAATCAGAGGAAGTCTGTCAGAACCAATCAATTCAGCTTCTCAATCCCTCTTGAGCCATGTAGAGTGACGCTCAAGCAACACATCTATTGCTGACTGGATTCTAAGGCTAACTGGTTGTAACAGCAGTAACTTTAACAGCTTTCCTGATCTCTGGAGCAACATATGGGACTGAAGGCATTTACCACAGGATAGCTCTGAGGCTTTGGTTTCCTGCTATGGAGCCAGAGGTTGGGAGTTTGATTCCCCACTGTGCCTCCCATTAGAATAGCCAGGCTGTGTAACTGTGGGCAAGCTGCACAGTCCCAAGGCTCCCTCAGAAGAAGGGAATGGTAAACCACTTCTGAGTACTATTTATCTATAAAACCCTCAAAAGGGTTGCCATATGTCAGAATTGGCTTAGCAGCACACAATTATTATTGTTTTGTTATCACAGCAACAAATACTTTTAACATAAATTCTTTACTCAGTCTTGAGCATATTCAGAAATTTTATCTCAAATCCCAAATTAAAAACAATAAAGTATTTAAGAATTAAATATTGCATGAATATCTTTGCTTGCGGGGGGAGTGGTATAAGTGATTTTATAGCTGGTATTAATTTTTTTAAATAACCTGCACACGAATATAAATTGCATCAACAATGTTTCACTGCTTTTGCCCGTTATACACAAAGAACAGTTATGATTACACTAAGCCTCACAAATTTCAGCTGGCCTATCAAAGTCTGGATTTTACCCATTATGATTAAAGTCCTGCAAATATTTTATTTGTCTCTTTCAAATGTTTCTTGATGGGAGTGTTTTACTGCCAAGTTTGGTAAGGAATACTTTAAAGTAATCAGTTACAGTTATAGATTCAAGCCCTCCACAGTATGTTTGTGTTATAGTTACATTTTTAAAAGTAATTATTTACCTTCACATTTCATAAAGAAGATTTTAATGGTTAGGTTACTAGTTTTAAGGCACTGCAAGATACAAGTCACTGTACTCTGGTCCAAACAAACACTCCTCCTGACCAGCATGTCACTTCAACACCCAAAACAGAGTAAGAGGCAGGAGCACTTAAACTAGGCAACAGTAAAAGTAACATGCAGTTATACAAGAGGAGCCCAGGTGACGCACTGGTTAAACTACTGTACTACAACAAAAAGGTTGTGAGTTCGATCTTGACAAGACACAAGGTTGACTTAGCCTTCCATCCTTCTGAGGTCAATAAAATGAGTACCCAGCATGTTGGGGGTTAAAATGCTAATTACTGTACCTGTAAACCTCCCAAAGAGTGCACTAAGTGCTATGGGGTGGTATATAAGTTTAATTACTATTAATATAAGAGAAAATATATCATTGTCTCTTATTATGCTGCAAAGATAATATAAAATTTTACATCAAAATTGATAAAGGAGTTAGCTCTTTATAACTAGTTATTTTTAAAATCTGAGTCTAGATCCCAAGAGGGTTCCTGTATGTTCATAAAGAATAATACTAACTTTCTTAAGAAGACAATTAAATACTACCACATCAATTCTATTGTGTGAAAAGCCTGACATGGTGAAATTATCAGTTTGTGCAAATCCTAAAGGATACCAGAGCTCTCTCGGTCCAAATCAATCTTAGCACAGACTCACTTCTGGTTGCAACAGTACGATAGGAGATTTCTGCCAGGGCTATGCAATTGATTCAGATGAACCAATCCCAAATCCTAAACAGTCTCTGGACAATTCCAATTAATCCAGTTTGGGTCCAGATCATATCATATCAACCCATTTGGGGTCTACATTAGATTACTCTTGATTGATTTAGTGATCCAAACAATAAACTGCAGTGAGAGAATTCAGATATCTCTGCATGATTCCCAGTCATGATTTTTCATTCATGTAAGAGTATCTCCATTTCAGGCACCACAATGAGAGAAGAGGCAGAGCCACCTATCACTCTTCCTTCATTTTTTATGTCTCAAAAATGTTACAATCACACACACCAGCTGTAACTTCCAGTCTACGGCAAAAATCTCACCGGGAAGACTTTCTACTCTCTCTAGTGCTCTTTATCTGATTCACCACCAACAGAAGAATCATCTTTGAAAGAGCTTTGTTGGAGTTTGATGCAAGTTTATAAATTTCTAAATATTAATTTGGATTCAGGTACAAACATGGATAAAGGTTGGCAGGAGCTGGGACAGATGATGGGAGCTCACTCCTTCGCACAACACTCAGCTCTCAAACTGCTGACCTGCTGACCTTCCTGTTGTCAAGCTCAAACATGGATAGAAAGGTCCAAATCAGCCTGTTATGTATGTTAACTGTGTTTTCTGAAAGGAGCAGAATGTATCTTTTCTCATGTATCTATTCTTATGCAAATAAGGGGATTGAAAATGTGCACACTCTGTTAGCCAATGGGCTTGTTGTATTATTGTTACTGTTACTGTTTATAGTGTATATAAGTCAGAGTTTTGCCCCATCCAAACTGTGTTCAAACCCCACTTTTAAAGAGCTGAATTTCACTACTTCACTGGTCTGCTTCTTCATTCCCTGAACGCGAAACTGGCGACGAAGGTGGGATGGCATCCCCACATGGCAGCAACATCGGCCCATTTGACCCAGCATGTCCAGAGAAATGGGCAACATACGAACGGCGATTCTGCCAAGCAATGGCCTTGCAGAAGATCACCGACAAAGACCAGAAGCGCTCCTGTTTCCTCGCTCAGTGCGGTTCTGAGACGCTTGAGCTGGCAACCCACCTCGTTCTCCCAAGGGATGTGGATGTGGTGCCGCTCGCAGAAATCATGTCCGCACTGAGGAATCACCTCCAGCCAGAGGTCTCGATCTTCCCGGCCAGGGTGGCCTTCCACAGAAGGCAGCAGCAACCTGTGGAGTCCATTGCAGACTACGCTGCCACTCTGCGCATTGCTGCCGCCCTGTGCAAGTGGGACAACATCGAAGAAGCACTCTGGGACCGTCTGCTGGCCGGCATGAGGGACGAAGATGCTCAATGTTGCCTCATAATCAGGAAGACGCTAACTTTCAAGGCTGTCCTAAAAGAGGCGGTAGTGTCTGAGGCCGCACAGTCCAGCATCAAGCTTTACCAGCATCGCCACTCCACCACCAGTGCCATCGACTCAGCTGTGCAAGCTCAGCAAAATTCATCTTCATCCTCCTCAGTATTGCCTGGTTCCACCTCTTCATCGGAGTCCAGCGACGCAGAGGGAGAAGTCCGAGCGGTCCGACGAAAGCACCGAGAGCACCGTGACGATCAGGAGAAGAAATTCCTTTGCAAGTGTGATGGCTGCGGAGCCCGGCATGACCGCAGGAAGTGCCCCTTCCACACCGCAGAATGCCACAACTGCGGGCGAAGAGGGCACATTGCTAAAGTATGCCAGCGAAAGCAAAGAACTCCAGCACCTGAGTCCAAGAAGAGTCATCACCACAAAACATCCACCGCCAAAGTGTCACCAGAGCCTGAGCAATGCCAAGTGGGTATCGTCAGTGAGCATTTCTTCGCAGACCTGAGCCTGCAGGATGTCCCCTTCAAGATGGAGGTGGATTCAGGTACTACCTTTTCCATAATCCCACAGCGGGAGTTTTTGAGAATTCCCCCTGCCTCTTGGCCCAAGCTCAAATCTTTTAAAACTTCCCTCCGGGATGTGCAAGGTTGCCAGATTCCGGTCCTGGGGGTGGGAAATTTTTTGGTCAAATTCAAAAACATTTGCATCTCCATGGCATTGGTTTTAGTTAAGCAGGGCACTAACTGTCTTATTGGGACCCAATGGTTTAGGCCCCTGGGAATCCGGCTTTCAGGCATTCACGCAATAGACGCTGACCCAATCTGGGGCGTTTGTGCTGCACATCCCAAGGTGTGCAAAAAGGGTTTAGGGTTATACAAAGGACCCCCTGTGGACTTTGAGGTTGACCCAAACGTCCGGCCCATCCAGATGAAGCCACGCCGGGTACCCTTTGCTTTAAAGGAGAAGATAGAAGCTGAGCTGGACAAACTGGTGGGGCAGGGCATCCTAGTGCCAGTGGACTCCGCAGAGTGGGAGACACCAATAGTGACTGCTTTGAAAAGTAACGGGGAGGTCAGGATATGCGCTGACTACAAGTGTACCATCAATAAAGCTATTCGCCCGAAAGCATATCCTGTGCCCATGGTAAGCCACCTTCTTGCCTCCTTGCATGGAGGAAATTGCTTTGCAAAACTTGACCTTGCCCAGGCTTACCAACAATTGACTGTGTCTGCTGCTGCTGCCATAGCCCAGACCATAGTAACACATAAAGGGGGCATTTAAGGTAACTCGACTACAATTCGGGGTGAATGCAGCCCCCGGAATATTTCAATCTCTTGTAGAACGTATTTTAAAATGTTTGCCCGGTGTCCTGCCATATTTTGGCGATGTCCTGATCACCGCTAAGGACACCGTCGAACTAGCGGCCAGGCTCAATCGAGTCCTCTCACGTTTCGAGAGGGCCAGTCTACATCTCAGAAGAGACAAATGTGTGTTTTTGGCACAGGAAGTGGAGTTCCTGGGGTATCGAATTACACCCCAAGGTGTCATGCCCTTTGACTCCAAGGTGGCGGCCGTGCGAAATGCACCCAGGCCAAAATGTAAAGCCGAATTGCAATCCTTTCTAGGATTGTTAAACTTCTATCATGCTTTTCTCCATCACAAAGCCTCAGTTGCTGAACCATTACATCGGCTTCTTAAGAAAAATACTGTTTGGCACTGGGGCTATTGCCAGGAGAAAGTATTCCTAGAACTTAAAAGGCTGCTATCTTCAGATGCTGTATTAATTCATTTTGATCCTAACAAGGAAGTTGTACTTGTGTGTGATGCATCCCCT
Organism: Bradypodion ventrale; assembly: GCA_035047345.1. NCBI lineage: Eukaryota > Metazoa > Chordata > Lepidosauria > Squamata > Chamaeleonidae > Bradypodion > Bradypodion ventrale. The sequence continues at coordinate 51,357,462 of JAWDJE010000006.1, forward strand.
GTGGGGGTGGGAGCTGTGTTATGCCATGTACTAAATGACAGGAGGGAAGCCCCTGTAGCATTCTATTCCCGTTCACTCTCAAAGCCTGAGAAAAATTACGCTCAGACAGGGAGGGAGGTATTGGCAATCGTGGCTGGCACTAAGAAATTCCACGATTACCTTTTCGGAAGACCTTTTACCATCGTAACTGACCACAAGCCCCTCCTTGGAATCTTTGTGAACGGGAAGCCCACGCCTCAAATTCTGTCCCCAAGGATGTTGCATTGGGCAATTTTCCTAAATGCATATGATTTTACTTTGGTGCACAGGCCCGGCAAGAACATCAGCCATGCTGATGCCCTGTCACGTTCTCCACTACCAGGGGTCAGGGAAGCCGATTGCGAGATCGAAAGCAACCACCAAGTCCTTATGATTGAGGATTTCAACTTGCCCCCAGTCGTCCCCTCAGATATAGCCAAGGATACGGCCAAGGATGTAATATTGACTAAAGTAATGTCTTGGGTACAAAAAGGCTGGCCTCTCTCTCTCTAGCTGAGGAATTCAGAACATTCCACCGCAAGCGTTTGGAACTGTCAGTGGAACGAGGTTGCCTTCTATGGGGCAGCGGGTGGTCATTCCTGTCACTCAGGAAAAAGGTTTTACATCTACTTCACACAAGTCACCCAGGAATTGTCCGTTCCAAAGCCCTTGCCATAGCTACTTTTGGTGGCCTCAACTGGACCAAGACATAGAACAAATGGTCAGCACTTGTGCCAGTTGTCAATCCTCTCACCCAGAGAAATCCCACCTTCTCTCTTGGGAGTGGGATTCTGCTTGGGGCCCATGGTCCAGGTTGCACACAGATTTTGCAGGTCCATTTAGGGGTGCCCTATTTTTGTTGGTTGTGCATTCATTCTCTAAGTGGCTGGAAGTGATTAGGGTGCCTAATACCACTTCAGCCACCACAATAATGCACCTAAGAAGGCTGTTTGCAGCATTTGGACTTCCAGATGTGCTGGTGTCCGACAACACATCCACGTTCACATCTGCAGAATTCCAATCCTTCATGAAAAGGAATGCAATTAGGCACATCACTGCCACCCCATTCCACCCAGCCACCAATGGCCAGGTAGAGCAGCAGGTGCACACAACTAAAGACATGCTTCGGCGTATGGATGAAGGGGATTTGGAGCTCCAGTTATGCCAGTTTCTTTTCACATATAGGCTCACTCCCCTTGCCCCAGGGCTGTCCCCTGCTGAATTGCTCCAGCGAAGGAAACTGTCATCCTTGCTGGACAGATTGGATCCCTCTAGGGTAGAGGACAAAGGCACAAATATAGCAATCCAACACCAGAAGGGATTATCGTCTGGAGACCCTGTACACTGCCGCAATTATGCACCTGGTGGCCCTACGTGGGTGCCTGGGTTTGTGATCGATCAAACTGGTCCTGTTTCTTACAGAATCGAAACAGCCACTGGTCTGATCTGGAGGAGGCATGCAGATCAATTGAGACCCAGAGTACTGGACCCACAAGACGAATACAGACACTCAATGCTAGGGTTGGCCCCCACCCGTTTAAACCCAGGGGGCAGAGGTAATAGTCAGCAGCCAGCCACATTGACCCAGAAATGTCTTCTAGGAATCGATTTCAAGGGGAATTTGTGCAATGCTCCCCTACTCCGGCCAGGTGTACCCCTACACTGTCCCAGCCTAGCACTCTGGATTCCTTTATTGATGATGACCAATTTTGTTTGGAGTCGCCCTCCATTCTTAGTACACACAGGAGGGACCCTGAGTTGTCTTATTCATCCACAGAATTAGATTTTGGTTTTGAGAGATCCCCTGCTCCTCCATCTGACAAACGGGGCTTTAATTTGGGTTTACAATCCTCCCCCTCTAGTCAATCCCTCATTCCAGTCGGGTCGCCCATCCTACGAGCCCCTGAGCCGGCTCAGCCAAGCGTCCGACCCAGAAGGGAAACTAGACCTGGTTAAAGGATTTTGTTTTTACCTAGGGGGGAAGAATGTTATGTATGTTAACAGTGTTTTCTGACAGGAGCAGAATGTATCTTTTCTCATGTATCTATTCTTATGCATATGAGTGGATCGAAAATGTGCACACTCTGTTAGCCAATGGGCTTGTTGTATTGTTGTTACTATTACTGTTTATAGTGTATATAAGTCAGAGTTTTGCCCCATCCAAACTGTGTTCAAACCCCACTATTAAAGAGCTGAATTTCACTACCTCACTCGTCTGCTTCTTCATTCCCTGAACACGAAACAGCCCCAGTCAAATGGCCCTTATCCAAATCATCAAATTGGGTCTGCAGCTGAATTACTTGAGGGAAGAAATTTTTGAAGTGGTAGCCTTGTTAATCTGTGCAAGCATATCCGAGAGTAAACAAAACAAGACAAAAAAAGACAAAAAATGCTGTGGCACCTTAAAGACTAACTCCTGTATTTTAATGTTAGCTTCCGTGGATCAAGTCCACTTCGTCAGACATAAGAGTGGATATTGTGGTATACTTTTATACATATCTGGTATAGAGGCCCAGAGTAGCTGGGCAGAGTTCAAGAGATAGATATGAAGCTTTTTGCTTCACCCTTCCATAACACTTTAGTCTGTTTCTTCCCCTTCCGGTGTGCAGCCAGAAGTCTTACTTGTCAGAGAAATTCAGTGACAAGGGCCATGAACAGAAATTCAGTGAAGAGGGCCATGAACAGAAATACCAGGGAGAACATATAAGTGAAGCTACAATACAACTTTTTTCTCATGATTTCTAGATCAGATATACAAATATCTGAGTCACAGACTGGTAAACCACATTTACATAATAGTTTTTAGATACTGTACATGTGTCATGTAGAAATAGTTTCCATTAAAAGGTGGGATTATGGAAGTAGGATAAATGTTTGGCAGCTAACCTAAGGGGCTTAGTAATCATAGTACAGTATATGCTTTTAAAACTTAGTTCAATTTAAACATGAATATATTTTCCACAGTCAAATCCAAAATATACTGTAATTGAGTTCAGATCCTATTGAGTAAAGCAGGAGTTCTCAACCTTTTTAAGCCAGGGCTACACTCCCTCAGACAGCTTTAGGGCCAGAAGGCCGTTTTGCCCTTCCTCTACCACACGACACTTCCTGGGGTGGAGGCGGTGGGGGGCCACATGAAATGGCGCCATGGGCCACAGGTTGAGAACCCCTGGGGTAAAGGGTATTACACAAACAATAAAAGCAGTGGCTGTGCTTAATTGTTAATGGAAGAGACCCCAACGCTCTTTGCATGATTTGTTACTAATAAGCTCAATTTTCTATTAGAATATGAGGTGGTTGTGGAGTGGATGATTATGTTTGTGCTTCAAGGTTCTATCCTTCATGATAGCATAAATGAGTGATGGCTTGTGCCTGGGCACAGGGGCATACCTCAAAATGTGGGTGAGGCATCCCACTCCATGAGACACTGCAAGAGGCACTCTGTATACAGCCTAATGGGCAAAGGGACTATAGTCCCATACCAATTTCTCTGGAGCTTACCCACTCCCAGTAACCTTTACCATCTTCACAGCAATATCATGGCTTTGGGGAAAGTATTAAATGGAGCTGACTGAAAACTCCTGTAATCAAATTAGCATTTTTTGGCAACAGCCCCCAGAATTCTGGTTGGAAGAATTCCTAGTAAATTTTGCAACCTGTAGTCCAAATGATTCAAAAGTCCCATACCTAAATGCCGCCATGTTAACAGCTTTCAAAACCCCCACTAACTTTATGGAATCTAATGATGTAGAGGAGGAGATTACAGAACAATCTACTGGTGGTGGTAGTGTCCTTTTTGCAGGATGAACACCATGAACAAAATGATGACAGAAAAAAGGATGAATAATAAGTAGCAACTTAGTCTTAGCTCAGCCATAGTAAGACAATATTATGCTTAGGTTTGCTATTTTCCCTTGCAAGGAACCTAGAACCAGGTCTGGATCATTCTTCCCACAATCATGGTGCAATGGAAAGAGATGCAGAAACTTTAATTAATGTTTGCCATCAGGGACTATAAATATATCTGGGTGTAGTCAGACAGGCATTTGTCTCATGGTTTGAGCCAGGTTGGATATAATCAATGCCTCCCTTCACCTTTTGGGACCCTGTCAGGGGCTTGTGGGGTTGGGGGTTGGTTTGGTTTGGGTTCAGCATATGTGATTGCTAGGAATGAACCAAATCAGATGGTTTAATCTGCCCTTTAACTTAAGTCGCTTAACAATCTTGAGAAACGGAAAACTACTTTCCCACCCACCAGCAGAGGTAAAATGGATTTTTTTCATTAAAAAAAAAATCTTGCTAACGCATCAGTGGGGCTTTGAAATGGCATTTTTTTTAAAAAAAGATTTCAATATATCACTGATGTGCTATGTCGGTTAGCAACAAATAAAAAGAAATGGAAAACTTCCTCTCCTTCCTCTCAGGCATGGAGCAAGTAAACTTTCAACTTCTCAATTTATTTATTATTTCCATCTATATCTTATCCATCTAACCAACTCATTGTTGCCAATTCTCAAGATTGGAGGCATATCTCTACCAAAAAGGTGGCATGCTTTTGACCCGATGTCTGGTTGCCATCTCCCAGTGGGTTTATGTCAATAAATAAGAGAGCTCTATGATTACAGACCAGGGAGATGAATGCTGCTATAGTGGCTAGCAGCCCGTGATCCAAATGCTGAGACTTTCTTTTATCAATTGAATATAGAGATCATTTTAAAGTAGAAATCTGAGAACTGTTAAAGGTTAATGGACTATCTTACTTGATTTATTGATCATTGATCTCAGATTTGAAAGGATTACATGCCAAATTAGTAGCATTATTAGAAAGTAAATGTATTTGCATCTAGGAATCAAAAAGAAAACATTGTGGGAAAGTACAAACTTGATTTTATCATGATAGGGCTAGTTCATCCATTGTCCTTCAGCAGAATTTGGGATGCACAAGTATTGACTATTGTTTGTGACACTTGGCAATTACTTTTTAGATTCACCGTTCTGTTTGATGGGATGAGTTGGCTGTAACCATTGGAAGCAAGTTGATAGCCATGTGAAAAAACCAAGCCAAGATTTCCCTATTTGGATGTCAGTAGATGGCAGTAAACTCCTCTGCACTCCCTAAGAACAAGGAAGTTGCAAGAGAGCCTCAAGCCACACAGCCTATAAGGGCTGATTGATAAGACAAGCTTTCTTCACTTCTGCCTTGATGCAGATAAGTCCCAAGAAACAATATGAAGAACAGTCACTCCATACAGTTAGTCGGATGCTCCTTAGGAAAGCCTTCTAGCTCCAATATGTCTGTAAATTCAACATGACAGGAAATTTCTCTGTAGAAAAACATAGCCATTCCCACAGTGGAGGCCCTGTAGTGTTAGGCTTGTAGCACTGTCAAAAACATTCCTATCAAAGAACCATGAAAGAGGAAGAGAATTCTTGTTTGAAAAAGCATCAGGCTAAAACTTGGGACGTCTTGCTTGTGTATCATTTGATTTCTCTGCACTTGAGGGCTGAATTGAACTCAGGCGGCAGAATGAGTAGAAAAACATTACACTCAAGATAATGTGAAAACTCTTGTCTGTGGCAGCAAATCTTGTGATGCTGCCATTCATGCATGCAAGTCATCACATGAAGTTGCAGTTAGCAGCTCAAGGAAGAGAATAAGGGAACCACTGCTCTGATTTTTAATGAACTGAATCATGTCATAGTTGGTGCTGCAGGACCGAGGGGGCCTCTGACAACACTCTTTGTTAGTATATTGTTGAAGTGGCACTTTACTCCTGAAGTGTTTGTGCTATCAGAGTATATTTCACACTTTACCCATTGTAACTTGGAATCAAATTATCACAGGAGACTACCATTAAATTTTATTTATTTTATAACCTGCCGTAATTAGCTTAAAATACTACTCTAGTTGGTTCATTAAATTAGTATTAGTGTGTTTTTACTGTAGACTCTGAAGGACTGCAGTGGCTCACTGGTTAAGACGCTCACCTTGTTAGCTGGAAGGCTGGCAAGTTGGCAGTTCAAGAACCAAGTACTGCATGACTGAATGAGTGACCGCCTCTGTTCTAGCTCCTAGCAGTTCAAAAGCAAGAAATTGCAAGTAGATAAATAGGGACCATTTTGGTAGGAAAAGATCTTGGGGACATGAAAGGAGCCTCATTCGGATATCCCCTGAGTGGAGTTCCTCCAGCAAAAATCCTTTTATATTTGTTAGACTGAACAACCCCTCTTTCTGTAGATGATCTGTAAATAACTACCATTAGGAAATATAAAGGGGAGGGGGTGCCTGTCTCTCCAAGACTACATAGGATGTACATTTTTGGTCAATAGTATCATCCTGTTGTTGTTGTCACATGCTGTCAAGTTATGGTGACCCTAGGAATGAGTCATCCTAGGAATAAGTAACCCTAGGATTCTAGGAATGAGTGACCGCTAGAATGGCTTTTTCTTAATAGCCTTGCTCTGCTCAGCTCTGTTAAAGTCGAGGCTGTGGCTTCCTTTATGGAATCAATCCGCCTCATATTTGGTCGTCCTTTTTGTTTCTTGTGTTTTTATTGATTATCAGTGAATGATTTTATTCAGATCTTTTATATGGATATTAAATTAGAGAAATCTAGATAAGAAGGTCTAGATTCTGGATGAAAATGTGGCAAACAAGGTAATATGGCAATGTAGAACAAGGGGAAATAACCTATTTAGTGCAGCTGGGCAGTGGTAAAATACTACAGCAGTTGCTACTATTGAGGACATGAAGAATATGTAAGCACATTTTCAAAATGGAACTTCAATGCTATTAACAGCTTGATGCTTTTTTACCTACTTATTAAAGTAACTGTACATGTAATTGAGCTTTCATAGTTTAATTAAAATAAATTTAGCACAATTGCTGTGCAATGCCAATGGCACTGGGACTCGATCCAATAAGAGCATTTGAACTGTTAATAATTCAGCCTTGCACACAAACAGCTTCGCAGTGCATCAGCAAGCCAATGGCACCAAACTAGGAATGTGGAGATGAACACCCAAACTTTAAAGCCACTTCACATATGAAATCAAACTGCTTGCCCTGAAATGTGTCTCCATCCTGGAGAATTAGCAAAACATCAGATTTCATCATATCCTAGCCAGTAGCCTGAAAGTTGTTGACCCAACCAGCCAATATATCTACAAACATTTATTATTTTGTGTGTTCTTATAACTGTAATGAGAACATTACAGTTTTCTCTTTAAAAAAATTCTCAGTGCTGTGCTAAGAATCGAGGTCAGTTTATTTCAAAAATCTTTTATTTCCCAGATCTGTGGAGAAACACATATCAAATAAGTATTAATGTACCTCTTCTCACATTGAAGGTGCAAGGAAATTAAAAGGGAGAAGGCCCTATCCAACCTAGCAAGTATTCAGTGCTGGTACCAGGACCAACAAGGGCTAGATGTCATGGTCAGCATCCAGGCCTAGCAGCTCTACCCCTGCCATGACCACTCAAGTGATAGGACCTGTGTCACACAGACCAAGCGTCTATCCAAAGTATAAAATTACCTGACTGTTTCAGTGCCATTCAGTGATGCACTGCAAAAAAATTTGCTACCTACTCTGTGGCCAGCCCACATTATGGGCTATGGAGGTGGGCATGGCCAACCAAGTGGGTGTGGCCTGGGGAAATTTCCGCTACCAGTTCTGCAGAACCTGACAGAAAACCTGCTGCAGTGCATCACTGGTGCCATTGCAAGCTTCTGTCAACATCCCCTTTATTTTGTTTCTATGCTTCCCAAAAGAATCAGAGGCCTTTTGTGAAATAGAAAGCTTGACTAAGCATTTGATCAAGCACTATTCTCCTTTATGTTCAGATCTGTTAACTGTTTATGAATGTCAATGCTGCTATGATTAGCTACTTGTAAAGTAAGTCAAAATGCACAATAGGCAAAGAGAGAGGCAGGCAGGTATGGTATGGCACTGTTGAACTAGGACAGGCGTGCCCAAACATTTCTGACTGGGGGCCGGTCACGTGGTTCAGGGAGCTGGTCACTATGGCCTGGGGTCCAGATTTGGCCTCTAACGCCAATTCATCTGGCCCACGAAGCCCTCGTCACTCCTGAAAGTGGAAGTAAAACACACATTTTACTTCCGCTTCCAGGAGCGATGAGGGCTTTGTGGGCCAGATGAATTGGTATCAAGGGCCGTATCCAGCCCCTGGGCCATTGTTTGGGCACCTCTGAACTAGGAAATCAAGAAGGTGTTTAATCGTGATTGCTGCTTCATGTTGATATGCTTGCTTCCTGTAGGCACATCACCACAGGACAAATAAGTCAATAAAGGAGAGAAGCTATTCGGAGCTTTGGAACTTCTTTATTTCCTTATGGCCAATTTTCTAATTTGAGGTCCAACCCCTGAAAAAGACTGCAAGCATTAGTTTGGACCAGTGTTTCCCAAACTTTGGGTTTTGGATTTCAATTCCCAGAAGTCAAAGTCAATTCCCCAAAGCACCGATCAGCCAATGTACTGACTGAGTCTTCTGGGAATTGAAGTCCACCAGTGTTCCGCAGAACACAGTTTGGGAAACTCTGGTTTGGACTCTCCCTCTCCAGAAGGCATTTATAATTCATAGTTTCTTTCCTCTCTTTGTTGACAGTTGTGTGAATGGCTACACCAATTAACTTGGGAAAACCTGACTTCTCATGATTTCAGTGGATCCATTTGCATTTTCCCCACTGTGTGGTAGCAAGCTAAGTTAAATGATAATGGTTTAAGTGGATTTACTCTGTGTATGAGGACAGTTGTTACAGCTCCGGGAGTTGGAGTGACTAACTATGAAGCCAGGGGTTGTGAATTCAAATCCCCAATGTGTCTCCTAGGAAAAAGATCAGCTGGCATCACCTTGAGCATGTATGGCTGATGTAGGAATTGCTTGTGGATGACGGCAGAGGATGCTTCACCCAAAATTTCAGAGAAAAGGCACATTCCTTGGTCATAAGCCATTATGAGGCTGATACAATGAAGTGCTCTGCCATCTGTGTGGTCTTTGGCATGATGTACACACACACACACACACACACATACCTGTACCAATCACGCTGAAACTTGGTACATACATTCCTTGCGCATCAGAGATTGGCATTGCAGGGGCCCGTCCCGGGGTGTGCGCCCAAAAAACTGGGGCAATGAGCAGAAACTAAAACCCCCGTGATGCCTTCGGTGCAACCCCCATACTGCCTTGGGCGCAAAAGAAAAATGGTGTACTGCACGTGTGGAGCTGCAGCACTACCCGCCCATGGCACAGCCACTCACTGGAGTGGCGTGAGAGGGAGTGCACTTGAGAAGGGGGGAATGAACAATGGTTGCTGAGAGCAATGGTAGTGCCGCCGCCGCCACCTCTTCAGCCAAACAGTGGGCTGTGGCCGTGATTAGTGGCCACAGCTTCCTTCAGCAGCGCAGTCTCCGGACCGGAAGCTAAGACAGCCCACACAAGATCTGCAGGGCACCCACCATCACCCGTGCAGGGGCAGCCTGGACGGAGAGCCAGAGAAGGTGGCCGCGGCATGCCATGAAGGGGCCCAAAAGGTAAAGGAGGCTGGCGGGGGTAGAGGGGCCAACAAGGCCCAGATACTGGGCAGAGAACCCCGCCCGGTAGCCTGGAAAGGGGCCGCAGGCGGGTGGAATCGCCCTTGAAGGGCCCGCATGGACAATGCTCCGGAGAGGGCAGCCAGGGAAAGCCGTGGCAGGGCAAGCAGGTACATGAGGGTGGCGGGGGAGGGGAGGCATGTGAGGTCCAAACACCGGACGGGGAGTGCGGAACACAGAAGAAAAATTTTACCCCAGGCAAAGCCGGGTATTCAGCTATTTGTTTATATTTTTAAAACTCTTTATAAAGCAATGATTTTCAATCCTGGGACTTCTACTTGTCTTACACTGTTAACTCCCAGAAGCCTCAGAAATAGTATAGACTTTTGGCCTTTCAAGGTAAGGCTTCTGACTATTATAACTATTACTGTCTAGAGTTAGGACAGCTAGGTGCCCAAAGAGGAATAAAAGAGTGAAGAAACAGCAAAGAAAAAGGAGGAAGTTATCAATCAGCTTTGTTTCCAGCTTATTAATATAGCTTTGCTCTATCCAACAAGGCTTAAAGGACAGTGACAAGCTAGGACTAAGGAGGCTTGAGTTTGAACCCCCACTTAGCCAAGGAAACTCACTGGGGTGTGAAACTGTGCAAACCACTCCATAAATAAACAAATTTCACTTATCTTGAAAGCCTTATTAGGATCACTATAAGTCATTTCTGATTTGACAATGCATAACAACTCTAACCATGCCTCCTGAAAATCTGGATGGCCAGAGATTTGAAAAGGGAAAGAAAAATTTTTCTTACATTTAGACTACCAAAATTAAAGGAAAAATTGTTTGAATCTTTACTTCTGAATAAAGATGTATAATGGGTTTTCAACATTTTTGCGCTGCGGCCCAACCTTCCCCATCAGACAGCTCAGCGGGCCAGAGACCGTAAATGCTGCCGTAAAACATGTCCACATTTATGGTGTATTTTTGGCTATTTTTGCCACTTCTGTCACTTCTGGTGGTGGCAGCAGCAGGAGCGAGGATAGTGTGTTTTCAGCTGTTTTTGCCGCTTCCACCACTTTTGGTGTTGGCAGTAGTGAGAGCAAAGGTGCCAGGCCACATGAAATGGTGCCGGGGGCTGTAGGTTGCGAAACCCTGATGTATAAGATTGTGCTACATAATAGAATACTGTACTTCCATTACATTGGTGTAATCTGCTGAATTTCTCTGGAACAAGTAAAAAGACAGCTGTCATTGATTCAGTCATTTTAAAAAATCCCTTAAGGTCTCTGCTCCCACTCCCCTTTTGTGTAGATATATACCCATGATTTCCATGTTTTGGAATAACATAGTGTGTCTTGAGGCCAAAGTCAACCAATTTCTAAATCAATCTCCTAAGTAAGAATTGCTTCTAAGTTTCTGTAAGTAGTAGCCAAGGAAATCCAGACTCCTGGTCTGGACATCAAGTCAAATTATGGTTAGAGAAACCACAGCAGTGTCCAAATTCCAGCCATGTTTCCAGTCTGTATGCAATAATGTGGACATAACAAGTTCCATGCAACATTTGAGTCATACATTTTCTTATCTTGTTTAGCAGCCAAACTGGGCAACATTACATCCAGCTAAAATGTTCTGTTTCATTTCCCAGCAACAAATGAGACATCTGAATGTGTTGGCATGTACTGGATGATTGGTTGGTCGGTTTATCTATCACCCTTCAATATTAGTGTTTACCACTTACCTGCATGTTGATTTTCATGTATGGGAATTGTATCAGAAGTCCTTGTTGGATTTTCCTATGGATTGTTGTATTGGAAGCCTTTGTTGGAGGACATAAAATTTTCTGCAATTTAATCGTCCATTCAAACAATTAATTTTTCCAGTTGAAAGCAAATATTAACTGAGGGTGTTTTTTTAAATAAAAAAATCTTGTGTCTGATGAGCCACAAATTGTTTTAGGCTCCATGGTGCATTTTAACAAATTACATTTCCCAAAAAATGTATCCTATAAAAAAGTATGCTCGGAACAAGTAGCTGCCAACAACTATGGCAAGAAGTATATAATAGCATTAAAATGGGCACATATATTTGAGTGGTTTTAGAGTACAGTGGTACCTCAGATAAAGTCCGATTCGGATAAAGTCCAATTCGGATAAAGTCACGGTTTTCATGCACACGTGATGCATCGCATAAAGTCCAAACCCACTAAAAAATGGACATTATCCAGGGTATTTGGTATAGGAACCTCAGATAAAGTCCATTTTGGACGTTATCCGATGCATTGACCATTTGATTCGGATAAAGTCGAAAATCGGATAAAGTCAAAACTTGTGGAACAGAGTTTAGACTTTATCCGAGGTTCTACTGTACTGCTCTCCTATGCTGTATTGTTAATATTATAGTTTGAAATTTGAAAAATTGCAAATATAATGTAAGACCTGAGACAATTTTGGCCATGTAGCATGGTGAAATGAGCTTCTTCAAGTGGGAGAACAGAGACAGATTTCCCACCCCCACCCATCATTGTTAGTAGTGGAGTGGAGAGGAGATCCGAGTTCCACTCGGGGCAGCATAATAATTTTAGCTGGCCTTGCTTGGGATCCTAGATCAGAGTCAGCAAGCCTGGCTCTCCAGATGTTCTTGGACTTCAATTCACCTGTAGAGCAAAGTTTGCTGACCCCTGTCCTAGATGATACAGTCGAATTCAGGGGTTCGCAACATTTTCATACCACAGACTGGACCCGCCCTGACACACAGCTGCGCAGAGCCGGAGGCATGGTTCCTCCCGCTGCTTCTGATGTTTCTGGTTTCTTTGACAGTGAGCACAATCACATTGTTTTGCAGCCTCCACCATTCCTCATGGCAGCAGGGGGAGGGCGGAAATTTTTTGCTGTGTTTTTAGATTTTTGCAGTGAAAACGCGGAGTTTTGGCACTTCCAGTTTCCATAGCATTGGCGTTTTGGGCACTTCTGGTGGTGGGGTGAGCTTCTGGTGGTGCCTAGGTACTCGCTGTAGGCCAGGTTAATTGGCGCTGTGGGCCTTGGGCCAGATTAGGCCCACAGGCCGTAGGTTGTGAATGCCTGGTATAATTCAATGTAAATGAATAAGATACAATTTTGTGCACCTCTCGCTGAAATCAGTAAGGCCTACCTACCTTGTGTAGGTGTGTACTCTAAAAAAGTTTAAACATATCAGATTTATAATCTTATCTTAGGTTTTCCTCTTGCTATGTCACTTTGGTTTATTACGCTGCCAACAACTTGAGTCACTAACCAAGTGGTTACTTCCAGTCATTTCACTGCCCATAGTCTTTCATACTAACCATAGCAGAATCCTTCATTCCACATTTTTATTTATTCTTGTTAGAATTTTTCTGTGCCTTTTCCAACATGTTTGCCACTAGTATATGTACTATTATCCTCCATGAACATATGGAGCAGTAGGGTGGAGGTATATATGGCATCAACAGATGGTGAATCTGTGTGCAATTAACATGTTCTTGTAAGTTTTCACTGTTTCATCCTTATTTTAATGGGTTCTTCTTTCAAGGCACCCCAACTTTGTTCCGTTTCTCCAAGTCCAAGCTGGAATTTCTAAAACAGAAGATAAAGCAACAGTTTTTCCTGTTCCCAATACATGTCACTCATTATATGGGAAGTGTGAGGTGGAGTACAAAAGGAAACATCACAATTATTCCAATCATACTGAAAGACAGAAGCACATGCTTTGAGTTTTACAGTTGCTGCCCTTCAGTATAAAACCTTTAGTATATAGAGCAGGGGTTCCCAACCTTTTCAAGCTAGTGGCCATGTTATGCTCTATCAATCAGCTTCAAGGGGCAGACGGCCATTTTGCCCTGGCTGCATGATGGGTGTGGCCATTTTGTCCCAACAGTTTCAAAGGGGGTGGCCATTTTGTTTCTCAAATGTCCTTGGAGGGGGGCCACATGAAATGGTGCTGAGGGTTGGATCCGGCCCACAGGCCTTAGGTTGGGAACCCCTGATAGAGAGGGTGCAAAAATGTATGCACATTTTAAGAAAGGAAAAAACTATTAAAATTGTAATACCTGTATTCAATATATACCGATGACAAAAGATGAATACAAGTCATGTTTGACTTCTGCAATTACAAGAGATGCTCAAAGTATTACCACCAGCATCCAGACACTTCTGATTATGGTAAACTACTGCTTAAGCAACATTGACCAAAGTGTCCACTTGTAATGCTGTGTATAACATTTCAATTCTTTCCCGAAGTACTGCCAGTGTAGCCGGTCTTCTACAATACACCACATCCTTAAAGGTCTTCCATGGGTAGAAGTCAAGCGGGGTTAATTCAGGAGAATGTGGGGGAAATTCAACTGCACATCTTCAAAACGATCTTGCGGTCCTCAAACAACAATCATTTTCTTTGACTGATGTGCCTGTTACATGGTGATGCTAGCATTCATTCTTTTGAGTTAACATCATACTACACATTGCTACCATAATTCAATTTAACTTTGAAAAGTAAGACATAGATAACATCTTTTAAAATATGTATACATTTTTGACACTTTCTGTATATATTTTTAAACCAGAAGGAATATCTCCTTCTTACATTTAAATAATAAATAAATTATTTGTGCAAATGTTAGTGCTCTGAAAAAGCACAGAGAGAAATGAGAGGGAGAAACCTTACAGCTGAGCACATTTTTAGACATAGGAGTTGACAGATGGACATAATAATGATCCAAAGCTACCATCACATTGCTTTCCACCATGTTTTTAGGAAGGCAGTCTGCCTTTAATAATAATTGATGAAGAGAATTATACTCATACATTGTGCTTAATAAAAAAAATCAAAAAATACAAGTATCTTTTAAATGCAACAGTGCTCCAGAATTTGAGCAGGTGAAGGAGGGTTTGTAACATCAGAGACAGTCAGCACTGTGTATTAACAATTTCTTCAAATTTGTATATTTGAGGCACTTTTGAGTTGCTTCTCCCTGCTACATCTTTATTACAGTTTGTAACAATTATGTAAATTTACCTTAAGACTACAACCAATTACTCCACACATAATAATTATTGATATTAGTTACATGCAAAATGAGAGGAATATGATTTATCCAGTTTGATTACAATACAGTAGAAGATTATGATCTCATGCATGCAGCATGAGATTATCAGGCCATCCATGATTTTTAGGATGATTCAGAACAGTCTTTGATTCATTCCACTTCAGAAATGTGTTTCCCTTTAAAAGTTCTGCTTTTTTCCCTTCCAGGGGCTTTGGTAGGATGCATTTTCTTTGTGTTGCTTAACATTTCCTTTAGTCTTTTATTTTAGTGCATTAAACTTGAAGCAGTCATTCACACACACACACACACACACACACACACACACACACACACACACACACACACACACACACACACACACACACACACACCAGTTTTATTAGGAATGCCTCATTAAGATTTTATGTAGAATGGGGTGAGACAGACTACAGATTATATTAATGCATAGTATATAACAAAGATATGTTTTTGTCTTTAAAAATAAAGCTAAGTACAAAAATCTTGATCTGAATTGAGCCCATTTCATGTGAGATAGAAAATTTAAGATTAGATTAGGAATTCTGAAAGACTAACAGAGAAATAACCTTTATGAATAGAAGAAAATAGAGATGATGGAAGCAATATACTGAAGACATGTACAGAAGAGATTAAAAGGAAACAAATTCCTTTGAAGAGAAAGCCTTTGAAAAGAACTTGCAGTTCTAGAAAGTGAGAGCTACTCTGAAAGCACTGGAAATAAATAAATCACTTGAGGTAGACAGAATACCAATCAAACTATTTCAAGATCACAGACAAGAATATGTCAACAAATATGGAAAACAAAACAATGACACAGAGACTGGAAACATTCAATATACACCCCAATATACACCCTAATCCCAAGATGGTTCAGGACCTTGTCTTGCACAGAATTTCTCCCAAACGTTATTTGTCAACATCATCCTGTCTTCTTAAACAGTGTCACCCCAGAAGCCAACACCAAGACTGGCAAAGAAGATTTCGAGAAAGAAACAAACCTTCTCAGGGTGGTACTTATATTATGGAACACCTTAGCCCCTTAAAACATCTCAAAACCATTCCATTCGGGGAAGCATTTAAATACTTTCTCTTCTTAGCCATCTAGTTTCAATTATTTTAATTTGTTTCAATTCAGTTTTTTTTCTTATTCTCAAATACAGTACAATATTTTTAGTAGATGATGAGATTAATTTTTCTTTGTCATGACAGTGCCCAGCTGGGTAATGGGTTTTTATTGTATTGTGATTTTATATTTGTGATTGATGGTGATTTATCTGTTATGTGCTATATTTGGTTTTAGAAGTGTAAACCACCCAGAGTGGGAATATCTCCCTTTTCCACTAGGACAGGATAAGGCAGTGATGGCAAACCTTTTAGAAACCAAGTGCCCAAACTGCAACCCAAAACCCACTTATTTATCGCAAAGTGCCAACATGGCAACAGGGGAGGGAAGAAATGCTCCCATTGGGCTGCTGGCCAGAGGGGTGGGGTGAACTCTGTGCTGGGGAGGGAGGAAGTGCTCCCATTGGGCTGCTGGGCAGAGGGGTGGGGTGAACTCTGTCCTGGGGGGAGGGAGAAAGTGCTCCCATTGAGCTGCTGGCCAGAGGGGTGGGGCAAACTCTGTGCTGGGGAGGGAGGAAGTGCTCCCATTGGGCTGCTGGGCAGAGGGGCAGAGCAAACTCTGTGCTGGGGTGACTGCACGGGTGCCCACAGAGAGGGCTCTGAGTGCCACCACTAGGCTAAGGTGTCGAACCAAGTTTTTGATCACTTTTTAATTAATCAAACCACCCATTCCAGACCTTTCCAATGTACAGCTCAATGTTTCCAGAGATCTTCTACCTCTCTCCCTTCACACAGCTGTAATCTTCCTTTAACTTGCAGACTTGGTAAAAGCAGACTGGCTTTGATGTCTTCTCTAACAAGATATGTTTTAGGTCAGGCATTCTCAACCTATGGCCCGCGGGCAGTGGTGGGCTAAAAAAAAATTTGCTACCACACTGTGGCTGTGGTATGGTGGGTGTGGCCAGGGGGAATGCCCTGTGTTGCACCTGAATTAGGATTACTTTATTTCAAAACTTGGAGGGGAGGGGCCAGGCAGAATTTCTGCTACCGGTTCTGGCGAACTGGTGCGAACCAGCTGATGCCCATCACTGACCGCGAGCCAAATCCAGCCCTCAACGTCCTCGCTGATCCTGGAAGCAGAATTAAAACGTGTTCTGCGCATGCTCGGCACACATTTTACTTCCACTTCTGAATGGAAGAAATCATGTGACTGGGCTGATCAGCAGCCCAGGAGGCGTGGTCAGGTCCGTGACCCAAAGACCTTGAGAAAGCCTGTTCTAGGTATTATTTCCTCTTTGGAGTCCAAACTCCCTCAGTTTCTTCACAGTTTGTTGTAAGTCAGTTCCAACATAATGGCTCGGCTTGTAGCAACAACAAGGTTGCTATACTAGATTATCAGAAAGCAGCCAGTGCCATACTATTTTATACTGTGATTTGGGGGAATCCAGGAAATTGCAGATCAGTTATCTTAACACTAGTTATAAGTAAACTGCTAGTTAAAATTATGATGTACAGGGGTTCTCAACGTTTTTCAGCCACAGGCCGGACCATGCCCCCTCTGACAGCTGAGCGGGCTGGACTGGTGCCGTAAAATGCATCCGTACCTGTTGTAAACATATATACGACAGCCGCAGGCTCATTTATGGCTGTTGTAAACACATTTACGCAGCCATAAATAAGTCTGTGACCAAATCTGGTGGCAGCGGCAGCTGCAGGGGCAGCTGGAGAGAGGTTGGTGCCAGATTATTTGGCGCCACAGGCCATAGGTTGTGAACCCGATGTAAATAAAAGAACAAATCTTTTTTGTTTCTTCCTTCTGCAAGCCTCTGATATTGTGTGATGAGTCAAAACAACATTCTCTAAGCCATTTCTGATAGAAGATGGTAGTCCAAAAAAAGTTAAACTTTTAAAATGGTTCTTGAATTTGGTTCAGATTTGGCAAAATGGTTACAGACAATATAGGCTTCCTCAGTACCAAATTTGAAAAAGGTTGGGCATATTTTTTTAAATATCTATTTTATGAGTTTTGAAACCATTCCTGCAACACAGTGAATGTGTTTTGTCACCCTTTTGGCTTGTAATCAGTTATGCACTCCAAAAAAAATTAACTAACAGACTGTGGGCGTGGCTAACTGTGGGCATGGCTAGCTGTGGGTGTGGCCTCATCTCCCCCCCCCCCAAGAGAAAAGAAAGAAAAGAAACCAGGCAGGTACCTACCTTGCTCTTGGAGTGTCGCTCCCAGCAGAGGCAGGAGACTCCGGTGCAGCTGCCCCAGCCTCCTGATGCAGCCTGCCTGGCCAGATGAGGATCAAGCGTGGGTTGGGGTTGCACCTAGGCCTCGACCGCCGCTGCTGCTTTGCCTGTTGTCCCGGAGACAAGGAGGAGTCCCAGAGCAGCCACGCACTGCTGGCAGGTCAGCCCCTCACTGTCTGGGTGCCCTTTCACCTCCGCACTTCCCGCGTGCCTTCAGCCCAAGTCGAGGTGCATGTGAAGCGTTGCCAGCACTGCTGGGAGGTGGGAGGGGTGGGAGCTGGCAGCCTCCCCCTCCCAGCAGCGCCAACAACGTTTCCAATGCACCTCGCCCAGCCAGGGCCAAAGGCGCGTGGGAAGTGCGGAGGTGAAAGCGCAACTTCGGCCCTGGTTGGGCGAGGCGCATGGGAAGATGTTGGATTGGGGCTGTGAAGCGGCCCTTAGGGTCCTGGAGGAGACTGTTCAAAGCCTGGCACGCTGCGTGGGCTCACTGTGGTTCACAACCGGCACCGTAAAGGTGAACCTTTCCCGGTCCCTCGGATCTAGGGGAATGGTATAAAAACAATCCTTTAGGTCCACGACCAGGATCTCCCAACCCTCGGGAATCATATTCGGATTCGGGATGCCACATTGGAGCGGACCCATTGGCTGTATACACTTATTGATCTCTCTGAGATCGTGGAGGAGTCGCCACTTCCCCGACTTTTTCTTGATGACAAAAATGGGCGAGTTCCAAGGACTAGTGGACTGCTCTATATGTCCTGCGTCTAGCTGTTCTTTAACCAGTTGCTTCAGGGCGACTAATTTCTCCCCCACTACCGGCCATTGTTCTACCCAGACTGGCGTGTTGGTAAGCCATTTAAGTGGTAGAGCCATTACCTGAAGGTAAGAGTGGCTCGGTATTGCTGTAAAATGTCTCGCCCCCAAAGGTTGATGTGCACGTCCAGAATGTGCGGCCGAATGACCGCCGTGCCGTCAGCCTTGGGGATCGTGACTTCCACCCAATCCCGGCTTCTAAACGCTTCTTGGATGCCGCCTACCCCCCACACATCGGAGACCGGCTCAATAGCCCATTCCTTCGGCCACTGACTTCGGCTGATAATGCTGACGTCAGCTCCGGTGTCCAGCAACCCTGAGAATGATTTTTTATTCAAAAATACCTCAATAACTGGTCGCTGTTTCCATTCTATGTTGGTCTCCACTGTCGCTAAGACCTGGTATCCTTGCACTGCCTCACTTGCGCTCGAGCGGTCTTCTGACTCGAACTCGGAGCTGCCCCTGAGCCTTCCCTGGCTATCTGCTGGCGGATTACAAGGAACCATAATCAGTTGCGCTAACATGTCTCCCTTGTGAATGGTCTGGGGTAGGTGCGTCCAGAGTTGAACTTGGAGAACACCCGAAAAATTGGAGTCAATGACTCCCGGAATTACAAGAATTCCGCGTGCTCCTGCGACACTGCGAGGCAAAACTAAGCCTATGAAGCCTTTGGGTAGGGGGCCCATGTACTGGGAATCCACCAGATAGACTGTGCCTGGCAAGTCGCATGTGACGTCTGCCTGGCAAGTCAATTCTAGCCCTGTACTACCTTTGGGGCTGGCCTGCGCCTTCGCAATGCCTGGAATGTGATTGGAATCTAATCCAGCTCTGGCGTGCCCAGAGCGAGGGAAGCCTCTGTTTGGACCGGGGCCAGAGACGTGCCCGCGTTCCGGTTTCCCGAATTCGGACAATTCCTGGCCCAGTGAAGGCCCTTATTGCATTTTGGACATGGGGTGGTTGGAGCCTTGGGACGGCCGGTGCGCTGGCCGCCGCCTCTGGATCGGCAGTCCTTAGCGAAGTGACCGATCTTGCCACAATTGTGACATGCTCCCTTGATCCGGGGTCTCCTGCCTCCTTGCACCGCCGCTGCCAACAGACCCATTTTGTAGGAATCTGTGCCAACGTCGGCGCATGCCCTAATCATATCTGTGAGAGTCAGGTCGGGACGATTTCCCAGGGACTGCAAGATCTTACGGCAGTCGAGATTGGCGTTGTCTTTGGCCAATTTCATCATGAGCTCTTGCTGGGCTTGCTCATTATCGATCTGTCTACTGATCGCTTCCTCTAACCGATTGATAAAGTCCATGTAGGACTCCTGGGATCCCTGTTTGACCGCTGTGTAATTTTTGGCTGCTTTGCCAGCTGCCGGGACTTTGAGATAAGCCTTGAAGGCTGTCTCCGCTGCCATGTGGAGTGTGGCGAGCGGCAGGGCGACTTGCGCATCAACGGATTCGAACGGACCTGAACCATATAGCTGGTCAGGAATTACCGCTCCGCCCATCCTGGCGGCCCTCGCCTGCGCTTCGAGATGATACTCGCTGTCCCATAGCAGATACTGGCTGGGGTTGAGCATCATTCACATGACGGCTTTCCAGTCGTACGGAATGAGCATCATGGTCTCGCACACTTGCTGAAGCGTGCCCCTAGTGAATCGGCTCTGGAGTCCTGTCTCTGTGATGGCTTTTCGTATGGCCATGAGTAGCTTATACGGAACTGGCGAATGAATTGCTTGCTGCTGGCCCGTGAGGGCATCTACCTCTATGCAAACTGGGCATAGCTGCCTAAGCTCAGCTAGATCTTCTGCTGGCAATTCCCCCTTGCTGATTTCTGCCTCAGCCATGCGCTCTTGGTAGCTAGGGAACCCGTATCTGTCAGTGAAGCGCCAGCGCTTCCCATCTTACGCATTCCGTCGGTGACGTCTGCAGCTGTCACCGAGGGAAAGCTCCCTACACTACTCTGCTTGAGCTGGAGTGACGGATAGAGAGCCGTTGGGGCTGATGGCTCTGCCTGCGCTGGGGATTTCTGGGCTTCTATCCGGACTGGATCGTCCTCTGCTAAGAGCTTCCTACATTTGCTCCATGTGCTAATTATGCTGTCTGGAGCTTTTGGTGCTTGCCGAATGCAGGCTCCTATCCAATCCCAAAGTGTGAGGTCAAGTACGGCCGCTTCTGGATAAAGCGGACAATTGGCCTCCAGGTACGCTAAGAGTTCCGCTAACTTCCCGCTGTGAAGACGTAATTTAAAAACCCTGGCCAGGCCCATGAATTCCATTATATGAATTCTCTGGTTAGCGGATGGACATTGCCGCTGAGGACAAGTCCCCATATTACCTGCCGGGTCCTTCGAAGGGCTTCTTCTCGGGATGAATTCGACGCGTCCTTTTAGGCAATAGGTCTCAGCGTGACGAATCTCTGGGATGGCGCTTGGAGCGTGGACTGCTGCCACGGGCCCTCGGTGGCCTCTGCGCTGGTATCAGGGTTCACAGCCTGCCCCTGGGCGGAACGCGTTTCCATGATGCAAGCCGTAGGAGGAATCTCTGGAATGCCTCGCCGCGTAGCTGTCACCCTGGCCGGATGGCTTTCCGACCAGAGCCGTTGCGCTGCCCTCCGGGACGAGTCGGACACGGTTCTAGCGTAGAACCGGACCGCGTTGATCGCTTACTCTCGGGTAGGATCACGTCTCGGGGTCACCAGATGTTGGATTGGGGCCGTGAAGCGGCCCTTAGGGTCCCGGAGGAGACTGGTCAAAGGAACGACACGAGAAAAGATGGAGCGAAGACCAGTGGTTTATTGAGGGAAAAACATCAGCATATATAGGAATAGAAGGCAACGTGTGATAGAATCGTCATCTGACAGAAAATCACATCACCCATTTACCCGGGTTAATGGGGAATCTTTCTTGGGGAAGTTAATTAACTAGGGCAAACACTGACAGGGGAAATCCATTGTTCGTGGCTTACACCAGGGTAAACATGGCCACTATTACACTAGAGCTTGGGCTCTTCTGTGAGTGAGTAATTGCCTAATCGCTAACAGGAGTTAGCGATCTTGCTTCCCTCAGCAGAACTGTCGGTCAGGTCAGATGTGGGTGAATCAACCCTATGATTATTAATCCGCTCCCCAATTTCCATACTGGCAGAGGCCAGTGACCAGGGGTCTTCCTCATCCGGTGTAACCTTGCCAGGGGCCGTATTATGCCAATTGCACTCGCGGAACCCGCAGGAAACATTGCCGGTGCTGATGGGAGGGGGAGGCTACCTGCCCACCGCCCCGGCCACCTTCCAGCAGTGCCGCCAGCAACTGCTCTTCCTCCTCCTCCTCTTCTTCCTAGCTCCTGGTCGCGTCTGGAGTGCGGGGAAAGGAGGAGGAGGAGGTGGGCGTAGTGTGGCAGGGAGGTGGGCGTGGCCAGCCAGTTCCACTACCGGTATGGTCGGACTGGACAGGACTGGCTTCAGTACATCACTGCTTGTAATGAGCTTGGTGTTTACTTTTCAGATACCTACCACTACTTCCTCAGGAGAATACAATTTCTGTTACAGGCTTTTTAAAATCTGAACTTTATCAGTTCTGTCATTTAGAAAGTACAGGACCTTAAAGACACAATTTTAAAGCAGGATTTGTTTCATAGTATCTGGCTGCACATGACCACTGAACTTCTGTAAAGGTATAGGTTGCCCTTGTTCAAAAGCCAGTTGTATCCAACTCTAGAGTGCAGTGCTCATCTCCATTTACAGCCAAAGAGCCAGCGCTGTCTGCATCTGCAGACATTTCCATGATCATGTGGCAGGCATGACTAGACACCGAAGTGCATGTAACACTGGTACCTTTCCACCAAAGTGGTCCCTATTTATCTGCTTGCAATTTATTGCTTTCAAACTGCTAGGTTGGCAAGAGTTGGGACAGAGATGGAAGCTCACTCTGTCATGCAGCACTCGGGCTCCAAACTGCTGACCTGCCAACCTTCCAGTCGTTAAGTTCGGTATCTTAACCACTAAGCCACCACACTCCTTGAACTCTTCTGTAGGCATTGCCTAAACATCTTGCCAATACTTCAGGAAATGAATGAGTCTCATGCAACTTACTTCTGGGCAAGAAGGTAGTTTGGGAGTCCACTTTTCCCAAAGCATGTGTTTTTGATTAGGTAAACACATACACAGAACATCCATGGGGTGGGGAGAAATGGAAAGATGAGTGATGGAAAGAAAGAGACACAATGAGAGAGAAAAATAAACTATGGAGGGTCAGAAGGCAAGGCGGGTGAGAGAGAGGTACCATTCAGAGGGAAAGAACAGGGGTGATGGAGAGAACCAACCGGAAAGTGAGAAAAGATAGTGAGAAGGAAAGCTGGAGAGAGAGAGAGGAACCACAAGAAATGAGAGAAAGGACAAAGGAAAGAGAGAGGAACACAGACAAAAAAGAGAGAAGAAAAGAGAAACCAGAGAGAGAGACAAGGAAACTATTGAGAGAAAGAAGCAACAGAAAATGATGGAGAGTGTAACTGCAATTTCTATGACCACAGGAATCATAAGTAACCCTGTCCCTACTCCTATTTCTTTTTTTGCATTCTTGGTAATTTAGATAGATTAGTTGTTTTAAATTTGTGAATGGTAGTGAGCACACGAAGGGATCCTGGAGACCATCTTGACTGCTGCTGTTGGTGTTATCAACATCACCCTTTGCTATATAACACTTGGCATCTTTTTACTCCTGCTGGTAGTGTGGGCACAATATTGTGCAGCAATATCAGGCCATTTCCTTGTATTTTGAATCTTGGATATAGAAGCACAAAGTCGCACATGTATAAACTGGAGATGTTTTGAAAGACTGAAAGGTAAAAGATTAACAACATATAGAAAATGTTACCTCTTCAAACAACACATAATTAAATTGTGGAATTCACTGCAACACTGCATCCACATCTGCACAAGCATGGCAATGCCTGATTCACCAGAACTCTTCTTATGCTTTTATCCTTTTGAGCTTAATGATATTAATGCCAAGTGATGGTCCTCAAAATGAGGTACAATACAAAAGAGAACAGGTTTTTGTCATCAGCTCTAGATAAAGTAGATTCATACTTATATTATGAAATGATTTAAGTACAAATTCACCTCTGAAAACTCCTCCAGGAATACCTTGGATGTGCCAGTTAAAAGTACCGCTTCTACTTCAATACAGAAAGATAGATAGAGACCCATTGAGAAAAAATTAAATGGGCATGTTACTTAGTTTCACATCTCACTTCTAGATGCAGGAAACATAACATGCTAAAGTGGGGATTAGAAAGGGGCTTTTTGTCTTCGTATGGAAGCCAGGTTAGTGATACATTTCACAGGAGAACTGCTTGGAGACAGAAATGAAACATAACAGGCCAGAGATCCATTCGTTATCTCAAAGTGGACTTGAAGCACTGTCAGCAGTAACATTCCTTCCACGTACCTCTCTTATATGGAGTTTCCCCCATAATTTTAAAATTATTTTAAATTTTATTTCTCTCACTAGCTGCCATTGATTTCTTACATAGCAGAAAACCAGCCCGTATGCCTTCAGGAGCAGATTTGTTCTTTGAAGCCACCAGTTCCTGATCCAGCATTTCAGATTGCACACTCATTATCTGCTACATTTCCCTTATTCCACCCAAAATCGGAGTGCAGTGGCACCCCAGTCTAATGGGGCAGGGGTTCCTTTGCATGCACAAATATGAAAGGCACATCCAGTCAGCAATTTTTTTGCCAACTTTCTATCAACCCAGTGAGAACTTTTAAAATCATAGGCGTTGTGATATTGGGAGTTTCCACACACCAGGAACAATGCCCAAAGTATCTAACATGAGAAATGCTTTTTTTTTTTTAGGTAGGTTGCAATGTTTAGGAGCAGGGCCCAAAATGGCCACCAGCTGCTCTCAAGGGCTATTAATTTGACAGTTTGGTCCAGTTTTCACACCTAGCTTGATCACAGAATAAATGAGTTGGAAGGGAGCTTTTAGACTATTGCGTCCAACCCACTGCTTAATGAAGGAATCTGAATCAAAACAGATAAGACAGATGGATGTCCAATTTTCTTTTGAATGCTTCCAGTATTAGAGCACTCATCACCTTAAGGCAGTTGGTTCCACTGTCGTACTGCTCTAACTGTTAAGAGGTTTTTCCTAATATTCAGTCTATCTATGGCTTTCTATAGTTTCAGCCCATTATTATGCGTGCTGCACTCTGGGATGATGGAGAAAAGATCTTGCCCTTCCTCTTTATGATTATCTTTGAAGAGTGCTATCATATCCCCTCTCAGTCTCTTTTTCTCAAGGCTAAACATGCCCAATTCCTTCAGCCTTTCCTCCTATGGCTTGGTTTCAAGTTCTCTGATCATCTTTGTTGCCCTTCTCTGTACCTGCTCTAATTTGTTTGCATCTTTCTTAAAGTAGGGTGCCCAGAATTGAACACAGTACCCTAGATGTGGTTTAACTAGTGCTGAATAGAAGAGGACTTGTACCTCATGAGTTTTGGTGACTATTCAGCCTAAAACAGCATTGGCCTTTTTTGCAGCCACATTGCACTGTTGGCTCATATTTAACCTATGATCTACAATACTTCCAAGACCCTTCTCACTTGCAGTATTACTGAGACAAAGGATAGCACTAGCATTAATGTGTTGAGCCACTGCTGATGCACCTATGCCTGATTTCAGCCACAACTCCCACAACCTTTTCTGGTTGGCATATTCTGTAAGGTTTCAGGAGCTTAACACCACCTGCTTCACCTTGTCATAATCTGCGGCATCTGACAATTCTAACAAATCTACCATTGCTTGAGCCAACCCAGTCAAAGATGGCACGAGTATTAAATCCCATTGGTCCCTTAGTCACCAAGCTGCAGCTGCTATTCTTTCAAAGGTGTTTAAGAAGGCTTCTGGATCACCCCCTGAGGCCATCTCATTTACTTTAATAGGAGGTGGTCTATGTCATACCTGTCTACCTGCTTGTTGGAGGATCTTCATTTGGATGCAGTGATTAACATACGCTCCACCAGGGTTGGGGTATTGTTGTTGTTGTTGTTCCATCATCATTTGTCAAACCAACAATTGTTGCCTCTCTGTGGCCCATGCAATTAGCAGTTCAACATATCCCAGGCTCACTGGAGAGGCCCCATGATGGATACCAGTATGAGTGGTTCCATTGGTGGTGGAATCGGCCATTCCTGTCCCTTCCATCATGAAAAATGACACTTGCATTTTTGCTGAAAACTGATTTGTATTTAACATAGAACTATGCCAAATTCTCTAAGAGGCAGTTACTTCACTCTCTCCAGTTATCTCACCTGGCTTTACCAGCCTCTTTTCCTTTATCTCTCCCACTCTTATATGGTTGTCCAAGATTTCTTTCCATCTCTCTGGTGAAGAAGGTGTTTCTTATGAGTGTAAGATCACCATTTTGTTTAGGCATATGGCCGGTGTTCTGTAAAGACTTTAACAAAGCAGAGCACATGTTTATCTCTCTAAGTTAATTGTGAGTAAAGACTCTTTTTTTTTTGTTATCTTACTAAACATTGTGTGGAGTGTTTTAAATTACTTGGCTAAAACAAGGAATAAAAGCCTTGGAGAACTTACGATTCAAACTGAAGCTACTTGTAAAACTGTCACACTTTACTGATGCTGCATAAAAACTTAACAAGTATTTCTATTCTTGCTATAATCAAATCTGGCCATCTGTCTGGCTATAACATCTTGGACCCTGTTGAAGAGTGGTGGGATTCAATTTTTTTTACTACCTACTCTGTGGGCATGGTATGGTGGGCGTGGCTAGGGGGAAAGCCCTGCATTGCACCCGAATTAGGACTACAGTGATACCTCATACAACATCCAAACTTGGTTCCACAAGTTTGGACTTTATACGGATTTGGACTTTGTATGAGGCATGCAAAATCCTAGCCGCGATGCCTCATACAGCGTCGTTTCCATAGAGATATATTGTACTGTAACAGCACAGACTTCAGGGCAAAGTCAAGGAAACAGACAGGAAACTGACATAACTTTAAGAAATCATTGTCTAAAGACTAAATACATTACAAAAACATGTCAAACAACCCTGATTGTCCAAGAACCTGAAGAATGCTGCAAAAAAAAAAAAACAGAAATGCTTCTAAAAATTCTGACGAAAAATTTCAAAAAAATCCAAAGTCGTGCTCAAAACCACTCCTAAACACTCTTCGCCTCATGCAAAACCCACAAGAGCAATGCACACATGTGTCCTGCCTTTTATACTGCCCAGGCACAATGCACCTGGGAAAAACTCCAATGCCTCATACAAAGTCATAGCGACTTTGTATGAGGCAACTTTTTTCAAGGAATTAGGCGATGTTGTATGAATTCGATGTTGTACGAAGCGGATTTTGTATGAAGTATTACTGTACTTTATTTCAAAACTTGGATGGGCAGGGCCAGAGAAAATTTCTGCTACTGGTTCTGGAGAACTGGTGCGAACCTGCTGAATCCCTCCACTGCTATTGGAGTATCTAAACCAGTGGTTCCCAACCTTTTTTTTTTTTTGCCATGCCCCCACCTAAACATCTCTAAAATCCTGATTCTCACACACACACACACCTGATTCTCCTCAAACACACAGCTAACAAGATAATGCTGGATTTTGTATCATAAATCACTAGTAGAACACTTCCCAAGCGTTTAGGACTGCGTGATATATCTGCGAATTATGCGAGCAGATCCCAGCAGGGTGGACTTTTGCAGCTGACTGATGGCGATTTTGTCAACTCCATTTGTTTCTAAATGCCTGCCTAAGTCTTTAGGCACAGCAACTAGTGTGCCAATTACCACTGGGACCACCTGTGCCAGTTTTTGCCAGAGTCTCTGCAGTTCAATTTTTACATCTCGATATCGAGTAATTTTTTTCGAGCTGTTTCTCGCTGATTCTGCTGTCACCAGGTATGGCAATGTCGATGATCCATACTTTTTTCCTCTCCACCATCATAACATCCGGGGTATTATGCTCCAAAAGCCTGTCAATCTGTATTTGAAAATCCCAGAGTACTTTTGCATGTTCATTCTCAATCACCTTTTTGGGCTTATGATCCCACCAGTTGTTTGCTATGGGCAAATGGTATTTGTGACACAAATTCCAATGAATCATTTGAGCAACTGTATCATAGCGCTGTTTATAATCAGTCTGAGCAATTTTCTTGCAGAAGCTCAGTATATGGTCTATAGTTTCATCTGCTTCTCTACAGAGTCTGCATTTGGGGTCATCACCTGATTTTTCTATTCTAGCCTTAATTGTATTTGTTTTGATGGCTTGTTCTTGAGCTGCCAGGATCAGGCCTTCTGTCTCTTTTTTCAGTGTTCCGTTAGTAAGCCATGACCAGGTCTTTTCCTCATCTATTTTTCCTTCAATCTTTTCAAGGAACTGCCCGTGCAATGCCTTGTTGTACCAGCTGTCAGCCCGTACTTACGTCGTTTTCCTATATTGACTTTGTTTGCTGTGTTTTAAGCAACTCCTTGTTCTTGACCTCCATTAAAGCTGGCTCTACACTGTTTTTTACGTAATCTGCTAGCGCATGCTTCTCTTCTTCAACTGTCTGTTTCACTTGCAAGAGACCTCTACCTCCTGATTTTCTAGGTAAGTACAGCCTATCCACATCAGTGCATGGGTGTAATGCATAATGGATGATCATAAGTTTTCTTGTTTTCCTATCCAAACTATCTAGCTCCACCTGAGTCCAATTTATAATGCCAGCAGTATACCTGATAACAGGTACGGATCAGATGTTAATGGCTTTGATGGTATTGCCTCCATTCAGTTTGCTTTTCAGAACTTTTCTGACCCTTTGAGTGTATTTTACTGACCACACTTTTCACTTGCCCATGCTTGATGTTATCCAATTGCAATATGCCCAGGTATTTATAGGCTTCAGACTGATAACACTTAATGGCTTGCCCATTTGGCATTTCAATTCCTTCACTTTCTATGATTTTTCCTTTTCTCAGTGCCACTGTGGCACATTTATTCAATTCAAACTCCATGTTAATGTCGGTACTGAAATTCCGGACTGTATTGGTCAGTGACTGTATTTCAGTTTCTGATTTCCCATACAGCTTTAGGTCATCCATATATTTCTTCCACCTCTTCCTACGCATTTATTCAAAGCAGCAGTTATGATGCAGGCTCTTCTGCATTAGAAGCTATTAGGAAAAGCAACATGACTCATCACTTCATTATGTAATTTTAGCTTAGTCCCAATGCAGTTCCTCTAATAACTATTACAATAGGAAAAAATCTTTTAGAGCAGTAACATTTTTAGAGCAGTAGAGTCAATTTGAAAATGCATTCAGTACACTTGAAACATGCATACAGTTTTATGGCTTGATCTGAACTCTTAAAATAAAAACAGTTCTGCCAAGATACTTTGTACTACTAAAAAGCCAAATGTAGAAGATGCCTCTTGGTCAAGATCCCCAAACCAATCTTTGAAGCAATTTTATCTACTTTTTAAAATGCTTCTGATGTGAGTGGAAATGCTGAGGGTAGGTATATTCAGTGAAGAGATGTACATGTGTTGTTGTTGTTTTAAAGTCTGCCTATTGCATTTACTGTTGAGCCATCATTCAATTTGTTTAAATGTAATTGCTGCAAGTAAAAAGAAGCAAGTAACAAGTACCTGAAGGGACTGCAGTGGCTCAAGTGGTTAAGACGCTGAACTTGATGACTGGAAGGTCGGAGTTCGATACCTGCGTACTGCCAGGGGTGTGCAGGGCACCACAGGAAGGCGCTGGACAGGGAGTGGTGGGGGAGCCTATTTGGGGAGATTAGGGGGAATCTCCAGGGCGCCAGAGGTGAGGGCGGGGTGGGACAAAGCCCGATTGCCCGATAATACCAGCACATGCCTGAATAATGCACAATGAACTCCCATCTCTGTCCCAACTCCTGTCAACCTAGCAATTTGAAACCAAGAAACTGCAAGTAGATAAATAGGTACTGTACCACTTTGGTGGGAAGGTAAACAGTGTTTCCATGCACTTCAGTGTCGAGGTATGCCTGCCACATGTTCACGGAAGTGTCTGCAGATGCAGACAGCACTGGCTCTTTCCCTTTTAACAGAAATGAGCACTGAACCCTAGAGTTGGATATGGTTGGCTTTCGAGCAAGGGCGACCTTTGCCTAACAAGTACCTGAAATGAATAACTATATATATTGGAGACATAATGAAGTTGCATTTAGAAAGTAACATAATGGCATTACTTTATTGATGTACTGTAAACTGTAACTATTATTTTATTCGAGGTGAGTTACAAAAAAGCCTCAAAAATTACTTACATAAATCATGCCTATTAAGTTATTAAAGTGAAACTTGACATGTATGATCTACTTAAAGAGTTTAATAAATGTGACACCTTATTACCTGATAAACACTGCCAGAACAATGGCAAGTTTAAAAAAAAATGTTAGAAACAAATACATTGAACCCCCACCCTTCCTCCAATTTTTGAAAGGCAAGTCATTTATTTCTGTCAAACTTTGGTGAAAACTATTGATTTTGTCTGAGGCTGGGATCATTATGACATTATTGCCAGGTTTTATCAAAAAAACAAAACACAGCAGACCTGTCAGAAAAGATCTTTACTACAAGCCAAGGATGTAAAGCTTATTTCCTGTTTGTTTTGTAATACTTTACGTAAGATAGCAATTTCTTTCACTTGATTCCACTCAGCTTCTTTGCCTGCCAGATTCAGCTCTCCACTGGTCAGAGTAACTCTGGAATCCCAATTGGAGTAACATGATGATAATATCCCAAATAAGGTGATCTTTGAAAGGAAGAGGATGAATTCAATGTCAGGATATACTTATAAAAACAGCAAGAAAAACCACAGGAATCTTCAGGATGAAAGTACTTTTGTAAAAGCCTGACTAAAATGAACAGAAAGAGCCTGAGTTTTCCCCCTTGAGCATCAACTCTCTCCAGGCTCTTTCCAGTGGGACTTGGACAGGAATATTTCCTAGGATTCTGTTTCTATTTGACATTTAGCACTTCATAAAACAGAGGTCTAAAGTTCATGTTTTTAACAAAGGAGTACAAAACATTTAATTAATCGTTTAATTAATTAAGATTTAATTAATTCATGGTTATAATTCTTATTACTTCAATATATAAATTTTGTGTCAGCCCAATTCATGTATTTGTGTTCTTCACTAGTATAGTGACAGCGTGATAGTCAGGAACATGCTTCCAAATTGCCCAATGACTTTGTTGTATTCCATACACTAATATTAACAACTATATAACATTGGAGTACACAAAATTATCTCAGGAAAGTTGTCAACAGTTCTGTATGTTAGGCCAGTACTAATGACAACAACGACAATTGTTCCCAGTATCTGTCTGTCTGTCCACCCCACCCCTATTGATAAATTCTTGTCCTTCCACAAGCATACTCGGTAGCCTGTTCATTTTTTAAATGAAACTTCTATTGTCTTCATGTAGATAATCTCTAGATTACAATAAATACAGTGTCGTAATTATATAGGATGCATTGAAAACGTGAAGGCACCTGACTAAGTAGGAATGCTTTTTATAAAAAGTTGTAGTGACACTAGACTTTGCAGGGGACACCCGCAATACAGAGTAAATAAGACTCACAATTGACACCAGCTATGGAACAACATGGTGAAACCATCCAGAGACCAGAGTACTGCCAAGGGGCCCACCAGCTGTCTCTGCTCCTTTACATCTGAAGCTTAGCATGCTTCCTCTGCCATGTTGGCTCTGCCACTCAATTCACAGCTCCCAAATGCTGTCCAGAGCATCTGTCACTGTAAAACTTCATACACTCAACAGCCAACAGCATTCTTTGCCATTCTAATCTAACATGTAGGAACAGGAGTTGTCATTATAGTGGAAGGAAAGTAATGCATAGCTTTTCTGTCATGACAAAGTTGCTGCCTAAAAGCCACTTTGATTTTAAAACACAATTGCGCAAAGTTCTGACAGCCTTGCTAGTGAAAGAAGTACTACTATGCCCAAGAGCCTGGTGCTCGCAGTAGTCAAGGAATTTTTCTATCCAAAAGGCACTTGTAGGAATCTCCCAGGTTTCCATTTGAAGATGTGGTGGAGCTAAGAATGTGTTGAGCATACATTTTACACATGATCACGGAGGCATCAAAATGCGTTGAGAAATCCAGCAGTTCTCATTTCACCTCAGCAATAAAGGATCTAGTACAATGAACAACAGGGTGAGAGCTTAAGCTGCAACTTCTACACTGTAAAACAGTATAGGGCAGGGTGGGATGCTAAAGGATCATCTTTTCTTTGGCGCTTGGAAACAATGCATCAGAGGTAATAATATTGATACATTGAGGTGCATCTGGAGCACAGTTTTATTAAATATTATAATGGTTGGTTTGCTTTTTAATTATAAAGAGCAACATTTGTTAATCAATTTCAAATTTTGGTATTGCATCCAAAGATGGTGGCCATCTTCCTAGTTATGAGCTTCACCAAACTCAGTCTTCCAATAATAAGCACATGGTCCATTTCTGAGGTCATAATCAAGACCTCTCTAAGAGGTGGAATGTACAAACCACAAAGAGGTGACAGAGTAGGACTTTACAAAGATCTGGCACATCTAATCATGTAAATGCCTTTCCTACAGAGGTAGTAAAAATTCTCAAGGCAATTATGTCTAAGTGGTCATGTGGCCAAAGCAAAAAGACAATAATTAGGTAAGTGCAAATTTTGCAATTCTTGCTTAATTAATATCAGCTTCAGTGGGAGGGAAGACAGGCTGGATCAGGAATTTTGTAGGGACAAACTGTATTTCCAGATTCCCATCTCTACGACCAGTTTTCTAAACAAAAATTAGGTTTTTTTAATCACTTTCAGTTGGTCCAGAGACAAGTTCTTGTTTTGTTACCCTTTGCCTCCCTCCCATCTGCAAATCGGGCTAGAAACAGGCTGTTGTGTGCTGATCCCTTTGAAATTATGAAGCACTTTGAACACTTGCAATGAGTTACTTGTCTGTTGATAATGGTGTTCCATTTTTATAATGATATGGTAGTATTTTTCCCTTTATGAAATGACATATGACCAATTTTTTAAAAAAGAAAACAAATTACTATTACTGAACTACTATTTTTTACTTGATGTTTGAGATGAAATCCTCTTCATTCAGTCTCCCAAATTACTACTGTTTAAACTTTCTGTAACAAAGTACTAAAAATGCAAGGATGCCCCAATTTGTCTAGCAATATGAGGGTTAAAATATCCTTTAAAGTGTGGGTTATAGTACCAGGTAAAAATCACACTTGAAAGCTAACACAGTGGAACTAACCCATTCAGACACAACAAGTCTTCCCTTGGGGAGAATGTCTCATTCTAGGGTTCATTCCTGGTTTCAAATACTGTGTCATGAATTTCTTGTTGAAGGAAATGTAAAACACATCCATTTTCTGCTTTAGAGACAAAGTGTGTAGTCTAATATCTTAATTTTAAAATATTGCTAAAAATAATTGTACTCCATGAAAACTGTGCAATCTTCTTCTTCTTCAAGTGCCATATCCATTCTGAATACTGTATTGGCTATCATCATGGCAATTGTCTTCCTGTTCTTAACTCCTTGGAAGCGTTCTTCCAAATACATACCACATCAATCTCTCAGGTTCTTTAGCCACAAAGTCCATCTACGTCCAAGGATGTCTGTTCCCAAGGATCATCCTTTGAATAATGAGTTGGAGTATTCTATATTTCATGTCATTCCTCATGATATGCCCAAGATATTAGAGCTTTCTTTGCTTAATGGTCTTAAACAGTTCTTGTTCTTTATCCATCTGGGGCAACATTTCTACATTAGTCACATGGTCAACCCATGATATCCTTAGCAGCCGTCTGTAGATCCACATTTCAAAAGCTTTGATTATTATTTTTCAGGATTACAATGTAAGGTATACAGACATTTCAGAAGGTAATTAAACACTGTTTTATTTATTTAATTTGTATCCTACCTTGCTTCTAGTGCATGGACCTGGTGCAGTCACCTGCTCAGTTTTATGCTTTGAAAAGAGTTATGAATTATACATAATTCTACTTAAAGTTCAGCAAATAATTATACCAGATCTGATAGTTCATCTACTATACTACACTGGATTTAAGTGTTGGCACTGGCCTTTAAAGCTCTAAGTAGCTTGAATGTAGGATACTTAAATTTCCATTCAATAGAGTGAAAAGCTGAGTCTATGATAAATTTTTAAAAAATTGCTTTTTTTTTTTGTATGTCCAATAATACCATTTCATTAGTATTCCACAGTAGCTGACAGCTCAAATTGAGCCTTGTCTGTGTTTCTTTAACATAGCTTTCGCTTGTGGAAGCTGTTCTTTCTCCTACCATAGCTTCTTCTTCTTCCATGTCTAGGTCAGAGGTGAAACCGCCAAAATGAAGGCACCTTTTGGGGAGTTCATTCTGCAATTCCCCTCACCTATCCTAGTGTGAGAAAGATTAGCTGGCAACACATGTTTGCCATTACCAGGGTATGCCCAATTGTGGTTCAAAAATACCACAATCTTCAAGGAGGCTCTTTCTATGTACCCCACTAACCAAGCTGAAAAGATATTATAATCAACATTTAATATAGGCATGGCTATATATGATTTCATCTCATTTGTTCCAGAGAGACTGCATGATTCAAAACATCAATTTCACCATGCTGGCAGTGATGCCACCAATCCCTTGCCAGAGCCTTGACATTTAGTTTTTGAAAGTAACTGGTATTAGTTAGAAATATAGTAGCAAGGCACCAAAAAGTCATCAGCTACTGATGTAACTAGAATTTATAAAACCCTTTACTTTGCTATTATGAAAACGTATTTTAGTAATTTCTTTGTTTAAAAAAATCTGAATGGCAGAAATTATTGTGCTTTGATATAAAATAAAGTCATCTCACAAATTTTACTTGTAAACCATTGGCTAAAATACAGTAGTAAATCAAAACTAAAGTAGTCCACTGGATGAGTGGGGATTTGGTGAATCATTTCTCCCTAAGTTCCATTGAGTCAATGACTCTACTCTAGTTGTAATTTGTACTGTATTTCCAAATTTCCACCTCTTCCATTTTCAAGGCCTCTGTACATTCTCATAGTAGACAAGAGCATTCTGCAAAGATGGAGACAACTTTCGACACTTTGGCTTGGTATTCAGCAATATACTCCAGAACAGAGTGCCTGTTGTCCTTGTAATAATTTTCTATGCTTTTTAATCATTTTACCCTCAACTTCCTTCAGTGCCATAGTTTCTTCTCCTTATAAGAGTTTCAATAATGTTCAAAACTCATATCAAAGTTATTTTTAAAGGAAAGCTGCGTACCTATGGAACTCTAGTGAAAGACAGGGCCATTAGGCAGTAAGGCAACATTCTCAGATGATGCTGGGTGAGACGATATTAATGGTACCTCACCCCCTTACAAGGAAGCCCCCAGTGTTCATGCCCCTTTTCTAGAAGACAGTCCTGTTTACTAGGCCTGAGCCTTTGGCATTGCCTGCAGTGCCTGACTCTGTGTAAGGCTCCCCAAAAAGAGGACAATGTTGTTTCCTTCTGAGTACTTTTTTGGACGTGGAACCCTGGTTGTATTTGGGGTTGTAAGTTTAATTTTGATTTTGTTATGAACTTTGTTTAATTCTATACTGTATTTATTGAATTGTACTTTGTAATTTTGAAATTGTGTAATTTTGTGATATGTTGTGATGTCTGAGTCGGCCTGGTGCTGAGTAGGGTGGGGTACAAATTAAAATTGATGATTATGATGATATTTGTGGCTGGCCAACTCTGGAGAGAACAGCAGCAGCCACTTGGTGTAGCCAGAGCAACGAAACCCACCAAGCTTCCACCTTGTCCAAGAGGAAAAAAACACATTCACAGCAGTAGTGAGAGAGGTAATGGAAAGAAGTGACAAGGCCAAATGTAGCACCAGCACCTCTCCTCCCACTTTAAGGGTCAAGAGGTCCTTGGTGACACTTGGAGAGGCTTTGAGGTGCTGTCATTTTGCCCTGTTTATCTAAGTACAGTCAGCAAAAACGAGACCTGGAGCAGACTGTGTCTCAGATCATAATTTACTGATTGCAAAATTCAGACTTAGACTAAAGAAAATAGGGAAAATATAAAATACTTTCTTTGAGTAATCCCTGTTCCATGGAAACCTCATAAGAGGCCGGGTCTTTGACCCCTTCCACTATTCCAGGGACCCATATTGGGCAGCTCCCGTAATTTCTGGCATATACCCAATTTCCTGGAGAAAAACCTCTCGGAACTGCTCTATTCTCAATCCCTGGCCCCACATCTATAGCATGATCCAGATGGATCCTATCTAATAGAGTAGTCAATTTATGCCCTATCAACAATTCTGCTGGGCCCCGGCCCATAGCCAAGCATGGTGTAGCATGCTGTGCTATCAAAAACTTTGCCAACTTATAATACCAATCCCCTTCTCCAAATTTCTTAAGGGTCTCCTTGGTAGTACGTACCATTCTTTCTGCCTGGCCATTTGTGGCCGGATGGAAAGGGGCCAAACGAATATGGTGAATCCCGTATATTTCCAGGAATCCTTGAAATTCCTTTGAAGTAAAGACTGTCCCATTATCCGAGACTACCATATCGGGAATTCCAAAAGTGGCAAATAGCTTACGCAATGCCCTCATAGTGGTAGCCGCCAATGTAGTTTGAACCGGCACCACCTCCAGGCATGACTAAAACATGACTAATTACAGGAACTGGATAGGCATGATCCTGTAATGCCTTATTCAATGTGCATTTATAATCTCCACATATCCTTACTGACCCATCGGGTTTAAGGGGCGTCACAGTGGGAGTTTCCCAAACTCCTTGGGGCACTGGCTCCAAAATTCCTTGAGCTATCAGACGGTCTAATTCATCATCTATCTTAGGTTTAAGAGCAAAAGGGACTCTATGAGCCTTAATTCGAATTGGTCGCACTACGGAGTCTAGTTGAAAAGAAACTGGCAGCCCTTTATACTGTCCCAGTGTGCCCTCAAAAACCTCCGCAAATTCTTTATTGATATCCGAGAAATCCTGTATCAAACTCTCAACGGACATCTGATTTATACCCATAATCTCTATACCCAATGGTCTAAACTAATCCATCCCTAACAAACTTGTATAAGGGCATTTGGTAACCCATAAGTCCAAGTTTTTTTCTTGTCCTTAAACTGGACTACAAATGTTCCCACTCCCTTCATAGTTATCTTGTTCTTTTGAAAGTCCCGAAGATCAAACAGGGGTTCCTGAAGGGGGGGATTCTTATACAACCCCAACGCCCGCAAAGTGTTCTCAGAGATTATGGATACGGGAGACCCAGTGTCCACACACATTTCACAAGATCTCCCCCCAATATGTACTTGCACTCTTATGTCCCTGGGTTCCTTTGAATCGATCCCTTGCACCTGTAGTAAGTCCTGGTTGTATCCACTTTCCTGAATTAGGGCAGTTTGATGCTGATTCACTTTTCCAGCTCCCTCTCCAGAAACATGGGTACGGCAACCTCGCGCAATATGGCCCAATTTTCCAAACTTGTGACAGGTGGCCTCTCGGAACCTGCAAACCCTTCATGCATGGTCCCCTCCACAACTGCCGCATACAATGGATTGACCCTACATTGTTCGGGATTCGTGTCTCTTGCCTGGCGCCTGTTGGTTACTCTGTTGTGTGTGGTTGACCTCATCTTCTTTACAGTCCATCTCCTCTGCTGCACTCTCAGGGCAAATCACCGCCCTCTCTCTCTGCCTTGGGCTATTTGGCCGCCGCACCTCTCTTGTGGACTGGTCCACTGCTTCCAAAGCCAAAGCTTCCTCTAATGCCCTTGTGAACATGAGTTCCTTAATTGCAAACAGCCGCCTCTGCAGTGTTTCGTCCCTAAAACCACAGGCCAAACAGTCCCTTAGCATGTCATCTAAATCATTAAACTTACAGTCTCTTGCAATATTTCAAAGGGCCGTGATGAAACAAGTTAC
This sequence comes from Bradypodion ventrale, assembly GCA_035047345.1. Taxonomy (NCBI): domain Eukaryota; kingdom Metazoa; phylum Chordata; class Lepidosauria; order Squamata; family Chamaeleonidae; genus Bradypodion; species Bradypodion ventrale. The sequence goes on from JAWDJE010000006.1 coordinate 51,395,244, forward strand.
TGACTCACCCGGAACTTGAAAACGTGTGTAAAAGGCATGCCTGCGGGCAATTAGGGATGGCTGCGGCGCATCATGGTCTTGTAATTTCTGTTTCACCTCCTTGAACGATTCAGCGGACAACTCTCAAGGTGCTAAGAGGGCTCTTGCCTCTTTGTAGGTCATTCTCCCGCAAACGCTGAAAAAAGTGGCTTTCAGGATATCCTCCTCCGTCAGCTTATTGGCCATAGCATAAAACTGAAACCTAGAAATCTAGGAGTTCCAGTCCTCTTCAGCCGGATCAAATTTCTCAAAAGCTGCCATTCTTGCCCTGGTCACCCTTGGCGCTGGCAACCTCTGAACAATGTGACTAGCCCCGCTGGATGTGGCAGTTGAAACATTTTCTGATTCCTCCAGGATCCCACCTTTGTCGCCAGTATAAAATACTTAGTCCTAGAGGAAGTAGTTCACACCGGCATTTATAAAAGGTACTTTATTCAAATACGCATGAACGAAGCAGGGGCAATAGCGAGGTGAACACCACAATATATACCCCAATATATACATAAAACCCATAGGTGGGGCAGCACACAGCTATTAGTGTAACCTGCACCACCTGATCCCCACTACTGTATAACATAAGCTGCGTTTAAGGCAACAGTAACCCATTACACATTACACTCCTATGGACCTAACAAGGTAAGGGTCAAGATCCTGAAATACTACCAAACCACTAATATATAACAGAAAAGAATTAGGCCAGACAGGTATGACATAGACAACATCCCTAAGGAATACACAGTGGAGGTGTGGAACAGATTTAATGGTTTAGACTTGATAGACAGAGTGCCAGAAGAATTATGGACAGAGTTGCAGGACATCATACAGGAGGCAGCAAGGAAAACCATACCAAAAGAAAAGAAGCGTAAGAAAGCAAAGTGGTTGTCTGATGAGGCCCTTAAAATAGCAGAGGAAAGAAGAAATGCAAAAGGCAAAAGAGAAAGGAAAAAATTCAATCAATTGAATACAGACTTCCAAGGAAAAGCAAGGAGAAATAAGGAAATCTTCATAAATGAGCAGTGCAAAGAAATAAAGGAAAACAACATAAGGGGTAGGACTAGAGATCTTTTTTTAAAATTGGAGAAATCAAGGGAACTTTTTAAGCGAAAATGACCATGATAAAGGACAAAAACGGCAAGGAGTTAGTTATTGCAGAAGAGATTAAGAAAAGATGGAAAGAGTACACAGAGGAACTCTTTAAAAAGGACCTCAACACCCCTGGTAATCACAATGATGAGAACATTGAACTTGAGCCAGACATCCTAGAGCAGGGATGTCCAAACTTTTTGGGCCGCAGACCGGTCACGTGGTTCAGGGAGCTGGTCACTACAGCTCAGGGGCCGGATCCAGCCCCCGATGCCAATTCATCCACCCACAAAGTCCTCATTGTGTTTTATTTCCACTTCCAGGAGTGATGAGGGCTTCACAGGCTGGATGAATTGGTAGCTGGGGCTGGATCTGGCTCCCAGGCCATAGTTTGGGCACCTCTGTCGAACAATTATCGAACAATTGCGCTCATCCTACATGCTAGCAAGGTTATGCTCAAGATAATACAGGATAGACTGCAGCAGCACGTGGAGAGAGAACTACCAGAGGTGCAGGCTGGCTTCAGAACAGGCAGGGGAACTAGAGACCACATTGCCAACATGTGTTGGATCATGGAGAAAACAAAGGAATATCAGAAACAAGTCTGCTTCTGTTTCATTGACTACACCAAGGCCTTTGACTGTGTGAACCACAATAAAAAGTGGCAAGTAATTAAAGAGATGGGAATACCAGAACACCTTATATGCCGCATGAGAAATCTGTACATGAGTCAAGAAGCAACAGTTAGGACAGAATATGGCATGACGGAGTGGTTTGGAATAGGAAAAAGAGTAAGACAAGGCTGTATTTTTTCACCCTGCTTATTCAACTTATATACAGAGCACGTAATGTGCAATGCCAGGATGGACGAAGCACAAGTTGGGATCAAAATTGCTGGGAGAAACATCAACAATTTGAGATACACAGATGATACTACCCTAATGGCAGAAAGTGAGGAAGACCTAAAGAAAATCCTGCTTAGGTTGAAAGAGGAGAGTGCAAAAGCTGGCTTGAGACTCAACATCAAAAAAACCAAGATAATGGCAACAAGCCCTATCAGTCCCTGGAAAATAGATGTGGAAGAAGTAGAAGCAGTGACAGACTTTACTTTTTTAGGATCTAAGATCACTGCAGATGGTGACTGCAGCCATGAAATAAAAAGACGACTAATTCTTGGGAGACAAGCTATGAGAAACCTGGGGAACATAGTGAAAAGTAGAGACATCACCTTGCAAACGAAAATTCACATAGTCAAGGCAATGGCATTCCCATTGGTAATGTATGGTTGTGAGAGCTGGACCATTAGGAAAGCTGAGCGCAGAAGAATAGATGCCTTTGAAATGTGGTGTTGGAGGAGAGTTTTGAGAGTCCCCTGGACAGCGAGGAGAACAAATAGGTCGATCTTAGAAGAAATCAACCCTGACTGCTCCTTAGAAGATCAAATAGTAAAGATGAAGCTAAAGTACTTTGGACATCAAATGAGAAGAGAGGATTCACTTGAGAAAGCCTTGATGCTGGGAAAGGTGAAGGGCAAAAGAAGAAGGGGGCAGCAGAGAATGAGATGGCTGGTTGGTGTTGTAGACACAATGGGCACAGAGCTGGGCTGGGCTGGGTTGAGGAGGATGGTGGAAGACTGAGGTGCCTGGCGGGCAATAGTCCATGGTGTCACAAAGGGTCAGAATCGACAGTGTGACTGAACAACAACAAAATCTAAGTAAACCCTACCTTGAAAATATTTGATTGAATGGTTTCCTATAAGAATTCTACACAAATAAACTGCCCAATGCTTAAACTTCATTTCTACGTAATCAGTAATGTATTAAAGATTTGCCTGAGGTTATTCACAACTTCCCTGCCTCAGTGTGAATTTGGACAGCTCCTCCCTATTCAAGCACAAAACTCTATCCACTGTTCTGGTAAGACAGTGAGAAAACAGCCTTGTATTGAGACTTAGTACTTATATATTACAGACCAAGAGTGCCTGAGAGAAAGTGCCTCAGTTAATACAACCCAATTATTTCAAAAGCTTATGTGAGATTCTGAACTGGGAATATCTCAGGTCACTCAACTGCTGGCTATATCCAGATCACCTGCCTTAGGATATCAATAGTTTGGCTGATTGAGTAAAAACAGAAAATAGAACTGCGAGCTTTACTGTCACAAACAAAGGAACCAAATTTAGCTCCTGTTCTCAGAACATAGTTAAGCTTTGCTGAATATAAAATGGCCATTGCTCTTTTCTTTTCTTTCTTTCTTTTTTTGCTAGGCATAGTTATAAACAATAGCCAATACAAGTTTTTATTTTAAAGTTGAAGGGGGATATTATTTTAGCAAAGGCTTTAAGAAATCCTACCTATCAGAAAAATGCAGCTTGTAGATTAGATTTCCTGTTTTTTTATATATATTTGGCTCCTGTTTCTCTCTGTTGCCTGTTATTACCACTTAGATATGAAGTTGCCTGGGGATATATTTTTAGCTCATTTGTGCCTCTTGTAAGATCTGTACCACAGTTTAAGGCCTTACAAATTGAGAAATAGTAATTACCATATCTAAGAAGAAGATGAGAATATATATGTTCTTTTGTAACAGCCATATTTCCAATTTTAAAACTAGATAAATAAAAATAATTGAAAATACCTATTCAGCCTAAAATTAAACTTTTATTTCCAAATTCTGTACTTTGTTTCAGCTTTTAAACTTAATCCTGTTTAAAAAATATGAAATAGACTGATTAATGACCTAAAGGAAAGCATGATAGCTCATCTGTCATTTAGTTGATTTAGAAATAAGTTTAGGTAGTTTTCAGGGATATTGATTTCTGTCTCAAGGCACTTAGCATCACAATAGTGACACGAATCCAAACTATATTTATTGCTTCATAAACTGGGGCTTCCCTATTCTTGTCTGCAATGTTTTGAGGAGATGAGAAAAAGATTAACAGGTAGTAGTGAGTTTTTACTGAGAAAGACATTGAACTGGTTAACAGTTAATTAAACTCTTTTGTGACTAACTTTTTCTGCCTTGGAACAAGACTTGTAACTGTCATATGAGTCTTATGACCTACACTTTCCTCTGTCGCCAGAATTGCTACTACTGTCATCACTACCATCAATAAGGACAGCTCTAACTACCATATTCATTCATGTCTCACACAGTGTTTATAGAGTCGATAAGTTTTCATCTGTTTAATAATTTTGATACATTGTCATAGCAGCAGTATTGTGCTGATTCTGGTGAATATAGGCAATCAGTTCATGGAAAGAATTCATCACACAAGGGCAAGAAAAGCCATCTCATGAGTTAGGAATGAATCTGTTGGCCAGTAGGTGGACTGAGCATGATAGTCAATTGCGTCTCCCCTGTCAACACCTCACTGGGGTACAGTAGCACTAGGACTGATAGTGGTTTCAGCAAATCCAGCCTTCTCAGAAGGAGAGAACCATGGAGAGCCACAGAAGTAGACAAACTAGACACTGCAGTTTTCCAAGAAAAGGGCCAGCCCTAATTGCCTTGCTGTGATGAGGTAAAGATGTCATATGCTAATGCAAAAATTATCTTCAGGTAGTACATCCGGGGTAAGTGTGGTCTTCTTTGGAATCACCAGGATTGAATAAACAGCTGCTCTCAGAGCAATACAATGACATTAATCCTGTTGCTGCATTTATCCAATTTTGGCAGCTGCATACCATGTTTTATCTTCATTGCCTCAAGACAAAATCTGCACATAGATACCCCAAGTGCCTTCAGATGGGCCTTTCATTTATTGTATACATTAGCTGATTACCCGGCTTCGCTCAGGTTTTCTTTTCTTTAACGTAGGCCAGCCTTTCCCTCTTGGAAACCTCGTGGGGTGTATGTGGGTCACTCCTGCCTCCCTTCCTCTGTCTCTCTCTTCTCTCACCTGTCCCGCTTCTCCCTCGACGGTCACTTACAGTGCTGATCTCACATGCCCATTTGCCTTCCACCTACTGTGAAAACTACAACTGAGCTCAGAGGGCTACAGCTTAGCTAGTCTGATGATGTCACAATCTCAATCTACATGAAACTATGACATCAGATCAATTACATCATTGGGAAACACACAAATAGATCAATTGCATCACAATTTGGGAGGCATACGCACCCCATGGGTTTCGAGACCCCCACAGTGCTGATATCCCAAGCCCAAGGTATGTATGTGCCAAATTCCAGCAGGATTGGTCCAGGGGTGTGGGAGCCTTTGGAACACATACAAACAAACTCTTATGTTTTATATATATACTAGCATATTTGTGCCCAGCCAGCCGGGCAGTTTTTATTTGTGTTTTTTAGTTTTGGTTTGTTTGGTTTTTTAAATTTGTTTTTTTATTAAAGAATTGATGCAACCATTTCTTGGTCATACAACAACTTTTTATTAAACATTTGTTTTTCTTTTTAACTTAACAATATTACTTAACTTATGTTTCTTATATATTATTTCTTCATAAATTTTGTTTTGTTTAATAAGATTAGATTTAACTTTAAAATTTTAACTTTAATACAATTTCTTTAATTATTTTTTGTTTTGTAATGGTTAATTAGTTGTCATTTTTTCCAAAGGTGTTGTCTGTATCTTGGTTATTTTCATTGTCTGTTGTTCTTCCAGCTTTGTTCATGAAATAAATAAATGAAGATTTTAAGTAATATATTAGTATTGGTTTTGTTATTTGTATATTGTAGATATAATTAGCATTCTTCTCATTATTATTATCATATTAGCAATTTTGGTTAATTCTTTTGTTATGTCCTTTTTACTTTAACTGTTACTGGTTATTTAACATAATAGGTACATAATGATTTAAGTTAATGTAAAAATTCGAAGTATGCTTTTCTATTGTACACTTATAAAATCCTATTGTTCTAAATGTAGTAGTGCAATTTCAATACATTTTTTTAAAAAAAATGTATTACATTTATTAACTATTACTTTTCTATAATATAGGATTTCACAATAATAAATAGTAATAATGTGATATGTGGATGATGGCTATCTATATTTACCTTATTTTTTTTGTTCCTCTTGAATTTTTAGGAAATGTAGTAGGAGTTGTATTCCCAATGTCGGGTTCATGGGGAAAGGTGTATAGAGCATGTTTCTTATTTGATTTTGTATTATCGTTTCTATCGGTATACTTAATTTTTCTTTATTTTCTTCTTCATCTATCTTGCTTTTTTCTTGTGTTTCGATTTTGGTTTCTTCTACTTCTCTATCTGTTTTTTTGTTTATTGCTTGAATTGTTTTTTCCAATTGCATTGGTTTTTTTGGTTTATTGTTTATTTGCATAATGTTTTTTTTAAGGAGTATTGGATCCTTTTGTCCAATTTCGAAGTTGTTGTTTTGGTTTCTTTTGGGATTTCATTTTTTTTCTTCATCATTTGGCTTGGGAGGTTCCGCTGTTGTATTTTGATTATTTGGCACATTTCTTATTTTTGGTCGTGTGCTCAAGTCTCTTTCATTATTGTTGTTTATTTCTGTTGTTGGATTCATTTTTTTTTAATTTTTCTTGGCAACCTTCGTCGCGCTGTTGTCTCCATTCCTATTTATGAATGCTCAGAAGTGTTGATTGCTCCTCCTCCTCGCAGTCTTCTTTGCACTTCTTATTCTATTTCCTCGCGAGTAAGGTGGGAAACACGCAGGTTTTCCAATGGTAAGTTGTCTTATTTTGATATATGTGTCTCATCAATGTATACCCTCTCCCAGAAGGGGTTTTCCTCATGTTTTCCATTTTTAAATGTAATATTTGTTATTGTTTATTGCGTTTTATATTTGTTGGTGCTCTTTTTTATTTCACGACATGTTATTTCTCTTTCGCTATTATTCGTTCTATTTGTTGTTCACGTGATGGCCCTCTACTGGAGGAATATTTACGTTTTTTTATCTTCTTTTTCTCACAAGATTTTTTTTTCTCTTTCATGTTGTGCGCAAAGAATTCTCCTTTGAGAGTAAATCCGTTCTTGTTGCGGGTTCGTTTTTATGTGGCTGCCTCATTTTATTTATTTTGTAGATGTATTCTGAAGATGTTGTTTGTTGCATCAATGGTGGCTATTTTTATGGATCAGGTAAGCATTATCTTCTATAAGTTATTTTATTGCAGTACCTGATGGTGAACAATATTTTTAGCTTCGTTATTTGGTAGAATAAATAAATGTTTTTGTTTATGGATTTTGTTGTTTATTGTTTTGTTGGTTAATGTGTTTGTTTAATTATTTATTTATTTGTGTTTTATTATTTTTGGTGTTTGGCGTTTTGGGTAAATGTTTGGTTTTGTTGTTGTTGTGTAGTTTTGCGGGAAGAATGGGCTGCCTGTCGGTTCCTCTTCCCCCCACTGCTGCTTCGAATTTTGGTTTCAATGCAGCAATGGGGAAAAAAGGAGGAGCCGGCAGTCAGCTGGCTCTTCCCCCAGGAAGGTTCGTTAGGTAGGTCGGGGGGAAAGGAGGCAGAGAAGAGCTATCTGCCTGATGATGGTTCTCTCCTCTCTGTCTCCTTTTTCTCCTGGCTTACCTAACCGGAGATTGGCAGGCAGCGATCCATAAGGGGTGGTGCTCTTCCTTGCGGATTGGTGGCTGCTACTTTTGTATTACCTCCGTCGGAAGTACAAAGGCAGCAGCAGTCATTCACCAGGGAAGGTGCTTCCCCTGATGAATTGCTGCCTGCTGGTGGTTTTTTTTTCCCACCCCGGCTCAACTGACCTTGAGGCCAGCGGTGGTCTCGCCGTGTCTTCGGCGGGGTAGCGTGGAGGAGAGGGAGTCCCTCTTCTCCCCATTGCTCTGGGAAAGAAGGCCGGCAGTGGTCTCGCTGTGGTTGTTTGTGTGTGTTTGTTTGCGAAGCCGTGAGGCACTGTGTCCGGCTGCAGTGGACTTGCGCTCCTGTTGCGGGAGGCCGATGTGTTATTATTTTTTCATGCGCCGGCTTTTTCAGCGTTCTGCGCACTCGCGCCCTTCAGCCTGATTGGCTGAAGTGCTCATGGTGCGCAGGACGCTGGGACTTGGAGTTTGTTGGTTTTGTTTGCGTTCATACAGTGTTTTTTTTCCTGCAGCTCGATTTCAATTGGGTGCGCTGCGGTTCCCAACATTCTTTTTGCTCGCGCCTCTCAGCCTGATTGGCTGAGGCAGGTCGTGGCACAGAGGACATTGGGAATTGAAGTTGTTTCCCTTTGTTTGCATTCATGGGGCTGCTGCCCCACTGGCGATGACCAAAATCCCGCAGCGCTGAGAAGGCAGGGGTTACGGTGAGTGAGGAAGGCTAGGTCGGGGATGGTTGGGCCTGGTGCAGAACCCTTTCAATGAACCCAACGGTTAAGGCCTCTTTTTATAGGTATAGATAAACAAATCTGGCAACACTTTGCCATGGGAACTATTATCACCTGGGCTGTCCATTTACTTTATTTTCAGACAGTACAGGTTGCTTGCGGGCATTGTTAACTTCCTTAGGAGATTATAACTTTTTGCGAGCCTTAAAGACAATACCACCCTAGCTAGCATGAACGCAAGGACTCTTTGTGCACAAATGGATTAGAAGCCATGAGGAATATCATGCAGGTGGTAGTAAGGTTTCCCTTGCTCAAAAGCCAGTTGTATCTGACTCTATGGTTCAGTGCTCATCTTCATTTATTGCCATCTCTGTTTATAGCCAAAGTATGCAGACATTTCTGTGGGCATAGGGCAGGCATGACTAGGCACTGGAGTGCACAGAACGCTGTTTACCTTCCCACTGAAGTGGTACCTATTTATCTACTTGCAATTTTTTGTTTCTGAACTGCTAGGTTGGCAGGAGCTGGGACAGATGGGAGCTCACTCCATTGTACATCACTCGGGTCTCGAACTGCTGACCTGCTGTCCTTCAGCGTCAAGATCAGCATCTTAACCACTAAGCCACTGCAGTCCCTACAGATGGTACTAGAGGGCATCTATTTAACAAAAACTAGCATTTCTTGCTTATAGATTGTCACCTAATCTAAAACAGTTGCTCATCAACAACATTACATCCTGGGTATATATGAGCATGAAAATCAATGGCTGCAACCAAGCCATAACGTACCTATGTTCACTCAGTTAGAACCCAACAATTTCTCTCTTCAGATGTTCTCCCTTCACCTCATTACCATCAAATGAGGAAGAGTGAGGTCAAGCTTATCAATCTATTCCCAGTACTTGTCCTAGAACCTTCTACACAACAGAAAACCTGTACAAGTTAGTTTCTGTCCAAAAGCATAAAAGGGCACATATCTGATAGTATGAAGATGCATTCAGACACAAGTGAGGAACATCACAGTCCTCCAGAACATCCCTGAACAAAGGAACTTCAAAGGATTGTAAAAACACTCAATTATTGAATGAATTAAAGTCTATAAGATGAACTCAGATAACAGATGTTTATCTCGTTAAAAATGTTAAACATTCTCACATTATCAGCAATGCTTTGATAGCAGCTGTTTAAATGTAATTCTATAAAGGTAATTCCATATACATTTAACACAATTGTTACAATCCATTTCCCTTCTCTCTGCTTATAATTCTCCCTCTCAAAAACCTTTGTGAGCCTTCAGCTTTTGATTACTAGCACTTATTTGTGTTTGTTTTATACTATTACTAAATTAAAGTAAAAAGGACAAGAATATCCTGTAATGCTACACTCCAAAGAATATGCTGAATATTGGTATCTTTGCTGAAGTGTTTAAGATGCGGCTTGCCAGTTCTGAGTCTTCATAACATGAAAATGTAATATTGATTATTTGGAATATAGGCATAACATTTCTGTATGACTTCATGTTGTCTATCCTCACCCCACACCTTTTAACATATAACATACCGGTATCTGGTCAGTGTGTAGAATATGTTTTGTGAAATCCTATGGATGTTCAACATGTAGTATGTTCACTGTAATCTGTAGCTATACTATGATCACAGTTACTGACCAAATATTCTTAGTATAAAAATATCTAGATGCATAAAAATGGTCAAGCGCAGAATATGGTTTGGATCTCAAACCATAATCCGAGCACCCATTCACAGCAAGCTAATGACAGGAACACAAGAAATCGAAAGAGTGGATAAAATTGACTATTTGGGGTGTATGTTAAATGAAAAGTGGGATCCTGAGGTAGATTAAAATACGAATAGAAAAAATAAGACCTACCCTCATAAAAATGTGACTTTTGTTATGCAGTAGAGATCTGACTCTCTTTACAAAGAGCTGAATAGTAATCTGTTACATATTCCCAATGTTGCTACGTATATGGCGTCGAAGTTTGGACATTGATTAAAGCAGGTGTTCTCAACCTTTTAAAGCCAGGGGCTAGATGACACCCCCTCAAACAGTTGGCAGGCTGGACTGGTGTCCCCCCTGAGCCTGCACCATTCCTCCCCAATGCTGCCACCAACATTCCTCCACATGCCACCAGTACAGCCTGCAAACACTCCCTGCCCCCATGCCGTTGACGCCGCTGCTTAGCTGCTTGCTGGCCTGCCATGGGTGAAGGAGGGATCCTGTCTGTCCTTCCCCATGCTCGGCCAGAGCAGCACCCGGGAAGGATGCTGGCGGCTGTGGGCAGCTGCCGCTTTTGCTTACAACGGCGGCAGGAGTGAGGGCTGGATGGAATGGCACAGTAGGCAGTAGGTTGAGAATCCCTGGGCTAAAGCATCTAAAAAGAAAATCAAAGCTTTTGAAATGTGGATCTACAGATGGCTGCTAAGGATATCATAGGTTGACCATGTGACTAATGTAAAAGTATTGCGCTGGATGGATAAAGCACAAGAACTGTTTAAGACCATTAAACAAAGAAAGCTCCAATACCTTGGGCATATCATCAGGAACTACATGAAATATAGAATACTTCAACTCACTATGCGAGGGAAGAGAGGCCCTGGACATAAATGGACTTCATGGCTAAAGAACCTGAGAAACTGATGTAGCTTGGAAGACCTGTTCCAAGGAGTTAAGAACAGGAAGACTTTTGTCATGATGATAGCCAATATCCAGAATGGATACGGCACCTGAAGAATAAGAAGTAAAGATGGTATATAATAAGAATAAATTTGTTTTCCAAAATCTTTCTTCATTTTGATTCTAAAATCTTGAAAAATCAGAAAATAATGCATCAGGTAAAATGTGTGGTTTTAAAAATGTTTATACATCTAAGCATCTAATGATTTGGCCTCTAGTTTATAAAAGTTAATGTCATCACATACCTGATGTTCTTGACGGTGCCACAGGTTGCTACAGCAGGCTACAGACTACAACAGGAGTTCTCAACCTTTTTAAGCTGGGGGCCAGGTCATGCTCCCTCAGACAGCTTCAGGGGCTGGACAGACATTTTGCCCATCCTCCACCACATGGCACTTCCTGATGTGGTGGAGGCGGTGGGAGGCCACATGAAATTGTGCCATGGGCCGCATCCTGCCTGTGGGCTGCAGGTTGAGAATCCCTGGACTACAAGTTCGATATCATTATTCCTCTGGAAATTTTTATGACATTTAAGTTTGTTTGATGTTATCATTTTAATTATTTGTGAGCCACCTCAATTGCCCTTTTTTAAACTAAAAGGCAAGATCAAAAATTTAATACAAAGATAGGCATACATAGTAAGCAACATGTCATCTTTTATACCCTAGTGATCTACATTAATTACAGAATAAACTTTCCTGCTTATTTAGATGAACATGTAAGAAAAAGGAATTCAAAGCAAATTCTTCTTTTGTGTCTAGGCCAGACATGAAACTGCCAAAATGAAGGCACCATTTGGTGAGTTCATTCTGCAGTTCCTGTTGCTTGACTTAGCATGAGAAAGATTAGCCAGCAACACAAGGTTGCCGTTACCAGGGTTCAAAAATACAACAATCTTCGAGGAGGCTCTTTCTATGTACCCCATTCAAAGCAACTGAAAACTGCCTTATTTTGCCCTTCAGTCCACAGAATGAAATCTGCATCCATAGTAAAACTCATTTTGTAAACTAGGCCAGTTCTATTTTTTCCCTTTATTTCTGTCAATGTGTGTGGGTTTTGTGAAAGTTTTAAACTCTAGATTCAGATAATATATAATAAACTATTGTTGTGTAGTCTTTAATGCTTATTAACTTGTGTATCACATACTCATAGTCAAAGGCAAAGCCCTGACATCAATAAAGCTGCAATATTTTATTTGCAGAACTGTAGCTGCTGAACCATTTATCTAAATACTCACACATAAAACATGAATTTAAGGCTTAGAAGAGCCCGCTGAATCATTTCCTGTGACTCACTGATCTGCTATTGCATTTATTTAGAACACAGAGATTGGGAGAAGGGGAGAACAGATAATGTCCTGAGCTATTTGGCTTTTCTAGGTGAGAGAACTGACATAAGAAGGAAAATGTCTGTCTCATCCATGGACTAAAGTACCTTAAATTAAGCAAATTTAAAGCATCAGTCCCAAGATAAACTATCACAGCAAAACTGCATTAGTAAATAGGGACTTATAATGGATACATCTTTTTCCTGAGTCTTTCTTGTGCTATATATTATTCCAACAGTGCACTGAAAGCTATAAACCATACAAAATATTAACTAGATTTGAATGTAAAGTCATTGAGATGTTGTTTAATATTTATAAATTATTACCTTGAAAGTCAGCAACCTTTATTTACATCAAGATATCTCATGAGGTTGTACATATAGATTGTCCTTTTTTTCAGAGGACAGAGCTACTCTGACAAATGATAGTCATCATGACTTTAGTTTCAAGGACATCTGTCTGAAGAGGTTGAGAGATTCTGGAGCAGCAGAATTGGGACCAAGTATGCTCTATCAAAAGAAGAAAAAGAATTTAGTTTGTCAAACTTCATTCTTTAGTAATGTTACTTCATATGCTATTCCCATTTATGAAATTAAAAGGTTAGTATTAAAGCATTAAGGATTACAGTATGCCTCTTGTCCCATGGGTACAGTATGTGCCTAGAAGGGTCCTAATTGAGATGAGAACAAACTTACTATGGATCAAGATGAATTTGATCTGGTTCCTAGTTGTATATCAATCATTCAATTTGTTTTAATGCTTTGTAATTGTATACTGGGCCACACTTGCAAAGACATAGCCTTAACCCTCTCCACAGTCAAAATGTATTAACTGGATGATTGCAAGGCTGGGGTGCCCAAACCTTTTGGGTCGTGGGCCAGTCGTGTGGTTCAGGGGGCTAGTCACTATGGCCCAGGGGCCGGATCCAGTCCCGACACCAATTCATTCAGCCCACGAAGACCTCATCGCTCCCGGAAGCAGAAGTAAAATGCACCCATACGGATGCATTTTACTTCCGCTTCCGGGCACAATGAGGGCTTCGTAGGCCAGATGAATTGCCATTGGGGGCTGAATCCAGCCCCCGGGCCATAGTTTGAACACCCCTGTTGTAAGGTGTTGTCTTAGAGAAGATATTTATACCCTGGCTGCTTTATTTCTGATGTCCCAAATAATGCCCACACATGCAGTCCATCAAAGTATGCTGCAGGTCAAGAGAACTAAAACAGCATGTATGAGAAGACTGGAGTGAGGAGAATTGCATTTGAGGTAATAGAAACATCTATCTGAGCTGATTTTTATTTGGTGATGGTGCATTCATACATGAAAGCCATCAAATAACAAAATGCAAGTGGGAATCAAGTTTTTGTTTCTCTGAGATCAAAAAATTGAAATCACATGAACATAAGAACAGCCTTGCTGGAACAGGCCACAGCCCATCCAGTCCAGCATTCTGTCTCACACAGTGGCTCACCATTTCCTTCAGGGTATTCCCAAGCAGATGCCTTCACCTGCTTAGGATTCCCTGGAAATGGCATTGAGAGATATCCTGCCTATCTCTCCAACCCCGAGGTTGTCCTTAAGTATCCATAATTATAGCCATTGATACTCTTGTCCTCCATGAACTTGTCTAATCCTTTCTTAAAGCTGTCAAGACTGACAGCTGTCACCACTTCTTCTGGCAGGGAGTTCCATAGACCAGTAATCCTCTGGGTGAAAAAAGTACTTTCTCTTATTTGTTTGAGAACTAGTACCCAAAAGTTTCATGGAGTGTCCCCTAGTTCTAGTGTTATGCGATAGGGAAAACAGTTTTTCCTTATCTACTTTGTCCACTCCGTGCATGATTTTATAAACTTCAATCAGGTCACCTCTTAGACATCGTCGTTCAAGAGTGAAGAGGCCCAACCATTGCAGCCTCAGATGGTAAGGAAGGTGTTCCAATCCCCTAATCATTCTGGTTGCCCTCCTCTGCACTTTTTCCAGCTCCATAATATCCTTCTGGAGGTATGGCGACCAGAACTGTACACAGTATTCCAGATGGGGCCTCACCATAGATTTATAAAGAGGCAAAATGACACTTGCTGACTTATTTTCTATACCCTTCCTAATGATCCCTAGCATTGAGTTTGCTTTTTTCACTGCTGAGGCACACTGGGTTGACACCTTCATTGAGTTGTCCACCAGGACACCAAGGTCCCTTTCCTGGTTTGTCGCAGAGAGTTCAGACCCCATCAGTTTATAAATGTAATTGGGGTTCTTTGCCCCAACATGCATCACTCTGCACTTACTAATGTTGAAGCTCATTTGCCACTGTTTTGCCCACTCCCCCAGTGTCAAGAGATCCCTCTGGAGCTCCTCACAATCTCTCAGTTTTCACTACCCTGTATAATTTAGTGTTGTCAGCAAATTTGGCTACCTTGCTTTTTACTCCTACCTCTAGATCATTTATCAAGAGGTTGAAAAGCAGGGGTCCCAGTACTGAACCTTGGGGGACCCCACTCTTTACTTCCCTCCACTTGGAGAAGTGTCCATTTAGTGCTACCCTCTGTTTCCTGTCCCTTAGCCAGTTGCTGATCCAGGACAAGACCTGTCCCTTTATTCCATGACTGGTAAGTTTATTCAAGAGCCTTTGGTGTGGGACCTTGTCAAAAGCCTTCTGAAAGTCCAGATAAACAATGTCAACTGGATCCCCCTTATCCACATGCTTGTTGATACTCTCAAAAAATTCCAACAGATTAGTGAGGCATGATTTGCCCTTGTAAAAGCCATGTTGGCTCTCCTTTAGCAATGCCTTCTCTTCTATGGGCCTATTAATTCTATCTTTTAGGATAGTTTCCATCACTTTACCTGGGACACATGTCAAACTGACAGGTCGGTAATTTCCTGGATCACCCCTGGATCCTTTTTTGAAAATTGGTGTTACATTCGCTACCTTCCAGTCATCAGGCACAAAGCCTGATTTGAGGGAAAGATTATATATTTTGGCTAGGAGATCAGCAATTTCATCTTTAAGTTCCCTGAGAACTCGTGGATGGATGCCATCTGGTCCTGGTGATTTGTTAGTGTTTAGTTTAACAAGACATGCAAGGACCTCCTCCCTGGTTATTTCTATCTGGCTTAATTCTTCGGTTTCCCTCCCTACGAAGATAGGCTCTGTTTTGGGCATGTGGTCTCGGTCTTCTTCAGTGAATACTGAAGCAAAGAATTCATTGAGTCTCTCTGCAATCTCTGTTTCCTCTTTAATTACCCCTTGCCTTCCATTGTCATCTAATGGTCCAATGGCCTTCCTAGTTGGGTTCTTACTTCTAATGTTCTTAAAGAAGTCTTTGTTATTTCTCTGAGTATTTTTAGCTATACGCTCCTCAAAGTCTTGGAACTTTATCTCTTTATCATGTACTGAACAACAGTTCACCCAGTCTATGTGAGGGTAATTGAAGTCCCCCATTATAACCAGGCTTCCCTTCTTGGATGCCTCCTTTACAACATTCTCCAACTGCCAGTCTCCCTCAAAAGTTTGGGTCGGAGGCCGATAGTATATGCCTGTTAGACCATCCTTGTGGCCTGGTACTCTTACCCACAGAACTTCTAATGGTGACTCCAAATCACCTAGATATTCCAATTCATACGATTTTATCACTTCTTTGACATACAAGGCTACACCACCTCCCGTTTGCCCCTTCCTATCCTTCCTGTACAGTTTGTAGCCTGGGATAACTGTATCCCATTGGTTATCATCCGTCCACCAGGTTTCAGTGATACCAATAATATCAATATTCTTATCTATTGCTAAGTATTCCAGCTCCCCTATTTTGTTCCAGAGGCTTCTGGCATTTGTATACAAGCATTTATATATGCTTTCCTGATACAGTCTTTTGAGTCCAGTTGCATTGTTAGACTGCCTCTTGCATCCTTCTGCTAGAGTGCTGGTGACTAGCTCCTTGCTCTGCTCAGTAATTTTTGCATCCTCCTCACTACTCAAGTACACACTTTCCCGAACCGGATGCTGCCCAGCTCCTGTCGGCTTTCCCCCAGTTATCAGTTTAAAAGCTGCTCTGCAGCCTTTTTGATCTTGAGTGCCAGCAATCTGGTCCCATCATGGTTCAAATGCAACCCATCCCTCCGGAACAGATTTGGCTTGTTCCAAAATGTTCTCCAGTTCCTGACAAATCTGAAGCCCTCCTCTCGACACCACCGCCTCATCCACGCATTGAGGCTTCTGAGCTCTGCCTGCCTGGTAGGTCCTGCGCAAGGGACAGGCAGCACTTCTGAAAATGCTACCTTGGAAGTCCGGGACTTCAATCTTCTTCCTAACAACCTGAATTTGGCTTCCAGGACAGACCGCTTGGCCTTCCCAACATCATTGGTACCAACGTGTACCATGACAACTGGCTCGTTCCCAGTTCCCTCTAACAATCTATCTAGATTTCTTGTGATGTCTGCAACTTTTGCACCTGGCAGGCAAGTCACCATACGGTTATCATGGTAACAGGTTGATTCCAGCTTAGGACAACTCTTCTCGGAGCTTGCCAGAACATTTTGAAATAACATGTTGTTTATTCAAAGTGAAGTAAATATAATTATAATATATGGCTAAATAGCTCAGTGGTTTAGATATGTGACTATGGAGCCAAACAGTGGGAGTTTGATTCCCCACTGTGCCTTCAGCCTTTGTGACCTTTGGCCAGCTGCACATTCCCATGGTACTACCCCCAGAAGGAGGGAATGGTAATCTAATTCTGAGTATTCTCTATCTGGAAAACCCTGAAAAGGGTCACCATAAATCAGAATTGACTAGACAGCACGTTATTATTTATACTATGTACAAATAATATAATTATATGTTATAATTGCATACTCACACTCAGGCAGCCTCATTCTTAAAGTAACTTTGTTTTCCATTTACTCTCTCCCTGGTTTTTGGCAATGAAATTACATATTTCAGAATGGATAACCTTATCTTTTTTTAGTACAGTAGAACCCTGGATAACGCTAAAAGTTGGTTCCACGAGTCTTAGTATTATCCGATTTTTAACATTATGCAATACATGCATCGCAAAATGTTAAAATCCTATAGGATGAATAACATAACGTTAAAACTCCAGAGATACATTGTAACCGGCACAGGTTTCAGCGAACGTTGTGTGATACATCCCATAGGATTTCAACGTTATACGATGTGATTTTTTTCCAGATTGCTTAACGTTATGCGGTTTTAGCGTTATCTGATGCAAATGTTATCCAAGGTATTACTGTATTTTATAGAAATACTAATTTTAATCAGTGATGATTTCTTATGTATGAAGAATGCTTCACGCATTTTAACCAGCTTTCAAATAGCTGCATTTTGGAGTATGTCCATATAGACATTTTAAAAAGTTGGTCCTCCTCCTGTCTATCCCTACATAACTATGGGGATAGAGGCTCTTTGATTGCTACAATATAGTTATTCAAACCTATTTGGTTTTTTTATTTTACAACAGAATAGCTGTTTCCAAGTGATTGTTCCTTGCAGACAGAATGGCTCTTTGTGACGCAACACACCAAAAATGTGCTGTTCTTTGACGCAGACTTCACGAGAGGGATGGGTTAGAAGAACAGCTTTCACAGGAAATAAGAAAACAATTTGGTTTGTAAAAGCAGCAATACAGTCTCTTCAGGTAATGTGAAGCTGCAAGAACTGTAGAGATTATAAAGTTCTGTATAATTTTGTATCATGTATTTTTGGAAATTATATCAAGAAGCAGAAAACAAATATCCTTGAGATTTTAGCTAATAGGACATTTTGAAAATGACTCAGTTAGTTAGTCCAGAGAGCAATCCCCATTGATACCTGAGGAACATAACAGAGCTTTCAGGTTACATTTTAGTTCTAGGATAACTTTCAGACAGAAATATATCACAGAGAAAACTTATTTAAATTGTTGAGACAGTTAGACCATCACTGTGTTGACCTGTTGTCCTGCAGTTTTTTCCAGACATGTGCCATCCAGTTGTATCCTTAGTCTCTTTAGGCTAAGGGTCAGAAATAGAGTCAGAACCATGACTGCACCTGATATAATAACAAGTTCAACGGATTAGAGAACAACAAAATGGGGGAAACAAGATCTCTTCCAGAAGACCCAAGAAATTAAAGGGAATCTTAAGCCTAGATTATGGCAGACTCTTTTGAAGAGACTTCTTTGATAAATAACCAACAGTTCTAGAAAGTAAAGTGAAAGCTGTTCTGAAAGCACTGGGAAGAAATCAATAACCAGGGTAGATGTAACACCAATATAACTATTTCAACCCACAGAAACTGAATCTGTTAAAATCCTAACAAGAATATGGTAACAAATATGGAGAACAAAATGAAACTCCACAGACTAGCAATGTTCAATATGCATTACAATTCCTACGGAAGGAGGTGCCAATAACAGCAATAATTATAGGACAATTGTCTCAGTTTATCAGGCAAGCAAAATGATGCTCAAGTTGTTCTAACAAAGGCATTTACTTTATATGGAGCAAGAATGCCTGAGGTTCAAGTTGGATTTGGAAAAGAAAGAGGTACAGTACTTGAGATCATATTACAAATACAATAGAACCTCGGATAACGTTAAAACTTGGTTCCACAAGTCTTAACATTATCCAATTTTTAGCCTTATACGATGCATGCATCGGATGTTAAATCCTATGGGATGCATTGGATAACTTTAAAACTCCAGAGATACATTATAACCGGCACAGGCTTTAGCGAACGTTACCCGATGCATCCCATAGGATTTAACGTTATGTGATGCAATTTTTTTCCAGATTGCTTAACGTTATGCGGTTTTAGCCTTATCTGATGCAAATGTTATCTGAGGTACTACTGTATTCAATGGCTACTGAAATGCACCAAATAATTTTAGAAAATCAGTCTATGGTTGATAGACTACAGAAAAGCCTTTGACTGTGTGGATCATGAGAAACTATGGATTCATATGAAAGTAATGGGTGTGCCTCAGCATTTAATCCTCCTGATGTGTAACCTGTATTGTGGAACATAAGCTACTATTAAGACAGAATATGGAGAAACAGAATAGTTCTCTATAGGCAAAGCTGTCTTCTTAATGTTTAAATGCAATCATAATATCAAGGGTGCATTTTAGCCCCTTATCAGTTCAATCCTTATGCAGAACATACCATATGGAAAGGCGGATGAATCGCAGCAAACCCATTCGTGTTAAGGCTATTGAAATCACCAAAATGGAAAGTGAGTGTTTTGGGTTTCCGTATTAGACAACTTCTTCAAGCACAATGGTATATCAGGTGATTTATAAATCAATGTTACTATATGCAGTCAATTCAACCATCAGGATTTATATGTTGTCCTCTTCAGTGTAGTCCATTGAGAGGACTATAATACTTGGTCTTACAAAAGGTATCCAAATAGCCCCAACTTATTTCATTATTATTTGATCTTCCTATTTTGCTTCAAAGTCTACTAAGTGACTTCTAAATGTTTTTGTAAAAGGCCTATTCCCTTAGCATGTGCCTATTTCTTTATCAAAAGATACCTAACTATGGGGGAAAGTTATCAATGTAATTATATAGTGAAAACCAAAAATTTATATATGTACAGTGTTACCTCCTACAATGATTTTAATCCATTCCATGGGACTCATTGTTGTACGAAACAATTGCTATACGATACATGCACCGTATAGCAATTTTCTCTATGGGATGCATCGTACAACAATTTTTTTTTGCTAAGTGGTTTTCCCATTGAAAAATTGTACGATTTAATCCATAGGGGAAATTGTTATGAGGGACACCATTTCCCCTCAAAACCTAATTGTTATGCAATTTCATTGCTATACGGGGCAATTGTTGTATGAGGTTCCACTGTATATGATAAAAAATGGGAGGGAATGTTTATCTGTTACTAATCTCTAAGGTCCATTCTAAACAATATGAAATCAACATCAAATTGTTTCTGACACAAAACTAAACATTAACTGAGATACCTTAAAGCATAAAACTGCAAAATGGATGAGTGGCTGAGGGCAAACCAGATTCATTTTAAACATTCAAAAGAAACTGTAAGCATCAACAGCATTCATCCCACAGCAGAGACAGTCTGTTCATGCCATCATTTATTAAAACCTTAAACAAGCAACACAAAGTACAGTAGTTGCATTTGCTTCGGGAGGAGGAAAATAAGAAGAAGTCTTGCAGGGATATGCAGAAGGGTGTGTTTAGAGATGGCAGGAAGGTCAGTCACTATGCCTCATCCCTGATTCCGGGCCACAAAGGATTTTGTGTTGTCAGTTCCTTGCTTACATTGAACTGTTGTCAGAAAATATTCAAAGAGACTCTATCCTACACACCAACCTCTTGGCTTATAAAAAAAGGGGGGAGAGAGATGGCCTTCTATTGGGAACACTACTATAGTTATTGTTATTGTTCAGTCGCACAGTCGACTCCGACCCTTTGCGACCCCATGGACCATTTTCCTCCAGGCGCCTCTGTCCTCTACCATCCCCCTCAGCCCTCCCAGCTCTGTGCCCATTGTGTCTACAATGCCATCTAGCCATCTCATCCTTGGCCTCCCCCTTCTTCTTTTGCCCTCCACCTTTCCCAACATCAATGCCTTTTCAAGTGAATCCTCCCTTCTCATTTGATGTCCAAAGTATTTTAGCTTCATCTTTACTATTTGACCTTCCAATGAGCAGTCAGGGTTAATTTCTTCTAAGATTGACCTATTTGTTCTCCTCGCTGTCCAGGGGACTCTCAAAACCCTCCTCCAACACCACATTTCAAAGGCATCTATTCTTCTGCGTTCAGCCTTCCTAATTGTCCAGCTCTCACATCCATACATTACTACTGGGAAAACCATTGCTTTGACTATTCTAATTTTTGTTTGCAATGTAATGTCTCTGCTTTTCACTATGTTCCCCAGGTTTCTCATCGCTTGTCTCCCAAGAATCAGTCGCCTTTTTATTTCATGGCTGCAATCCCCATCTGCAGTGATCTTTGATCCTAAGAAAGTAAAATCTGTCACTGCTTCTACTTCTTCCCCGTCTATTTTCCAGGAACTGATGGGGCCTGTTGCCATTATCTTGGTTTTCTTGATATTGAGTCTCAAGCCAGCTTTTGCACTTTCCTCCTTCAGCCCAATCAAGAGATTCTTTAGGTCTTCCTCACTTTCTGCCATTAGGGTGGTATCGTCTGCATATCTCAGATTATTGATGTTTCTCCCAGCGATTTTAATCCCATATTGTGATTCTTCCATCCCTGCACTGCGCATTATGTGCTCTGTGTATAGGTTGAATAAGCATGGTGACAAAATGCAGCCTTGTCTTACTCATTTTCCTATTCCAAACCACTCTGTTATTCCATGTTCTGTCCTAACTGTTGCTTCTTGGTTCATGTACAGATTTCTCAGGAGGCATATGAGGTGCTCTGGTATTCCCATCTCTTTAATTACTTGCCACATCTTGTTGTGGTCCATACAGTCAAATGCCTTAGTGTAGTCAATAAAACAAAAGTAAACTTGTTTCTGGTATTCCTTTGTTTTCTCCATGATCCAGCGTATGTTGGCGATGTGGTCTCTAGTCCCCCTGCCTCTTCTGAAACCAGCCTGCACCTCTGGTAATTCTCTCTCCACATGCTGCTGAAGTCTGTCCTGTATTATCTTGAGCATCACCTTGCTGGCATGTGGGATGAGCGCGATTGTTCGATAATTTGAACATTCTTTGGCATTGCCCTTTTTTGGGATTGGGACGTATACTGATCTTTTCCAATCCTGTGGCCACTGTTTTGTTTTCCAAATCTGCTGGCATATTAAATGCAGTAATTTGACGCCATCATCTTTTAGCGCTTTGAAAAATTCAACTGGGATAGCATCATCTCCACTAGCTTTGTTGTTTGCAGTGCTCTTTAGGGCCTTTATGACTTCACTCTCCAGGATGTCTGGCTCAAGTTCAATTTCTTCATCATTGTGATTATCAGGAGTGTTGAGGTCCTTTTTGTAAAGTTCCTCTGTGTACTCTTTCCATCTTTTCTTAATTTCTTCTGCATCAGCTAGCTCCTTTCCGTCTTTGTCCCTTATCATGGTCATTTTTGCTTTAAATGTTCCCTTGATTTCCCCAATTTTTTTGAAAAGATCTCTGGTTCTGCCTCTTTTGTTGTTTTCCTCCATTTCTCTGCACTGTTCTTTTAGGTAGTTTTCCTTATCTCTCCTTGCTTTTCTTTGAAATTCTGTGTTCAAATGGTTGTAGTTTTTCCTTTCTCCTTTGACTTTTGCGTTCCTTCTTTCCTCTGCTATTTTAAGAGCCTCATCAGACAACCACTTTGCTTTCTTACTCTTCTTTTCTTTTGGTATGGTTTTCTTTGCTGCTTCCTGCATGATGTCCCTCATCTCCGTCCATAATTCTTCCGGTACTCTGTCTACCGAGTCTAAGCCATTAAATCTGTTCATCACCTCCACCGTGCATTCTTTAGGGATGCTGTCTAGGTGATATCTTTCTGGTCTCCGTGTTTTCCCTATTTTCTTTAGTCTAAGCCTGAATTTTGCGATCAGTAGGTTGTGATCTGAGCCACAGTCTGCTCCAGGTCTTGTTTTTGCTGACTGTATGGAGGTTCTCCATCTTTGGCTGCAGAGTATGTAGTCAATCTGGTTTCGGTGTTGGCCATCTGGTGATGTCCATGTGTAAAGTCGCCTCTTGTGTTGCTGGAAGAGAGTGTTTGCTATGACCAGTGCGTTCTCTTGGCAGAACTCTATCAATCTTTGCCCTGCTTCATTCTGTGTTCCAAGACCAAATTTGCCTGTTATTCCCTCCACTTTTTGATTTCCTACTTTGGCATTCCAGTCTCCTAATATAATTTGGACATCATTTCTTGGTGTCTGTTCTATGAGGTGTTGTAAGTCCTCATAGAACTGGTCCATTGTGGCTTCATCTGCACCAGTGGTTGGTGCGTATATTTGGATCACAGTGACATTGAAAGGTTTGCCTTGAAATCTGACTGATATCATTCTGTCATTTTTGAGATTGTATCCCATTACTGCTTTTCTCACTCTTTTATTGACATATAGTAATATAGTAATATAGTTATTACGAGGCATTTTTAAAAATCAATAGAATTGTATAATTCATTCCTAAATATTATCCGTACAGTGATATCTCATACAATGTCCAAACTTGGTTCCACAAGTTTGGACTTTATACGGATTCGGACTTTGTATGAGGCATGCAAAATCCTAGCCACGATGCCTCATCCAAATCCTTGCCGCGATGCCTCATACAACGTCGTTTCCATAGAGATACATTGTACTGTAACAGCACAGACTTCAGGGCAAAGTCAAGGAAACAGACAGGAAACTGACAGAACTTTAAGAAATCATTGTCTAAAGGCTAAATACATTACAAAAACATGTCAAACAACCCTGATTGTCCAAGACCCTGAAGAATGCTGCAAAAATCCCAGGAATGCTTCTAAAAATTCTGACAAAAAAATTCAAAAAAATCCAAAATCGTGCTCAAAACCACTCCTAAACACTCTTCGCCTCATGCAAAACCCACAAGAGCAATGCACGCATGTGTCCTGCCTTTTATACTGCCCAGGCACAATGCAACCTGGGAAAACCCCAATGCCTCAAACAATGTCACAAGACTTTGTATGAGGCAACTTTTTTCGAGGAATTAGGTGATGTTGTATGAATCCTATGTTGTATGAAGCGGACTTTGTATGAGGTATTACTGTATTTCATCTTTGATGCTTACCTTTGAAGAAAACAAAAAAAGTCCAAAGTTGAGGAAGATTTTTTCCAGGTAAAATGAAGACACACAGAGTTCTGTTTGCCCAAATGAGTTGCATACTTAGGATAGCATCTGTAGACAGGCTGCTTTGTGATGTTATTGGTAATATCACAAATGGTGAGATACGAGACTCCTACATGTAGCGTTCGCAATCAGGATAAGTAAAAATCAATGATTTTTTAAAAAGATTTTTAAAATTTAAGTTGGAATTTTAAAAAAATAAAATGCTTTTAGAAGAAGAAACTAAAGTAAGACCAAAAGAACCTCTTGATTGAGTTGAAGGAGGAGAGTGCAAAAGCTGGCTTGAGACTCAATATCAAGAAAACCAAGATAATAGCAACATGCCCTATCAGTACAGTACCTGAAAAATAGATGGGGAAGAAGTAGAAGCAGTGACAGATTTTACTTTCCTGGGACCTAAGATCACTGCAGATGGCGACTGCAGGCATGAAATAAAAAGACTACTGATTCTGGGGAGACAAGCTATGCGAAACCTGGGGAACATAGTGAAAAGTAGAGACATCACCTTAAAACAAAAATTCGCATAGTCAAAGCAATGGTATTCCCGGTGGTAATGTATGGGTGTGAGAGCTGGACCATTAGGAAGGCTGAGCGCAGAAGAATAGATGCCTTTGAGATGTGGTGTTGGAGGAGAGTCCTGAGAGTCCCCTGGACAGCAAAGAGAACAAATAGGTCAATTTTAGAAGAAATCAACCCTGACTGCTCATTGGAAGGGCAAATAGTAAAGATGAAGTACTTTAGGCATCAAATAAGAAGGGAGGATTCACTTGAGAAGGCCTTGATTCTGGGAAAGGTGTAGGGGCAAAAAAAGAAGGGGGCGTCCAAAGATGAGATGGATGGATGGTGTGGTAGATGCAGTGGGCACAGAGCTGTGCGGGCTGAGGAGGATGGTGGAGGACAGAGGTGCCTGGAGGACAATGGCCCATGGGGTCACAAAGGGTCGGAATCGACTGTGCGACTGAACAACAACAACCATCCCATAGTGCTTTGCACTCTCTGGGCAATTCACAGTTAATTAGCATTTTGCCCTCATCATGCTGGGTACTCATTTTACTGACCTTGGAAGGATGGGAGGCTGAGAAATAAAGACGAATGTCACTGAAACTGATAAATACTTCCGTAACAATCATTTTGTAGCAGCAGGTCTAAAAAGAATGGGTGGAACCAACCTAATGCTCACACAAGATATTAGACAGAACTCTGTAGTGGACTGCTGTGAGCAGTATATTAAGAACTGGACTATTCTAATGACAGTTTGTAAACAAAAGCAAGCTAAAACATTGGGCTTAAGAGAAAGGTTGAACATATGCTGAGCATCCTGAAACCCATTTCTGAAGCTTTAAATAAAACACAGAAAAATAGTTGTCTTATTGCTAATACAGTTGAAATCTGGGGGGGAAATGGTGTGAGCACTTAAAAATGGAACTACACACTAACAAAATTAAATTGCAGCCATTTAAAAAATGAATGGGACAAGCATGGTCTCCAGATAATTTTCTCACAAATATTATCAACATCTGGCACCAGGTTCAAACCTTAAGTGATGAGGAAGAGGAGTTAGCTATGACATGGGTATCCAGCAATCAATTCCACCTAGAATAAGCTTCAGAGTTAAGGGGAAACCATTCAGGTTCAGTGTTTGGCACCAGCCTAGGGATGAGGGTAAGGGCGGTGGTGTTGCCATTATAGCCAGGGAGTCACTGGGAGTCACCAGGGCCATTACTCCACAAATTCTGGGTTGTGAGGCCCTGCTTCTGCGGCTGGGCCCAAAGGGTCAGTTGGGGATCCTACTCCTGTACCTGCCCCCTTGCAGGGTAAGGGACTCCCTGCCTGGGCTCCTCGAGGCTGTCTCAGCGTTGGCGTTGGAGTTCCCTAGGCTGATGGTTCTGGGGGACTTCAATTTGCCTTCGCTGGGGTCCGGTTCCGGGGTGGCTCAGGAGTTCATGGCTTCCATGGCAACTATGGACCTGGGTCAGGTAATTCGGGGCCTTACCAGGGGCAGTGGCCACACACCAGATTTAGTCTTTTTCTCAGAGCGGTGGCAGAGTGATCTGAGTTTACAGAAGCTAGACATAACACCTGTGCCATGGTCAGATCACTATCTGGTGGCTCTAGACTTCCTGGGGGCGACACTTCATCGTAGGGAGGCAGGGTCTATTAAAGTGGCCCGCCCCCGGCAACTAATGGATCCGGATGGATTCCAGAGGGAACTAGGGGATTTTCCCCTGGATCGGCAACACGATTCGCCCGAGGCACTTGTTGACCTGTGGTGTGGGTCAACGACAGCTGCCTTGGATGTAATTGCTCCACGACGGCCTCTCAGAGCCCACGGAGCTAGGTCATCCCCGTGGTTCACGGAAGAACTACGGGAGCTCAAACGGGCAAAGAGACGCCTTGAGCGCCGCTGGGTGAAGACCAGGAACGATTCCGATTGGACACTAGCTAGAGCCGCTATTAGGGCCTACCTAGTGGCGATGGGGGTGGTGAGGAGGCAATACTTCACCTCCCTTATTGCCCCCGCTGATAATCGCCCAGCCACCCTGTTTCGGGTGACCAGGTCCCTCCTTGGTAGGGGGGGCCCTGTGCCTGGTTGGCAGGGATCGGCTGAGGACTTTGCTGACCATCTGGTGGAGAAAATCGATCGGATTCGCTCAGGGTTTAATCTTGGCGTGGATGGGGAGGGTCAGGGGGGAGCCAGTGCACAGTCTTGCTGTGTTATCTGGGATTGGTTTGATCCTGTTGCCCCAGATGAAGTGGATAGGCTCCTTGTGGCGCTCCGCGCCACTAATTGTCCATTGGATCCCTGTCCTGCCTGGCTGGTAAAAGCCTCCAAGACTGTGATAGGTGGCTGGGTCGGGGCTATAATTAATGCGTCTTTTCGGGAGGGGATATTTCCTGCACTGTTGAAACATGCTTTGATGCACCCCCTCCTGAAGAAGCCATCCCTCGATCCAGCAGTCATAACCAACTACAGACCTGTTTCCAACCTCCCCTTTTTGGGGAAAGTATTGGAAAAGGCAGTGGCGCGTGAGTTGCAGGGGGTACTGGATGAAGCGGAATATCTGGACCCCTTCCAGTCAGGATTCAGACCTGGATATGGTACTGAGACTGCATTGGTCACGCTGATGGATGATCTCTGGCGAGAGCAGGATAGCAGTCAACCGTCCGTCCTTGCACTTCTTGACCTCTCAGGGGCTTTTGATACCGTCGACCACGGTATCCTTCTGGAACGGCTCCGAGGATTGGGGATCCAGGGCACTGTGTGGTCCTGGTTTTCCTCATTTCTGAGGGGCCGGACCCAGTCGGTGTGGTTGGAGAGCAAGAAGTCCAGTCCTAGGTCCCTAAAATATGGGGTGCCTCAGGGCTTGGTACTCTCTCCTCTCCTATTTAACATCTACATGAAACCGCTGGTGAGATCATCCGTTCCCACGGGGTGCGGTACCATCAGTACGCGGATGATACACAGTTGTACATCTCGGCCCGTGGGGACCCCAGTGATGCAGTCAAAGTCCTTTTCAGTTGTCTGGAGGCGGTTGGGGTCTGGATGGGGGCAAATGGGTTACAGCTGAATCCTAGTAAGACTGAGTGGCTGTGGATGGGGGGTCTTGTGTTATCCCGGGAGCTACCATCTTTGGTTTTGGATGGGGCTATTTTGCCCCAGACCGACCCGGTGCGCAACTTGAGGGTCCTCCTGGATTCGCGGCTGCTGCTAGAAGAACAGGTGGCGGCTGTGGCCAGGAGGGCCTTCGCCCAACTTCGGGTGATTTGCCAGTTGCGCACGCTCCTGGACCGGGACTCTTTGCTCATGGTCACTCATGCTCTGGTGACCTCCAGACTAGATTATTGTAATGCGCTCTACATGAGGCTGCCCTTGATGACCATTTGGAGGTTGCAGCTGGTCCAGAATGCGGCGGCCCGGATGGTGATGGGGTGTGGATGTTATGCCCATGCCTCACCACTGCTGCGGAAGCTGCACTGATTACCCGTTTGCCTCCGGGTGCAATTCAAGGTGCTGGTTTTGACCTTTAAAGCCCTATATGGTAGTGGGCCAGGTTACCTTAGAAACCGCATCGCCCTAAGGACGTCTGTCCATCCAACCAGCGCGGACCGGAGGGGCTCTCTAATAGTGCCATCGGCCAGGGGGGCTCGCCTCTCTAGCACAAGGAGGAGAGCCTTCTCTGTGTCCGCACATGCCCTTTGGAACCTCCTGCTTGTGAAACTGCGTCTCCAGACGGAGTTGTTGCCCTTTAGAAAAGAACTAAAAACCTGGCTGGCGGGCCAAGTTTGGGGTGCAAGTGGAGGGGTGGTTTCCGTTGGGTGGTTAATATAGGGGAGGATGCCTGCCCCACGGTTTCTTCAGTTCCTGCACCCCTCTCTTTTTAGGGGTGGGTTCTCATTGCTGGTTTTTATCTGTTTTATTTGTTTTTATCTGTTTTTACCCACTGTTGTGAACCGCCCGGAGTCGGCTTTGGCTGAGTGGGCGGTATAAAAATTTAACAATAAATAAATAAAAATTCAAGAAATATGTTTGCTGATGTTTTAAAGAAATTCATACCAGTGAACTGGTGGAAGTCACCTAAGCATTCAGATTTAGAGATTGTTAAAATAATGTCACTTTTAACAGCAGTAAAAAAAAAACTGGTGGCACATAAAGAATATTCTCTTCCTTCAGATTCATTCATTATATATTGAGGAATCGTTTGGGACCCAATAAAGTAGGAAAGCTTGTTTTTCTTTTCCAGATTATGAACAAACAAGATGATGAACATGATGAACTATAGAGGATAGTTTTTCATGTGTGGCTGAGTTTGATTTTTTTTTTAAAGATATTTTGTTTAACCACGTCAGTAGATGTTTAACATAGATGCCTAAGCAAATACAAGAATATATATGCTAAAATGTTATTGTTTTAGTTAAATAAAATTATTTTAATTGTTATTATGGAAATGATTCTTTTTCTTCTTCCAATAAAGTACAACAGAAAAGCCTATTAAACTGGAGATAGCTAACTATGAACTTATTGTGAGGTGAACTATCTATGATGTGTTTCAATAGTATAACCAAATCAGCAATTATTTGAGTAGTAACTAAATCTAATCTGGAGAGCTGTTATTCTAAAAATAAACCATCTACAAACCATCTGGTTGTAAATATTAAGATTATACCAGCAAGAATGAGGTTTTTATGTAGAAAACCATGATTTAAATCTAGTCATACTGACTAGTGATTTAAATCATTATTCAAACATATTTAAATCAATATGATTTAAAATAAATCCACCCTTTTTGCAATAATAAATTTGAATGAAATTATTTGCATTCCTTGTAACATATTATACACTTGAGAGCTTGACCATTCACAATACTGAATTATTTTGTTATTTTTATGTTTCTCCTGCATATAAAACAGATATTTGCAGGATCAGAAAAATTCTGCATTGGAAAAAGCTAGTTCCACATAGGCAAATAGGGTACCAAAATGTTAGATTACGCATCTTCTTCATTTACAGCAGTGAGATAAACAAAAATGAAATTTCCCAAACCCAGTTTAAGAAATTTACAAATTAAAAGGATACCAAATTGCAACCGGGTTGGAAAAGTATGTCCTAGAAACAGATGTTAGAAGTAGCCTTTAAATAGAAAAGGGAAATTCTTTATTAACTACAGCATGCACTTCTCTCACTTTCAGCATTATACTGATTAGCTTGTTTTAATTGGTGATTGGTATTAATGATTTAAGTACAGATATTACATTTCTTTGAACTCTGATTTCACAAACAGAAAAAGACTATCTCAGTCTCTTTCCTGACACATTAATGTGCTTTCAGTTTTAATTAGAAAGCTATCTCTAATGTTTGCTTTTGGTCTGAGAGGCAACAGTGGGAACAGAGCATGATCTGAGATGCATATCCTGGATCTCCCACAATTATTTCAAAATATCACAGCTACTGGATCATACATCGCTTGTAAAGGTAAAGGTTTCCCTTGCTCGAAAGCCAGTCGTATCCGACTCTAGGGTGCAGTGCTCATCTCTGTTTCTAAGCCGAAGAGCCACCGCTGTCTGCTTCTGCAGACATTTCCGTAGTCATGTGGCAGGCATGACTAGACACCGGAGCGCATGGAATGCTGTTACCTTCCCACCGAAGTGGTCCCTATTTATCTATTTGCAATTTCTTGCTTTCGAACTGCTAGGTTGGCAGGAGCTGGGACAAAGACAGGAGCTCATTCCGTCCGGCAGTACAAGATGCAAAATCGCTTGTACAAGATGCAAAATTGCACGATTTTTGGGTAGAGCAGCCACTGTGGGCAGCAAAGTATTTTGGCAAAGATCACTCTAATTAAAAAAAAAAGTTTATTTAGCCACAGATGTGAAGCCTAAAATCTGCAGACCAAACAAGGATTCCTCGCCTACAAAGGATATAGTGGTTAACAGGGTAACTCCCCACCCCCTTCACAAATTGCCTACATTGTGTTTCTACAGGAAGGCAGAAAATATGGTATTGGAGCAGAGCCAGCTGAAGCACCGCACACAAAGATGTGACATCTAAACTGCTGCTTCCATCAGAAGAGCTATTTTTCAATAGCAGCACAATAAGGAAGGTTTGCCAAAACACTCACTACAGACAAAGCCTAAAGCAGTTCATTTCACTCTTTTCTTTGTTGCTTCTGTGAATGAATTGAGCACCCATGCATGTGCTCCAGCAAAGCACTTGAGGCAGAGGGAATATACTTTAGGATAAAGCAACTGAGGAACTGGAGTGTTCCTTTTCTCAAAGGAAAGGCAGTTGCTAGGGAAGATTAAAAATCTCTCCAGGGAACTGTCATCAAGTCAGAGCCCTCACAGAAGCTTAGGCTCTTGTTTGCTAAGAAGAGGTTCACTTCAATAAAAGCACTGGGGCAACAGGACATCAGCTGACTTGAACTAATAGAGACTTTACCAGACAACTGAGGGACTGGTAAAAACGCCATTGTGATTTCCCAGAAAGTTTCCACTAGCCCTCAATAGCTGTTTCTATACACTATACCCGTGATGGTGAACCTTGGCACCCCAGATGTTCTTGGAGTTCAGTTCCCAGAAGCCCAAGCCCCCGTGAATCCACACGAATATCTGCTATTCATCCGGCCCACATTGCGCTGCCCTCATCGCTCCTAGGAGCGATGAGGGCAGCGCGATGTGGGCCGGATGAATAGCAGCAAACCCATTCGTGTGGATTCACGGGGGCTTGGGCTTCTGGGAACTGAAGTCCAAGAATATCTGGGGTGCCAAGGTTCGCCATCACAGCACTATACCAAAAGCTGCTTCTTCTTCCATGTCTAGGCCAGATGTGAAACTGCCAAAATGAAGGCACCTTTTGGTGAGTTTATTCTGTGGTTACTTTCACCTAACCTAAAAACTAATGCTTATTTAAAGCAGAGGTGGGCAACTTGTAGCCTCTGGCTTTGGTTCATGAAGCCATTTGCCTTATCATAAGTCAGTTGTTCTTTCAACATATAATAGGTTCAATCATTTTGTCATTAAAATATATTGTGAATTTTGCTGTCTTGAGTCCCTTGGTAGGCAGGATATAAGAAATATGATGTCCTGCCTGTCATTTGTGAAGATGGTGGCGGCAGCAGTGACGTTTCTCTCAGTCTCTAACATGCCTCCATCCACCAAAGCAAATGAGTAACAGTTACAAGGAGCACTAGCTAAACAAATCTCCCCAACCCTTTGTTTAAAAATAACTGATCTATCACATCAGAGAGTAAACAAAACAACAAAAAGACAAAAAAAAACTTGTAGCACCTTAAAGATAAACTCCTGTATTTAAATATGGGCTTTTGTGGATCAAGTTCACTTCGTGATCAATGAAAGTTCATATTTAAATATAGGAGTTAGTATTTAAGGTGCCACAACGTTTTTTGTTTGCTCTCTGATACGCTTTGCACAGTCTAACACGGCTACCACATCAAAAACTGTGTCCTATCGCAGGGCATTTACAGCAGCTGCTATGTGGGGTACAAGAGTATTGTGGGCTGCAACACACCTTAACGTTCATCCACATGCATGCACACTACAGTGCATACCTGTCAAGGTTCGGGAAATTTCTGTCAAACGAGGGAAATTTCCCGGCCAAAATGGGAAACTGGACAGCTATGCTTATCCTGTTGCTGGCCTCCAGTCTAACTCCAGTCTAACTAATACAGGACGACAGTGGGAAAGTGTAAAATATGGGCGGTTAACAGAAATTTCCCAAAACTTGAGACAGGTATGCACTACAGATAACAGGCAGCCACATCCTATGTCCCCGATCCGACGACATTTAGAAAGGCAGTCTGAAGAAAGAAACCACACAATTTTAGAAATGTGCCCTGACATTGTTTTAAAAAGGCATCCACTTCATCGCCACCTCTCCCCCCCCCCAATATCGGTTTGTCATGGGCCAGAGAACATAGATCAGGGGTGCCCAAACTTTTTGGGCTGTGGGCCGGTCACGTAGTTCAATGGGCAGGTCACTACGGTCTGGGGGCTGGATCCCCCCACACACACACACACACCAATTCATCCAAACCGTGAAGCCCTCGTCGCTCCTGGAAGTGGAAGTAAAATGCGCCCATACACCCATCTAATAGCCAGCAGCCCATACGGGCACATTTTACTTCCGCTTCCGGGAGCGGGGACTTCACAGCCCAGATGAATTGGCGTTGGGGTGGGGGGGATCTGGGCCCCCAGGCCGTAGTTTGGGCACCCTTGAGATATAGAGCATCCTAACTGGAGCAGGCGGGCGTGGATTTGCTCTGCTCCGCAGAGTACCTCCGAGACTGGGCGCAGGAAAGGGCAGCCCTCGCCTTTTCCCGCCCCCTCGGATCTCCCTTCCTCCCTCAGACCCGAGGAGGGAGCCAGCAAGTTCGCCACTGGCGGCAGCCAGCCGGCCACCAACACACCCCGAGCGCCCCAACCGAACTTCGGCCTGGGCCGATGCCGTTGCCGAGTCAACAGGCGGCTCTCGGTGACGGGCTCCAGCGCCGGAAGCGTATTTATAGCTTGGCTGGGTACGCGCTTGCGTCACGGAGCGCGGGGCTACCATACGTTCGGGCGCACGTACGTCATGGGAACGTGACACAGTCACACTCACACATACACACCGCGAGTGGCCCGCTATTTATAACTGCCGGGCAGAAGCGGGGCGGGGGTTGCCAGAGAGCTTTTTTGG
This sequence comes from Bradypodion ventrale, assembly GCA_035047345.1. Lineage (NCBI taxonomy): Eukaryota > Metazoa > Chordata > Lepidosauria > Squamata > Chamaeleonidae > Bradypodion > Bradypodion ventrale. The sequence continues at coordinate 51,428,648 of JAWDJE010000006.1, forward strand.
GGCTTGTTTGAGGTCTTCGGTGTTTTCCTCTCGCCTTCAGTCCCCGGAAAAATAACCGTCACCCGCTGTGCGCCTGCCTGGCCGCCCCCTCCATTGGCGTCGCTCCCACATGGGTAGTGGAGTCGGTTGTCATGACTACCCTTGGGTACCAAGTCCCTAAAGATGCTTTTCTCCTGCCCCAAACTAGGTGCCCCTTTCCTCCGCCTGGTTCCCTCTGCCCCGTCTCTTCCCTTGCCTGCGCCTCCCAGCACACGTCGTTTCTGTGGCACATCATGTGTTCCTGACTGGAGCTGGCACAGACGGACGTGTGGCTTGGAAAGGGAGCTTCCTGGCTGCTAGAAGCTACCTCATGCCTGTCAAGTGTCCCGGATTGGCCGGGATTTCCCGTATTTCCGCAACGATTTTCTCCATTTCCTGCCCGGAGCTGCCGCTATCCCGTAATTTGGCAGTGGGGGAAAAAGAGTTACTGCGCATCCTTTCTGCGCAGGTCCTTTCTACGCACACGTAGAACCCTTCTACACGCGCGTAGAACCCTTCTATGCATGCGTAGAAGCAACCTGCGCAGAAACGTTCTGCGCAGGTTGCTTCTGCGCATGCATAGAAGGCTTTTACACATGCGTAGAATGGACCTGCGCAGAAACCTTCTGCGCAGGTCCCGTAATCTCGGGAGCTGCGCTTGACAGGTATAAGCTACCTCCAGTACCAGCTAACATTGTGGCTGGAAACAAAATGCAACAGGGCCACCATTCTTTGATTTTTTTTTCCCCATGAAGTTCATCTCCTTTTCCTCATTTCAAAAGGAGGCATTTTAAAAAGACAAGAGCACAGAATATATGAAAAGGTATCCAGCCTAGTATTGTCGCATGGACAAACTCAGGGTAGAGTTGTCTTGATAATCTTCCTCGCCTCCCCCTCAAAAGGACAATATTCAGTCTTCAATTCAAGTTTTATTTATACCCCGCCATTCTCTACCCATGGGTGACTCAAAGCGGCAATAACAACAAAATATACAATAAAATAACAGTCTTGCATATAAAAAGGCTTGGCAATAACACAGAACAGTTAAATGGTAAAAAATAATAATAATATGGGACTGGTTTGTGAATAGAAATACCAAAGGAGGGATAATATACTTGCATTGGTTGCCAGTGTGCCTCCGGGTGCAATTCAAGGTGCTGGTAATTACCTTTAAAGCCCTACATGGTAGTGGGCCGGGATACTTAAGAGACCGCATCACCCCAATGACATCTGCCCATCCCACTAGAGTGCATTGGAGGGGCTCTTTAAAAATATCACTAGAAGAAGAGCCTTTTTGGTATCCACTCCGGCCCTATGGAACCTCCTGCCAGTTGAACTGTGTCTCCAGACGGAGCTGCTGCCCTTCAGGAAAGAGCTGGAAACCTGGCTGGCAGGGCAGGTATGGGGAGGTGGAGATGGAGCAAACACCCCCCCCCACACACACACACACACACACACACTGGCTCACTTAGAGAAGGATCACTCAAGTTTTTAAAAGTTTTTAACTAGATTTTTAATTGGTGCACGTGGGAGGTAGTTTTTCAGCATTTTTAGGAATTTTAAGGGTTTCTATAGTTTAAAAGTTGGGGTTTTTATGTATGTCGCCCAGAGTTGCATGTCGAATAAATAAATAAAATACTAGCCATCCCTACTTGACTCTGCTTCCTTATATATATAATCTTGATTCTCTTTCACCCCCAGAACTTCTAGCTCATTGTCTATTAATTTCTACCAGGGTGCTCTAAAAGAATCTTTCCCTAATAGGGCAAGAAAATATGCCTTAAAAATGACTTTCAGCTTTATTTCAAAGGCCTGTTTCCATGCTCTTGCCTCAATAGAAGCCTGGGCCAACTCCACCCATAAAAGCAATCTTTGCCACACACTGTGGAATATTCCTTAGACTCCTTAAAAAGGAATGGGGGGGGGGGGGGTTGATCAAGTTTCTCGGAAACAACAGTTATCCATACTGCAATATCAAATAAATCACCAGAATTACTTTTGTGTTAAATGCTAATAATATTCCTGGAATGTAATTACCTCCTTCTGTGTTGCAGAGTTTAACAATTGCTTGTGTCATTGCTTTTGCTTTCTATAAAATACTATCTTGCTGCTATTGCCAAGACAAATTCAAAGAAAAGATCACCTCTAAGTAGGGAAAGTATGTTACCTATTCAAGCTCCCTCCATCTAATAGCCAGCTAGATTTATGTACATTGATTGTTTTTAAGGAAAACTAAAGTATTTGATTTCTGATAGTTTATTTCTAAGTTGTTAAGTTTTAGAAATGTTTAAAATATTTAGAAAATGCCTTTAAAAACTGGATCAGGATAAAAGTGCAAAAAGAATGGCTGTGCTCTATTGGGCCAATTTTGGTGGATTCATCAACAGAGATTATGCAACTCATTGAGGATGGCTTAAAAAAAAAGCTAATTGCAGAAATGGCTTTCATTGACCTGCTTGCAACGTAACTCATATGATACTGCAAAGTAAAATGAATAATCTTACCAGAGATAACAAGCTTATGAGGGTTATTGGCAGCTTTCTCCAGAACCAGAGATTCTATGTGATGATGAATGGTAAGGACAGTAGATGGGGGCTGCAGAAGAATGGACTGTCACAAGAAAGTATATTGTCTCTGACATTGTATAATATATACACTAATGATAAATCCCTGACAATACAAAATTGTTCATCTATACAGATGACACAGCAATTGATGTACAAGGATCAAGTTTTGATGAGATAGCTAGGAAACTTACTGGAGCACTTGAAGAATTAGGAACTCTTGAAATATTACACCATCAACCATTTTAAGCAAGACTCAAGGGTGTGCTTTCCACCTTCAAAATTGAGAGGCAGGGGTTGAGTTGGATGTATGTGGCAAAGGAACTGATTACAGCATTGTTCAACACCAAAATACCTCCGTGTGAGACTTGACAGGATGCTCTCTTTTAAGCAGCACTGCCTGAATACCAAGACTAAATTCAATTCGAGGAACAATATCATCAGGTAATTCAAATCAAATCAAATCTTTATTATGGTCTAAGACCAGCATAGAACAACAAAGGAAACAGAAGTTAAAATGAGGGTGCTTTAAAAGGAGCATTTCTGTTCAGAGATAAAGAGTAGTAACATTAGTACATAGATCAATAATGTTACAGCTATTACTAATGTTACAACTATTACTAATCCATCATGAAATTAACAAACTATACATGGGGTGCTCAACCAGCCACACTATGTACATCAGCTTTGACCCACAGCATCTCTACAGTAGAGATGTTCCACACACGTGAAACAAGTCAACATTGCAGTTAATGAAACAATGCATATAGTGACAGGATGCCTCAAATCTACACCAGCTGAGTAAATATATCCTCTTGTTGTTATTGAACCACCTAAGATAAGGAAAGAAGTAGCAGCAGACACCAAAAGAACTAAGCAAGAGAATGATCCTTAGCATCCTCTGAATGGATAAGTGCCCAAAGTCTGCTCAGGTCCAGGAAGAGCTGTATGGCAAGAACAAACATTCTTGAAAGTACACAAGAGCAAAATCAAATTACAAGATGGAGGAGGTCACTCGCTGAACAAGAAATAACATTAAAAGAGGATATGGCTAAGGAACACAACCTCCCCTAGGTCACTTGGAGGACTCTGAATAGGCTGAGGATCAGAGTGCCTAAATGTAAGTCCAACATGCTAAATGTAAGTCCAACATGCAGACAACAACACGCAGTATGAATGTGGAGAGATACAGAGCACACATAATCATCTACAGTGAAACCTCGAGATAAGAATGACTCGACTTAAGAAAAACTCAAGATACATCCAGAAATCTCAGAAGAAAATCAGGTTCGAGATATAAATTTTTAATAAGATTTTTTTGAGATACAAAATACAAGATTCCTATGGGAAATTGCATTAAATGCATTCCTATGGGAAATTCAAGATAAGAATTTTTCAAGATACTGTACAACCAACTTCGAGGAACAAATTACATTTGTATGTAGAGGTTTGACTGAATTAGCATATAGACAACAGAATCCAAGTTGCTGACAAAAAAATTTTTTTAATCCACAACACTTTGGTCTGAAATATGTGAAATATCCTAAACCATCTCATCATCCACTGAGGGAGATAATATTCCTACATATCATAAATCTCCCCATTTTGATCCTTCCTTCATTGAGTGTATAGTCTTTAGAATTTCTCTTATGCCAGATCTAAAATCCTTTGGGGTATATAATCCAATCAACTCTGTGAATAGCTTTCTATCATTATCATCTATTCTAGCATTGAAGTGCCCTCCCAAAAGATGGAAAATTCAATTTGAACTCATAGCTTTTCCTACAAGTGATCAGTTCTGAATTATTTGATTAGACTCAGTTTCTAGGTTTCTTAAAAAAGAATAATATAATCCATTTAGAATTTATCAGCCCCATTCTAGCTGACATTCCTACAACATTCCAACTGAGAATTGGGCTTTTTATGGTAGATGTTGATGGTAGTCCTCCATAAATTATATTAAGCCTTGGTTCTTTATAGGCAGGAGGAGCATTAGTTGGACTCAGTTCTCCTGGTTTATTAACAAGAAAAAAGACAATTTCACTCTTTGATTTATACAAGGGGCACTTTCCTTCTTTATTTCATCATTACTCATTGATACCAATCTTGAGGTTTATATATTTCCATTTGCTCATGAGTTTTCTTAATTTATTGGTGGTTCTCCTGAAACCTCTCAAGATAGTTAATAATGTTATTGTTGTGTTCTGTACTGTACCTTTTACAATATATCCATTCACGTGTATCCAATGTAACCATGCTTGTGTAACAATATAACCAACAGCTGCTTAACTGTAGCCCTTACAATAGGACGCGAGCTAATGACCACCTGGTGGCAATAGCGAGCGTTCAAGCTCTCTTGGCCCGGACTCACCAGCAAACAACAGCGCGGGAAGATTCCCGCCATCACCTACACCTGGACAAGAAGGGCGTGACCGTCCATGACGTCACGCGGACAGTAACCAATAGACTGTCGAGGAGCCACATTCAAAATGTATAGCCACCGTATATATTGAGCTACCCATCCGCCATTACCTCATGTTCCCCCAGATCATCATGCAATAAACCTGTGTTAAGCCAACCTTTCGGCTGTTTCATTGTCTTCGGTCCCATTCAGTAAATTGGCGACGAAGGTGGGATGTGGCTGCCCACGGGACCAAGACATGCGCCGGTTTCGAAATCAGGAGACCGGCAGACTGGGACATCTTCGAGATGGACTTCCAGGGAGCCCTGGTGGAATCCGAAGTCACGGATGAGGCAAAGAAAAGGGCCATCTTCACCAGGATGCTGGGACCAGACACCAAGAGGGTCTTGGTGGACCTGATCGCGCCGAAGAGGGCGAGTGAATTCAAGGTGAAAGAACTCATGCACATGCTGCGCGAGTATTTCCGGCCCTCGACGGCGATGTTCCCCGCTCGGAGCGCGTTTTGGAGGCGAGTCCAAGCGCCCGGGGAGACGGTCGCCGACTTCACAGCGGCCCTGCGACTGGCGGCCGGCCCATGCAAATGGGAGAACGCAGAAATCACACTAAGAGACTGCGTGCTGTGCGGCCTGAGCGACGCCGAAACCCAGCGCACATTGATGAACCGGGAGCCACCCCCCACGTTGCAGGAGGTCCTGAAGGAGGCACAAGCTGCGGAAGCTACGAAGGCCGGGGTCCAGGAGCTCCAGGACTGGCGGCCAAGGACGGGCAAGGCAGAGGCTTCGGTGCACGTTCCGGTGCACGCGGCCCGGCGAGTTTCGAAGTCGTCCGCGGAGAGCAGCGACGACGAGGACGTCCGGAAGGTCCGGAAGGAAGGCCGGCGTTGCGACGGCTGCGGAGCGAACCACGACCGCGCCAAATGCCCCTTCAGAAAGGCCGAGTGTCACAACTGCGGCCGCCGCGGGCACATCGCCAAGGTCTGCAGGAAACGGCGCGAGGCCCGGGAGAGCTCGAGAGACAGCGCGATGAGACCCAAGGACGGCACCCAGGCCACAAGGAAGCGAGACGGCGTGGGCCGCATCGCCGATGACAGCGAGGACGACGCACCGGTGTTCAGCGTGTCCGCAGGACACCCCCGTTACTTTGTTGAGGTACTAGTACAAGGGGCCCCCATTAGGATGGAAATTGACTCGGGGTCCTCATATTCCATTATTCCCCAGAAGGAGTTTCTGAAAATTGCCCCCCACGTGCGGCCCAAACTCAAAGCTTTGAGGTCCACGCTACGGGACGTGCAAGGGTACTGCATTCCGGTGTTGGGGGTTGGAAAATTTCAGGTCCAATTCAAGAAACACGCCACAACTCTCCCCCTAGTTGTTCTTAAAGGGGGGAATTGCAGCCTCCTCGGGACTCAATGGTTCCAGCCCCTGGGTTTGTTCATTGGGGGGGTGCATGCCGTTGTCGTTGGGACTGACCCGATTCAGGAGGTGTGCGACGCACACCCCGAAGTCTTCAAAAAGGGACTTGGGAAATTTAAGGGACCCCCAGTAGCCTTCGACCTAGACCCTGAGGTCCGCCCAATAAGACTCAAACCGCGCCGGGTGCCATTCGCGCTCAAGGACAAAATAGAGGCGGAACTGGACAAATTGGTGGGCCAGGGGATTCTTGTTCCTGTTGATTCTGCGGAGTGGGAAACTCCAATTGTAACAGCACTAAAGGCCAACGGGGAGGTGCGCATATGCACTGATTACAAGTGCACCATCAACAAGGCAATTCGCCCTAATGCGTATCCGGTGCCGGTAGTCAGCCATTTGCTGGCCAGGTTACATGGGGGAAAGTGTTTCGCTAAGCTCGACTTAGCACAAGCCTACCAGCAGCTCTCGGTGACCCCAGCCGCCGCTGCTGCCCAAACTATAGTCACCCATAAGGGGGCGTTCCAGGTGACGCGCCTTCAATTCGGCGTAAACTCGGCGCCTGGAATTTTCCAGTCACTCGTGGAACGCCTCCTGAAGGGGCTCGAGGGGGTGTTACCTTATTTTGATGACGTATTGATAACGGGGGGGAGTCGGGCCGAATTGGCAAAGAGGTTGGGCAAGGTCCTGGCGATATTCGAAAAGGCGGGGTTGAGACTGCGAAAAGACAAATGCGTCTTCTTCGCGACCGAGGTCGAATTCCTAGGGTTCCGTGTCACTCCTGAGGGAATAAGGCCGTCCAAGTCTAAGGTAGCCGCCATCAAGCAAGCCCCTCGCCCCACCTCCAAGCCCGAGTTGCAGTCGTTCCTAGGGCTGCTGAACTTTTATCACACCTTCCTTCCCCGGAAAGCAGCCGTGGCCGAACCGTTGCACAGATTGCTTAAAAAGGACGAGGCATGGAAGTGGGGCGACCAGCAAGAGAGGGCATTTAGTGAGCTAAAGCAGCTTCTGGCGTCTGATGCCATCCTCACCCATTTCAACCCCAAGCGCCCAGTGGTCCTGATATGTGACGCATCCCCGGTGGGGGTGGGGGCGGTGCTGTGCCATGTACTGGAAAACGGGAGGGAGGCCCCGATAGCGTTCTACTCCAGGTCCCTGTCCCAGGCGGAGAGAAACTACGCCCAGACAGACAGGGAAGCGTTAGCGATAATCGCAGGGACCAAAAAGTTCCATGACTTCCTGTACGGCCGCCCCTTCACAATCGTGACCGATCACAAGCCCCTGCTAGGCATTTTTACCGCAGATAAGCCCACGCCACAGATCCTGTACCCAAGGATGCTTAGGTGGGCCATTTTTCTTAACGCGTATCAGCACGCGTTAGTGTACAGGCCCGGGAAGGAGATCAGCCATGCGGACGCTCTATCGAGGTCCCCTCTTCCCCAGGATAGCAGCCACGTGGGCGGGGAGGAGCCAGACCACCAGGTGCTGATGATAGAGGTCCTCGACTCGCCCCCAATACTGCCCGCCGACATCGCCAAAGCGACCGGCAAGGACAACATTTTAGCAAGGGTTAGCTCCTGGGTGCAGAAAGGGTGGCCAGCGTCCTCCCCGGCAGCGGAGTTCGACCCATTTTTTCGAAAGAAGTTAGAGTTGTCCCTTGAGAGGGGGTGCCTTCTGTGGGGCCAGCGAGTAGTGATCCCGGCGTCCTTACGACCGCGGGTACTCAAACTCCTGCACGTCAGTCACCCTGGAATTGTGCGCTCCAAAGCCCTGGCACGGAGCTATTTCTGGTGGCCCCAGCTAGACGCCGACATCGAGCACATGGTCGGCACTTGTGAACCCTGCCAAAGCTCCAGGCCAGAAGAAGCCCGCCTGCCTCACAGGGAGTGGGACGCGGCGAAGGGGCCGTGGTCCCGGATTCATGTAGACTTTGCTGGCCCGTTCCGTGGGACGCTTTTTCTCCTTGTGGTGGATGCCTTCTCCAAGTGGTTGGAGGTCATCCCGGTTACAAGCACGTCCACGGCCACAACCATAAAGCATTTGCGGAGGGTTTTTTCCACGTTCGGTTTACCCGACACCCTCGTAAGCGACAACGCAAGTTGCTTCACGTCCTCTGAGTTCAGGGCATTCACGGAAATCAACGCCAGTCGGCACATCACCTCCGCTCCTTTCCACCCTGCCACAAACGGCCAAGTAGAGCGCCTTGTGCGTACCACCAAGGACGCGCTGCGGCGCATGGGGCCCGGGGACCTAAACCATCAAGTGTGCCAGTTCCTGCTAGGTTACAGGGTGACTCCCCTAGCGTCAGGGTACTCCCCGCGGAGCTGCTTATGCGCAGGAAACTGACCACCATACTAACTAGGCTAGACCCCACGAGAGTAGAGGACAAGGGGAAGAACATTGGGATAGAGGACACAAAGAGTTTCGGCGTGGGCGCCCCCGTGTATTGCCGGAATTACGCCAGCGCGGGTCCGGCCTGGGTACCGGGCGTCATCTTAGAGCAGACTGGTCCTGTCTCGTACCGCGTCGAGACCAACACAGGTCTACTCTGGAGGCGGCACGCAGACCAGCTCCGGCGCAGGGTCCCCGACGAGCAGGGCACGGACCGCGGGAAACAGGATTCAGCGTTAGGGTTCTCCCCCACCCGTTCAGCCCAAGGGGGAGGTAAGGGGGGCCATGAGTCCCCACCAAGAGGGGAGGAAAGGGAATCTGTCCTCGTAGATATCCTGCGGGATCGGTCAGCAGAGAGAAGGGAAGCCGATCTCATAGATATTCCGCGGGATCTCCCCACAAATACGGATACACCAACAGAGTTAGATTTTGATTTTCAGAACCGGGGAAGTTTTGCGGAGTGGTCCCCCACCCGTCCAAGCGAGAAGAGGGGTTTTTCGTTAGCCCCGAGTGTCTCCGGTCTGCCCACAATGGAGTTTTTCCCTTCCCCCAAAACCGCCAAACCACGGCAAGCCGCTAACAAGTCTCCCTCTCCCGTTTCAGGACAAGGGACCAGGGAACGAGGAAGCGGTAGCGCCCCTGGGGCAGGTCAGCCCTCATCGCGGCCCAAACGCGTTTGCAATAAGCCATCTTGGCTGAGGGACTTCGTCCCATCCTAGGGGGGAGGGATGTTGTGTTCTGTACTGTACCTTTTACAATATATCCATTCACGTGTATCCAATGTAACCATGCTTGTGTAACAATATAACCAACAGCTGCTTAACTGTAGCCCTTACAATAGGACGCGAGCTAATGACCACCTGGTGGCAATAGCGAGCGTTCAAGCTCTCTTGGCCCGGACTCACCAGCAAACAACAGCGCGGGAAGATTCCCGCCATCACCTACACCTGGACAAGAAGGGCGTGACCGTCCATGACGTCACGCGGACAGTAACCAATAGACTGTCGAGGAGCCACATTCAAAATGTATAGCCACCGTATATATTGAGCTACCCATCCGCCATTACCTCATGTTCCCCCGGATCATCATGCAATAAACCTGTGTTAAGCCAACCCTTCGGCTGTTTCATTGTCTTCGGTCCCATTCAGTAAAGTTATCTTATTCTTCTCCTAGCAATGTATAAAAAAGAACTTCATAAGCTAGTGCAGGGATTCTCGACCTGTGGGTCGCAGGCCGAATGCGGCCCACAGCACCATTTCATGTGCCCCCCCTGCCTCCATCAAACCAGAAAGTGCCATGCGATGGAGGAAAGGCAAAATGGCTGTCCGGCCCCTGAAGCTGTCTGAGGGAGCGTGACCCGGCCCCCGGCTTTAAAAGGTTGAGAACTCCTGAGCTAGTGTCTGAGCATGCAATTGTTTATCTGTTATAAGTGAAAGAGGACATTTCACAATCTCCTTCATTGACTTATCTGATTTGAAGCTAACCATGCATTTCTTGAACCTTTTAACTACCTTTGAGCCTTTCAGCACTCCAGCATCGCTGCTAGATTAAGTATAGCAATTAGTCTTTAAAAGTGCCACAATGTTTGTATCTTCTTTTTATTTTATTTCTTGTTTTATTATATGCCAGCACAGACTGACACAGGGGTTCTCAATGTTTCTCAGCTATGGGACAGATCACACCTCCTCAGACAGCTGAGTGAGCTGGACTTGTGGTTCCCTCTGCCAAAAATGCTGTTGTAAAATGCGTCCATGGCTGCTGTAAACACATTTATGACAGCCGCAGACTCATTTATGGCCGTCGTAAATGTGTTTACGATAGCCGTAAATGAATCCGTGGCCGGTTCAGTGGCGGCAGGGGTGGATGGAGCAAGGTCAAGGGCCAGATTATTTGGTGCCGCTGGCTGGATCCGGCCCGTGGGCCATAGGTTGTGAACCCCTGGACTAACACAATTATCACTTTAAAAAAAGTGTTGCTCTATTATTAGAGGTAAGTTGCTACTTTGGGATATTCACAAAGGATACCTTTTTCTTCTGTGTTTGTTTCCTAGCCTCAGGGAACTGACAATGGAGTAGAGGAATTGATGATATATTTTTAAAACATCTCTTAAGAAAGATATTAAAAGATTTTAACCACTCTCTGTTTGCTAAGATATCTACTTGGATTTTTTTCGTCTCCAGGTGCCGTATCCGTTCCGAATATTGGCTATCAACATAGCAATAATCTTCCTGATCTTAACTCCTCAGAACAGTTCTTCCAAGGACATGCCACACCAGTCTCTCAGGTTCTTCAACCATGAAGTCTGTCTACATCTAAGGCCTCTCTTCCTAGGGATCTTTCCTTGCATAGCAAGTTGGAGTACTCTATACTTTATGTTGTTCCTCATGATTTGGCCAAGGTATTGGAGCTTTCTTTGCTTAATGGTCTTAAACAGTTCTTGTTCTTTATCCATCCAGCACAACACTTACATTAGTCACATGGTCAACCCATGATATCCTTAGCAGCTGTCTGTAGATCCACATTTCAAAAGCTTCGATTTTCTCTTCAGATGCTTTAGTCTCACCCCGTCTGCAGAAGAGAGAAAGTTTAAACAATCTAACAAGCAGGGGGGGCAGACAAAGGAAATACAATCTCCACGTGCTTTCCATAAGGGAGTTTCAATTTGGTTTACACACTAGGTATGCCAATTGTAGTCAAATCAAAGTCAATTAAAATATTACCTAGTGATCTGATGTTTCATTGGTGCTGTTCCAATGTTAAAAAGTACATGCCAGGTGGCTATTAACAGTATCAAGTACCACAGGCAAGCAGAGAAGATTAGCCATGTGATCCATATTCAAATTATTAAAAATGCAGGAAGAAGGCGCTACCTTTATTGGAGTGATCCAATAAAGGTACAGTATCGCCTTCCTCCTGCATTTTAAGCAACAGAAAGGTGTTTATGAAGAGCAGAGTTCCTTGTCTAAGTTGATAAATAAAAGAAGCTAGAAGGAGCAAACTACAAGTTTAATACTTAAGCTTTCTGCCTCCCACGAATTAATAAATTAATAATTTAGATGACACTATAATTCATTGTTTATTAAAATAAAATCAGATTTTTTTTATAAAAACAAAAAATCATGTATACTATTTAAAATACAAATATTGTAACAATTTGATTTACTCCATGTATAAGGGCAGGGTCTAGCTAATAGGGCGACCGCTGTTCGTTTAGTTCCTGCCTATGCCAGCAACAAAGTAATATTAAAACACTAAAGAAAACTGAAGAAGGTGAGGAGGAAAAAATATAGCAGAGAAGAATGAGCACAAAAAAAATATTGGGGGGCACCTCCAAGAGTTTCACCTAGGAGTGTCATTAGGGGCGCTGTTTATGGGATGGAACTTACTTTTAATAGCCGCACTGTAGGGGGCCTTTGACTATAAAAAGAAATGAGCACTGAACTCTAGAGTCAGATACGACTAGCTTTTGACTGGCTTTCGAGCAAAGGCGAACTTTACCTTTACCTAGGGGCCCTTACTGGCTGAGGTTCTTTGTGCCATGCCTGCTGTTCCTCCTCCCCTCCGTGAAAGAAACTAACAGATGTAGGAGCATTGCAGGGGATTCCTTTGAGGATTGTTTTAAAGATGTGTTCATATGAAATATAGCAACTAGAATTTGAACTGGAAACATTTGACCAGTTTTGAGGTATTTTTCACCGGGTACTTGTTCATTTCTAGGCCTGATGCAAGGTACTTGCCAATCTTTTACACTTTGGATCCAGATACCTTTAAAATGCATTATCAAAGCAAGGGCCTCTCAGCTCCTGTTGGTTCCCATTCTAACTGGAGACATGGCAGGTATATGAATACTCCTCATTGGTATTGCATAGGATTTTGCATTTAATTCAACCTTCTGCAACCTTCCTTAGGGTATCCGCATCATCAGTGGCAAGGCAGATGAGAACAATAGAAAGAATTCTGTGTTGTCCGCATGTGAAAAACTCTAACAAAAGAAATTTGTGTAACAGCCATTCCTAGGCAGTGGGTTAAAAAGTTATTTCCTCTTTACAAGCATTTTAAGATGTTATAGTTAAATAAACACTGAATTGTTTTCCACTTTTATACTTGATTATTGCATAGTTTATTGTGATGCTAATATAAATACTATCAAAATGGTTTTAAATTGAAGTATACACTTAGAATGTTATGAATTTACAAAACTGAATAAGATAAAATAGAAACAGAAATATACTTTCAGTTCCTAAAATTGGTCTTTTTTAAATCAAAAACTATTGGTTTTGACTTACCTATCTTTAATTGCATATTTTAATTCCTAAAGCATAGTACAATGCTTTTGTACAATCCTGTATTGAAAGGATTATTTTTTCTCTCTCTCCATATATTAATCACAACACATTTTGCATTATCAAAGCAAGGGCCTCTCAGCTCCTGCTGGTTCCCATTCTAACTGGAGACATGGCAGGTATATGAATATTCTTCATTGGTATTGCATAGGATTTTGCCTTTAATTCAAAACACTATCTCCTCTCCACTTAGAAATAGCAATCCCCAGGCCTATAGTGCTGGCAATGGGGAGTAGTAAACTTAAATATTTCTCTGAAATATTTATTTTCTGCATCCAAAGGCTGGTTTTCCATTGAACTTCTACTGAGTAAACAGTCTCATCATTATAGTAATGTGCAAGTGCACTATTTGCACAGGTGTTGCTCTTGCACAATTAGGCAGTTTTCTTCTGGAGATCATCAGATCAGAAATTACTTAGTTGTGCAGGAGCAACAGTCATACAATTGGTGCACCTGTACTACTGTATCAATATGACTTTCTGCTTAGTGGAAGCTGAACAGGATACCAGCCAAAGAACAGCTATGAAGCCTGTATGCCTGGTATACAGAAATTTTTGTCCATTGTATGTTTTGAGTGGAGAGAGGATGATTATTGTAGGCTTCAGAGAAAATTAAGCTTTTAGCTGGTGAAGCCCATCTCCTCTAGAATCCTGCATTACTGTATTATTCGATTCCCTATTGAGCTTCATGGCCCCTCATCCCAGCTTGAAGAGAGCTGCTTTGACTGATGACCCATCCAGATGAACTGTTGTTTTGGATCAGTGTGGGTTGGATCTGTGGTCCCTTCCCCCTTTGAGTCAGATACTAAACTTCCACATCTGTAGTCATTTCTCCTTCAATATGATCCAAATAATGAGTTTCCACATCAGAACATATGCCTTCCTTTCCTCCTCCTACATCTCCCACTTCCTCTCTCTTATGTCCTTCCTATTCTAAAATCTATTCTAGATGGGAGTACCAGATCACCTCATCTGTCTTCTGAGAAATTATGTGAGTTAAGAAGCAACAGTTAGGACAGGATATGGAACTACTGATCGGTTTAGAATAGGAAAAGGAGTACAACAAGGCTGTATATTGTTACTCTGCTTATTTAATTACATCATGCGTAATGCAGGGCTGGATGAAGCACAAACTGGAATTAAGATTGCTGGGAGAAACATCAACAACTTGAGATATGCAGATGGTACTACCCTAATGGCAGAAAGTGAAGAAGACCTAAAGAGCCTCTTGATAAGGGTGAAAGAGAAGAGTGCAAAAGCTGGTTTGAAACTCAACATCAAAAAACCAAAATCATGGCATCAGGACCCATCACTTCCTGGCAAACAGAAGGGAAAAGAAATGGAAGAAGTGACAGACTTCACCTTTTGGGGATATAAGATTAATGCAGGTGGTGACTGCAGCCATTAAATTTAAAAAACCACTTACATCTTGGGAAGCAAGCTATGAGAAACCTAGGCAGCATAATAAAAAGTAGAGACATCACCCTCCCAAATGTCTGCTTAGTTAAAGCAATGGTTTTCCTAGTAGTAATGTATGGCTGTGAGAGCTGGGCCATAAAGAGGGCTGAGTGCAGAAGAATAGATGCCTTTGAACTGTGGTGCTGGAGGAGACTCTTGAGAGTCCCCTGAACTGCAAGGAGATCAAATCAGTCAATGCTGGAGGAAATCAACTCAGACTGCTCATTGGAAGTCACAAAGGGTCAGATTCGACTGTGTGAATGAACAACAACAAATTCTCCACCCTGTCACACACCCTTGTCTGTTTCTCTCCCTTTTTGTTGCCTGATTTCATAGTGGAGGTTCTCGGTTTTGTGAAGACGGGGGTGTTGTTTTCTTCCTAACTTGGAGAAAAGTCTGCAAAGTTTTTTTTTTAAAAAAAAAGCTTAGTCTCATTAGCCTATTTTATTGTTGTTGTAAAATAGCATGCTATATTCCAGACACAGCAAGGGCAAGAGGCAGCTGTGTTGGGGAGAAAACCTCCATTCCATCCGCCATTTAGAGAGGAAGCCTTGTTCCATGCTAAGGAATACACTCCCTCACCTGACATCTCCACTAATCTCAGGGTAGTACTAATTTACATGCCTCCTGTAGGATCAATGTTCATTCAAGAGGGGGGAAATAGATGGACATAACAGGTCTGGGAAAATCCAAGCTGCAGTCAAAAAGGAAAACCAGTTCCCAAGCAAGGTAAAATAAACTTGAATTGAAAGGGAAGGATTGATTCCAGTAACATCATGTGGATCTGGTAAACAAATGCAAATCAATGGGCAGCTGAAACCCATCTTAAACAGGAATAAATAGAACATTTGATTTGATTTGATGTTTAATTTATATACCACTTTTTTCAACCCCAATGGGTGACTCAAAGCAGTTCACAAGAACAAACAAAGTAGTACAAGAATATAAATACAGCATAATTCATGAAAACAACAAAATAATACAAAATATCAGTCAAGAAGAATTAATACAATCAATATCAGTTACAACATTGAATTGTGGCTGTCTGCATTCTCATTCTTGGTTCTGCTAGAATTTCTGGATGAAATTTTCCTTTTCCTACTTCCCCTTGGACAGAACAGGGACCAACAAACTACAGCATTGTTTTCTTTGCACCGAAGATTCAGAGTTTCTTTTTGTATTTGCTTTGTTTATAGAGACATAGTACATAGAGGAGGCAAATATACTTATATACGCTAATTTGAACCTAGTCAGATTCCCAGGGAGCAGAATCCAGAATCATCTAATTCCACTTGAAAAAATCCTATTTTTTTTCTCAGATTGTTTGCCAGACAGTAGCCTAAGAAAGAATGATCAGTCAGTATCTACTACCTGTACATTCTCCCAGATACACTGTGTCCTACTTGGTTAGAATATAAAAGATGGGAAACTATAGTTCTATATGACATATTAAATAATCATTCCTTTTGCCCACAATCCTTGGCATGCTAAAGAGGCATAGTAAGTATTACCAGCAGAAAATTTCTCCCAATATATTCCACGATAGAATTCCAAGGATTAATTTATAATGGAAGCCAGAACTGGTGTTGGGGCAAACTAATACAGGTTTGTATGTACAGCCATATCTGCAGTTCAGTTATCAACTACAAATTACAGGTGTATGTTGTATAATCTTGGTCTTGGGATTCCAGTGACACATTCTTATGCTTGATGGTTCTTTTAATGCATTCTTATTTCTTGGCTACATTCTCCATTTTGTAATCATGGCTATGATTTCTTTGATTGTCTGAAAAAGATCTCTTTTTTCCCTTTTGTTGTTGCCCTCTATTTCTTTGCGCTGGTTATTTTAATACTGTAGTTCTTTTTGTTGCCGAAAAGCTACATTCATGGTTCAGAACCTATTTCTGTCATCTTTATTCTTCTTCTCACCTGACCTTTATAATTTTAAGTATTTTTTCCATTATCTGTCTACTTTTTTTTTACTATAGAAATGGTATTCCCAGTGGTAATGTATGGTTGCAAGAGCTGGACCATTAGGAAAGCTGAACGCAGAAGAATAGACGCCTTTGAAATGTGGTGTGGGAGGAGAGTTTTAAGAATACCCTGGACAGCGAGGAGAACAAATAGGTTATTCTTAGAAGAAATAGGTTAATCTTAGAAGAAATCAACCGGGACTGCTCATTAGAAGGTAAAATAGTAAACATGAAGATGAAGTACTTTGGACATCAAATGAGAAGGGAGGATTCACTTGAGAAGGCCTTGATGCTGGGAAAGGTGGAGGGCAAAAGAAGAAGGCGGCATCCAAAGATGAGATAGCTAGATGGTATTGTAGACACAATGGGCACAGAACTGGGAGGGCTGGGGGGGGGGGGTGGAGGACAGAGGCGCCTGGAGAACAATGGTCCATAGGGTCGCAAAGGGTCGGAATCGACTGAACAACAACAACAAACAGAAATTGTCTTTTTGCATTCATTCATGTCAGAGATTACTCTGGGTTGAAAGGATTCTTGCTGGAGAAACTCTGCTCAGGGGATGCCCGAATAAGGCTCCTTTCATGTTCCCAAGTGCAGCTCTCAGGTATCAAAAGCCAACCTTCCAGTCTCCAGTTCAGCTTCTTAACCACTAAGCCACCGGGGAAGCTGTCCTAATAATATCTCTGGTTTCAATTCACAGTTCTTTTGGTTTAGTCAATTAAGTTTAGCAATGCAAATTTGTCCTTTATGTGGGCTAAATGCAGCCTGGGAGTAGACAACATAACAACAAAAATCTTCTATTTTGCGTTCACCAGCCATGCCTGCAAGGGTAAAGAAGAAAGAAAGGATCTCTTCCAAAGATCTTCTTCCATGTCTAGGCCAGATGTGAAACTGACAAAATGAAGGCACCTTCCTTTCACCCGACCTAGTGTGAGATTAACCGGCAACACAAGGTTGCAGTTACCAGGGTACACACAATTGTGGTTCAAAAATATAACAATCTCCAAGGAAGCTCTTTCTGTATACCCCCTCCAAAGTTGTGTGTGACACACAGTTACCCTCGCATGAGTTTATAGCTATTTGGGGAGAATTTATTGTGTATTTCATAAATCTAAATGGATTAAGCCTGGTCAAGAATATTGAACTTTTTGGAAATAAGAGGATAAGATATAAATAAGTAAATAGATGATTTGGTTTAGAGAATTAGGGATAAGAGAATAAGGTCCCGTGGTGGAGGGTGCACATTGTAGGTGTAGTATTGTCTTGATTTGTATTATTTTTGTGTAATAATGAGATTTGTTTTAAGTGATGTGACATATTTGTTTTTGATTGTTTCTCTTTTTTAATAAAAAGAATTTTTAAAAAGCTAATTTGCAACAATTTTCTGTTTCATTTTGTTTTTGTCTTTTAATTGCTCACATTGGGCTTGTGGGTTTGAGCGGCATTTCACCGTATGTACTGGTGATGAGAAATGATTCAATGTGCATTCCAATGCAACCAACAGCTCCGCCAACCTTCCTTCCTGTGGCCCCACCACCACCTCTGCCATCTTTTTCTTCCTTTGTGTCTTTGCAAATCCTTTTATGGTCCACTGTTACCCCCTGGTTTTCAAGTGTTGCACAGTATGATGGAAAAGTTGGCAGAATTCTAAACACATCAGAGGAACCATTCTTATTTCATTTCATCTTGACTGCTCATTTCCATTATAATTTCTCAATTTTTCAGTTTATTTCTTCCTGCAGAGGTGCTTTAGTGCTGAAGTGATATAGCAGAGGACTGAATCATCGCTCCTGCAGGCAGGACTAACCTTCGTATAATTTCTATTTGTTTGTTATTTCATCTTACATTATTGTTGTCCCCTTTAAACATTTCTCCAATACTGTTTGCCATTCTCTTTTATAGATGTTGTTTGGGTAATGGACAGGAAATAAGTAGGATAGTATGAATACCTAGCACTAAGGTCATAGGGTGATATACTGCTAATCTTGTCATCAATAAATTTGATGGAGACAACAGAAACAATGCAGGAGCACATGGTCCTGAATATCATGTCCCACAGGTAACATCAACAAAACACTGCCTCAAGACACGCCCTCCACTCCATAACATATTCCCTTAGGGGAAAATCCTTTTGAATCATACTGATATGAAAAAGTAGAAGTCCTCCAGTAGCACAGAACAAAAAGCTTCTTTAGAAGGAAAAAACCATGGATTAATTCAAGTCAGCCTTTGCATCATGTGGAGAGTAAAAAAAATGTTATATAAGCAGGGTAAATTGCTATCTATTTGATAGTGTAGTCAGCTACTTATGATTTATTGTTGTTGAGATTATTTCTCCAAGGAACTAAATTTGTAAACTAAATCACAAAAATTCCTGAAAATGCAAAGGTAACTAGGGTTCAGATAGGTTACACAAGCTTTCCAATAGATTGCAAATAAATAATTGTTTTAAATAAAAACAAAGACTTGATAATCAGGCTAGCTACGTTACTTATCTGAGGGTTTTTAAAGTTCTTGTGATAAAATAATACTTCAATGCCATTTTTCTTCAATTTAGATGCAAACTGTTTTAAAATGATGGCAACTCATACTCTTATTAGACACTTCATAATAAATTACCACTGTTATTGATGTTGTTCAAACTTGAGCTTTGCAGTAGTCTGATTGGGAGAGTTTTTGAAAGGTACCAGGTGTCAGCTGTCTGCTGTTCTCTACACCAACTAATTTATCCTTCAGTAGCCTGCCTCTATTTTTGTAGGACAAAGACTGCTTGTTTAATTTTTTAAAAAAATAAAACTCCAGCCACTCCATGAGGTTTCTATACATATAAACAACATCTCCACTACTTCTGTTCCCTAATCATATTTTTGTCTCTAGCAGGCCCATGTTCAGCAAAGAGCAGTCTAAAAGGCCACCTACAGATAAGGCAGGGACTCCTGAATATTTGGAGAATTTCTCATTGGGAATATTAATTTGCTTTTTTAAAACTGAATTTGCCAATGCCAGTTGAGGGCCTAATGAGAGCCAATGAGAATTCCTCTTAAATAAAGCATTACAACTATGGCATTAATCAAAACAAGCGAGCAACTACTAAGTCTGGATAGAACAGTACTCCCACTCACATTAGCAAAGATACAATGCAAGGAAGAGACTGATTCAAGGGTCTCACATCCTTCCTTCTTCATATCAAAATCAAGAGGGAAGATAAGGAATTTTCTTTAGTCAGCATATGAGTGTAAATCCCTGGACTCTGTCGTCCTGTAAAAAAAATCCTTATACACATCCATCGACAGTTTCTTAAATAGTTTGCTAAGCTTCAGAACATTCCTCTTATAGTACTCAGGGTCAGAGCTGGTGAGATTGAGTTACTTACAGTACATACTTACTTGCTCACATCCACACTATACAGCAGAAACAGACAACCTCCAGAGGTCTACATGCCACTAATGCCCATCTCTTTCTGGATCTTGGAGGACTGCTCCTACAGCCATACCCTACTCCAAAAATGTTATACTAAAAAGTTTACAATAATTACTGTGTGCCATCAAGTCAATTCTGACTTATGGTGACTCTTTCCAAGGTATTCCAGGTGGAGAATATTTAGAAATGGTATACCATTCCCTTCTTTTGGGGGCATCCTGAAACTTTACAACTTGCCTACGACTATGAAGGCAGGCTCTTTTCCTAGAAGACACAGTGGGGGATTGAACTCCCAGCCTCTGGTTCTGCAGGCAGATACCTAAATCACTGAGCTATCCAGCCATCTTATCATTCTCTACTGACCCAAAAATACAATTTAAATAAATTTTAAATGGGGACCAAGGTGTGGAAGGACTCTGATAACATGACAAAATGGCTCCCACACTATCTACAGATCACAGAGATTTTGAGCAAAAGTAGTTTCTGAAAAAAAAATGTTTTGTAATGTCCAAAAAAAATGAGACATCTCACAAAAATAAGCCCTAATGTATCTTTCGGGGCAAAAATTAATAGAAGACCTAGTCATATTTTGGAGGGAATATGGTACTTTCTCTATAGAGAAGAAACTCCCTAACTTTTAAAGACTTTGATGAATTATTTAAAAACAGAGATCCAGTTTAGTGCAGTACTGGGTTTGCACATCCACAAACTGTGAGTTACTTCAATATCCATTTTGCTATCATGTTGGTAACCATGAAAAAAACATATCAAAAGTTTAAGCTTTCAGGTTTTTACAATTTCTGTTATGTGCTGTAGTTGCCTACAACTTATGAGCACTCTGTGAATGAGAATTCTCCAAAAGGTCCTAACCTTTAACAACTCTGTTCAACTCCTGCAAGTTATAGTCTGTAGTTCCCTTAATCAACCCATCTCATATTTGGCCTTCCTCATTTCCTTCTGCCTTCCACCTTTCCCAGCATTATTGTCTTTTACAACCTTGTTATCTCATGATGTGCCCAAAGTATTACTGTTTTAATTTTGTCATTTTTCAGAGAAAACTCAGCCTTGATTTGATCTTGAACCCACTTGTTCATCTTTCTGGTGGTCCAACATATCTGCAAAGGTCTCCTTCAACACCCTATTTCAAATTCAGTTCTTAAAAAAAAACACCTGTGGTTTATGAATGTGGAATAATGTGCTCTGCTCCTCTCTGGCACAGCACTACAGTTTATTTGGTGTGATTGGGAGTGCTCTGTTCTGCAGTCCATGTGCTTGCTTAATTTACTCTCAAACAGCGTTGTGGGCAGCATTCTCATCTCTGAGAATCTATCTATTTATTTATTTATAATTCAGATTTCTATGCCATCCAATCAAGCGAACCCGACTCAGGGTGGCTTACAGCAAGTTAAAACAGAATCCTGTGATGTAAGCAGTGGGTTGTGCCAGTGGAAAGGATGGTTAAGAAAAAGCCCTCTCCCCTATTTCCCTTGCTTTTTTAAAAAAAAACCTCTCCTAAGTGCCACATCAATTAGCCATCTTTTATATTTACATTACAGAAGAATATCCATACTAGGCTTGTGTATAGGTAAAGGTCGTCCTTGCTTGAAAGCCAGTGGTATCCGACTATGGCAGTTCTCAACCTTTTTAAGCCAGGGACCAGGTCACGAGGTCCAGCCCCACAAGAAAAGGCGATGCGGGCTGCAGGTTGAGAATCCCTGGACTATAGGGTTCAGTGTTCAACTTCATTGATAGCCATAGAGCCAGCACCAACTGTGCCTGCAGATGTTTCCGTGGTCATGTGGCAGGCATGACTAGACACTAGAGTGAATGGAATACTGTTTATGTTCCCAATGAAGTGGTACCTATTTACCTACTTGCAATTTCTTTCTTTCGAACTGCTAGGTTGACAGAAGCAGGGACAGAGATTGGAGCTCACTCTGTCATGCATCACTCGGGTCTCAAACTGCTGACCTGCTGACCTTCCAGTCTTCAAGTTCAGTGTCTTAACTAATAAGCCACCGCAGTCCTTTCCAAGTTCATGTATAGCTGTAGAGGGATATGCCACTAAATTAAACCAAAACAAGTGACAATAGCCACAGCCTGCAGAGAGACAGGACAAAAAGTGCTGAAATGGGCAGTAGTGAGGGTGTCAATAATGAAAGGAGGAGAAATGTGAGTGATCTTAACTGTTGTCTGGATCCTGCGTGAATAGAAGACCACACAAAGATAAGTGCCTTTTAAGCAGGACCTTTTGTTGTTGTTCAGTCGCATAGTCCAGTCCGACCCTTTGCGACCCCAAAGACCATTGCATGCCAGGCACCCCTATCCTCAAAGATCCTCCTCAACCTGCCCAGCTCTGTGCCTATTGCATTGAGAAACCATCTAACCATCTCATTTTTGGCTGCCTCCTTCTTCTTTTGCCCTCCACCTTTTCCAGCATCAAGGCTTCTCTCAAGTGAGTCCTCTATCTCATTTGATGTCCAAAGTACAGTACTTTAGTACTTCACTATTTGACCTTCCAAGGAGCAGTCAGGGTTGATTTCTTTTAAGATCAACCTATTTGTTCTCTTTACTGTCCAGGGGACTCCCAAAACTCTCCTCCAGCACCACATCTCAAAGGCGTCTATTCTTCTGCGCTCAGCTTTCCTAATGGTCCAGCTCTCACACCCATGCATTACTACCAGGAATACCATTGCCTTGACTGTGCGAACTTTTGTTTGCAAGGTGTTTTATACTTTTAACTCTGTTCCCCAGATTTCTCATAGCTTTGTCTCCCAAGAATCAGTCGTCTTTTTATTTCATGGCTGCAATCCCTGGGTCACTCCAAATCGACCTCTCCCCCCCCCCACCCTCATCCAGTTGTGCCTAAGGTTAGTCTCACTCCCGAGGAGCACTGGAGCGTCCTGCTTATACATGTTGCCGGCAGCGAGCTTGCCTTTTTCTGAGGTTTGTTTGTTTATTTATTTATTTATATTTATATTTATATCCCGCCTCACTCAGCACAAGTGCAAATTAAGGCGGTGTACAACAGGAAGACATACAACACAATAAGAATATAAACATTACAATTTCAATTTACAAAATATAAATATATAAAATATCAATATACAATACAGTGATACCTCATACAACGTCCATACTTGGTTCCACAAGTTTGGATTTTATACAGATTTGGACTTTGTATGAGGCATGCAAAATCCTAGCCGCGATGCCTCATACAACGTCCAAATCCTTGCCGCGATGCCTCATACACTCATACAACGTCGTTTCCATAGAGATACATTGTACTGTAACAGCAGACTTCAGGGCAAAGTCAAGGAAGCAGACAGGAAACTGACAGAACTTTAAGAAAACATTGTCTAAAGGCTAAAAACATTACAAAAACTTGTCAAACAACCCTGATTGTCCAAAAACCTGAAGAATACTGCAAAAATCCCAGGAATGCTTCTAAAAATACTGACGAAAAAATTCAAAAAAAATCCAAAGTCGCGCTCAAAACCACTCCTAAACACTCTTCGCCTCATGCAAAACCCACAAGAGCAATGCACGCATGTGTCCTGCCTTTTATACTGCCCAGGCACAATGCAACCTCAGAAAACCCCAATGCCTCATACAAAGTCGCACGACTTTGTATGAGGCAACTTTTTTCAAGGAATTAGGCGATGTTGTATGAATCCGATGTTGTATGAAGCAGACTTTGTATGAGGTATTACTGTACAATACAATTTCAGTTTACTGAATCTCTATCTCCATGAAAAGAGTGACAAAAAAATCATACAGTCCAGCCCACAGGAAGCAGGCCTAGTTTGTTTGCCGGGCGCGGGAGCTGCCTTTCCTTGGAAGAGGGCAGAGGGGGGCCGACTTGCTGCGCCTGCAAAGTGAGAGGGCAGCCAGCGGCCCCCTCCGGGCGGAGAGCGACACGCGCTCGAGTCCCCGCCTGGCCAGGGGTATCCCCGTCTAGCCGCCCGCGGCTTCTCTCCATTGCGTCAGGCTCTCGGCCCGGGGCAGCCCCGACCACCTCCGCCCCCCACCCACCACCCCCGAGCGGCCTGGGGAATCCCCGCTTTGCTGAGACAACGTCCTGGTGGCGGCGGCGGCGGGTCGGGCAGAGCTCTTGCCTCCCTCCTTCCCCGGGAGGAGGCGCGCGCGGCTCCGCCGTCGGACGGAGGAGGCGAGGCAGCCCCTATAAATAGCTCCAGCTCGCGCTATATTAGGCTCGTCCGGCTCCGCTCCGCTCCCGAAATAGCTCCCTTTAATGCGCGCGAGGGAAGAGAGAGGCACCGACCCGCGCCCCTGCCCCCGCCCCCAGATAAAAGGCCCGGCTCGGCAAGGCCAACCACCCCTCAAGACGCGCCCTCTCGCGCGCCGCCGCCTCCCTCCGTCACCCGCTGGAGGGGGGGAAAATCCGCGGGGGGGCTAAATTTAGCAACCCGCTTGCGTCAATCACGCGCCTTCCTTGCGTCAAAAGCCTCCCTGGTTTCCCCGCCCCGCTTGGAAAAAAAGAGCCTGTGCCCCAGTCTCTGGTTCGGGATTGGCCGGGGTGTCACGAGGGGTCGGTGTTCCACAATGACGTCCCTGCTCCGATTGGTTCTGACGGGGGCGGGGGGGGGGGGCTCCCTTGGTGTGGTCTGGTGTAAAACAATAGCGGAAGCCGGGTTGGAAATTGGAATACAACAAGGGCTCTCTCTTTCTCTCTCTCTCTCTGGCTTGGCTTGGCCGACGTCTGGCCGGATTCTATAAACCATGCGATGCGCAGGCAGCAGGTGCAGAAACGAAGACGGCTCTCTAAGCACACTCCCTGAACTCCATGCATCGCTTTCTAACGGGGGGGGGGGGGGGGAGGGGGGCGAAGACCCTCCTGAGCTAACAGCCCGCCCCCCAAACCCATCCCGTGGTGCCAATATTATACATATGAGTGTGACATTGTTGCCCCTCCTGAATTTTTTTTGCCCCTCCTGAACCCCCCAAATTAATAATAATAATAATAATAATAATAATAATAATAATAATAATAATAATAATAATAATAATAATAATAATAATAATAATAATAATAATAATAATAACAAATAAAATAAAATAAATAAATAAATCTGGAATCCTGGCTACGGCCCTACTTTCCAACACAGGTGCCTTGTGTGCTACAAACACACGTCTACGCGTAAACGCCCGGCCCGACCCTACAGTATTACAGTATTTTAGAAAGGCCCCCCACCCTAAACACCAGTAAAACTTACCCTCTATAAAAACGCACAGGATGGCAGCCATATACGATATACCCATGGCTTTTTCAGCGGCTCCTTCCCTCCACACCTCAGATACGTGTTTTCTCCCACGACACTGAGGTATGTACTGTGTTGACCCAGCAATGCCTGTGACAGACAGACAGACAGACAGACAGACAGACACACACACACACACACACACACACACACACACACACACACACACACACACACACACACACACACACACACACACACACACACACACACACACACTCCATTCGAGGTCTCTTCGTGGGGCCACCAGGGCTACAACTCCCGATCGTCTTCCGAGATTACCAAAGTTTCTCTAAGCTCCTGCCACACGAACCGGAAAGGTGGCCATTCACTCGAGCAGAACAAACTAGAAAGTGTAATAAGTCACCTCTCCTTCCCCAGAGGGTTACACTGTATGTGTGAAAAGCAGCTTCCTGGCCCGCAGCGCTTTCTAGGCGCGTCAGTCAGTGTAGTAATCCTTGAGAATTCCAACGGCGGCGTCGGCTTCGCTCCGAGTTGCTGTTATTACCTGGAGAGAGGCGGGAAAAGCCGCACGACATGTTTATTCTTTTCAGAAAAATGCAAGGGAAAAGAGAGATCGCCGCGAACACGTCGCCCCGCCGGATCCTCCTGGAAAGACGGGGAAGAAGTTCGGGCGTCCTGAAGAAGCCGACCATGGTTCGGAAGGAAAAGTTCTCCCCGTTTTGCTGCAGGTGCGCCGCCCAGAAGGCGACCAAGAAGACAGGGGCTCCTTCGCGCTTGTCCTTCTTAGGCTCCTCCTGGGCGCCCGTTTATCCGCCCGTGTTGTTCCCAGAGGCCTCTTTTTGCCGCCAAGACTCTCTGTAGCAGAAAAGGCGGCCCGAGGGGTGAGGGGTGAGGGGTGGCCCTGCAGCGAGGCTTCCTAACGCCGCCTCAACCGTGAGGCGCTGCGGGCTGCTGCGCCGCACTTGACCGCGGCCTCACACACCACCACTACCACTGGGTTTTCCTTATTAATCGCCAGGGAGCTACTGCTGCCGTGGGCACGCCTGCCCCTATGTCAGTGTACAGGCTCATGCCTGGGTCACACTTCCATGCTCTCTCTCACACATACTTACACACTCTCTCACTCTCTCTCTCTCTCACACACACACACAGTTACACAGGCACACTTTCTCTCTCTCTCTCTCTCTCTCACACACACACACACACACACACACACTTTTACACAGTCACACACACTCTCTCACACACACTCTCACTCACTCACTCACTCACACGTACACACACACACCTTCCTCTGGGTTTTCCTTATTAATCGCCAGGGAGCTACAGCTGCCGTGGGCACGCCTGCCCCTATGTCAGTGTACAGGCTCATGCCTGGGTCACACTTCCATGCTCTCTCTCTCTCTCACACACACACACACACAGTTACACAGGCACACTTTCTCTCATTCTCTCACACACACACTTTTACACACACACACACACTCTCACTCTCTCTCACACACACACACACTCTCTCTCTCTCTCTCTCACTCACTCACTCACTCACACACACACACTCTCACACACACACACACACACTCCCTGTCAGAAACCCAGACACCCGGCGGAGCGGGCGGGGGGGGGGGCGGGGGGTCAGGCGCGTCAGGCTCCCATGGCGTCACGATTGACGTCTCGCATTCCAGCCGCTTGTCTGAAGAGGCCGCTAGGGCTCCTCTGGCATAAATGACGCGCGGCGAGGAGGGAGAGGGAGGAGGGAGAGCCGGCGCGCGCGCTCCGAAGCCGCTTCTCCTCGTCGTCCCGCTCCTCCCGTGAACCACCAGACAGAGCCACTAACGGGGCGAACCGACAGGCTCGCGGGCGCTCCTCCTCAGCCGGGCGGGCGCGGCGGCGCGTACTGTAGCCACCGAAGGCGCGTCGCGTCGTCTTGAGGGGGCTCTTCTTCGCTCTGTCCCGGCGGCTCCGCGAGGGGGCGGGGAGGGGGAACCTGCGGCTCTTCTTCTCCAGTACGCGGGCGACTTCTCTCAGGGTCGCTTTTTCCCGCTTCTTCGCCTCCTTCCGATGCCTCAGGACGGCGCGTCCCCCAGGGCTGAAGCTGGTCCGGAGGAGCCTCGGGCTTTCGCCGCCGCCGCGCCTCAGGTCGGCGCCCGCGCGCTGCCGCCGCGCCGAAGGGAATAAAGCGTCTGAGGCACCCCATGTAAAGACGGACCCGCCACCGAGTAGGTAACAGCCTTATGAATGAATGAATGAGAAGCCGCGCGGCGCGAGGGAAGCGCAGAGAGAGAGAGGAGGGGGGAGAGACTTGGGGACAAAGTTTGGGTCACTTTTGCTCGCCAAGCTGGCCCCGGAGGACGAAACGCTGGGCCGCCGGGAGGGGAGGGGAGAGGGGGCTCAGTGAAAGGGGGAAGCGCGGGGTGGGGGGGGGGGTGGCAGCTCAACTCGCCGCTCGGAGGGCTGCCTGGCGACTGTGGTGGGGCTGGCCGGCCTGCTTCCAGCCTGGAGGAGGAGGGCAGGCGGCGGCCCCCGCGGGGGGGGGGCGGACTCTCCGGCCGGCATCGCTTGCTTGGCAGTTGCCATGGGGATAGGATGATGCTCTCGGTCTTGAGGGACGGCAGCGAGTTGTCCTCGGCTGGGGCTGCTCCTCGGAAGGCGGGGGGGGGGGATATGCTTTGGGGGCCGCGGCTGCTTTGGGGTTGCCGTCTGGCCCAAAGATTGAGCGAGATTTGCGGGGCAAGGAGAGAAGGGATTGGGGAAGCTCCCGAGCAGCTCCGAGGAGGAAGCAAGGCGGCGGGACATCCTGGTGCGGCTACTTCGTGCCTGGCTCGGGAGGGGAGATCCGACGGCGGGGGTGCGGGGGGTCCCCCTTGGCGCCTCTTTGGCCACTCGGGGGTTGGCGAGCGGTGGCCCCGCAGACTCGCACGTGGAAGGCGGGGGGAGCGAGAGAGAGGAGGGGCGGCTTTCCTGCCGCGCCAAGTCACTGCCAAACTTTTCCGCTCATCTCGTGGAGACCGCTGAGGATTTCTTTACTTTTAACAGGGGTGCCCGAACTTTTCGGGCACGTGGTTCAGGGAGCCAGTCACTATGGCGGGGGGTGGAGGATCTGGGGGTGGGGGCATACCAATTCATCCGACCCACAAAGCCCTCGTCGCTCCTGGAAGTGTTTTACTTCCGCTTCCAGGAGCGACGAGGGCTTCGCAGGCCGGATGGATTGGTGTCGGGGCCGGATCCGGCCCCCAGGCCATAGTTTGGGCATCCCTGAACTAGAGGTTGGTTTTGTTTAGGATCTGGGGTAGGTGATACAGGGAAGGAGCTAGGCAGACTCCCGACAGGTTTCGTGTTTGGCCACGCAGTGCCCGGGTTTCCGTCCGATCTTAATCGGGGCGAAGGGTCTCCGCAACCACGATTTGAACCTCGCGCCTTCGAATCAAAATACATCCTAACATTCCCGGAAAGGATGGGTATATTATTTAGGGTAATTTATTGGAATAACATCGTGCTGGCAGAACTCATGATTTTCTCAGAGTTTCTACTGTTTGGGAAAATAACAACAGTAAGCTAATTTGATCGTCCTCACTAATTAACGGTGGCACCCCTCGCCAGTCTTTTTGTCTTTCTCTTCCTACCTCGTATGTTAATCTTTTCCTAACCTATCCGCCTCTGTCCTGTTATTAGGACGGGTGGGGATCTGTAACGGAAGGAGAAAGGGTGATGGAGGGTCATCTCTTTTCGGGACAGGACGCAGCAGCCTTGAGCGGATACTTTTGAAAGAGTAAGAGAACTTACTAAGAACAGCTACCTGCTCTTTTCCATTGGTCACTAACATGAGACCCGCAGTTCAGGACAGGAGGCCACTCGATCCTTGTCCAGGGTGACAAGTACGTGGTGCTTAAAAAGTGCAATGCGGGAGGTGTGTGTTGGAGTAAAATAGAGATCATCCATCCCTTCCAATCTCAAGAATGTATGCGATCCTGAAAGTTCAGTTCTTCTAAAACATCCAGACGCTGCTGCCAGTTGGAGGTGTGTTGAAAATTCTGGTAGAAAAGGAGGAGGCAAATCAGTCTCCCTAAATCAAAGAAACCTCTTTCCTAACCAGCACCTTTGCAGGAGGTACGGATGAGTTATGAGAGGTAACTATTCTCTGAGGAGCTGACATCACATTCCCAGTCAGGCAGGTGGACAGAATTTCAGGCCAAACCTCTCTAAGGGCACAGGTGGGAAGGAATGTTGCTTTAGGGCATCACACCATGCGCCAGGGAAACCGAGTCCTCGGTCCTAGTAGATCACCATCCTGGGACAGAACACAGTGGTCTCAGAGAAGTAGGGCAGAGTTAGACTTTTTTCTCTCTCTCTCCAGAGGAGATGGCTAAATACTTTAAGCAGCAGTTTGCCTTAAGGTAGTGATGGCTAACCTCAGCACTATAGCTGTTCTTGGACTTCAGTTCCCAGAAGCCCTGATCAGCAGGAGTGCTGACTTGGGCTTCTGGTAATTGAAGTCCAAAAACAGCTGGAGTGCCAAGGTTAGCCACCAGGGCCTTAAGGTCTCATGACCCTTTGTTTCATCCTTCTGTGGGATGGACTTGAACGTGACTGCCATAAGGGAAAGCCTTCCAACCTGTAGAAATGTGTGGTCCAGTTCTCAGCCTCCTGTTTAAATCAAGGTTGCCAGCTCTTCCATAGGTAGGGAGAGGACACACTTGGGTTCCTAATTTCAGACAGAATTGTTTACCTGCCCAGAAATATTGATGGTACCCAGGGAATTGCTGAAGAACTGTCAGAATGCAAACATAGGTAGTCTGTTAAATGTACATTATCTTACATATTAATAAGGTATAAAACTTTTCCAGATTTTTTTAAAAACAAACATTGGCCAGAGGCTGTGTCTCAGCCCAGAGCTTTTGTAGTACAGTACTGACTTGTTCAGAATTTTCACATCTTGGTAAGTTAAATAAAGAATAAGCTAAAGTAAAGGTAAAGGTTTCCCTTGCTCAAAAGCCAGTCGTATCCGACTCTAGGGTGCAGTGCTCATCTCTGTTTCAAAGCCAAAGAGCCAGCGCTGTCTGCTTTTGCAGACGTTTCCGTGGTCATGTGGCAGGCATGACTAGACACCGGAGCGCACGGAACGCTGTTTACCTTCCCACCGAAGTGGTCCCTATTGATCTACTTGCAATGTCTTGCTTTCAAACTGCTAGGTTGGCGGGAGCTGGGACAAAGACGGGAGCTCATTCCGTCCTGCAGTACTCGGGAATTGAACTGCTGACCTTCTGCCTCCCAGTCAGCGTCTTAGCCACTTGAGCCACTGCTAAATAAGAGAGTTTTTAAAAGAGCCTCAGAGCAAATTGGTCTGCAAATCTGGTTTTTGTTTTGCTGTTGTTTTTAAACTCCTTATAAGAAGTGTTTCAACAACTGAAATTGGTGTTTGGGTAGCTATTACACTCATGTTATGTACCTAGGTTCTTCTTCCGTGTCTAGGCCAGGCATGAAACTGCCAAAATGAAGGCACCTTTTTGGGAGTTTATTCTGCAGTTCCCTTCGCCTGACCTAGTGTGAGAAAGATTAGCAGGGGACACAAGATGGCCCGTACCAGAGTACACCCGATTGTGGTTCAATAATACCACAATCCTCAAGGAGGCTCTTTCTGTGTACTGAGGTTGACCTGGCCCAGGGGATGGCCAGGGTGGGCTTGGCCCAGCCTGAGTTAGCACTTTGCCCACCTTGGCAAAGCGCAGTGTCCCATAGGAATGCATTGAAAAAGAGGCTTAGTTGCCCATCCTGAAAACATGTTCGCCCACCCTTATTGAGAATCCTGGCTATGGCCGCGTTTTCCCTTTCATCCCAAAGGAAAAGGAGAACCACAAGTACTGCCCCCAGCCCAGCCCCAGCTTAAAATGTCCAAGAAAGGGTCTCCGGGAATGCCTATTTAGAGGTCTGGGTAGCCCCAGCGCTCCCCCACAGCCGCCTTTTCTTCTGAACCTGGTGATGGAAGTGCACGTGTTTAGGATTTGGGCAGAGGAACCTGGCAAAGAGGTGCTCCGGAGAAGTGCAGACAAGCGCAGGGAGGTCTTAGATTCCCAGGGCCGTAGCCAGGGGGTGGCCAGGGTGGGCTAGATGGCCCACCCTGAGAGAACACTTTGCCCACCCCTGGCAAAGCGCGGTTTCCCATAGGATTTGCATTGAAAAGAGGCTCAAGTGGCTAAGAGGCGGAAGGTGGATTCCCGAGTACTGCAGGACGGAATGAGCTCTCGTCTTTGTCCCAGCTCCTGCCCACCTAGCAGTTCGAGAGCAAGACATTGCAAGTAGATCAATAGGGACCACTTCGGTGGGAAGGTAAACAGCGTTCCGTCCGGTCCGGTGTCTAGTCATGCCTGCCACATGACCACGGAAAACGTCCGCAGAAGCAGACTCTTCGGCTTTGAAAGAGAGAGATGAGCACTGAACCCTAGAGTCGGATACCACTGGCTTTCGAGCAAGGGAAACCTTTACCTTTACCTTGCCCATTCTGGGGGGGAAAATATTCGCCCACCCATATCTCGAATCGTGGGTGGCTGTGGCCCTGCTCCCCGCCGATCGCTTTGCCTCCAACCCACCCTTCCAACTTTTCTTCTCCTTGTGTTAAGAGCCCAGGTCGGACGAGCCCTCATCTGCCGGCTCCACACCCGCCCCTGCTGCCCAGGAGGGACCGACGCCGCAGCCACAGCTTGTCCCATCGCCAGCCTCCGCTGCCAGCCAGCCAGCCGCCCCCACCATTCAGCGAACAAGAAGCCACCCTCCAGGTAAACAATCAACACAACACAACACAAGACACACACACACACACACACACACAAGACACACGCAAGACACACACACACTCCCCAGGATTCATGTTCCCCTTTTAAGCCCAGTGAGAAAACCCAAGCCCTAGATCAGTTTCTTTTCCAAATGTCAAGCGGTGACATTTAATTTCTTGTTAAACAACACTTCTTGAATTGTTGCTGGCGGTGGGTGGCAGTGGTGTTGTGTGTGTGTGTTTCTTTTCTAACCCAAGCGTGCCCCACGTGGTTCAGCAACATTGCTTAGGACCGTGATGGCAAACCTTGGCACTCCAGATGTTCTTGGACTTCAATTCCCAGAATCCACACAAATGGGTTTATTGCGATTCATCCGGCCCACGCTGCCCTCGTCGCTCCTGGAAGCGGAAGTAAAACGCGCCCGTACGGGCGCGTTTTACTCCCGCTTCCAGGAGCAACGAGGGCGACGTGGGCCGGATGAATCGCAGTAAACCCATTCGTGTGGATTCATTGGGGATTCTGGGAATTGAAATCCAGGAACATCTGGAGTGCCAAGGTTCGCCATCACAGGCTTAGGAACATCCGAGAGTGAACAATAATAAATAAAAAGACCAAAAAAAAAAATACCCTTGTGGCATTTTAAAGACTAACTGCTGTATTTTAATGTTAGCTTTTGTGGACCAAGTCCACTTTGTCAGGCGTAAGAGTGATACTTCATGGCATCACTTTTATACACATCAGGTACAGAGGTACAGAATGGTTGGTTAGCATACAGATAAGTATACAAATCAATGTGGCTTTTTACAACTGTTTTTTCCTTTACAATTTTGTTTTGTTTACTCTCTGATATGCTTGAAACACAGACTAACATAACAGGGACGTAGCCAGGGGGTGGATCAGGGTGGCACGCCCACCCTGAGTTAGCCATTTGCCCACCCTCAAACTATATATGTGACATTGTTGCCCATCCTGAAAAAATAATATTTGCCCATCCACACCTAGAATTTGGCTATGGCCCTGTAACATGACTATCATTTCAAAAATTGCTCAGGAAGCCACTCATGGCCATTCTCCTCTCCAATATTTTCCCATGTCAGAAGAAAGAGATACTATTTCACAAGGGTTTTCTTTCCTACTTAGTCTTTGCTAGGAATTAGAAAAGGCATTTCCCCTAAACCAATGTTTCCCAACTTTTGGGTTTTGGACTTCAATTCTCAGAAGCCTAAGTCAGTACATTGGCTGATCAGTGCTTTGGGGAATTGACTTAGGCTTCTGGGAAATGAAGTCCAAAATCCAAAGGTTAGAAAACACTATTTTGGTGGAGGGGAATGCTACTAAACTATGAACTTTTCTTTCAATTAAAAAATAAAAATTGAGACCTTTCTTTCTCATAGTCTCCATAGTTGTCTAAAGCAAGACTGAATGTTCTTTCATCAGAAAGCCCATTGATTTTTTTTTAAAAAAAACTGCTGAAGCAAAATGTGTTTGTAGCAAAATGGTGAAATATTTTAATTTAAGAATTAGCTATACACATTTAAGGGTTTTAATGAAGGATAAAATGAAAAGAAATTGGTTCACACATTAAAAGCAAGAAGTTGCCATTAAAATATATAAGGCTCTTACATGAATGTGTTATTTAAAAAAAGAACAAAAAGGTTTGCTCCTAATGTCCTGCAGTACCCAATAAATATACATGACACATTCATCTATAATAAGATAAATATTATTTCATAGAAACTGAAACTAAAATTAGTCATTGCCTTTAGATGTTTTTAACCCAAGTTTCAGGTGCATTATAGTAATCGAGGAAAAAAGAAGAAACAAAACTGTATTTTGCTCTTGCTAGTCATGATCTTGTATTAGTACAGTATTTACAGTATAATAAAATAATTGCTGCTACTCCTGCTACAGGTAACAAGATACTGTACATTTAACTCTTGTGGTTACATCAGTTTATGCTGATAAGCACAAGTTCCACAGTATAAGATCAGAAACATACCATGTAAATTCAATGGTAACAAAATGTAGCTCTGGTTTTGGGTAAAAGTATTTCAGTTCCTTCTTTGAGATGTACCATAGTGAACAAAACTTTTAGTTTCTATTTTTGTAATGTCTAATGAGACAAATTAATTTCCCCCACCTCCTCATTATGATGTAATGACATCATGGCCCACATTCAGAAACTATAAACCAGGGCTGCCCAAACTATTATCCATGGGCCGTATTCAGCCCGAGGTGCCATTCCATCCGGCCTGCACCGCCCATATCACTCCCAGAAGCAGAAGTAAAACGTACCTGCTCATGCACAAAATGCTACTGTAAATGACCCGCGGCTGTTGTAAACACGTTTATGGCACTCATGGGTGCATTTACAGCACTGTTATGCTCATGTGCAGGCGCATTTACTTCCATTTCTGGTGGGAGGAACCATGTGACTGGCCCACTCAACCACGTGATTGGCCCATGGCCCAAAATGTTTGGACATCCCTGTTATAAACTATTCTTTTGCTTGTTGCTTAAGATTCAGTGACTTTTTCATATACTGAATGGGTCAAGAACGGGTCCAGAGAACAGGTGCAACTTTTGAGTCATGTTGCTGACTTTTTTCTGTTTAAATAAAAGCAGGCAATATACCTTTGTATATTGAGAGATGTGCAATTCTAACATTCTTCCTAAAATTTACCACACATGTGAGGAACATCCTATAATCAGAAAGCTCTTCAGTGTCAGTTAGCACATGAACTGATTGCACACATTTTTCATCAAATGTATATGTGCTATACAGAGATGTTTTCATGATCATCTATATATTAGCATATTCTTTCCTTATACCAACGTTTCCCAAACTATGTTCCACGGAACACTGGTGGACTTCAATTCCCAGAAGCCTAAGTCAGTACATTGGCTGATCATTGCTTTGGGGAATTAATTTAGGCTTTTGGGGATTGAAGTCCAAAAACCAAAGATTGGGAAACACTGCCTTATACAGTACTGAAATAATTTTTGGGGTTGCAGATTTGTCACATTTTGAAACATCTCCAAGGCACAATGAAGGGAAATATTGTTTCCCTTGTTGCTGTGAAATGCAACAACTTGCGGAAGATGAGTACAAGGAAAGACTATTGATAATTAGAGGGTAAAACCATTTTAACAGATCCTTACCCTTGCTCTTGCAGATATGCCCTGTGTACAAGCCCAGTACAGCCCTTCACCTCCTGGCTCAAGTTATGCAGCCCAGACCTTCGCCTATGGCTCTGAATACCATCCTGAGATCATGAACCCTGATTATGCAAAGCTGACCATGGAGCTAACGGGTGCTGAGATCAGTGCCACTGCCACCACTTCTTTGCCTAGCTTTAGCACTTTTATGGAGGGCTATGCTGGGGGTTATGAGCTCAAACCCTCCTGCCTATACCAAATGCAGCCAGCTGCTATCTCTTCTTCATCTTCCTCTTCCTCTGCAAGCCAGAGGCCCCTCATCAAAATGGAAGACAATCGGATGCATGGTTACCACCCTTCATTGCCGCCTCCTACAGAAGAAAGCATAGCCAATACTTCCATGTATTTCAAGCAGTCCCCACCTTCCACACCCACCACCCCTGGGTTTCCACCCCACCAGGCCCCCTGGGATGAGCCGCCGCCACCACCACCACCTCTTCCACCTGCACAGACTTGCATGGCCCCTAGCCATCTGATGGATCCTACTCCTATGAAAGCTGTGTCTGGCCGCTTCCCACTTTTTCATTTCAAGCACTCACCACCTCACACTCCCACCGGCGGTGCCCACATGTGCTATGAGACCACTTCCTTAAACCTACCTATCGGCTCAGAGAGGCCCCCTGCTAGCCAAACTGCTCTGGAAAGCCACCCTTATGGGCTCCCATTGTCCAAGAGAGCAGCCACCTTAGCCTTCTCCCCACTGGGCCTCAATGCAGCCACCTCCAGTCTTATGGGTGAGAGCAGCAGCGGCAGCAGTGGCCTTCCTTCTCCACACAGCCGAAGTTCTTCCTCGGGTGAAGGCACTTGTGCTGTGTGTGGGGACAATGCTGCCTGCCAGCACTATGGGGTACGAACATGTGAGGGCTGCAAGGGCTTTTTCAAGGTAAGGACAATCACGGACTCCTTTATCCATATATGGCACAATTGTTTCTCTCACAATTGCTTCTGTATCATGGCCCAGTTAATCATTACTAAACATACCATTGCATGCTACTTACTTAGAAGTCATTTCCATTATATTCAAGTAGGTTTAAGGATAAGTGAGAGAGGACTTGGGGAGTAGATACGACTGAAACCAACAAGCCTTCAGAGGAGATGTGGAAAGGTTTGTCTTGCATGTCCATGTTCCAGTTGGTTGCTTTCAGTGGGCTTTAAACTAATGAAGAATTAGACTCTGTATGAGAGTCATATTGTGGCTGCCCCCACCAAAGCTTTGCAAAATCCACTTTTGCACACCCCTGCTGATAACAGGCTGGATAGCTGATCAAATGGCCCAGAAACTGAAATGTAGTTCATTGCTGGAAGGAATCAAATGGTTGTGATAGTGTTCCCACTTTTTTTCAATAGGAAGTTCAGCATAATTCTAATTGAAAGTTAGTGATAAGGCTTTCCAGAGAACTACCATGATTTTCTGTTATTCTGTTTTTTACATGACAGCATCAGTTATCTAATGTCTAATGTTTATTAATTGATTAGTCTTACAATCTTATCAATAACATAGCAGAAGAATTAAAATCTGTGCTATACAATAAAGTGCAATGAAATACAATAAAAATGCAATAAAATACAATATGTACATACCTGAGCTACATTTAAAAGGAATGTAAACTGGAGAAGGTGCCTTAATACAATTAATACATGCATATCCATAGTCAGATAAGTGAATCTCCCTTGCAGGATACCCCAATTAGATTGATATATTGGATTCTTTTAGCTGATGCCTTAATTATAAACTTGGCAGTTCTACATACAATGTGCATGATAGAACCCAGGGGGAGATAGGACAGTTTGTGATTAGAATCCCAAAAAGTTGTTTTTTCCAATAGGGATTCAATATATTTAAATCTAATATCAGTGTATTACTGGACAACATCAGTTATCATGGTGCCTTATGTATACAAAAAAATTATAGCCACATCCCTCCCCCAAGAAATGTAGCATGTAACAGACATGTTAGCAGTTGCGTAGTCAAGAAGGGAGAGGAAAGAACAAAAAAAGATGAATGTAACAAAACAAAGCTTTCTTCCTCTGTAATTTGGGAACTTTCTTCCACTATTTCTTTGTATAATGTATATGCTGACACCTTCATTATCCAGATTTATTTAGCTGCAACATTTCTAGTCTGTCCTTTTCCCAAGGAATTTAAAAGTAGAACAGATAGGGTTACCGGTATCACTTTGTATCATCACAACAATCATGTAAAGGTGATTATGCTAGCAGAACAACTCAGCCAGGATTAAATATTTTGCAGCTGTATAATCACAATCAGAAACTTGTGGCATCTTTCAATGTGCACTTTCATGGATTAAAAATAAAATAAAAATAAAAGTAAATCCCAGGTAGGGATTACTGCTAGATTTTATGAATGTGCATTTGCAGTGATTCCCAGTATAGATCTGCTATGGATCTGACCAGCTACACCCCACTGCGCCTTCTTGAGAAATACGTCAGTGTTTTTTCCTTTGGTAAATAGGAGAGTGTTACTTAATAGTACTGCATTTCTAAAATCAGGTATAAAATTAAATTTAGCAGCCTCTTTTAATTTGATCAGCATAAAAGGCTACACTTTGGTTTATTGCTGCAATGCTGGCACAAATAAATAAAGCAGTGTTTTGGTAGTAAGTAAAATAGGTATAATTTCACCAAGGAATGTTGTTTAGAAGTCAGTAAGTTTTGATCCATTATACCAAGTACCAACTAGCTTGACAGCTTAGTGAATTAAATATCTGGTTGTGGAGGGAGAAATTGGGAGTAGAATTCCCCACTATGCCTCCTGGGAGAAGAGCCAGCCTGTGTAGCCTTGGGCACAATCCACAGTCTCAGAGTATCTCAGAAGGATATACTGATTAACTCCCTTCTGAGTGATTTATACCTAGAAAACCCTGGAAAGGTTCATGATTAGTTTGAATTGCCTTAACAGCACGTTATTATTATAGTAACTACTAAGTAATGTGGGGATTTAAGACTCCCCTGTTTCTTTAGCAACCTTGCATTCTATGGGATGACCTACAGCTTCTAAAACTTTATTCCACCATAAAACTGTTAATTGTGAAGACTGCAAATAATCTTATACCCAATAACCTCGGGCTAAGCTTAATTGAACTTAATGGTGCATATTTCTAAGTGGGCAAGCATAGAATTGTGCTGTGAAGTACCAGCGGTACTTCCCCCTGACTTCCCCTGCCCCCACACTACATGATTTTTCATGAAACCCAGTGTAATCCTTAATTTCTTCTCCGAATAGGCAGTTCTGCTAATAACATGCCAACAATCTTTAACCAAGAGAAACATGCATACCCATTTAAAATTCCATGCATTATAATGTTCTCGTTCTTAACATTCTATAAAGTAAATGGCCTAAAGCCATTTGAAGCCACTCTCACACTCCGTATGTGGATGAAATATCAGATCTGACTGTTGTGACAATTGTTAAGATAATAACATGTGAAGTACTTTAAGCAGTTTTGATGTGGTATATAATATGCAAAGAAATTAATAGATCATAATATATGCATTGTTCCTATATTACTTTTTCAAAGGCATGTTGATTAATTCATTTTACAAATTATATGTTTAATGTATGGCTATTTATTTATTTAGTATATTTTTATACCGCTTTCCTCATCTATTGGTGACCCAAAGTGGTTTACAGACAAACAAAGATGGTAAATTACATAAAACTTGAAATACAATTAAACATTGTGGCTGAACATCGGAGCCTAAGAGACAATAAGATTGGTTTTATTACACTAGGAGTGGGGAAGAAATTTAATTTGCATTGTAATGCAAGCTTACTTAGTTGGCATTTCCTCAACTAATACCAAGTAGTCAATCAGTATTCAGCATTGAATTATCCATATTTTTGATACTGTTCTCTGACCAAAAGAGTACACGCCTATTAATAAAAATAACAACAGCTTCTCCGGTGGCTTAGTGGTTAAGACCTTGAGCTGGAGACTGGAAGGTCGGGTTTTGATACCTGAGAGCTGCACTTGGGGACATGAAAGGAGCCTCAACAGAGTTTCTCCAGCAAAAATCCTTTCAATCCAGAATAATCTCTGACATGAAATTATTATTATTAATAATAAAAATAACATACAGAAATGTGTGACATTGGAGAAATGCTTGCAAAAATGTATACACTAGAAAAGTTTAATCCAATATATCATATTTAGAGAACTGAGCCTGAGAAATCATATGGATTTCTCTAAAAACTTAATATTGCAAATTGTTGAAGTATGACAGAATGAATGTAAAAATAGCTAAAGCAACACTGAAAGATTCATCCATCTATATATACTGTAGATTGCTCTTGATAAAGTTATATCATCATACTCCAGTTTCTCTTTAAAAGCTAAGGGGGGAAGTCTATCAGGACTTCTCTTGTGTGTCCCACTAAAATTAAAGAAAGCTTTAGCTTTGATAATTATTATTTTAATGAGACTCACAAGAGATATATGTTTCCATTCCTTCATTTTAATAGAGCTTGGAGAGACAAACATTCTCATAGCTTGAACTTCAAAACCTATATTCTGTTTTCACTGAAGGGAGTGTCTGCTTTCCCCTTTTTATATTTAATAGAAACAAGGTTGAAAAAGTATACAGTACTGTAATTATGGCTTTCAATGATGATCCTACGTAGGAAACGTGTTTATGGGTTTAAGATATTAGATTTTTGTCTACACTTGACCAGGAAGCTATTCTTTAGTGTTTATATATTGTAATAAAGAAATACTTGCCAAATCTGCTATATATTCTGCAGGACATAATATAGTAACTTCACTTAACTGGGCTCTTTCAGAAAGAGCCTCCTCGAAGATTGGGGTATTTTTGAACCACAACTATGTGCAATGGCCACCTTGTGCCAGCTAATCTTTCTCACACTAGGTCAGGCGAAAGGAACTACAGAATGAACTCTCCAAAGGTGCCTTCATTTTGGCAGTTTCACGTCTGGCCTAGACACGGAAGAAGGAGACATAACTAGGAAATTAAAATATATATTGTGACTTATGCAGAGCTGTCATCTGTATGCTTTATCACAAGTAAGTTTGATTATAGCTTTTGCTAGTTTTCAACTAACAGTCTTCTTCTTCCGTGTCTAGGCCAGATGTGAAACTGCCAAAATGAAGGCACCTTTTGGTGAGTTCATTCTGCAGTTCCTTTCACCTGACTGAGTGTGAGAAAGATTAGCCGGCAACACAAGGTTGCCATTACCAAGGTACGCCCGATTGTGGTTCAAAAATAGCACTGTCTTCGAGAAGGCTCTAGCTGCCAGTGAAAGGAAATAATACTGGAAGTATTTGTGCAATCTGTTTTGCAGGGAATTTTCTTATTTTAGATATCTGAATAACTGACAGTATTGTTTTGCCAACATTTAACAAATCATATTTAATTAGTTAGATTTTAAAATAATTGCATGACAATGATTACATCAAACTTTAGATATTAAAAATGGGAAGGAAGGAGGAACAATTCTACACAATTCATCCATGGAGAATCACTTTGAAATCCACAGATTTCAAATAGAGACCTGAGCATAGCTCTGAAATCAATTGAATTAAATCATGTCCAACTTTGTGGATCACAGTTTCTAATCCATCCTCCTCTACGCTGGTGATTGTAACAAAACATAATAATATCTTGCATAATTTAAACTTGTATACTTGCTTTCTCAAGAGTTTGTTTCCTCTTTGTTGGTTATAATGATAAATTAAATCAGTTTGATATGCAACAATAGGCAGCGAGGAAAAAAATCAATCTTCAGATAATTTTAATTTTATTTGAATAAGGTCAGTAATAATCAAGAGGATGAGCCAAGTAGAAAATTGTTCCCAAAGGAAAATTAGAAGTGAAGCTAATCTAATCCCCAAAGGTATGATGCGATGACCTGGTAATTTCAGATATGATTTTATCATTTAGGAGGTGGCTGTCTCCTGAGCCTAGCTTCTGAACCATCCTCAATAATTTTCATTGTCAGTAGCTAACACTAATAAAATTGTTTTTCCTGGGGGCTAGTGTGTTAGGAAATTCATTTTATCTAATTATACAAATTGAACTGTTGCTTTTTACATTGTAATTAAAATGCAACTTGTCAGATCCCAGCTTATTTAGCTGACTCTTTTTTAATTGTTTTCTTAGAGGACAGTTCAGAAAAATGCAAAATATGTTTGCCTGGCTAATAAAAACTGCCCAGTGGATAAGCGCCGTCGAAACAGATGTCAATACTGCCGATTTCAGAAGTGTCTCAGTGTTGGCATGGTAAAGGAAGGTAAAGAGTTTCCTATGCTTAGCCCACATATCAACCTACTAAATGGTTTCTGTTCGAAAGAAGTGGCTCTTTTCTTTTAATGAAGAATTTTAGAAATAACAATGAATGTCCTTGTTCTTACAGGCTCTATAATATACACTAATAGGAGCTTTACAGCACATGTAGGATCCCTTTATACCAAATGACAAATAGATTTTTCAAGATCTGAATGCGGAACTTCTTAAAGAAAGGCTTTCCATGATGACCTTAATCTACTTTTTACTCTCTTTGCTGGTGAACAAGATTTCACACAATGCCTATTTCAAGTATTCCATTTAAAGGGGATGATAACTACATTTCATTGCACCTTATCTACTTGTATTTGGGCTTATCAAATTACAGTACATGTAAATATCACTATTTTCCTGCTTTCAAAAACCAGACGTACTTTTTTAAATATAATACAATAGACAAATTTTATGGTTGTTAGAGCTGTACATTTGTGTCTCTCGATAGAACTAGTAAAGCTTAGTTGATTAATTGGTGGAGCCTGTTTTGAACAGTGAAAGCAAAAGTTTAGTCAGAAAGCTGAAGCCACAGCTGGTTTTTTAAGGTTTTTCTTTTTAAAGCTACAGTAGTTTAAAGCTCTTTTGCTATAAGAGTGAATAGCAAAATAAATATTTCTTCCAACAATGAGTAGAAGCTATTATTATTATCAGTATTATAGTGTTTATTGTTATTAATTATTCTTAAATTGTAAATTATCTAAAATTGTCTTCTTACTTGAAGCATTTGAGATTGTATCTTGTTTCTAATGTCTTAGATGAGACCTCCATATTAAATGTTTCATTGCATAAAATATATTTAAATTTAATCGATTAGTACTTTTGAAAACAGTTATAATTAAACTGTATTTTCATTATAATCTATCTAAAATCAGCAATAAATAGTTGTTTTGTAACTGAGAAAGAAGAAAATTCAGTTGATATCTTTCTCATGTTTAACTTTATTATAGCATACATTCTTTGATATGAATTTTCATTTTTATTTATTTCAGTTTAAATGCCAAGTATAGGTTAAAGATGTTGCTTTTATTAGTATATGTAATAACAACTAGATATATAGCAGAGCACATAATGACAAGTAAATATATACCGTAATTAAATAAGATTCCCATTAAAATTATGTTTGCTGTTATACTTGTACAAAAACTATACGTTTTATGCAACATGGGGAGAATGGTATTCCAGTGAATAGTGGTAAAAGTTCAAATTTTAAAAAGATCAATATTGTATTCTTGATATGAAAAGGGAATTTCTAGTGATTTCATAGTGTCATCCCTTTGACAGAAAACAGGCTGATAAAGTAATTTTGCAATCTGATCTCATTTGTTTTTATTGTTTAAAAAAATCTGACCCTTTTGTGCTCCTGTGCTTCTTTTCAAACTTTGATATGGTGTCTCTAAAGTCTGATTGTGCTGTTGTCTTTCTTCCTGTTTTCCTTGATCAGTTGTCCGTACTGACAGTCTGAAAGGGAGAAGAGGTCGTCTGCCTTCCAAACCAAAGAGTCCTTTACAGCAAGAACCATCCCAGCCGTCCCCACCTTCTCCTCCAGTGAGCATGATAAATGCTCTTGTGCGAGCTTTGTCTGACTCTGCACCCAGGGACCTTGATTATTCAAGAGTATGTTTTACATTTTTCTGCATAGAAATATTCACCAATTGGTGTGTATTTACTTTATTAATTAAGCTATTGCAGGTAGAACAAATGGTTAACACTAGTGGGTGGTCCAGCCCCTTTGCTGTGATAGTAGTGCCTTAAATAGCATTTTACCAAATGTGGTCTGTTTATTGAATATTTTACATTTATTTCAGAAACAGGCCACATCAACTATGAAGTTTAAAAGATGCTTCTGTAACTCTATAGAAGCATAAATAAAACCCCATCTAATTTATGTGATACAATGTTTCTGTTTTTGAACTTAGTTTGGTCATTAGCAACATTACTTAGAAGCAAGTTCCAATAAAATTAGTGCCTAAATTTAAGATGTGAAAATGGAATCTACCACCGGCCCTTCCTTTGGATCAGGGGTTCACAAACGTGGGTCCCCAGAACTCCCAGAAGCCTTTGCCACTGACTATGCTGGCCAAGATTTCTGGGAGGCATAGCCCAAGAACATTTGGGAAACCAAGGTTGAAAACCACTGCTAGAGATCATGCAGCACTATGGGATCCAGTTTCCCACTATTAAAAAAAAGCAGATGTTGTCAATGATCCAAATGAATAACTGGGAGCACTAAATTAAAGTCCTTCCTGCAATATAAAAACATATTAAACTAATTAGAAAATCACACACCATGGACATGTGGCAGACATGACTAGACACTGGAGTGTACAGAACACTGTTTACCTTCCCACCAAAGTGGTACCTATTTATCTACTTGCAATAGATAAATTGGATTGAATAAAATGTGTTTTTAGGTTTTAAATAGGAAGTTGCAAACTGATTTTTTAAAAGCTTGTTGCAGATAATTAAAGCATTAAGAACATAATCTTAGTTGCTTATACTTTCAAAAAGGTGGTGAA
Source organism: Bradypodion ventrale (assembly GCA_035047345.1). Taxonomy (NCBI): domain Eukaryota; kingdom Metazoa; phylum Chordata; class Lepidosauria; order Squamata; family Chamaeleonidae; genus Bradypodion; species Bradypodion ventrale. The sequence goes on from JAWDJE010000006.1 coordinate 51,472,705, forward strand.
ATTAAAGGGATGGTACTAAACATCTTAATTTTAATCTGCATTATAATATTTAATTCTCATTTGACTTTTTGTAATTAGGACCAGCACTTTCTGTTTACCTAAGTGTATATGCTTTCAGTAGTCAGTATAATTGGCATGCTTTTGCTAGCAAAAATTTGTCACAATACTGTACAAAATGAAGACGACAACTGAAATTGAACATTAACTAATATATTAGAGGAAATATGGGGTGTGTGTTAAGTATCTGTAGATGTGCTATATAAATGTTTGCTTTTACAGTTAGGGTCAGGTCCATAAAGGTCTTCTGCAGAATCCAGGGCTCATAACATGCCACTTAAATATCACATTTTTATATTTAAAAAGCTATTTGTCTATAATTTGATCCTGACTTAATTTAAAGAACTACATAGCAACTTACAACCATCAATTCAAGTTCCACATGTTGACTCTTTAGCACTCCATGTTTTAGGAGTGATGTTAATATAACAGACCATAGTAACAGTATATTTAGAAACTTTCTATCATAAAAAAGTCACTATGAGAAGACTCTTTAAAGGGAACAGCACTACTTTTGGTATCTCACCTGTTTTTGCAATGGTGCAATCCCATTTCAGACCAGAACTGTGTTAGGGAGATGAGAAGCTATCTCAATTCAGGCAAAATACATACTGATTTAATAAGAACAGTGTCCCATGCAGCAATATAGGAAAACCACAAATTTAAAAGGTTTTTTTTTACTTTGAACTAATCATTATGAGGAGGAAAATGGTTTTCTGGTCCTGCTTTTCCCCTGAAAATCCAAAAAATAAGGAAGGAGCATTTCCCGGGCAACCTCATCAGCAGGAAGGATGCTTAAAGCGCTGATTTCTCTGCCTCAAATATCTCCAAAGGGCAACCCACCCCACCAGGTTCCAAGTCCAAGAAAGAATCTGATTGGGGGTATATCAAGAGAGAACTGTGGTGCACAGGAGGGCAAAAGTGGGATTAGAGCTGTGTGCTTTGCATGAAAAGAACAAATTAGTTGCTCAGGTCAAAATAAGGATTCCATGCCTTATTTAACTCCTAAGACTACAGTGTCAAGCAAATGTTGGCTCTTCTCTAAAGAAGAATTGTCCGGGTAACCAAAAAGGATGGCAAATATTTGTTCAGTAAAATACTTCTGTATGTTCTCCACTGAGAAAACCCTGGAAAGGATTGGCACAAGTCAGAATGGATTTGATAGCATGCAATTATTATTATTATTGTACTAATGATAGCATTCAGGATTGAGCCCAGTAGCTCACTGGCTGCCAGTGCAGAAATTTCAAGACCTATACAATGGTATTCAGCAACAGATACAATCTCTAAACATCTTCAAGGGCACCACCATATAAGAGTGCATTGTCACTATTGTGCAAAAGGATTCACATAGAAGAAAAAAAGCAGAAAAGTGTAGCTGTGCTGACATTATTGGATGTGACTGGCTGTTCAGTTGTGACGCTAGGAAATAGGTAGGATCACACCACCGCTGAGGAGTGTGTTATGAATTCTCTCTGAATTTTTAAAAAGAACTGATGGGGAAAAAGAAAGTGAATTAATGAGCAGTTACTGTTGCAAGAAGTAATGGCAATGGGCTGCTTTGAAAAACCACTAACAAACAACAGGAATAAATTACTTTTGCAAAGTAACTTTCCAAGCTTTCCAAGATTCAAAGAGCATTCTAGGAGCATATATTCCATTTCCACTGGGCATCGAACATCCTATCCTATCCCCCCTTCCTCTCTCTGCTGTAAACATAATTCATTGGATCAAAAATTAACTTGAAATGTTCCCTAGAACTCACACACAAAACTCTGCTGAGCTTCACATTACAGAAGCTGGCTGTGATGAGCAAACTTTCAGGCAGATCTCTACTACATTAATGGTTTGCCTTCTCTTCAAAGAAATGATGAGTTTATCAGAAATCCCAGAATTCCCAAGAGTCTGAAAACCTCAGTTCTATCCCATTACAATGGAGAATCCAGTAACAGAATCTATATGCACTGACTAATATGGGAATGAATTAGTTCAACTGTTAAAAAAATACAGTATATTCAAGTCCCAAAAAAAGGATCTCAACTTATGTTGGCAGTTATCAAGAAATATATATGCAAATGAAAAATCATGAGTAAATGTTCTTTTCTCAAGAAATAATGACTTAAATCAAAGAGTAATTTGAATAGTTTCAACATATCAATAATTAGAGATATGCCACTCTTCCCTAAACAATTTGAAAATCTTACCAATATTATTTTACCTTCCCTTGATGGTGCTACAAAAAGTTAATCTGACCAGGACCTCTCATATTTACTGTAACTGAAATTATGTGGCAACTTAATGGAACTCTATTTATTTTAACTATGTAAATTGCCCAGAGTGAGAATGCTACCCAGATGGTTGGTATAAAAATCAAATAATAAAATAATATAAACTTTATCAGTAAAGTATTTTTTTAAAAAAACACAATGTTACTCCTTTAAGGTTAACAGATTCATTTCAGTGTGAGCTTTTCATAGACACAGTAGGTTGTAATCCATTAAATCTCAAATTAAAATAAATTTCTTACCAGTCAAAATCATAGATTCTATAGCTGTGTTGTATGTTGTAACATGATTTTAATAGGTATGGTAGGAACTACTGGTGAAAGATCAGAAAGGAATAGTAGGGAGGGTTATTTAGAGTCCTGTTACGAGAAAGTGACGGGCCGGTCACATGGTTCATGGGTACCCAAACTACAGCCCAGGGCACCTGACACGAATTCATCCAGCCCACACCACCCTCATTGCTCCCAGAAGTGGAAGTAAAATGTGCCGATATTGATGTGTTTTACTTCCGCTTCTGGGAGCGATGAGGGTGGTGTGGGCCAGATGAATTCGTGTCAGGGGCTGCATCTGGTCCCCAGGCCATAGTTTTGGCACCCCTGAAATAGAGGCTCATGAGGGTACCTTTGCCTAAATAACAAATGAAGTGTGCCTTTATTTATCATTGAATACACAGGAATTGGAGAGTGTAGGAGCATTCTGTACAGCTTTTTGATATTTGTTGCATGTGCTAACTTTTTAAAAAAACAATTGTGCTATGTCCTTTGAATACTGCAACTTTTCATCAGTTGGACTGGACGAGTAAAGATTATGTTCTTATACAAAGTACTGTGTATCAGTAATGCTGATACTGTTAAAGTCTGTTTTTCCCCCAGCTCTTTCACCTTGATATAAGGAGTTGAATTATGTTATGGTATATATGTGCAGTAGAAGTTGAAGGTGAATAAGGGGTACATCAGTGTGTCATTTTTTGAGTAAGAGGTCCATGTATGGTCTGAATTTCCTTGGCTTCTTGTATATATTTTCAACTATAATTTTTGCTACAAACTAAAGGGTTTGTTACCCCTTGGAATATAATTATGAGGTATAGCAGAAGACCACATTTGCACCATATAATATTAATTCTCATCATTTTAATGATGTTATAAGCATGTATAATATTTTAAATTATCTATATAGTTAAAATGTATAAAACATTTTAAAAATTATGCTACACTGCAAAATGAACAATATTTATCCCATATTATAGTACAAACATAATTTATTACTTATAATTTTGTTATTGGAAAGAACTATAAGTAGATAATTGCTTAGAACACAGGTCAAGGCTTGGAATTTAGCTATAGTATGTTAATCTCAGAACTACATATTTTTCATACAATGTAGTGTATAAATGTTGCTAAAATAGCATATTGACATTAAGTTTCCCCACCTTCTGCCATAATGTGCACTATCACATCCTCTGGTTTTTTATAATAGAATGTGAGCAGTTCCCCACCTCTGCTCCATATGTGCAGCAGCTGGAGTTGAAAAAAGGTCACATACAAAGATTTCCAAAGAAACAGCATGTTGGTCTGTCTTAGTAAGCACTTGAGAAGGGAGACAAAATAGTGGAACAGTTTAAAGACTAACAGATTTGATTTAGTGTGAGCTTTTGTGGATCAAAATCCACTTCTGTGTGTGTGTGTGTGTGTGTGTGTGTGTGTGTGTGTGTGTGTTTGTCTGTTTGTTTGTGTGTGTGTACACACACACACACACAAATCACCATATGTTGTGACAGTTTATGAAAGTTACTTATTTTCATTTATAAGAAACAAATAGGGCAAGAACGATGCTTGTACATAATTTTTTCTTTAAAACATATCTTTTTTTTCTCTCTTTTGTTTTTAACTACTACCTTCTAGTACTGTTCCGCTGAGCAGGCTTCTGCAGGTACTGATGCAGAACATGTACAGCAGTTCTATAATCTTCTCACTGCCTCCATTGACATATCCAGGAGCTGGGCTGAAAAAATTCCAGGATTTACAGACCTCCCAAAGGAAGATCAAACTTTACTCATAGAATCAGCTTTCTTGGAGCTGTTTGTTTTGAGGCTATCGATCAGGTAAATTGAAAAATTAATTATGAAATTATAACAAAAAATGGTGAGGTCATTTACTCTGTTTTTAAAACAATGGCTAAAATGCTTTTGGTTAGCATAGTAAGTCATGCTTGAGTAGGCAACTGAATCAATGGGGATTTGCTAATGTCAATTTATCCTTCTATTGATTGAAAAAAATAGGCCCACTCTAAGTCGTCCTCTTTAGTAAGTTGTAACTAGAGTTTTGTTGTTCAGTCATACAGTTGAGTCCAACACTTTGCGACCCCATGAACCACCACACACCAGGCTCTTCAGTCATCCACCATCCTCCAGCATCTGCCCAGATCCACATCCATAATGTCAATGATGCTGTCTAACCATCTCATCCTCTGCCACCCCTTCTCCTTTTGCCTTTGATCTTTCCTAGTATCAGGGTTTTCTCCAGTGAGTCATCTCTTCTCATTTGAACTTCAGATTCAGTATCCGTCCTTTCAAGGAGCAGTCAGGGTTGATTTTCTTTAGGATTGACTGATTTGATCTCCTTGCAATCCAGGGGATTCTCAAAAGTCTTCTCCAGCACCATGGTCACGGTCCCACTTACTTGTAGGCCCAAGGGTCTACTCGGGAACAATGGGTCCGTTACAGTGGTCCAGTTCTCAAAGCCATACATTACTACTGAGAAGACCATCACTTTAACTATGTGGACTTTTGTCAGCAGGGTGGTGTCTCTACATTTTATTATGTTCCCTAGGTTTCTCATAGCTTGCCTCCCAAGAAGTAAGCATCCTTTAATTTTATGGCTGCAGTCACCATCTGCAGTGATCTTAGATACCAAGAAAGTAAAGTTTGTCATTGCTTCCATCTCTTCCCCTTCTATTTGCCAGGGAGTGATGGGGCCAGATGTCATGAACTTGGTTTTGTTGTTGAGTTTCAAGCCAGCTTTTGTACTCTCCTCTTTCACCCTCATCAAGACGCTCTTTAGATATTTTTTCACTTTCTGCCATTAGAGTGGTGTTATCTGCATGTCCTAGGTTGTTGATATTTCTCCCAGCAATCTTAATTCCAGTTTGTGATTCATCCAGCCCTGGATTACACATGATGTACTCTGTATATAAGTTAAATAAGCAGAATGTCAATATAGAACCTTGTCGTACTCCTTTTTCTATTCTAAACCAATCAGTTGTTCCATATCCAGTCCTAATTGTCACTTCCTGACCCACATACAGGTTTCTCAGAAGATTGGTGAGGAGGTCTGGTACCTCCATCTCTTTAAGGACTTGCCACAGTTTGTTGTGATTCCTTCAATCAAAGGCTTTGGTGTAGTCAATGAAATAGAAACAGACATTTTTCTGGTATCCCCTTGCTTTCTCCATGATCTGGCAAATGTTGTCAGTTTGGTCTTTAGTTCCCCTGCTTCTTTGGAACCTAGCTTGTACTTCTGGAGGTTCTAGGTCTACGTACTGCTGAAGCCTAGCTTGTAGGATCTTGAGCATGACCTTGCTAGTGTGCAAAGTGAGTGCAATTGTACAATAGTTTGAACATTCTTTGGCATTGCCCTTCTTTGAAAATGGAGCATAAACTGACCTTTTCCAATCCTGTGACCACTTCTGCGTTTTTCAGATTTGCTGGCATATTGAGTGTGGCACTTTAACAACATGTTTTAGGGCTTTAAAGAGCTCAACTGGAATACTGTCATCTCCACTGGCTTTGTTGTTAGTAATACTTTCTATGGCCCACTTGACTCCACACTCCAGGATGTTGGCTTGTGGTCTGTGATCACACCATCGTGATTGTCAGGGACATTAAGGTCTTTCTTTTTATAGTACTATTTGGTATTCTTGCCATCTTTCCCTAATCTCTTGTTTTTGTTAGGTCCCTGCAAATTTTGTTCTTTACCATAGCCATTTTTGCTTGATACTTTCCCTTAATTTCCCCAATTTTCTTTTCACTGTTCATTTAAGAAGGCCTCTTTCTCCCTTTGCTGTTATCTGGAAATCTGCATTTTATTGAGTGAATCTTTCTCTTTCACCTTTGCTTTCCACTTTCCTTGTTTCTTTAGTATTTGTAAAGCCTCATCAGACAATCACTTTGCTTTCTTGCATCCCCCCCTTTTGTGATGTTCTATTTGCTGCATCCTGCACGATGTTACGAACCTCCATCCATAGTTCTTCAGGCACTCCGTATGTCAAGTCTAATCCATTAAATCTATTCTTCAGCTCCACTGTATAAGGGATGTGATCTATATAAGGGATTTGATCTAAGTCATTCCTAAATGTTTTCCCCTAATTTCTTCATTCTAAGCCTGAATTTGGCAATCAGTAGTTTATGATCTGAGCCACAGTCAGCTCCAGGTACTGTATCATTTTAGTAACTGTATAGAGCTTCTCCATCTTTGACAACAGAGTGTGTAATCAATCTGATTTTGGTGTTGACCATTCATGCGTAGAGTTGCCTCTTAGATTGTTAGAATAGTGTTTTTGCTATGACCAACACATTCTCTTGACAAAACTTTTATTAGCCTTTGCTTCATTTTGTACGCCATGGGCAAACTTGCCAATTATTCAAGTTACCTTTTGACTTCCTACTTCAGCCATGCTAACTAGAGTAACTAGTACTGTTTGGCAATGTAACTAGAGTAAGGTAAATGTCACCCTTGCTCAAAAGCCAGTTGTATCTGACTCTATGGTGCGGTGCTCACCTCCATTTATAACCAAAGAGCCAGCGCTGTCTGTGTCTACAGACATTTCTGTGGACTTGTGGCAGGCATGACTAGATACCAGAGTGCACAGAATGCTGTTTACCTTCCCACCGAAGTAGTACCTATTTATCTACCTGCAATATATATGCAGATTTCAGTGCAAACAAAGAGATGTCTGGAATATTAAGGAAATGTTTAGGATGTTGAGCTACTTTACACAAGTCTAGTTTCATAAACAACAGTATCTAGTATTCTTTATTAACTGATTAGTCATCTGACCATATCAGGTTAAAATGTGATAAAATACATTAGATAAAATGTTATTATAAAAACAGATTAAAAGTAGAATGATACATAAACAGGTCAAATGGCTGAGGTACTCATAGACTATTATTTTGTAGACTAAGAAATTTCATGACTAAACTCTCTGCACATACAAAATTAAGTGGCAGAAAGATTCTACTCTGATCTTCTCCATGCTAGATTTCTAGTTACAGAGATTTGCTTTCACAGAGGAGGATTGAAACATAACCCTCCAATCTGTAATCTGTAGTGCTACAATTCAGCACTGCTATGTCATCTGTTGTTTAAGACCTATGAAAAAGTTTAATTCTTAGCATACTTGCTAGGATCTACCTGCAGTGAGGATTTATTTTAAACTACATGAATTAAAAATGTCAGAGAGAGATTCAGAATACAATTCAGAATTATAAATTTCTTGAAAGAGTCTTAGAAACTCAGAATTCTAAAAATAAAAAAAACCATTCCAGTGGAAGCATACATCTGTATCTTCACTGAAGTCAGAAAGAAACTTTTCTTGTTGCTTACACTGTGTTTAAGCTTATGCACCTAACTGTACAAAGTATTCTTAGGTAATTATCTATTTGTCATATAAGAAAAAAATATGTTTGTTCAAATGCATGAGTAGGGATCTATGTATTGGAATTTAGATACTGTAGTGTGCATTTCTTAAATGTGTATAAACATGCAACCATAACCATATTCATAATATAATTTTGTTTTGTTTTGTCTTTTAATACAAACATTAATATTCAAGATCCGACAGTACTGAGGATAAATTTATTTTCTGCAATGGACTTGTGCTTCATAGACTTCAGTGCCTTCGTGGATTTGGGGAGTGGCTCGACTCAATTAAAGACTTTTCCTTAAATTTACAGAGCCTCAACCTTGACATCCCAGCCTTAGCATGTTTATCAGCTCTAAGTATTATTACAGGTAACTGTTCTTTTAATCACGGGGAGAAACTCTGCAATTGTCATTTTAGAAAAAAGTGTATCCAAGCATTCACATCTAGTAAAATAGTTAGCACCATTAATAAATACTTGTGGTAACCAAATAAAAATCAATTATCCTAATCTAGAGAAAGTTAAGATGGACTTCTGCCTATGTTTTCTTGGAATCTAGCACATATATAAATTAAATTTTGTCAAATTCTGTATATACTTGTAAGATCCATGTTGCTGGTGACTGATGATTAATTTATGTTTATCCAGAGTTTACACACATTTAAGAGAAATTTGTAGGCTATTGTAAATATTTTATTAAAATAAGGCCTTTCTTGTTAAGGTTAGATCCTGATCAATGTTAGTTTGCTTAAACCAGTAAAATCTGTTGGATATTATATAGTCTTGACTTCAACTACTTAGCTTGTCAATTTTATTTGAAATTCTACAGTAGGCAAGAGGCTTAGTGAATATCATGTCCATTGTCTAACATGTATATTCATGTATGTTCATTAACATCAGTGGTATCACACAGAGAGCTCTATATTATATAATAATTTAGGCCTAGCCTTTAGTCGTCACACAGATCCCTGAATCTAGTTATCTCTTTTGGTCAGATACAATTTGCCTGATTGTTATTGTACACAGTGATCAGCTTTAAGGAAGCTATTACTGTATTTGATTTATCACGAGATATCCTGGCATTGGGAGGATGATTTTCCTTAAGCTTAATTCTAGCAATGGCATCTGTTTAAAAGATTCATGACTCCAGCACTAGCACTAAATGAGATGTCCACATGAACAGTTATCACTATAGGCCACCGCTCAGCACTCCATGCATTGGTCAGCAGCCAATGTGATGAAAGTGACCTCTTTATATTAAATAGGCCAGAAGAAGTGGGGTTGGAATCAAAATACTAATCTCGAGGTGGTAGGAAGAGGGATGAAAGTTTTATTAGGCTCCTTCATTGTGAAGGATTGGCAGCAGCAAGCTGGAGGTGAAGGCAGCACATAGCTATTGCTTCATAAGCACGGGGGCACAGGTAAGTCCAATGAGTCAGGACAGCTGTTCGTACTCAGGTGCTTGGAGATATGGACTGACCTGTGCCCCTAGCCTGTGAAGTTTCCTTGACTCAGAAAGCACCCCTTCATGGGGAATGAGGAGCAAACTTTAAACCAAAAGTAGTATCAAAAACTTGGGGGGGGGGTGTCACATGGTTGTAAATAGTGTGATGTGGAAGCATATATTCCTGGTACCTTTCCTTCCCATCCATTTTATTTACTTCCTAAAAAATAGAGACCAGGGCAATGGACCATAGAACTCAATACAAACCATTCTCCGGTTGTGCTCTTCACTGCCTAATATCTCAAGGAATGCAATAATCCATGAAGTACCTGGAATTGAGCTCCAAGCTTACAGCATTCCTATGATACTTATAGCAAGGATACAGTTTTAAAGCAGTACAGATGGCAGATAGTCCTCTAGGTTGAGAGAAATTATCTTTTACCCTTTCTTGGCACTGACTCATGTCTTTTTCTCTTTGAATACTGACTTTTCAAAAAAAGAACAGAAATCTTTTAATGGCTTTGCTCTTTGCTTGGATTCTGATGGTCTGGATTTTCTTAAGTGCTGAAAAAATCTGCTTATTTGTTTCTATTATTTATTAAATTATCATAGCAAAACCTTTTCTTATCTCCCTTATCTTGCAAATTAGCTTGCTTTGTTTTATGGTTCATTATTGGGAAGTAAATGTGAGCTTCATTTTTTAAAACTTATGCCAAAAGACACCAAGCAACAGAAAGGATCAGTGAGATGCAGGCACGTAACCAGCAGTTGTCTCTCCAAGGGCACTAAAATGGAAGAGCAGTTTAGTGCTAGATTTGCCACTACATCTGACTTCCATGTACACAGCATTTTCCTCTGCCACACCTCCCCTGGCCCTTCATTTTCTCCTGTTTTTTTGTAATATTTTTTCTTTTAAGATGTAGAAATGCCATACTGCAAAATCAACATCCTGGTTATGGGTACAGGCAAAAAGGGAAGCAAATAACATGGCAAAAATAAGCTTGGGGACAACAAAGTGGTAGAACTTATCGAAAAGATTCTGTTCATAGCTGTATATCCCGAGATAAGAGGAAAGCTGTCTGGAGGCAGGAAGGTAAAATAGGAGGAATGCTGTTCAGGACCAAGCATAATGGAGGACTTGAAGGAGCACAAATGCCTTGTCTGCAAGAGTCATAACTTAATTTCCGTTGGTTTTATTGGAAATGAAGTAAAATTGACAGGTTGCATCTAGTCTTAAGTATGTTTCTGGTTATTCATCTCAGAAAGACCATAGCACAACTGGAAATGGTACAGAGAAGGGTAATAAATAAATGACCAACCACTGGAACACCTTCCCTACCTGGAGAGGCTAAAACATTAAGGACACTTCCATTCAGAAGAACGACAACCAAAGGATAGAGGTGTATAAAATTGTTTGTGTTATAGAAAAAGTGGATAAAGAAGGTTTAATCTTTCTTCCATTATACTGGCATAAGGTTCTCCAAAGAAATCCTTTGTCAGTATATTACACAACTGATTCAGTAATTTAGCTGAATAATTAATGCATTTAATATATCGCCACAAAGTGGTGATTGTCATTAGCTTTGATGTCCTTAAAAAGCAGTTAGTTGGGGTGTATGAAGGATGGATCCTGTATTGGTTATTAGTTATCACAGCTAGGAGCACAGCGATAAGATGCCACCAAATGCCCATTAATAAGAAGGGGGAGTAGCAAGAGGGAAAAGCTACCGGTCCAAATTTTATTTGGCTACCTTGAGAGAAAGGATATTGGGTCAAATGGGCTTAGACTCAGAGTCTGATCTAGCAGTGCTCTGCCTATGGCATCCGCACTAAAGCTAAATCTGTTTGATATGGACCTAACGAGTGGAATATAGGGGTTTAAGTTTTCTTACCTAGGCAACATACCTTTTCATATAACATAATGATATGTTTTAGACCTGAAATAGCTATCTCTGAAATTTGTAAAGTAAAGGTAAAGGTTTCCGTTGCTTGAAAGTCAGCTGTATCCGACTCTAGGGTTCAGTGCTCATCTCTGTTTCAAAGCCGAAGAGCCAGCGCTGTCTGCTTCTGCAGACGTTTCCGTGGTCATGTGGCAGGCATGACTAGACACCGGAGCTCACAGAATGCTGTTTATCTTCCCACCGAAGTGGTCCCTATTTATCTACTTGAAATTTCTTGCTTTCGAACTGCTAGGTTGGCAGGAGCTAGGACAAAGACGGGAGCTCACTCCGTCCTGCAGTGCTCAGGAATCAAACTGCTGAAATTACTTTATTCCCTCTCTGAAATTATTTTATTCCTAACATTTTAGAGCTAAATAATCTGGAAAAATGGATCGTCTAAGTAATGAAGACTGGTTGAGGTGGTTTTGGTTTCTTTTAGTTTTTCAGAAGAGTGTCTGTGAATTCCTGGTGGAATTCCAGTCCAAACACTGATAGAGCTAGCAGTGGATATTGATCTCCACTTGAATTCACTGAATAAATAATGGTTGCCATAGTTATTGAGCATTCACAACTGGCAGGGAAGCTGGGAAATCTCCAAAACACCTTCTGTGACAGTTCTGCCATCAAATCCTCTGATAAAAGGGTGATTCTAAAAAGCTACATATATATGGTGCAGACCATTTCAGTTGCTTTCTCTTCATCTGTTGCAATGTAAACATTTTGGTCTCTCATTAGAAAAACAACTGTTGCCCACAAGTGACACTGTAAGAACCTGCTCAGCTGGTAATAAAAGTCACACACTGATTCAGAAACACATATGCCTGTGTGTCTCCCACTGACATGCAGGGCTAAGTAATTACTGTGTTAGAATTCTTCTTATTTACAACTGCAATATAAGCACTAGAAGAATTCTTCACATAAGATGGATGTTCAGTTAATTTCTCTCTCTTGTCTTTGCAGAACGGCATGGATTAAAAGAACCAAAGAAAGTGCATGAGCTATGCAATAAGATCATGAGCAGCTTGAAAGATCACTTAGCCTTTAGCTGTCAGAGTAAAGGACAACCATTTGAGGCTGCAGAATCTAAGGTACTTGGTGTCCTTGCTGACTTGCGCTCACTCTGCACACTAGGACTGCAGCGTATCTTCTACCTGAAACTGGAGGATTTGGTGCCACCCCCTTCCATTATTGACAAGCTGTTTCTGGATACCTTACCGTTCTGAGGTTCATAGCTACCCTTATGAAAAGCAACCCTCTATCAGAGCAGGCAAAAAGAGTGACATTTACTGCTAACAATGCTCCCATCATCTAATCAGGTGCAGGGAGCCAATCCAGCCCTAAGCAGTGGACTTCTCTTAAAGCATTTCCTTGCAAATTGACACCTAAAACATAACTTACTGATCTGGAGATGAGGAATTGGAGAGGGAGGGGCTGAGTGCCACTTTTTTTTACTTTTAATGGCTGACATAGCACTTTTGGATGATGCTACCACAACAGGAGAAAGAAGATATTAAAATGACTGTTTAAAAGCTGTTGCATAGCACCTCATCTTAGTTGGTGAGTAGAAAATTGTAGATGCTGTGTGTTTGAAAACAGGAACAACAACAAATTGTTCATCCGGGTAGTATGTAATTTATAGTTTATACCCATGATGGTGAACCTTGGCACTCCAGATGTTCTTGATACTCCATATGGCGCATTTTACTTCCGCTTCCAGGAGCGACGAGGGCAGCGTGAGCCAGATGAATCGCAGTAAACCCATTTGTGTGGATTCACGGTGCTTGGGCTTCTGGGAATTGAAGTCCAAGAACATCTGGAGTGCCAAGGTTTGCCATCATGGGTTTATACTTTTAGCCTATTCTTATGCCAGGACACACTATCCTGGCACAAATTAATATGCTTCCTTCCCCCCCCCTTCTTTTTCTAACCATGTTCACTGTTTCGTATAAGTCAGATATAGCAAAACAACAATGGCTGTTAGCTCCCATACTGAAGTGCAATTTTTAAAGTGCTGTCTTATGAAGTCTTGTTTATTAACTATAATTTATTTTAGTACAAAAAATTAAAGTGGTAGAAATAAAGGCAAGTGTGGTGTGGGGGAGCTTTTACATGCACAAACTTCCATGACAACATTTCTCAAATCTTGGATTAATGTAGCATGATTTACTGACAATAGGTGGGAGGCAAGGTCATGGGCAAGTTGTGCAGGGCTCACAGCACAAACTGGCTCCTTAGCCGATTAAGTAAAGAACAGTGCATAGTAACTGAAACAGCCAGAGTCAGCATCCGGCACGGTGAAGAGTTAGATCTGAACTAAAGGTTGGAAGGAGTTTTCTAAAATGAACGTCAATGGCAAAAAGTGATCGAGAGGCTGAGTTTTAAACATTCCGTATATGTAAACCCACCCCCTTTTGTATGTTTATACTGTTGGTGCCATATTAATATGAAACAATTTGTTGCATAGTGTCTTTATTTGTATAAATATTTGTATGCATGATATATTGTAAAGCTTTGCCTGTATTTATTGCTATGACTGCCAGCTCACGGGAGCCGTGTTACACAAAGTGGCTAAATAGTGTGTTCACACTGACTCAGTTATATAATGGGTGTGGGTAGTCTCACACACATGCACATGTATGTGTGCATTTTTATTAACCAGTTGTATATAATAGCTGTCCTTTCACAAGCAAACCTTATCTTGCTGTTTCTTTGCAGTGACTTTTAAGGCAGTACAATTTAGCACTTTGATATTAAAAAATCTTGCTCATGTTTTGCTAACTTAAATAATATTTAAATATTTTCGTTCTTTACAAAAAATTTATATGCACTGTATTAAGTCAAGGTTTCATTGGTCATTTTGCTAAGAAAAAAGAAATTTTTTTGAATGTCAATCTGATGTCCCTGTATTTTTTGTTAGTTTTAAACAGTTAGCAGTAGTTTTGTCCTTTTCTAACGATGTCGTTTATATGGAAATTAAATTATACAATCAAATATATACCAAACTAACTGCCTAACAGCTGCAGTGGATAACCTAGATATCAAGATATAATCTGGTTTTCAAAATGTTGCTGAGGTTTCATCATTTAAAGTGTTTGGATGTGTTTTGGGGTATGGGGCAATTATTCTTTTATCAAGATTGGTAATAGTGTCAATAGAGAAACAGGTTTTTAATCAGTATACCTAATACTTTCAGTTTACCTGCATATAATATTTGAGATCGTATTTCTTTTTTGTATTGACTTTACGTGCAAACAGAATAGCATAATTAAATATCAGAGGAAACTGATTTTTCTTGTAGGTTGATCTCACTGCCATATCATGCAAGGCAAACTATTGTGATTTTTAATTTGAATTTTTGTGCACAATCACAATAGAATTTTAACACTATGCTAATATTTTGGCACATGTACAGAAAATATCACCACCACTACCCCACTGAAGGTAATAGGAACTTTTGTCATTCATCTCATTAGGTTTCATGTTTCGTCCACACTATAATAGAATGCCATCTGCGGTTGCAAATAAATCTCATAATAAGAAAACCACCATTCCTATTATGGTAAAAGGAAGTTGTAAGTTCATAAGACTTCCCCAGGCAGAAACCTGTGTTGTCCCATAAAACAACCTTTCTTTTAATTTTTAACCAAAATAAGTTTGTTAGAAAAAAATATGCTTTGCAGTCACAAGATTTCAAATACTGTAACCTCTGTTAAACATAAGGTAACCATTATGCTTCAAAGTCCATGGGGTTTTTAAAAGTGTAACTTTTGGAGATCATCTCTGTTATATATTTTCAAATTTCACAAACATTTCTTCATCCAGTAGGATCACTGATAAATCTCAAGAGAGAAAAAAGGTTTCAAGTCACTGATTCTACTCCTTTTCTTAAAAATCCTCAGCATGAAGATGCCTTGTTTCATAGGCTAAAATCAGGAATATTAGCAGCTGTTAAAAGGAGGAGTGCCTTGCTTTTATTTCACAGGACAGAGTGCTTTAGATATTCCTCTCTCCTCTAGCAGCAGAAAGGGAAAGGAAGCGGGTGGTCTGTGTGTATGCCGTGTATGTATGTATGGCGGGTGAAAGTGGGATGAGAATGAAAGTTAACCTCTATGGGGTCAAAAGAAATGCTGTTGTACATAATCCAGTGTAAATTAAAATGATTAAATTGAATGACATTTTTTTCTCAGAGCCCCATGTGTGTTTAATAAGTATGCTTAATTTTTTTAATGTCGGATGTAAAAAAAATTATCTCCTAGAAAACATTAAAAATGTATCTGCTCCAGTATTAAAAAGGAGAACATGCTTAGGAACACTAAAAAATTGATAGCATGAACTTGGAGTGCCTATCTTGGAAAATAAATTAAAAGATAACTGATGTGTTGCTTATAAAAAGAAATGAAGGGCTTACACCCAGTATCCTGCCTGTGAGAGTAGTTGCTACTGAACATGGGAGGGGGGGGGGGCAGAGGGACAGAACAGCACACACAAGGACTTGTAGTGTCTCCACTTTTCTTCTTTTTTACTGGCCTAGCTTCTACGCCTCCAACTGCAGCCCATAGTCTTCCATGTCGAGCAGGGGTGCCCAAACTACAGCCACCTTCAGCCCACGGGACATATCATCCAGCCTGTGGGGTGCATTGCTGCTGAAACCGGAAGTGCCATGCCACCGCCTGAAGTGCCACACCACCACTGGAAGTGCCAAAATCATGCTGAAAGGCGGTGGAAACGCACCTAAAAATTTTAAAAAGTGTGGAAATGTTTCCACTGCTCCTTCCTTTATGGGATGCAGTGGGGGCAGGAAAAACCCACGAAAATGCACTGTGAATTCACATGCCGCTGCCGCTGTCGGCAGGAGAAACCATGTGACCAGCCCACTCAGCTGTTTGAGGGGTGTGGTCAGGCCCCTAGCGGGAAAAATTTGGGTACCCTTGATGTAGAGGTATAGTCTGAAAAAAGGAAGAACTCAGTGAAGCTGGGGTTTGAAGAGAAATGAAAAGCAGTTAAAAGCCTGGGGAAAATGAATGTGCAGTTTTGTTCAATAAAGTTATGCTAGCGTTTGAAGCAATGCAAGGTATCTGAGCAGTTCTTCACAAGTTATGGCATATGGCCTGCCAGAGATAAATTGGACTGATAATAATTTCATGTCAGAAATTATTCTGGGTTGAAAGGATTTTTGCAGGAGAAACTCCACTCAGGGAATACCCAAATGAGGCTCCTTTAATACCCCCAAGAGCTGGGACAGAGACAGGCGCTCAATCCATCATGCAGTACCCGGGTCTCAAACTGATCAGGTAAACTTTCAGATAGGCTTTCTCCAACAGAAAGTATTTGTAGCTCTTTAACATGTCTGATAATTCATCTCTAGGTGAGGTGCTTCAGGAAAACCAGTTTCTAAAATCAACAAGATATTAGATTGTTCTATTGCTCACCCAGATATAGTATATGACACCAGTCTATTTAATTGTCATCATTACATATATTTTGTAAAATTAACATGTCTCAACAGGCATGCAGGGTCTTAGGCTGATACATATAAGAAACATGTATTGGTTTTTTTCCAACAGGAGAGCATGCTAATAATACTTATGCTCCATCATAGCAGGCTGTAGCCTTGTCTTTAAATATGCAAAAAGAACTTTCCAAGAACATGAAACTTGTTTTAGTATTCTTTCTTCAAAATCACAGAAAGATTGATGACAGGAATTCAAACCATTAATCCAGTTACCTGTTGAAAGTTGGCAAACATGTTCTGCTGATTCCGTCTTGGTGTTACAAGACACCAAAGCTAAAATGCACATCACAAACGTGCACCAGTTCCCTTCCCATGGTTCTCTCACACTCTGTGGCATGGAGTACAACAAATCACTGCAAATCATTTACTCAGAAGATTGTAACTTGCAACCTATCCAAATAGACAACAAATCCACTCAAGGAGATCCAGATGCATTGGACTCCAGAGTGGTTTCAGTCATCCCCAACATATGAAGGGGGAACAAGCTAAATGTCATTTAGCTCCTCTTCAAAAACTATTATCCTAAACTGGATGGATGGGTGGATGATGGGGTTTTAACGTGTTTTTATATGTTTTAACTGTTGTACGCCGCCCTGAGTCGGGTTTTTACCTGAGTGGATGGCATAAAAATTGAAATAAATAAATAAATAAATAATTTCTGCTGATATTAGTAATCCAAATCCACCACCAACAAGAGCCACAAAGAAAGTGCGGCAAGGTACAATATATCTGTGCACCCTAATATTGATGTGCTAGTCTCATGGGGCATTTGCTACTTTTAAATAGTGAGCCTTGGTGGCACAGTAGTTAAACTGTTGTACTGCAGGCAGAACATTGCAAGTTCAATCCTGACCACGGTTGCTAAAATGAGTACCCAGCATGTTGGGAGCAAAATGCTAATTATCTTGTGAACCGGCCAGAGAGTGCACTAAGCACTATGAGGTGGTATATAAGTGTAATTGCTATTGTTAAATAGGCCAGAAATATAATTTTTTTATTTGTATTTTAGCTTTAAAATTATGTTTTGAAATTTTGATTATTTCACCTTGCTTTGCATTCTTCTACAATTTCTCTCTCTCAGTAGTGCTGCGAAAGTGAGCCACGGCAAAGACAATGCAGGGAGCATTTTGCCTGTTCCTTTGTTCCATGTCTCAAAACCTCTGTTCCCTTTCCAGTCAATTTCACCGCAGGGCTGTGTTCAGGATACAGCTTTGTCTGGAACTACATTCCCTGCCAGCTTCACTGCCCATCGTCCTAGCAAACGTGCCCCAAGTCCATTTTACCAGGCAGGAAATGACACTGCATTCCAGCAGTGACCCCTATCACAATATCTTTCTGAGTGAGGAGGAGGGATTGCAAAGTCCTTTGTTAATTCATAAAGGGAGAATAGTGTGGTGCAAGAGGCCCAGCTCCCAACACTGCTGCTAATCTTTGTGGATCTAACAGAGCAACCATATGAGCTATCACTTCTCTGTCGTAAGACTTTGGTAGAATCATCATCCAATTTATGGTCAATAAGGCCCCCAAATAAGGCCATCTTTACATAAATGACAGATTACATCAGCACAGTATTTCTTCAGTGGAGACATTGCATCTGCATCACAGCTCCTCTGTGGGTCACTTTGGAAAGGGTAAGGGATTTTTACTAATGACTTGCTTGTTCTGGAGATATTTGTTTCTGTGGTGGCTATGGGGGGGGGGGGGACACTCCGCACCACTGATCTATTGGGCTTGCTCATCAGAAAACATTGGCCACGATTACTTAATGAATCACAAAAGTAATTTGTTCTAAATCCTACTGAGACAAAGGCTGCATTTTCTGTTTCCATTTTAATATCAGGTATGTAAACTTATAGAGGTACCCATTGTGGTATAGTGGATAGTGACCATTTAAGATTCAGGAGGCTTGAATCCCCGCTCAACCATGGAAGCTCACTGGAGCTCCATGAAAGCTCACTGGAGCTGTCAAATCACTCCTTAAATATCTTACCCTTGAAAACCCTATTAGGTCACTATAAGTCAGTTCTGACTTGATGGCACATAACCAGTGGTGGGCTCAAAAAAAAATTTGCTACCACACTGTGGGCATGGTATGGTGGGCGTGGCCAGGGGGAAAGCCCTGTGTTGCACCCGAATTAGGACTACTTTATTTCAAAACTTGAATGGGAGGGGCCAGCCAGAATTTCTGCTACCGGTTCTGGCGAACTGGTACAGACCTGCTGATGCCCACCACTGCACATAACTAACTAATCCTAGACTTATAGGTTAATACAGTGAACCCCCGCTTTATGGAATTAATCCATTCCATGGGGATTTCCTTATAGTGATTTTTCCTTAAAGCGAAGCACGGTTTCCCACAGGGATGCATTGAAAACCAATATTTCCATTCCTGAGGTTAGAAAAAAGCCAAAAAAATTGTAATTTTCTTCCAGTTCAAACCTCTTTATAACGTGGCAAAAACACAGCACAAAAGTCCAAAGTGCATTTTGCCACAGAGAGGGAGAATCGCATTTTCTAGAGACTGGGAAACAAGATCTCTTCACAGCAGAAGTGCAGGAAGATGTATGTGATGCAAAATTTCCCAACCACAACCCTACATGGTTGCATATGCACTGTTCCGAATCATACACACATTCAGCAGAAATGGACTCAATTGCTTTCCTTGCAGCTTACCCCATTCCTCCCAGGTGTGCTATTATATATTCATAGGAAGCTGTGAGACTTTGGTATGAAGAAGTTTGAAATGCAGTGGACATAAAATACATTCATTTACTTTTCAAATGGTTTCATTGTTTATCCTGCTTGCCTGTCTAATTAAATCCTTTATTTGTGTTTGAATAAGAGCTAGTACCTTTACAGCCTTACTTCTGCTTGATCCTGCAGAGGAATCAGAGTGTGCTGGATCTGTGGTATCATGTTAACTTCCATGGCAACAACCAATGATGTCACAAATGCTGCTTTGTGAAGAATGACCAGCACTGCTTAAGAAAGGGTTGAATTTGGTTTATCTGATCTTCAGAATGTCCTCAATGCAGCTGATCTCAGGGGCGTCCCTGATCCTGTTCCACACAATTAGCTCCTCTTTTCAATACCAGCCGTGGCAGTCTTGTGCAGCCAAATCTTGTCTCCTGGTGGCTTCAAGCCCCTTCCCCTCTCAGCCGACAACTCTAACTTTCTCCCGTCTCCAGGCATTCTCTTGCTGCCCACCACACACGCTCCTCTTAAAGGAGAACAGCAGGGCCAAAAACTCTTTGTGTTCAAACTCCAGCATCTATTGGAATGTTTGGCTTTGACCCCAGGCTTTACAAAACTCATAAAATATCGAGCAGAGGATGTGGTCAGGCCCTCAGAAAGTGAAGAATATGAGAACAAAGCAGCATCATTAAACAAAATGCCAGCTGCTGCTTGGTTAGGAATCTCACATTATTAAATCTTTCTGGTAACAACCGGTGCACGGCAATTATGTTAGCTCCATGCAATGGTTCACAGGCATCGGGGAGAGTGATGCCAAACAGTCTGAGACTATTAAACTGGCTGGGAAGGGAGCTGGAACTTGACCCACAGCAGCTAAAACCCTAGATACACATCTCCCTGAGCAAGTAGCATTGAGTTTAATTGAATTTATTGTGACTATCTATAATGCAAATAGCAACACGAAGACACATAGAAGTGTCCAGAATTGGCAGCCAGGCCTGACTCTGAGTGCCAACTACTACTTCAGGGATAATGTTTGCTAAGGCTTCACATTTCTGTGAAGTTCCACTGCCCTGTAGGTCTCTCAGGTACAGACAGCTAAGGATGTACCATTTAAAATATTTGAACTACAAATCTCATATATCTTGATTCTGGGAGTTCCAACTAACAAGACGCCATACTTTTTAGGAGAAAAGCTTAAGCTAGAAGTGTTGTGTTCTAATGGTTTTACCTTCCACATGGATTACAATGTATCTGAGCCAATGTAACCTTGCCTATAGCAACAATGTAACCTTCAGCTGTATCAGATAAACCCTGTAATAGGACGCGAGCTAATGACCACCAGCTGGCAGCAGCGAGCGTCCAAGCTCTCTTGGTCCGAACTCATCAAAGGCAACAGCGCGGGAAGCTTTCCCGCCACCACCTACACCTGGACAAGAAGGGCGTGACCCGAAATGACGTCACGCAGACAGTAGCCAATGGGCTACCATGGCACCACGTTCAAATGTATTACTACTGTATATAAAGAGCTTTCGATCCGCCATTACCTCATGTTCCCTCTGTCCACGATGCAATAAACCCGAGTTAACCCAGCCCGAGGCTGTGTCCTGTGTCTTGGTTTTCATACACCAAATTGGCGACGAAGGTGGGATGATGGATCCCCAAGGAGCAGCCAGGGCACAGAGCGGGTTCAACATCACCAAACCGCAAGACTGGGAGCTGTTGGAGATGGACTTCCAGGCGGCGCTGGTGGAACTCAAAGTCAAGGAAGACGATGAGGAGAGGAAGAGGGCCATCCTCACCAGAATGCTCGGGATGGAAACCAAGCGGACGCTGGTGGGCATCATCGCTCCGAAGAAGGTGAGCGAATTTAAGGCGGACGACATCATGAAGCTGCTACGGGAGCGTTTCCGACCCTCGAGGGCGATGTTTCCCGCTCGGAGCGCATTTTGGAGGCGAGTCCAAGCGCCGGACGAGTCGGTTGAGGCATTCGTGGCCGCCATGAGAGTAGCCGCCGTCCCCTGCAAATGGGACAACATCCTAGAAATGGCCCTCAGGGACGGCGTGCTGTGTGGCCTGAAAGACAAGGAGGTGCAGCGCAGCTTGATGAACAAGGAGCCGCCACCCACGCTGGCAGAGGTCGTAGAGGCCGCAGAAGCCGCAGAGTCCACGAATGCTGGAGTGGACGAGATGCACCAGTGGCGTGAGTGGCGTCCCAGGGCCGGCAAAGCGGAAAATTCGGTGCACGGGAAGTCCGGACAATCGGTGCACGCAACTCGACGGGCCTCAAAATCGTCCTCGGAAGGCAGCGACGGCGAGGAGGTCCAGAAGGTCCGAAAAGGGGGGCGCCGCTGCGACGGTTGCGGGGCGGCCCATGAGCGCGCGAGGTGCCCATTTAGAAAGGCCGAATGTTACACCTGCGGCCGTCGGGGGCACATTGCCAAGGCATGCAAAAAACGGAAGGAGGGCCGGAGGCAGTCACCAGACCGTTCGACCAGGCCGGACCGTCCAGTGAGACCCAAAGATGGCGCCCAGACCACGAGGAAGCAGGACGGCGTGGGCCGCGTCTCGGACGGCAGCGAAGACGACGCCCCAGTGTTCAGCGTGTCCGCGGGACAGTCCCATTACTTCGTTGAGGTACTAGTACAAGGGGCCCCTATCAGGATGGAAATTGACTCGGGGTCCTCCTACTCCATAATTCCCCAGAAAGAGTTCTTGAAAATCGACCCCCACGTGCGGCCCAAACTTAAAACATTGAGGTCCACGCTACGAGATGTACAGGGAAACAGCATTCCGGTGTTGGGGGTCGGGAAATTTCGGGTTAATTTTAAGAGACATTCTGCGGATCTGCCCCTAGTCGTCCTCAAGGGGGGAAGTTGTAGCCTCCTAGGGACACAGTGGTTTCAGCCTTTAGGCCTGTTCATAGGGGGAGTACATTCGGTGGGGGTGGATCCAATACAAGCGGTGTGCGATGCGCATCCCGCCGTTTTTAAAAAAGGACTTGGAAAATTCAAGGGACCCCCTGTAGCCTTCGACCTAGACCCGGAGGTCCGCCCGATAAGACTCAAACCGCGCAGGGTGCCCTTCGCACTAAAGGACAAAATAGAGGCGGAACTGGACAAATTGGTGGGCCAGGGGATTCTTATTCCTGTTGATTCCGCGGAGTGGGAAACTCCAATTGTGACAGCTCTGAAAGCTAACGGGGAGGTGCGCATTTGCGCTGATTATAAGTGTACAATTAACAAGGCGATCCGCCCTAATGCATACCCGGTGCCGGTGGTCAGCCACCTTTTGGCCAGGCTAAATGGGGGAAAGTGCTTCGCTAAGCTCGATCTGGCACAAGCCTATCAGCAACTCCCCGTAACTCCCGCCACGGCCGCGGCACAAACGATAGTCACACATAAAGGAGCGTTCCAGGTGTCGCGTTTACAGTTCGGCGTGAACTCGGCACCCGGCCTTTTTCAGTCGCTTGTGGAACGCCTCCTGAAGGGGCTGGAGGGGGTGTTGCCTTATTTTGATGACGTATTGATAACAGGGGGGAGTGAGGCCGAACTGGCAAAAAGATTGGATAAAGTACTAACTGTGTTCGAGAAAGCGGGGCTGAGACTGAGGAAGGACAAATGTGTCTTTTTCGAAACCGAGGTCGAGTTTTTAGGGTTCCGGATCACACCCGAGGGTATTAAGCCATCCAAAGCCAAAGTAGCAGCCATCAAGGAGGCCCCTCGCCCCACATCCAAAACCGAGCTACAGTCATTCCTGGGGCTCCTCAATTTTTACCATACATTCCTTCCGCGGAAAGCGTCCGTGGCCGAACCGCTTCATCGGTTGCTTAAAAAGGAGGAGACATGGATGTGGGGTGACGAGCACGAGAGGGCGTTCAAAGAACTAAAGCAACTCTTGACTTCTGACGCAATCCTAACGCATTTCGACCCCAAACGGCCGGTGGTCTTAGTCTGCGATGCATCACCGGTGGGGGTGGGGGCGGTGCTGTGCCACGTGTTGGATGACGGAAGGGAGGCCCCGGTTGCGTTTTATTCAAGGTCCCTGTCCCAAGCAGAGCGAAATTACGCACAAACCGACAGGGAGGCATTGGCAATAGTAGCGGGGACCAAAAAGTTTCACGATTTTCTGTATGGCCGCCCGTTCAAAATCGTGACGGATCACAAGCCCCTGTTAGGGATTTTCACGGCAAGCAAGCCCACGCCGCAGATCCTATCCCCGAGAATGCTGCGTTGGGCTATTTTTCTCAACGCATACCAGCACGAGTTGGAGTACCGGCCCGGAAAGGAGATCAGCCATGCTGATGCACTTTCGAGATCCCCTTTGCCCTTGTCGGACGACCAAAAGGCTAGAGTAGAAAGAGACCACCAGGTGTTGCTAATTGAGGTTTTAGACGCACCCCCAATAGTACCAGCCGATATTGCTAGGGCGACAGGCAAGGACAGAACGCTGGAGAAAGTTAGTTCATGGGTACAGAAGGGGTGGCCGGCATCATCCCCAAGCACAGAATTCGACCCATTTTTTCGGAAAAAGCTAGAGTTGTCCCTAGAAAGGGGGTGCCTGTTGTGGGGCCAACGGGTGGTGGTCCCTACGTCCCTGCGTCCGAGGGTGCTCGAGCTGCTGCACGTCAGCCACCCGGGCATCGTTCGTTCAAAGGCGCTGGCCCGGAGTTATTTTTGGTGGCCACAGCTAGACACAGACATTGAGCACATGGTCGGCACTTGTGAGGCATGCCAGGGATCCCGACCAGAGGCGGCCCGTCTCCCGCATAGGGAATGGGACACAGCAAGGGGGCCATGGTCCAGAGTGCACGTAGATTTCGCTGGCCCATTCCGAGGAACCATGTTTCTCCTGGTGGTGGATGCGTTCTCCAAGTGGCTGGAGGTTATCCCAGTAAAGAGCACGTCCTCCGCCACGACAATCAGCCAGCTACGGAGAGTCTTTTCCACGTTCGGTTTACCCGACACGTTAGTCAGCGATAACGCGAGTTGCTTCACCTCCTCGGAGTTCGGGGCATTCATGGAGGCAAACGCCATTCGCCATGTCACATCCGCGCCGTTTCACCCGGCCACGAATGGCCAAGTGGAACGGTTGGTGCGTACAACAAAGGATGCGCTTCGGCGCATGGGCCCGGGGGACCTAAATCACCAAGTATGTCAGTTCTTATTAGCGTATAGGGTGACCCCCTTAGCGTCAGGTTACTCGCCGGCAGAGCTCTTGATGCGGCGAAAACTGACCACAATTCTGTCCAGGCTAGACCCGACGAGAGTCGAGGATAAAGGAAAAAACATAGGGTTGGCAGTCTCGAAAGGGTTCGCCGCCGGCGACCCTGTTCACTGCAGGAACTATGCCAGCGCAGGGCCAGCCTGGGTGCCGGGGACGGTAGTAGAACAGACGGGGCCAGTGTCGTACCGGGTCGAGACTAACACCGGCCTCCTCTGGAGGAGGCACGCGGACCAACTGAGGCACCGAGTGAGTGTACCAGTCAGTGGGGCTCAACAACAGGATTCAGCGTTAGGGTTCTCCCTCACCCGTTTAGCCCAAGGGGGAGACAACAGCGGACAACAGTCCCAAGCAAGGGGGGAAGGAAGAAGCAGCGGCCCCGACTCATACCCTTTTGATAAACCAGTTCTATCAGAGGCCGGGGAAGGGGGAGAGGAGTTCGCGACCGCTGCCCCCGAATGTAATTTTGATTTTGATTTTGCGAGCCGGGGGGGTTTTCAGGAGTGTTTCCCCACCCATCCAAGCGAGAAGAGGGGTTTTTCGTTAGCCCCCAGTGCCCCCGGTTCTTCCCCAAGAAAGAGCACACCTCCCAACAACGCCGCTGAGCCGCGGCAAGTCACTAACGAGTCTCCCTCTCCAATTACAGGGCAGGAAACCAGGGGACAAAGAGAAGGTAGCAAACCCGGGGAAAGGCAGCCCGCATCGAGGCCCCAGCGTGTTCGAAATAAGCCATCTTGGCTGAGAGACTTTGTCTCCTAGGGGGGGGGAGTGTTTATAAGTGTGGGCTCGAGACGTTGTCTCATCCTAAGGGGGAGGGGTGTTGTGTTCTAATGGTTTTACCTTCCACATGGATTACAATGTATCTGAGCCAATGTAACCTTGCCTATAGCAACAATGTAACCTTCAGCTGTATCAGATAAACCCTGTAATAGGACGCGAGCTAATGACCACCAGCTGGCAGCAGCGAGCGTCCAAGCTCTCTTGGTCCGAACTCATCAAAGGCAACAGCGCGGGAAGCTTTCCCGCCACCACCTACACCTGGACAAGAAGGGCGTGACCCGAAATGACGTCACGCAGACAGTAGCCAATGGGCTACCATGGCACCACGTTCAAATGTATTACTACTGTATATAAAGAGCTTTCGATCCGCCATTACCTCATGTTCCCTCTGTCCACGATGCAATAAACCCGAGTTAACCCAGCCCGAGGCTGTGTCCTGTGTCTTGGTTTTCATACACCAAAAGAAGGCTTGGTGATCTACCTAGGCTTAGGTCTGCCCAAGCATCCTGTCCCAAATGAAAGATGCCCCAGTGCAAACTGGAATTGCTAATAGTACAACAGCCCAGGGGTGTGCTGGGCACCTTGGGGGGCGGTGGACAGGAAGTGATGGGGCGCCTATTGGGGTGGGGGAGAGAAATCCCATACATTCCCATTATCTCTGCCTGCCTCTGGGGGATGTTAGTCGCTGGGGTACACCAGGATGAGTCCCTGTATCCCTGTGGGCCAGCACACCACTGCAACAGCCATGCGTTTTATGAGCATTGTGGCCTCTGATGTTCCCGCTGCTATGCAGTTGGGAAAGAGGAGGAGCATTCCCCTCCTCCAGTAAAGAGGAGACAAGGCAAGCTTACAACACACAAGGCATCACAACATGGCGGGGGGGGGGGGCTTTAAAAGCCAATCTGATCCCAACACTGGCCTCTTGGACATCACTGCTGGCAGAAAGGGGGGCATTTACTTTCAGCTGCAGGTGACAAATAGGAGCCCAGCAGCAGTGATGGATGACGGGCAACCAGGAGCAGCAGAGTGTTGTTATGGAAGCAGCTTGCCATGTTCAGAGGGGTGCATCAGCACCACTGTACAGTTTATGGCTGTTCAGGATCTTTGGAGAGAGTGATGTCTGCTTGGCAGGAGGGGTTTGAGGCAGTGATAGGGCAATAGCCCATTCACCTTACTCAGGCAGATCCCAGCCTCTTTTCATTGCACACAACTGGGGAGGGTGTGTGTCAAGGCCCAATTGGGCATTAGGTCCTGTTTGCAAAGGAGACTTCATGGGTCATCTGCATCAAGCGAATGGACAGAGTCGAGGGCTGAGCCAGACTGATGGACAGTGCATGAGTTTCCAGCTGAACTGCCCTTCTCTTTGTGGGCTGAGGGGGCGTAAAGTATCCAGGCTTCCCCAGGGCAGATAGTGAATGAGGGCAGAGTGCTGCATGGTCAGCCTAACTCCCCTTCTCCTGCTGGGATATACAGGGTCAGCAGGGCAGCTATTACTCAGGTTTCAATTTTGCACAGGAAACAGTTGGGTACACACACACACAGTGGCTGCAACAAACATCTATAAATTCATTAAAAGGTAAAGGTAAAGGTTTCCCTTGCTCGAAAGCCAGTCGTATCCGACTCTAGGGTGTAGTGCTCATCTCTGTTTCAAAGCTGAAGAGCCAGCGCTGTCTGCTTCTGCAGATGCTTCCGTGGCCATGTGGCAGGCATGACTAGACACTGGCACGCACGGAACGCTGTTACCTTCCCACCAAAGTGGTCCCTATTTTTCAACATGCAATTTCTTGCTTTTGAACTGCTAGGTTGGCAGTAGCTGGGACAAAGACGGGAGCTCATTCTGTCCTGCAGTACTCGGGAATTGAACTGCTGACCTTCCGCCACCCAGTCAGCATCTTAGCCACTTGAGACTGGTATATGAATATATAATATGGCTTATGGTTTTACTGTTTAGGGGATGTTTTTATATTTGGATGTTTTATCGTGATTGTGAGCCGCCCGGAGTCGCTTCTGCGAGGGGGCAGCAATAGAAATCAAACAACAACAACCGTGCTCTCCTGGCCCTTCCTACCGGCCAGGAGGATAAGAGACCCCAGGGCCATGGGAGGCTGAAGACGCCCGCACCGCTGCGCCCTCCTTGGCCCTTTCGATCGGCCAGTGGGAGGACAAGAGCGGTGACTTTTGACTTTGTTTTTGTTGTTGTCGGACTTTCTGTGGGACCTCATATGAGTGAAGTGTTTAGGATGGTGGCCTCCATCTTCCCTCCCTTATAATGAGACTTGAGACATCAGCAACTGTTCTACTATTTCTCCTTGTTACTATTAATTTTGCTATCTTATTTAATTCTTGTTTTTTGTTTGATCTTCTTTTAATATTGGGTCTGTGATTGCTTAGTGTTTAAGATGTTAAACTTGATGACTGGAAGATCAGATCAGCAAGTTAGCCATTCGAGACCTGAGTGCTGCAAGACCCAGCTCCTGCCAACCTAGCAGTTTGAAAGTAAGAAATTGCAAGTAGAAAGCAAGAAATTGCTAGCATAGCATTCCATTCCTGCCACATGACCATACCCTAGATATAAATTTTAATATTGGATTTATCATTTCTTGCTGTTTAACCCCACAATTTATGATAGCTGTTGCATAGTCTATTGAGGATTGCTTTTGCATCGAGTATTTTAAATCTTCTTTTAACTTGTTAATATATAATTAATCTGCTTTTTAATGGTGATATCATTCCATTTATACAATACATAACATTGTGAATTATGATGCTAAAAAAAGTGTTAGTAATAAAAAGCTGGTTTTAGCTGCATAAATCCAGTATCCTTTGTCCATTCTCTTTCACTGTTCTCAGCAGCACGTGGGCCAATGAACTTTTCATACTCTCTTCTGTTAAAATGTTCTGTTACTACAGTGTGCTGTTAGCTTCCACTTCCTCTGTCACCTCAGATAGTTCATTAAAAAACTGATCCTCATGTTCTTCTGTATAGCTATCATTACATGGAACATATAATTAATTGTACATGTTTCATCTTGCTCTCCTCTATTGATTTTCAGTTTTATTATTTTGTCCAAATAATGTTAACATCTAGTATGCATTTAGCTATGTCTGGATGTACCAAGAAGCCCACCCTGTTCTTCGCTGTGATCTCTCCTAAGTAAATAAAAAGTATCCTTTATAAACTTTCTTACTCCTATGACCTTTGCATCTTATATAGACCTATTATCTTAATCCCTTTTCTTTGCTTTATTTCTAAAAAATGCTTCTGTTTTATTTCCTAAGCCAGTTATAATTAGAGTTCCTAATTTGTACTGTACTTTGTTGTTCTATCTCTTAGTCCTTTAACACTGCCACAATCATTTCCCATTTGATCAGTCCGTTTGTATCTCATAAGAACATAAGAACAGCCTTGCTGGAACAGGCCACAGCCCATCCAGTCCAGCATTCTGTCTCACACAGTGGCTCACCATTTCCTTCAGGGTATTCCCAAGCAGATGCCTTCACCTGCTTAGGATTCCCTGGAAATGGCATTGAGAGATATCCTGCCTATCTCTCCAACCCGGAGGTTGTCCTTAGGTATCCATAATTATACCCATTGATACCCTTGTCCTCCATGAACTTGTCTAACCCTTTCTTAAAGCTGTCAAGACTGACAGCTGTCACCACTTCATCTGGCAGGGAGTTCCATAGACCAGTGATCCTCTGGATGAAAAAGTACTTTCTCTTATTTGTTTGAAAACTAGTACCCAAAAGTTTCATGGAGTGTCCCCTAGTTCTAGTGTTATGCGATAGGGAAAACAGTTTTTCCTTATCTACTTTGTCCACACCGTGCATGATTTTATAAACTTCAATCAGGTCACCTCTTAGACGCCGTCGTTCAAGAGTGAAGAGGCCCAACCGTTGCAGCCTCAGATGGTAAGGAAGGTGTTCCAGTCCCCTAATCATTCTGGTTGCCCTCCTCTGCACTTTTTCCTGCTCCATAATATCCTTCTGGAGGTATGGCAACCAGAACTGTACACAGTATTCCAGATGGGGCCTCACCATAGATTTATAAAGAGGCAAAATGATACTTACTGACTTATTTTCTATACCCTTCCTAATGTTCCCTAGCATTGAGTTTGCTTTTTTCACTGCTGAGGCACACTGGGTTGACATCTTCATTGAGCAGGACACCAGGACACCAAGGTCTCTTTCCTGGTTTGTCACAGAGAGTTCAGACTCCATCAGTTTATAAATTTAATTGGGTTTTTTTGCCCCAACATGCATCACTCTGCACTTACTAATGTTGAAGCTCATTTGCCACTGTTTTGCCCACTCCCCCAGTGTCAAGAGATCCCTCTGGAGCTCCTCACAATCTCTCACAGTTTTCACTACCCTGTATAATTTAGTGTTGTCAGCAAATTTGGCTACCGTGCTATTTATTCCTACTTCTAGATCATTTATGAAGAGGTTAAAAAGCAGGGGTCCCAGTACTGAACCTTGGGGGACCCCACTCTTTACTTCCCCCCACTTGGAGAAGTGTCCATTTAGTGCTACCCTCTGTTTCCTGTCCCTTAGCCAGTTGCTGATCCAGGACAAGACCTGCCCCTTTATTCCATGACTGGTAAGTTTATTCAAGAGCCTTTGGTGCGGACCTTGTCAAAAGCCTTCTGAAAGTCCAGATAAACAATGTCAACTGGATCCCCCTTATCCACATGCTTTTTGACACTCTCAAAAAATTCCAACAGATTAGTGAGGCATGATTTGCCCTTGCAAAAGCCATGTTGGCTCTCCTTTAGCAGCGCCTTCTCTTCTATGTGCCTATTAATCCTATCTTTTAGGATGGTTTCCATCACTTTACCTGGGACACATGTCAAACTGACATGTTGGTAATTTCCTGCATTACCCCTGGATCCTTTTTTGAAAACTGGTGTTACATTCGCTACCTTCCAGTCATCAGGCACAAAGCCTGATTTGAGGGAAAGATTGTATATTTTGGCTAGGAGATCAGCAATTTCATCTTTAAGTTCCCTGAGAACTCGTGGATGGATGCCATCTGGTCCTGGTGATTTGTTAGCATTTATTTTAACAAGACATGCAAGGACCTCCTCCCTGGTTATTTCTATCTGGCTTAATTCTTCGGTTTCCCTCCTTATGAAGATAGGCTCTGTTTTGGGCATGTGGTCTCTGTCTTCTTCAGTGAATACTGAAGCAAAGAATTCATTGAGTCTCTCTGCAATCTCTGTTTCCTCTTTAATAACCCCTTGCCTTCCATTGTCGTCTAATGGTCCAATAGCCTTCCTAGTTGGGTTCTTACTTCTAATGTGCTTAAAGAAGTCTTTGTTATTTCTCTGAGTATTTTTAGCTATACGCTCCTCAAAGTCTTGCTTTGCTTTCCTGATTGTTGCCTTGCATTTGTTCTGCCAGAATTTATGTTTCTGCCTGCTGTCCTTATTCGGACAAGCCTTCCATCTTCTAAATGAGCTTTTCTTGCTTTTGATCACTTCCTGAACAGCTCCTGTAAGCCACATCGGAGTCCTCTTGGACCTGGCAGTGCCCTTTTTCCTTTTGGTTATGCATTCCAATTGAGCCTCTGTTATTGTTTTTGTAAACAGCCTCCATGCTTCTTGGAGTGTTTGGACTCTCTCAATTTTCCCTTTCAGCTTCTTTTTTACTAGTTTCCTCATCTTTGGGAAATTTCCTTTTTGAAAATTTAAGGTCTCTGTGTTAGGTTTTATCAGTGACTTGAGGTCTATGATCAAGTTAAACATAATTGAGTTGTGGTCACTGTTCCCTATTGGATCAGTCACATTAACATCTTGCACCAGATCCTGAGTATTACTTAGGATCAAGTCAAGGATTCTTGTACCTCTAGTTGGGTCTTCAACCATCTGTCCCAGGGAACAATCATTTAGCATATCTAGGAACTTTATCTCTTTATCATGTGCTGAACAACAGTTCACCCAGTCTGTGTGAGGGTAATTGAAGTCCCCCATTATAACCAGGCTTCCCTTCTTGGATGCCTCCTTTACAACATTCTCCAACTACCAGTCTCCCTCAGGAGTTTGAGTCGGAGGCCAATAGTATATGCCTACTGTTAGACCATCCTTATGGCCTGGTACACAGAGTTTCTAATGGTGACTCCAAATCACCTAGATATTCCAATTCGTATGATTTTATCACTTCTTTGACACACAAGGCTACACCACCTCCCATTTGCCCCTTCCTATCCTTCCTGTACAGTTTGTAGCCTGGGATAACTGTATCCCATTGGTTATCATCCATCCACCAGGTTTCAGTGATGCCAATAATATCAATATTCTTACCTATTGCTAAGTATTCCAGCTCCCCTATTTTGTTCCGGAGGCTTCTGGCATTTGCATACAAGCATTTATTTATGCTTTTCTGATACAGTCTTTTGAGTCCAGTTGCATTGTTAGACTGCTTCCTGCATCCTTCTGCTAGAGTGCTGGTGACGAGCTCCTTGCTCTGCTCAGTAATTTTTTTATCCTCCTCACTACTCAAGTACAAACTTTCCCGAACCGGATGCTGCCCAGCTCCTGTCGGCTTTCCCCCAGTTATCAGTTTAAAAGCTGCTCTGCAGCCTTTTTGATGTTGAGTGCCAGCAATCTGGTCCCATCATGGTTCAAGTGCAACCCTTCCCTCCTGAACAGATTTGGCATGTCTCAAAATGTTCTCCAATTCCTGACAAATCTGAAGCCCTCCTCTTGATATCACTGCCTCATCCACGCATTGAGGCTTCTGAGCTCTGGCTGCCTGGTAGGTCCTGCATGAGAAACAGGCAGCACTTCTGAAAATGCTACCTTGGAAGTCCGGGACTTCAATCTTCTTCCTAACAACTTGAATTTTCTTCCAGGACAGACCGCTTGGCCTTCCCAATGTCATTGGTACCAACATGTACCATGACCACTGGCTCCTTCCCAGTTCTCTCTAACAAGCTATCTAGATTTCTCGTGATATCTGCAACTTTTGCACCTGGCAGGCAAGTCACCATACGGTTATCATATGCATCACAAATCCATCTCTCTGTATTTCTAATTATTGAATCACCTAGTATAAGGCGCTTTTCTCCTGCAATCTGTTCATCTACATGCACCTCATCAACCATATTAAGGGAGAGGACTTCAGTTTGTTCTTGTTGTTTATCTTCCTGGATCTCATCAAGTGTGATGAAGGAGAGATCCTCAGGTGGAACCAGTTGTTCCTCTGTGTGTTCCTCATCAGGTGTGATGAGGGAAAGATCCTCAAATTGATTCTGTAATTTCAGACTCTCAGAGTGATCCCCTACTCTCCTCCTCCTTTGAGTCACATTCCTCCAAACATCTCCCTCCTGGTTAGTGAAGTGCCTTCTTTCTCTGAACTGTGCCCTGTCTCTTCTTTGTCCAGGATAGTCTGCTCCGCTCTGTCCAAGAACAGCTCAAGCTCCTTAATTTGTTGATGGTTAGATATGCGGGCCTCTAGCTGCTGGACCTTCTCTTCTAGTAATGCAACCAGCTTGCACTTGCTGCAAGTGTAGTTCTCCATGTGCTTTGGCAAGAACACAAACATGGCACAAGTATTGCAGGTAATTACAGCTGTTCCCTCAGAATCCATTTTAACAAGTGCAGTATTCTGGGCCTCAAAAAACTACACGTTTACTACCTTTCTATCTAGTAAGAATATATTCTTCCTTTGTTCTCAGTTTGAAATCTGAGCAGCTCTGCTTAAGAACACATGCAGAATCAAAAGGACTGACCCTGAAAGAGCTCAGAGCTTTTAAAGGCTAGTGTGGCTCCGCCCCTCTGAGTCACAGTTCAGGGAAGGGCCTGGTGTGGCTCTGCCCCTCTGCTTCCTGTTTCAGGAAGCTTCTAACTGCTTTCTCTGTTTGAACAGAGGTGGCTCTCAGCAGTTTAAATTATCAATTTAAATTATCAATTTAAATTAGTGGAGGCCTCTAGAGCAGCTCTACTCCAACTGCAAGCATGCCCAAAACTTACCAGTGCTCACTTCCTTTGTTTGGCTCTCCTCAGCAGCAGCTCTGCTTAAGAGCACATGCAGAATCAAAAGGCTCGTTTGGATTTTTGTAGCAGTATACTATCTATTGCCAGCTTGCTGGGCCTGTCAAAACTTCACCAGAGCACCTTTCGCCAGATTGTTTCAGGATGACCCAGGATGGCCTTCATGGCTGCCCTAATGCTC
Source organism: Bradypodion ventrale (assembly GCA_035047345.1). Lineage (NCBI taxonomy): Eukaryota > Metazoa > Chordata > Lepidosauria > Squamata > Chamaeleonidae > Bradypodion > Bradypodion ventrale. The sequence continues at coordinate 51,506,456 of JAWDJE010000006.1, forward strand.
CAGTGGCACAAGGCCACACCATACTTTGCCCAATCCTGGCAATCCTTTTACTTTGGCTTGTTACCACCTCTCACGAAGTGGACAGTTGGACTTTGAGAGGTGTTGATGTTGTTGGGAGTCAGAAATCATTTGGAAACCATTGCAAATCACCTGAAGATCTATTGAAAAACCATCTAGAGGTATGTCTGTAGAATCAAGTCCATCATTGGCACCTACCATATTGGTTTCAAAGTGCATCAATGGCCATAATACCAAGGAGAGTGTGGCAAGCTTACCAGAGAACTTACACTCCTGAAAACAGGTGTCCTGGGGCCTGCGGCAACCAAGAAGCTGTTTTGAAGATTGAAGTGGATACCAATTTCAGCAAATGAAAGGTTAGATACACAAAGCAAGGAGAAAGGGGGTTTAGTGGGGAACTATTTTACCTTTTATAATGTACATAGAAGTTGTATTAGATGGCTTTTATTTGGCAGCTTTCCTACTTAACAGGCTTAGTTCTTTTTAATATTGTAATGTACCCGTATTGTATTTTAGTTGTCTTAATGTTTTTATTTTCAAAAATGAATCCTATTCTATGATTCTATGATTTTATTATCCACCTCTGCATATGCAATGGGGTGTCAAATTGTTAATGATTAGACGTATATGGCCACTGATTAAAGATAATTTAGTTTGCATGTGACAAAACTGTGTGCACCCCAAAATTGCCAAAGGAAGCCATTAATCAGCAGCAATATGCCACTGCTGGTAACATCATGCCCATTTTGAATACAGAGCGGCACAACAGGGTTTCAGCCAGTAAGTCACTTTGGGTCCCTTTCTTTGGAAAAAAGGTAAAAATTAAAAGAATCAACAAATCCCAAATACGCAGGCACTCATTTGGAACCACAAATGAGCCAAACATTCTATCACAAACACATTTGTCCAATGCCACTCTGGGGTGGGGGGAAATTGTGGATTTCTCCTCTGTGTATTAAGATTCTGCTCTGTTATGTGTGACACAAACAGTTTAGTTCAATCTTTGCTCACTCAAATTTCCAAGAGGCGGGGTGGGTGGGGGGATAACAATTTAAGATGCCCCAGTTGGCAAGCAACTACAGTTCATCAGAGCTGTTTATGAACATATTCCAATGAGAGCACAACCAAAGTAGCTGGCAAATAGTGAGCACATAAATTCTTTCATAGAATGATTTTGTGTAGAGGAAAAGAGGCTAAATTTATCTGTTAATTTATTCACAAATGAATAATTCAGCTAGTTTGGCTAACACCCATGCTGAGATTGCTTACAGCTTCCTCTCTGTTTCTTACACAGTCTGTCAGCTATAATGCATGGATGAATCACCAGGACACCTCTCCCAACTGTACCTGGGTAAATACCAAGGGACAAATCCTCAGCAGTAGCAGACAGATACCGCTTTGAGTATCTAGCAACTGCAACATTCTTAGCAATAATGATCTTTCAGTTCTCAGAATTGTTGGGGTTGATTACTACAAGTAGAATGTTGCACCATAAATGAGAATTCCCAGATTTTCTAGTCTAGACGTGAAAATCTTAGATACTCAGTTCACTTAAACATACCATATATACTCGAGTATAAGCTGAGTTTTTTAGCCCGAAATGAGCCCCAGGTCAATGACCATGAAGATCCCAGAACCATGCTGGACTGAGATGTGCCAACAGTTTAATTAATTTATACCATATTTTCATGTATTTTGCTTATAGACAATCACTAGCTGCTGCATTTCCCCCCCCCCTCGGCTTATACTCGGGTCAATCTATTTTTCTGGGTTTTCAGGTCAATATTAGATACCTCGGCTCATATTTGGGTTGGCTTATACTTGAGTATATATGGTACTTTTTCAACATGTTTTTAAAATAAATTAGAGGCTAGAAAAGTTATTTTTGAGGGTTACACCTCCTAGAATCAGCTAGCAGATTCTGGAAGCTGTAGCCCAGAAAAACTTTCTTTTAGAGGCACAAAAATAACTGCTCTCAAGTGTATAAAATTATTAGGTAAAGGTCACCCTTGCTCGAAAACCAGTCGTATCTGACTATAGGATTCAGTACTCATCTCCATTTACAGCCAAACAGCCAGCACCATCTGTCTCTTCAGACATTTCCATGAACATGTGCAAGCATGTCTAGTCACCAGAGTGCACGGAACGCTGTTTACCTTCCCACCTATTTATCTACTTGCAATTTCTGAGCTAGGCGGGGAGGTTCCTGGGGCCTTAATTGGGGTTGTGACAGGCATGGAGCGATATGGCGGGTACCAGGGGACAGCCGCACTTGGGGAATGCGGGACCGATGGTTGGTATCTGTCCCTCGTTCCAGCCCCCTGGTTACATCTCTGGGTCCTGAGCAACTGATCCAGGGTGACCCCACCCTTAGGCTGCTGCTGATGAATGCCAGGTCGGTCTGTAATAAGGCTCCCCTGATTCAAGACTCTATTCTGGAGGAGCAGGCTGACCTGGCATGCATCACCAAAACCTGGCTTAGACCAGAGGATGGTGTACCTCTGTCAGAAATATATCCAGCGGGTTTGGTATTTGGCACCAGCCTAGGGATGAGGGAAGGGGCAGTGGCGTCGCCATTGTAGCCAGGGAGTCTTTGGGAGTTGCTAGGGCCACTGCTCCACACGTTCCGGGCTGTGAGGCCATGCTCCTGCAGTTGGGCCCTAAGGGTCACTTGGGAGTCTTACTCTTGTACCTGCCCCTTGCAGGGTAAGGGACTCCCTGCCTGAGCTCCTTGAGGCCGTCTCAGCGTTGGTGTTGGAGTTCCCTAGGCTGATGGTCCTGGGGGACTTCAATCTTCCTTTGCTGGGGACTGGCTCTGAAGTTGCACAGGAGTTCATGGCTTCCATGGTAGCCATGGACCTGACTCAGATAATTCAGGGCCTGACCAGGGGCAGTGGCCACTCCCCAGATGTAGTTTTCTTGTCAGAGCGGTGGCTGAGTGATCTGATATTACAGAAATTAGACATAACACCTGTGCCATGGTCAGATCACTATCTGGTGACTCTAGACTTTCTGGAGGTGACGTCTCACCGTAGAGAGGCAGGGCCTGTTAAACTAGAGTGTCGCTGGGTGAATAACCGGAGTGATTCCAATTGGACACTAGCTAGAGCTGCTATTAGGGCCTACCTAGTGGCGATGGGGGTGGTGAGGTGGTAATACTTCACCACCCTTATTGCCTCCGCTGATAATCACCCAGCCACCCTGTTTTGGATAACTAGGTCTCTTCTGGGGGGGCAGGGGGGCAGGGTTTGGCTGAGGACTTTGCTGACCATCTGGTGGAGAAAATCAATCGGATTCGCTCGGGGCTCAATCCTGGCGTGGTCGGAGAGTGTCTGTGGGGGACTGAAGCACAGTCTTGTCATGTTATCTGGAATCAGTTTGAACCAGTTGTCCCTGATGAAGTGGGCAGGCTCCTTGCAGCTGTTCGTGTCATTACCTGTCCCTGGACCCCTTTCCCACCTGGCTGGTGAAGGCTGGTGAAGGCCACCAAGGAGGTAACAGGTAGCTGGGTCGGAGGAATAACAAATGCATCTCTATGAGAGGGGGTGTTTCCAGCATCTCTGAAACATGCTTTGGTGCGCCCCTCCTGAAAAAAAAATCTCTTGACCCAGCAGTACCGTCTAACTATAGGCCAGTCTCCAACCTCCCCTTTTTAGGGAAAGTACTGGAGAAGGCGGTGGCACGTCAGTTGCAAGGTGTCCTGGATGAAGCGGATTATCTGGACCCCTTCCATTCGGGATTCAGGCCTGGATATGGCATGGAGACAGCATTGGTTGCGCTGATGGATGATCTCTGGTAGGAGCGGGATAGCGGTCACCCTTCTGTCCTTGCTCTCCTTGACCTCTCAGCGGCTTTCGATACCGTCAACCACAGTATCCTACTGGGATGGCTCAAAGGGTTGGGGATCCAGGGCATGGTATTGTCCTGGTTCTCCTCATTCTTGAGTGGCCAGACCCAGTTGGTGTGGTTGGAGAGTGAGAGGTCCAATACTAGGCCTCTCCAATATGGGGTGCCTCAGGGCTCGGTGCTCTCTCCTCTCCTATTTAACATCTACATGAAGCCCCTGGGGGAGATCAGATGTTCCCACAGGGTGTGGTACCACCAGAATGCGGATGACACTCAGTTGTACATCTCATCCCATGGGGACCCAGTGATGCTGTCAAAGTCCTATCTGGGTGTCTGGAGGCTGTGGGGGTCTGGATGGGTGCCAACGGGTTACATAAGAACATAAGAACAGACTTGCTGGAACAGGCCACAGCCCAACCAGTCCAGCATTCTGTCTCACATAGTGGCTCACCATTTCCTTCAGGGTATTCCAAAGCAGATGCCTTCACCAATTTAGGATTCCCTGGAAATGGCATTGAGAGATATCCTGCCTATCTCTCCAACCCCGAGGTTGTCCTTAAGTATCCATAATTATAGCCATTGATACTCTTGTCCTCCATGAACTTGTCTAATCCTTTCTTAAAGCTGTCAAGACTGACAGCTGTCACCACTTCTTCTGGCAGGGAGTTCCATAGACCAGTAATCCTCTGGGTGAAAAAGTACTTTCTCTTATTTGTTTGAGAACTAGTACCCAAAAGTTTCATGGAGTGTCCCCTAGTTCTAGTGTTATGCGATAGGGAAAACAGTTTTTCCTTATCTACTTTGTCCACACCGTGCATGATTTTATAAACTTCAATCAGGTCACCTCTTAGACGTCGTCGTTCAAGAGTGAAGAGGCCCAACCGTTGCAGCCTCAGATGTTAAGGAAGGTGTTCCAGTCCCCTAATCATTCTGATTGTCCTCCTCTGCACTTTTTCCAGCTCCATAATATCCTTCTGGAGGTATGGCGACCAGAACTGCACACAGTATTCCAGATGGGGCCTCACCATAGATTTATAAAGAGGCAAAATGACACTTGCTGACTTATTTTCTATACCCTTCCTAATGATCCCTAGCATTGAGTTTGCTTTTTTCACTGCTGAGGCACACTGGGTTGACACCTTCATCGAGCTGTGCACCAGGACACCAAGGTCCCTTTCCTGGTTTGTCGCAGAGAGTTCAGACCCCATTAGTTTATAAATGTAATTGGGGTTTTTTGCCCCAACATGCATCACTCTGCACTTACTAATGTTGAAACTCATTTGCCACTGTTTTGCCCACTCCCCCAGTGTCAAGAGATCCCTCTGGAGCTCCTCACAATCTCTCACAGTTTTCACTACCCTGTATAATTTAGTGTTGTCAGCAAATTTGGCTACCTTGCTTTTTACTCCTACCTCTAGATCATTTATGAAGAGGTTGAAAAGCAGGGGTCCCAGTACTGAACCTTGGGGGACCCCACTCTTTACTTCCCTCCACTTGGAGAAGTGTCCATTTAGTGCTACCCTCTGTTTCCTGTCCCTTAGCCAGTTGCTGATCCAGGACAAGACCTGTCCCTTTATTCCATGACTGGTAAGTTTATTCAAGAGCCTTTGGTGTGGGACCTTGTCAAAAGCCTTCTGAAAGTCCAGATAAACAATGTCAACTGGATCCCCCTTATCCACATGCTTGTTGACACTCTCAAAAAATTCCAACAGATTAGTGAGGCATGATTTGCCCTTGTAAAAACCTTGTTGGCTCTCCTTTAGCAGCGCCTTCTCTTCTATGTGCCTATTAATTATATCTTTTAGGATGGTTTCCATCACTTTACCTGGGACACATGTCAAACTGACAGGTCGGTAATTTCCTGGATCACCCCTGGATCCTTTTTTGAAAATTGGTGTTACATTCGCTACCTTCCAGTCATCAGGCACAAAGCCTGATTTGAGGGAAAGATTGTATATTTTGGCTAGGAGATCAACAATTTCATCTTTAAGTTCCCTGAGAACTCATGGATGGATGCCATCTGGTCCTGGTGATTTGTTAGCATTTAGTTTAACAAGACATGCAAGGACCTCCTCCCTGGTTATTTCTATCTGGCTTAATTCTTCGGTTTCTCTCCTTATGAAGATAGGCTCTGTTTTGGGCATGTGGTCTCTGTCTTCTTCAGTGAATACTGAAGAAAAGAATTCATTGAGTCTCTCTGCAATCTCCGTTTCCTCTTTAATAACCCCTTGCCTTCCATTGTCATCTAATGGTCCAATGACTTTCCTAGTTGGGTTCTTACTTCTGATGTACTTAAAGAAGTCTTTGTTATTTCTCTGAGTATTTTTAGCTATACGCTCCTCAAAGTCTTGCTTTGCTTTCCTGATTGTTGCCTTGCATTTGTTCTGCCAGAATTTATGTTTCTGCCTGCTGTCCTCATTCGGACAAGCCTTCCATCTTCTAAATGAGCTTTTCTTGCTTTTGATCACTTCCCGAACAGCTCCTGTAAGCCACATCGGAGTCCTTTTGGACCTGGCAATGCCCTTTTTCCTTTTGGTTATGCATTCCAATTGAGCCTCTGTTATTGTTTTTGTAAACAGCCTCCATGCTTCTTGGAGTGTTTGGACTCTCTCAATTTTCCCTTTCAGCTTCTTTTTTACTAGTTTCCTCATCTTTGGGAAATTTCCTTTTTGAAAATTTAAGGTCTCTGTGTTAGGTTTTATCAGTGACTTGAGGTCTATGATCAAGTTAAACATAATTGAGTTGTGGTCACTGTTCCCTATTGGATCAGTCACATTAACATCTTGCACCAGATCCTGAGTATTACTTAGGATCAAGTCAAGGATTCTTGTACCTCTAGTTGGGTCTTCAACCATCTGTCCCAGGGAACAATCATTTAGCATATCTAGGAACTTTATCTCTTTATCATGTGCTGAACAACAGTTCACCCAGTCTATGTGAGGGTAATTGAAGTCGCCCATTATAACCAGGCTTCCCTTCTTGGATGCCTCCTTTACAACATTCTCCAACTGCCAGTCTCCCTCAAGAGTTTGGGTCGGAGGCCGATAGTATATGCCTACTGTTAGACCATCCTTGTGGCCTGGTACTCTTACCCACAGAGCTTCTAATGGTGACTCCAAATCACCTAGATATTCCAATTCATACGATTTTATCACTTCTTTGACATACGAGGCTACACCACCTCCCGTTTGCCCCTTCCTATCCTTCCTGTACAGTTTGTAGCCTGGGATAACTGTATCCCATTGGTTATCATCCGTCCACCAGGTTTCAGTGATACCAATAATATCAATATTCTTATCTATTGCTAAGTATTCCAGCTCCCCTATTTTGTTCCGGAGGCTTCTGGCATTTGTATACAAGCATTTATATATGCTTTCCTGATACAGTCTTTTGAGTCCAGTTGCATTGTTAGACTGCCTCTTGCATCCTTCTGCTAGAGTGCTGGTTACTAGCTCCTTGCTCTGCTCAGTAATTTTTGCATCCTCCTCACTACTCAAGTACACACTTTCCCGAACCGGATGATGCCCAGCTCCTGTCGGCTTTCCCCCAGTTATCAGTTTAAAAGCTGCTCTGCAGCCTTTTTGATGTTGAGTGCCAGCAATCTGATCCCATCATGGTTCAAATGCAACCCATCACTCCTGAACAGATTTGGCTTGTCCCAAAATGTTTTCCAGTTCCTGACAAATCTGAAACCCTCCTCTCGACACCACCGTCTCATCCACGCATTGAGGCTTATGAGCTCTGCCTGCCTGGTAGGTCCTGCGCGAGGGACAGGCAGCACTTCTGAAAATGCTACATGAGTGCTGTACAATGGAGTGAACTCCCATCTCTGAGTGAACTCCCATCTCTACTTTGCCCCAGATAGACCCAGTGCGCAACTTGGGGGTCCTCCTGGACTCTTGACTGCTGCTAGAAGAGCAGGTGGCGGTCATGGCCAGGAGGGCTTTTGCACAACTCCGTGTGATATGCCAGTTGCACCCGCTTCTGGATAGAGACTCCTTGCTTATGGTCACACATGCTCTGGTCACCTCCAGACTAGACTATTGCAATGCGCTCTACATGGGGCTGCCCTTGATGACCATTCGGAGGCTGCAGCTGGTCCAGAACGCGGCAGCCCAGGTAGTGATGTGGTGCCGGCGTTATGCCGATGCCTTGCCGCTGCTCCGGAAGATGCTCTGGTTAGAGATGGGAGTTCACTCAGAGATGGGAGTTCACTCCATTGTACAGCACTCAGGTCTCAAACTGCTGACATGCCAACCTTCCAGTCAACAAGTTCAGCATCTTGACCTCTAGCCACCACAACTATATAAAATTATTACAATGGAACAATTTCCCCTTGGAAGCGGTGATCTCTCCAATGGTGGAGTTACTCAAGAGATATTAGACAACCATCTGTCAGATCTTGCTTTGTTTAGGATTCCTTCATTGAGCAGGGAGTTGAACTCAATTGCCTCATAGGTCCCTTCCAACTCAATTATTCTATGAGTCTATGATTTTAAAAGTAACTTTTTAGCTGGAACACAGGTACAATGTACATGCACTATGTGTTTGCCTGCTGTGTTTATCCTTGTTTTCATCTACAGGTATTTCTCCCCTTCCACCAAAATGTACAGCCAATAAATATACAGATGAGATGAATTCACCTACAAGCTATGAGATTCTGGTAATTTTTACTGTGTTTCCCAGCAGGATCCTAACTTGGACCAGCTTTTTTTTTTTTTTGGGGTGGTGGTGGTGGTGGTGGTGGTGGTGGGGAATAAGAGCATGCCTGCACTACTGTCACACACAGAGATGTACTGGAACAAATCGAGGAGCTGCAGCTACACAGCAGTATCCTAACCTGAAGGTCATCAGTGCAAGGGATGAAACTGAGTAGGTTGAGGCATTGCCCGGGGGGGGGGGGGGGGGGGTTGTAAATAAAGTCAGACTCCTGTGGCAACAAGGGGATCAATATTTCTCTAGTGTTGGTACAGGGCTGCACAAGCAAAAGACGTGACTGAACTTTTAAATTTTCCTGTTAGGGTCAGGTGAGATGTTCTGACAACTGTAGAAGATGGATTTCTGGCTAATTCATCCATGGCATGCCAGCAGGAAAAAAGGAAATTATAGTGTTGAAGCTGGTTACCAAATGCACAGTTCCCTCTTTATTTGCATTAGAAACCTAGTTGTGTCATTTAAATGATTTCAGAGTTAACATGTATATCATTATATGCCACATTTTAAGATTTTGATTATTGCGGATAGTATAACTTTAATCAAGACAAATAGTAATTCTCCCTTGATCAAAATAATCTGTTTAGTGTACAAAGGTAAAGTGATGCAAAATGAGCTGAGACCATGAAAAATAAGGAACCAATATTATGCGTCATGCCATCAACTTTAAACTCTCCAAATCATACACCTATATATGCAGCAGATATCTCTGTCAGATGATGTTGACTTATGCCCAGCCTTCTGTATTTATAAAATAGAACAATAAACCGTTTGAGGCTGATGAATAAAATATCTTCCACCAGGTGAACAGATTCAATCAATGTATTTATTATTCACTATTCAAAATCTTACTTCTCTGTGTAACCGGTAAACTTGTTAACTTCACAAGGATAAATTTCTCCAAAGGTAGATATTATTTTCAATTGTAGTCAATGTCCAAACTGGAAAGTGTAACTCTGAGTCTATAGCAGGGCTAAACGTCCCTGTATACAAGCCTAAGTCTTGGATAGCAATATAATAACCATATAAATATTCTCTGTAAATTCCACTTTCTCAAAGCCAAACTAGTTATAGTGCTTTTCAATTGCTTTCATCAGGAGAAAACTGGAAATTTATCTGTAGAATAAAGATATGTAGAATAAAGAACAATCATCAGTGGAAAGTTTACTTATTTAGCCCTGCTGGTTTTTTTTAAATTTTTATTTACTCCTGCCTGGGTATCCTTCTTTTAAGGAGATTGTGGAGGTTTTATGGATGGTTTAGAGTTTTATAGTACAGTATTTGGTTTTAACTGGTATTTGGTATGAATTTTAATTAATGTTGTGAGCCGCTTTGGGTCACTTAGACGAAAAGGGCAGTTATATAAATCTAACAAATAAATAAAAGGTATAGGGGCAAAGAAGGATCCATATTGCTTATATGCCCATATACTCAATTCTGGCTCCCTCAAATCATATGGTTACATATTCAAGAGAGTTTCCTCTCTGTAACAGTAAGGAATCTCATTTGTCCACAATGCAAGATGCTGCCCGATATGACACTACATACCAACTAGAGCTACAGGAGGACATATGGGCATCTTATAGTCCCAGTAATTTCCTACACTGGTTGGTTTATTGGGACAAGGTCAGCCAGCCATCACTGAGAAGGAAACAATCAATGTGTTTTGGGGAGCTGATGTTGGGAACCTAAATAGTCATTATGGTTGCATCCCCTTGAGAGAAGAAAAGTGAATTTAAATTTATCTTAAATGTGTGTGGTTGATTAGCAAGAGAATACAGCGCTCTCTCGCTCACTCGCTCTCACACACACACTGGCATTTGTTATGTTTGCATTGTTATTGCTGGGCTTTATTCCTCAAATCATTGTTTAGCAATTATTGGGTTAGAGCAGGGGTGCCTAAACTATGGCCTGGAGGCCAGATTTGGTCCCCAACACCAATTCCTCTGGCCTACAGAGCCCTCATCGCTCCCGGAAGTGGAAGTAAAACATGCCCATAAGGTCACATGGTTCAGTGGGCTGGTCACTATGGCCTGGGGGCCGGATCCCTGAACCACATGACCAGCCCATGGCTCAAAAAGTATGGGCACCCCTGGGTTAGAGGAATGTTTGGACTGACTGGTTTCAAGGTTTACAAGCAAGAATGATCAAACTCTCTCTTTGGATGCAGAGAGATCAAATTATTTGAGGAAGGTAAATATTTTGTTGTTATGTACAATAGCTCATTCCGTCCTGCAGTACTCGGGAATCGAACTGCTGACCTTCCACCTCCCAGTCAGCGTCTTAGCCACTTGAGCCAGTGACACCTTAATTATTATGTATATGACACGATCACATCTCACTCACTCAGTTGGGTAAAGAATAATCCACCAACGGAACCTGCGTCATAACTACAGTAACCATCAGTTTCTTGGGCTACATCCAGGGATTACTATGCCCAGGCACTAATTCAGGACACCCACTGCTTCTACTAGGTGAAAGGGAGAAGCTAAGCCTAGTTTCATCTGCCCATTGATAACCCAGCTAATACCCACCACCAGTTCCATGAGATCAGGATATGCTTTTCTCTGGGAGCAAAGAGGAAAAATGTTGCCTCCTCACCATGGGTCGTCTCTGATGCAGAATTTTAACTTACTGGTAAAGTCCCTTTTATCTATGCAGTAGATGTGCAAAGACCCTCAAAGGAGAATTGCTACAAGTCTTCCCCTTTCTCATTAACTGCCACTCAAAATTTCAATAACTGACATGCGGTTAGGAGAAAGAATTTAAAAAGTTTCTTTAATTGCAGTTACTTAGAGTTACAGAAGGGCCCGTGCTGCTTTCCTTATTGCACGCATTCGAGCAAGCAATCAAACAGGTCAAGAGCAAAAAAACAGCTGTCACTGACCAACAAAGAGAGAGAAATGAGTCTGTCTTTGGTTAATGCTAGATAGAAAGACAGTCACCCCAGCCCAGAAATGTCCTTTCCACTACAGGCAGCATGAGAGGCTATTAAAAGAAAATACAGGTATCTGCTACTACCAGTTGAAGTAGTACTGCTACTGCCAGTTGTAAAAAGCCATATTGATTTGTATACTTATTTATCATGCTTGACCCATCACTCTGTGCTTCTGTTTCTGATGTATGTAAATTGATGCCATGAAGTCTCATTTCCATGTCTAAGTGGACTTGATCCACGAAAACTCACATTAACATATAAGTCTTTAAAGTCCTACAGTGTTTTTGCTTTTGTTTTGTTTATTCTCTGATGTACCTAAAACAAAACAGTATCTCCCCACAAATGGAATGTTGTTGCATTTGCATTTAAAACAACAACAACAACTAGAAGTGATTGGACGTTCGGTCCCATTTCTTTCTTTCCTGCCCCACCCCTCCCCCTTCTCACAGAAAGACCTGTGCTTTCTTATTCAGGACAGGGCATGAACCAAAACCTGTGCTTGGTACTTGGGGTATAGTTGCCAGTTGGTGGATTTGTGGGGGGAAAGGGAGAAAGTGCTTTTATTCATTGTTTTCAAAAAAAACCTTTTCTATGAAAAGCCACTTCTTCATTTGGCTGAATCACTTTAGATTTGATCTTGTATTGCTCTAGAATGCTACTTTTGCCTATTTGCACTTTAATAGATTTTGGAAGTAAGAAAAAATGAAAATGTAAACTCTGTGGAATGTCTTTGAGAATATTTTAGAAAAGTTTGGCTTATTTTTTACATATATTTTCAGCTATAGAAACACTGACATTTTAATGCAAAAATCTTCTTTGACCATTTCCTATAGGGTGGAAGTAAATTATTCAGAGGCACAGAAGAAACCATTTTGTCCCAACTCTGATTATTTCTAAGAAGATTATCAGAAAGTTTCTCTGAAATCCTGAACATCAAGTATAATTGGACAAATAGATCATGATGTGAACTCTTGAAATGGAATGTAAAATATAATAAGGGTTTTTAAAAAGCCATACTGTGAATATTTGGCTACTGTACATACATTTGCAATACATTATGCAGTAGAAGAAGTTAAAAGCACTTCTTCAGTTGGGGTATTTTAAGGAGAAAAGCAGACAGCTAGTAAAATATACTAGTATTTATCAGTTTTGAATGTGGAACATATTGATAGCACACTTTTTTAACATCAAAAAGGTAGTAGACCAACTTCTAAAACTGATGCCAGGGAAAACTAAAAGTTGTTTCTGCTTTGGTGTTCAGAATGAATTATGCCTTAGGGATGAAGGTTAATGCCTTCTAGTCATCTAAAGGCAAGAGTAGAACTTGGCAATGACTTCAGAAAGGCAGGGTGGGTAGGTGAATACCAAAATAGTGATGTACAGTATTTTAGATTTTGTTTCTTTGGGATGATGGGAGAAGAATTGGATGGCTGACGGAGAACTTTCTAATCATAGAACACATTTTAAAAGGCAGTGTCCAGTGTTCATTGAGAGAGGGATATGGACTTCGGTAGAACAAATGATTCAATTTTCTTTCCTCCTTCTTAGTAGACAGACACACTTGGGAATTTTATAGATGTTTGCTGCATGTTTTTTCCTTAATGTTTTACTCTTGTTTGATATTCTTATTTTCATTAACCAGAATCCAATCAAATAATTACACTGGTATAAGATCTTTGCTGTAAATTTAAGTGACATGTCGTCATTCCCATTTGATGTTGCATGCAAAGTCACATGACTGATATATGCGACAAGTGTGCAGACCAACTTCTTAACTGGCAGCAATTTACCAGTGAGATTTATGCCAATTGATTTATGTGAATGTATGTAAGCAATAGAATTCTGGATGGTATATGTGTGTTCCTTAATTTTAGGCAATCACTCACCCACTCAATTTCCTGTAGAATTAAAAATAAATTTACATTTGTTTGTTTGTTTTTCTACAGTGATATCTAAGGCACTGCACAGTGCTGTGGCCTGTGATTTGGATGTTGTGGTTAAGATTTTTCCACACAGAGATATAAGGAGGTTAATTGGAAGGCCTCAGCAATAGCAAATACTATTCAATGAAGAATAATAATAATAATTTTGTGTCAGAGAATACTATGGGCTGAAAGGATTTTTGCTGGAGAAACTCCATTCAGGGGATGCCTGAATGAGGCTCCTTTCATGTCCTCATGCAGCCCTCGCGTATCAAAAATGTGCCTTCCAGTCTTCAAGCTCAGCATCTTAACCACTAAGCCACCGGGAAAGAATGGCATGTTTTACACCTGCAGATAGTGTACAGAGAGGGGACTTAATATATTTAATTTATCAGCTAAATGGGATTTATAAATCTGAAGTTGTTTGAAAGATTTCTCTTCTTGCATATCATCAGTAGCAGCATAAACAGAATAGTACAACAGTATCAATTTAGGCTCAACCAACTACTATACATCTATTATATTACCAATCTCTTCCCTCGCACAGTCTAAAGTACACCTTGTACTCTCTATTAGTTTGAAGGGGTTTGGGGAATTATGGGTGGTAGTACCACATGTAACCACACAGTAGGGCCATCCCTACTGTGCACAAATGTTACAACAATATTCCTACACTGCTCAGGATTCTGAAACTAGGATCTTGTTCAAAATTAAGTTTTGTAAGGTGTAGGGCTTGCATGGTTTTGCCCTTCCACTTACCATCAGAGCAAACATTTCCTCACCTCCCCAATTCCTTGTGTTTAAGGAGAATATAAAAACCATGCTTTGAAAGTCAGAGTTCGATTTCTGAGTACTACACAATGGAATGAGCTCCCGTCTCTGTCCCAGCTCCTGCCAGCCTAGCAGTTCGAAAGCAAGAAATTGCAAATAGATAAATAGGGACCACTTTGTTGGGAAGGTAAACAGAGTTTTGTGTTGAGGCATGCCTGCCACATGTCCATGGAAATGTCTGCAGATGCAGACAGTGCTGGCTCTTTGGTTATAAACAGAGATGAGCACTGAACCCTAGAGTCGGATATGACTGGCTTTCGAGTAAGGGCAACCTTTACTGACCTTTACCTTTACTAAATCAATCTGTAGTACTGCAAAGGCTTAGTAGTTAAGATGCTGAACTTGACAACTGGAAGGTTGGCAGCTCAGCAGTTAGAGAACCGAGTGCTACACAATGGAATGAGCTGCTGTCTCTGCCTCTGCTCTTGTCAACCTAGCAGTTTGAAAGCAAGAAATTGCAAGTAGAAAATAGGTACCACTTTAACAGGAAAGGTGGCAGTGTTCCATGTGCTCCAGTGTCTAGTCGTACCTGCACATGACCATGGAAATGCCTGCAGATGCAGGCAGCGCTGACTCTTTGGCTGTGAACGGAGATGAGCACCACACCTTAGAGTCAGATAAAACTGGCTTTCAAGCAAGAGAGACCTTTACCTTACCTGAATCAACCTATTCTCTAATATGAACAGTTGATATATGCTGTTTTTTTTGTACAAGTTGATGCCTTCATGGGAATGGCTTAAGGGTTTGGGCTAGTACTAGCAATCCTGATGCTCCAGGAAATTTGTCTGTAGACTCAGTGTAATCTGAGATTTGGCATAATTCAGATTGTAATTAAACCCAGCATTGTAAGCAAATAAGAACTGCAAATATTATATTGGTCAATAACATAAGCACAGCTTGTCATACAGGCTGGTTGGTGTCCCACAATAGTGTGTCTACTTACGAGCAATATCTCAGTGCATGAGGTTAATTGTATTTTAAGAGCCTGGGGTCAATTTAAAACTAAAACTACAGTGTGGCTGTGTGAAGAACTTGAGAGAAAGCAATTAGCATCCATCCATGAAAGGAAGACACTTGCAACTTGGACCAAAATTTCCTGGAATGAAACCACATAGATTTACATCAAGGGTCTGTATTTAATGTAGCCTGAATCTGTATAGTGAGTCCATTTAATCTGAGCATTAGAAATATTGTTTCCTCAGATGTTTAGAGGCATGCAGCTATTTGTGCTCTATTGTGTAAGGTGTTTTAGGAATGGAGTAGATTGTCACAAAGCAAGTTTTTGATATTTTCTCTTACAAATGACTGTAGTGTAATAGGTTGGTTTTCAGTTTGTGACTCATAATTGCAGAAATTATGTTGGCCACCACAAGAATTTGGATTAGGAGCGAGTAAGTTTGGTGTATCAAACGTCAAAGCAGTCTCCAAGATTTCATTTTAGAATGGGCACTGGAAACAG
This sequence comes from Bradypodion ventrale, assembly GCA_035047345.1. Taxonomy (NCBI): domain Eukaryota; kingdom Metazoa; phylum Chordata; class Lepidosauria; order Squamata; family Chamaeleonidae; genus Bradypodion; species Bradypodion ventrale. The sequence goes on from JAWDJE010000006.1 coordinate 51,522,183, forward strand.
TCTAGCATGGTTTTGGTATCAATGGCAGTTTCTTCTCAAGCCTGAAGGTGGAACTCTTGTCTATTCTTTGGTGTTACCACAAGCATAGACTTTATTGCTGGCTTTGGTAGATTTCTTCACATAAGCCTTGAAGATGGAATTCTGGCCATGTTACAGTGGAAGATTAAACATATAATACAGGGAAGATGTCAATTGCATCTCTATAACCAGCACTTTTGAAGATTTGTTTGTCTCTAACAAAGTCCTGCATTTCCTCAGCCTAACCAATTTCTGTTTTCCCCCATTCTCTTTTTGTACCTAATTCTTTCTTGCTTTTAATATCACACACACTTTCTGATAGCAATACTGGTATAATGCATATGCTGTCAAATGTGTGCTGTTAAATTAACCAAACTTTACTCTTTACTTTTTCTTTTTTTCTTTTTAAAAGATTTTTTATTCAAACTAAATATTCTACAAGATAGATAAAAACATAAACAGAGAACAAGAAGAAAAAAGAAGAAAAATACATAACAAACTCCAACCTCCTAAAAATACAAAAATAATGGTAGAGATGTATACACCCCCTTTAAATTATTCATACACTTAGATAATATTAAATCGTCTTTGATCAATTTAACATTTTAAAATGTGTGAATATTTTTGACACTTCTACTTTATTACTACTATCTTATCCAGCTACAACTAACCGTCCCAAGCTCTACCAGTATTATTTTGCTTCTTACCATTTTATATAGACACATAATACCTTTGTGCTATTTACAGTCCAAAAACCAATGGTTGAGAAACACTGCCCTAAAGCAGGGGTTCCCAACCTTTTCAAGCCGGGGACCGGGTCACACTCTCTCAGTCAGCTGTGAGGGATGGATGGCCATTTTGAGGCTGGAAACACCAATATTTATACATTTGGTTTCCAAAAAACTAATTGATCGGTTCCTGGCGCACATCCATTCCTTTTCTCAATTGCATATGTTATAAAGTCCTTCCAAATTGCAAAAAAAATATTCTCTTTAACTAATTCTTTTTTAACATTCATTTCCCAAGTTAATATGTCATTTAGGGTCATTGCCCACATCTCTTTATACCATTCCTTAATTTCAGGATCAATTTCACCTTTCCATTTTCGAGCAATACACTGCCTTGCAGTTGATATCATGATTGAAATAAGTTCTTTTCTATGCACATCAATATTTAAATCTTCAATTTCAGTTAACAATGCCATACGAGCCCCTAAATCAAAATTAACATCAATTATACTTTCTACTGCTATCCAAAATTTTTTTATCACATTGCAGTCCCACCACATATGTGTGTAGGTACCCACCTCTTTTTTACATCTCCAACACTTTAACGAATTTGATTTATCTATTTGATGAAGGCGAATAGGGGTTAAGTACAGTAATACCTCATACAAAGTCCGCTTCATACAACATTGGATTCATACAACATCGCCTAATTCCTTGAAAAAAGTTGCCTCATACAAAGTTGTGCGACTTTGTATGAGGCATTGGGTTTTTCCCAGGTTGCATTGTGCCTGGGCAGTATAAAAGGCAGGATACATGCGTGCATTGCTCTTGTGTGTTTTGCATGAGGTGAAGAGTGTTTAGGAGTGGTTTTGAGCGCGATTTTTTATTTTTTTTATTTTTTCGTCAGAATTTTTAGAAGCATTCCTGGGATTTTTGCAGCATTTTTCAGGTTCTTGGACAATCGGGGTTGTTTGATTTCTTAAAGTTCTGTCAGTTTCCTGTTTGTTTCCTTGACTTTGCCCTGAAGTCTGTGCTGTTACAGTACAATGTATCTCTATGGAAACGACGTTGTACGAGCCATCGCGGCAAGGATTTGGACGTTGTATGAGGCATCACGGCTAGGATTTTGCATGCTTCATACAAAGTCCAAATCCGTATAAAGTCCAAACTTGTGGAACCAAGTTTGGATGTTGTATGAGGTATCACTGTACCATTTCCATAGTATTTTGAAATTATGTTCCTTAACCCTCACAGATAATGTCTTCATAATTCTTTTGCTCCATAATCTTTTCCAATTATCTTTATTTATTTCCATTTTTACTTTTTCATTGTTTTTGCCATATACCTGAAATAGTCCTCGGTAACTTTAAAACATCAGAACGTACTTGCATAGGTGCCAAGTCACTTGAGTAAGTGCTGCCTTTGCAATGTGTTTATGAGAAGTCTTGCTTTTTAAGGTTAAATAACACAGATTTTATGGGTTTTCTAAACCACAGCTCTTGTCTGCAGTGGCTCAAGTGGTTAAGATGTTGACTGGAAGGTGGCAGGTCAGCAGTTCGATACCCAAGTACTGCACAATGGAGTGACTCCCATCTCTGTCCCAGCTCCTGCCAACCTAGCAGTTCAAAAGCAAGAAATTGCAAGTAGATAAATAGGGACCACTTCGGTGGGAAGGTAAGCAGCGTTCCGTGCACTCCGGTGTCTAGGCATGCCTGCCATATGTCCACGGAAACATCTGCAGACGTGGACAGCACTGGCTCTTCAGCTGTAAAAGGAGATGAGCACTGAACCCTAGAGTTGGATACGACTGGCTTTCAAGCAAGGATGACCTTTACCTTTACTAAACCTCAGCTCAGGAGAGGCAGTGGCATTTATTGAATGAGAGAATGTCCCTGGTCATTTCTAAATGTGAATTGTGTGTTCATATGTTTCAAATTCTTAGCAACCACTATCAAAAGGAATAGACAACTGAGGTTTTTCATCCACATACACACAATCAGTTCGGTTGCTTTCTAAAACAAAGCAGGTCCTCCCCCCCCCCCCCCCGAAGCTAGCAGAATCCAAACAGGATCCCAGGCTGGACAGCTTGACTTCAGATTAAGTTTTGTGTGGGATTTGGAATCCAAAAAGCAGAAATGAAATGAAAAGAAATAGTGATGTTTAGTTTTCGGCGAGATTGCACTAGGCAGGGCAACAAAGCAGGCTCTGCTAAGGAAGAGTCAGAATGGAGGGGGATGACAACTATGGCCCTAGTTGAAACTGAGGTCCTGGGGAGTTGCTGGGTCCCCCCCTCCCACAAAGTGTGGGAAATAGAGTACAAGGCTGTAATCAATATCCAGATTAAGGTAAATTGTAACAAAGGACAAACTAAATGAATGGACACACATGATGCCTAGATGGTTTGGTTCCTGCAGGTTCCAAGATTACCGACTAAGCAATCAAGGCTTCTGAGGGAGGCAAAGAGGGAGAGTTATGAGACTCAAAGTATTTTTTTAAAACCCACAGAGCTTTGTTTCCTGACACTTGTATAGCAATGGGATTAATCCCCTTGACTATTCTAATATGGCAAATTGGCAGGCGGATCTGTTGGGACATTTATATTCAAAGGTGAGCAAAAAGAAAGAGGGATAGAGACAGAGGATGTTTTATGATGTTTCACATGTGACCCAAAAACTCCCACTTCCAGTAACAGAAAACAAAATCAGAGTATATTTTTTTTTAAATAGTCAAAAAACATTGTGGCACTTAAAAAGACTAACTGCTGTATTTTAATGTTAGCTTTCATGGATCAAATTCACTTCATCAGACATAAGAGTGAGACTATGTCTATGTCTGACAAAGTGGACATGATCCACGAAAGCTAATATTAAAATGCAACAGTTAGTCTTTAAAGTGCCACAACATGTTTATTTTATTTACTCTTGGATATGCTTGAAACACAGACTAATATGAATACTATTTCAAGGAAACAAAATGCTTCTCTTCTGAATCATTGCCCTCTACCATAAAGACAGCAGCTGGAAGGGTTGTGTGTGCAGAGCAGTGCTAGCCACCACACAACTATACAGAGCCGACTGTTCCTGAAATGACTGTCTCTCGGGATTTCTCATACAATCTGGGCAAGGGTATCTGGAAAATATCAAAGACAGTTTTTCAGATAATCTTGACTACAATACCTTGCCTCAGGGACCAGCATTTCAGAGTCATGGAGATCTGTACAAAACAGTGGTGGGTCTCCAAAGCATCCGGGGCCCTGTTTCACTTTACCTTCTTTGTGTGCCATTTCATATTTCTTACCTGTCTTGTGTTCCTACTACTACTTTTTCTTTTGGATCAAAGGATTTTTCATTTTTATTTTTAAGCAAGAAGGGAACTCAAACATGTAAACACAAAGAGAAATTCAATAGGGAAGCAATGCTGCATTCTCTTCTGTCTGACCACCTGAGAAAGTGGTCAAGGAGTCCCTCCTGCATTTGGACAATTCAACTCACACTCCAGTGAGGGTGGGAAATGCTACATGAGCAAAATCCTGTTCAAACGTCTCTGGTTCCCATTCATTTTGATTTTCTGAAATGCCAAGCTATTTCCAACAGTCAATTTGAAACTTCTTTGTAGATCAAGATGGCCATCCAAACCATAGTTGATCCACTTTGTTGAATCAAATTTCTTAGTAAGTACAAATTTAGTAGAATTTAGTGGAACCCATAGCTGAATAAACTACAGTAAAACCTCACAGAAAGAGTGCCTCGCTTAGAGACTAGTTCGCTTAACGAGAATTTTCTCTGAATGGTCGCCTCACTTAACAACTAAAACCAACCAAAAACTCACTTAACTAAATTGGGGTTTGCAATCCCCCCCAGAAATCACAATTGGTCACTTACAATAGTGTTTCGCTTAAAGAGCAAACTCGCTTAAAGAGCAATCCCATGGAACGCATTATGCTCTTTAAGCAAGGTACCACTGTAGTGAGGTTTTGGTTGCCTAACTAGCATGTAAAGATTTTTATAAGAGAGAACTAGATCTTCCACATTGTCATGCATTGATACTGACTGCCAGAAGAAGCTGCTGATAATTGTACCTGGAATTCAGTGGAGCATGCTACTTGTAGCCATTTGGACCCTTAATATTTATGTGGTTTAAGAAAAATTAGTTTTCTCTGAATCAAGTCCAAAATCTATTATTAATGTCTTTAATAAATATTTGCATTGTTTTCACGAACATTTAATGACTGGGTTTAAGGAAATGCAAACAATGCTGTCCTCAACCCAAATCTTCCTAGGGGTTGTTTCTCCTGCCACATTATAATTTGAAAGAATTATACATTAAAGTGGAATGTGTTTCTACCTTGGTGTATATGTGCACATACCAGATAGCACTCGCATATAATAAGTAGTTATGTCCATGGAAGCAAAAAGATAGATGAGAGCTTTGTTTTAATTAAATAGTTAGGAGTCTGAGACACTTGATAATAAATTATATGACATGTAGGATGTGTTTGCTGTAAGCTGTTTAAATGTTTACCATTGGGCTAGTGTTCTGTTTGTTTGCAAAGAAATCAGATTAATTATTTTGCTATCAAATGTTCTCTGCAGCACACACTTTGCTCTCAAAATTAGATGTTGTAAAAATACATTAGGAATTCCTAAGTCAATATTGACCTAAGGCTTCTGCCACAGGTTTTAGACAAATATATGCATAGCCACTCTATGTATAATCCATGTGCACATAATTAGTCATTTTTATGAATTTTCAGTTTACATACAATAATTACTTTTATTGTACTTTTGACCATCACTGAAAGTGCAAATAAAAGAACAGATAGATATAAATGCATTTCTCTTATTTCCAGTAAAATGGATGGGCGGGTAGAAAGTTGTTAAATGTGGAAACCCAATTCATGTGAGAACACAAAAACTTCAACTCCTCAAAAGCAATGTGTTTTATACTCACATAAGGCAGAATGTATATCAGAACATACAAGCTGGTTTGCAACAAACCATTGAGAATTCCTGGTTTGGCCCAAATACCTTAAATACAGCTCTGGGTTTGCACCTCTTACCCACCCAACGTCTTAGCCTCACAGATAGAACAAAACCCGAGTATGTGTGTGTATGTGTGTTCATTCATTCTCCTTCCCCATGTTGTTTCTCTGAAGATTTCTCAAATGTGGAATCTGGTGGAAATGATAACCACTTCAGCTAGAATCCTGTTCGGCACTGGCAGAATGGAAAACTTCCCAAGGCTGCAAGGCTGGAATTCCCTGCTTGCTTTGTACAAATGGAGACTGCTGATTATTTTTGCTGCATAAGACTAACATGGTTACCCACTTGGAAGTGCCAAACAGTGGCTTGGGTGAATGGCCAGCCAGGATTACTGCTAAGCATTTTGAAAGTAAAGAATTATGTTCTAAAGTCAATTGTTAGTTCTAACTAGACTAGCCCTATTGGATCAATGAGACTTACTTTGGTTTTGACTCAGCTATTTCCATTAATTTAATAGGTCTATTTTAGGTGAAGCTACCTATTGGATTTAGCTTTAAGAAACAGATTGCCCCTGAATATATACACACACCAGGAATTTTGGTCAGTAAGTAGCACTACACTCAAATTACTTATGTAGAAAATCCCCTTTGGATTTTGCCTACTTGTCCCTCCCCCTGAGAATTTACTTGGGGGGGGGGGGGGCGGAGGCAAGGTGAGAGTTTTTTTTAGCTGGTCCTGTTGTTGTACAATTGGGAGTCACCCGGAGCTATCTCGTCTACCTTCTGACTACTTGTGATGTAGAGAATGATAAGTCTGGTTAAAGAGACCGCTTTATCTGCCATAAAACAATGTCTACAATTCCACTTGAAGTAGGCAGAAGAGCATGCAGCATTGCTGTAATTAGAATGATTTAAACAGAAATGCATTAGTAGATAGGAAGTAGTAGCTATACTTTTGAATGTAATTTTATGTATATATGTACAGGTCATGACTTGTATCCACAGGGTATATGTTCCAATACCTTCCATGGATACCTGAAACCACAGATAACAGTGAACCCCGTTTTTAATATACACACCTGAATTGCAGAAGCTGGGGAGGGATTTCAAATGCCTCCGTTGTTCTACAGAAGATCTACCAAAATGTTTACCTCCGGTCCTTGTAAACATTACATTGCTGACAATGGCCTCTAGTGGCAACCTTTGGTAATATGTTATAGAAATATGTAACACACACATGGATATATAGTATATTTCAGGAATTTTTTATTGAACATTTTTAGACCCGTGAATAACTGAAACCAGGGAAATGGAACCTGAAAATATGGGGGAGGCAACCCATATTTTGAGTATAAGAGATAGAAGAGTTATTCTGGATATTGTAATCTAAAGGTAAATGTTGCCCGTGCTCAAAAACCAGTCCTATCCGACTCCAGAATGTGGTGCTCATCTCTGTTTATAGCCAAAGCTGTGGTCATGAGGCAGGCATGACTAGACATGCACGGAACACTGTTACCATCTCAACAAAGTGGTACCTATTTATCTGCTTGCAATTTCTTGCTTTCAAACTGCTAGGTTGTCAGGGGCTGGGACAGAGATGGAAGCTCACTTTGTCGTGCAGCATTCAGGTCTCTACCTGCTGTCCTGACAACCTTCCAGTTGTCAAGTTCAGTGTCTTAACCACTAAGCTACCGAAGTCCCCTCTGAATATTGTACAAGTCCTATATAACATGTAAACTATAATAACTTGGAGCATGATCTAGACTACACTGATCCCTTGATTTCAATTGGATGTTTCAGTGCACATTTTATTCTCTCCCCTTTAAATCAATTGAACTTATAATACATGCTATTTTATTTGATAGCATGATCCTCTCAAATATATGCATGCATTCTGGCAGTAGGGTTCTCAGAAAGAAGATCTATGGGATTTGTATGCTAAAAAACAAAAAACCTACTTTCCTTCTGTTTAGTCCTTTTGCTGCCCATAACCTTACAATCAGCGAGTTCAGCATCTTAACCACTTATTATTGCTTCTTATTATTGTCCTTGATCAAACTTGGGGGGAAATGACTTGTACACTAGGCGGTAAGCTGGCAACGTAGGAGTGGTTATTGCCACCAAGAACAAACCACCAACATGGCAAAATCACAGAATTACAAAATTGGAAGGATTTTTTGGAATAGTAGCTATGTTAGTCTGTGTTTCAGGCATATCAGAGAATAAACAAAACAAAACAAAAACAAAAATGCTGCAGCACTTTAAGGACCAACTGCTATAGTTCAGTATGCTATATTTCAATTGGAAGGGATTCCAAAGATCATCTAGTTCAATTTCTGGTGCCACAGGACATCTCCAGTTAAGCACCCTTGAAAAATTGCAATCTAACCTTTGTTTTAAAAGTTCCAAAAATAGTTTATTCCATTATTAAAGTGCTGTCATCACCAAGAAATTCTTACTTTTGTTTACCTAATATTTTCTTTCTTGTAATTTGAATCCATCATTTTGGGTCATACCTTCTGAAACATCAGGAAAGATGCTTACTCCATCTTGTAGGTAACAGATATTTGAATTACCTTTTCATTGCTGATAATGCTAGTATTGCTTTGCATAATTGTGAAAGATGGACAGTAAAGAAAGCTGACAGGGGGAAAATGGTTCGAAATATTGTGCTGGCGGAGAGCTTTGCTGATGCTCTGGGCTGCCAGAAAGACAAACAAGTGAGTCCTAGAATAAATCAAGCCTGAACTCTTTTTTGGGAGGTAAAAATGATAAAACTGAGGCTTTCATACTTTGAGTACTTCATGAGGAGGGAAAAGTCACTGGAAAAAGATAAGGATGCTGGAAAAGATTGAGGGCAACTACAAAAGAGGAAGACCAAACATGAGATGGATTTCCCAAAGAAAGCCACAGCCTTGAGTTTACAAGGACAGAATGTACTGTACTGGAGATTTCTTATTTATGAGATTGCCATAAATCACAAGTGACGTGATGGCATATAGTAAAAGCTGCTTTATTAAATGAAATGGAGATTTTGTACCTAAAACATTTTTTATGAAAGCTTTGATGTCAGGCACGTTTTTCTGCCATTCATTACACAAGAGAAGATTTTTTTAAACAATTTTTGAAAATTATACCAAAATGTAGGTTCTCATTCAAACTAATGGTTTCTTGCTACACCCTCTGCTCCTTGATGTAAAGGAAAATCAGCAGCAGAAATTTTATTCTTCTAGCATCTGTACAGATCCATACACCATCTGTAAAGTCCATACACCATAGAGAGTGGGCAGGAGAAACTCAAAGCAGGCTGGGTGTGAGAGCTGCCAATCTGCTTCAGTGAACAAACAAAAAAAGCAAAAATTATTTACTGAGGGAAATCAGTGTACACATAGGGAACAAAAGCTGAAAGCAGGTTGAAAGTTGAATTTTATCAAAATAAGGAGGGCTTTTTAAGTTGGGACTTTTATGAGTCACTACTTTGTGTAAGGGTTAACTCTTCTCTGCCTGGAAGGCTTACACCCTCTGCCTCCAAACACATAGATAGATAAATCTTTATTGTCATTGTCCTGCACAGAACAACGAGATTGGGGGGGGGGGGGGACCACTTATCAACCCAACAAAACCTAAACAAAATACAACTATACAAAATTATCAACATACTCCCACCCCACATATACACATTTAACCCCTAAAAAGCTCTAAAACTCCAAAAACTATATACAGAAGCTCCCTCATAGACTACATTGCACTGCATTCAAAGCCAGAACCGCTTTTGGGTAGAAATTATTTCTCAAGTGGCTGGTCCTGGTCTTTATGACCCTATACCTTCTTCTAGAAGGCAGAAGCTGAAAGAGATCATTTCCGGGGTGCGTACTATCTTGCACAATCTCTACAGCTTTCTTATAACACCTGGTGGCATAGATTTGATCCAGAGTGAGAAGAGTACACCCGATTATCCCCTCCACAGTCTTTAACCCCTGGACAGCATTGTTCTTTCCCTAGCTGTACAACTCCCAAACCATGCACACAGACCTTAGGTTAACACACTCTCTATGGTACAGTGGTAGAATGCCAACAGCAGGTCCTTTGAAAGGTTGTTCTTCCTGAGGATTCTCAAGAAGTATAACCTCTGCTGTGCGCTCTTCATCAGATCTTTGGTGTTTGCTCCCCATGTTAGATCATCCTTCAGCTCCATTCCCAGAAATCAAAACGCCGAGACCTGTTCCACACAATTCCCTTCAATAATAAGTGGCTGGATGTTCAATTTGCATTTTCTAAAGTCCACAATGATCTCTTTTGTCTTTTTTACATTGAGGAATAAATTGTTTTCCCTACACCACTCCTTCAGCATCTCAACCTCCTTCCTGTAAGCTGACTCCCCCTCCCCAGCAGTAATCAGACCCACCACCATTGTGTCGTCTGCAAACTTCATGATCTTCTTGATGGGGTAACTGGGAACACAATCATATGTGTAAAGCATGTACAGAAGCGGGCTCAGCACACACCCCTACTTATACTGAGATCCGCAGAAACATGAGAGCCCATCCTGACCCGTTGGGAATGAGCTGATAGAAAAATCTAGTATCCACCTGCATAAGCAGGGCGGAAGCCCCAGATCTAATAATTTGGGCACCAGTCTATGCGGAAGAATAGTATTAAAAGCAGAACTAAAATCTACAAATAACAGTCTTGCATAAGTTCCTTGTTTTTCCAAATGGGTCAGAACAGCATGTAGAGCCATAGCCACAGCATCCTCCGTGGATCTCTTTCTCTTATATGCAAATTGGCAAGGGCCAAGTCCAACTGGTAAACAAGCCATAATACGGTTCCGCACCTACTTTTCAAAGCATTTCATTATGACAGGTGTAAGCGCCACAGGGCGGAAGTCATTCAGACTATGTTAGGCTTTTTAGGCAGAGGTATTGATAGGGATGTAATGTACACATGTGCGTAGTATTGTGTAAGATACATGAAACTATGTCTTTAAGGGTTTCAACAGAGTAGCACCCAGCTGAATTCACTGAGTGGGTGACTGAGCAGAATATCATGTATAAATTAGGGCTTCTCAAAAGCCACATTGCTTCGTGCCAAAAACTGTTGTATGCCTAAACTACTGGATGCATGCTAGCCGGACTGCTTGCTAGCTTTACTGCCTTATGGACATCACTGTTTTGCCTGGAGGAAAAGGCTGCTGGCTTTGCTGACACTCTCTGGAGGAGAGAAAGAGCCAGAGCAATCTTCAGAGGTCTGGAACTCAACTGAAAGAACAAGCCTGGACAAAAAGGGTTTTGCCCAACCTACAGCCAGCCAAGAGAAGGCAGGAGCTGCTGTGAGTACTTTTACTGTGCCTCAGGACTTAAAGTAGTGCTCACAAGGACTTACAGTTTATCTGCCAAAGAGGAATCTATTGTTTATGTTATCTTTATGAACTATTCTGCTGAGTAAAAGCTATTTCTGTTGCACTGTTACTCTGTATCTCTGCTTGTTATTGTCTGGGAGAGAGAGAGATAAAACCACAAGGGCACTGCTGCTGCTGCTAAAAGCTAACTGCTTAACTCTGCATGATTCGAACCCAGACCACAACACCTAACAGGTATAATAGTAGAGGATTTCAGACAAGGTGGGACAGTGGCTTGGGCCAAAGACCAATTAAAAATATTCAGAAAAGTTTCTGCCAGCTGTTCTGAGCAGTCTCTCAGTGCCCTACCAGACACTCCATCAGGACCCATAGACTTGCTCGCATTTATCCCTTTTAATATTCGCCTCACTTCTCCCTCTTCCACCCTGGCAACATTCCCTATGGAGAGTAATGATGATGACTCTGGCAACACTGCTGGATCCACTGCTGGTGTCACCTCAAATCGGGCGAAGAAGGTATTCAGCTCCTCCACCAGAGAAGCACTGCTCTCTACAGGCGATGAATTACTGGGTTGTAGTCAGTAAGGTGCTGGATCCCCTGCCACACTTGCCCGGTGAAGATCACTCAGGTGATCTTCAATTTTCCCTCTATACACAGCTTTTGCCTTCCTTATACCCCTCTTCAGGTTCGCCCTTTCTATACTATACAATACCCGGTCTCCAGTTCTAAAAGCAAAGTTTCTGGCCTTCAACAGTCTCTGAACTTCACTCGTCATCCAGGGCTTTCTGTTTGGATACATCTTTACATGCTTTTCCCTGGTGACATTGGCTGAGCAGAATCTAATATAATCCAGGACCGTTGATGTGTAGGTCTCCAGATCACGTATTCTCCCACTTTGCCAATAGTCTGTAGCCACAAGCCTGGGCCCACATTCCCTTACAGTGTGTCCTGGCACTCACGGCTTGGCTTTGGGGCCACATGTATGTGAAGGGTTACCATTTGGTAACCAGACCAGTTAGAACATATTTTAAAATGGCCAGGCATTAGATCATTCCCAGCTCTGCTCTGCTCTTCAATCACCAGATACAAGAGTTCTGGGTTCCAAACATACTTTATTAGTAAGTTTCAAAGATCATAGCATAAGAACATGATTTGCAAATTAGTCATTTCACACACGAAAATAAAAACCATTTCTAGCTTCAGGCAATGGCCTGATTCGATCTAATTAGTGAATGACATTGTGAAAGAATTATACTCACAGTTCTCTCTGATGTAAAGCACTCCAAAGCATCTTTCCCCCCTTCTTTTATTTCCTCAGGCAATTTCCACCTTTGGCCCTCCCTCTGAAGGATTCCAGCCAATTACTACATAGGATTAGAAGCCCATCAAATCTAAGTTCTGTTCTCACATAACTCAGCATTATTATGTCTACCACATAATCTTTCCCCAGCAACCATTTTGAAGGCCACATACCTTCTCTCTGCAGTGAGCAACATTCAGAAATCTATGTTACTGTTTTTAAAAACACAGCCCCCATTTCTATTCCATCACACTGTGTTTGCCCAAAAGCCCCATTAATGGCCAATACTGTGGCAGAAGGAGAGTTTGACTTCTACTTTTCCTCCTTTGATTTGAACGCACAGGCCTATTACTGAGATATGGACACACATGGCTTCAATGCACTGAGGTGCTCCATTTGCTGGAAGATTTCCTGGGGCGATTTCCCATTATGCAAGGATATACCAATGAGGGAAAGTGACCCCACTGGGACAAATGGTCTGATATATATGGATGCCTTTAATATGCAAGAGTGCTGAGGACAACTAGTGGAAACAAGTGAGATAAATGATTGACAGAACATGAAAGTACTAAACACAAAACTAGAGAGCAACATTCTGCTCTGCATAGATTTTGAGGTAGTTACTGAGTTTGCTAGGGCCTGTTTCACATCCCGGGCAGGCTTGCTAACTCAGAAGTACACTTTTAATAAAACAGTTGCATCAAGGACATGATTTTGTGTGTTTAGTAAATAAGTTATTTTGATTTTTGATACAAGCACTGCTTCAGTAAGTGTCTTGCCTTGCCACAACCAATGGTCAGTAGGTAAATTTGTATTGGCACAGATTTGAATCCTGTAAAGCAACTGAGCTAATGGCTTGTTTCTACAGATTTTCAGTACTGGTGGTATAAGTGTGACCATTAGTATGGAAAAACTGTCTCAAGATTTTTAATCTATATGAAGTTTTTTCTGTGATGTATTCTTGTTGTTTACATGTTCCTGATGCCTGAAAAATCATGCCTAAATACTTGAAAACTCTGACCCATTTCACAGTGGCTCATCCAAGGCTATTTACAGATTCTGCAATGTTTGGAGAATATAATTACTATTGTTTTGTGATTCACCACCAGATGTTCCTTAACACAATAATCTGAGAGTGCCCTGATTTCTCTTCTCAGACCCACTTCAGTTCTAAGTAAGAATATTGTATCATCAGCACTTAATGTAGCTGAAATGGATTTAAATAGCCAGTTTGGTGGGGAGGGGGGATGAAAAGTTGAGGATGTCAAATGTATCAACAATATCATGCAAATTGAATAGAATTTAAGCTAAAACATAGCATTGCATAATTTTTTTCATGGGTGACACAGGATCTGTAATGGTATATGAACCTCTAGGCCTATTTGGTCCACAGCAGCCTGTTGTCAATTTACCAATATCATGAGAGTCACTACAAGACGCTGGCAAATTAAACTTTTTCAGCTCCATGAAGGGTCAAAGGAAGCCGAGGGTGGGCATATGCACTGCATCATTTTAAAAACAGGATTATGCGTGTGTATCAGTGTTTAACTTGCCATTTCACAGACCGCTTCGTTATACGATTTTGTTCGTAATGCAAATCATATTGACGATACCCCGCATAACGATTCCCCCCCGTTATACAGGGTATACCCCGTATAATGGGGGGGGATGTTCGCAATACGGGGTAAACCCCGTATAACAACAAAAAAATCATTATGCGGGGGGTGCCAAAATGCTTTGTTATACGAATATTTCGTTATACGAAGTGTTCGCTATACAAGGTACTACTGTAGTTGTGAGACTATGGCATGCATAGCGCTAGAAAGGCTGTTCTCTAGGATTGGAGCTTTCACACTTTCAGATACCACACCCACTTAAACAATAACATTCTTTTCCAGCCACCAGCCATTTTTTAAAAACAGTTAAATGTGCTACAGGCTGCAACAAAACATGCCAGTTTTGTTCTCTCCGCTGTGAAAGGTGTACAGAGCTGTTGATGCCTCTTAAGACTTGTTTTCTGTATGAAAACCCAGCACACTACATAATGCTTATTTGGATTTTCTCCCTGGGGCATAAGTCCATCTATTCATATAACCGTAGATTAAATAATATGTTTTAGCAGTCATTTTCTTTAACTTTGGGCAATCCCCCATGTAACATGGCCCTGTTTTATTGCCTAATAGTTAAATTCTCCACTCTATGTAATTGTGTGCTTTCAGTACAGTTTATCAGAAGCTATTAATGAACTACCATTAAGGCTGCATGGCTGCAGAGTGTAGCAGATGAAAGCTGCTGTGCAGGCCCTGATTACAGACATTAAGATGGTGTGTATTGGCTTACTGCTGCTTCCCAGCAGGAAACCTCACTCATAATTCCTTTGCATCTAGTCCCAGCAGGAGAAGATTGACAGGATTGAAGACCATGTCAACAGTGCTGCTGTGAATGCTGAAGAGGGAACCAAAAACTTGGGGAAGGTAGGGCTCTGCTCCTGCTGGCGAATCAATGGCACTCTGCCTCCCAGCAATCTTCTGTATTAACCCCATTGATCTGCCCATCTTTACTGCGAAGGAACCAGCAATTAAGGAAATAAGGCAGAAATGACACATAGGTAGGAGGGGGAGGGGAAGCAAGGGAAATCAATCTTTTTCATAATGTTCTGTCACATTCAAGCTTCCAAAAGAGAACTTCTCTTGCCTAAAGCCTCATTACAAGAGGCTCTGTTGCTGCATTTAAGCCTCAAGGATTGGCAAGGGGTCAAATGCAGTCCTAACACACTTACTATGAAGAGCCCACTGGAAAAAAGAGGCTTTCTTTCCAAGTTTAGTATAGCAAGAATTGAATGTTTACATTTGTAGCCTTTCTCCTCCATAGCTTCTTTGTTGTTCAGTCGCACAGTCGATACTGACCCTTTGCAACCCTATGGACCATTGTCCTCCAGGCACCTCTGTCCTCCACCATCCTCCTCAACCCGCCCTGCTCTGTGCCCATTGCGTCTACAATACCATCTAGCTATCTCATCTTTGGATGTCCCCTTTTTCTTTTGCCCCCCACTTTTCTCAGCATCAAGGCTTTCTCAAGTGAATCCTCTCTTCTCATTTGATGTCCAAAGTACTTTAGCTTCATCTTTACTATTTTACCTTCTAAAGAGCAGTGAGGGTTTATTTCTTCTAAGATCGACCTATTTGTTCTCCTCGCTGTCCAGGGTACTCTCAAAACTCTCCTCCAACACCACATCTCAAAGGCATCTATTCTTCTGCGCTCAGCTTTCCTTATGGTCCAGCTCTCACAACCATACATTACCACTGGGAATACCATTGCTTTGACTATGCAAATTTTTGTTTGCAAGGTGAGGTCTCTGCTTTTCACTATGTTCCCTAGGTTTCTCATAGCTTGTCTCCCAAGAATCAGTTGTCTTTTTATTCCATGGCTGCAGTCACCATCTGCAGTGATCTTTGATCCTAAGAAAGTAAAGTCTGTCACTGCTTCTACTTCTTCCCCATCATAACTTCTACACCAGCAAAATATATAGTTGGCAAACTGACCATGGAAAATCTCCATTGTGCCCACTAGCTTTTCCACTTTCATGCATTGAGCATAGAAGCCAAATAAAAGTTTGGCATATGTCTTATTAAAAGAGCAGGTGTTAGAAATCAAATCTTGGGAACCATAATTTTTATACTGGCTGGGGCATTCTGGAACTTGTAGTCCCCCCCAAAAAACAACAACAACAACAACACATAAATAAATCATGCCCTAGCTTTGTAGAAAAAGTTGTGGAATTTGGCACAGGAACACTTCATATAATTGTGACAAATGAAAGATTTGCACCCTGTGTGTCATGAGAAAACTGTCACTGTACAAGTTAATTGCTGCTCTATTAGCTTTATGAGATTTTGTTTTAACCATTGCTGGCAAGTAATCTAAAGATTCTTTTGTTGAATACTAAGATCTTTAAATGTAAACTAGGGCATTTTGGATTCTTCTTACTTCTAATTGTTTTAACTCTACTTTCTTTGCTTTCAATGTATGTGATGTTTTTATCTTTTATCTGTGCCTTTGGGTACTCTGCTTTCTCTTATATGTTTATCTCTTACTAGCTGAGTGCCCGGCCTTGGCGGGGTGGGGTGGGAGTTATTTATGGTGCTTGGAAAGTCCGTCCCCCAACACATACCAACCCAGACTTCTTCCTGTGACACACACAGAGAGAGACACGTGTGGACGTACCTTGTTGTTTGGAGGCTCTCTGTGTGTCTGTGTGTGTCTATGTGTGTGAGTATTCTTCCTCCTGAGTTGGTTTTCCTTCTCCCCGCCCCTTGTGTGTGTGTGTGTGTTAGAGAGAGTGAGAGAGTGTGTGTGTGTGTGTGTGTGTAAGAGAGAGAGAGAGAGGTGGACTGTCCTGAAGGAAGGGGGGGTGGATGAAGGGTTGGAAGTTCCAACTGCCACTCAGGCCCCGGCCCCTCCACTCTTATGCCTTTTGGCACGCAAGACACTGGGGGTTGTAGTTTCCGTGGTTTTTGCCATTTTGTGGGGGCCACACACCTGCTCTGGACTTGATACTCAGTTGACCTTCTCCAATGCGCAAGGTGTTTGCGAAGTGTGGTCGCGGATAGTAAAGGGAAGGTGTGTAGATTCGTATTCAGCATACGCAAGGGGACACCTTTCTTATATATATAAGAAAGGTAAGTGGCCTTAACCATTGGGTTCGTTCAAAGGCTCCCGCACCAGGCCCAACCATCCCCGACCTAACCCCTGCCTTCCCAATGCCGCGGGGTTCTGGTGGTCGCCAGTGGGGCAGCAGCCCCATGAACGTGACCCCAAAAAATAAAACTACGAATCCTAGAGTCCTCTGCACAACCCCTCAGCCAGTCAGGCTGAGGGACGCGAGCGCAGAGGAGGCTGGGAAAGCATGGCGCACCGACTTTAAAAAAAAACAAACCACCATGGAAAAAACCCAACCACAAAAAGGTGAGTGAGGAGAGGAAGAGGGAATGAGGGGGCAGCCCAGGACCCACACTGCCCACCCGCCCCACCACCTTGCCCCCTCAACAGTGCCTCTCCCCCACCCCACTTACTTTTTTAAGGTAGGTGTTTTTCCAAAAAAACACAGCCTCCTCCGCTGGAATGCGTGCCGGTCTCTCCTCCGATCCTGCCGGCATCGAGGCCTCAATGCCGGCAGGAACAGAGAAGAGACCAGTGCACATCCCAGCAGAGATGGCCACGCCGGGGAAAACACAGCAGCCAAAAAAAATTAAGGGGGAGGGCAGGTCCCCATTCGCCCTGGAAGGCAGGGCCAAAGGACCCGGCCACTGCCACCCACGGGTGATGGGGAACGCCGCCACTAAGCTTCCCAAAGCCTGGCCTTGCAGTCCAGGCTAAGGGAAAATCCACCTCCCCGGCCGGCCCCACTTTAAAAAAAAACCAGAAAGCAAAGACAATGAACAGAGCCCCGTTTGCTGTCTTTGCTTACTGGGAAAATACACACACACACAGCCACCACCACCTCAAGGATTCCCATGGTTTGGCCACCAAAGGCAGACCACAGAAACCCCCTCCCCCCCATATATATATATCTTCCCTCACTTTTTTTGATCCTGGCACTATATGGGAATTAAAGACCATCTATGCATAGCTTTAAGCGCATCTCAGAAAAGGGTACTACTACTACTACTACTACTACTACTACTACTACTACTACTACTAGGTCAGACTTTAAATTGTCAAAACAAAGCCATCTTTGGGTGAATTCATTTTGTAGTTCCTTTCACCTGACCTAGTTTACAAAGATTAACCAGCACAACAGGGTTTGTCATTGCCCGGGGTATGCCCGATTGTGGTTCGATAATACCACAATCTTCAAGCAGACTCTTTCTATGTAACCCATAAGGGTACTAAATGTGGTAGTATGAAGAACTGTTCCAAGGAGTTAAGAACAGGAAGACTATCCCCATGATGACAGCCATTATTCAGAACAGACACGGCACTTAAAGAAGAAGTATGATGGCACTGACCCGAAGCCTAGTATGCCCCTCTTCACAATAGAGAACAATGTAACAATTGTGTTACTCTGGTAGTGTTAATATGTTTCTTCTCTGATCTTACTCATACTGTTATAAGCTGCATTAAAATAATAATCAAAGGAATACTTTTCCTTAAAAAAAACAAGAGCATGTTATAGCTAAAGTTGGTTTTCTTAGGACTTAGACATTTCAGTCAAATTTTAGAATGCAATTTGCATCAGATTAAAATGTCACTTTCTCATTTAGCCACATTCTTAAATAAATAAAGTTTGGTTTCACTTACCAGTGATAACTTTCGTTCTTCGAGTATATAGTTTGTGAATACACACTCATGGGTTATGCGCCTGCGCAGAACGTCAATCGGAGGCTTGAAAAGCTATTGGTCAAAAGTTTTGGCGGTAAGACCGCCCACCGTACTGCCCACCCTGAGGCGCCCGCGCGCCATTTTACCTCAGTTCCATACTTAAGCCAAGCACAGGATAAACCAATTGATCTCATCCGTGCAGCTCAAGAGGGGAGGCAGGGTGGGTAGTGTGTATTCACAAACTATATACTCGAAGAACGAAAGTTATCACTGGTAAGTGAAACCGAACTTTCTCCTTCGTATAGTTTGTGAATCCCCACTCATGGGAGATTAGCAAGCTCACACTTACTTGGTCGGTGGGCAGTCGGATGAGATGATCCCACGATGAAGATGATGACGGTCAGGCAGGGTGAACTGTCAAGGGCGATGAGCTCGGAGCCCCCGAGTGAGGACGACACGGCCAAGCCTGGCGTCCGCAGTGGCTCTGGTGTCCACCCTGTAATGCTGGACAAATGTAGAAGGTCTGGACCAGGTGGCAGCCTTACAGATGTCCTGAAGCGGTGTGCCCTCCAGAAAAGCCGTGGATGTTGCAACCGCTCTGGTAGAGTGCTCCCTGACATGCGGTGGAGGTGGCAGCGATGCCGACTCGTAGGCCAAGTAGATGGTAGAGGTGATCCATTTGGAGAACCGCTGCGCAGAGATGGTTTCACCTTTGGACTTGCCCCCATACGCCACGAAAAGGCGTTGCGACTTCCTGAACTCCCTTGTCCTGCTGGTGTAAAACAATAAAGCTCGTTTGACATCCAGCGTGTGCCAAGTCCTTTCTTGGGCGTTAGTGGGGTTCTGGAAGAATGTAGGCAAGGAGATAGTCTGTGCCATATGAAACTGGGAGACCACCTTGGGGAGGAAGGTGATGTCCGCTTGGAGTACCACACGGTCATTGAAGAATTGAAGAAAGGGTGCGTCTGCCCGCAGAGCAACCAGCTCACCAGCTCGTCGAGCAAACATGATGGCCACAAGAAAAGCCGTCTTCCAAGTGAGGAGACGAGCATCCGCGGTAGCCATGGGCTCGAAAGGAGTCCTGGTGAGCGCGTTGAGGACGGTAGAGAGTGACCATTGAGCCGTCGGAGTCCTGACCGGAGGGAAGGCGTTCCGCAACCCCTTGAGGAAACATTTCACCGTTTGGTCGCGGAAAGCGCCAGAAGCGGGCGAGCCAGCCGGAGAGTGAGCCACCACCGCTGCGAGGTGTACTCGGATGGAGGTGATGCTGAGGCCAGACTCCGCCTGATGGAGGAGGTAGGTCAAGACGTCCTGCAGTCCCACCTGTGAGAGGGACGTCTGCTGGGATGCCAGGAAAGCACAAAAGCGTCTGTATTTGGAGGCGTAGGACTTCCTTGTGGAAGGGCGCCTGGCTAGTTCCAGGATCCTGGACAGTCTGGGGTTATCCCCCACGCAGTGAGGTGGAGGCTGGGCAGGTCCGAGTGGTGAAGCTGGCCCTGCTCCATTTGGAGAAGCGTCGGTG
Source organism: Bradypodion ventrale (assembly GCA_035047345.1). NCBI lineage: Eukaryota > Metazoa > Chordata > Lepidosauria > Squamata > Chamaeleonidae > Bradypodion > Bradypodion ventrale. The sequence continues at coordinate 51,542,412 of JAWDJE010000006.1, forward strand.
ACTCCGGCAGCGTGCGATACTGAGATGACATGCGTAGCAGCAGCGGAAACCATGGTTGGCGAGGCCATGCTGGGGCCACTAGGATGGCCCTGGTCCTGTGCTGAAGCATTCTGGTGAGAACCTTCTGGATCAGAGGAAACGGAGGAAAAGCGTAGAAATAGTCCTGATCCCACCGTTTCATGAAGGCATCGCCCTCGGAGTTCATCCCGATGCCTGCCCTGGAGCAGTACCTGTGGCATTTCGTGTTGGACTCCGATGCGAAGAGGTCGATGTTCGGAGTCCCCCAGGCCTCGCAAAGCGACTGGAAAACCTCGTCGTCCAGTTCCCATTCGTGGGTCGTCGAAGTGAGGCGGCTGAGATGGTCGGCCAAGACATTCAGCTTGCCCTGAATGTGCACTCCAATCGGGAAAATGTGCCTCTCTAGGCACCACTCCCAGAGTTGCACAGCGAGGTAGAGAAGGGTGGTGGATCGTGTCCCTCCCTGCTTGTTCAGATACGCCACAGCCGTGGTGTTGTCCGAGGCTACTTGGACCGCCTTGCCCGTGAGCAGGCTCTTGAAGGAACGTAGGGCCTTCCAAATGGCCAGTAGCTCCAAGTAATTGATATGTTGCACCATCTCCTGAGGCGACCAAGGGTTGTTGACCGTGAGAGTCCCGCAGGCAGCCCCCCAGCCGAGGTTGCTTGCGTCGGTCAGTATTTGCAACGAGGGTTGCGGGGGGTAAAAGCTCTTCCCCGTTGTCACGTTGAGTGGTGTCGTCCACCACAGCAGCTGGTCCCTGAGCTCCGGAGACGGGGTTAGCCGTTTGGACTGACTCTCTCGGAGCGCGTCGAACTCGTGCAGAAGCCACGACTGCAGGGACCGGAACTTTAACTTGGCGTGAGGGACCACCGCCGTTGTTGAGGCCATGAGGCCTAGCAGTCTTTGAGCCTTCTTCGCCCTGATGCACGGTTTGGTGCGAAGGTCGTTCACTCCCTGCGCGATGTCCTGCAAGCGCTTCTGGGGTGCAAGGGCTCTGGTGGCAAGCAAGTCGAGTACCGCTCCAATGTACTCGACGCGTTGAGAGGGAATCAACTTCGATTTGGTGAAGTTGATCCTGAGGCCGAGACTCTCCATGAGGTGGACCGTGAATTGCGTGTCCCGAATGGCCGACGAGCTGGTGGGGGATACAATCAGCCAGTCGTCGATGTATGGGAAGACCCTGATTCCCCGCCGGCGAAGGAAGGCAGCCACTGGAGCCATGCATTTGGTGAAGACTCGTGGTGCCGTGGCCAGACCGAATGGTAGACATCGGTACTGGTACACGGAATCGCCGATGCGGAATCGAAGGAACCTTCGGTGCTCCTCGAGGATGGAGACATGGAAGTAAGCATCCTTGAGGTCGATGACTGTGAACCAGTCCCCTTTGTTGATGAGGGGAAGGACAGTCTGCAGGGTCACCATCCGGAACTTCCTGGTGTGGATGCACTTGTTGAGGCGTCGCAGGTCCAGAATTGGGCGAAGTCCTCCGTCCTTCTTCTGAACCACAAAGTACCTCGAGTAGAAGCCGTTGTCCCAGTCGGGCGGCGTCACCCGCTCGATGGCTCCCTTGGACAGAAGAGTTGATATTTCTTCCTCCAAATGGGGGGACGAGGTGGTGAGATGATGTCTTCCTACCCGAGGTGCCCGCACGAACTCGATGGCGTAGCCAGAGGACAAGATCTTTAAGACCCACCGGTCGTCCGTGATGCCTGACCATACCTGGAGGAAGTTCCGGAGGGGAAGGTATGGGATGTGGAGCAAGAGAGACTCGGCCGTCGTAGCTTCAAATGTGGGACTTGGACTTAGCGTCCGAATGCTTGCCGTGCCTGTAGGGCTGGTAACGGGGCTTGTGCAGGCGCCGTTGCTTGTAGGAGCCAGACCTGGGCTGCTCCACGGGGCCACCCTGTTGTTGCGGGTTTCCCTGGTACCGCCGCGTGAAGGGCTGGAATCTCGGCCTGGCAGGCGGAGCCGGCGTGCTGAGCCCCAGGAACTTGGCGGTGGAGTTAGTCTGCCGCATCTCATTGAGGACCTTGTCCGTGTCCTGTCCGAAGAGGCCTTGCCCGTCGAAGGGAAACTCCTCGATGAGCTTCTTCATAGCATCATCGAGGGAGGTGCCCCTAAGCCAGGCATGACGACGGAGCAGGATAGCAGACGCCATGTCCTTTGCCGCATAGTCGTTAATATGCCTGGCCGTTCTCATCTGCTGCTCCGCTAGGAAGTCCCCTTCGGATGCCAGCGCGTCGATCCGTTTCTGGGCGTCAGTGGGCAACGTCGCTGTCTCGGCCTTCACTCATTCCCAGAGGTGGGACTGGTAAAGGCCCATGGCAGCCGAGTAGTTGGCGGCACGGAGGAAGAGGGAACCGGTGGCGTAGAACTTACGGCCCACCGCGTCCAGCTTCTTCCCTTCCGGGGTCGAAGGCACCGGGAATCCGCTGGTGGCCGTCCTGTGTTGAAAAGCCTTGACCACCAGGGAATTTGGCAAGGGGTGAGCTTGCAGGAACTCGACGTTCTCGTCCAGGACTCTGTACATGCCGTCGAGCCTGGATGAAATGGAGTGTGCTGACACCGGTTTCCTCCATGTCGCCTTCGCCGACGTCAACATGGACGGAAGCATGGTGATATGGACCGGCCGTACCGCACGTCTGTCCAGCTTTGCGGTCATTTGGTCCTCACCTTCCAGTGGCGGCTGGTCCACCTTCAGGTTCAAAGCGGTCCCCAGGCACGTCAACATGGCCGTAAGCGAGCGTTGATCCTCACCACGCGGTGGGTCAACCGCGCCGATGGCTTGGTCTGGCGTCCTTTCGGCGTCGACGTCTCCCTCGTCCTCCTCCGAAGAGGCGCTGGAGTCATCAGAGGACGAGGGAGGAACTCTTACATCCATGTCGGGACCGCGCCAGTACGGCCTGGGCGGGCTGGTGGGATGGGAGTCCACCGCATCAACGTCTGGACCAACCTGCGACGATGTGGGTGGGCCAGCGGAGCAGACACTCGACCCTCGGGAGGTCGGAGGGGCCACAGCAGGGCCAAGATCCCTGGGGCTTGCGGTGGTCGGTACCGGAGCCGCAGAGGCCGCAGGCATGGAGGTCTTGAACTGGTTGGCAAAAGTCTGAGCCATGACCTCAAACATCCCTTTCAGGAGCTCCATCTGGGATGGATCCGGCACCGGCGGGAGCGACGAAACGGTGGCCGACGAAACGGTGGCTGGTAGAATCGGCGACGAAACGGTTGCCGGCATGGTGATTGCCGCGTCGTCGAGCGTTGGAGTCCTGGGCCTTGGGGAGACGAAGGCCTGTCTCATAGGCGAACGGGCCCTCCCACGAGGCGGCGACGGGAGAACCTGAAGTGGGCAAGCTGGAGCCCCAGCCCTGTGTCCTTTTTCAGGCGATCCCGAGGAGGACCGTCCTCCCCAGATGGAAGACCCGGGCGAAGGACATCTTGCGACCGAGTATGGCGGCGAAGGCCCCGGAGAAACAGGGGTGCGCGGAGTAGGCGGGAGCGATCGCCTCTTCTCCGACCCATGTTTCTTTTTCTTCTCTCCGTTCTTGTCCCTCTTCTTCTTCTTCTTGATGGGGAGAGCGGAAGAAGAAGCAGAAAGCGGAGGAGGCTGAGAGACACTAGCCGAGGTAGACGCGGCCACAACGGGAGCCAGAGAGAGTTCCATCAGATGGGCTTTGAGCCGGTAGCTCCGGTTCTGCACAGCAAGACGGGTGAATTTCTTGCAGTGAGGGCAAGACTGGCTCTGGTGAGACTCCCCCAGGCAGAAAAGGCAAAGGCTATGCCCGTCGGAGGCCGGGAACTTTTTCAGGCAAGCTGAACACTATTTGAAGGCCGCGGCCATCAAAGAAAAATTCTTCCAATGGAAGTTTCTGGAACGCGGGTACCCCGAAGGGCCGGCCAGCCGCCACCCCCTTGAGGGGGGAAACGGTGACCGAAGCGAGTAGGTAACTGAGTCCACCAGAAGGAAGAAACAGCACTGGGGTGGCGATCCTGCCCGAAGGACAAGATCACCGAAAAAATTGAACGCGAAGTTAGCCAAAAGACTTTCCCTCAGAAGGGCGAAAAAATTGAGGAAGCTCTCAACGATCGTCCTGCTGCTACGGCGGAAAGAAGAGAACTGAGGTAAAATGGCGAGCGGGCGCCTCAGGGTGGGCGGTACGGTGGGCGGTCTTACCGCCAAAACTTTTGACCAATAGCTTTTCAAGCCTCCGATCGACGTTCTGCGCAGGCGCATAACCCATGAGTGGGGATTCACAAACTATACGAAGGAGAACTAGTTATACCCTCTTTAAAACCCTTAAGAATGTTTTTCTATTTAACTCCAATATACCAATTCAATGTTTTAAAACTTATACTTCCTCTAAGGCCCTTATCTTGAATCCTAACAAGAGTTCTTCACCCTTTTATACTCTCTCCCAAACAACCGACTGACCCCCTCCACTTAAACTACCACATTGAACACACAATCCCACTGGAAAATCTTCTGATTGGTTTATTAAAACTGCACTATCCGTGATCTCATTAATATTCCCAGAATAGTAAACAGGCAGTTCATCACAGGAAGGTTGACTGTGTTCTCTGTAGAAACAAATTATTTGTTCTTTCATATTGTCTAAAAACTTATTGTTGGTCAGGAACTCAGATGTCAGTGGCATATTTTGTGTTTTAGAGTCTTCCAGAGCCCATGTCAAAGTAAAGGGTATGTGTATGAGGTGGGGGCATGGTTTGAATAGACTCTTAAGTCCAATCGTCATCTGTTCAAAATAACTAGCGCTGTTTCTAGAGGTGAGAAAGCAGTTCATTTTAAGTAGGAGCTTTAGTTGGTAGAGTAATAAGTACATCCTTTGTCAAGAAGGTGTTTAGCTCACCATAGCTCTTTTAACCCATGAGAATAAGTAACCGTGTTTTTTTCAGAGTCCGAAGACTCAAGTGCGATCTGTCGTTGTTTAGTGGAAGACATCATTCATGTTCTTCTTGAATTAGACATCACCTTTTACAAAAAATTTCTACTTGGTTCAGCTTTTTTACTACAAATTCATGATAAGCTTTTCCTGGACATACTCTGATCGTGGCTTGCCACTTGCTAGCTATTTTTTCTTTTAACAAAATTAACCTCCCCTCAGAGTCTCTAATAATATTTGTAATCTTGACTGAGTATTATTCGCAAATAAATTTGCAACAGCTGTAGCCTTTGAGAAAAACCCTGCTAGGTTCTAAGTAGTCAGACTTTGATGTTTAAGGAAGAGAAGCTTAGCAAATATGTCAAGTGTTTCATGCAAGAAAACTGCATCTGGGACTTGGGATTTAAATTTTTAAAAGATTCTGATGTCTCCTTACAATGTCCCCTGACATTACAGCAAATTAATTTTAAACTATCCAGCAGGAGTTACCAAATCTTGCAAATTACTGTCATTTGGTACAAGGAAGGGGTTTGTGTGGAGGTTCGAGAAGATGACTAATGGATTACTAACATTGTTTTTAGTGCAGTTCAACAGAATAGCCATCAAGTGAAAAAACAAATTGATAAACATCATATAAACCTGAGAATGTCAGAGAGATGTTCAATGAGCTGCTATTGCCTTTGTCAACATGAGTGTGGCTGGTATCTCTTAGAGAGAATTGAGGGGAGAGGGCATTTTCAGGAGGTGACCATGCAGTGAAGGTCTCTTAATGTTAAAAAAATAACTAAACTCATGGGTGAGGTTATTAACCATACAACAGTGGACAGTGCAAGAGGCAATTGAGAGTTCTGTACTTCAAACATTTTTTTATTGCTAGCATCACTAAATTAGCAGCAGCACCTTCAACTAAGATCAAACTGGGAGGAATGAGAAGGTTTGGAGCGATGTCTCTGAGGGGATCACTCTTGTAATGGGTGTTTGGCAAATGAAGCACACTTGGTTCAAGTATATAACCTTCCCATAAGATAACACAGCTGTCCAGTTATCTTGAACGATTGGACCAGCATCATAAACAGCAGATGATTCTAAACAGAACAATCCCTACGAATATCAGTCCATTTGTTTTGTTGCATGTGACACTGCACCAGATAGTTGGAGATCCAGATTTCTCCAACATATGACTGCTTCACTAGCCCTTCAAAAGATATAAGGATACAGTGTTGGAAAGAAACTGAGACACGATTAATGCATGTCCCACTGATTTTAGTGGGCCCACTTCGAGTATGACTCTTCTGCATCCAACCTGCTGTGTTTCAGGAGGGCTGTTTGCATATTACTCTTCAAGCAAACAATACCACAACACCTGTAATGAATTACAGCAAAACCCTGGGTTACAACTGCCTCGGTTTAAGTTTGCTGAGGTTTACAATGGCAAATACTATGGAAATGCCATCCGGGTTTACAAATTTTTAATGTATTTTTTTCCCAGGTTACAACAATCAATTCAGGACCATTTTTCAGTTTTTCAATGCATCCCTATGGATGTTTCGGTTTACAATTTTTTCGGGTAACAGCGGAGGCTGTTGGAATGGACCTCCATCGTAACCTGGGGTTTTACTGTACTTGTGAAAATTTGTCACAAGCCTTGTTACTTCAAGCTATTCAATTTCCATGTTTAAAATAATAATTGAGCAGTTTTTGAACTTAATTAACTACATCCCCTTAAAACATCTTTCCGAGTATGTACCAAAATAAATTGTGTGTTTTTGAACACACATACATTTGGGAGGGTATGTCTAGAGAGAAAGAGAGAATGAGAATGTATGTAGGTTTTCCTAATTAGTATAATGTACCTTTAGCATCGCAGCTACACTATCACTACTTGCTTCTGAGGCACCCGGACACTCACCCCGCTCACGCTTGGTCAGCCTGGCCAGAGCAGAGCAGCAACACCTGCGGGGGAGTAACGGGTGGCTATTTAAGACCTCTGCTGCAGCTGCTGCTTCTGAGACACCAGGATGCTCACACCACCCACGCTTGGTCAGCCTGGCCAGAGCGGAGCAACACCGGCAGGGGAGCAGCAGCAGGCAGAAAAAATGGAGCTTACTCCTGCTGCTGCCGAGGCCAACGGCGGACCACTTTTATCCCCCTTGTGGGGATGAGAGGGATGGGACGAGGACAGTGGGAGTAGAGTAGGCAATGGACTGGTGGCTACCCCTTCCAACCAGTAGTACCTGGGACCATAGGGCGGCTGGGGGTGTGGATGGGGAGTGGAGGGGGGAATGAGAGATGGTCCTGCTGGTCAGGAGGGAGGGGCGGCATTCTGTCTGGGGAGGGCAGGGAGGTTCCTGGGGCACAAATTGGGGTTGTGACAGACATGGGGCGAAATGGTGGGTACCAAGGGGCGGGTCGCACTCGTGGAACAAGGGACCCATGTTTGATATCTGTCCCTCGTTCCAGCCCCCGGCTACATCTCTAGGTCCTGTGCAGCTGGTCCAGAGCGCTCCTTCCCTTAGGCTGCTGCTGCTGAATGCCAGGTCGGTCTGCAATAAGGCCCCCCTGATTCTAGACTCTATTCTGTGGGAGCAGGCCGACCTGGCATGCATCACTGAAACCTGGCTGACACCAGAGGATGGTGTGCCTCTGTCAGAAATGTGTCCAGCTGGGCACCAACCTAGAGGGGAGGGGAGGTGGTGTCGCCATCATAGCCAGGGAGTCACTGGGAGTCCCCAGAGCCGCTGTTCCTCAAGCTCAGGGTTGCGAGGCCCTGCTCCTTTGGTTGGGTCCTAAGGGTCAGTTGGGAGTCCTATTCCTGTACTTACCCCCTTGCAGGGTAACAGATTCACAGCCCAGGTTCCTCGAGGCCATCTCGATGTTGGCGTTGAAGTTCCCTAGGCTAATGGTTCTGGGGGACTCCAATTTGTCTTCATTGGGGGCTGGTTCTGAGATAGCATGGGAGTTCATGGCTTACTCAGCTAATTCAGGGCACGACCAGGGGCAGTGGCAACACCCTGGATTTAGTTTTCTTGTCAGAGCAGTGACTGAGTGATCTGAAATTACAGAATCTAGTCATAACACCTGTGCCATGGTCAGATCACTATCTGGTGACTCTAGACTTTCTGGGGGTGGTGCTCCATCGTAGGGAGGTAGGGTCTATTAAATTGGCTCCCCCGACCTTTCCAGAAGCAGCAGCCGACCCCTACAAAAAGGATGAAGTGATCTACCTTGTCATGTTGTTTGGGGAGAAAAAAAATCGGCATCTTCGGGTGCATTTTCCCGGCTCTCCACCTCTTCAGCAGCCTCTGGGGTGGGGTGGGGAGAGGACCCTGGGCCACACAGCAGCTGAAAATAGTTGCGGCCACCATTTTTTTAAAACTTCAATTCCCAGAAACCCAAGCACCCTGTAAAACAAAATGGCACTGCATGCATTTTTACGGGGTGCTTGGGCTTCTGGAAATTGAAGTAAAAACAAATACAAAATGGTGGCCGCAACTATTTTCAGCTGTTCTGTGGCCCAGGGACCTCCTAGGAAGGCGGGAATAGTACAGAAAAGGTCCTCTCCCACCCACCAGAGGCTGCTGGAAAGGTGGAGAGCAGGGGAAATGCACCCGAAGATGGCAATTTTTTTCAGCCCCAAACAGTGTGACAAGGTAGATCACTTCGTCCTTTTTGTGGGGGTGGGCTGCTACCTCTGGAAGGGTCGGAGGAGCCGATCCGCGCTGTTTCTGACATCCCCCGATGTCCCCGGGTGGTGCTGCAAGCCAAAACCTGCAGCTGACGAAGGAGTTTCCCCCGACGTTTTGGCTTGCAGCACCACCCGGCAAGGTCGGGGGCATCAGAAATAGCGCGGATCGGGTCCCCTGACCCTTCCAGAGGCAGCCGGCTTTTTTTTGTGTGATATCCAATACATGCACAGGATAAGGTCAAAAACCGGATAATGACACGACTTGTGGAACCAAGTTTTGTCATTATCCGGAATATTACTGTACTTGTCTGACTGCATGGATGCGATCAAGAGTGGAATAGCCTCTTCTAAAGCCTGCTTGTTCTTTGCTGAATTACACGTCTTTGAATATTCTTTGCAGAAGAATTCTAAAGGTAAAGGTCACCCTTGCTCAAAAGCCAATTGTATCCGACTCTAGGATTCAGTGCTCATCTCTGTTTCATAGCCGAAGAGCCAGCACTGTCTGCTTAGTAAACAGTTGGTAAAATTGAGAAAAGAGGGTGATTGGACAATAATTTCCCAGATCTTCTGTATTTCCTGTCTTCATAAGTAGCATGATTTTAGATGCCATTCAAGTTCAGGGCAAACTAGCAGTTGGCAAATAATTTGTAAAGCTTTCAGGAAGCGCCCTATGGAGTGTGTGACCCCCTACCTTTAAGTGCTCAGCTGTTACTCCACGTTTCCAGGGGCATTTGTCTGGTTTTGTCTTTCTTATAGCTGCGTCCACTTCACTGCATGTTACTGACTGTATTTCTTCTGATTTGGCGTGTGAGGCAATCTCACTTACTTGTACTTTGGAAACTTAAAAGTTGTTATAGAAATCTTTGCATAATTACTTCATTTCCAGTCTATTTGTCACTAGCATTCCATCATTATTTTTAAATGCGAATGGTAATTTTCTTTTTAATTGCAACTCCTTTTCTGCTTTCTTCAGACATTTCCTTTTTTCTGCAGTATATTCGTTGTAGTCCGCTTTCAGGTTTTTACAGATCTCTTTGCAGGTTTTTTTTTTTTGTAGTTTTCTCCATCCGGCTTGCCTTCTGCTCTTTGCTGTGCTCTGGTTTCCATCAGGTGTTCTGTGCCTTGCCGGATCCTTCTGACTTTTGTTGGAGGGATGGGTTCACTTGAAAGATCGATCACCTTTTTTATTTTCACCAACTTTTCATAATCTTCATCCATGTCTACATGAATTTTGGATTTTTTCTAAAAGTACAGAGTAGTTTCTTTAACTATTTTCCTTGGATGCCTCATTTTTTAATATATATTCCTTTTTCTCATTCGAAATTGATCGCTATCGAGGAACGAATAAGTGGTGATCCGAGCCCATATTTACAATTCTTTCACCAATAACCGATACATTATTGAATATACATTTAGTATCTGTCAACACCTAATTGATTTGGTTTAATGTTTTACCATCAGGGGTTCTCCACGTCCATTGCCTCTTCTTATGCATGTTCATAATATGTAGCTGATTACTTGCTGCAAATGCTATTTAGCACAACCTTCTTTTGTTTCTTTCCCCCATTCCAAAACTTCCAACAAATTTTTCATTGTCATATAGCTTCCATCTGACAACAGCATTGAAGTACTGTATCCCTAAACCATAGCGTACATTGATGGAATCCATAATGTTGGCTCTACTTTGTAGTAGAAGCCTTCTATTTATTCACCGGCTTTGCTTGCTATTTGTTGCTGGTGCATAGACTTGGATAATTTTCAGAATACGACGTTCCTCCCTCTTTATAAGCAGTACTGCAACCTGAGGTGACATGCTGTCATAACTTTTGATAAAATTTACCAGCTTTTTCTTCACGATGAAGCTGACTCCCTTTTCTTGACCTGTTGTTGAATGCTCTTCCCAAGGAAAACCTGATCACCCGTGTGCCATTCAGCTATGATATCACTGGTTCTTCTTGTTTCGCATATGCCAATGATATCAACCTTAAATTTTGTCGTGATATCAATATAACTCATTTAGTCCGTTTGTCTTATTTGTACTGTATTCAGTTATTTCATCAAGATGATTTCACAGTAGAGTCATTCAGGTTACCAGCCCTTGTGACCCTATGTCCGCTTTTACTTTTTTGGGCTCATAATGGATGCTTGGCCTCCCAGGCTCAAGCCAACTGCCATTAACTGCTCTGCTTTAGCCGCCATCTTGTTTAGTAATAATATAATAAAAATAAAACATTAAAAGGGAAGCTTTGGTCAATGCAGCATGTTTCTTCTTCAAAAGTGACTGGAAACAAGCAGTCTAGAGCAGGGATTCTCAACCTGCAGCCCATGGGCTGGATATGGCCTACGACACCATTTCAAGTGGGCCCCCACTGCCTCCACCACAGCAGGAAATGCCATGTGGTGGAGGAAGGGCAAAATGGTCGTCCAGCCCCCAAAGCTGTCTGAGGGAGCGTGATCCTGGCTTAAAAAAGGTTGAGAAGCCCTAGTCTAGAGCATTGAATATGTGCTCCTCTCTCTGTAACAATAAGGCATCCACATTGCAGAGAACTAATCCACAAATGACTTCTTTGAACCAATGGATAGCAGGTATAGCTTTATCTTTCATTATCTTTCAACAGAGGTAAGCATGTGTTTGTTGTGATCATTTTGTACGTGGGAGAGGGGATGAATTTGTTCAGAAAGTACTTAACTTTGGCTAGATTGGGCCTCAAGTGCTTATATTAAGGCCAGGTATCAGTTACAGAGCATTAAGTAGTCAAATTTCTGCCACTTTCTTTGTCTAAATTGGGGGTGGAGGCAACAACAACCCTACTAGATAGTGGCACCTATTTTCATGAATGAAATAAAATTTAATTTGGAATGTGAGAGATTCCCTTAATTTAAAGAGGTTGTGTTGTATTGTTGACACTGCCTGGTCACCAGTGTTTCAAGCGGGACACTTGTTGTCTTTCATGTATCTGGAGCAGGCAAGGATTTAAAGAAGGGCTTCTGTTTTAAAAGAATTAAACAAGCAGCCACCTGTAGAGGTTTCTAATGGGGTAGTGGTTTAGAAAGTTTTCCTTCCTTCTCTACTACTTCAGCTTAAACAAGACAACTGTAAAACTTGTAAAACATTACCAGAAGGTTTTAGAAGAATATTTTTTAAAATCACCCCAAATTATGACTTTTTACAGTACCAGCAGATGATATAACTCTGCCCTTATTTTAATGTCACATGGGTATGTTTAGCAGAGACTGTATACATCTAGGGAGAGTGCATCAATCTTGTTACTTTCTTTTAATGATATTTTTCAATACCACAGACTTCTAATGAACAGAGCAGAATTCAGCTGACCTCTATTATACAGGTCAGGGCTGATCCTTCCTGCAACACCTCCTGTTATAATTATTTATAATCCTTCTACATATTAAGCTAATTTTTCTGTATCAGATATTCTCGAGAAATTATGCAGAATCAGGTGCTTGTCTCACAAAAGATATTCAAAGCCAAAATCATTATTCTTCCTCACATTTTAATAAAATAATCTAAAACAAGCGAATTCATTTTTCTACCTGCAAGTTGTATGTTCTAACACAGGGGTGCCCAAACTACGGCCCCTGGGCCAGATCCAGCCGCCAACGCCAATTTATCCAGCACATGCTGCCCTCGTCACTCCAGAAAGCAGAAGTAAAACGTGCTCAGGCCCATTTTACTTCCGCTTCTGGGAGTGGCGAGGAGGGCGTGGGCCAGATGAATTGGCATTGGGGGCCAGATCCAACCCACAGACTGTAGTTTGGGGTCCCCTGTTCTAACACCTCAAAAGGAGACAGATCTATTTACTGTTTTTCTTCAGGTATATAGATGTTAAATCATCAATACATTGTTCTAAAAAAAATCTTGCAAATCTTCTACTAGACCCATCTTGGCAAGCAGTGAACAATACGAGAATAAACTATTTAGTGTAAACTAAATAGTTTAAAATTTGCATCTCGGCACAAATAAGTTACTACTCATCTAGTATACAGTGGAATTCTGGATAACGTCCTATCCAGATAACGTACTGATTTTTGGCCAAAAGAAGTGCATCAGGTAACGTTGTTTGGATGTTATCCGATGCGGACCTTTTTCTGCGTGCACATGCTGCCGCTGCCATTTTGGGCTCTCCTCCACCCCTGCCACCTCGGGGGGGGGGGGTGTCAGGGGGACCTGATCCATGCTGTTTCCGATGTCCCCTGACCTTGTCAGGCGGTGCTGCAAGGCAAAAGGCCGGAGGAAAACTTCATCGGCTGCAGGTTTTGCCTTGCAGCACCACCCGGAAAGGTCAGGGAATATGGGAAACAGCTGGGACTGGATCCCCTGACCCTACCAGAGGTGGCAGGGGTGGTGGAATGCCCACCCTAACAAAAAAGATGACGTGTTCTCCTGCCTTTTCATGCTGCTTGCCTCCCTGCAACCTTGGAAAACAGTTGCAGCCACCATCTTGTAAGAACCTTTTTCTAGACTTCAATTCCCAGAAGCACAAGCAGTCTGTAAAAATATATGGGGTGGCCATTTTGTTTACAGGCTCCTTGTGCTTCTGGGAAATGAAGTCACGATGGAGTTTTTTCCACCCATTTTGGGCTCTCCACCACTCCTGAGCCTGGGTGGGTGGGTGGGTCGGGGGACCCGATCCGTGCTTTTTTTATCATCGTCCGATCAATGCTTTGGACAACGTCCAAATCCGATTAATGTCCGGACTTGTGGAACCAAGTTTGGACGTTATCCAGAGTTCCACTGTATTTTACTTAGGGGAGAAAATAGATAAAACTCCAAGGGATCTAAATTAATATAGTGGTGCAAGTGGCCATCTTATGCGTATTTGGAGATTCTTCAAGAACTGCCGCAAAGCCAACATTCTACATTATTCCCTGATGACCAGGTTCAAGGTTGTACCTCCAGCAGTAAAAACCTCAGCTTATTAAGCACACGAGTCATAAGAATTTGGAGAGATATGTTACAATAACATGTGAAAACCCTCACATGGTTTCACAACACATTTCATTATAAGCAAAGTTTATAAGTGACACAAATTGAACGAAATTCAATCACAGAAACCAGTAGCACAGTCCTCTATTTTAGCCTAAAAGAAACTGACAGTTTTCAACAGCAATCACACTTATGGGAATCTGTTAAAAGTCCTCTGCTAACAAGTAGATGGGACGCATGCCATTTCCAACCAACTTACCACTGAAAGATTTTTTGATCCAACAGGCAGAAATCATTGACTATACCATCTTCTTACTTTAAATATAGTAAAAGCTTGTTTGGGAAATAAGGAGGTGCACATGAACAAAATTTATGTTACTCAGTGGTCGGATTCAGTTTTTTTCTCTACCTACTCTGTGGGTGTGGTGTGGTGGGCATGGCCAGGGGAAAGCCCTGTGTTATTTCAAAACTTGGATGGACGGGGCCAGCCAAAATTTCTGCTACTGGTTCTGGCGAACTGGGGCGAACCTGCTGAATCCCATCACTGATGTTACTCCAGGAATACATGTTTTATATCATGGTTCTTGAATTAGTCCATGGCCAAAACCTTGTGAATTAAAACAGCAAATATAAAGCAATCATGCAGCAATTTCTATCTTCAAGGAAGTCATCCTTCATATAATCATGCACGTATCTAGATATGCACCCTATTTTCCAAACAGTAAAACACTAGAGAGGATGAAACAACTGCCCTTCCATAAGCACATTAAAAAAACAGGATCCCTGCCAAAATACATTAATACTAGGATTAGGCAGCATGCCCAGAAGTCAATGTACAACAGTTGAATTCCTGATGGCATAAAGCCAGGTGACACCATCATCCATAAAGGGAATATTTAGTTTAAATTAGTTTAAATTTAAATTAACCTCCCCTTCAGGTCCCAAGATGCCCTAGAGGCCCCTTTTGCCTTGGGAAAACCTTTGGGAGCCTTGGGACTGTGAGAGAGGGTTGACTTTAATTGCCAAAAATCTCTGCCAGATTACTGTCAGTGATCCTTGGAATTTAAAAGACAAGACAGGAAGCTTAAATTAAATACTTTTGTTATTGGATGATGACATGAGCCAGTTTAGGTGGTATAAATATATACAAGACAAATTGGGTCAATAATTCATTTAATCATCTCTGGGATATTTAGAAACTGAAATAATTTAGCAGTATTGGCATAAAAAGCAGTTCGCCTTTATGGACCAATAACTGGTTAACAAGAATAAATTGATGTCTTTCACAATGCAAAGATCTAAAATTAGGTTCTTCCAATGATTTTTACCAAGATGACACTTTTTAACTTGCTAACTGGTAATCTTTAGGAGCTATTGTGGACATTTAGAATTTTGAGAAAAGATCACAAGCACCACCATAGCTATATTTCTGTGCAAATTTGTAAAATGTTTGTTGTACTAAGCACGACCAGTGAGAAAACACAAATTTCACTGAGTGTCAAATGGATGATGCTACGAGTTGTTTGCCCCCAAACATGGGTCCAAGGCAAGAGATGAAGGCCAAAATCCTGTTGCTTAATGTGGCAAACTGCACTAGAGTAGGCCCATTGAATTAATGGGAATTTGGTGAGTCAGCTCCTTTAATTCAAATGGGCCTACTATAACTGAGACTTACTCTGGCTCAGTAAGTTGCATTTTAAGGAGGTTCACTTGAATCAGCGGAATTTATGTTAGTCTGTGCAAGCATATCAGAGAGTAAACAAAACGACAAAAATGTTGTGGAACTTTAAAGACTGACAAAGTGGACTTGATCCACAAAAGTTCACATTTAAATACAGGAATTAAGTCTTTAAGGTGCCACAACATTGTTGTCTTTTTTGTTGTTTTGCTTACTCTCTGATATGCTCGCATAGACTAACATTAACATAGCTACCACTTCAAATATTTAAATCTAGTTATTATTTTAAAGCATATGATTAATTCATCCTATCTATACCTATAAAAAGTACCCTTAACCGTTCGGTTTGGACAAAGGCTCCCGCACCCGGCCCAACCATCCCCGACCGAGCCCTCTGCACTTACCATAACCCCCGCCTTCCCAACCGGTGGTCACCAGTGGTGCATTAGCCCCACGAACGTGACCAAAAGGAAAAAACTTCAAGCCCCAACATCCTTCGCGCCATGCCACCCCTCAGCCAATCAGGCTGAGGGACGCGACCGTGAAGGAGGCTGGGAAAGCGCGGCGTGCGGAAATTAAACAAACCGCCACCTGCTTCCCAGACTAGCAGTGATGGCCGGTGCCGGCCCTGCTGCAACTTTGGGCAGGTTTGCGGAGAAAAGAGGGAGACCCTCTTCTCTCCACAAACCTGGGGAAAAGCTTCCCTCAGGATAACAGAGACCCAGAAAGGCACTCCATTCTCAGGCCTTCGTCTCCCTGAGAGAAACTTTTACGCTTCCCTACAGGAGACGGAGGTCGAGAACGGAGCACCGTTCAGCCCCCGTCTTACAAGGAAGACGAACATCTTAAAAAATAGCACGTGGGGGGGAGGATACCCCCTCTTCCCCCCCAGGCTTCGCAAATACAGCAGGGGAAAAAATGTCCTCCACAGGCTCAGAGGCCGGCATAAGCCTCCACCGTAGCATGGGGGGGGGGGGAGAGGATACCCCTCTCTTCCCCCCTGACCCATGCTTCGGCGAGGCAGCGGGGAAAAACAATTCCCCCCCCCCAGCCTCGGAGGCCCGCACAAGCTGGCCCGTAGCTTGGGGGGAGGAGATACCCGCCTCTTTCCCCCCCAACCCAGGCTACAGCAAGGCACCGGCCGGGCCCCCTGTGCAAACAAAGAAAATAAATAAATAAATCCAATCCCCCCAACGCAAGGATTTAACGCGGCCTGGCCAGCAAGGCAAGGCCACGTTAAACCCTCCCAACCCGCCTACACACACACACACATTCACACTCACACTAACACACACACTCACACAAACATAAAACCCTCCCACCCACAACAGCAAAAAACTACGAAAAACTCACCTACAGGGAACAGAAAAAGACGTCCTACCTCCACGGACGCCTACTCCGCACTGAATGTTATTGAATGTAGTCCACCAGTGGGTGCTATTTTTAGTTTCTATTCCAGCTGTTTTCATTGTTTAAAATATTCTGGTTTTTATATCCTTTCCAAACATTTCCCAAACATTTCCAGAATATATTTCTTAAATTTCTAACAGACATGAATTAAAAAGTAGTATTTCAAAGTAAGATTCTACTTATAATATTTTATCTAAATAACATACATTTTATAGTTATCTTTACTAATTTATTTCTCCTTAAAAATTAGGCATTTAAAAAGTGTTTAAAATGTGTCCCCAAATTTTACTAGTATTGCTTTTTCATCCAAGTTACTTTTTTAAATCTATCACAGTGTTCTTTTTCTCTCAATATGCAAGATATAGAAGCCAGCTGAGTTCATAACAGTGACACCTATATTTCCTACTTTTAAAAACAACAACACATGGCTATAATAAGTAATATGCTACCACACAAATTCTGTAAAATTGTAATTTATTCCCCTTCCAAGTATCTAGAATATCCCTTCAATAACAAATTAACAAAATTATGTTCCTATGGAGAAGAAATGTAAGGTAGTCATACGACCAGATTACACCAGTGGAAACCCAGACTTTACGTTTAATGGGATAGTGCAAGATAACAGCATATTGCTGGCAATGACAACACCTTCATTTGGATTAGAAAATTTTTACAGAACAATTTGCAGCCATAAGAACTTTGGAAAGATGTTGTCCAAAATGACCAACACATATTTACAATCCCCAGGGAGCAGCAACAACAGCAACAACAAATTATTCAAAATAAAAATACACAGAATTTATGAAAATATAGGTTTCCTATTTCCACCCCACAGGAGTCAATGCTGTTGTTTGAAAGGCTTGCGAGATGGTTTCAAGTTTTCAAAGTTCGTCTTTTTCCCGCAACAAGGTGTACCTATGTTCACTAGGTGCTAGCTTCTGGAATGAACTTTCAGGTGGGCTGCTTACTATGTCTTGAAGTGGCTGAAAAGAAGAAATCATTTTCTAAACCAAATTGCAAACATTCTAGGTATCATATGCAAGTTAATTTTTTTTAAGCAAAAGCTACTAAAGTTGCAGAAGTGTGCTCTGAACCAGTTGAAATGCATTATGTCTAAAGTCTTGTTCAGCTGGAATATTTGTTCTTGTATATGTATCTCAGTTGTGCTCTGATGCATTGTACTGCCAAGATATTGAAAACTTACACTGGTATCAACAGTGAGAAGGAGTTGGGTGGACGCGGAGAAGCAACACTGGCTTCCTTGGGCTTAGGTGTAGTTTTTTTTGAGATTTCCCCTTGTACAAGGGGCAGACTGCAGGTGACAAGAATTCCTCAGGTTGGAAGCTTTCAGTAGCACTTATCTACTAAAACAACAACAACAAATTGAAACCTAACAGTGAATATCATTTTTAAAGGCCTTCCCCACCCTCCAACCCTTTCTGTAAGATTCTGAATGGATCTCTACTGCAAAGGGCTCATATCAGAACTTTTATTGTTCGTACTAAGCTAACAAAAAACCAATAATTTGAAAGGCATTTCTTCGGGTGTTTCGAAATATTTATTTTGAAGAATTTCTTTAAAAGAAGCTGATTTCTAAAGAGGAGTGAAGTGGGATAAGCATGGCCAGAAACCCTGGTAAGGTCTGTTTGTTTCAGACCAAATAACACTTGCTCTGTCTGATTGAGCCAGACAGATTAGTTCAGTACCTGTATATTGTAGATATGAGATTAGTTCTTGTATCTATAATATACAGAACTAACAGTATTGTGTATAGAGTTGCTGTTGCTTTCAGACTTACTGGGAATATAAGTGAAGCCTTCCCAAATACCAGAAAGCAGTATCTAAATTTAAATATTTTCATAATTATAAGTACAGTTAACCCTCACATAACGTGTTCGGATAACATCATTTTCGCTTAACAACGCGTCGTTATGCACCATGTATTTCCCCACATAACAACGTTTTTAGTGTCGTTGTCCGGACAACAATGCTAAAATATCCGGACAACAATGCCGTTATACGGGGAACTCCATAGAAACCCGCATAACAAAAATCGCTTACCAACGCTACTTGGGGAACCAAGTAACGTCGTTATGCGAGGGTCTACTGTATCCTTTCTGATACCTTAAAAGTCTAAAAACCTTTTATTTAAAAAAGTGAAGGTGATGTTGAATTTATACAGAAGGAAATGTACCTAACAAATTCTTCTGTACAAATAATTTTTCTCAACTGACATGGCTGCACATTTTTAAATGGTGGGTAAGTGAAGGAGAACAGAGAACAATAGTATGTCACTGTATGAAAGTTGTTTGGCCAATACCTGTTGAATAAAATGGGTGAAGGCTGGAAAGAGAAGTCAGAGCTTATGTCTCCACCTGCTGATACATAGCATCTGACACTGGTAAGGCCTTAACACCTAATCTAGCAACTTCATAGTTTGCAGAATTTGTTTCATGTATTATCAAATATCCTGAGAGACAGAGAGAAATAATATCCCCTGCTAAAATATCTGGAGATCTCAGAGAAAATGAAGCAGATGAACTGGAATCAGAGTCTGAAGCAGGGAAAGAAAACAGTCTGGCAACAGAAAAATCCACAGCAGTAGAGAATGAAGTTGTCTAAAATAAAGTGTTGGTACAGATATTTCTTCAAACTTTTATCTGACTTGGAACCATGCTGAATTATTATAGTAGAGACTACAGGTGTCTGAAACAATGCAAAGGTATTCAGTTGTGACTAGTACTGAAGTAAGGTCATATGCTTCTGACTTATCAAAAAGTTAAATGTTTTCAATAACCCTTGGATTTTTACGCATAGAATTAATGTGGATGAATAAAGCTTGTACAATTAGACAAGCTAATATTGCCTGGACTCATTTTTCTCTATTTACTTCACCATGAGTGAAAACAATTTTTATATTCATCTTCTGCAGAGAGATGGACAAGTTTGGAAGCTACATTTCTGGTAAACAGCCAGTAGCCATAAATTACTTATATCTTGATATGATATTGAGATGAACTCTGATGTGATTCTCATGACTATCTGGTTCATACTGGAATTAATCATCGCAGGAATAAATATTTAGCTGTGATGGACCACTAAAGACTCAAACTACAAAGTGACATAGTACTCTTAGGCCTTTGAGTGTCATACTTTTTACTTTAGCAACGGATTGCTCAACAGTCGAAGAGTGTGATTTCCAACAAAGAAGACAATGATCCAGGAGCTGCTGCTAATGTGGTAGACAAAAGGAATGGAGGCAAACAAAAGTTATGCACACTGGAGGGTAAGGTAAGGCTCTCACCAAAAGACTGCTCATCTCTGTAATTTTTCGAGGAAGGCTTGGCACATTCATCAAAACCCATATGTGTAAGTCACAGAGGTGATGACGAATGTAACTCATAAGACAGGCTCTGGTTTTTAAAGAGCACTAGGTCTGAACACCCACTTTTCCCATCAAATATAGAAACTGGCCCAACTCTCCCACTCATTTCTGATGCAGAGAAGCTCAAGATTCCCTTATGTGTTTTGCAAAAGTTACATCTGCACAACAGATTTATTCTTCTTGTGGCCAACACAGCTTACTTTTATTTTTTTCGTGTTTCTCATTTCTTTCTGGGCCACTGTGTTTTGTGAGCACAGACATTTTGTCAAGGTCGTGGGGAACTGAACACATTTCAGATCACACCCATCATGACACAATGATATGTATGCTTTCTTACCTGACCAGGTGCTACATCAGTTGGATCTGGGCCGTGATGAAATTCCCTATGCAGTTTCCCAGAGTGTAAGTCTAGTACAAACTGCTTGAGTTTACCAGGAACTCTGAAACAATAATCCCCACCAAAATTACAAAATTAGATGAAGTCGGGCATATAAAAGGAGCATCTGATACATTTTTATTCCATCTGTGGAAAGATTATTTGAATATACACATCCTTTCTTTTTATAATAAAATTAAACTCAAAACCGCTCACAATGTAACTATAAATTACAAAAGTATCTAAACTAATCTAAAAGTAAGGTAAAGGTTGCCCTTGCTTGAAAGCCAGTCGTCTCCGACTCTAAGGTTTAGTGCTCATCTCTGTTTACAGCCAAAGAGCCATTTCCGTGCACATGTGGCAGGCATGACTAGACACCGGAGCGTACAGAATTCTGTTATCTTCCCACTGAAGTGGTACCTATTTACCTACTTCCAATTTCTTGCTTTCAGACTGCTAGGTTGGCAGGAGCTGGGAGAGACGGGAGCTCACTCCATCGTGTAGTACTCGGGTCTCAAATTGCTGACCTGCCAACCTTCCAGTCATCAAGTTCAGGATCTTAACCACTAAGCCACTGCAGTCCCTAAAAAAAGTAAATTAAACAACTATAATTTACAAATAACTTTTTAAAAAAACTGTATAAAGAATAAACATTTATACACTGAGCATAGAATATATCTAAAAGGCTGAACTAAAAATCTTCACCAGAATAATCTTTGTAAGAGACTGCTTAAAATGGACAAAAAGGAAAAAAAGAGGCCTGAAATATTTCCTTATTAGGTATCACAATGGAAAAGGCCAACTCCACTACTACCCTCGGTTATTAACACCTACACCAGCTAAAGAAGAATAATGAGGCAAGACTTAGATACTATGAATCTGGAGTAGGATATTTCTGAACTGACAGCTTTTGTGTACAGTAAAGAGCGCCTCGCTTAGAGACTTAACTCGCTTAAAGTGCAGAATTTTCTCTGAACAGATGCCTCGCTTAACAACTAAAACCAACCAAAAACTCGCTTAACAACTAAATCGGGGTTCGCAATCCCCACCACCAGAAGTCACAATTAATCACTTACAATGGTGTTTCACTTAAGGAGCAAACTCGCTCACAAAAAGTGACTCAGGGCGGCTTACAACAAAGAACATATGATACAATGTAAATACAAAACAATACAATTACAATTCCCACCCTCCCCCACCCCGATACAAAACGCAAGGCAAAGGCAGAGGCACCCTGGTAGCCCCAACATCTTATCTCCCTCTAGCCAAGCAAGGCCAGTAGGGAAGCGAGCGAGGCCAGGAGGGAAGCGATGGCAACCTTGGCTGTGGCCGATCTCCCATCCCCGTGCCAATGGAGTGGGCATGTGGTGAGAGGCGACGGGGGTCCTCCGGCGTCCTCCATGGCTGGGGCGTCTTTTTATCTCCCTCCGGCAAGGTGGGGCCAGGAGAGGAGTGATGGCATCCTCAGCTGTGGCTGCTCCCCATCCTCAGCTGTGGCTGCTCCCCATCCCTGCGCCGATGGGGTGGGTGGCGGGGAGAGGCGGCGGGGGATCCCGTGGAATGCATTATGCTCTTTAAGCGAGGTACCACTGTACTTGCATTGTTGGCTGGTTCGTTCCTCCCAATTTTTGAATGATCTTTAACTTTCTCTTCTCTTGTCTTCTATTGTATACTCATATATACTCATATTTTTCTCATTCACCAATGTGATTATTTAATTTTTTTTAAAAAATCACATTACTAAAGTGACAGAGACGTGGGAGCTAGACAACTAGGAGTTAAGCTAACTATTTAATGTTTATAAGAGGAATAAAAGCAGGATTTCCATGTAACTGTCCTCTTTTGATAAGTGAACTTTTTGATCACATCCTTTCATTCAGAAAATTAGCATTATCCTGACTGAAACAAAATGAAAAATAAATATATTCGTATACTACTTCATGGACTAGGGTGTGTGGCAAGTTACCCTGTGATATCCTCCCCCCCCCCTTATGATCTAAAGGCACAGCAAGCATTTCTTCTCTTCATTAATTCTCACAGAGCAGGGCTACCCAATAACTTCATTGTCTGCTCCCTTCAACCCCCTGCTCACCACAATAAAGCAGAGAACAGCAGGTGCCAAATGCACAGTTTACAAATGACAGTCAGGTAGCTGTATTGACAAAAATGTCTTTGAAAGCTTCTCCAGCACTTGAGTAATTGCACAAACTCCAGAGATAAACACCAAAGGGGTATCAATTTAATTTTTTTCCTAGGCTCATCTACTGTTTCCCCACAAGCTATTCAAATATGGCAGGCAGTGTTCTGATTTCTCTCTCTCTAACTGTCAAACCTTTGAAGATAAGAGGCTTAACTAGTGTTAAATAAAAATGAAGTTAGCAATCAAGAACCAAGTTTATGACCCTTACAACATGTGATAGTTACAATATTGTGACAGAACTGATCCCAACACAAGAAAAAGTGTACATATGCTCAAGATATGCAGTCTCTGTCCTAACAGATATAGCATAGATGACATAGGTGTAGCATATAAGAGATCAGACAATCTAATGTTACTGGCATATAGATAGCATCCTTCCTCTGTGTTCTACTGAACATTCAAAAGTGTTTGATAGCTTTCATAAACAATTATTAGGAGTTCTCAGGCTCCTGTATACAGGAGCCTGAATAGTATTTATTATTAATTGTAATTATAACCTACACTTACTCTAAGGAATATAATAATGGCTTATGCAGGATTTCCATACAGTTAGCTAATAAAATATAATGATCTTCAGTGGTAGAACCAGATCACATGCCTTCAGACAGTAAATAACTTTCACTGCTTGATTTTGGCAGTTTCACATCAGGCCGAGACACAGAAGGAGGAATGAGAATTGTTGACTTATGGCTCAAATCCATCCTAGGTCAGAATCCTCTAAGACAGTGATGGCAAACCTTTTAGAGTCAGAGTGCCCAAACTACAACCCAAAACCCACTTATTTATCGTAAAATGCCAACACAGCAATAGGGGAGGAAGGAAATGTTCACATTGGGATGCAGGGCAAGGGAGGAAGCGCTCCCATTGGGCTGCTGGGCAGCAGGGCAGGGCAACCTCTGTGCTGGGGTGACTGCATGGGTGCCCACAAAGAGGGCACTGCATGCCACCTCTGGCACACGTGCCATAGATTTGCCAGCACTGTTCTAAGACATTCCTTATTTTCAGCCTTTACCTCCTTAGCCCTGCTGGAGTTATGCAGAGAACTCATTGCTCTTGCTCAGCTACCCCACTTAGTTTTCAAGCTGAGGGAAGGGAGAGGCTCTTCTTTCTTCAGACTAGCTATAGCTGCCAAGTGAGCTGCATATGGAACAGACTGCTCTGTTTTTCCTGCAGCGACCCAATATATTTCTCTGCTTTGGGAGAAAACAGAAGTGTCCGTCTCTTTGACCAAAAATGGATGCTAAGCAAGTGCCTGAGTAATGAGAGAGCAATCTTTGTTCCTTCTCTGGTGGCTTTGGCTCTGTGTGTGAGAGACAATGCAAGGTGATGATGATTCAGCAAAATAAGAGGAAAGAAGTGGCCCTCAAGATGTTGATGAACTTCAGCTTCCATTAGCTCTTATCAACAGCCATTCTGGCTAGGTCTGATGGAGGCTGAAGTTAAACACATAAAAGACTACATGCAACCAGATCTGACCGATGATTAGGCAGACATACACAAAATCACATATTTTGGATCATTACTGCCATCTAACTCTAAGGACTGCTCCAGTGCTTGACCAAATAGGGAACTTAGTAAAAAAATAATATTACCCACCACTAAAATTATATATGCACTACAATACAACACTGGATCTCCCCTTCCCCAAATAACTACTTGCTTCCTTTTCAGGGACAGAAAATGGGGATAAATGTGTACTCACGATAAATCATTGAAGTCTGGGAAGACAAACATGTGTCTAAAGCTATCAATAGCAATAACAGGACAATCTGCTGGAGTCTTCTGAATGTGGAGGAGTGGATGTCTGAATTTATCACAATCAGCATGCAAAAAGTTTATGGTTCCTTCAAATTAAGAAACAAAGTTTAGTTTTTAATATATATAAACATAGAACAGTATAACAGAAAAAACCAAATTGGGGGGAATGTATAATAATTTTCTTAATTTAATGTCACTTCAAATGTGATGAATTTTCTACAAAGGTAACATTCTACACAGTTAGAAATATTGCTAACTGCATGTAGGTAATTCACATAAAACGACAGTGGAACCTCATATAACGAATGCATCATACAATGAAAAATTCTTCCAACGAAAAGAATTTTGCAACAAATGGATGCATCGTACAACGAAAATCTCTATTGGAAAAATCGTACAACGAAAATTTTCTTTGTACGTTTTTTCTTATAGGGATTTTCGTTGTACAATTTTCGCCATAGAGATTTTCATTGTACGATACATGCATCATACAACAACAACAAAAGTATAACGAAGTACCTTGTGAAACCAATTATTTTCGTTATACAGTAGAATCCCGCATAACAAAAATACTCTGTTCCACGGAGCTCTTCACTATGCGGGTTTTTTCCTTATGCGGTTCCCTATGGGAGATACCCCGCATAACATGGGGAAAAGTTCATTAACTGGGGTTCCCATTAAGCGGGTATACCCCAGTTACCAAAAACCCTGCATAACGGGGAAAAATTCATTATGTGGTGTATCACTGTTGCATAACAAACGCTACAATGTGTGGATTTTTCGCTATACAATGCGTTCATTATGCGAGGTACACTGTACAAGGTTCTACTGTATTTCAATCAAATCAAGACACATGTTCATGTCATCAGCAACCACTAGCTGTTTTTCATCAATTGTATTATTACAAATGTCAGAGTCGTTTCAACCCACATCTCCATTTAGACTAAAATCTTAGATTAGTTGACTACAGAAGTTGCAAATTATAGGGTTTTTTTTCTTTCAGATTTGGCATAATTTTAAAAGATCCCAAAAATAGTAGAAAGTTCATATAGTATACAAGCAAAAGAGCAGTGTTTTGAAATGTAAAGTGAAGGTAAAGCGAAGATAAGGCATAGGTAATGTGATGACTTCAACACCTCTCCCTGAGCAAAAGAACTGTCCTGCTGGTATTCATAATTGGTTTAAAAATTAAAGTATACATTACACGGGGAAAACAAGACTGCCACAAGGTTCAGCCTCATAGTCTACTTTGTGTTGATGGTTGTAAAACATGCCAAGGTAGATATTTAAAAATTACTCTCTAGAGCAGTGTTTCTGAACACACACACACACACACACACACACACACACACACACACACACACACACACACACACACACACACACACACACACACACACACACACACGTGAGATCTAATTCTTATCATTCAAAAAGTGAACTCCTATTCATGTGGAGGAGGCCTAAAAGGCCATTTACTGTTAATAACTCATTCTTGAATTGTCCCCCTTAAAGATCAAATTGTCCCCCTGTGGGGCATTGGGAACCACCGCTATAGAGGATCTCTTGCACACTGACTCTCTAAATAAAAATATTAATGTTCAGATTTTCCATTTCATTTAATGTTTCAGATCTGAAGATGCTAATACACACACATTCAATTAAATGCAACATAGTAAAGGTAAAAGGTAAAGATCTCCCTTGCTTAAAACCTACCCTTCTCACTGATTAACTGCCGTGCAACTTCCTGTTGGAATTTTTCTAAACTCTCAGTATCATCTTTCATATGAAAGAGTATAAGAAAAGGCAGTCCCTCTTCTGTCAGCTCCTGCATAGGGAGAAAAAGGCATAGCAAAAAGTAATACTTTATACTAGTCAAAGTACTGGAAGAAACTAGAAATCAGTAGTTTCGTTGTATAAAATTATGGACAGTTAAGGAAAAATGGAAATTTAAGTTTGTTCCACTGGTTTAATCAGTACTAAATTCTGATTGAGATACAGACAATGCTGAACAGTTTTGACTGATAAATTCATTTTTAGTTCTTTGAGGATGCAACACAGAAATTGGCTGATAAGGCTGATTTACTAAAATTTAACTATTCCAGTAGAGCTGTGACCTCTAGGAAAAGAAGCCCATGTCTTACAACTTTAAACATACAGAAACAAGTACAGAAGCTATAACAATATTATACAACAGTATTAACTTTTAACCCAAAAACGATGTTTAAGATAGGCTAAAGCAATGTTGTTGTTGAAGCTACTCTTTTGTGTACCTTAATCAGACTGCCTGCCGAAATATAAATCAAATCAAAGGTTCAGAGATAAAATGCCCATTAACCACCCGATAAACCAATAATCAAGCAAATAAGGTAAGTGGTTGAAGTATTATTATTATTATTATTATTCTTGTGCCATCAAGTCAGAGGTAATTATATTTCTTTCTTTCTCGTATGGCACATTCACACTGCAATTCAATAAAAGCAAAAAATGAGATAAAAGGCAAGTTATAAAATTTGAAGTGTGTGTATGTGAATATAATTTCTGCTTTTTTTGTCACAGCAAGGAAATCAGTAAAATTTCCATTATATGCTGCTTTGGCACTCTGTCACTATGTGACAGAACAAATAGGATTTTCAAGGTATGTGAGGTACTGTATTTAAAGAATAGTTTTTACTAGATCTACTCCCAGTGAGTTTCTATGGCAGAACCAGAACCCAGGTCTTTTGAGCCCAAGTCTACTATTCTGTTAACTACACCGCTTAATTGGGTATCCTTGTTAAGTTTTAAGGACCTAATATATTGATCTATTTGTAATGAATCAAAATGAAGTCTTTGCTTTTAGTGAGTTAAAGTGGTTACTGTGTTCTTTATTCCCTGAGTGGGGTGGGTGAAGAAAATCTGAGGAAAAGGCCTTAAAAGCCAGGTGCTGATTTGTTTATTTTTGAAGACAGTCAAAACAGGCTGAAACTATGTGAACAGAAGCAGGTATGATGAACAGTGAATGTGCAGCATTATCGGTTAACATACAGGAAGAGGTGGAATGAAAATGGGTTTGGCTATATTAGAATTAGAAGCAAAAACATCATTACTATGTGTCACATGTCTTATCAGGAGATTCATACGTTGCCATTTCCAGCTAAAAAAATCTCCATAAGAACAATAAAGAAAGGCCCAGAGCCTGCTAGGCAGCATAGACAACAATTAGTTTTATCACTAACAGTCTTACTCTGTACAAGGTACATTAACATGTTGAAATGTGGAGAATTCTTTTCCCCCAAACATAATTTAATCTATGGGTTAAAACAATTTTTACACATATATAAAATGTCCTGCTAGTTTGAAAGACGCCTCTAAAATTATTTCATTTGTAAATCATCAACCAATCACAACTGTAAAGCTTTCAAACAGTCAGAAATTTCAAACGTTGGCCATTCTAAAGTAGCATGGACACAGGAAGGCTTACGTCTGAAAAACAAATGATGCTAAGAAAAATGTGAACTTGAAATGACCAGATTCTACAAGCACCTAACTATGTAAACAGGAGCAGAGGGATTAAAAAGTAGCAGAAATCTATACACATATAATCGTGTTTCATTAAGTGGATTTGGTCCACGAAAGCTCACATTTAAATACAAGAGTTATTCTTTAAGGTGACAAAATATTTTTGGTCTTTTTTTGCTGTTCTGTTTTGTTTACTCTCAGATATGCTTGCACAGACTAACATGGCTACCACTTCAAACATTTCAAATGGAAAATTTATTTAATTTGAAAAATTCATCATGAAGATTTAATAGGGCTGGAGAACTGGCACTATTCACATAGCAAAATGCAGATGAATAAATCTGTATATTAACACTTAAAAATTGTAATAAATATGTAGTTGTAACACTACAATTAATACATAATATATATTTCTCCTTCGTATTTGTTTGTGAATGCACACTTATGAGTTCTGCACCTGCGCAGGAGCCATTTCGGAGCTATAAAGCTAATTGGATGAAAAGGTTTAAAGTTAGGACTGCCCACCATCTCCACCCGCCCTTGCCGCCATTTAGCGCTTCTCTCAGTTTACTTTTACCCGCTGTAGCAGCAGGAGCCTAAATCAAGAGCTCATCTAATTTTTCCTTGCTAATCTAATTGTTTGGAAAGCCTTACATTCAATTTTTTTCCGGACCAGGGAAGGTTCCCCCTTTCTCGGTCCTCCACAGTACATGAGGGGTCCCTCCTCATGGCTGGGGGGGGGGGGGGGGGGACGGGACAAAATTTTCTTAGTCTCTTAGACTTTGCCATTTTTTCTTCACACCCGAGGGGAGTTCTCTCCTCTTGGGCCCTTCATTCTGCCCATTCTGTTGTTGGATGGCCTCAGCAGCGGCTTTCAAGAAGTGCCCCTCTTCCAACGCCAAAATACCAAGCACAGACAACCATGACAAGTGCCTGATCTGCCTAGGTGAGGGCCACCCAGTCCACACATGTCCGGCCTGTAAGAAGTTCTCCTACGTGGCCTTGAAGAACCGAAAGAACCGCTTTCAGGCACACCTAATGGAGGCCACTTTAGTCACGTAAGCTTCCAACCAGCCCCGGTATCCCAGCCGGCAGCCTCATCGTCTTCGTCAGCCATCAGCCGACCGAAGAAACCAACCACGGCTGGTTGGTCTGCTGAGGAGAAAGAACTGCTGCAGGTTGAGGCCGACAAGTCTCCAGATGACCAAATCGACAGCAAGGATCGGTCCCAACCCGAAGACCAGAGACCTTCACAGCTCTTCTAACCCGTATGGGCACTACTCTGAACATCAGAGCCAATAATCCTCCATCACCTTTTGTGGACAAGGTCTGCGGCTTGGCGGATACAAAGAAGATCTTCCCGGTTCATCTTCCTTTCCTGCTCGCCGTGTCCCACACTGCTAAAGCGGTCTGGAAGAAACCTGTCTCATCTCACTCTGTTTCTACCAAACTGGATGGCATTTACAAATTGCTGGGTGAGGATGGTGACTTCCTCCACACACATTCAACGCCAAATTTGAGAGTTGTGAAGGTGTCACAGCACCACACAGCGGTTCACAGTGTTTCCATTCCATCTTTGAAGGAGGGAAAAATTCTGGATGCACTAGGTAAGAGTGTCTATGCTACTGCTTCCCTCTCCCTAAGGGCCGCGAATTATGCAGCAGCCATGGTTGGTTACAATGTCAAACTCTGGGGCAAGGTAGAATCCTTTCTGGACAAACTGCCCCCCGAACTCCGATCCAAGTTCGAGACTCTCTCTAAAGATGGCATATATCTTGGCCAACAACAGATCAGAATCGCACGTCACATCTGTGACTTGGAGGCTAAGTCCATTGCAGCAGCGATTCAGCTTCATCACCACTTGTGGCTCAGATCCACCGACTTCCAGGAAGACACAAAAAAGCTTATTGAAGAGCTCCCGTTTAGTGGACAGGGTTTATTTGCCACTGAAATGGACAATACCCTCAACAAATTGCACAGGGACATCACAACCTCCAATAAGCTCCGTCTTGGAACTTCCTATTCCTACAATCAAGATTACCAACGGCAACAACAATTCCAGCTGCAAGAACCAGCGAGTACAGCACTACTACAACCCCCGCAAACAGTACAACAGGCCACGCTATCAGACTGAGAACCAGTCCACCAAGCAAACGGATTGGAGACAAAAGCAGCAAGTTTGACTCTGTCCAGGCTGTAGATTCTCTGCAACACCACTTACCCTACCTACCATTCCGGAACTTCCTCGCCGCATGGGACTCCATCATCACAGAACAGTGGGTTCTGCAAATCTTAGACTCTGGCTACACACTAGAGTTCAAGAAACGGCCCACCATTGGTTGCATCCACCCCATCACCGCAACTTCAGGAAGAACTATCATTTCTTCTTCAGAAAGAGGCTACAGAAACTGTAGCATACTCGGAATCGTATAATGGTTTCTATTCAAGATATTTCATAGTAGACAAGAAGGGATGGTGGCCTCAGACCCATTCTGAACCTCCGCTGCCTCAACAGGCACATCCAGACGAGGAAGTTCTGAAAGGTAATGCTGCAAACCATTCTCCCCCTCATCAACAAGGGAGACTGGTTCGCAGTAATTGACCTCAAGGGTGCCTACTTTCATGTTTCCATCCAACATGATCATTGCAATATACCTGCATTCCGTTCGGTCTCTCCACTGTGCCAAGGGTCTTCACAAAGTGAATGGCCCCAGTTGCCGCCTACCTCCGCACACAGGGGCATCTAGGTGTTGCTGTACATAGACAATTGATTAATCGGTTCCCTTTCAAAGGAGCAAGCACTGAAGGACATACACTTTACTCTTCGAACCATGGAGGATCTCGGCCTCAGAATGAACTTCAAAAAAATCCAGGCTGCAACCATCAAGAACAATGGACTACATAGGGGATATTCTGAACTCCACGGTCTCCAGAGCCTACGCTCCACCACTGAGGCTTTCGCACATCAGAGAGATAGTACACAGAATCAAAGCCAGAGTGGCTCAAACACTATTAGGCCTTATGGCCTCCACCACCGCAGTCATCTCCTTCACGAAGCTGAAGATGAGATCTCTGCAGGCTTGGTTTCTCCATTACTTTGACCCTCTCTTGGATCATCCCGGGAAGCCTCTAACACTGACTCCCGAATTGAGGGACCAACTACAGTGGTGGACCAACTACCATTATGTTGCCATGGGGAAACTCTTCTACCCACTAGTGCCTTGAATCCAAATCACCACAGATGCCAGCACACTCGGATGGGGAGCATGCTGCGGTCCCCTCAAGATGAGTGGCCTCTGGACTCAAATGGAACGGATGCATCACATAAACTTTCTGGAACTGCTCTCAATATGGAAAACCATGAAGACATTCCAATCCTCCAATTCTGGGAGAGTGGTTCAAATAGCGTCAGACAATACCACAGCGCTGGCATATCTGGTCAGGGCGGAACTAGGTCACAAACCCTCCTATACCTAGCAGTCCAGGTTTGGGAATGGTGTCTCAGGTTCCACATCCTCTCGATGGGAGTCCACATCCGGGGCATCCAAAATACAGTAGCGGACAGCCTCAGCTGGAGGATGACCAACATACACGGTTTTCTCCCAGCTATGCCAGAAATGGGGCTCTCCAGAGTTGGACCTCTTCGCATCCATGACCAATTCTAAGTGCGATCGCTTCTGCACAAGAGCAGGAATGGGCAACAGATCCGAAGGGTACCTTGGGACAGGGACTTCCTCTACATTTCCCCTCCAATACCACTTGTACAGAGAGTATTGATTCGACTTCAGCAGCAGAGGGCTCGAGCCATTCTCATCGCCCCGGCCTGGCCAAGGCAACAGTGGTTTCCCTTACTCAAGAGACTGTCGTTGGATTCTATGAGACTCCCCAACAATCTGAATCTCTTCCAAATGGAGAACGGACAACTTCTCCATGTGGACATACCGAGCCTACACTTGACTGCTTGGCTCATAACCTCCGGATAAACTGGATTCTGAACAGTAGCCAGAAGCCCTGCACTTTGAGGTCCTATGATGCTAAGTTTAGGAACTTTTCAAATTTCTTTCGGCACATTGACAAGGACATTCAGGAGGCCTCTCTGGAGGACCTCATGGACTACCTCTTTCACCTAGCCAAATCTGGTCTCTCACATTCTTTCACACATGTGCACCTGGCAGAGGTGGTAGCGCATGCACTGATTCATTCTGTGTTGTCATTTGCGTTTCGTAATAGGACTGTCAAGCGTTTCCTTCAGGATCTTAAGAATGTTTTTTCTACCTGTCAAGAGACCTGCACCTCAACGGTCTCTTACAACAGTTCTCGAAGCGCTGATGCACATGCCATTTGAACCCATGGCTACATCTGATGTCAGTCTCCTCTAATGGAAGACCGCATTTCTAGTCACTATCACTTCTGCTCGCAGGGTGGGGGAGCTCACAGCCCTTAGGACCGACCCCCCTTTTCTCAAATTCTATTATGACAGAGTGGTCTTGCACCCTGATCTGACATTCCTACCCAAGGTTGTGACTGAATTCCACCTATCCCAGGTTATAACACTACCTGCCTTCTTCCCTGGTCCCTCAACCAGGCAAGAAAGATTATGGCACTCTCTCGATGTGCTGAGAGCTTTACTTTTTTTATACCAAATGAATCACTGAATTTAGAAAATCAAATATGCTGTTTATAGCCTGTGATGGCAAGTCAAAGGGTCTTCCTCTCTCCGCCTAGAGACTTTAAAAATGGATTTGTGAGACTATTCACCTGGCCTACTTGTCTTCTAAGGCCCCTTCTCCATATGTCAGGGCCCTCTCCACTAGGTCAGTGGCAACTTCCACCACATTCCTAGAGGGAATCCCCTTGGAGAACATTTGCAAGGCCGCCACATGGTCTAGATCTTCAACTTTCATCAGCCATTACTGCCTAGACACCAGGGCCATCTCAGACTCCAGGTAGGCCGCTGCGTACTGATGGCAGATCTCTAAGCATCTTCATTGTTGATGACCCTCCCGTCCCTAGATCATCTCCTCACACTACATCATCTCTCTAGCTCGTCATTGCACCGGCTGCCCACCATCCAAGTAAGTCAGCTTGCTAGTTTCCCATAAGTGTGCATTCACAAACAACATGAAAGAGAAAGACAGGTAGGTTGTACTTACCAGTAACTGTCATTCTTCGAGTGTGCTGTTTGTGAATTCACACTACCCACCCGTCCTCCCCTCATATGGCTGCACTGACGAGATACACCCTATTCTTGTCCAGTGTACAGCTTTAGTATGAACCGAGGAGAGAAGTGCAAAATGGCGCCGAGGGCGGGTGGAGATGGTGGGCGGTCCTAACTTTCGACCTTTTCATCCAATTAGCTTTACAGCTACAAAATGGCTGCCACGCAGGTGCAGAACCCATAAGTGTGCATTCAGAAACAACACACTCGAAGAACGACAGTTACTGGTAAGTACAACCTGTCTATCTGCAGAACATTGGCTAAAGAAAACTAAGCATCAGAAGAAAATTAAACACAAATAACTGCAAAGGCCTATACAGATGATAAACAATGACAATGGGATAGGCAGACCTTGAAATGTTGTTTTAAAAATATGTATATACTCGAGTATAAGTCGTCTCGAATATAAATCGAGGTACTAATTTGGACCTCTAAAATTAGGAAAATAGATTGACCCGAGTACACATCGGGGGTGGAAAATGCAGGAGCTGCTAGTGAGTTTCAATAATTAAAATACATGAAAATATGGTAAATTAATTAATTCAGACATTTGTGTGGGTATGTTTTTGAGCATTTACGTTGACCCAAGTATAAGTTGAGTCCCATTTTTGGACCTCATTTGGGGGGCTAAAACCCCGACTTATACTCGAGTATATATGGTAAGTAACACGCTTAACATTACTTGTTACATATTTTCCAGATTAACACCTCATTCATACGTCAAAGGTAAAAAGTACTAAAGCCAACTTGAAGAAAAATGTAAAATGGGCCAAAAATATCTAAATGGGCTATTTATATTTAATTTTCATTTGTTTGCACACAAGAAAGTATTAGAATATCAATTATTATACTACTTTGCAAAAACAACATGGTTGCTCCAAGAACAACAAACAAACAAGCCATCTAAAGTAACCTTACAGGTGTGTCTGTGGGAGCAAGAAAGTATAACTCATACTCAACCTCTATATCTGAAGCTTTATAGGTCAATTCTATTAGCTGTATCTATTGGCATCATTCCAACCAGATAAACGTCAGCTGTGAATTCCAGCAAGTCAAGAAATTGGTGAAGGCATTTGTAATTGTGTGCCAAGTCATGAAACGTAGTGTACAATAGCAAATGCCTGCACTGAATTCTCAACTTGCAATTCAGCTGAAATTTGCACTGATGGAGTTATACTAGAATAATTTTTCAGCCAAATTCCAGCGATCAGTTAACAATTTTTTAAAAAAAGGTTTAGCCTACTATAAATAACTCACAGCTATATTTCTCCTCCTCCAAGCGCAGGTGCCCTTAGATGAGGTCACATCCATGTTATGACCTCAGAAAAGGCCAATAATATTCTTTACCATACATTTTCATAGCTAAACACTAACCAATAGAGTATGTAATTATAGTATTTAAATACAAGTCACTCTATTATTATAATCCTTGCTCTAATTTAAGAGGACGTGTTTTGTGAATCAGAAATAAATTGTTGTATTATAAAGTAAAAGGAAAGCACTTGGTAAATACGTTTGATTTTATAAAAATCTGTTACATATATAGAAATATTTAAGAATCAGGGATTCCTTACCTCTCCGTTCTCAAATGTAATTTCACGAACAAGAGGGACACATTTATCTTGCGTCCATGCGTAAGCCAAATCAAAATTGGTCATAGAACCTAAATACACCATATCTGGAGCATTTTCCTGTTAAAATAGAGTTTTTAAGTTACTAATGAGTAAACACAGAGGAAGAATTTTATCACTGAAGGGTAACCAGGCAATATTCTATTCTTATAATGGAAATGCTACATAACACATACCTTGTGGCAACCTTTTCCCATCCCTACCATAATCTCAAGTGATAATACACTGCAGATATACCACCTATGTTGTGTCATTGGGAACTGTTGGAATTGGGCTGACAGAGAAACTCACAGTATGTTGTGGCATCAGACAACTGAATACACTTTGATATTTTTGAATGGGAAGCTATGTCAGTCTGTTGCAGCAAGAACAAAGAATCTTGCAAGACCTGGATTATCAAGTTTCATTTAGCACAAACTTTCATGGCCTACAGCCGGATTCATTAGATATGTGGGCTGCAGTTCATTATTGCTTATGATAAACAGAACTTGGTCATTTTCAAGATGCTTCAAGTTTTCATTAAAACTTAGATATTATAGCAAAGAAGTAGAGTTTGCCATAGGTTATTCTTTTTGAAAACATCTCCAAGGCAAAATCTGGATCTTCAAATGTAGCAAACACAGATGATTTATTTATAACACCACCATTACAATCACTTACTTCACACAGTATAAACGTCTTTTATTTTCCAGCTCTTTCATTTTAAGCAAACATATATATTTTTCTGATACTTAATGTCACCACAGTTTTAGCACCAAGGGAATTCTAAGGCTGTTAAGACATATGCCTCTGTTCTCAAGTACAGTATTAAAGTTTCCAATCAAAAAGCATAGGAATAATAAACAGAGGTAGTACATCTTTCATGAATTTATACAAGTCAAATTGTAAATTACAGCTCTGTAATGCACATCAATTTGGGTACTTCTGATATGGCTAAACAAACAGACAAACAAATCAAGAGGAATTTGCAGCTTCAATTCTTTAAGCATCAAAATTATACGTATTAGGGCTGTGAATTCATAACTAATTTTAAGGATTTGAGCTAACTACTTTTAAATGTCATATCAAAAATAAGAGACGGAAAAATATTAAAACTTACCCCTGGGGGCTTGTAGATTATATTGTCTCCACTAAATCGCTCTGGTTTGGAAACAGACCTAAGAAAGATAGTGACCATTTGTATTTCTATGTAGGTAAGGCAGTATTCTGTATATATAAAACAATAGGAACAGAGAAAGCTCCAACCTACAGTAGATTACTGTAGATAAGTTTCTCAATTCTGCTAAACTTCCATCTGAATCTATCTTACAGTTAATTTTTCTCAGTAAATGCAAGGAGCTAAAAATACACAAATAAATTAAGGACAAAAGACAGTTTATCTTGGTAGCTCTTCTGAGGAGAGAGTGTCCTCAAGCCAAGATTTGGGAGACATATGTTCCTTTCTATTATGTTATTATTTATTATACTTATACCCCGCCCATCTAGGAGATTTTCCTAATCTAGGTGGCTAACAACATGAAACTCACACATTAAAAACAGCCACACATTTTTAAAAATACACATTATATATTCATATATCAGTCTCAAGTGGCTAAGACGCTGACTGGGATGTGGAAGGTCAGCAGTTCGATTCCGGAGTACTGCAGGACGGAATGAGCTCCCGTCTTTGTCCCAGCTCCTGCCAACCTAGCAGTTTGAAAGCAAGAAATTACAAGTAGATAAATAGGGACCACTTCAGTGGGAAGGTAAACAGCGTTCCGTACGCTCTGGTGTCTAGTCATGCCTGCCACATGACCACGTAATCGTCTGCAGAAGCAGATAGCACTGGCTCTTCAGCTTTGAAACAGAGATGAGCACTGAACCCTAGAGTCGGATACGACTGCCTTTCGAGCAAAGGAAACCTTTACCTTACCCGAAACAAAAAACCCTATTGGCGACGTAGAGATGAAATAAAATAACTAATGCTCAGGTGTTGGCAAAATATTCTTAAAAGCCTCTTTAAAAAGGAATGATTTTAACTGTTTTTTAAATACTGTATAGGTAGGAATGAGACCTGGCGCAGCTCAACTGGAAGAGAGTTCCACAATGTTGGTGCTGCCACCGAAAAGGCTCTTCTCCAAGTCACAGCCTTGCCTTCCATGCCAATCTTGGGGTCGGCACCGGGAGCTGTGCCGTCTGAGAGGAATAAGTGATGCAGGCTGATGGCCTGAGGGAAAGACGTTCCACCAGGTAGGATGGTCCCAAGCTGTTTAGGGCCTTAAAAGTTAGAACTAACACCTTGAACCTGATATGGAATGGAATATGTAGCCAATGCAGCCCTGCCAAGGCTGGGGAGATATGATCAATTTTTCTCACTGCATTAATCAGCCTGGCTGCTGCATTTTGCACCCGTTGAAGCCTCCATATCAGGAATAAGGGAAGCACCACGTAGAGAGTATTACAGTAATCAATATGTTTGTTTACCAGTGAAATAACAAATGTTGTGAGGGACCGCCTGTCCAAGTAGGGACGCAACTGGGCAATTTGGTGCAGTTGGAAAAAAGCTGTTATATAGCTCTGATAGTGGGATTCTCAAAAAACAGATGTCAGGGGAAAATACATATAATACTGTATTGAATATGTGATTCCTTATCTTGATTTATAAAAGAAGACTCCATGGATCAAAGCTCATTTTGGCAGTTAACGTAATAGTATTTAAGTTATTCTGGTAGCTTCTTGAATTTTGAAAGATCTTACCCAAATGCAGAAAGGAAGACGCAATCATCATGCAAAATATTTGCTACTTTTTCAAAAGTTCTATGATTCTCAGAGTCTTTTTGTTCAAAGTATCCAATAATGGTTCTTTTACTACGCTGTAAAACACAAAACACAGCATTTTAATGAAAACAAATATGTAGACATTTTCATTTATTCTATGGCACTTGAGACAGCATGGTACACAGGTTGTAAGGGTAAGTAATTCGTATTATACTGGTACAGCTTCAATCAAATTTCTGCTGCTGCAATATATGCACGTCTAAAATTACCATTCAGTGTAGTGCTTAGTGCAATAAGTTGCCATAAGAGTTGACCCATTAAATCAACAGGTAGATAGTCAGCCCAATCCTCCATAAACCCCATGGATACAACTGGGACTACTTTGCGATTAACTATGAGTAAGTCGTAATTAGAATAGGTTCCTTTGAATTAATGGCACTTATGGAAGAGTTGATTCATCAAGACCCCATTGATTCAATGGGATTACTCTAGTTTAATTTTCTAAGATAAGCAATGGTTTTTTTTGCCAGACTTAGATGATACTATCAAGAAAATTATAAAGACACTAAATTTACTCAAATATTTACTATAACAGTTTTAAGTAAACATGAAAATGTGCATGAAAGTATACATTTTTCAAACCATACATATCCATTCACCATATAATAATTACAGAGACTCACATCAATAGAGTTAATTTCTTCCAAGCTTAATACTTCTCGAATAGGATTACTTTTCTGTTGTCGGATATAATCTGCTATTGCAGTCACTGATCTCTGACCCCGATACTCCCTCTTCATCATCATTCCATTCCGGAACAATTTCAGGGTTGGGTATTTGCTTATCCTGTACCTTTGAGCTATGTCAGCTGAAAAGCAATTAAATGCATTTGAAAGATATGCAAATTCAAGTATCCATAGTTAGAAATCCTTTTACATACATATATAAATTTGATGATGACCATTCTACTATACAGTATCTGAATGTAAGCAATAATAATAATAATAATAATAATAATAATAATAATAATAATAATAATAATAATAATAATAATAATAATAATAATAATAATAATAATAATAATAATAATAATAATAATAATAATAGTTGTTGTTGTTGTTGTTATAATAATAATAATAATATTTGGACTTGTATGCTGCCCACTTGACAATGTGACTCAGGGCAGCTCACAACAATACCACATGTAATACATTATACATATATCGCAATACAGTAAAATAAGATACCATTAGCATACAATAATAGAAATAAACCACAGTATCAAAAACATTATATAAGTCAAAACATCACAAATCAAGTACCATCATAAAATAATTTAAAAAGTCATTCATTTCAACAAATCGACTGCCAAAGAGTCCAAGGCCTAGAAGTCCTAGAAGTCCTAAAATTCCAAGGCCTAGGCTGGCCAGGAGGCGATGCCCCCCACCCGCCCCAAAGGCCAAGTCCATGGTCAAGTCCATGGCCCCAGCCAGCATAAGGAGCAAGAACTCCACCACACCAGGGCCCCTGCCACCTGCTCCTGTGTGGCCGAGCCATCCATTCCGCCGCTACCCACTCCGCTGCGGCTCAAACCGACACCGGGCCCACCACACCTGATACCGACCCAGCAGCAGCTGGAAGCAGAAAGCCACTTACATTAAAGGTACATTAGAATCAGAAATGCCCTTTTGGTTCAGTGCATTTATTACTGGTCTCACATCTAGACTCTAGATACTTCTCAGTACCTTTTCATAATGGACAGAATCTCAATTGAAGTGATACTGGTGGTTGCAATTTTCAGGCAAAAGGACTCCTCCCTCTTCCTGAAACACCCAAAGGTTTCCCCAGGTTGAAAAGGGTCCCTAGAGATGTGTGAAACCTGAGGGAGGGGCAATAGGAGACTTTTAATTAAAGTTTGTGCCTCATGACATCATCAGCCTTACATATACAGAGCTATGCAATAAAGCATCCAGCCAACAAAATGAACGTCCAACAATTACAAAATATATACACCTGCAATCTGGCCCTGCTATTTTGCAAGTGTAAGATTATTATGCTTTGCCAGATATAATGTTGTTGCATAACCATACATTCTTCCAAATGTTCATTTAGACTGCTGCTCTCACTTCAAGATACGCACATCACAGGATCTCATCGTACACACACACACCCCAGGATCTCCTCATCGTATAGGCTATTTCAAAAATGAAAACCTTCTAAATCAGTGTTTCCCAATCTTTGGTTTTTGGATCTCAATTCTCAGAAACTCCTTGGTGGAGTTGTGACAGGCCGAGCAAGTCGGCAATGGATAATCTATTGCTGAAAAAAATCCAAACGAGAAACAAATCAACTGATCAAATGGGAAACACCCCCAGCAATGTTAAAGGACTAAAAGACAGAACAAAAAAGTACAAATTAGGAACTCTAGACATAACTTGTTTAGGAAATAAACCAGAAGAAATTGTATAAATACTGGAAAGAAGAGAGATTGATATAATGGGTCTAGCTGATACAAGATGCAAAGGACATGCGAGTAAGAAAGTTCTTAAAGGATACTTGTTGATTTACTCAGGAGGGGTCACAACGAAGAATGGAGTGGGCTTCTTGGTACATCAAGACATAGCAAAATGAATACTAGACATTAACAATTATTCGGACAGACTAATACAGTAAAACCCCGGTTTACGAATGCCCTGATTTACATTTGCCGTGGTTTACGACGGCAAAAATAATTGTACTGTATTAATGCCCCAGTTAACGGGATGGTTTTTTTTTTTTTACAACTGAAAACGGCACCTGTCCTCTCCACCAGAAGTCACAATTCAATGCTTACCACTGCAGAGATGCTGTCATCATTGGTGGCGTTTTTGCTGCTTTTTCTGCACTGTCCGCTGCCTCTACCGGCAGAGTCTGGGGACTTTATCCGCTTGGATCCGACCTTCGTCCAAGCTCCATGGGCAGTGCTAATGCCAGGAATGTGTGACTCCACCAGGCATGTGCTTTCGGCTGTAGCACTACCCAGGGAGCTTGGACAAAGGTCAGAACCAAGTGGATAAGGTCCCCACATGGCGTGGGAAAGGTAGAGAGATTGCTTTGTTGCTTTTGTGGGGATAGGGGATAATTGCATCTCATGATTGTTTTTTTAATGTCTGGTGGTTTTTTGTAATTTTTTGGATTATTTTTGGTCCGGTTGGAACTGTTTCCCTTTTTTGGGGGGATGATTGTGTCTGCCATTTTTTGGATGTTTTGGTGGATTTTATATAATTTTATTATTTTTGGTCCGGTTGGGACGGTTTTTTATTTTTCAATGCATTCCTTTGGGAAAACGTGCTTTGTTTTACAATTTTTTTGGTTTACAATGGAGGCAATTGGAACGGACCTCCGTCATAACCCAGGGTTTTACTATAATACTGAAAATCAAGAGCGAAGAGCAAATTGAAAAGTACAATAAAACAACCTTGGTCTGTTCCAACAGCCTTCATTGTAAACCAAAAAAATCATAAACAAAAGCATGTTTTCCAATAGGAATGCATTGAAAAATAAAAAAAGTCCCGGCTGGACCAAAAATAATGAAAAAAATACAAAAACATCTCAAAAAATCAAAACAAAAGCCAGGCACAATCCTCTCCCATACCCTCATCAACCCCACCAGGTGGTGAGGGGCTGGGGTGGAGAAAAGTGGGTGTTCTTAAAGGATTAACCAATTTTTATCCCACTCCTCCACACCCCGATTGATCAAACTCCCCAGCTGACTAGCGGCTGAGGTGGAGAAGAGGGGGAGTTCTTGAGGTACAGGAGAGAAAGGGAAAGCCCCTAAGAACACCCCTCCCGCCCCCCAGCCAACCCAATCGATCTAGGTGCAGAGGAGGTATGGGGAAAGAGGGGGAAAACAGAGCAAACAGTAAAAGGAAAAACAAACAATGAAGCCGTCTCTCTACCTTTCGCATGCTGCTGCTTCTTTCTGAGTTATTCGTTTGGCCGCCGGAGGCAGTGGGAGACTACGGGGACCATATCCGTTCTGTTCCATTCATCATCCGAAGTCCCCTCCCCCACTGCGCTTCAGCTAGGAATGCACGCCACTCTGGAACTTCCTTGTTACGTGCTGGGTGACCAGGTGTACATTTTTGGCTATAGCTCCGCAGAGGGGTGACTTCGGACGAACATTGGAATGGAGCAGATAGGGTCCCCACAGTCTGCCTCCTCCTCCTCCACAGCCACCACCATCTGGGCTCCCCTGCTGCCGCCTCTGCAATGGTAAGTGACAAATCGTGACTTCCGGTGGTGGTGGGCGGGTGCCATTTTAGAGTCTAAAATGGCACAGGTCTGCCATTTTAGAGTCCAAAATGGTGGTGGTCTAATTCCTGGT
This sequence comes from Bradypodion ventrale, assembly GCA_035047345.1. Lineage (NCBI taxonomy): Eukaryota > Metazoa > Chordata > Lepidosauria > Squamata > Chamaeleonidae > Bradypodion > Bradypodion ventrale. The sequence goes on from JAWDJE010000006.1 coordinate 51,584,239, forward strand.
CATAATCCGAAAAATTGTTGTAATCTGGGACGTCATTTTTGTAGAATTTTTCATCGCAAACCGCAGCAAACGTAAACCAAGGCGGTCATAAGGCGGGGTTTTACTGCAAATATATGCTCCATGTAATGACAGCTATGGGGATTGACTTTCAATGAACTGTCTGTGGTGATAGAGGAACTAGAAGTTAACAGGGCAGTGTATGTAATGTAGGATTTTAACAGCAAGGTGGATAGGAACAGAAGAGAGTATTACCCCACATGCTGCTGAGAACAGTGAAAGGAATGAGTATGGACAAGGGATACTAGATTTAAGCAACCAACACCAGCTTTTTATTACTAACACTTTTTTTGAACATCGAAATTCACAACATTATACATGGTATAAATCAGGGATTCTCAGCCTGCGGCCCATGGGCTGGATGCAGCCCGTAGCTCCATTTCATGTGGCTCCCACAGCCTCCACCACACCAGGAAGTGCTATGTGGTGGAGGAAGGGCAAAATGGCCGTCTAGCCCCAAAGCTGTCCGAGGGAGCATGACCCAGCCCCTGTCTTAAAAAGGTTCAGGACTCCTGGTATAAATGGAATAATATCACCATTAAAAGCCAGATTACATATTAACAAGAGTTAAAAGAATATTTAAAATACTCAATGCAAAAGCAATTTCCAACGGACCACGTGACACTGACCATAAAATTGTTGAGTTAACAGCAAGAAATGATAAATCCAATATAACAAGAAGATGATCGAACCAAAATTCATAATTAAGATACAAAGCTCAAACCAGGAGAAATAGTATGATCAGTTACAATGGAAGGTAGAGACAGAATTTAACCACCTGCCACCAGAGCATAGCTGTCAAGTCTCCCATTTTGGCCGGGAAACTACTGAATTTTATCCCTCTTTCTCGCTGTCCTCCAGTAATAGTATTTTCCCATAAATCTCCCGTATTTTTTTAAAAATCCTCTGCCACTCCAAACTGAACTCTGTCAGTGTAGCCTCACGAGAACTGTGCAGTAGCCTGGGTGGCAGCACTGCCGCCTCTTCTGCCTCAAGCCCCGCCTATTAGCCAGAGTTCTTTCCAGGGTCTCTGCTGCAAAATCCACGAAGAAGTTTTGCACGTGGAAACAGAAGCTTCTTGGATGTTTCTCGGCGTAATCAGGTGTGTGCCAGGGGAAGGGGGGCAGGGGAGTCCCATAAACCATCTTAACCCTCTCTAGGATTTAGGCTGTGCCCCCCACACCTTTGCTCCCTTTTCTGCTCTTTTCCCTCTGCCTCCTGCTTCCTTCCTTCCTTCTGCCTCCTGCTTAATCCTCCTCTTTCTCCTCCCCCTTTCTCTCCAGGGCTGTAGCTAGGGAGGCCAGGGGCCCCTGAAAACCCCATAGTTAACAGCCTGCCCCCCTCACCAAGGTGTAGCGGGCGACCACCCAGCTCCAGCCCCCTTCCATCCGGGGGGGGGGAGGAGGGGAGGAGACTGCAAAGTCTCCCTTTCAGCCTCTCTCACCGCTTCCTTTTCCTTCACCTTTCTCCAATTGCCTGCGGTGGGGGGAGGGGGGCAGGCGAGGATGAAGCCTCCAGGGCCTGAAAGGAGCTGGGGATCGAACCTGCGGCCCCAGGGAAGGAGGGATACAGAGAAAGCCCGGGGAGGGACCCAGGACGGGGCTTGCCAGTGACGTCGTGCTGCAAGCTCCGCACCGAGGCGCCAGACAGGGCGCAACAGCTTCCGTCGTCTGCCCCAGCTCTTGCCAACTTAGCAGTTTGAAAGCAAAACATTTATTTATTTATTTATTTTAATCATTTATATCCTGCTTTCCTCTCCCAGGGGAGACCTAAAGTGGCATAACAACATGTCAAATAACAATTAAAAACATCAAATAAAACCCAGCTAAAAACTCCTATCCAAAAATTACATTAAACCCCATTAAAACCTCTAAAAGAGCAACCCTCATCCACCCTCCATCCATGTTAAAATGACCCAAAAGACTAGAAGAAGAACTACATAAAATTGGACCAAAAAAGTAGATAAATAGGGACAAGGGACCACTTCGGGGTGTGTGTGTGTACCTTTTCCTGCCTCCCTGGGTCAAGTACTTGCATCCATAGGTAGAAAAATTTGGAGTGGCGGTGGGTTTGGAGTCATTCTAACCCAGGAGTTCTCAACCTTTTAAAGCTGCAGGCCGGTATTGAATATATAAAGCATTTCAACAAGTGGCACTTAGATGACATCCAAGATACCCATAGATCCATGTGGAAAATAAACAATAGTGGCTGACTCAAACTTAGTTGACTGAGCAAATACTTAGCAAAGACTAGGTCATAGAGTCTGAGGCAGCTCCAGGGTAAATCTGGAGGATTTACAAACTTGCAGGCTTATGTTTGGACACAGGCCATTCCTCATTAAAACTACGACCGCTGCATTTGTGTAGATATTTTGAGCATCATGCCTCTTTCTCTACACCACCCTTGCACATAATCAGTGCATCCAGTGCATCCACCAGGTGATTGTTGCAACCCATTTTATATTGCTGGGCACACAGGACTTCAATCATGGTTTGAGCATATTTAGCTATGTTTTCACAAACATGCCTTTTTTATATAAAACATCTTTCAGAAGCCATATGATACAATTTAATATTTTGTCCCAGTCCAGTTAATAAGGCCACAGTATAAAATAAACTGTTTTCAAAGATTTAGGATTGGATTCGGATTAAATAAAGCAGCCCTATTAAATGTTGGGGGCTGTAACAGGGGAAGGAAAGGAACCAGGAAAACTCCACTATCCAGAACCTAATGGGGTCCATACCTGTCAACCTTCCCGGATTGGCCGGGATTTCACGGTTTTCAGCGCAGATTTGCGCCATTTCCCGTCCCGCGCTGCCGAAACCCCGGAATTTGGCAGCAGGGGAAAGGAGGTACTGCGCAGCCCTACTGCGCAGGTCGCCTTCTACGCGTGTATAAAAGGGTTCTACGCATGCATAGAAGGCGACCTGTGCAGAAACGTTTGCGCAGGTCCCGTATTTTCCGGAACCGTGGTTGACAGGTATGATGGGGTCCCATTGGTCTATCTCAGGCTCTGTCTCATTCATTCAATATATTTATATTCTGCTTTTAGGAAGCTCCTTTGCAAGGCTACTTAAACATCTCTCTCTCTCTCTCTCTCTCTCACTCACGCACACACACACACACACGCTCACGTACGCACACACTCACACACAGAGGCACACAGAATCATGCCCCATTGTGGACCTTACTTTCTAGCAAATATATATATTTATATCAGGATTTAGAATGTTTGTATATGTACCCATGTATACACACAAAAATGATAAAAACAGAATCTAGAATTCTTGATCTGTTAAATTCATTATGCATTAATTTACTCTGGAAGAGGAAACAATCTAATTTGTCCACATTTCTATCACGTTTTCTTGTCTGTCTCCCAGCCTGTTTAGAGCACTGATACAGTTGTACTTGAATATATTAAGACCCGGCATTTGTCTATCCAGGCAACATATGAAACAGAAAAGTTTTGGATGGTGAGCTAAGTGGTCTATCAGTTCATAGGATCTAGGGCTGGATTGATTTAAGCCCTTTTGCCTGCAAGTGCTTGACACTGGTGAGAAAGATTGTTATAGAGAATAGGATGTCATTATACAACAGCACTGTTTGTGCTTTACTTTCATGTAAAATCAACCACTCTGGCCCAGCCCACCAATAAACTCCTTCCAAAAAAGTATTAAAGGATGCAAAGTCTGCAACAAATTTGTATAAGTCATTAATGAATGCCAGAGAGCCACGTGAGTGAACATAATAAATTAAAAGAAAATGTGTAATGAAAATAAAATGTAAATGTTTAACTTAAAGACAAGCAACGTGAAATAAACAGTAAATATGTAATGTGTTGACTAGTATATGAACTAAAAAATGTTAAATGTTATAAATGTGCTTCATATACCCTTTTGTGTTTTCATTTAGGCTGTATTATGTTCACAGCATTTCAATGTCAACAAAGGTAGGCCTATCAGATTCTGATCACCTAATTGTAGTTAGTAAGTGGTTGACAAGTGGTTATCTTAGATTTTTTGTACACCTATCTTAATATGTGAGAGATACTGGAGCTTGGTTATAGTGGTGGGATAACTCGTGGTGGGTGGCAGGTGGCGGAAAATTTCCTTTATTTTCAAATCCAAAACTTGACAGGTATGAACCAGAGGTGAAGAATGTGGAGGTTGAATGGAAGGGATACAAAACTATCCTGCTTAGCGCGGCAGAAGAACTATGCAGAAAAAAGAAAAGTTGGAAAAGTTGTCATGGGTTCAAACACAACTGCATGTGAAGAGGTCAAAGAAGCAGTAAAGCTGAAAAAAGATATATAAATGCTAAATAAAATCAAGAAGGGAAGGCCACATAGACTACAGATTGCAATGTAGAGATACCGATAGGATAATAAAAAATAAATAAAACAAAAATCCTGGGAATGTTTTGGAAAATCATTATCAGAGAACAGCCCCACAAATGTTTTCCAAAGTAGTTAAAAGTATACGAAAAAGAGGAAAATTATAACCCCACTGAAAAGGTTAATGACAAGAATGGAAGATCACTAATAGATCCCCCAGATGTTATAGAAAGGTGGAGAGAACACTTTAAAGAACTTGACCCCATAGCAAAATACCACAGTGAAGCAACACAAGACTAACAAGCAATAGAAAATAAGACAAGAAACAAACAAATAAACAACAAAAACACTATACAATATATAAAAATGCTATGTGCTCCCTTCACCCAGCAGAACAATACTTATGATTCTTTTACTTTATTTATTCTATCACTAGCTGATTGCCCGGCTCGGCCCGGGGGTTTATGATCCATCTCGCCAGAAGAGGAATAGTTAATATGCATGTGAATTACACCTCCAATATTTCACGTCGTAGTTTGAGTTATAATATCTTAATTGTATTGGGGTCAAATACCACTTCCATATTGTCGTACAGGAATCCTAACTGACATATTTTTCATTATTTTTGGTTCCAAATGCCAGTCCATTCTTCTTTAATTTTTATCTTTAATTCTTCTTCCCACATTGATCTTAAATTATTTTGTAGTTGATGACTCTGTAATAAGTTATATATTTTACTAACTAACCCTTTTGATATAATTTTCTTCTTCTCCAAATCTATAACTAATTTTTCAAATCCCATTAGTTCCCTGCATTCTCGATGTTGATTTATCCAATATTTTGTCCATTTTGCCAACTGTAATCTTTTATACCAAGGTAATTTTAGCTCTTATACTATTTTTCCCTTTCTTCTTTTATGGAGCACTTTCCCATCCATTCCTTTACTCTTAATGTCTCCTTTCCTTCTAAATCCTTACAGAGTTTTTTCCTTAAGTCTTCTGGGAATTTGTCCAAATTTGTTACATATATTATCGGGGATATTTCTGGACTAAGAATTTTTTTTTATTTTTATACCAAATTTCTAATGTGCTTCTACAGAAGGGATTTCTGACCTCTTTTAATATTTTGCTTTCTTGAGTTTTAGAAGACAAATCTTCATAATTCCCCCTATATCTTGACCTTCTATATTTTTCCAAATCAATTCTTTTTCTATAAGTATATTAAGGGTTTTTAAATTTTGGTTTGCCATGTAATAATTTCTTAAGTTAGGAATAGAGATGTAAAATTCCCTGGAATTTTGAAAGGAGGGAAAAACCTGGTAATATGGCGGCGGGGGGGGGGGGGACCCAGAAAATTGCGGAAAATTGGGAAAATACTATTTCTTTGTAATTTCTGCAAGTTACATTCAGATTTTTTAATTTGTGTATAAACAGTACAAGAAATGTGTATTTGGTAAAGATTAATATGTAATAAAATGAGTTTTTCATATATAAGAAACTAAAAAATACTTTTAGCAGCCATGAAACATGAATGGAACATAATTTACGAAAAATTTCCGCAAGTGAAAACATTTGGTTGTGCATCACATCGTTTAAATTTGCTACTTCATGACATAACGAAGTTAAAGGCAATGGAAGATCTTCAGTCAGATGCCAAGAAAATTATCAAATTTGTTAAGGAATATCACATCGTTCAACAAACATTCATGAGCATTCAAAAGGAGAAAAGTAAAGCGTCTTGGAAGAATTCTGCAAGAACACTGAAACTGCCATGGATAGGAATAACAATAATGCTTAAAAGTCTCCCAGATGGAAAGGAAGCTCTACAAGCAACTTCTATTCAAGATGGTTTACCACTTGATAAACAAATAAGAAAGATTGTTTTGGACAATGATGTATTCTGGGCTCGTGTAGAATTTACAGCTGCTCTTCTGAAACCCATAACTACTGCTATTCAAGAATAGAATCTGATAACGCACATTTGTCTCAGGTACCTGAAATGTTTTCTGAAATAACAATGAAAATAACAGGACCTGAACGACTGTTAGTAAAAACACCCAGACTAAAGAATGAGGAGCAGAGATTTTTGGAAATAATAAGGGAAAGAAAGAACTTCTGTTGTGGAGATATTCATTTTGCTGCAAATCTAGTTGATCCGTGTTTCCAAGGAAAACATTTATCAGATAATGAGGTCTCCAGGGCAATGAAATTTGTAACAAATAATTTAGAAGAAATGGGATATTATCATGGAAAAGTTATTGCAAACATAGCAAAATACAGACCAAAGATGGGTTTTTGGAGTAAGTAGTTTTTGTAGGAAAGTGTAGAGCACACTTCATCACTGGCTTGGTGGAAGGGGCTGTGCAAAATCAAATCCTTAGTGGTGTGGCCATAAAACTGTTATCCATTTCCCCAATGTCACTGTCTTCTGAATGCATCTGGTCTGCCTATGGGAGAACACACTACGGCTTGAAATCATTTGATGACTACAAGAGTCAATTAATTAGTTGGTAGCCGTTCCCACCTGCTTCTGGAGGAAAAGAAAAGTGGTGGGTGTTCAAAAGAATACAGTAGTGCTGTTACAACTGAAGCTGAAGAAAGTGCAAGTTTTGACTCATCTGATGAGAGTGGAAGTAGTTAAAATTGTAGAAGTTTTTGGGAACACAAGTAAATGTAAAAAACTCATTACTTTGTTATCCTCTACTTATTCACTGAATTTTGTTAGTCTAAAATTTCCATTTATAATTATTCCATTAGTTCAGTTAAATGGATTACCTACAGCATTTTTTTGTTAGTAAAAGAAATATCTTTACTTCATTAATGGTATATGTAAACCTCATTTTGTAACGTAAGCCGTGGAATGATTTTGGGAGCTACTATCTGAAATAAAATTCAAAGGAATAAAAAGGATGACATTTTTGGAAAAATCTATTGTTTTTTAAAATGCATTTATTTTTTCCTGTACACTCAACATGCTTTACTTGTGCAAACTTCCTCCTTTCAAAATTCCCTGAAGGTTTACATCTCTAGCGCGTGACATGTGAGTTTATGGTGCTCTGCAACCATGTGGAATTGTATGCTCCCAGCCTGCTAAAGTCTTTTCTTTCAAAATAACTCATGTCCATGAACTGTAGAAGCATCGATTGCATTTCCCCCCAATTTTCCCATTTTCTCCCCAGTCAATTTTCCCTTCCCAATTTTCCTGGGGAAACCCCCCCAAATTTCCCATGTTTTCTCCCCAACTTTAAATCTCTAGTTAGGAATCCCTAAGCCTCCTTGTTTCTGACTGAGATATCATAATATTTTATGATTTTTTGACCCCATACAGAAGTTATTAATGATATTTTGCCAATTCTATAATTCTAGTTCTGTTATTATTACTGGTAGCATTCCGTATAAAAAAATATTTTAGGTTAATATGTAATATATTTACATATATTCTTCCAAACCAAGATATTCTTAATTTTAATATCTTTCTATATTTCTCCTTATCTCATCTTTTAACCTATTATAATTAATTGCTTTCAAATCTTGTGAGTTCTTCATGATGTTTATTCCTAAATATTTTATGGAGGTCTTTATTTTGATTTCCATTTTACTTTTAATTTCTTCTATATCTTGAATTTTATTATTAAATAGCATCATTTCTGTTTTATTCCAATTTATCCATAGCCCCAATATCTCTTCAAATTTTTCTAAGTGTACTTGAACTTTACTTATCCCTACTTTAAGTTGCTTCGTGATTATTAATGTGTCATCTGTGAACAGGCTTATTTAATTTGTCTAATCTTATCCCATTTACAAATAATTCCATCACTAATATAAAGTAGCTGGCAGTTTAGATCAGGAGTTCTCAACCTTACTGTGCCATGGGCCAGACAATTCCCCCACAGACTGCGCCATGGACCAGACATGTGGTTCCCCCCTGCCGCAAACCATGGAGGGCATATTTGTGGCTGTTGTAAATGTGTCCGCTTCCGGGGTCATCCGCACAGGCCGGGTGAAATAGCGTCGGGGGACAGGTCCGGCCCATGGGCCATAGGTTGTGAATCCCTGGTTTAGATGGCCTGCAAAGGCTATTTCCTAAAATAAATGATGTAACAGACATCACCTAAAACTAAATATTAAGAAAACCTGACTGTTAATCACTACTAGGTGAGCTCCTCTCTTCTATCTGCACCAATTAAATAAAAACAAACCTTATTTACTTTATTTTCTGCTCCTACAATGGGGCAAACCTTATCATATTAGATGAAAACCAGCATATACTGAATTTGTAGCTGACCTTACACTTAAAACCCTCTAATCAGGAACAGGTTTTAGCTCTAATTCTTATACTATTTTCTTAACTCCTTCTTAGAAAGCATGTCAAAATAGAACAGAACTAAAAATTACAAAAAGGTACATCAGGCTAAACACATTCGCCAAAAAAACATTGTTATATTTGTCAGAAGAACATGCACAATGGCATTTTGTCATTAGGCATCAAACACTGTGTGGGCTATCAATAATTCCTTTTAATTTTCTAAACTTCAAAGGCCAGTAACAGTTGCTGGAGCCCACGGTGTGCCTGAGCAATAGTGCATCAAACAGAAGATAGCCACACGAGGCCAACCACACTGAAGGAAGTTAGAAGGAGTACGAAAGCTGTTACACCTGCTCCCAAGAAACTTTCAAGTTCATAAGGACGTAAGGTATTTACATTACAAATGATGCCTGCCCCCAAATTAACAACAGTAAAAGCTAATTATACACCATTCAACAACAAAATTAAATGAAAAGCTCAGAATTAAGAAGCATTCATTCACTGTCAGAGACACTAAGAAAGGAGTGAGACACCCTTGGTTTGGAAACATTGCGTTGTCTTTCTCTATAAATGGGATTGCCAATGCAAAACCTACATACACCACTACACAAGAGACATTGCACCTGTAAAGTGCCTCTGATAATTTTTAGACCTGTTTTAATTTAAAACATTAGGCTGCAGCAGTACAGTATTTTAATAGTGCTGGCCTGCTTTACCTTCATAGTTATGCTCTAGGATATGTTTGGGCCTTATTAATTTAATTGAATCTCCATAACTTGGTCAATAATAATGACCCTACAGTGTAGCTTAACCTTGATAAATGGCCCTGAATAGAGGTACTACAGAAGGAATAATTTCTATACACCCCTTTTTATATTTAGATTACAAAGAGGTATAAAGATATCCGGTGCTTATTACCAGAGGTTCCCAATGTTTTCCTGCCAGGGGCCAGTTCCTGCCACTGCGCTCAGCTGTGGGGGCCGGGGGCATGGCTGTGCCCACAACTTACATTTGGGTCGTTGTCGCCGTCAGCGGCAGCAGAAGGCTTTTTGGAACTGCGCTGGGATCGCAGGTGCCTACGTAAGCTCTGCCCGGCACTGGATGTCAGCCACTGCCACTCTCCAGCTGCTGAAGCACAGCGGAGAAGGCTCAGGAAATTCCAAAAATGGAGCAAACATGCACCAAAAAGCTTCCCACTGCCCTGGGAAACAGTGGAGGCTGTGCAAAACCCCGGGGAAACCATGTGATTCCTACTGCCACCGTGGTAAGCTATGTATCACAACTTATGGTGGTGGTGGGGTGGGTCTAGAGGTGTCCAGGTGGCCACCACGTGCTGGATTAATGATATGCGTAGGCCGGATTAGGTCCATGGGCCAGGGGTTGGCCACCTCTGCTTATTACAATACACCTTGCCAAATAAATTTCAAAAAGACATTGCAGGAAGACAAAACTCCAGTGAGAGAAATAATGTGACTAATTGCTAGCCTTTAAAACCTGGTGCTCAGCAGCATTTGTACGCTTGAAGAACATCTTCTTTTTATACGAGACTTAGAATCCTTTTACCTATAGTACTTTCTTTGACATGTTGTAATATACAGTACTACAAAACCTACGCCTGCTCCAAAGATGCCCTGAAACATGAATTTGCTCAATTACACATTTAGAACAGGTTAGTCTTGGGGGGAAATGGAGTACTCACAGTGCTGATCACAATCTACTCTGGCAAACACAACCTGATTCTTATCTGGAAAATCTTCTTTAATGATATTGGAAGCTTCCTCAAAGATAGGATGCAGCATTTGACTAAAGCGACACCTATTGAAAGGCAGGACATCAAATAAGCAGCAATTACAGAAAACAAAATACTGTACCTCAAGACTGCCTGTACTATAATTCACCTGAATGCAATGCTCCTTAAAGCAGTGATTATGTTAAGGGGTAAACTTATCTACTACATAAATAAATGAATTGGGGTGATTATTGCATATGTGAAGAGGAGACGAAACCGTAAGAAAACTATGGCGAGAATTGTATTGTCAATTTACACTTGCACAAGAGAAATCATGGCATGCACATTAGTAAACTAGTGGTAGCATTTCTTGGTGTACTTCCAAGCAGTCAACCAGCACCTTCCTCATTAGTGACAATTAAGGACCAAGATTCATAGGATTTCCTCTATGCGACTCAGCAACCAGATTATGGCTTTTTAGATGTCAGAGCGCAAATTATGGAGAGTGAACTATCACTTAAACATATCCATACCTAATTACGATAAACTATACCTTAAAGGAATTTAACATCTGAATTTTGACAAACCAAATGCTTAAATCAACAAGTTTAAGGTTTACAGTTGTCTGATTTCCATCCAAGTTTTATCATTTTTAACGTTAAAAACAATAAGGGTTTCTGTGTTACCAAGAGTCACATGAAATTCTTTAAGCATACTTACCAATCAGCATAGAAATTCACTAAAGCAACATCGGCATTGTCTGAAAAAAAGAAAGACATTTTCTGTGTTGTGACAGTGTAAAGCCAAGACTTTACCAGATAAGAAAACAATTGGAAAAACAACTTGATATAAGACCTCAAAAAAGGGTAACAGATAGCATATCAGAAAAACAATTAATCTTATACAGTCTTAGTTATACAATCTGATTTGCTGAGCCTGCTATCTTTCTTGATGATACTCATTCAAAAATTGTGTTTTTCTGTTAGAATAAAAAGGCCACAGATTTTTTTCCCTGGATCACACTGATCCTAAGTAGTAATCTAAGTAGTTAAGCACTCAGCATGGTCAATGCAAGTTCTACTCACTGAAAGACGAATACTATTGAAACACACATTTGCATTATCTCTATATATAAAATCCACACCCCTGCACTGATTGTGCTGAAACCTGGCACATGTTCCAAACCATCAACGTGGGGGTCCAGCAGCTCATTTCAAGGCCTTTCCCCCCCGAACAGGGGCCGCAAATCCCCCCCGTGAGACAAATGGGCAGGGAAGGTGGCATTGCGCATGCGCGACCATCCACGTGTGCAACACGGCCTCACCGCTGATCCAGGCAGCGACGCGCATGCGGCGACATGCTTGCGGGGGTCTGCCCCTGAACAAGGGTCGCAATGGTGGCCACCGCCCAGGTGGGGCAAACAGCCGGAGAAGGCGGTTGGGCGCATGCGTGACTGAGAGAGCGCACAACACGGCCTCACCGACAGACCAGGTGGCAGCACACGTGCGTGGCTGGCCAGGGAGACAACACACAATGCAGCCGCGAACAACATGGTGGAGGCGGCAACGGCAGAGGCCCATGGCTGTGAAGAGGCGGCGGGGGCGGCAGGAACAACGGCGGGGGCGGCCTCCAGCAAGGGCAGGCCGGGCAACATGCCGCTCCAAAGGGAGCCCACTCATACAGCTCACCAGGCAGGAGCAGAGAGGGGTGGCAGCGGCGCGCTAGGTCCACCCACTACCCACTTCCTGCCGCCACATGGCCATACCTGATGTGACAGCGGCACGGCCCCAGGGCCAGGACCAGACCACCTCAATAACAGCACTGGTGGACGGGGCAGCGGGGGAGCCAGACCACACCTAGCCAGGTAGGCACAGGAAGACAGCCCAGGCAATCAGCTAGTATAAGTAATATATCAGAGAGCAAACAAAACAAAAAAGACAAGAAACGCTGTGGCACCTTAAATACTAACTCCTGTATTTTAACGTTAGCTTTCATGCATCAAGTCCACTTCCATCAGACATAAGAGTCCACTTTTATGTCTGATGAAGTAGACCTGATCCATGAAAGCTAACATTAAAATAGAGGAGTTAGTCTTTAAGGTGCCACAGCGGTTCTTGTCTCTTTATTTTTTGTTTTATTTTGTTTGCTCTCTGATATGCTTGCACAAACACAGCTAACCACTTCAAAAATTTATATAATTAATGTGTATTTTAAAGGCCAGCATTCCTACTAAAATGCATTTCCCCCCAAAATATTCTTCTATTGTTACTGAGTCAATTCCATTAAAGAGATATTACTACACTATTGAAGATAATGTATTTTTAAAAGATCTTGCACTACTGTGTCTGCTAGTAGTTTTCCTTTCAGCATCTTTCACTTTTTCTTCATCCGTGCCTAGGCCAGATGTGAAACTGCCAATACTAAACCACCTTTTGGTGAATTCATTCCGCAGTTTCTTTCAACTGATCTAGTGAGAAAGATTAGCTGGTACAAGGTTGCTGTTGCCAAGGCTCTACTTTGTGTTGAGTGGAGAATGACTACTGTGCACTTTATTCATTGAGGGGGAGTGAGATGAGACTTTGACTAATTTATTCTGAGGGTGAGATTCAGTATCAGATTCCTGGTCAGAAGTACATCCCTCATGGAGAACTTTGAACTCAAAAGTGTGGTTTCTTATCATGAAATGGAGTTAGCATTAGTAATCTTTTTGAATGGCAATGTGGAAATAGGTATATTTTAGGTCTATTGTGGTGAACCAAAAACCCTGTTTGAGAAGAGGAAGGATAGCCTGCTGTCATCATCTTGAACTTTTTTGTGGGTATATATCAATTGAGATCTAAGATAGGGTAGAGGCCTCCATCCTTCTTTGGTACACTGACAAACTGAGAATAGAAACTGAGATAGAGTTCATCTGACTGGTTTTAGGGGCCTTTTCTGCAGAAAGCTGAAGACCTCTTCCTAAAGAAATCTGGTTGATCTTGTTGACCAAAGGTGACCCACTAGAAGAAGGGATCAAAATCCTATTGCATAGCCAACTGCAATGATGGTGAGAACTTAGTTGTCTGAAGTTACATAGGTCCATTTGAGAAGAAGGCTTCTTAGAGGAGGTGTGGAGAGGTTGTGTGGGTGGAATGTACTGAACCTTGTGATTTGACAGTCAAAAAGGTTCTTTTGAGTTTATGGTCTGCTTCTTTGTGGACTGCTTAGACTTGAATCTCCCTTGATACTGAGTTTGTCAGAGAGGTGGAGGATGTGTTGGTATATAACGAAGTCATACCGAGGCACACCAAGTCATCCTGATGCTTCCGACTGTCAGTGGATTGGCACAGTGGGGTGAAGTGCAAGGAGAGCTTGATTTCGGCAACTGCATCAGTTTAGATTTAGCCTTTTGTTTCTCTGATTCCATCAAGTGTTTTCCTTTTTTTTTTGGTGATAGATTAGACGCCTTAGAGGAGTTTTTTGGTTTTTTTTTTGTAGCTAGGTGTGCTGGATTTGGTAGGATTTGACCAGGGCTCAAGGTTGACTCAACCTTCCATCCTTCCAAGGTCAGTAAAATGAATACCCAGTATGTTGGGGGCAAAATGCCCAGATAATGCACTAAGCACTATGGGGCGGTATATAAGTGTGATTGCTTTGCTTTTGCTTTAATATGTTGCTCGAACATACATTCAGGTCTAGGTTCGGGTTGCACAAGCTCCATTAGCTTAGGTTTAGATTTAGCTTTACAGATGGTCGGAAGCAGGTTAACATTTGATCGAAGAGCATCCACAGCCTGGTCAGACTTTTGCCACAGATATGGCTTTAGCCATGACTCTCTATTTTTTAGAGCGACATGATTGAAACACTTACAAATTGTGGAGGTCTGCGTCTGATGACCCTCCCTTTGGAAAAAAACCAGCTCTGAAGAGAGCCCAGACTCGCTTGGAGGCCAGGAAAGTGGTGCTGGCGGTGGATTTCTCAAGTGGTGGAAAAGGTAAGGAGCTTAGCTTCTTCCATTCTATTTTACTGTGTTTTCTGCTTTTTTTGAAATTTTTGAAATTATTTTTTCTATGTTTTGTATTATTTTTTAGAGGTTCGAGACCATTTCCCCCCAAAAAACAACAACAACAACTGTGCTTCAGTTTACGATTTTTTTTGTTTACGATGAAGGCTGTTGGAATGGACCTAGGTTGTAAACTGAGGTTTTACTGAACACAAGTATTCATGTGAAGATTGCTGGGAAGAGGCTCCAAAACAGTGAGGAGGTTTGAATGCTATGGCAGTAAATAAAAAGAACTGAGCAACCGCTGGGTAGGAAACATGCATGCCAAGAAGGGTAGGAGCTACCTGTGGCTTTCTCACAGCTCTGGAACATTCTGAGTTGTCTTCACATGCACAGGATTTAACCCATTTGTGCGATTTCACAGTGAGCAAGAAGAAGAAATGGAAACTGTAGTCCAATAACTTTGAATTGCTACGTATCTCCTCCTAATCCCATGTCTTAAAGCCAATAACCTCTCAGCATGAACCTCTCCTAAAGTATATATAATACCAACTCAACTCGGTGGTATTGAATCAGGATTAGATCAGGCGTGCAAAGTATTTTGAATGTTCTAGTTGTAACATTTTTCTCTTCATACTCTTTACAACACTGTTATCTTCCTATTTTATGAGCAACAAGTTAATGTTGTAAAAATCTGTGTGTAAACTTCCTTTTCAACTTCCTTTCTAATCCCACCTACAATCAGAGGCCAACAATGAACTACATCCAGACAAAGTTACTGTGAAGGGGTGGATGTTAGCACATCCGTGCATGGGACTCCCAGACTGCCCAGGCCACAGGCTGAGGGGGCCAAAGGAGAGCAGGGCTTCTAAGTCTGAAATCAGCCAGAATATGCAGACACAGCTGGATGAGATGAGGCTGCCTGATGTGAAACAGCGGACGACTGGGCCCACAGGAATATGAGGGGAGGTGGGAGTCATCATTCCTGCAGAAGAGGGGGGAATTTGAGAAGACACAGCAGAGGTTTTGTGCAATAGTGCCAGGACCCCTCCACCGCTGGCCCCCCTGGGCCCCGCCCTTGACCGGGTCTTGAAAAACCCGCTACAGCGGATGGTGGCAGGACTTTGCCACCCCCACCCCGGGACTTTGCCTGTGGCCAGGGAAGAGAGGCCGCTGCAGTATTGTATTGTTGCATATTATTATATGCTGTTCTTGTAGGTTGAATATTGTATAATTATCGTGTATATTGTATAATTATTGTGTGATCCGCCCTGAGTCGGGTTTCCTGATTGGGCAGCATACAAGTGGGAAAATTAAATTAAATTAAATTAAAATTAAGGGAAGAAGAAATGCTAGGCTTCCTCTTCTCATCCAGCCTACATGCTTACAGCAGACAAGAGAATTCCAGCCTCATATTCATCCACAGCAGCAGGTGCCCCTACACCAGTGATGGGCAGTCTTGGCCCTCCAGCTGTTCTTGAACTTAAATTCCCAGAAACCCTGACCAGCTGGTGTGTTGACTTGGGCTTCTGGGAATTGAAGTTCAAGAACAGCTGGAGGGCCAAGACTGCCCATCACTGCCCTACACAGTCAACAGCACTAGAAAAGCAAGCAATGAGAGGTTTTCCAGGAGAGAGTCTGCAAAGGGAAGAGCCTCCAAACCTGGCTCCTTCCACACATCTGTACAATCCCTCCCTTCTAGGGGCATGTCCAGGGGGAAGCTCATCCCCCACATCTGTCTCCAAGGACTTGAACTCAGGAGAACTCCAGTGAAGTTAACTGGGACTTCAAATTGGCAGAAAGCACTCATATTGACTGT
Source organism: Bradypodion ventrale (assembly GCA_035047345.1). Lineage (NCBI taxonomy): Eukaryota > Metazoa > Chordata > Lepidosauria > Squamata > Chamaeleonidae > Bradypodion > Bradypodion ventrale. The sequence continues at coordinate 51,600,467 of JAWDJE010000006.1, forward strand.
CTCTGAGACTATGGAGTGAAAAGGCAAAGAAAGTGACCTGGAGCCCACGGAATTTGTCTCAGGAGACCATGCCTCTGCCAGCACCCTAGGAGCTGGCAGGGCAGACAGTTACTTACCTTTTTGTTCCAGGGTATTGGAAAAGACAAGTTAGTAATGGCTAATCTACATTCAATTGCTTTCAAGTGGGCTGAATGGTGACTTAAACACATTTATTTCTGAATTAGGAATGCTTCTCTCATCCTGTAGCAGACAGAGCTGGAGTTCCAAACATACAAGCATTTTTACTGCCTCAATTAAGCTACACTTGGAACATGGTACTGTATTAGAAGCCTTTAGGCACTGTCATACCTTAAACTGCTTAAAAGCCAATGCTGCAAAAGTAAGTACAGTATAGCTTAGAACTGCAGCTGTAACAGTGAAGCTACCACAACATTTTTCTGAGACTATTTCTAATTTTGAATGCTGACTTAAGACTTACTCATAAAAAACTGATTGAGAATATCAAAAACATGTTTTACGTATACAGTACATGATAAATATTTCAGTACTTACTTAAAATATCATCTATGTTTCCACTATCAAGACCTGTTATTTCACTTCTTGTTGGATTAAAAAGCCAGGAAACCTGCAAATGTACAAATATTATAAAACCCATTCAGAAATAATATTGCTCTCGGTCACAAAAAAAAACACACAGTTCATCACACTGTCTGTTCCCCCTGCTGAGCCTGCTGCAGCTGACCGCCCATAGCCAGGGAGGGAGGGCTCAACAGGGGAAGTGGGCTCCTCTTGAAGCTGCCCTTCGCCTGGCTCAAGCCACCGCTGACCAACATAATTTTAATTACCAGCACGTAAGATGCATCCCATTTTTCAAGTGTATTTTAAGGAGGGAAGTGCGTCTTATATCCCAGTAAATACTGAATTAGAAGTCACTGTGCAATGTCACAGATAAGAATTAAAATAAGAATCAGACTAATGAACAAACATATTTCCCTGTCTCTCCATAACAATCCTAAATTCTTAAACTTAGAGCGTGAAATATTATTTATTTATTTATTTATATCCCGCCCTCCTGGTGGGGACACCACTCAGGACGGCTAACAACATAAGGGGAAAGGGGAAAAACAGAAATAAAAATACAATATAAAACAATTAAAACATCAACAGTTAAAAAGATGACCCCCAAAACCCCCAGCTAAAATCCACATTAAAACACATAAGCCCCGAATAGTCATTAAAAAACCAGTCCTCTCCACCCACCACCCACATTAAAACAGAAATCCGAGACAGGTCAAGTCCAAACTCCCAGGCTAGACAAGCCAGCAGGCCTGAGAGGTGGGGGCACTCATGCCCCACACCTGCTGATACAACCATGTCTTCAGCATCTTCCTAAAGGGGAGTAGCTCCGTCCGGAGACGCACCTCGGGTGCTTACTTGACAGTATCTAACTCCAGTTACCATTGGATATATGTATGTATACATACACATGCACGCACGCACGCACATGCACATACACACACACACAGAACCTACAAAGTATCTGGGCAGTGTTAGTATTATTCATACAACAGATCAGCTGTCAGTTGAATCATTAAGAAGCAGAATGAATCTTCTCTATATTACCCTAACATCCAGTCCATGCAAGTGCCAGAGCAACAATTAAGTGTGTACAGTATGTGTTTCTTTTGTAGCAAATGATACAGAAACGCATTCTTCCTTTGATGCTGCAGATAATACATACCTGCCATACTTAGTCGCAATTGGCAGCCTATTCCCCTATGACAAACATTCATATTTGTCCCAAAAAATTCTTAGCAATTGCTTTGTGCTTGAATGAAAAGTAAAAAGTGATTAAAAAGGATTCAGTTTCTGAGATTTCCCCTTAGGTGAGCAGAAGAGGGTATTCTGTAGACCATCTTGACTCTTGCCATTAGTGCTTACAACTTTTAGGCTGCCCTTTACTATGTAAAGCTGGCATCCTTTTTTACTTCAGCCAGCATAGGTATGATATTATACAGCAATATCTAGACATTTCTGGGTGCTTAAATAATGGATTTAAAGCACAATACTGTATCCTACATTCATAAAAAAGGGTTGTTGTTGTTGTTTTGAAGAACTGAATTGTTCCTCTTGCTTTCTTCATTGGTTTCCTCTCTATACTAAATAATTTATCAACAACATTTGTGACTTAAATTAGTATTTTAGGAGCTGCAGTGGCTCAGTGGCTAAGAAGCTCACCTTGTCAGCTGGAAGGCTGGCAAGACGGCAGCTTGAGACCCATGTACTGCATGACGGATTGACTGCCTATCTCTGTCCCAGTTCTTGGGGACATGAAAGGAGCCTCATTTGTGCACTGGTCTGCTTGTAACAATTTCAGTAGAAGTAGCAAATTTTCCTGCAGGCACCCAGTGATGGCAAACCTTTTAGAGACCGAATCCCAAACTGCAACCCAAAACCTATTTATTTTTCACAAAGTGCCAACGCGGCAATAGGGGAGGGAGGAAGCTCTCCCACTGGGCTGATGGGCGGGGCAAAATCTGTGCTGGGGGGAGAGAGAAAGGAAGCGCTCCCTTGGGCTGCTAGGCAGAGGGGCGGGGATAACTGTGCTGGGGAGGAAGAGTTCCCATTGGGTTGCTGGGCAGAGGGGCGGGGCGAACTCTGTGCTGGGGGAGGGTGCACTCGTTTTGGGCTGCTGGGCAGAGCAAATTGTTAGGGAGGGAGGAAGCACTCCCATTGGGTTGCTGGGCAGAGGGGTAGGATGAACTCTGTGCTGGTTTGACCACACAGGTGCCCACAGAGAGGGCTTCAAGTGCCACCTCTGGTGTGCGTGCCAGAGGTTTGCCATCACTGTACTATACTGTAGCCACAATAAACAGAGGATACTTCTCTACTTAGATTACCAAAGTACAGTAAAACCCCAGGTAACGGAATTAATTTGTTCCCTGGGATTTTCCTTATAGTGAAAATTCCTTATCATGAAGCGCCCATAGGAATGTATCACAGTTTCGCATAGGAATGCATTAGAAAAAAAACTGTTCTGGAAAAATTCCACAAGCCGAGACATTATTTTCAATGGATTTCTTTTTGTAAGTCAAATTTTCTGTTACCCGAAGCATCCATAAGATGGGTTTCCATTGTACTTGAGTTAACAATTGCTTGAATTGAACAAAAGAGTAATAAACATTTTTCACATTCTTACAAAATTCATATTGATCTGTAATATGTGGACAACATTTGTTCTCTCCCTAAACCTTCAGATGTTTGGATTTCTGTGGGGAATCAAACTCCCAGCCTCTGGCTCCACAGCCAAATACCAACTGCTTTGGTAATAGAGAAGCCCATACTGCCAGAGACTCAACGCCGAGTTTCAGCCAGCAGTTAAGTAACCTGATAATCCTGAGGACTAACGGCCATGGTTGCCAAAGTCCACAGAAAAGGGTGATGATTCCCAAGTGGATTAAATCCTACTTGAATCCATCTTGATGAATGGCAGCCTCTTCATCAATACTGGCCTGGGGCTGAGGAGGACTTTGTGTGTTAAAAGAGCTCAGGGCCAGAAAGTGACTCGCAGAACTGGATCAGTGGTCCAGGTGTCATGTTGCAATGCAGAAGGTAGATGAAAGGCCACTGCATTATATACTCAGGACAGTCTTCATGACTGATTGCCATGATGATCGCCAATATTCGGATTCAGATACGACAGAAGAAGATACAAGTGAGTAGTTCTCTGAGTGCCTTTTAAAACAGAAGTTGGTTAAAGTCCAGGGAGGACCAAAATATATGAGCTGTCTTGAGGTGCTTACTTGACAAAAAATAGTTTCTTGTTTTGTTTTTGCGAGTTAAACTTTCAGATATTTGTTTCATAATTATTTCAGTTGAGCATGACTAATATTTCCCAGTGTTCTGACAAGGAATTGTAGCTGTTATAATTACAGTCTTAAGTGGGTTACTCAAAGAAGCTCTATTGATAGGACTTGGTATGTTCTTTGACTACCCTACTGCAGCCGCAACTGTTTTCGGCTGTTGTGCAGCCCAGGTATGTCCTAGGAAGGCGGGAATAGCATGAAAAAGGTCCTCCAACCCTCCCAGAGACTTCAGGGGAGGCAGAGAGCCTGAAACATACACCTGATGATGGCGATTTTTTTTGGCCCTAAACAGCGTGAAATGGTAGATCACGTCGTCCTTTTTGTGGGGATAGCCAACCGGCGTACGGGCGCTCTGTTCGGCACCTGCCTTCCAGAGAAGGCACCCAGGCTTTTTTTTAGCATTATCCAATGCATGCATCGGCTAACACTAAAAAATGGATAACACTAAGACTTGGGGAACCAAGTTTTAGCGTTATCCAAGGTATTACTGTATAACTAAACTAGCCTAGAATCAAAGTTTCTATTTGAAATCAGCAGCCTTCATTATAAACTGCAGGAAAGGAACTATAAACTCACCTTCTTCCTTATAATACAGATTTATTTCAATTCAGCTCTCTACTCTGCAATGTTTGGTTATTCCAACCCAAATGCCCTTTAACTGTATCTTAGGGAGCATATGAGATCTTGCCTTACTGCGACAAAAATCTTCCTGTCCGATCCTGTTCTTTGTTTATATCAGTAGCTAACAGAACAGAGTAAAAAAGAGAAAATGAGGTTGGGGTGGGGAGGATGTAATACAGGCAAGAGTAATCCAACTTCTATTAATTTGGTGTGTGATGCTTGTAGCTGTGAAAATTAATAGCAATAGCAATTACACTTATATCCTGCCCCATAGAGCTTAGTGAACTCTCTGGGCAGTTCACAATTAGCATTTTGCCCCCAATATGCTGGGCACACATTTTACTGACCTTGGAAGGATGGAATGCTGAGTCATCAAGTTTCTCAGGATTGAACTCACAACATTTTGGCTGCAGCTGCAATACAGTTTAACCACTGCGCCACCAGGGCTCTTAAATTAACAACGTTTTGAAAACAATCTACCTGTTTCACCAGCATTGAGTTGTACCAAGAAATAGGAACAGATTATCTTGCCAATGTACGAGGAATGGAATATACTACAGTATTGTGGAGTAGAAACATGCTGCATCCAATATTAATGGGTGACCTTTCTGTCCTTTGTCCTGTTGCAGACCAAATGCCTTAATAGGAAACTGGAACCAAGCAGTACTAGAAAAGTTTCTTTCTGTTGCACAGGCATAAAGATTGTGAACAGAGGTAGAAGAAATTCCTGTTCCGCCATGTAACTCATTTTACTACTATTTACTGTCTATATGATGTGCAAGACCTCCATTCATACAAGAGCTAAATCCAGAGTTATTGCAGCTTCCTGGGTGACCAGAAACTATTCTGGAGCATGATTTTGGCATAAGAGCGGTGTTTGGATGAACCCCTGATGTGTCTAAAAGAGTAACATTAGATTCAAATTGATTTGCACAATAAGGAGGCACAGATCAAGAAACAAGAGCAATGCAACAATGCTCAGATAATACATCTAAAAAGTACTGTAAGACAATTTGGCCATCTTGGTTCTAGCCACTTCAGACTCACATCCTCCATTGGCAGATCACAACAAAGCTAGGTACATAGAAGGTTAGTGGCAAGCAAAAACAATTTATGATACCTGCAATATTTTTTTAATGACACACACCTTACATTCTACTTTCTGCCTTTGTAAAGCTTGAGCCAAAATGAATGAACATTAATTTTGCTTCCAAATCGCCAGATTTTTTTTTAAAAAAATTAAATTTTAGACAATTTTTAAAAGGAATTTCACTAAAAAATACACTCAATGGACAATGTGCATGAAATGTAAAACCTAAAACTGTGGGTTTTGGTATCAGGTTTGAAAACAATCTTATTTACCAATAAGCCATGAGATATTTTTTTAGTCTCAGAACTAAGTGGTTAGGACAGCAATGGTTACATGTATAACTATGGGCATGAATTTAATAAAATACTACCAATATAAATGAGAACATTTAATGCATGAAAGAATACTGTCTGAGAGTAATTATACAGTTTAAAAACTAAATCAGCTTTAAATGTCAGTCAGAAGTAATCCCTGAGACACCCATGGACTTGCTGAGCTACCTTCACTAATTAATGGATCATTAGCAAGAAAGAACCCCGTACTGTTTGCCCTGTGTACCACATACTGTCATAATTACCTTTGTAAAACAAACCACATTTTTTCACTCATGAAATCCCATATGAATCAACTAAAAACATTAAACTGGGGGGTGGGGGGAGAGCACTCTTCAGAGACAAGTATCTTGAAATTTAAAATAATTCTGTCATCATCACATACTCAAGGAGGAAAATAGTTCAGAATAAAAATCAGAACATAGAAGTGGTTTAATTTAAAATTGTATATACTGATTTAATGTACATAATCGTTCAGTTAAAACAAAAATAGTTTTTGACGAAAGGATTCATTGGCAAGATTTAAAAACTTTTAACAAATAGTGGAAAGACACAGAAAACACTGAGAGAGACATGGGAGACTGATTTAAGGGTAGAAATTAAGGAAGATGACTGAGAAAAATATGGAAACAAAGGATTATGACAAATATTCAAAGAGAATTAAAGAGCATTACTATAAAATTATATGGAGATGGTATATGACTCCGGTCAGACTAGGCTATTATGACCCTAAATATAAAAAGGAGTATTGGAGATGTAAAGAAAAGATAGAGATATACTGTACTTTCATTCAAGGTGGCAAAAAGGACTTAGACCACAGTGTTAGAAGAAAAGAATCAACTACTGTAATTAAAATTAGAAATGTCTCCTAGACTATCATTGTTAATGGATTTTGGCAATATAAAGTGGATAGAAATAAGAGATTATCATTATTATAGTAACAGCAATGAGGTTGTTAATGGTTAAAAACTGGAAAATTTATATGGCATTTATTTGGGAGGACTGGTATAAAGAATTATGGAACATAGCTATAAATGATAAACTGACATGTGAGTTAAAATTAAAGAAAGGTATGATAAATAAAAATGACTTTGTGGAGATATGGGGTGAGTTTATTAACTATGTTTTTGTTAAAACTGAAGGAATAAAACCAGTGCATGAATACTTAACTTTTTGGAAAAGAATAAGAAAGTGATTTTTTTATTTCGATTACTGGTAAGAAAATAATGTCACATTTGTGGTTGGTGCACATATGTGTTGATGTAATTTTATTTCTATTAATTTCAGTGTTGTATTTTTGTTTATTATATATATTTTCCTGTTTATATCAATAAACAATATCAATATATTTACTTTTAAAAATAAAGAATTCTAGAGAAGAGCCTATAGCAAAGATAAAAAAGAGATACATTCTGTGACAATTTTTGGTCAAATAGTGAAGGTGACATTTTAAACACATCCCCCCCTTCCCTAATTCTTAAATCCCATCTTCTGATCTAAAACTACTCTTGGGATGAGAAGAACATACGTCAATTTGAGACTTGACCACATTACATTTTATCCTACAGTTTTTGGAGCAATAACCACAGTATAGTTCAAGTTATTTCCCAACCTACTAAACAATTGCGCTCATCCCAAACACTAGCAAGGTGATGCTCAAGATAATACAGGATAGACTTCAGCAGCATGTGGAGAGACAACTACCAGAAGTGCAGGCTGGGTTCCAAAGAGGCAGGGGTACTAGAGACCACATTGCCAACAAACCATCATGGAGAAAACAAAGAAATATCAGAAACAAGTCTACTTCTGTTTCATTGACTACAGTAAGGCCTTTGACTGTGTGGACCACAACAAAATATGGCAAGTAATTAAAGAGATGGGAATACCAGAACACCTTATATGCCTCATGAGAAATCTGTACATGAGTCAAGAAGCAACAGTTAGGACAGAATATGGAATGACGGCGTGGTTTGGAATAGGAAAAGGAGGAAGACCAGGCTGCATCCTGTCTCCCTGCTTATTCAACTTATACACAGAGCACATAATGCGCAATGCAGGGATGGATGAATCACAAATTGGGATCAAAATTGTTGGGAGAAACATCAACAATTTGAGATATGCAGATGATACTACCCTAATGGCAGAAAGTGATGAAGAACTAAAGAAAATCCTGCTTAGGTTGAGACTCAGCATCAAGAAAACCAAGATAATGGCAACAGGCCCTATCAGCCCCTGGAAAATAGATGGGGAAGAAGTAGAAGCAGTGAGAGACTTTACTTTATTGGGATCCAAGATGACTCAGATGGTGACTGCATCTATGAAATAAAAAGGCAATTGATTCTTGGGAGGTAAGCTATGAGAAACCTGGGGAACATAGATAAGAGTAGAGACATCACCTTGACAAACAAAAATTCGCATAGTCAAAGCAATGGTATTCCTGGTGATAATGCATGGGTGTGAGAGCTGGAGCATTAGGAAAGCTAAACGCAGAAAAATAGATGCCTTTGAAATGTGGTGTGGGAGGAGAGTTTTGAGAGTCCCCTGGACAGCGAGGAGAACAAATAGGTCAATCTTAGGAAAAATAACCCTGACTGCTCCTTAGAAGGTCAAATAATAAAGATGAAGCTAAAATACTTTGGACATCAAATGAAAAGAGAGGATTCACTTGATGCTGGGAAAGGTCAAGGGCAAAAGAAGAAGGGGGCGGCCAAAAATGAGATGGCTAGATGGTATTGTAGATGCCGTGGGCACTGAGGTGGATGGGTTGAGAAGGATGGTGGAGAACAGAGGTGCCTGGTGGACAACGGTCTATAGGATCGCAAAGGGTTGGAATCGACTGTGTGACTAAACAACAAAAAACAACATAAAACTAACTGTGAGTAAGCCTAGTCCTTTTTTAAAATTACTATCTGTTGTAGATAACAGAAGGTTCTCCTTTGTGTGATTCCACATGCATTAATTGTTCATTTTTGGCATGCATGATAGCATATAATGTATCACTTAAGGGGCAAGTGTGGGCAAGGGGTGTTCTAGGGTGATGTTGGTGGTGACAATTCAATTGATGTGAACAGCTCTCTTCTTTCCATGGAAGAATTGTTTTAATGGTGCTGACAAACATAATACTGACTCAGTTTCAGTGTTGTATCATCCACTGATTTTTTTCAACTGAAAAGGGTTGAATAAAAGGTTAGGAAGAGGGTAGTGCAGTATGTTTATTCCTTTGTATTGTTAGAAACTGTCTTTAAGCCAGTTTTACTAAAAGTAGTAAGAGGAAAAAATATCCTTTATGGCTGTTTGATACTAGTGGAGATTCATTTAACCCACTCCACCTACCCTTTTGTTACTATACAGTACAGTATTGCTATCTCTGTGTAAGTAAAAAAAAGGTTTCATTTGCAAAGAAAAGAACTGGCAGCAGACCATGTGGTCCTGTGTTGTAGGATCAGTTTCTACCTGTAACATCTGAGGAGACTGACAAGATTGCTTGCCCCTCTTGGCTATTAAAACCTGCCAAAGAAGTAATGATGGAATGGGCCTTTCATTTAGCTAGTCTTTGCACTATATCTCTCACAAAGCATTGATAACTAGGCTGAAGCCACAGACTTTAACTGTTTTTATATATTCATTTACTGTACTCACAATCTATGACACAAAGTAATCGCAAGAATCAACATTAACAGGAAAATCAGCATTTGTAAATACAGTAAAACCCCAACTTACATATACCTCGAGTTACACAAAATTCGACTTCCATAATGATTTTGTGCTAAAACCATGTCCCGATTTACACAATTTCCTATGGGTTTGCTTCGAGTTACATAAAATTCATTTCCCTATGGGTTTGCTTCGATTTACGTAAAAATTTCATTTTTCCTATGGGTTTGCTTTGAGTTATGTAAAAAAATAATTTTCCCTATGGGTTTGCTTCGAGTTACATAAAAAACCGATTTAAGCAAAAGCCAATGGAATAGACTTTTTTGTAAGTAGGGGTTTTACTGTACAGTAAAACCTCGCATGAAGAGTGCCTCGCTTAGAGACTAATTCGCTTAAAGAGCAGAATTTTCTCTGAATGGTCGCCTCAGTTAACAACAAAAACCAACCAAAAACTCACTTAACAACTAAATCGGGGTTTGCAATCCCCCCGCCAGAAGTCACAATTGGTCACTGACAATGGTGTTTCGCTTAAAGAGCAAACTCGCTTAAAGAGCAATCCTGTGGAACGCATTATGCTCTTTAAGCGAGGGAACATTGTAGTTCTTTTCCTCAACAAACTCATGTACAATAAATCTACTCTAAATACAATTACCTCAAATTTGACTGAAATTTTAAGGAACTCGTACTAGAACTCGCTCATTGTTTCTTTCTCATTTAAGCGTAAGGTATTTTCACATATTAGTACTCACACTTAATGGCCCAAATCCTATTGCTAGTGCAGACCCATTGAATCAATGGGGATTTTGTGAGCCATCTTCTCTGTAAATTCCATCACTTAAAATGAGCCCACTCTACATGTGACTTACTATGCATTTACTTACTTATTACCACTTGACTGCTGACTGGGGACAGTTATGGGAGGCATATACCTGTAAAGCCCTCACTACAACAGCTAAATTGGCTACTAGACCATTTTGGGCCCAAATTAAAGTGCTGGTTATTAGCTATAAAGTTCAATATGATTTGGGTTCAGACTTTCTGAAGGACTATAACTCCCCACATAAGTATTCTCAGTACTTAAGCGTATCAGAGAAGGTGCTTCTCTCAGTTTCAAGCGATGCAGTTGAAGTCTTATCCAGGTGTCTGGAGGCTGTAAGGGTCTGGACAATGGGCTACAACTGAATCCTTGCAAGACTGAGTGGCTGTGGGTTAGGGGCCTTGCGCTATTCCAGGCGCTACCATCTTTGGAGCTGGATGGGGCTTTTTTTTTTTTTGCGTAATTTGGGGTCCTCCTGGACTCACGACTCCTGCTCAATGAGCAGGTGGCAGTCATGGCTAGGAGGGCTTTTGCACAACTTTGTGTCATTTGCCAATTTACGCCCACTCCTGGACCTTGCTTACAGTCACACACGCTCTGGTCACCTCCAGACTGGATTATTGTAATGCGCTCTACATGGGGCTGCCCTTGATGACTATTCGGAGGCTGCAGCTGGTTCAGAATGCAGCTGCCCGTGTAGTGTTAGGGTGCGGGCATTATGCCTGTGCCTCACCCCTGCTTCGGGAGCTGCATTGGTTGCCATTGTGCTTCCGGGTGCAAATCAAGTTGCTGGTAATTACCTTTAAAGCACTATGTGGTAGTGGGCCAGGATACTTAAGAGACCACATCACCCCAAGGACATCTGCCCATCCCACTAGAGCAGACCGGAGGGGCTCTTTAAAAGTACCAACTGATAGAGAGGCTCGCCTCTCTAACACTAGAAGAAGAGCCTTTTCGGTATCCACTCCAGCCCTATGGAACCTTCTGCCAGTTGAACTGCGTCTCCAGACAGAGCTGCTGCCCTTCAGGAAAGAGCTGAAGATCTGGCTGGCAGGGCAGGTGTAGGGAGGTGGAGAGGGAGCAACCACCCCCTCCCCACACTGGCTCATTTAGAGGAACACTCATGCTTTTAATAGTTTTTAACTAGATTTTTAATTGGTGCAGGTTGGAGGTAGTTTTTCAGTGTTTTTAGGAATTTTAAGGGTTTCTATAGTTTAAAAGTTGGGGAATAAATCACATGGATGTTTGATGGGGACACAAGAGTGGACCTTCTCTGTGGTTGCTTCCAGGTTGTGAAATACTCTCCTTCAAGAGGTTAGGTTGCCCTCCTTCTTTTTATTCTTCTGACGACAATTGAAGATTCAGTTCCTCAGGCAGGCTTTTAAAAACTGTAACTGTATCCCAGATTACTTGTTGTAATTCCATTTTTAAGGTTTTAGTTTTTAAAAAATCGTTCAATATTAGGTAAAGGTTGCCCTTGCTCAAAAGCCAGTTGTATCCGACAATAGGGTTCAGTGCTCATCTCTGTTTATAGCCAAAGAGCCAGTGCTGTCTGCATCTGCAGATGTCTATGTGGACATGGTGCAGGCTTGCCTCAACACTGGAGTGCACTGAATGCTGTTTACCTTCCCACCGAAGTGGTCCCTATTTATCTACTTGCAATTTCTTGCTTTTCAGCTGCTAGGTTGGCAGGCGCTGGGACAGAGACGGGAGCTCACTCTGTCATGCAGTACCCAGGAATCTAACTCTGACCTTCCAGTCAGCGAGGTCAGCATCCTAACCACTTGAGCCACCACTGTCCCAATTGAACAATTATTATTACTTTAATTATTTTGACTTTTTTATTTTTAATGTTTTGAGCCAGCTCCTCACTGAAAGGTGGCCTCTAAATGAGATAAATAAATTTAAAAATTAGGCTTATCTCTGAGGATTTTTGTTCATATACCTGCAGCTCTTAACCCTCTTACCTAAAGATTATATAAATCAATCGTCGTCGTCCCCCCATGCAGCCATCTGAAGCATAAGTCCTATCCAGTGATGCCGAGCCTTGGCACTCCAGGTGTTCTTGAACTTCAATTCCCAGAAGCCCTGATCAGCAGGAGTGCTGACATGGGCTTCTGGTAACTGAAGTCCAAAAACACCTGGAGTGCCAATGTTCGCCATCACAATCCTATACTAAGGTAACAGTTCCTGTGACCGTCATCAGAAATGAGAGCCACAGACTATGAAATCTAGTACTTGTGACTTTCCAGGACCATAAATCAAAGTTGGAAAACTCCACAGAAAACATTAAAATGTCTGCAATAGTTTCACAGATGGTTAAGCATACACCAGTCACTTTTGAAAAAAACTGTCACATCAGATGTAGTGACTACAGTATTGCAAATATTTACTAGCCCAAATTTAACATAGTTACCATGTGGATAAAAAGTGACATTTTATAAGCTCATCTGCTATTCTTCCATTATAAAAAGTAGCAAGTGAAATGTATTCCTAGGTTGACTGCTCATGGCTCATGGCCTCTTGCTCCTTCCTATGGCAAAACTCAAACCCTCTCTCTTTTATTCTTTTACATGCAAGGAGGTAAATATATTAAAACTTTTCAGTTTCAAGTCTGCCACCTCAGATCCAGGAAGAACGTTATGATAAGAACAAGCGCTTCTGAACATACACAAGAGCAAAACCAAATTAGAAGATGGAGGAAGGAGCTCACTGGACAAAGAGCAATATTAAAGAAGGATATGGCTGAGGAACTCAATCTCCCCTGCATCACTTGGAGGACCCTGAATAGGCTGAAGGTTGGAGTGCCTAAATGTAAGACACTGTGTAAATGTGGAGATACACAGAATCTGGCGCATTTGCTGGTCCCTACCAGAAACATGCACCAATGAGGATTTGAATTCGGCCAATGACAAAGCCAAGAAGGTGGCTTCATTTTGGCAGTTTAAAGTTTGACCTGGAGAAGAAACAAGAGTTGCAAAAAGAAATGAGCCTATATTTTTCCTCTAAATACTTGTACATAGCTTGGTGCCCTCTTGCAAGGAATCAATGTTGAGTGACTCTAAGGGCCAAGTGCTTCTGCACACTGAGGTACAGTAAAACCCCAACTTACGTATGCCTCGAGTTACGTAAAATTCGACTTACACAAGGATTTTTGCTAAAATGGTGTCCCGATTTACATAAATGTCCCAATTTATGTAATGCAATTTCCTATGGGTTTGCTTCGATTTATGCAAATATTCATTTTTCTATGGGTTTGCTTCAATTTACGTAAAAAATGATTTACGTAAAAGGCTACGGAACAGACTTTTCATGTAAGTAGGGGCTTTACTGTACTGCAGAACTGAACTCTCTCTCAAGTAAGGCGCCCTCAGTGGCTGCCCGTGCCCAGCTCTTCTTTTCCTTCTCTTACTTCTTGGTTAGCCTTAACAGCAGGGCGAGGGGCACAGGGTGAGGAAAGAAGGACCCGTTTCTTGGCCCTGCTTTTTTCGGGGCCGACACCAAAAGAACAAAGCAAGAGAATGACCCTCAACATCCTCTGAACAGATATAAGCCTCAAGCCCACCGGCTCAGAACGAGGAAGAGGTTTATGGCAAGAACAAACATTCTTAAGGGTAAGGCAAATGTTCCCCTTGCACAAAGGCCAGAGATGAGCACTCTAGGGTACAGTGCTCTCCTATGTCTAGTCATGCCTGCCACATGCCCACGGAAACTTCTGCAGATGTAGACAGTGTTGGCTCTTTGCAACAAACAAAGATGAGCACTGTACCCTAGAGTGCTCATCTCTGTTTGTTGCAAAAGAGCCAGCACTGTCTACATCTGCAGAAGTTTCCGTGGGCATGTGGCAGGCATGACTAGACATAGGAGAGCACGGAACGGTGTTTACCTTCCCACCAAAACAGTACCTATTTATCCACTTGCCATTTCTTGCTTTCGAACTGTGAGGTTGGCAGGAGCTGGGACAGAGGCGGGAGCTCACTTGGCCATGCAGCACTCAGTCTCGAACGGCTGACCTGCCAACCTTCCAGTCGTCGCGTTCAGCGTCTTAACCACTAAGCCGTTGCAGCAGAACCAAATGAGAAGATGGACAAGGAGCAATGTTAAAGGGGGATATAGCTTCCCTACGCCACTTGGAGGACCAGGGTGCCTAAAGTGCAGGGCCAACATCCTCAAGTGGGGGCTGCTGGCAGACAACACCCAAGCTGTGTGACTGTGGAGAGATACAGAGTCTGGCTCATTTCCTGGTCTGCACATTACTGTACTGCCAGAAAAATGCACCAAGGAGGATTTAAAGTTTTGCCAATGATAAAGCCAAGAAAGTGGCTTCCTTTGGGCAGGCCAGGATTTGGTCGGGGCACAAAAGAAGAACCGCTTTTCGGGGACCAGCCGAACTCCGCCCAGCCCCCAGGGCTACTTAACTCAATCCGGATCCGAGAAGCTCACAGCCTATCAGACCAAGCCACACCATCACGGCGGCCCCGCCACACCCCGGCCGAGCTCTGGCCGAACCGGGTTCCTCGAACTGGGATGGGGCATGGCAGGAGATGCTGCAGACCACACACACACACACACACACACACACACAGTAAAGGGACCCCCTTTAGGCTGCGCTTTCTGGTACCCAAGTACTGTAGTACCAGAAACTGCTGCACCACAGCCAAAAGGTTGTGAGTTCGATCTTGACCCAGGGCTCAAGGTTGACTCAGCCACCCATCCTTCCGAGGTCGGCAAAACGAGTACCCAGCATGTTGGAGGGGGCAAAATGCTAATTAACTTGTGATCGAAGCGCTCTTGAGCGGTGTATTGAGTGTGATTGCTATTGCTGCAGCTCTTCCCTCGGGTTCCTCCGCGCTCTCCTCAGAGAGAGACCCCTATGACAGCCCACCACCCACCCTCTCTATCTCTCTCTCTCTCCTTCTCCTCCCCACACAACTCACCAGAAAGAGGAGGAAGGGGCAGAAGCCGGACTCAGAGAAGATGGCGGCGGTTCTCATGGTGGGTGCAGCGGCCGGGAGCGTGAGGGCTAGGGAGGGGGGCGGCGGTCGTCGGTCAATTCCCAGTCTCCTCTCTCTCTCTCTCCCTCGGCCTCCCGAAGAAACCGCAGGGCAGTGGCCGAGCACCACTGAGGAGAGGAAGAGGAGGAGACAGACCGGCCTCCTCACTTTCCACCACCACCACCAGCAGCACTACCGCCGCCGCCGCCGCCCCCTCAGACACACTTCCGGGTTCCCAAAGCGCCCGCAAAGCACGCCGGGAAATGGAGTTTTATCGGGCGGGGTGGCCGTCGTCAGCTCAGCGCCCTCTCTGGCCACAGGGTGGAATAATCAAACCTACGTGAACTCGGAGGAAAAGGGCCGACACCCCCCCCCCCCCCCCCCCCCCCCCCGCTTTAGGCTGGCTGAGCTTTCTGGGGGAAAACGCAAGGAAGTTTCTATGGTAGCGCCGAGATCCAACGTGTGGTCAAGTTCCCAGAATGCCTTACGAACGGCGGGGCCCCGGGTGTTTCCTCGGGTGTCAGAAACCCTCGACACGGGACGGGAAGGAGGGGGGGGGAGGGGCTCGCTTGGTGGTGGGACCAACTTTTCTTTCAGGCGGGGAAGAGGATAAGACCGGTGAGTATCGCGTGGGGAGTGAGCCTTTTGGTACTAGTAAAGGTTTCCCTTGCTCGAAAGCTAGTCGTATCCGACTCTAGGGTTCAGTGCTCATCTCTGTTTATCGCCAAAGAGCCAGTGCTGTCTGCGTCTGCAGATGTTTCCGTGGTCATGTGGCAGGCATGACTAGACACCGGAATGCATGGAACGCTGTTTACCTTCCCAAAGAAGTGGTCCCTATTTATCTACTTGCAATTTCTTGCTTTTGAGCTGCTAGGTTGGCAGGCACTGCGACAGAGACGGGAGCTCACTCTGTCATGCAGTACCCAGGAATCTAACTCCGACCTTCCAGTCAGCGAGTTCAGCGTCTTAACCACTTGAGCCACCACTGTCCCAATTGAACAATTATTATTACTTTGATTATTTTGACTTTTTTATTTTTAATGCTTTGAGCCACCTTCTCCTCACTGAAAGAAAGGTGGCCTCTAAATGAGATAAATAAATGTTGCCCTTGCACAAAGGCCAGGGATGAGCACTCTAGGGTACGGTGCTCATCTGTTTGTAGCAAAAGAGCCAGCACTGTCTACATCTGCAGATGTTTGCGTGGTCATGTGGCAGGCATGACTAGACACCGGAATGCATGGAACACTGTTTACCTTCCCACCAAAGTGGTCTCCATTTATCTACTTGCAATTTCTTTCTTTCAAACTGCTAGGTTGGCAGGAGCTGGGACAAAGACAAGCTCACTCCGTCCTGCAGTATTCGGGAAATGAACTGCTGACCTCCCGCCTTCCAGTCAGAATCTTAGCCACTTGAGCCACTGCAGTCCCAGCCTTAGTACTCCGTGCTTCGAAATAGGGCGGCCAGGAAAGATGCATGTCATGCTCTTAGCTCACTCTTGTTGCCCTTTTAAGGAAGGGTCGCTCTTGAGGATGGCGAAACCCGGGCTTCGTGTCTTAAGCAGGACGGTCAGACAGGGCTGTTGTTTTCCCCCATTGCAGTCTTCTTCACAGAAATGTTTGGCACGGTGCCCTGGAAACAGTCGTAACCTAAGGATTATGTACTGTATAATGAAGTTTTTGGTGCCACAAGAAGGCCGTAAATTGTTATACCAGAGAGTAAGCAAAACAGGTACTATCAGTCCTTAGAAAATAGATGGGGAAGAAGTAGAAGCAGTGACAGACTTTACTTTCCTATGATCAAAGATCACTGCAGATTGTGATTGCAGCCATGAAATAAAAAGGCGACTGATTCTTGGAAAGCAACCTATGAGAAACCTGGGGAACATAGATAAAAGTAGAGACATCACCTTGCAAACAAAAATTCACATAGTCAAAGCAATGGTAATCCCGATGGTAATGTATGGTTGTGAGAGCTGGACCATTACGAAAGCTGAGCGCAGAAAAATAGATGCCTTTGAAATGTGGTGTTGGAGGAGAGTTTTGAGAGTACCCTGGATAGCAAAGAGAACAAATAGGTTGAGCTTAGAAGAAATCAACCCTGACTGCTCCTTAGAAGGTCAAATAGTAAAGATGAAGCTAAAGTACTTTGGGCATCAAATGAGAAGAGGGGATTCACTTGAGAAATTCTCGATGGTGGGAAAGGTAGAGGGCAAAAGAAGAAGGGGGCGGCCAAAAATAAGATGGCTAGATGGTATTGTAGACGCAATGGGCACAGAGCTGGGCGGGTTGAGGAGCTTGGTGGAGGACCGAGGTGCCTGGAGGACAATGGCCCATAGGGTCGCAAGGAATCGACTGTGTGACTGAACAACAAAAACAAAACAGAGACCAAAAAACGTTGTGGTCCTTACAGACTAACTCCTGTATTTAAATGTGAGCTTTTGTGGATCAAATCCACTTCATTAGATATAAGAGTAAGTGCTCATGGCATCACAAACCTATCGGAGAGTAAACAAAACAGCAAAAAAAGGTTACAAAATGTGGCACCTTAAAGACTAACTATTGTATTTAAATGTGAGCTTTCCTGGACCAAGTCCACTTCATCAGACATAAGAGTGAGTCGTGGCATCAATTTATACACATCAGGTACACAAGCATGCAATAATTGGCCAGCCTAACAGAAAAGTAACATTGTAGTTTTTTATAACACCATAGAAAATCTCAGAAACTGCTGCAAAGCCTGGCCCTATTGTAAATGGTTGCAAAACGAACTTCTCTTGCAAGGTAATGTATCACATGCAAAGGATGGATGCAACCAGTGGTGGGCATCAGCAGGTTTGCACCAGTTCACCAGAACCGGCACAGAAAATCTTGCTGGCCCCACCCATCCAAGTTTTGAAATAAAATAGTCCTAATTTGGGTGCAACACAGGGCTTTCCCCCTGGCCACGCCTACCATACCCACAGTGTGGTAGTAAAAAAATTTTGAGCCCAACCACTGGATGCAACTAACATTGTGGCATTACACATCTGCCAATGAGTTAGCATCTATTGACAATGGTTTGAGTGACCCAGGCAAAATTGCAGCATGTAACAACCTGTCAGCTGTTGTGCATCAAATTTGATAATGTCCCAGTTTTTAATTTCATTTTTAAATTAAATTAAATTAATTTCAATTTCAAATTAAAAACCCTAAGAAGCTTGTCCAACATATGCATGTACTTAGGCTAACATACTTTGGACATCAAATGAGAAGAGAGGATACACTTGAGGATTCACTTGATGCTGGGAAAGATCTAGGGCAAAGGAAGAAGGGGACGGCAGAGAATGAGATAGCTAGATGGTATTGTTGATGCAATGGGCATGTTGAGGAGGATGGTTAAGGATAGGGGTGCCTGGCGTGCAATGGTCCATGGGATCGCAAAGGGTCGGATTTGACTATGCGACTGAACATCAAAGTTTCTGCTGCATCTCTCTGGATTCTCTTGTAATTCTTCTGTTCTAGAATAACAACCTTCAAGTCTGGCCAAGTGTCCAGGTAGATTAAAGTGGTTTGAAGTGGGATATTATCAAATTTGATGCACCACAACAGGTTGTTATATGCTACAGTTTTGCATGGTTATATGCTACAATTTTGCATGGGTCACTCAAACCATTGTCAATAGATGCTAACTCATTGGCAGATGTGTAATGCCACGTTGTTAGTTACATCCATCCTTTGGATGTGATACATCAGCTTGCAAGAGAAGTTTGTTTTGCAAACATTTGCAATTGGGCCAGGCTTTGCAGCAGTTTTGAATAACAACTGGGGATTTTCCATTATTTCCAGTTGTAAACAGCTACAATGTTACTTTTCTGTTATGCTGGGTGATCATTGTGTGCCTGATGTGTATAAAACGATGCCATGAAGTCTCTCTCCTTATGTCTGATGAAGTGGATTGATCCACGAAAGCTCACATTTAAATACAGGAGTTAGTCTTTAAGGTGCCACATTTTTTTTACTTTACTTTTTTTGATGTTTTGTTTTGTTTACTCTCTGATATGCTTCCACAGACTAACATGGCTACCGCTTCAAATATTTCAACAAACATATGTTATGCCAACTGACCATTGTGTATATCTGTACGTGACATGTATAAATCAGGGATTCTCAAACTGCTGCATCATTTCATGTTGCCTTCCACCGCCTCCACCACACCAGGAAGTACCATGTGGTGGAGGAAGAGCAAAATGGCTGTCCGGTCCCTGAAGCTGTCTGAGGGAGCGTGACCCAGCTCCCAGCTTTAAAAGGTTGAGAACTCCTGGTATAAATAGATACCATGAAGTCTCACTCTTATGTCTGACAAAGTAGATTTGGTTCACAAAAGCTAACGTTAAAATACAGGAGTTAGTCTTTAAGGTACCACAACCGTTTTTGTCTTTATTTTGTTTTGTTGTATTTTATTTATTTATTTATTTACCGCCCACTCAGGTACAACCCAACTCAGGGTGGTTTACATAGCGGACAGTAAATACATAAAAGACACATGATAAAACAAAGTTAAAAAACCCACCCCTAAAAGGTGCGCAAGAACCGAAGGGTCCTTGGGGGAAGGCACACTTCTCTATACCAACCACCCAACGGTACCCCCATCCCCACCCGCACTCCAAACTTGGCCGGCCAGCCAGGTCTTTAGTTCCTTCCTAAAGGGCAACAACTCCGTCTGGAGATGCAGTTCCACAGGCAGGAGGTTCCAAAGGGCCGGTTCGGACACGGAGAAGGCCCTCCTCCTTGTGCCAGAGAGGCGAGCCCCCCTGGCTGATGGCACAATTAGAGAGCCCCTCCGGTCCGCTCTGGTTGGACGGACAGATGTCCTTAGGGCGATGCGGTCTCTAAGATACCCTGGCCCACTACCATGCAGGGCTTTAATGGTGAAAACCAGCACCTTGAATTGCACCCGGAGACAAACTGGTAACCAGTGCAGCCCCCGAAGCAGTGGTAAAGCATGGGCATAACGTCCACACCCCATCATCACCCGGGCCAATATGTTTGCACAGACTAACACAGCTACCACTTCGTAAATTGTTAGTTTTTCTGTCTCTATGAAAGTATTTTGGCTGGCTTTATATAATATAAGGTTCATCTTGACTGAATCGATGAGTGGAAGGGGGCACCATGTTCTGCTTTGCCCTGTGCACTAAAATGACTTTTACTGCCTCTGGGTGGGTGACCTGGCCATGTCCCTTCTCAATAGCTGCCAGCATCAGTTTAATTGTGCAGTGGGAAGTGTGCTTCCCCCAACAATGGGAAGGGAAATGCTATTCAAACTCTCCAGCCAATTAAGCCTTGGTCTGTCCTTTTGCTTTCCTTGCCAAAGACTCTCAGTAATATAATTCTAGTGATAAAGAGCCCCTCTTTAGCTTGTCAGAAACCAAGACTGAGTGGAGATATTTATGACAGGAGTATAACAGAGAAAAGGGGAAGGCATGAGTACTTGAAATTAAAAATAAATATTTGAAATATTGAGGTAGCTTGCTGATACTTGAAGATAATTCTGAGCATTTCCAGGCGGTCAAGGGAAGTGTGGGATCAAAAAGAATACAGGAAAAATAGTTCATTCCTGTGGTGCTTAGTCAGGAAGCTAAGCATAAGATTAGCCAATTTGGTGACCTGCGTGCAGTAAGGTAAACTTTCTCCACCTTCTCACCCATCCACAGCAGGAATAGCATTACCAGCCAGATCTCTCAAGCAAGGAGGCACTTCTGCCAGACATTTTTGCCTGGGGTACAAAATATCTTGCACTTAGGCCTGCCCAGTGAACCTTAACATTTTTGTAGAGATTATAATCCTGATCCCTGCCAGCCAATTTACTACATGTTCCTCAATGTCATGAACTGTAGGTGGGAACATTACAGCTTGTTCTTGGGTTGGGTATATAGGCCACATTAAACATAAGCCACAACCCATAGTATGAGAGATTAGATTTCTCCTTTCTTTTAAAGATGAAGTCCTCTAAGCATCCAGCTCCTTCCCAGAACATTTTTGCACTATGAGCTATCTTGAACCCATTTACTTCAAAGAGAGTTATCTCAAGAGAATAAACACATTCTTGTATGTATGATTAGATGGGAGAAAGGCAAAGAAGAGTTTATCAGGTTCCTAAATTGATTTCTGTTTTTTGGTTTTAAAGGAATGCTGTTATGTATGCCCTTTATTTGGGTACAGAGTAGGTCAGGGGAGCTTCTTGCATACCTAGCTGAAACATTTGTTAACACTAATATATGATCTGTTTTATGTTTATTTGACAGAAACTTTGAAAATTTTCTCTTCCTTTTATTTTCTACCTAGGACCATACAGGTATTCCCCTTATTTTTAGTTCTTTCACACTAGTATGTCACCAGATAGTAGCATCATTTTGAGTCTGGAATTTGCCACGAACAGCAATACAGTGGTACAGTACCTTGCTTAAAGAGCATAATGCATTCCACAGGATTGCTCTTTAAGCGAGTTTGCTCTTTAAGTGAAACACCATTGTAAGTGACCAATTGTGACTTCTAGCGGGGGGATTGCGAAACCCCATTTAGTTGTTAAGCAAATTTTTGGTTGGTTTTAGATGTTAAGCAAGGTGACAATTCAGAGAAAATTCTACTCTTTAAGCGAGTTAGTCTCTAAGCGAGGCACTCTTTATGCAAGTCTTTACTGTAATTCACAAATCTTCTTCTCAACCCCAAATTGAATTTATTTAGTGGCTTTTGTTGGATTTATATCTTCGACATGGCAGCTAATGTTATGACTGTGCTCATAAGAGAATTAGGTTACCACTCATATTAGAGTCTGAACTTCTAATTTTATAAAGATATTGTGAAGGAAAAAAAAATTAGATTTCAGAGGGCACAATTATGTGGCAAGGAGGGAGATAGGAAGTTTTTATTTACTTTAAAATAAATGCTTCTGGCATCTATTCCAGGTTGCCCTGTGCAAAATTGGCAACAGGATTTTGTCCAGCATCCCAACTAAGGGCAAGATATTTACCCTGCATGGAACTTCAATTACAACAATAGAAGTAGCTGTTTAAAAAGGTGCCAGCCATTTGCTGGCCATATGGCTGGTCATGTAGTCAGGTATGTGATCAAAGCATGACAGGCACCTCCAAACAGCTGTTTCCATGGTACATGGGAAATAGTAATGGGATTCTGGCAAAAATGGGGATCTGAGAGAAATTCTAGTTAAGTACAACAGCAAATTCCACATTAATAAAGCTGGTATTTCCCGTCTGTTTTTGTGAACAGTTCTGTTTTTGTTCCTAGTTTGCTAATTCACGATTAATTTGAATTTCCAAACAGATTATGAATGTTTCTGAGACCTGCCTATTCAGTGGTTCCTTACTAGCATCTCAGGTTCATGCTGCTGCTGTTAATGGACATAAGAGTGCTCTCCTAAAGCAAATAGCAGGTATTTTTCTCTTTTTATTATTCTCAGCATTGCTTTCCATCTGTTATATTTTGCCTTTCAACTGAGTTTCATGATTTTTTGTTATTTGTTGTCAGTTGCTACTCATTTCTGAGTATACATTTTTTCCTGAAAATCATCAGGAAGAATGCCACTGGTGTGTGATTAAGGTGAATCCCAGCTTGCCATGAAGTGACCCACACATGTGATCATGGAGTCATCTCCTGTGGCACGTTATGAAATGAGACATGCAGGATTTGACATGGGGTAAAGAATATAGGACAAGGGCATTTTCCTTATTATGCACCATAATAAAGAGGTACAAGCCTTCTACACTTTCCCCATCACTGCATCTGTAAACATATTGGTAAATTTTGGAGTATAGGACCTTACAATGAGAAAGTTCACATAGTCATGTCCATAGGTTTGTCAGAGAGAGTTCCATCAGAATCAGTGGAGCTTGCCTGATTGTGTTGACTGAGTTTTGTTACAACAAAGAGATTTAACATAAGTTTGGCAAATGTGAAACTTTTAACTTTTGTTTTTAGAAATGAAAATAACCTCGGGGGAAAGTGTTACTATTTAAAATGTGGAGCCTCTACCATGAAATAGCTAGTGATGTTATGGAATAATTTATCCTGATGTGAATTTTTATATTAACTGGGTAAAATTCTGTTGTTTGGTTACTTAAAAGACAAATTGCCATAAGTAAGAAATTTAACGTATTTTTCGGACCATAAGACGCACTCCCCCCCCAAAGTGGGTGGTGGTGGTGAGGGTGCGTCTTATAGTCCGAATGCCCACTTGTCTGGCCATGCCCACTTGTCTGGCCACGCCCACTTGCTGACTCCATTGCTCAGTGCGCATGCTCCATTGCTCAGTAGTTGAAGCGGCGGAATGGAGGAGATGGAGGCGGTGGTGGTGCCTGCCTGGGAGCTGTGTGAGGCGGCAGGCAGAGCGGAGCATGGAGGCCTGGAGGCAGCGGCTTTGGTGACGGCAACACCAGTGGAGGCAGAGCAGTCCCTGAGCAGCTCAGCCCTTGAGCAAACTACAGGCGCTGCTGCTGTTAGAAGTGGCTGGCGGGCGCCAAAACCTCACTGCGTCTACCTAGGCCTCTGCTACCTCCACCGGTGTTGCCGCCTTCAAAGCTGCCACCTTGGTTGCCCCCTCATCTTTGCCATCTCTGCGGTGGCCGGCTCAAGGCTTGTGGAGATGTCCAAGGCCCCGTCGACGCTGCCGCCCCCAAGGGTGGTGTGGCCTCCACCGGAGGTTTCCCTCTGCCACCACTTTTTCTGAGCACTTTGCTCACCACTTGGTCTTGCATACCTGTCAAGTATCCCGTTTTCCCAGGGAAACCCCTTATTTTTACCCCTCTTCCCACCCCCTCCCATTTTCTTAATTTCCCCGTAATATCCCTTTTTAAATAAAAAAAAATCATGACCGGAGCCGTCACAGGCGAAGCTGCATTATGTTTTTCCTGTCACCAGAGGCCGCTGTGGCTTTTCACTTGTGGAGGGGGAGAGAGAAGGTGGTGGGGGCCTTCTCTTTCATTTCCCTGCCACATGGTCATGGAGGCTTTGGCTTTGCTGCTGCTGGTCGGAGCCACCATGGGATGGGAGTTTACTCTAGGTGAGCGATATTTCATATATGCAGGGGCAAATCAGCTCTTGGTCTGGGCACAGACTTCTCTCTCACTCTCATGGTTTATTGAGCTGTTTCTGCCCTGTCTCCTGGAGGTTTTCGTTTCTGTTCTAGAATTAACTTGGGAGGGGGGATGTTGTTTAATCACTAAATGGGAGAGAGAGAGCTGAGGTTTATTTTGCTTGCAGATGCCTGGCTGGGTTCCTTTTACAGTAGGAAAAGCTGCTGCCGAAGGTTTCCCCACCCTGCCCAACAGGCACCCCACCTTCTAACAAACCATCTGGAGGGAGATTAAGTCCTCAGCTGCTGGGAGACTTGGAAACTACAGAGGTTGCTTTTTACTTTACTAATTCCCTTCCTTAAACTGGATCCGACATTCTCAGGTGTTGGTGCTTCAATTGGTTGCAGTGAGGAACAAATAGATTGGTTAATTTGGGGGAATTAATCCCTTGCTCTTCCACTCTAATTGGGGTTTGTGTGTCTAGCCATGTGCAGGGCTAGTTCATTAAAGCCAAGCTGCTTACAAACAGTTGGTAACCCTAGGAGGCTGGTTTCCTATTCTGCACTTTGCTTCCTAGGAAAAATAATAATTAAAAATGAGTAAACAAGAAAGAAAACAAAACAAAAGTCCCCCAAGAAGATGGTAAAAGGGTTCTTTGGCCCACACAGCTTTGTGCCCATTGCATCTACAATACTATCTAGCCATCTTACTTTTGGCCACCCCCTTCTTTTGTCCTCCACCTTTCCCAGCATCAAGGCTTTCTCAAGTGAATCCTCTCTTCTCATTTGATGTCCAAAGTACTTTAGCGTCATTTTTACTATTTGACCTTTAATGAGCAGTCATGGTTGATTTCTTCTAGGATCAACCTATTTCTAACACCACATTTCAAAGGCATCTATTTTTCTGCGCTCAGCTTTCCTAATGGTCCAGCTCTCACACCCATACATTACCACCGGGAATACCATTGCTTTGACTATGCAATTTTTTGTTTGCAAGGTGATGTCTCTACTTTTAACTATGTTCCCCAGGTTTCTCATAGCTTGTTTCTCAAGCATCAGTCGCCTTTTTATTTCATGGCTGCAATCACCATCTGCAGTGATCTTTGATCCTAAGAAAGCAAAATCTGCCAGTCATATCCAACTCTAGGGTGCAGTGCTCATCTCCATTTACAGCCAAAGAGCCAGTGCTGTCTGTGTTTGCAGACATTTTCATGGCCATGTGGCAGGCATGACTAGAGCCCAGCAAGTCACATGGCTATATTTGGTCATGCCCACAGATTTGGCCACACCCACAGAGGGGTGTAGCCAAATTTTCCCTTATTTTCAAATCCAAAACTTGACAGGTATGGCCTTGGACGTTGTCGTGGAGGAGTGGCAGGCCAGGCTGCGTTCACAACTCTTACCCCTTCTGGGTAAGTCTCTTTCTAGTTCCAAGGGGTTTGTATGTGGGTGTCGTGTGGGTTTGGTGTGTGTGTGTGTGTGTGTGTGTGTTGTGTCGTGTGTGATGTGTGTGGTGGGTGTGGGTTGTGTTTTGGGTGTGTGTGTTGTGTGTCATGTGTGTGTGTTGTGTGTGTGCACGTGTGTGTGTGTATAGTCTTTAAGGTGTCACAACATTTTTGTCTTTTTGTTTTGTTTACTTTCTGGGTGCATCGTATGGTCAGGTATGTCTTATGGTCCGAAAAAAAGGTATTCAGTGGACCCCCTTCTAACGAGGTGTTCGTTGAATGACATTTTCACCTAATGATGCGTTTTTTCTTCCAAAGTCTCCTTGTGCACAGTGATGTCACATCGTTGTGCGCAAAGTGACTTTTCAGAAAAAACTACAACGTTGCCCTCACGCGTTGGCCAAACGCGTGGCTGTTTCTCCCACCAGAGGTCCGGAGGGTGGCCCTGTGCTCGCCCTCTGGCCTTCTGGGGAGAGAAGCGCTCAAACACATGGCCGTTTCTCTCACCAGAGGTCTGGAGGGTGGCCCTACGCTCGCCCTCCAGCCTTCCGGGGAGAGAAGCAGCCAA
Source organism: Bradypodion ventrale (assembly GCA_035047345.1). Classification (NCBI taxonomy): domain Eukaryota; kingdom Metazoa; phylum Chordata; class Lepidosauria; order Squamata; family Chamaeleonidae; genus Bradypodion; species Bradypodion ventrale. The sequence goes on from JAWDJE010000006.1 coordinate 51,626,920, forward strand.
ACGCGTGGCCACTTCTCTCTCTGGAGGTCCGGGGGTGGTTTGTTTTGGGCAAGAACGTGGCGCTAACCGTGTTCCTACCGAAAACGAACTGGACCTCTGAGTGGTGTCGGTTTCTTTTGGGTTGAAATGCGCGGTCCAACCCAAAACAAACCGGAGGTCTGCTTCAAGCCACTCCCCAGGCTGCCACGGGTACTCACCTGCATTCACTGGAACACGTGTCTGGCCGGCAGCGGGAGTGGGATGGATTGGCGCTCACATGGCGCGCCGCTGTAAAATGCCCCCTTCCACTTCTGCTGATTTGGACTTCAATTCCCAGAAGTCCAAATTAGCAGAAGTAGAAGGGGGCATTTTACAGTGGCGTGCCTTGTGAGCGCCAATTCACCCCACCCCTGATGCTGGCTGGACGCATGTTCCAGTGATTGTAGGTAAGTACCCACAGTGGCGGGGGGGGGGGGGTGGCTCGAAGCTGACCTCCGGTTTGTTTTGGGTTGGAATACGCGTTCCAACCCAAAAGCGTAGGGCCACCCTCCAGACCTCCGGTGGGAGAAATGGCCACACATTTGGCTGCTTCTCTCCCCGGAAGGCAAGAGAGCGAGGGCACCCCCAGGCAATGACGAATCGCGCATAACGATGCAACGCTTGGAACCAAGCTTTGTTGTTGTGCGGGGGTCACTGTATAGGCAATAATGCCTCTATGGAATTTCACTGCTGAAAGTTACATCTTTTGCATAACTGCACAGCAAGATTTTAGAATTTACTTAATTTGTGTGTATTGAAAAAAATATAAAACCAAAAATTAATGTACCATGGATTGTGAGTTTTTTAATTGACTAGTACCTGATTTTTTTACTCTTAATTTAGTAATCAGATGCTGTCTGTAGACTGCACTTTGCCTATCTCTACTTTATATTTTGGCCTGTAGATGAGTGTTAATCTTTAATCTAGCCATTATATTTCAATAGAATTTAGGAAATTAACAAGCCATATCATAATGAGGTGATATAAGGAAGTAAATCTCAGCATTCTAGTGGTAGTGAGAGCCTGGAGTACCCAAAGAGCAACTAATGATAGTGACTTGGAAACCCTAGAAAAACCTGAGAAGCAAAGTAAGGAACATTCTGTACAGGTGTGCAGCTATAGAGTTTGGTCACGCTATGCAACAAAGGTTGATGTTGGAAAGAGCGAGTTGTTCAATGTTGGTTAATTTATTAAAATAATAATTTCAGTGTAACTGATGTTTTAAATAACAATGTTTTATTATTTATATTGGATTAATTCAATTTTTATCATGAACTAAGTGTTAAAATAAAATGTTTGTTTTCAAATGTGTTTGTTTGTCTATGCTTTTAATGTATTGCAAGAACATTGTCTCATATTTCTTTGCCTAATTTTTTTTAAATGTTGAAGGTTGTTTTTGTGTTGTAATCAGTTATGACACTTTTATTTAATTAAAATATATCTGTGTTGAATTTGGAAATAATTAATCAGGTACATAGGATTGTTTAAGAGGCAGATCATTGGGAAGTCTTTCATTATTACAGAACCACAGTTGTAAATTTGAATACAGTGGAACCCCGAGTTATAGAATTAATCTTTCCAGAACGTTTTCTGTAAAGTGATTTTTCTGTAATGCGAAGCACATTTTCCTATAGGAATGCATTGAAAATTTTAAAAAGGTTCTGGAGGTTAGAAAATAGACAAAAAACGTAATTTTTCTGTTCAAAACTCTTTCTAAAGTGGCAAAAACACTGAAAAATTTCTAAGTGCACTTAATAAAGCATTTGGAATAGGAAAAAAAAGTTGTTGTTGTTTTTTGGGTTTTTTTTGCTTTTTAGTGAGCTTCAGAGCTGATTCCCCCCTCCCCCGCATATTCATCACATTTCATCAGCCCCATCTAGTAGCCAGATCTGGTAATTGCAGAAAAAGTTTCCACCTAACAGCTGATCAAGGGCGGGGAAATTTCTAGCACTTCCTGGTTGCGGGGAGAGCTTCTGCCAGAGCCAAAAGGCGACAAAAATGTTAAAAAATGGAGTGGAAATGCTCTGAACACCCTCCCACCACCATGGGAAGCACCAGAACACCCAAAAAAAAAAACACCCTTTCCATATCACGAGTTTTCCCCATAAATCGGGACTCCATTTCCTCAGAATGTCCTTCTGTAAGTTGAGTTTTCCGTTATCTGAGGCGCCTGTAACCCAGGGTTTTATTGTATAAGGATATTATGAGAGGTTGCTGCCCGTTGTAGATAATTAATAGAATTGTCCTGAAGCATATGTACTTCTTCTGCAGAATTCATTAAAATCATATGCAACATAACATAATTGTGAATCTCTTATCACACAACACTGACAAAAATTAGATCTATATTGTAGGCACCTGCCATTGTTATTTATTTATTTATTTATTGGAATTTGCACACACATTACTTGGTGCAGCTCACAACATTACATAAACCAGCAGTAGTGTACAAAATCACAACAATAGTTAATCCTTATTTTTTTTAAAAGAAATACATCAATCCACCAAATACAAATAAGTAAGTAAGTAGACACTCTTCACTGTGTTATATTAATGCAATAGTTTACAATCATGTAGAAAGCACATTGAGTGGGAATCTGTCCATTTTATAACTGCTTTGTCACATTCCTTATAGTGTTTATAGCCCTAAATATTGCTATGGCTATTGAAAGCTCCAACTAGAAAGTGAATGTTTTTGTTTTCTATACTAGTATTTTTTGCCCAGCATGGCCGGGCAGGTTTTTTTTTGGGTGTTGGTGGTAGGGGTGGTTTTAGGGGGTGCACACTCACACACACACAACACAACCACACACACAACCACATAAACAACACAACCACACACACAACACAACCACACACACACACACACACACACAACCACACACACATGCACAACACAACCACACACACACGCACAACACACACGCCGAAGCTGCGCGGGGAGAGGACGGGCTCCCCCTCCCCCTGAAGTTTCTGCAAGGTCACACACACACACACACATGCCGAAGCTACGTGGGGAGAGGAGGGGCTCCCCCTCCCCCCCCAAAGCCTCGGTGAGGCCACACACACACACAGCGAGAGAGAGGGGGGGAACTCCGGATTTGGCCCTCGCCTGTTGGAGAAGGGGGTGGATTTCTCCAACAGGCATGGGTGAAGCCATGGCGAGGGCGCTACTGGCCTTCGTCCCCTGGGCCGTGGGGAGAAGAAGGGCTCCCCCTCCTCCCTGTAACTCCGCCGAAGCCAGAAGGCGTTGTCTTCCCTCTGGGAGATGGAGGCCTTGAACGGAGTGCCGTTCATGGCCTCCGTCACCCGGAGGGAAGCTGTTCGTTTTCCTCGGTGGGTGGGGGCCAAAGTATTCAGCCTCCCGTCCTCCGTGGAAGGCAATGTCTTCCCTCCAGGAGACGGAGGCCATGAACAGAGTGCCGTTCATGGCCTCCGTCTCCCGGAGGGAAGCTGTTCGTTTTTCTCGATGGGCGGGGGCCGAAGTGACATCACTGTTAATGAAGCCATGCGTATAGTGACAGGATGCCTCAAACCTACATCAGTTGAAAAAATATACCCTCTTGTTGGTATTGCTCTACCTAAGATCAGGAGAGAAGTAGCAGTGGACGCTGAGAGAACTAAGCAAGAGAATGACCCTTGACACCATCTGAACGGATATGAGCCTCAAGCCTGCTGGCTCAGGTCCAGGAAGAGCTTTATGGCAAGAACAAACATTCTTGAGGGTATGCAAGAGCAAAACCAAATTAGAAGATAGAGGAAGGAGCTCACTGGGCAAAGAACATCATTAAAGGAAGATGTAGCGTAAGATCTCAAATTCCCCTACGTCACTTTTTTCTCTGTCTTTATCTTGACATTTAATACCTAGTAAAGGTAAGGGTCACCCTTGCTCAAAAGCCAGTTGTATCCGATTTTAGGGTTCAGTGCTTATCTCTGTTTCATAGCTGAAAAGCCAGCACTTTCTGCTTCTACAGACGTTTCTGTAGTCATGTGGCAGGCATGACTAGAAACCGAAATGCACGGAACATTGTTTACCTTCCCACCGAAGTGGTCCCTGTTTATCTACTTGCAATTTCTTGCTTTCGAACTGCTAGATTGGCAGGAGATTTAATACGTACATTACTCTTAATATTTATCTCTTCAAATGCCTTAATTTTATATTTTACTAGCAAAGGTTGCCCGGCGTTGCCGGGCTGTTTTAAATGGTGTTGGAAAGTTTTTGTTCTTGTTGTTGTTAATGTTTGTAAAGAAGAGGTTAATCTATATTTGAAATTTTGCAAATTTTTATTTATGCAAATTTTTTTTGATGGCCTGTTATAAACTGTGATGAGTTTTGTTTGGTGTTTTGGTTTTGTGGATGAAAAAAAGAATAAAGGATGATATACTTTTTCGAAAAACTCTTGGGGCCTTTTGTGTGGGGCTATTGTGTCTGTTTGAATTTTTTTTATTATTGTGGGCAGCAAGTGCTGCTGGTAGGGGTTATCTTGTATTTTGACTGTGTTTTCTCTCGTGGCCTCTGGGTGGAGCTTCTTCCAGTAAGTAGTCTCTTTCTTTATTCATTTCTTTTCCAGTTGTTGTGGTATGAGGTCGTGTGGTGGTGAGTTAGCTGTTTTTATTTATTTGGGGTGGTGGTGGTGGTTGGATTTTGTGGTGTTTGGCTGGGTGCTGGGTGTGTTTGGAAATGTTTGTTGTTGTTTACTTTTTTGGTGTTATTTTTGCTTGTTTTTATGTATTTTTGAATGTTTTTGATTGTTTTTGTGTTTTTTGGTGTCATGGGGGGGATCCCCTCTCAGACAGACTCCTTTTGTCCCCCCCCCACCCTCTCAACCCCAGGGGAGCCAGTAGAGAGGGGGATTTCCCCCTCCCCCAACTCCGTTTTTAAAGAGAAGTAACCACTTGGTTTCTTCTCTTTAACATGGGGCGTGTGTGTGTGTGGGGGAGGGAATCCCCTCTGGACAGGTCTCCTCCCCCCATTGTAAATGCTGCTGCAAACTGTAGCAGATGCATTTGGGGGGCACATATACATATGCGTGGGCACATTTACGGCTGTCATAAACGCTCCCACTTCTGGGGTCATCAGCCCAGGCCAGATGGAATGGTGTTGGGGGCCGGTGCCGGCCCACGGGGTTCCGGGTTGCAAACCCCTGTTTTAATGTGACGTAAGACTCTTATTTGCTTTTGCAACAACTGAAAAAGAAACTGACAGCAACTGTATGTACATCTAGCACAGTGTATCCCAATCTTTGGTTTTTGGACTTCAATTCCCAGAAGCCTAAGTCAATTCCTCAAAGCACTGATGAGCCAAAGTACTGACTTAGGCTTCTAGGAATTGAGTTCCAACAGTGTTCCGCAGAACATAGTTTGGGAAATGCTGAGTCTACCAGAACCAAGCTCTTGTTGAGCATTAGCTGCTTTGGTGAAGGAAGTGTCTGTTTGAATCTTTACTCAATGAAAGTAGTCTTCTAGTTCACATACAGCAAAATGTGAAAGGGAATGTTACAGCTTAGCCTTTTTTCTATTGTGCAATTTATTTATATCCAGAAAGCATAATACTGTATTCCATCCTTGGAGTTACAGTACGTTCAAATATGCAAGCACTGGCTTGGAGCAAGTACAATTTTTGTGGTGGTGGTGGTGGTGTATTGATACTGTTGAATGTTTACCTTGACCCTAACTGGTTTCATCTCTCATTTATACCCTTCATGTCTAGTATAAACTTCCTCTGTTGTCATTGAACAACACTGAAATAGACCAATTTCAGTTCTTAAGTTCTGTATTATGCCTTTAAAAGAAGCTCAGTGGGCAGACTATCATTTCTATCTTCATTGCCTAAAAGCTATGCAGTAAAACCTTGGTTCACATAATTAATGCGTTCCCCAGGACGTTTCTTAAAGCAAATATTATATAAGCTGAATTTCCCATAGGAATGCATTGAAAACCAAAATATGTTAACCGAAATGCAGTTTCCCATAGGAATGCATTGAAAACCAATTAATCCGTCCCGAAAAAAATTCTGTAAACCAAGCCACTATTTTCTATGGATTTCCTTTTGTTATGCAAGTTTTGTGTTAACCGAGCTGTTTGTTAACTGAGGTTCCACTGTATTTGCTTATTTCTACTCTTAAAAATGCAATCTAATCCCAAACATATTTTTACATATCTCTTCAAGTCTTCTATTAGACCTAGCAACAAAAGAGAAATAAACATTTGTTTTCATATTAACAGGTTGCTGGCTGAAATCCAATAGTAAGTCACAACTAGAGTAGGTCCACTAAATCAGTGGGGATTTGGTGAATTAACTCCTCTGTAAAATCCATTGATTCAGTGAACCTACCCTAGTAGTAGTAGTAATAATAATAATAATAATAATAATAATAATAATAATAATAATAATAATAATAATAATAATAATTATTATTATTATTATTATTATTATTATTATTATTATTATTATTATTATTATTATTATTATTATTATTATTATTATTATTATTTTGTGTCAGAAATTATTCTCAGTTGAAAGGATTTTTGCTGGAGAAACTCCACTCAGGGGATGCCCGAATGAGGCTCCTTTCATGTCCCCAAGATCTTTTCCCACTGAAGTGGTCCCTATTTATCTACTTGCAATTTCTTGCTTTTGATCTGCAAGGTTGGCAGTAGCTGGGACAGAGATGGGCATTCAATCCATCATGCAGTACCCGGGTCAAGAACTGCCGACTTGTCCACCTTCCAGCTAACAAGGTGAGCTTCTTAACCACTGAGCCACCACAGCCCCTTGGCTACCCTAGTTATGACTTGCTATTGGACTTTAGCCATTATTTTGATGTTTCTCAGATGTATAATATATAATTAAGCTTCAGTACAACCAAGAATCTTAATAATTTTCCTATTGTAGGTAATCCTGATCTGAAAGATAAAGAGGATCAGTTTGGAAGAACACCACTCATGTACTGTGTCTTGGCAGACAGGCTAGACTGTGCTGAGGCTTTGTTGAAGACAGGAATAGATCTTAATAAAGCTGACCATAATGAGAGGACAGCTCTCCATCTTGCTGCTCAAAAGGTAACTGAAAATGTTTAGAAAATTTGATGCTATACCAGAATCCAATAAGTCAGCTTGTTCTGTGTATCCCAAAAGAATTCTGTCTGCATTTCAGCAGCAGTAGCTCACAAGCTTATTGGGTGGAATATGGTAAAGTAAGTTGATGTATAGCAGGGGAACTGTAACATTTTTTGTGATTGGGTTTCCATTACTGTATATTTAAAATGTAATTATTTGTGTGATTTTTTAACTTGGAAAAATGTTTATTTTTACAGACTAAAGTAATAACAAAAATTTAAAAGCACAGATGTAAATAGCAATAGCAGTTAGCAATTACAATTAGACTTATATACTGCTCCATAGTGCTTATTGCACTCTCTGGGTGGCTCACAAGTTAATTAGCATTTAGCCCCAACATGTTGGGGACTCATTTTACAGACCTCAGAAGGATGGAAGGCTGAGTCAACCTTGGCCCTGGTCAGGATTGAACTCACAATGTTCTGGCTGTAGTACAGCAATTTAACCACTGTGCCACTAGGTCTCTTAATAAAAATAACCTGTTGGATCCTACCTAAAGATCTGCAGGTTTACCTTGGGCTATTTTACTGGGGAACTGGACTAACTTCATTGAGAAGTACATCTGTGCAGGACATCTATCTTTGTATCGGATAACCATATTTCAGATGTTAAGCAACTGAAACATCAGATTTAGAATTGTTTTAAAACAACTACCAAAGGCAGGAGCAACATATTTTATCAGTCTTTTTTTAAATTGTAATTTGTAAATTGTATTTTTAAAAATAATATCAACATGAAAATCCATTAAGTAAATGTTAAAAAATCATTAAGTAAATATTTAAAAATATACTTGTGGGTGGAAGTGAGTGAAACAACTAGTAGGCAATTATTTAAATACTGCTTATTCACACAGTGTCACATGTCATATTTAACATGTAAGATCTTTCTAGAGATGTTCATATTTATGTGGATGAAAGTTTTGAGACTCTATTCTGGTTTGTTTAATTAATAGCTGGATATCAAATAAAGTAAAAACAATTCTTGATGTTGAATGGTCCTTTCCTTTTCTACTTCTTGGATAAGTTTTCACAGTATAGCCAGAGATCAGGGTATCATCTTCCCTTTAATCACAGATAAACTCTGATTTCTTAACAGAAATTATTTATAAGTGGATTGGTAAGCAGAAGACCACAAAGTTGTGTGTATCATGTTCTTGTTGTCCCCTGTGGATAAAAATAAGCAATCTAATAATCAGTCTAATTTGTGTAACATTTTAATTTGCATAGTGACCCCTTCTATTCTCTGAAAGATCTCAGACCAAAAAGAATGGACAGCAGCACCATATATGGATGAATGTGCCAGATTCAACATACTAACTTCAGCATCTGGCATTCAATTATTTATTTATATGTTTTAATTTAGTTTTAATTTAATTTAATTTTTAATTTTAATTTAATTTTTCAGCTTGTTCGCTGCCCACTCAGGCAAGCCTGACTCAGGGTGGCTTACATAATTTAAAACCCCACATAATAAAAACAGTTAAAATCCCCACCCCCATTAAAATCCCACCCACCCCATGCAGGAGAGAAAAGGTGCCTCTTATGGAAAAAGCCAACAGGCAGGAGCCACATTGCCTTCAGGGCCCCATACCTGCCCCGCCAGCCAGGTCTTGTCCTTTCCTGAATGGCAGCAACTCAGTCTGCAGCCGTAGCTCTACTGGCAGGAGGTTTAAAAGGGCTGGTGTGGACATGGAAAAGGCCTTTTTTCTTGTTCCATAGAGGTGAGCTCCCCTAGAAGATTGAACAACTAGGGAGCCCCTCCGGTCTCCTCTGGTTGGAGGGACAGATGTTCTTAGCACGATGCAGTCTCTTAGATATCCTGGCCCACTACCATATAGGGCTTTTTTTTAAAAAAACTTTTATTAAATTTTTCAATAACTACAAAAGAACCATAAGAAGAAAGACATCCAAACATAGTACAGAATAACAAAAATACAAATTACAAGTCAATCATAAGAATTAAATATAAAATCACATATTAAAAAATACAATAATGACAGATAATATATATTAATTTTACCTTATTTCAACCATCTTATTTTAGAGTATACTATTTTAATATAAAATATACACTATCTTAAAACCAAATCTAGACATAACATAATGACCCAGTGCTATGTTCAGTACCTTGGGAATTGCGAAACTGCCCAGCATCCCATATTATAATCTAAAACTCATTTGACTTGGGGCTGGTCTGCCACCTTTACCTTCAGACAATGTATACACCAGGAATGGTTTCCAAATAATTCCAAATTTATTTTTGTCTGTCATACCTCTTTTAATTTTCAATTCCCATGTTAACTTAATGTTTAAGGCAAGTTGCCACATTTCTCTATACAATTCCTCTATTTCCACTTTGGAATCTTTCTTCTAATTTCTAGCAATACATTGTCTTGCTGTTGTCATTATTATTGTTAACAATTCTTTATTATGTTCTCAATATTCATGTCATCAAATTCCATCAGTAAGGCGGTACCAGACTCCAGCTTAAGGTTCCTACCCATAATTTGCGATGTTTCTTTTTCTATTTTAAGCCAAAAATCTTTAACCACTTCACAACTCCACCACATGTGTTCATAAGTCCCCATAACAGTCTTGCATCTCCAACACATTTTCATTTTAGTGCGATCCATCTGATTTAACCTAACTAGTGTCAGGTACCACCTCCACAACATTTTATAATTATGTTCCATAACTCTCACAGACATAGATCTCATAACTCTTCTCTTCCATTTATTCCTCCAATTTTCATCCAAAATTCGAATATTCAAGTCTTTTCTTCATATTTTTCTTAATGTTTCCTGTGATTCATCATCACAATTTAACATTTTATACAATTTGCTAACAAGGCCCTTAGTTCCTACCTCTCCTTTTCTTATTTTGAATACCAACTCTTCAAAATCTGTCCTATCTCTTGTTAAACTGATCTCCAAAAGATATTTATTATTCCATTTATTCAATAAAATAACTTGAAACTAGTCCAAATTCATTTGTCCATAAAATTCCATTTCCCCCCTTTATTTTTACATATCTGAATCCAATCTTTCAGCAGGAACATGTCATCCCTCACCTTCCTATCCATCTTCAACAGGAAATTCCTTAAATCTTCCATTTCTATAATTGGGGACACATCCAGTGCTAACTGCGTTTTCAATTTCTTCCATAAATCCAATGTTGTTTTTATCAATCTATTTTTAAACTCAGTTTTGTTGCTACTTTGTCCAAAAAAATTGCTTTACCAACATGCTTCACTTCTTTCATCTCCATTTCCTCCCATATCACCTCTTCTTTCATTAAATTTTTCACCATGTTTTTTAATTGAAATGCCTTATAGTAGTTTCCAATATTTGGTATTCCCAAATATATTTGGTATTCCCAAATATACTGTGCTAAGTACCACAACTTTTTTTTAATATTCTTGGTCTCTTCCCCCCATTGCAATAATCATTCAGAATTTTCTGAAAATATTTTATCTCCTTGCCTTTAAGTTGTATTGGTAAAGCGTCTTACAAAAAAATTAGGGGGCGTGACTAAGATGGCCGCTGTGTAACATCTAGTTTCGGACGCTCGCGCTCAACAAAGTGGTGAACAATGTGAAGGAGCGGAATAGAAAAATTTTAAAGTGGTAAAGCTTAAAGATAAGATCCTTGCCTGTCTCCTTGGGAAGTTTGCTGAGCTTTTGAAGCTGGATGATCGAAGTTCGGGAGGTTTTCTGCGCGGTTGAGCTGTGACGGTAGTCGCGGCTTTTCCGCTGGAGAGCCGAGGAACGGGATCAGCGAGATTGTGGGGAAGGCTTTGGAATTGGTTTTGGAAGTGGCAAGAAGCGGCTGGAGTGAAGGCAATTTGTGTGTAAGTGCCTGAAGGGAGCTACATTCCTAGCTGCAAGCCATAAAACCGGCTGAGTTTCTCAAAAAAAAAAAGGGGGGGGAAGAGGCGGAGGTACTGTAATGGCGACGGTCAGGGAAAACGAAAGTGATCGTGTATAGATTGTGGTTTTTTTTTTTTTTTCTACATACCAGAGGACCGAGCCACATTCTGAGATCTCTCTCCTCTCTGGACTGGAAAAGTGGAGAAGCTGTGGGAGTTTTTTTTTTTCTCTCTCTCTTCTGCATAAGTTGCCTGCTCATTCAGGGAAGAGGGGGAAGAGGGGGGGGCTTCTTCTCACTTCAAAGTTAAGGCACTCGCTGGAAAATGGTGCTTTGATTATCCACTTCAAAGGAAGGATTATGTGACTTTGATGTATGGTTTCATCACCGTGTGGATTACAAATAGCTGCTCAACTTCTCACCTTAACCCCTTGGTGGCTGGATTTTTCTTTCCTTCTGAGCTCCCCCCCCCCTTCAGCAACCTGATTAATTGTTTCTCTGAAACCTTTTTGCTGTGGTTGGAAGACATCATTTGACTGCTGGCTTTGTGGGAAAGGATTATTTGTGGTTAATAATTTTTACTTTTAAACTGCCTGTTTGGAGAGCTGTTTTTTTTTGTTTTCTTTTGTTTCATCGTTGTGGATTACAGTAAATTTTGGATCTTCTGCTGACATAAGAACTTTTCGGCTGCATCGGTGGAACCTATGGCTGCAGTGTAGTAAGCCTTACTGTATTGGCATTTGTTACAGCGATCTGCAACATTGGGTTTGAAATATATTACATCACTATGGATAAAGGTACGAGAGCGAAAGCAAAAGAAGAAGAACAAGTTGTAAAACCTAAGAAGATTGAAAAAGCACCAATGGATGAATCTGCTCAGTCAACATCTGTGCCCACAGTGCCAATGGACCAGACTCAAATTATGGTGGAAATTGGCAAGTTGATGCAAAAAATGGAGAAAAATGAGGCTTCAAGGGTGAAAGATAAAAATGAAATGTTTAAAAGGCAAGAAAAGATGATGTCAACACTGACAGATTATACCAAAAAGGTGGACTTAAGTTTGAATAAATTTGAGGGAATGCTGAAAGTGGTTCAAATCGAGGTGGATGCTGTAAAGAAGGAAATAAAAGGGACTCAGGAGGTGGTGCGGGACAGCAAGTTAAAACTGGAGGAACAAGAAATGAGGATAGATGCTGTTGAAGATATGATGAGAAAGCAGAACATTCTGATCCGTCAGGTGCCGGAACGCACTCCGGATTTGTTAAGAGAGAGGGTGGTTCAGTGGTTAAATGGTTTAAAAATGGGGAAGGAATTTGTTCAGGAGGATTTAGGAAGTGTATTCCGGGTGGGTCCAAAAAGAGGGAGAGTGGTTCAAAGAAATGTGTTGGTTAAATTTGCAAATTGGGCAGATAAATTAAAAGTAATGGCTCATCTGAAAAGAGTTGGTTCAGACGCGTTGAAATTTGATGGTTCAGATGTAGAAGTCTACAATGATATTTCATTAAAAGAAAGAACATGGAGGTATAAGATGAGGCCTGTTACTAAATTATTGATGAGTAAAAATATAAGGTATAATTGGAGATTTCCACAACAATTGCGCTTTTTCTATGATAAAAGAATGCAAGTTATTGATGAAGGCACTAATCCATTGGAATACTTGAGTTTGTTGGGATTGGTACAAGTAGACTCGGAGGAATGGAAAAATCTTAAGAAGGAAATGACGGATTCTGGAGCTTTGGGGAGGGAATATGGGAGGGAGGAGCCCGGTGGGGCAACAGGTGGAACACCACAGCGAGGGGAGGAGGAGGAGGAGCCGTCCTTGATTATGGTGGAGGAGGAGATAGGTAAGGAATAATGAGCATTAGATAGTAGTAATCTTAATTACCTAATAGAGGTAGAATGGGTAAATAGCGCATAGCGCCGGCAGTAGGGCGCATCTTGCAGGTCCCCCCTCTCCCCTCTTTGGTTGACAGAGGCGACTTTTCGTTGGAAGGTGGGGAGAGTGAAAATGTGTGTTTTATGTAGTGGGTATGGTGTAGGGTTCTTGGTGGCACGCCCGATGGAGAGTTTAAAGTTGGGAGAAGAATTCGGTTATGGGTAGTATTAAAATAATATCGTGGAATGTGAAAGGTACAGGTTCTGTTCTTAAGAGACGGAGGCTGGAATCGGCGTTGAAAAAAGATAGACCAGATATTTTATTTTTACAGGAAACACATCAGAAATCAAAAGATACGAATAAACTTTATCTGGGTTGGATGCAACACTATGAGATGGCGTTTGGAACATCTAAAGCAAGAGGGGTGGCAACTATGATTTCTAGAAAGTTAGGATTTGAAATCACAAAAAAGATTGCTGATCAAGAGGGTAGGTATTTGTTGTTAAGAGGAAAATTGGAGGATGAGGAAATATTGTTGGTAAATATTTATGCTCCGAATGACCACCAAGTAGTGTTTCTTGAAAAAATTCGGAGAATAGTGGAGCTGGAAAACGTGGCAAAAACTATTGTGGCTGGTGATTTTAATTTGATTAGGTCAGGAATAGATTGCACAAACATAGCTAGAAGTGGAATGGGTGTGAAAGGGAAGGCGATGGACAAATGGATGAAAGTTATGGGTTTGAAGGATTCGTGGAGAGAGTTTAAAGGCTTGGAAAGGGCATATTCCTTTTTTTCGCATGTACATGAGACCTACTCGAGAATAGATTATGTTTTTCTGTCGGAAAACTTAATTGGGGATATAGAAGGTACGGAAATTGGGATTATTAAGGAATCGGATCATGCTAAAGTATATTTGGAATTGAAAGCACCAAAAAATATTCAAAAAGTTAGAAATTGGAGGTACGATCCTAATTTGTTCAAAGATCAGAAAAGCAAAGAGGCAATTGTGGAAAGCTGGAAAGAAAGTTGGCAATGGAACGATAATAATGAGGTTAATTTTAACATTGTATGGGATACCATGAAGTCAGTTTTTAGGGGGGAAAGCATAAAATTGGCAAGCCTCAAATATAAAAAGTATAAAGCAGAACATATAGAAAAAGAAAAGGAAATAAAACAATTACAGGAAGAACACGCAAAAAGTAAAGATAAAAAAATTCTCTTGAAACTACAAGGACTCAAGGCAGAAGAAATGGGTAAAGATATTGATAAAGTTAAACGAGATTTGATTTATTTAAACAGAGAATATTTTGAATTTAGTAATAAGAACTCAAAACTATTAGCAAGAGCAGCTAAGGTTAAAAGGGAAAAAAGAGAAATTGGGGTGTTAGTCGACAGGCAGGGTTCAAGGTGTAATAAGAATAGCGATAAATGTAAAATAGTTAGGGAATTTTACCAGGTGTTATACGCAAAAAAAGAAATAGATATGGAAAAGCTTAAAAGGATATTGGAGAGGCAGTTAGGGAATGGGATAAAACAAGAGCATAGGGAGAAAATGGAGGAAAAGATAACTGACAAAGAGGTTAAGGGGGTAATAAGCGGATTGAAGATAGGGAAAGCCCCGGGGGATGATGGATTATCAACAGAGTTTTACAAAGAATTTAAAGAGGTGGTGGTCCCGAAATTGGTGAAGTTATATAATTATATACTAGATGGAGGATTAATCCCGACTTCATGGTATAACACCACAATTGTTCTTTTGCCAAAACCTGGTAAGAATTTGGAAAGAGTGGATTCGTACAGACCAATTTCGCTTATAAATCAAGATGCGAAGATCTTCACGGCAATATTGGCTAATCGTTTAAATAGTTTTATGGGGGAATATATAAATGTTGATCAAGTTGGGTTTCTAAAAGGACGACACATGGCGGATTTGACTAGAAGGGTATTAGATTTAATAGACAATGTCAATCAAACAAAGGAAAAAGTGGGATTACTATCATTGGATATTTTTAAGGCATTTGATTCATTGCAGTGGTCTTCAATTAAGGAAATAGTTAGAAAATATGGGTTTGGAGATAAATTTAATAGGGTTATAGATTTACTATATCAAAAAGGAAATGCCAGGGTTAGAGTAAACGAGGAGCTCACGGATGTGGTAAAGCTAGAGGCAGGCACTAGGCAGGGTTGCCCATTATCTCCTATCCTGTTTATAATGGCAATGGAGATTTTAGCTAAAAGTATAAGGGAGGATTCAAATATAGAAGGGATTATGGGTAATAAAGTGAGCATGTACGCTGATGATACATTGCTTATGGTGAAGCACCCGGAACAGGTAATGGACAGGATTAAAGATCATCTACAAGTATTTCAAGCTATAACTGGATTAAAGATAAATTGGGATAAATCTGAATTGATGTTGTGTAATTTGAAATTGAGCGAGATGGGTAGGACGGTGTCGACACTTAATATACAAATCAAAGATAAGTTGAAGTATTTAGGGATAATTATCTCAAACAAATTAGAAGAACTTAAACGATTGAATTATGACAGCTTGAGAATTGAATTTAGGAATAAAATACGAGAACTTCAGAAGTTAAAGCTGTCATGGTTCGGAAGGATTGCTATGTGTAAAATGATACTGTTACCAAAGATTAACTTTTTATTTGATACGCTCGCGATCCACTTAAAAGAGAAAGAAATTAATGAGTTTCAAAAAATGTTTAATGATTTTTGTAATGGAGGAAAAAAATCTAGGCTTCCAAAGAAACTATGGTATTTGTCTCAGAAAAAAGGGGGGTTGGGTATGCCAAATCTGTTAGTATATTACCAAGCATTTCAAGTCAAGAATGTTGTGAAGATCTTGGCAAGAGAAAAGGTAATTTGGGAACAATTGGAAATGAAAGAATATAGAAATATTGGAAACTTGAATTTTCTGGGAATGAAGGATAAGGTGAAAAGGTCAAATAATACTATGATGAAAGGTCTCATGGAGGTGTGGAAGAAGGTAAAAAAAGATATGGTTCCGAATCTCTCTCCAATCTTGGAATTGACTGATATGATGTGTTTCCCAATAAAATTAGACAAAGAAAAAATAGAAATATTGGATAAAAATGGGATGTTGTTACTGAAGGATTGGTTAAAAGCATGTGATGTTGATGCCGAGCGGAAAAAAATGTTTGAGATACTAAATTTGAATTGGTTTCAGAAGTTAAAGGTGGACAATTGGAATAAAAAATATAAAAGAGAACTAGGGTCAGATAGAGTACTTACGGAATTTGAGGAATTGGTAAGGAAGATTAGAAAAGGGGAAAGTAGTATTAAGGGTCTTGTAAGTAAGCTTTATAATATATTGAATAGAGGTGCAGATCCACAGGAGGATTTGAAACGGAAGTGGGAACAAAATTTGAATATAAAAATTGGGGAGATTGAATGGAAAAATAAATGGAAAAAGAGAATTATGAGAACAATGTCTGTAAGAATTAAAGAACATAATTTCAAGATGTTGTGGCAATGGTACCTGACACCATTAAGACTTTACCAGATGGATAATAAAAGAGATAAGTTATGTTGGAGATGTAAAGAATTTGATGGAACATATGAACATATGTGGTGGAGTTGTAAAAAAATAAGGGATTTTTGGGGAAGAATAGAAAATGAATTTGGTGAAATATTGGGTAAAAGTGTTAAGTTGGTGTCGGGTACTATTCTTTTAACGAATGTGGAAGATCTGGGTTTAAACAAGGAGGAAAAAGAATTACTGGAAATTGTACTGACAACGGGTAGACAATGTATAGCCAGAAATTGGAAAAACGATGTAGATATTCAGGTTGGAGAATGGTATAAAGAAATGTGGAGTTTAGCATTGAACGATAAATTGACATGGGAGATTAAAGTCAAAAGAGATAATTTAAAAGAGAATAGATTTTGGAATATATGGAAACCGTTCGTGGATCACTCTACTATGGCAGGTGATAGTTCAGGACCAGTACCATCTCAAAGAAGTTTCTGGAGCTGAGTAGAAAATAAACTCTCCGGGCATTGTATATATTCACAGGGTGTTTTTTTATTTATTTTTTATTGGTTAAAAAGATTAGTGGTAGTACAGAAAGTTTCTTTCTATTATTTTGGACTCTGAAATAATGGTTCTTAATATTTGGTGGTTAAATAGTAGTTAATGAATATAGATATTGTTATGTGCTAGCATATAGTAATGTTTGTTAGTATGATATTATGTACTTGTTAGTGTAATGTATTGTTAATGTACTGTTAATGTTTTCTTTTCTTTTTCTTGTATGTCTATTAAAAACTTAATAAAAAAAATTATAAAAAAAAACACAAAAAAATTAGTTTCAGTAATAATTTCATTTTACACAACGCAATTCTACTGAACCAAGACAGCCTCTTATATTGTTGAATTTTTTCCTTCATTTCTTTTTTCTGTTTTTCATAATTTAACTTTATTAGATCCTCAAATTTATTTGATATATTTATCCCCAAATATTTCAAATTATCCTTGGCCTGAATATGATATTTTACTTTAATCTCTTCTCTTTTCTCTTTATTTATATAACAGAATATTATCCAATTTATTCTTAATCCAGTCATTTCCCCCCAAACTCTTTAAAATGCCATTGTATTTTCTCTAAAGTTCCTTTTGGGTTTTTCATAATTATTAAAGTATCATCTGCATACAAACTGATTTTCTTCCTTTCCAACCCTTCAATATTTTTATCTTCCCTTATCATGCTTGCCAATAATTCTAGTGCCATTATAAACAAAATTGGTGATAGTGGGCAACCCTGACATGTTCCAGCCTTAAACTCTACCTCTTCTGTAAATGCTTCATTTACTCTCACTTTGGCAGAACGATGTTGATATAGTTGATCTATACTCCTTTTAAATTTCATACCAAACCCATAATTATTAACCATTTCTTTTAATTGTAACCCATTGTAACGAATCAAATGCTTTATATATATTCAAAGATAATAATCCCACTTCCTGTTTCGTTTGAAGTGCTGAATCTATTAGGTCTACTACTCCTTGTTAAATCTGTCATCTGCCTCTCTTTTAAGAACCCTACTTGATCCCTATTTATGTAATCTATTATAAAACTATTCAACCTTTTTGCAATAATGGCTGTAAATATTTTAGCATCTTGATTTATTAATGAAATTGATCTGTATGCTTCTACTTTCTCTAAATCCTTCCCTGGCTTAGGAATCAATACGATTATGGTCTTACGCCATGAAGTCGCCATCATTTCCCCTTCCAAGATATAGTTGAACAGCTTCAAAAGTCTAGGACCTACCATTTCATAAAACTCTTTATAAAACTCAGCCAGTAGTCCATCTTCCCCAGGAGATTTCCCTCCTTTCAACTTCTTTACGGCTTCTTTAATTTCCTTCTCGGTTATCATTTCCTCCATTCTATTTCTATGATCATCCGTTAATTTAATTCTAGAACTCTTCTCTAAATATCTTTTCATCTTTTCCACATTTACTTCTTTTTCTGAATATAATTCTTGATAAAAATCCTTTACAATTTTGAGTTTATCTTTTGTTTTATTACATCTAATACCCTCTCTATTTATTAATGTTCCCATTTCTCTTTTAGTCTTTTTCTCTTTTGCTGCCCTCACCAATAATTTTGTGTTCTTATTACTATATTCAAAATATTCTGTCTTCAAATAAATCAAATCTCGTTTCACCTTTTCTATATCTTTCCCAATCAGTTCAGCTTTTAGTCTCTGCAGCCTTTCATAAATCTTTATATTCTTGGTCTTAGCATGCTCTTCTTGAAGCTGTCCAATTTCCTTTTCCAAATCCTTTTGTTTATTCTTTTACTGTCTATTTTTAATACTAGCTAATTTAATACATTCTCCTCTGAATACCGACTTCATGACATTCCAAACTATATTATACTCCACTTCACCCGTATCATTCCATTACCAGCATTCCTCCCAGTTTTTCATTATTAGTTCTTTATTCTTAGGGTCTATGAATAAAGATTTATGTCATATCTACAATTATTTCCTCTCTGATTCAGTCCCTCCAAACTTAATTCTAACAACACTTTTGCATGGTCTGATTTTTAAAAAGACCCACTTCCATCTCTTCCAAATTTCTGACCCTATTTTCTGTAACAAAAATGTGATCCAATCTAGAATAAGAATTATGAACTTGTGAGAAGTAGGTGTAAAATCTTTCTGACCCTTTAAATTCTCTCCATGCATCCCACAATCTCAGTAATTTAATCCATTTATCAATCAATTGTATTTTTACCCCAGATCTATATTTAGGCACATTTGTACAATCTATAACAGATTTTATTAAATTAAAATCATCTGCTACAATCATTTTTATTGATCTTTCTCTTTCTATTATCCGATAAATTTTCTCCAAAAATTTATCTTGGTGTTCATTTGGGGCATAGACATTAACTAATGTAATCTCTTCATCATCTATTCTTCCTTTCACTATCAAGTATCTACCTTCTGGGTCAGAAATACTTTTCATCATTGTAAAACCCAATCTATCCAACATCAAAATAGCTACCTCTAGTGCCTTTGATGTACCAAAAGATTTTTCATATATCTGTATCCATCCCAAAAATATTTTATTTGTGTCTTCCGATTTTTGATGCGTTTCCTGCAGAAAGATTACATCAGGTTTATCCCTTTTAAGGGCCATTTCCAACCTTCTTCTCTTCACTTGGCAGCCAGACCCTTTAACATTCCAAGACAATATCTTTACATATTTCATAATTAAATCTGATTAAATTTCGCTAGGTCCTCCGCAATTTCCCAATGTGTGCATTTAACTATACATTTAAACCCATCTACCCTACATTTAAACATATATAAACAAAAAAAACTCCGCCATCGCCCCCATACTGTTTCTTCACAAGAAAAAGAAAAGCGGCCCTTGTCTTCCATAGATGGGGGGGGGGGGGAGACGTGTAAGATGTTCGAACTGTTCATATTCTTCGCTCTAACCGCTTATTCCCATTTAATAACTTCATTTCTCATTTTTCCTCTTCTTCCACCACCCTCAACCCCATCCCTGGAACTCTAACTACTGTCCCTCCCATGGCACCTCTTTCATCTTCCTTTTAAGGTCATAACCAGCACCTTGAATTGCACTCAGAGTCAAACTGGTAACCAGTGCAGCTCCCGGAGCAGGGGCGAGGCATGGGCATAACGCCCACGCCTCGTCACTACCCAGGCCACTGCATTCTGGACCAGCTGCAGCCTCCGAATGGTCGTCAAGGGCAGCCCCATGTAGAGCACATTGCAATAGTCAAGTCTGGAGGTGACCAGAGCATGTGTGACCGTAAGCAAGGAGTTCTTATCCAGGAGCGGGTGCAACTGGCGTATCACACGAAGTTGTGCAAAGGCCCTCCTGGCCACTGCCGCCACCTGCTCTTCTAGCAGCAGCTATGAGTCCAGGAGGACCCCCAAGTTGTGCAGTGGGTTTGTCTGGGGCAAAATAGCTCCAGCCAAGACCAAGGATGGCAGCTCCCAGAATGGCGTAGGACCCCGAACTCATAGCCACTCAGTCTCGCTAGGATTCAGTTGTAACCTGTTGGCCCCCATCCAGACCCCCACAGCCTTCAGACATCCAGATAGGTCTTTGACAGCATTGCTGGGGTCCCCACGGGTTGAGATGCACAACTGAGTGGCACCCACGTACTGATGGTACCGCACCCCGTGGGAACGAATGATCTCCCCCAGTGGCTTCATGTAGATGTTAAATAGGAGAGGAGAAAGCACTGAGCCCTGAGGCACCACATATTTGAGGAGCCTAGGGCTGGACCTCTCACCCTCCAACCACACCGATTGGGTCCGGCCCTTCAGGAAAGTGGAGAACCAGGACAGTACAGTGCCCTGGATCCCCAGCCCCTCGAGCCGTCCCAGAAGGATACCATGGTCGATGGTATCGAAAGCCGCTGAGAGGTCAAGAAGAGCAAGGACAGATGGATGACCGCCTTCCCACTCCTGCCAGAGATAATCCATCAGCGCGACCAATGCCGTCTCAGTACCATACCCGGGCCTGAAACCTAACTGAAAGGGGTCCAGATAATCCGCTTCATCCAGGACACTCTGCAGCTGATGCAGCACTGCCTTCTCCAAGACCTTCCATAAAAAGGGGAGGTTGGAGACTGGCCTATAGTTAGATGGTACTGCTGGGTCAAGATATGTTTTTTTTTCCCAGGAGGGGGCACACCAAAGCATGTTTCAGAGGTGCTGGAAACACTCCCTCCCATAATGATGAATTTATTATTGCTCTGACCCAGCTACTTGTCACCTCCTTGGTGGCCTTCACCAACCAGGTGGGACAGAGGTCCAAGGGGCAGGTAGTGATGCGAATAGATGCAAGGAGCCTGTCCACTTCATCAGGGCCAACTGGGTCAAACCGATCCCAGATAACACGGCAAGACTGTGCTCCACCCCCACCCCCGGACCCTCCCCGACCACGCCAGGATTGAGCCCTGAGCGAATCCGATCAATTTTCTCCAACAGATGGTCAGCAAAGTCCTGAGCCGAGCCCTGCCAACCAGCCCCCCCCAAATGTAATGAAATAAACCCCATTTTAAAGAGTGCTTTTAAACAGTGCTTTTTTCATTATCTTTTTCCCAACCAAAATATCCTATGCTTTAGCCTCATTCAAGATGGCGTTTCCAGATCAGGGGGAGATAATGGAATGTAAACAATGTGGGCCTCATGGTGTGCCTCTTATTGCAGGCGCACCCCCCCCCCCAATGATGGACTCAGACACAAATGAAAGTGGATAACGGCATTGGGCCACATTTATTGATTCAAGCCCTAGTCCGAATTATAAATTTCTATTGGTAAAACGACCAATCATAATTCTTAAGGCAAGCAGGCCGAAGTAACACTGGTAAGGTACCACCCAAAATTGCCAACGGCAATTGTTACAATGTATCTATTTGTATCAATTTGTTTGTTGACAACAAACAAATTGTTGACCGTAGTCAATATCTAACTAATGACCCCACCCTCTGACGCGTATCCGTAAAATCAGGGGGTGATTCCAGCTGTCTAGTGGTAACCATCACCCCCTCGCCTGGTTCGTCATTGACCGGACAACGTTTAAACAACTTATGCCTATCTAGTGTTGTCCAGTCAATTGCGAACCTGCCGGATACCTGTGGGTCATCAATGTTTACCTTACCAGTGCTACCCGCCACCCGGAGAGGCTTCAATAAAGGCTCGACGCCCCCCCCCAAGACCGTCAGCTCGGTCGACAGGCCTGCTCGCCAATCACCCAGCAGGAGGTTCATACCTCCTCGCGACAGATGGACCCCATCCCCTGAATAAAGCCTGTAATTTTGCAAACTGATGGCGGGATGATGACTGACCCGCCCCCAGCCCTTGGTCGAAAGGAATCGGGCCACAGCCCTGTTCACCATGCGGCGAGTGCGGTCCAGGGCCTGGAGGTCAAAGCCTCCCTGATAAGCGTGCCGTGGGACCATATCTGACCAAACAAGGGTTGTGGCGGGCCATACGTAATGTAAGTAGGCGAGGTCCCCGCAAATCGCATGCTTCAGCGATAAGCCAGTGACCTGACCCAAGTCATTACCCCCAAGGTGTATGATCAGAATGTCGGGCGGGTCGGCATTCCTCGACGAAAAGAGGAATGGCAAAAGCTCCCGCCACAACATACCGGGCTTACCGTACCATGTGAGATGTGTGTATGCACCCAGTCCCAGTCGGGGTCCCCAATCTGTCGCCGCAGCGTAATGCGCTGCCCTGTGCACGTAGCTATGGCCCACCAGCCATACTGCCACCGGTGTGATACGACACCCAGGGTCTGTCAAGGGAAAAAACAGGGAAGGAAGAGATACATGGTGACTCAAAAGGTACTCACGGTGGGAGTGGGCGAACATAAAACTGGAAACACTGTGAGCCCCACCTCCCCATGCTGCGTATGTCAGCCCTGGAGTACCCATAAGCAGCCGCAGTAGAGGCCGCCCCAATTCTAAATGAATGGGTGCCGTAACAGGCCCCAGGGAGGCCGACGCTAGCCAGTGCCTTCCCAGTCACCTTCCAAAACTGAAATTTAGTGAGGGGAGACCCATCTTGGTGACAGAAAAACGGGCCATGGTGCGTGCCACGCAGTGCAAGGAACTCCTGTAGGGCACCAACCGGACAGATGTCTGCCAAGGAACATCGTAGCAGTCTTACTCCACTGCCTACGCCGTGCTGATCTGTTTTAGAGGAGCGTATCCTCAATTGAGCCCAATCATTGCAACCATAGACATCTTCGAGTTCCAGTGCCCTACGACTTGCATCCGCCTTAGACAGCATCACAAGCTCGCTGATGCGGAGCGCTCCAAAAAAGGCCACCGTTGTAGCCGCACGAAACAGGGCTGCCTCATACCTATCGAAACATAGGTCCTGCCAGCCTCGTGCCAGTTGGGTAAGTACCCCAGGGGAAATTGGGTGACGGTCGTCTGGGCAACATCCACGTTCCTGCACCCACCCCTCCAAAACGTGTCTCACACGGAAATCAGCGGTACTGTCCGCGTGACCCCCCACTTTGGCCAGAAAAGCCAGCGCTGATAGCCTGGATGCTATGGTGCGGGGTGCCAGGCCCTGAGCGTGCAGGTAAACCATGAAACGGAGGATGTGGGCCACTGGGATCGGCCAGGTATCTGGCAGGTGAGATTGGGTACAGAAGGTCCGAAAGGAAACCAACGCGTGGTGATACGCCTTACGCGTGCGTGGCGCCAGTGACATGCCGATCGCCCGGTTCACCTCTCCTTGCCAAAGGTCCATATCTCCTGCGGTAGTGGCGAGGGAAATTCCTCCGCATCCGGGGCCAAGGCACGGAACCGGGAGATCTGCAGGTGGGACAAAGCGTCAGCAATATCATTATTCACCCCCGGGACATGCCTGGCTCTGAACAGTACATTGAGGCGCAGGCTGCGCAATACAAACTGGCGCACAAGGTCCATGACCCTGGGAGATTTAGAGGTCTGTGAGTTGACAATGTGGACAACGGCCGCATTGTCACACCAGAAATGCACCACAGAATTGGCCCACTCCACACCCCATAGCATCAAGGCCCCCAGTATGGGAAAAAATTCCAAATATGTGAGATCCCTCAGGCGACCCGTGCCTGACCAGGCTGGTGGCCATCCACCATATGCCCACTTCCCATTGAAGTACATCCCATAACCAAAGGATCCCGAGGCATCAGACTAAATTTGAAATTGGGGCGAAGCTAGGAGGTCTGACCTCCAAAATGAGACCCCATTGAACTCCCTCAGGAACTGGAGCCATACGTGCAGATCTGCCCTGATGCCCCATGTCAATCTCACCCTATGATGGGGCCTGGATAAGCCTGCCATGGCGTCGCACAAGCGCCGAGCAAATGCCCTGCCAGGTGCGACCACCCTGCAAGCGAAATTGAGGTGTCCATGTAGCACCTGCAGTTCCCTAAGGGATGCCTTGCGCTTAGCCAGCAAGTCCGATATAAGGGCCACTACCCTGGACACCTTGTCTTTGGGCAACCTAGACGCCTGCGCCACCGTGTCAATTTCCACCCCCAGGAACACTAATTTATTAGACGGGCCTTCCGTCTTTTCGGGCGCTAAAGGGACACCAAGTTCCTCCATTAGCGTCTGAAATGTGTTGAGGAGACGTGTGCACGTGTCCCAGCCCCGTTCACCCCCGAATAAAAAGTCATCCAGGTAATGGGCTACAGACCGAGACCCTGACCTATGCCCACTGCAGGAAGGTACTGAAACGCTCGAAAGCCGAGCAGGAAATGGAACAGCCGAATGGCATGGCTTTGTCAAAATAATATTCACCCCGGAATTTGAAACCCAGCAACTCAAAGTCACCCGGGTGCACGGGCAAGAGGCGAAAAGCCGACTTAATGTCACACTTAGCCAACAGTGCACCCGGGCCACATGAGCGCACCATGCGCAATGCCTGGTCAAAGGATGTATACCTGACAGAACAAAGGTCATCAGGGATAGCATCATTGACCGAGTGGCCGGCTGGGTAGGACAAATGATGAATCAGGCGGAACTCGCCCGGGGATTTTTTGGGCACTAGTCCTAGAGGAGACACTTTAAGGTTGGGGAACGGGGGCGCGGGGAAAGGGCCAGCGACCCTGCCCGCAGCAATCTCCTTATTAATGCTGGCAGCAGCCACCTCCTCCCTTCCCCTAAGTGACAACAGGTTGGGTGCATCCTGCGGTGACCTATCCCCCATGAAAGGAATACGAAAACCCAGCTGAAAACCCTGAAGGAGGTACACAGCGTCTGCTCTCCTCGGGTACAATGCGAGCCAACGCTCCAGCATGTCGACATTAATTGGGGAGGGGGCCTTTCGGTGAACCCGCTCCCTCCGTGGCAGTCCTACCTGCCCCTTGTCCGCCCCTACCCCTGCCCCTGTATCCTCCCGGCCTGGGACAGGCGGAGGCAGCATGGGGGCCACCACAAGAGGGGCACTCGTGCTTGTACTTGCAATTTTTCTTGTTGCAAGAACCATTGGACGAGAAGGTCCAGCACAGCAGGCGGGCTGGAACCCCCTGCCCCGCCACTTGGCGGGGGACCTGTACCGGGGCCGCTCGTTGGACCGCATGTCGACAATGGTATCTGTCCCCAGGCGCCGGGCGCGTGGGGGTCATATACAGAAGCCACAGCTTCTGGCAGGGCTCGTCCCACCTCATCTCTGGGTGCAGTGGAATCCTCATGCGGAATTCTTCGTCGTAAGCCAGCCACGCCGGACCCGGGAAGTCAACCATAGCCCGGTAAATGTTGTCCAGGTACTGGACCATAGGGATGGCCAAATCCGGCCTAGCCCTGAGGTAAACGGCCGTGTAAATCAAATACGCTGGCAACCAATTTGCCCTCGTGCGTGGCGGCTTACGACGACGTGCCTGCTCCTTATCCTTCTCGTCCAGCCCTTCCCTCTCTTCCTTGGTCGGTTCCCTATTTAGAAGGGAGAAGATATCTACATACTCGCCCCTCCAAATCTTTTCCTTGGTGGACTGGGCCAGATGGTCCCCCAGGGGCAAGGAATACCCTGCTGTAGGCAAAGCCGACACCGGCACAGAGGGAACTGCGGGCAAAGCAAAGGAGGCCTGAGCCAGCCCGGGGATCCCCAGCACATTTCCTAGTACATTGGGGGCGCCACCCCGACCCAGGCCCTGTGACAAAGGTAAAGTCGCATGGTGGGCCGGGGGCCATTGGACCGCCGGACCACCCAAGCGAGGCCACGGCCATTGGACAGCCCCCCCCCCAAGGAAATCAGTTGTGTGGGTGCATTAGCTTGAACTGCATACTCACCCGATGCACCCCCACGGGCCGCCCCCACTGGGGGTTCCGGCCCGCTGGGGGCGTCGGAGCTCACGACCGAAGCTGAGCTCGTCGACGGGGCCAGACCAGCACCAGACTGCTGCACCTGTGGAGTGGGGAGCTGCGAGGCAGTGGCCGCCACCGGCCCACGCGCCTCAGGCGGCTCAACTCGACCCATCGCCGGCCGTTGTTCGGCGGCCAAAGGGGGCACCTGAAATCCCAGACACCCCTGTTTGGTTGGCCCTCGCCAAGGACGCTTCAAGGGCCGCTACCCGGGCCAGGAGGGCCTCCACGTCGACATAGGCCCCGGCCCCAACAGGGGGCAAATGGGCAGCCGGCCCATAAGTCACGGGTACCTGTCCAGGTCCCTGAGCCCCCGAGGCCAGATAAGGTCAAGCGCCCATGCTCGGCCCTTGGGGAGCCGTGGGCACGCCCTGCAAAGGCAGGGGACCCAACCACCCTCCATGACTCGCACCCCCCATGGGGAACTGCGGGCCCGGGCAAGAGGGCCCAGCCGCACGGACCATGGCAGGGGCCGTGGTCGTCATTTGCGGGCCAAGGGCCGAGGCCCCGTCCGGGGCAGCCGGTATACACCGCGCCTCGGGCCAAGGAGCTACCGATCCCATCCCACCGTTCCCGGTGGGCTCCGCTAAAGGTGGCTGCGGAACGGGCGCAGTCGCGGTCCTCCGACCCGGCTGACGCCTCCGCGCCGATCGAGCCACGTTCGCGGCCGCCTTCTTCTTCGAGGGCATGACTAAGGTAGCTAGGAAGCCTAAAACAAGAGAAAGCTGCCCGAAAAGGCTTCCCCCAAAAGGACACGAGCGACGGAGGTCAGAAGGAAAAACTTCTCCGCTCCGTCGGTTCGCCAAAATGGCAGCACGGCTGCCTCGTGGCCAGCCCCTTTTATTAGGGTGCTGGCCACGCCCCTAACTACCTGGATGGTTTCGTCCGGTGGGGGGGGCCCGCAAAGAGCGCGGCGGCCATTTTGGCGCCACGCTTCCATTCTTCTCAGAGTAAACAAAACAGAACAGCAAAAAATGTGCCACCTTAAAGACTAACTGCTGTATTTAAATGTGAGCTTTCCTGGATAAAGTCCACTTCATCAGACATAAGAGTGAGGCCTCATGACATCAATTTATACACGCATCCAGGTACACAGGCACACAATAATTGGGCAGCCTAACAGGATAGTAACTTTGTATCTTTTTTCAACTGACAAAATCCCCTGTTATTACTCAAATCTGCTGCAAAGCCTTGCCCCCTATTGCAAATGGTTGTAAAACAAACTTGATGTTCATTAAACGTTGCAGACTGAATACAGTATTAGGATGAAAATTTGCATTTGGAAAAGCAGTAATTTTACCAATGTTGGCATGACATCCTACTAGCTGATAAGGATAGGTTACTTACCTGTAACTTTAGTTCTTTGATTGGACATCTGTGAATTCACACAGATTCATATCTATCCCCTCCTTTGTCTGCCATGCTATTACTGTATATTGTTTCTTGCACAGTGGGAGATTTGGGGGGGGGGGGAATGAGGGAGGTGCAATGATGTGCATTGTTGTGGGGGCTATTCTCACAGTTATCTCTTTAAGCTTTAGAATGTTCCAAAGAGTTTCATGCAGGTGCAGAAATATTTATGACCACTAAAAGACCACTAAAAGAACTAAAGTTACAGATAAGTAACCTGTTTTTCTGGTTCTGTGATTGGCAGCGGCCCCAGGAATTCAATAGTGAACTACTGGTTCTGGATCTGTCTTTTAGGCAGTTGCAGCTCTTCAATTCTTTCTTTATTCGTGTCAGATGCACCACCAGCATATAATAACATACAAAGTTAAAATTAACACATCTAAAAACAAAATAGAATTAAAAAGGGCTAGATGGCATCTGCCCAATGTCGGGCCACACAAGCAGCATTTCATCTTGCCAACTTAAGGTCCTCCTCAGTGCACGTTGAGGGGTATTGTGTGCATTGTATCATATGGGAGATAGTTTGTACTTCTCTGCATTCACACAGGCTGTCATCTACTGGGAAACCCCACTTTCTCAGATTAGCCCTTGATCTTCCTACCCCTGCATGCAGCCTATTTAAAGCTTTCCACACAGGCTATGGTTGTTCTTGGCCAGGCAGTAGTGAATCATGTGGTTCTGCCCAATTATCTGGTAGCTCCTTGCTCGTCTTCCATAGGTCTAAGGCAGTCTCTGGGGGCTGGTTGTTCAGAGGGGCAGGAGTTGTGAGGAAGCTATACCTTGATTTCACTCTGCTTTGGTGGTTGGTGATCAAATAGCAGGTATGTTTCAGTTCTGAGGAACTTGGTTTGACCCACTCTTTCTGAGCAGCACTTTCTCGATTGAATTTTGATGGAGGGATGCCAACTAAGTAATACACTTTTTGTATCTGGGTTGGTTTTAGGCATCCTGTGACCATTCTTGGTGTTTCATTTAGGGTCACATCCACCTGCCCTTCATGCTTTGATCTGTACCACTGGTCTAGCATACTTTCCTGCAGAGTAACATAAAGCTAGTGCAGAAGTTCTTAATGTGTGTGGTTGGGCACCCCAACTTGTGCCTGTTATTTTCCTCAGAATATTGTTCCTGGCAAAAAAACTTTTGTTTGGTATTAAGGCAGTGGGTCTTGAAAATGTGATGCTGTCTTGCTCATGGAACAAACTGTACATAAGCAATGCTTCAGTAAGTCTAGTAAGAACATAGTCTGTTGATCTGGTCCAGCATTTCCTATTCTTATACTGCTTCCTGGATCTAGTCAGTAAAGATGTCCTCCTTCCCTTCTTTATTCTGTGCATGTAGTTGGAGTCACTGGCAAAGTTTAATGCTAAACCCAGTCGTTGGCAGTGACACTGGATTCAGTCAATGGTTGCTTCCTTTTTCCTAAACATTGGAAACATATGTTTTAAATTTTTGAGAAATTTGGAATCTAGGAAGAAAAGTGTCACTGATCCTTTGGATAATCTTAGCAAAACACAAGACCTTCAGATTGCAGGTCCATATAGATCTAAGATCCTTTTAGAAAACTGAAAAACATCCTTAGATGTAGGAAATTGAGGTGTTTTTCTTATGAAAATGTGAGAGAACACTGCAGTTTGAGCAACTTGTACAGTGGAACCTCAGTTAACGTAATTAATGCGTTCTCTGGGATGTTTCTTACAGTGAAAATTACTTTAACCAAATTTCTCATAGGAATGTATTGAATGCAATTTCCCATAGGAATGCATTGAAAACCAAAATACTTTAACCGAAACACAGTTTCTCATAGGAATGCATTGAAAACCAATTAATCTATTCCAGGGGAAAATCCATAAACCTAGCCACTATTTTCTATGGATTTTCTTTTGTTAGGTGATTTTTTTTATGTTAACCGAGCCATTTGTTAACCGAGGTTCCACTGTATCTGGCTTTAAAGATCCAATTTGTCAACCCAAATTTCAGGCAGCTTATATTTATAGGACCTGGGTTGGTGTTTTTTTTTTGTTTTTTTTTGGGGGGGAGAGGTTAATATGTTTGCCATGAATGCCTGAGATAAACTTTCGATTTCATCAGGGTCTAAGGCCTGCAGAACTGCATTTTTCCTGGTGTGTAACCCTTGAGAGAAAGATTCATTGAACTTCACTGTAGGCTGGTATTTCCAGTTACCCTTGTTACTGTAAGCATGTTAACTCTATCTCCACATTCAGTCTTATCTTCTGTTGCCTAGAAAAGACTTTCTACTGCCTGGAACGTATTTCAACATGAAGAAATTTCTATATTTCATTTTCAAAATATTGTGTAGCAATATACAGTAATTCTTAAACCACCCTAGTCTTGTTTTCAATGTAAACTCATAAAACTCTGCTTCTAATGTCTACTTTAGGCTATTAAATTCATTTGACAGGAAAAGTGCGGCTTTTGTATTATTATTCAGTACCCAACACTTCAGTAACTTTGGGATCATGTACTGACTTTGTGGTTGCAGGGGCATGAAGATCCCATTTACAATGTTGGTGGGAAAGGGGTAAAGTAAGAGATTTAGTGATAAATGAAAACAAACAAAGCCAAACAGTTCTTGAAACTAAAGGAACTTTGAGAAGCAGTTTGTGATAGGACATAAGGATCTGATGTTTAAAGAGGGTGTGGAGAAATAAAATCGGAAATCCCTGTGGGCATGCCCAAGCCTTTGGTGTGTCTAGCTCTTTGAATTACAGGTACAGTATCAGAAATATAAAAATGGCATGTGCAAACCTATCAACATAACATACTATACTTAACCCATTCCACAAATAATATGATGACTGAACATAAAACATAAAACAACAATTCTTCGCCCTCCCCACCTTTTCTATAGAAAAAGAGACACCCTTGAAAAACTGGGAGGGGGGGAAGTAAGACAATCTTGCAAACCCAGCTGCTGATCTTCCTGCTCAATTTGTTCAACAATAGTCATAATTACAACTATATACCACCTATACACATATAACTATCATCTTGTCTTTATAGTGTGTATTTTTACTATATTAATTACTTAAATCATTTTGCACAACTAACAATTCTCCTTATGTGTCATATACATCCCTGCTATTATTAACTCTTCCTTGAGGTTTTCCCATTCCTTGGTATTGTTCTCAATTATCTTTGCATCTACTAGAATGTCTAAAACATATAATCCTTCTTTTATTTTATTTATTTATTTATTTATTTATTATTGAATTTTATATCCCGCCCTACTCAATACATGGCCGACTCAGGGCGGCTAACAACATATAAATGACCCCAGGACACCCCACAGGATTTACAAATAAGATACAATATTCACATTACAATAATAAATACAATGTTATACGTAAATACAGTATAAGGCAAAACAATCCACAATAATACAAATATCAACCCCACATCAAAATAATGAATCAATAATTACAATAGAATCACAAGGAATGAAAACATCACATAATATAACAAATTACATGCAATTTTATTACATGCAATTTTCACAAATATGTAAAAACAATTTTTTTGAGAGAGCCAAAAATACATAATTCCTTTTTCTCTTAATTTCTTTGTAACTGGTTTCAATTGCATTTGCCAAGCTTGCTCCTGAGCAGAAATATTATTACAGTAATACCTCATACAATGTCCGCTTCATAGAACGTCGGATCCATACAACGTCACCCAATTCTGGGGGGAAAGATGCCTCATACACCGTCGCCGGACGTTGTATGAGGCATTAGGAGCCGGGTGGGAGCAAAACTGGCCCCAGCTGTGAGGCGGCCAAAGAAGCGACCATGGGGAAAATCCCCCAAAATATCAAAGCGGCCCCGAGCACCCTCGCCCAAGGACAGGAGGAATGGGGTGAGGAGGAGGAATGGCGCTTCCGGAGCAGCGGCGGGAGACCCAACGAGTCTCCTCCTCTTTGGGCACTGGTTGCTTCTCTTGCTCCCGCCGGCGAGTCTCGCTCCCACCTACCCGCTCTCAACCAAGGGTCGCTTCCCTGGCGAGAGCGGGGAAGGGAAGCGAGAGGCAGCGTGGTGCATAAGAAGACCAGCCATGCCAGAGTCTCACTTCCCTTCCCCGCTCTCAACCAAGGGATGCTTCCCTGGCGAGAGCAGGGAAGCGATCGAGACTCCGGCGTGGCTGGTCGTCTTATGCGCCACGCTGCCCGCCTTACAACTGAAGCCAGTCTCGCTTCCCTTCCCTGCTCTCGCCAGGGAAGCGTCCCTTGGAGACTGGCTTCAGATGTGAGGCGGGCAGTGTGGCGCATAAGAAGACCAGCCACGCCAGAGTCTCAATCGCTTCCCCGCTCTCGGCAGGGAAGCGTCCCTTGGTTGAGAGCGGGGAAGGGAAGCGAGACTCCGGCGTGGCTGGTCTTCTTATGTGCCACACTGCCTCTCGCTTCCCTTCCACGCTCTCACCAGGGAAGCGACCCTTGGTTGAGAGCGGGTAGGTGGGAGCGAGACTCGCCGGCGGGAGCAAGAGAAACAACCAGTGCCCGAAGAGGAGGAGATTTGTCGGGTCTCCCGCCACCGTCCCGGAAGCGTCATTCTCCTCCTCGCCCCATTCCTCCTGTCCTCGGGCGAGGGTGCTCAGGGCTGCTTGGATATTTTGGGGGATTCCCCCACGGTTGCTTCTCTGGCTGCCTCACAGCTGGGGCCAGACTTTAGCCCCCCGCCTCCCCGCTCTCACAAGGGGAACGACGTTATACAAAGCATCAGTGGCAATAATTTGGACGTTGTATGAGGCATCGCGGATAGGATTTTGCATGCCTCATACAAAGTCGGAATTCATACAACGTCCAAACTTGTGGAACCAAGTTAGGACGTTGTATGACGTATTAGTGTATAGACCTCTATGTTGTTTCCCTCCAGTTTCAAAATATCTGGGCCAGAATTCCTAATATGGTGCATTAAAGTCATCTTCAAACCCTCACTTGCAAATCTCACTAGCACACTTCTATTCCCAACATTGTGGGTTTTTTTTTATCCTAATCTATGTGCACTTAAGATGTCCTCAGTTACAAACTTTTTCTCCATATTTAAACCATTTAACTAGTTTAATATCCGAATCTTCAATTGGTCAGGTTTGGCCTCGGAAAGATTTCTAATTATTACATTACATTTTCTATGCTGACTTTCCAGATATTCTATTCTTGTCCCATGGTCGTCCATTTTAACTTCTTCCTCTTTAACTTTTTCCTTCACTACCTGTACTTCTCTCGTTAAAGCTTCAACCTCTTTTGTGCCTATATACACCTCCTCTTTTAATTTAGCCACCTCTTTCTTAATATTTGCTATCTCAGTTTTAGTAGATTCCATAATTCCTGTCATCATCAGCATCATTTTCTGATGAAAAGCCTCTAAGCTTTCCTGTTGCAACTTAATATATTCCTGATTTTCATGTGTTCGCTGCTCCTCAAGGTTTTGAAATTTTGTCTGGAGAAACTTCCCCAAGTTAACCAACTTTGTTTCAATAAAACCCTTGGAGTCAGTCATATTATCCTCTTGAAACTTATCCCTTTCTTGACTTTCTTGAGTTTCAACCATCTTCCCTACTGTCATTTTCTTTTTTATAGCTCCCTGTACGTTAACTTGTTCCTCAGTAGTCAGCTGCTCTGTCTGACATTCATCTGATTGCTGCGTAAATTGCTGCTTCTCTTGAAGTTTTTTTCTTGCCTCTATACCTTCCTTAAGCTTTCTCAAATGTTCCACTTCTTCTATCTCATCCCTCAAAGATTTCCTTCTCTCTTCACTTTCTGTCCTTGTTAATCTGCCTGTTCTTATCCAAATTGGATCTAGCTCTAGCTCTTGTCTCAGCAATTTACCCTTCTCTTTTCGACTCATCCAACTTTAATAAACAAATATTGGAACTTTCTATTTCCCCTGTGTAACATTGCTTTATACACTTATACACCACTTATACACTCTATGCACTTAACATCTCTGATTTATATCTAATATAGGGATTGTGCTATACTTATTTTTTCATTAAATTTCATTAACTGTGTAAAGAATGAAACAAATTTTCAATTTAAGCAACTTAATATCTAATATAGATGACAATCACAGATTAATTTTGCAACGCAGCTGCATTGCAAGATAAAGCAGTATAAGAACTGGCCTTGGAGCTCTTATTGTCCTTGAAAAACCAGCTGCGATGTGATACACCCCCCCCAAAAAAAAAAGACAAAAAAAACCCCCAAAGGTAACAAAGAAATTCAATTTACTCATCCAATTGCCGCAGAGAGGCCCGCGCTCACCCCGCAGCCGCAACATCGCTCGGGGAACGAGCTCACCTGCGTCCGCCACCGCTGCCGCCCCCTCCGAGCCACGCCTGGCCAGAGGGGTGAAAAGAGCCACTGCAGAGAGGTCCGCGCTCTCCCGCAGCCGCAACATCGCTCAGGGGACCAAAGTCACTTATCTGAGGACCTTTGTCTTTTGCCCTGTCTGGGCCTCGTTCTCCGCGAGGGGAGTGACAGATGGGAACTATTGCCGCCGACGCAGCTGCCCTCATGGTCATTTGAACCATTGGGCACCTTTGTGGCTGCTGGGTGGTTGAGGTTAATTCTGTAATTTTTATAATATATGTGTTATTTTTATGTGATTTTTTTCCAATTGTAATCTTATGTACGATATTATGCTTATATGTATTGTATTCTTATTATACTGCATTGTATATTGTTTATCATTTACTGTTGGAAGCCGCTCTGAGTGGTGCGTGCACTAGAAGAGCGGGGTACAAATAAACTATTATTATTATTATTATTATTATTATTATTATTATTATTATTATTATTATTATTATTATTATTATTATTATTATTATTATTATTATTATTATTATTATTATCCAATTCAAAGATCATTTTCTTTGTTCCAAGAAGAAATGTTCAATTCTCCTGGTATTGAACAAGGCCAGAACCCAACATAAACAAAATCAGTACCTCTTCAATATCCACAAGGAGAGCGCTGCGAAACTATGTAGCTTTCAAAGTGTCTTATCAAAAATACTCCATATTACAGCACTGCAATGTAATATATTGTTCAAGTCAGGGATGTGTACAAAGTTCGACAAAGTTCAATATTCTGTGTTAGAAGCTAATTACATCCAGATGTTACTTTCTGATGTTTCCAGGATGATGATATTTTATTGGGGCGGGCAATACACTCAAGACTCAAAGTTCTTGGGCTGTCCAAATGACCACTCTGGGATAAGAACTACTGGGCTGAACGAATCTTACTTCCACAATCCCGCTCAAACCCCTCAGTTCACAATCCCCACTGGGTGCTTGTTGTACTGACTAGCCCGAAGGTATACAATTCAAGCCCGCCCTCTTCTCCCTTGCAGACTCACTCCGATTATTCCTTCTTCTCACACTTTTCAAAACGATTGAAGCACGTCCTCTCGTTTTACTCGCCCTCTCGATCCACGGACCTTGTCCACCAGTTACCGGTCGCAAGGCTCCCGTCCTCTGTCACCACTCACAAGGTCCATTCAATTGCGCCCAATTCACCTCGCTCTCAAGGATTCAACTCAGCTCCAATTGCACCGCCACAAACACTTTGTTTCCCCAATACTGATGCTGACATCTGCTCTGCTTCTTAACAAACACTTTGCCCAAAGTGCTCTGTTGCTGTATTCAAAGCAGGCTGTTAAGCTCTGAGAGTAAAACAACAGCAGTGGGTTTAGCGCTACTTCAATCCTCGAGACTCAATCGGAGCGCTCTCGCAACGCACGGCACTTTATATATCACCACAGCTTCTTATCTCGTCCAATGCATTAAATTCAGATCAACAGCATCAAAGTCCACCCTTTCCGTCCTTTTTCATGTCAAGATTTCATCAGTTTGACACACTTTAATCCACATTTGTGGCTCACCTTTCCGAGCAGAAACGAAAAACGCTGCAGCTCAAGTTGCCATCATGCTCCTCCCCCGATAAAGGGTTTTTTTGTGCAGATATTCCTATGGAACTATAATGTGTCAGACATATTTCTCTTAATAATGTGTTCTTCATTGTCTTAAATGAAAATTCCATTTGGTAGTTTAAAAATTCCTGCTCTTTGAAGAAAATTGCTAGTCTGGGAAGTTAATTTCATTCGTTTCTATCAGAGATGGTTATGAAGGGCATCAGTGCAACCTAGTGGAGAACTGAGACATCAGCATTTGCATGTCTAGAATGTTTGTATTGACAAATGGGTAGTCTGCTATTGACATCCGTGTCCCTTGACAATACTTCCATCCCAGCTTACCCTTGCTGGTCAAATGCCTTAATTGTTCTGGCCTTTAATTCAGCCAAAGTTGGAGCAAAATTGGAAGAGGAAAGAGAAGGAGCAGGTCTAACTGAGCGTCAAGCTTGAGCTGTGAAACTGCTGGCAACGATCAACCTGTCATAATGTTATGATTTGTTCATTTTTATACCATTTATTAGCCTTTACTTGTTGTGCCATTTGGCCTCCAGGGCAGATAAAGTGCTGTCTAATTTAGGAGGTTTGCTTCTGTCAGAGTGGCCTCCACAGAGAAGGTGTTAGCTGCAGTGACAAATAATCAATAGCTGTCCTTGTCATGAGGAACATGAGTAGTTGGGCCTTTCATCTGGAGGATTAGAGGTCTAATTGGATTGAGAATAGGGAGGGAGGGCTGTTGTATAACCCTGTCAGCTATGTGAAGTTGTCAAATGTCAGTGTTATTCATACTGAAAAGAAGGCGAATGGTTGGCTTTCACAGCTTAGGAGAGAAGTCATGCAGGAGCTTTTCAAAAGAGAATAGTTGAAAATATAAAATTGGGTAATATATGTAATCTGACCTCTCTTTTGTTCTATTTATACATCCATGCAGTTAATGAACCTGAGTAACTTTCAATGGTACTCTTTTTAAAAAATAAAATTCCGTTGACAGCATATTAACAGTTGTGATTAGTTGTTTTTGTATTAAGGTAAAAGGAGTTTAATTACTCAGGTTGGAGTTACAGTATGCATGCAAAAGATTCTAACTCAGAAGATGATAAATAGCTGTAAAGGAGAAAAATGTCATGGAAGGAACAGAAACAAGATTATTTCCATAAAGTAATAATTGTTTGCAGACAGTTGGAGCCTTCAGAGCAGAGGAACAGAGGGTCTGATTCAGCCCTCTCCCCAACCATCCTACCTTTCCTAAGGGGAAACCAAGGCTGGAGAAGCAAAGCTGGGTTTTCCTGGCAGAATTCACCTGGCTTCTGAAAAGCCAGGTGAGTGTGCTTCAATACTCCATCACCTTCCCTTTATGTAGAAAAGCCAGATGAGTGTGCTTCAGTACACCATCACTTTCCCTTTGTGTAGAATGCTGCCACATTCAGATGAAAGAAGAACAAACCTGAGCATGGAGCAGGGAGAGAAGTTGAGCCTT
This sequence comes from Bradypodion ventrale, assembly GCA_035047345.1. Taxonomy (NCBI): domain Eukaryota; kingdom Metazoa; phylum Chordata; class Lepidosauria; order Squamata; family Chamaeleonidae; genus Bradypodion; species Bradypodion ventrale. Next base: position 51,664,006 of record JAWDJE010000006.1, read on the forward strand.
CTTTCTTGGCCACAGCAGTTGCAGAAATTTCAGTCAGTGCTTTAATCAGGAACCCAGTAGTTTATCCCTTCATTAACATCAATTTACTGTGGTGAATCTGAAGCATATACAGAATTTGCTATTGTATCGTTTTCAAAGTCAGTTTATTTTTGCTCATTGACATTCCTAATTTATTTTAGTTTTCATAGAGTCCAATCAGTGAAATCTTAATAAAGAGATAATCTGCTGCTTCTTCCATGTCTCAGCCAGATGTGAAACTGACAAAATGAAGCCACCTTCTGGTGAATTCATTCTGCAGTTCCTTTTGCCTGACCTAGTGTGAGAAAGATTAGCCAGCAACACAAGGTTGCCATTACCAGGGTACCCCTGATTGTGGTTCAAAAATATCACAATCTTTGAGGAGACTTTTTCTGTGTGCCCCATATAATCTGCTGAGGAAATGCCTGTATATGACTAGAATATTTACTTTAATAGCTCATGGAATTAGATTTTTAATAAGCTTTAACATCTTCGATTTAAAACGTATTAAGGTGCTCCTCTACTTTCATATCCCTCTTTATTTAATTTTCATTCAGCTGTAAAAGATAGGAAAATAGTGACTCAGGAACAGTCTTCCTAGCTGTTTTTTGCATCAATATCACCAGGTGGAATACTTGTATAGTCTTCCAGGAATGTAGAAGTATTTTTTCTGTTGATTTATATGTATTTTTTTGAAAATTTAATAAAAATTATAAAAAAGGAAGTGTAAGCAACAGGATCTTTAGGAGGTAATTAATTTTAGAGTCACTATAGGTCAGATGTAACTTCATGATATGTATCAATATCCTATTGGGGTTGCCCATCTTTGCTACCTTTAGGGTAGATCATTGATTCCCAACCTTTTTTTGGCCATGCCCTACTTAAGCATCTTTAAAATCCTGAAACACGCCCCCCCCACACACACACAGTGACATATAATATTTATTATTCAAAAAATGAAGTATTCACATGGAGGGAGCTTAAAAGGCCATTAACTTGGTCTAACTCATTCTTGAATTTCCCCATTAAAAATCCAATTGCCCCCCTGTGGGACATGTGCCCCTCTTTGGGAACCACAAGGATAGATCTTTCAACATCCTTTAATGTAGCATTGTGAAAACACATACAGAAGAAAGTATTGTTTTCATGCAAAAAGTATAGTTAAGAAAATATTTCTCCAAAAATATAGTCTGGAACATTCTGGTGTAGTGCTTCAGAAAGTACAGACCTATCCCAGGCCTACAAGAAAATAAATTTTTTGTTGGTGCCTAGGATTTTAGAACTGATTTTAACTATATTTGGGTTGCTGAATCTAAATATGAAATCAGTTTTTCTTTATCTGCTCTACTTTTTTAGATCAGGGTTTTTTTAATGTGCAGTTCTACACGAAATGTGCAGTTCTAACTCCATTTTGTGCGGTTCTAAATCACATATTCAAGGATTGGTTTCTGTATGTTTGCCCTATTGTCATTCTGCCGTCCAGTTAGTTCCAAGAAAATCCACCAGATGGAGTAAGCATCCGGTAACTGATTTGACCTTCAATGCTTCAACTAGAGTTGAGGATAGTTTGTGAGTTCTCGTTATGCAGGGTAGATTGGAGTTGGCCTCACATGATATTTGTGTTTAGGAAAGAGCTGTTATAAAGTTAACCTAAAACGTACTGTGTTGTAGATTGTTGTATTTGTGTTGTTGAATAGAAAAAAAATGAGTTCAAGTAGAAGTAGTTGCGGAAATCATCCTGATGTGTTTTGCTACATATGCGGAGAATACACGTTAAAAGAAAACAGAAAAACTGTTAGTGACTTTGTAAAGAGAGCTTATCTTACTTGGGTGTTAGGCTTGGTGATCAGGATAAAACTTGGGCACCACATCAGGTCTGTAAAACTTGTACAGAACATTTACGACAGTGGACTACCGGGAAAAGAAAAAGTCTGAAATTTGGCATACTGATGGTTTAGAGAGAACCCAAAAACCACTTAGATGACTGTTATTTCTGCCTGGTAAATATTAATGAAATCAATCAAAGAAACCGTAGCAAGTGGACTTATCCTTATTTAGTCTCTGCAAGATACCTGGTCCCTAACTCAGAGGAAGTGCCGATCCCATTGTTTCACCAGCTACCAGAGCTCTGTGAGGACGAGTATTGTCCCTCTGATCACCCTTCTGATACTAATGAAGGTGACTGTGATTATGAGAGGATGTCATCAATTCCTCAATGTTTCAACCAGGATGAGTTAAATGACCTCACCAGAGATCTCAATCTGTCAAAAGAAGCTTCTGAATTACTGGCTTCCAGGTTGAAAAACAAAAATTTACTGGAACAAAGAACCAAAATTACCTTTTACCGTACAAGAGAAAATGGTCTGCTACCCTTCTTCTGTCAAGAAGACAATCTTGTATTTTTTCACGAAAGTAGAGGACTCCTGGAAAAAATGGGTCTTCCTGAATATTTTCCAGATTATTGGCGCCTATTTGACTCTACCAGTCAAGCCCGGTGGCTGATTTAGCCTATGCGAGGGGCTGCCCCCTGGCTTGGTTATTCTGTTTTAACGGGGGTAGGGTGGGTTATTTGTTAAAAATGATCTGTTTGTGTTTTTAATGTTGGTTTTAACTGCGTCTGTTAGATCTGTTTTAACTATTGTTACTTAATTGTTTTTATGTAATTTTTATTATGTTGTTAGTCGCCCTGAGTGGTGTACCCACCAGGAGGGCAGGATATAAATGCGCAGAAATAAATAAATAAAAATAAATAAATTTATTGACAGCTCAAAGCGAAGTTTGAAATGTGCCTGACTGGGAGGCGGGAGGTCAGCAGTTCGATTCCCAAGTACTGCAGGATGGAATGAGCTCCTGTCTTTGTCCGAGCTCCTGCCAACCTAGCAGTTCAAAAGCAAGAACTTGCAAGTAGATAAATAGGGACCACTTTGGTGGGAAGGTAACAGCATTCCATGCGCTCTGGTGTCTAGTCTTGCCTGCCACATGACCACAGAAATGTCTGCAGAAGCAGACAACGCTGGCTCTTCGGCTTTGAAACAGAGATGAGCTCTGAACCCTAGAGTTGGATATGACTGGTTTACGAGCAAGGGAAACCTTTACCTTTACTACACAATGGGAACAAATATGGTTCAATTCCCATTGCTCACTCAACAAAAATGAAAGAAGAATATAACGCCATAGCTTTGGTCTTGGAGAAGATAAAATATCATGAACATCAATGGGTGATTTGTGCGGACTTAAAAATGGTAAACTTTCTTCTTGGACAGCAAAGTGGCTACACCAAATATCGTTGCTTCTTGTGCCTCTGGGATAGCAGAGACAAAATACACGACTGGGTTAGAAAAGAGTGGCCTAAGAGAGAATACATGGACGTTGGAGAAAATAATGTCATTATTGACCCCTTAGTTGAACGAGAGAAAATCATATTTCCTCCACTGCATATCAAGCTGGGCCCTATGAAGCAGTTTGTAAAGGCTCTTGATAAGAACGGATCATGCTTTGCATATATGGGGGGGGGGGGGGGGGATGACTCAGTTGAGTAAGGAAAAAATTAAAGCAGGAATATTTGACGGCCCACAAATAAGACAACTCATTAAGGATCCTGCCTTCGTAAAGTCGATGAATGAGGCTGAGTAAAAAGGCTGGACTTCATTTGTTGCAGTTGTTGGAAATTTTCTAGGCAAACGCAAAGCTAAAAATTATGTTGAACTGGTGAACGAGATGCTTAACAGTTTCAAATCCCTTGGGTGTAACATGAGTATTAAGGTGCACTATTACACAGCCACTTAAACCGTTTTCCTGAAAATTTAGGAGACACCAGTGAGGAACAAGGTGAAAGATTTCACCAGGATATTAAAACTATGGAGGACCGCTACCAATGAAGATGGGATATGCACATGATGGCAGATTACTGCTGGAGTTTAAAAAGGGACTGTTCCAAAATACATTCAAGAATGTTACGGAAAAGAAGCTCCCAAAGTGTTGGTTTCATCAATGACTTTTCCCTCTATCTTTGTATATAATAATATTTGTATAATATAATAATAAGAATTCCATGTTTAGTTTTTTTATTTGTTCCATGGATTTAACTTAAGATAGTGTAACGTATGTATATTTCACTAAAATGTTATATCTTAGAAATTTGAGATCCTAGGCAAAAGCAAATGCCATATTTGAATTCAGGGGATCAAATTCATATGAAATCAGCTCAAACCCACCCCCACCCCCAGCACCAAAGCAACTGTTGGCCATTGATTAATGTCATTCTTCTTTTTGGTTCTCCTACTGCCATGTCTTTGCAGTATATAAACAAGTGGCCTAAATATTTTGCTTCTTATGTTCTTTCAGAATCCATAACTTGTTTGGTTTTATTTTTGTTGTACATGCTAGAACAGACAAACCCATTAATTTCTTTGAAAATTACTCTGGAAGGGAATCCCATATGGGATTACATTTGTGTATGGTATCCATAAATATTCAGTCTTGAGGTAATGGTATGAATGATTCATTTCACATCTTCCCTCAAACGCTAAGACTGCATTACTGCTGCAGTACATGTTTGTGAGAGGGTCATCCCACCTTTCCAATAAGCCTAGCTATCAAAATAAACAGTAACCATATGAAGGAGAATGATAGATAACTCAGACTTGTTTTAAAATTATCTATTTATTATATTTATTTAATACAATTATACCACCGATTTGGGTAGATTGCCTACTTTGTGTGGTGTACAACATTTATACATTTACAAAACATTGCAAACAACAACTGAATCAACCTAATTTCCACTGGCAAAGTCAGAGGCAAACCAATTTGAAACATAACTACTAACTGGCATTAGTGAGGATGTCCTGGAATATCTCTTTAAAGGGTAGAGTCTTTTGGGGTATTTAAAATATGGCCAGGGATGGGACGGTGCAGTTCCATTGTTAAAGAATTCAACAATGTGGGTGCTGCCACTGAGAATGCTCTCCTTGTAACCTTCCTTGCCATTCTTGGCATCAGCAGCTTGAGCTGCATTGACTGTGATGAACGGTTGATGTGGGCAGCTGTTCTGTGGGAAAGCTTATAGGGTTTAGTATGTTGGAGATAGTGCCTTGTGCCTGATACAGAAAGAAACGGGAAGCCAATGCAGATTTGCCAAGGTTGGGGAAATATGCTCAACTTTCTGTGTTCCCATTACCAGCCTGGCCGTTTCATTCAGGACCCATTGAAGTCTCTGTATCAGCGACAAGGACAGCCTCATGTAGAGAACATTACAGTAGACAATTCGTGAAATTACCACTGAATGGACTAGAGGTGTAAGGAAACATCTGTCCAAATAAGGATGCAACTGTGCAATTTGATGAAATTTGATGGACTCCCCCACTGGAAGGTCCATGGAGCCAAAACAAACTCCCTGAGTTGAATTCTCTAGGTCAGGCATTGAGGAATGACCAGAATCACCGTAAGACCGTGCCTACAATATTTTGAAATGTTAATTTTGGTTGATGAATTTAATGGATTTCATGGAAATAAACATCTCATTGACTTTTGATTACCTGATAACACATTTGCAGCTACTGAGTTGATTCTTTGTTTGCTTTTCCCCCCCAGTAATGACATTAGAAGAAATTCCTTTTCAGATATGAATTCTTATCTTAACCTATAAATCCAAGTGTTCACCGTTGGAACTGGCTATAGGTTGCTATGCGTCGCCCTACTGACCCGCACCCACCCTTCGTGCGCACGGCCGAATTGCCTACGCAGGTCAACGAAGGATTTAAAAATCCGGCACGGGGGCCTCAACCCCACAAACGGCAAGAAAGGGAAAGAACTTCACTTCCCAACATTCCTTGCGCCGCGCCGCGCCAGAGCCAATCAGGCTGAGAGGCTCTCGCACGGCGCAGCGTTCGGAATCGCGCCGCAGCCAATCAAAACAAAACCATTTTAAAAAAACGCAGCACAAACAGAAAGCACCAACCCATTACTACAAGCCCCAGCATCCTGCGCGCCATGAGCACGCAGAACGCTGAGGAAAATGGTGCCCAAAAAATTAAAAAGAAAAACAACTCACCGCGTCACAGCCAAACACACACCAGCCGGCTTTCTTTCCCTCACCCACGGCGCCTGGAGTTTCCCCTTTAATATCAGTGGGTGGGGGCTGTGACCCCCCTCTCCGCTGGCTTTTCTAGGGTTGGGAGGTTTGTGGGGAGAAAAGGGAAATGTTTCCCAAACCCTTCTGGACTCAGGACACCAGGGAGAGGGGATCGATTTCCACCCCCCTCCTTAAAAAAACTCCGTCTTTTCTACTCTTTAAAAACGGAGTTGTTTTAAGGAGGGGGGGAGGGAAACGATCCCCTCTCCCTGGTGTCCTGAGTCCAGAAGGGTTTGGGAAACATTCCCCTTTTCTCCCCACAAACCTCCCAACCCTAGAAAAGCCAGCGGAGAGGGGGGTCGCAAGCCCCACCAACTGATATTAAAGGGGAAACCCCGATCTACTTTCACAACTCCACACAAACAAAGCACCATAAAACAATAAAGCCCCCCTCCCTACCACCTAGCCCACCCTTTGTAACCCCCAACGACCATGCCCCCCTCCCCACCACCTAGCCCACCCTTCCTAACCCCCAAAGACCATGCCCCCCTCCCCACCACCTAGCCCACCCATCCAAACCCCCAATGACCACGTACCTTCCCCACCACCAAATAAATACTTTTTTAAAAATTACTAAAAACACTCAAACACAGCCAAAAATACACAAAAACAAAAACACCAAAAACAATAAGAAGTAAACAAAGGCACAATCAAAAACAAAACAAACAGACAAAAAATACAAATTCCAATTCCCCCCCCCCGCCGCCCACACACACACACACAAAAGAAAGAAAAGCAAACGTACCGAAACAGGTGCTACCTCCACCAGGACTGGAAAAGAAATGAATACAGAAAGACCCTACTTACCAGAAGAAGCTCCACCCAGAGGCAAGGAGAGAAACAAAAGTCAAAATACAAAAACCCCTACCAGCACCACCTGCTGGCCACAATAGTACAAACAATTCAAAAACACACAACAGCCCCAAACAAAACACAAATTCACAATTATACACAAAAGGTCACACCAACAAAAACAAGTAAAAAAAATTACACTAAACACACTTTCACACAAACCACAAATATATGTCAATAAAATACAATAGAAATTTTAAAAAATCCTGTGCTGAGTTATTATATCATACTTTCTTCTTTTATTAATCCTCAAAAAAACCCAAAAAAGCAGATCACATTTAATAACAGCCAAGCCAAACAAATTTAACATAAATAAACATTTAAAAAATTAAAATTACAGACTAAGCAATTTTAAAAAAAACAACACAATTTAACCTTCCAACACAATGTAAAACTATTGCAAAAATAAAATTGGCTCATTTCAAATTAAAAAACACGGGGGGAAAAGCCCGGCAACGCCGGGCAACCCTTGCTAGTGCTGATATAAAACTAGTTCTCTAAATTATCTATCTCCCACAAACCTTACTCTCTTATGTTGTTGAAATGAAAATATGGGAGATAGATAATTTAGAGAACTAGTTTGATATTTTTATAAGAATTCATATCTGTTTGAATTTAGTGGGGTTTTATGTTTGTTAAGAATTATATGCTGAAATATAAAGGAATATTCTTCTAAAAAGGAGACTGGAGTGGTCTTTTTCTTTCAACTAAGAAAACTCCTTGGAGAAAAGGCTTTCTGCAGGATTGAGGGGATCCTTAGGGCATAACATATGCCAATGCCCACTCTGTCCCATCCTGAGCACCAGTGCTTAAGAAGGGCATTCTTTATTTTTTATTAAAAAAACTAGGCAGCTTATGAATGTGAGATATTGTGATTCTCTACCTGGGTCTGAATTGGCAAATATCCATTCAGAGGATGTCGAGGGTCATTCTCTTGCTTAGTTCTCTCTGCGTCTGCTGATATTTCTCTCCTTACCTGAGGCGGAGCGATACCAACAAGATAATATATTTTCTCAACTGGTGTAGGTTTGAGGCACCCTGTCACTATACACATTATTGAATTAATAGTGATGTAATGAAACCAAACCATATAAGGAAAGACTGAAGGAACTGGGCATATTTAACCTTGAGAAAAGGAAACTGAAAAGGGGATATGATAGCACTCTTCAGATACCTGAAAGATGGTCTTAAAGAGGAAGGGCAGGATCTGTTCTCAATCATCCCATTGTGCAGGACGTGTAATAATGGGCTCAAACTAGAGGAAGTCAGACATAGGCTGAATATCAGGGAAAACCTCTTAATGGTTAGAGTAGTATGACAGTGGAACCAACTGCCTTGAGAGGTAGTGAGTGCTCATCACTGGAAGCATTCAAGAGAGAATTGAACAGCCACATGTTATGCCTGCTGCGATTTGGATTCCAGCATTAAGCAGGGGGTTGGACTCGATAGCCTAAAATGCCCCTTCCAAATCAGTGGGTTCTATGATTCTATGAAAGCAACAATACAAATTTGAAGGTAGTCTTAAAACTGCTTCATGTAATTTAGTATAGATTCAGAAGATGGCGCCATTTCTTTAAACATAATATTATTTGCCATCTGGCATAATGAAAATGTCTAATTATGAAAACATATTCTTTAACTGTGAATGTTCTAACTTTCTCTTGATTCTCTCATTCTCATTTTTGTTAGCTCTGTGTGTGTGTGTGTGTGTGTGTGAGAGAGAGAGAGAGAGAGAGAGAGAAATTATGCTTTCACTGGTAATGCTGCTGATACTGTAAAATGTTAGTTAGATGTCCTACCATCAGTTTCCTGATTATTTCAACAAATCTTTGCTTCTTATACAGTAAAACCCGACTTACAAATGCCTCGAGTTACATAAAATTCGACTTACATAATGATTTTGTGCTAAAACCATGTCCCAATTTACACAATTCCCTATGGGTTTGCTTCAAGTTACATAAAGATTCTTTTTCCTATGGGTTTGCTTCGAGTAATGTAAAAAATCATTTCTCTGTGGGTTTGCTTTGATTTACATAAAAAAATTCATCTTTCCTATGGGTTTGTTTCGAGTTATGTAAAAAAATAATTTTTCCTATTGGTTTGCTTCGAGTTACATACAAAACTGATATAAGGAAAAGCCTACGGAATTGACTTTTTCATAAGTAGTGGTTTTACTGTAATACTACAGAATATAATATCAATTTTTCCCAAATTTCTCTCTAAGGAAGACAGAAACAGAAGGGAAATTTTATGAAAAGTCTTGAGTCTGTTACAGATTGAGACAGTGGTCTCAGTATGATCAGCAATGTAACAGGATTTGGAGGCTAGTCTTGTACAGGGTAGCAAAAGTTCAGACTTTTCACTTATGAAAAGCTTTATTAAGATCACAAACATGCAGACCTCTGTGATGGGGAGAGCACTATCCCTTCTATGGCTCATGGGTTCATACCATGCTTGCAAGGACTTCTCAGTTTAGCTACCCACCCTTCAATTCTTGCCTTTGAAGAAGCAGCTGTGTCATCACTGTTATAGGATATACTCTGTACAATTTATAGGGTTTGGGGGTGTTCAGAACAATGACTCACATGTACAAAGCTGCTTACTGTTTGTACTTACTAGAATAAGTTATCTTCTCTTAATGGTACTTAGTATGGAATATTTAGCCTTTGACTTCATTTTGGTTATGAGGTGTATCCTCTCCTTTCAGAAACATCTCAACTAAACATCCATGTTGTCATCTTGGATCCTTGATAATGAAGATTAAAACAATTAAAGAAAAAATTAAAGCATTTTAGCTGGTTTCCCATACATTTTTTATAATAAGGGATAGTTCTTGTAGCAAAATTGCTCCTATGTGAGGAGTTATTTGAACAAATGAAAGTTATTTCTGAAATTAATGTTTTTATGTTAGAATCTTGAAGTTGAATAATGATGTATTGCTTCCAGATAAAATGGCTGGTTTTAAAAAATAGTATCCCCACACTTCTGTTTTCATTTACCTTCCTATATTCTCTGTTTCTACTTTATTTTCTTTAGCAGATGCTGGCAGCCAGCTTTTTGTGAAAAATCACAGTACTGTATTTAAGAGTAATATTAAGTATTAATTGAAACTGATCAGTTTCATTGATAGAAAAGTAGTGGTATGTAGTCAGGATCATCACTAAATGAGAATGACTACATCCTGTATAGCGGGTTCTCAACCTATGGCCCGTGGGCTGGCCCTGGCCCACGGTACCATTGCATGTGGCACACGTCCCCACTGGAAGCGGAAGTGGATGCATTTATGACAGCCGTAAATTTTCCCACGGCTGTTGTAAATTGTTTACAACAGCCACTGGTGTGTTTTACAGCAGCGTTTATGGTGGGGGGGGGACCACCAGTCCGGCCCACTCAGCTGTCTGAGGAGCGTGGTCCAAGCCCGCAGTTTGAAAAGGTTGAGAATCTGCTGTATAACATCTGTAGCCTCTTGTTTTGCCTTTGAAAAGTAACTGTTATTGTTTCTTATCTAACATTTACCTAAGTTAAATTAACTTCATTCTCCTTCCTCTCTTAAATTATCTAGGGAAACTATCGCTTTATGAAACTTTTACTTGCTCGTAGAGCAAATTGGATGAAGAAGGATTTGGAAGGAATTACTCCTTTACATTTAACCACCCGGCACAAGAGTCCAAAGTGCTTAGCTTTGTTACTAAAATACATGGCACCAGGAGAAGTAGATACACAAGATAAGAACAAGGTAAACAAAAATTTCTTTGTGGTTTATTTCTATCTGATAAATCCTATATCTTCCCTAGTGGTCTCCATGCAGTATTTATGTGCTGCAAGCTAGAAGAATAGCTGTTGAGATAGTTCTATGCACAGTGAATGGGCACTTCTGCCTTTCAAGCAGAGTTTGCTCTATGCTTGAGATATAGGCCTTTCATTCAAGTACCTTCAGACTTTCATGGGAGCAGCATTACAGAAAATGGTCTCCATGAGTCTTATATAGGTCACCCATGCTCGAAAGCCAGTCATATCTGACTCTAGGGTTCAGTGCTCATCTCTGTTTACAACCAAAGAGCCAGCGCTGTCTGCATCTGCAGACATTTCTATGGACATGTGGCAGGCATGACTAGACACCGGAGTGCATGGAATGCTCTTTACCTTCCCACCAAAGTGGTCCCTGTTTATCTACTTGCAATTTCTTGCTTTCGAACTGCTAGGTTGGCAGGAGCTGGGACAGAGAGGGGAGCTCACTCCATTGTGCAGCACTTGGGTCTCAAACTGCTGACCTGCCGACCTTCCAGTCATCTAATTCAGCATCTTAAATTTTGTTCAAGAGAGGGAATTTAACAAAGAGCTCTCTCTTTGGAGTTAGAGATTATTTTGAAGCATGTTCTTTGTAAATGACGTCAGGAGTAAGTATTTATGCAATTTAGTACTTGCACAGATAAGTACTATTGTCTATTGTTTTTAAGTTTGTTTTTTCCACAATAGATAAACTATTTCTATAATTTAGAACTCTTAACATTTTGAACAGTCTGGGTACTCGAATAACTACATGTTTCCTGTGCCCATTTGCTGCCTCAGTGCTGTGTTCTGGTCTGAATTTCATGAGCAGCTAACCATAAATAATGGCAGTTAAGATTCCTAACTACAATATTATGAGGTGTCCAGATAACAGGATCACCTATTTTTAAGTCCTTTATTTTCTCCCAACACCATCTCATTGTCTACTTCCATATTATACAATTATCTTTCCATTGAAGGTTTGCCATAGTTCAAAGTAGATTAGCATCTCTGAAAGATCCTGCATACGTTTTGTAATTCAGCAAAAGACATTTCTGTGTGCTAGATTTTATAAATGAGAGGGTACCCTGTAGTAAAATTTAGAGATTTTAAATTCAGGAGCTAATGATCAGCCAATCTTTTTCTTTCTTGAGTTCTCAAACTTTATAACTTGCATTTTTTCATGACCCATGTTAATAGTTTAGGTATTTTTCTAATGCTGCTCTCTTTAAAAGTTCTAGAGAAATATGTCACAATCATTGTGGTTTCTTCAATTCATAAAGCATAATTTGAAGTGTATTTTAATTTAATGGGGATTTTTTAATAAAACCTCTCTCTTACTATTCCTAGCAAACTGCTCTTCACTGGAGTGCTTATTATAATAATCCAGAGCATGTGAAACTTCTAATCAAACATGATTCTAACATTGGAATCCCTGATATTGAAGGCAAAATTCCTCTTCACTGGGCAGCTAATCACAAAGATCCCAGTGCAGTTCATACTGTCAAATGCATTTTGGTAAGGTTTTCATTCAAATACTTACCTACCTACCTACCTACTTATAGAAACCGTATGCTGGGCACTGCATGTCATACTGAACGTAGTACAGTAAAACCCCGATTTACGTACACTTCTAGTTACGTAAAAATGGACTTGTGTAACAATTTTTTTGCGTAAATCGTGTCCAGATTTTTTACGCAAATAAATCGATTTACATTAAGGGTTTACTTGCATATTGCTTTAAAGAACCTATTTCTGGGTAGGGGGGAACTGCCCATCATTACCAGAGATGGCCACTAGGGATGCAAGGCACAATTTTACATTGGAATGCATTGAAAACCAATTTCAAGCCGAGGCAAGCTCAGCCAGGGGACTCCTGAAAACATGGCAGCGCTGGTGGCAGCGTTGGTGGCAGCGGCGGTTCCCGCTCCTCCGACAGCCAGAGAAACTGCTCAGAAGAAAGCAGGGGAAAAGTAGGCTGATCACTTCTTCATTCCCTTAGTGCTTTTTTTTTTTGATTAATTTTGGTCTGTTCGGGACCATTTTAAAATATTTTTATTTTTCAGTTCATCCCTATGGGGATGCATCGATTTACATTAAAAAAAACCGATTTACGTAGATTGGGGTTTTACTGTAATTCCTATTAATTCTACATTACTCAGACACCCACAGAGTACTGTGTTCTCTTCTGGGAACCCTGTTATTGAAAGAGATAGAAAATGGAATACATTCAAAGGAGGGTATCCAAATTGGTCAATGAAATCCAAATCCTATTTTTAAATGTATTGATTATATTCATATACCGCCCTATTGGCTGGAGCCACTCAGAGTGGTGTACATGCTTCATTAAAATATCAGATACAATAATTAATAAGTTAAAAATTCATAATATTGTTTACAAACAAGACAATTTGCAGACAGGCTAAATCATGAAAACCAAACACCACTTGTATCATACTAAGAGAGGAGCAAAATATTATTTAAGATAATAATATCTCTATATATACAGTAACTCAGTTTTCAGAAGTTTGCGAAAACCTTGTAAAGAGGGGGCCAAGCTATAAGGATAACAAAGCCCATTATCCCACTACCATAGGACTTGTTCCACCTGACAGAGACCTGCACCCATCCAGGAAGCCAGCATAAAACCTTTTGCTGCTTCAGAGTACATGTGGTGCTGCTCCATGCTAGACAAATCTATGATAGATTTCAATCATTGACAATTTATGCTTACAAACCAGACAGATCAAGTAGGAAATACTGTAGCAATGTAAATTAGGTAGGAATTTGTAAAAAGTACAACGTCTTCTGTAACAAATCAGGTTTTATTTTGAAGAAAAATAAATCAAAGTTCAGGACCACAAAAATAGAAAAGGAACAATTTTGCATTTCCTCTTTCCCTGGATAAAATAATAAAAGGAATTACCGTATTTTCCGGCATATAAGATGACTGGGCGTATAAGACGACTCCCAACTTTTCCAGTTAAAATATAGAGTTTGGAATATACTTGCCATATAAGACTACCTCTCTTCCAAAGCACACCAAATAAAAATAAACCCACACTCAACCCGAAGATGCGCAGCCCTCCGAGTTAAATGGGCAGGTTCTGGTGGAGAGCCAATCCACGCTCACGTTCTCCTCCTTGAGGTACAGGAAGATGTGTGCAGCTTGCTTCCCCTTGCTTCATACTCCCCGTACAGAGCAGGGACTTGGCCGCGACACCCCCCACCATATGCGCCGGACATATGAAGCAAGGGGAAACAAGCTGCAGTTAAGTACCTGTCCTATAAGACGACCCCCGGCTTTGGCACAGATTTTTCGGGGTTAAAAAGTAGTCTTATACGCCAGAAAATACAGTAATTGGGAAAAATATAGAAAAGGTTAAAACATATTTGTTTTTTAAAAAAGAGAATATTTTTAATATAATAAAAATTCAAAATTGCTAGCAAGAGCAGTTAGGAAGAAAAAAAGTAAAAGAGAAAGGGTGGGACAACACCGACTTCATGGCATAGATCAATAATAGCACTAATTCCAAAGCCTTGAAAAAATTGGAAAAGGTAGATGCATACTGACCCATTTGACTTATAAATCAAGTGGGCGGCATATACAAATGTGACTTATAAATAAATAAATATATAAATAAATAAATAAATAAGATGCAAAAATTTTAATGCAATATTTGCAAACAGATTGAATAGCTTAATGACCAATTACATACATAAAGACCAGGCGGCTTTCTTAAAAAATAGGCATATGGCAGATCTTACAAGTTGAGTATTTGATTTATCAGACATAGCGAATCAAAATACAGTAGAACCCCGGATGACGCTAAAACTTGGTTGCACGAGGCTTAGCATTATCCGATTTTTAACGTTATGTGATACATGCATCGCATAATGTTAAAGTCCTATGGGATGAATTGCATAATGTTAAAACCCCATAGAGATACATTATAACTGGCACAGGATTTCAACATTATGCGATGCAAATTTTTTTTTAGATAGCTTAACTTTATGCAGTTTTAGCGTTATCTGTTGCAAACATTATCCAAGGTATTACTGTAAAGAAAAAAATGGCTTGTTATCATTGGATATTTTTTAAGCATTTGATTCACTTCAATGGATAACAATTAAATAAATTATTATAAAGTATGGATTTGGATTAAAATTAAAAAATGTAATTGATCATTTATATAAAGTTATGCCAAAGTAAGGGTAAATGATGATACAACAGAGGATATAAAACTTAAAGCAGGGACTAGACAAGGGTGCCCTTTATCTCCGATATTATTTGTAATGGCCATGGAGCTGATAGCGAAAGATATAAGAAGTGATGAAAATATTGAAGGTATAGAAGGAACAAAAATTGTATACAAACGATACATTATTGGTCATAATGAAAAACTCCATGAAGAATTTAGAAAAAGTTCAAATATATTTAAAAGAATTTGAAGAAATGACAGGTTTGAAAATAAATTTGGGAAAATCGGAAGCAATATTTTGTAATATGGAAAAAGGGGAAGTGGAAAAGATAAAGGAAAAATATAAAATACAGACTAAAAATAATTTATAATATCTGGGAATAAATATTTCTGATAAATTTGATGAGTTTAGAAAACTAAATTTTGAAAAACTAAAGATTGAAATCAAGAAAATATAGAACAGTATCAAAAATTAAATGTATCTTGGTTTGGCAGGATTTCGATGTATAAAATGAAATTGTTACCAAAATTTAACTTTTTATTTGATGTCTTGCCAATGCAACATACAGAAAAAGAGATTGCAGTTTTTTCAAAATATGTTGAATAATTATTATAATAGTGGGAAAAGACCAAGAATATGAAAAAATTTATG
Source organism: Bradypodion ventrale (assembly GCA_035047345.1). Lineage (NCBI taxonomy): Eukaryota > Metazoa > Chordata > Lepidosauria > Squamata > Chamaeleonidae > Bradypodion > Bradypodion ventrale. The sequence goes on from JAWDJE010000006.1 coordinate 51,679,631, forward strand.
GTACTTATCTCAAAAAGAAGGGAGTTTGGGTTTACCAAATGTTAAGAATTATTATAGGGCCTTCCAACTAAAAATGTAGTAAAAATTCTGACAAAAGAGGAGATATTTTGGAAATAAATTGAATGAAGGAGTTAAATCAAATTGGAAATACAATCTTTTTAGATAAGGATAGGATGAAATTGAAGATAAAAATAAATTAACTAAAGGGATGATGAAAATTTGGAATAATTTAAAGAATAAACTGGCACCAGATATTTCTCCGCTTATTGAATTAGATAATATAAAAACTTTTCCAATCAAGATTGATAGAAAGAAGATTGATAGAAAGAAGAAAGAGATCCCTGATAAATATGGTGTATATTTAGTGAAAGACTGGATACAAATATGTGAAAACAAGGAAAAAAGATTAGAAATATATAAACAGATGAATTTGAATTGGTTTCAAATAGTATTATTAAATAAGTGGAATAACAAATATAGTGAGGTGAGTTGTCTGAATAGGAAACTGATGGAATTTGAAGAAATAATTTATAAAATAATAAAAGGATTTATGGGGGATAAAAGGATTGGTGAGCAAAATATATAAAATCCTAAACCAGGAAGGAAAATCGCAGGAGGTTTTAAGCGCATTATGGGAATCAGCTTTAAAAATAAATTTTTTGGAAGCAAATTGGAAAAGTAAATGGACAAAAAGGATTATGAGAAATTTACCAGCAAGAGTTAAAGAGCACAATTATAAGCTGTTGTGGAGGTGGTACTTGACTCCAGTGTGGTTAAATCAAATGGATAATATGAAAACAAAATATTGTTGGAGATGTCAAAATATACTGGGAACATATGAGCATATGTGGTGGAGTTATATAAAGATATCTGACTTTTGAGGGGAAATAGAAAAAGAAAATGGGAAAATAATGGGTTTTGACTTTAAACTGGAGTTAAGGACTCCCTTATTGACTTATTTGGATGAAATAAAGATAGATAAAAATATGAAAGATTTGTTATCTATCTTCTTAACAATAGCAAGATAACATATTGCAAAGAATTGGAAAAATAATTTAAAGTTAGAGGTAGATGACTGGTACAAAGAAATATGGGAAATAGCTCTAAATTATAAACTTACAGTACATGGGAGTTTAATTTGAAAAAAAGGTATAATTAAGGAGAATAAAGTTAGCATTTGTGGATCAAGTTCTATTCGTCAGACATAAGAGTGAGACTTCACAGCATTAATTTATACATATTGAGCACAGGTACACAATGGTTGGCTGGCATAACATAAGTTTACAAATGAGTGTGGTTTTTGTTGTTGTTGTTGTTTTTTACAAAATAACAGAAGATCCCTGATTGGGTTTCAGATTTACTGCTGTGAAGTTTGGTTCTGTTGAGTTTTAAATGGTTAATAGATGGATGCAAAATAAACATTGTGACATTACACATCTGCTAATGAATTTATCTTTCAGACCTAGCATCTATTTTAATTTTTAAATTTTTTAAAGGCCTTCATTTTTTAGCAATTGATTGATATCTATGCAGTTGTAGTCCTTTTTAGTGCTCTTTACTGAACAACAATACCACCCCATAGTGCTTAGTGCATACTCTCTGGGCCTTCTGAGTGAAATTTAGCCAACTAAGTAAGATTCTAATCCATTTATGTACCTTAAATAGTCCATTCAATTAACATATTGAATACACTTTCATTGTTTATGCAGACAAGCATTCTTTATTAGCATGTCTTTGGTTGAAAGAAGTTGACTGTCTTCTGAGATCAAAAGATAGCAAGTTCCATAGTTTCAGTTTCAGGGATTCCTTGTCCCATATCCATAAGCTTCTCAGTCTCCTTGCACCAATGCTCAGTCGAGGTAGATAGTGTCGTATTTTAGAAATCAGTATATCTTATTTGTTTGGCAATTTTACACACTAGGATGCTGCTCCAACTGAATCTCTGCTGAACTGGCAAGATTATGAAGGACGAACTCCTCTTCATTTTGCAGTAGCTGATGGGAATGTGGCTGTTGTTGATCTGTTGACCTGCTATGAAGGTTGCAATGTGACTTCTTATGATAATTTATTTAGGACTCCTCTTCATTGGGCAGCATTGTTGGGTAAATACTGAATGAGAATATTTCTAATATTTTTGTGTGCTTATGGATTTATAGAATGAGTATACATGTCTATATGTAAAAGAGAAAGAGGGACAGATGTATCAGTTTTGGTTTCTCTCAGTTTTTTATTCAGAGTTTACATTTGTATTGATTTTCAATTTTTATAAAAGTCTGCATGAAAATTCATACATATTTTATATACATTTCTCTCATGGCTGTGTACTTTGCCAGATACAACATTTCTAATTGATCTTCCTTTTCTAGACTTAGTGCATCACATGTAGGATGTGCAAAGCCATTCAGAAGCTGATAGTGCTGAACAATGCATTTTGCCAGGAACCTTGTGTCTAGCATGCATATCTATTCAGGATTCCTACCTTTCTCCTCAGTTCTTTTTCATCCACCACCTCAGCAGCACATTGGAAACCTCTTACCAGTTAGGCTGTTACTGAATATTTTTCTAATTGCTTTTAACTGCTTACTTTTAATCCTTAATTTCTATAATTTCTGGTCTTCATTTCACATTTTCTTTCCCTTTCATCTGTTGTTTCCGTCCTTGAGTGCTTCGTTTCTATTGCTATGTCCTCTGAGGCCCTGCATACGATTACAACAAAAGCACTGTTCAAGAAGTGCTTGCAACGGTTGAGTAAAATCCCAATCACTGGCAACAGTTGTTGAACCAGTGGAAACTGTAGGGCAAAGGTTCTTCAATGAATAACTAATGTCTCACTAATTTAAATGGGTCTGATCTTGGAGTCATCAATTTGGTATCTTGTGAGTAAAGTAGTATCCATAGCCATCTCCTTGCCATTCCCTCTCCCCCTTGTAAAGCTTGTGGTGAAATTTGTGGCTTTGCATTAAGGATGAAATCCTGTAATATGGTGTTCATATGCTATCCTTTTCTCTCTTTTTAGGTCATGCACAGATTGTCAACCTTCTTTTAGAGAGAAACAAGGGTGGGACCATCCCATCTGACAGCCAAGGTGCAACACCTTTACACTACGCAGCACAGAACAACTTTGCTGTAAGTGAGACAAATGTTGAAGTATTTTGTGTAAAACCGTCCTTTGTTCTTAGTCCTTTCATTAATTTGCTTGTCTGGTGAATGTAGTACAGTACTGGTGACAGCACTTCGTATTAAATGAGCTTAAGCTGCAGACATACAATTATTTATTAAGAAAATTGAAAGATCAGAAGAGTTTTTGTTCCTTAATGTACACATATTTCTTTTATGTCACAGTGACCTTTCTTCAAACAAATGTGCAAATTTTTGAAAGATACAAACCTGTCTTTCCTGAAAAAATATATAATAAATACACAAAACACAGATATTAACCTAGTTTCAAGCCTCCTTGAACTCTTTCTTTCTTTTAAATGATTATTTCAAGTATTTTAGATGTTTTAACTTCAACACCCAATATTTTCTACCAGCAGGGGGTTGAACCAAATAGTCTAAAAGGCCCTTTCCAACTGAGTGATTCTATGATTCCATGATTCTCTTTCTACAGACAGATTTTATTTGCTAATCTCTTATTACTGCCTTAGAGTTCTGTTTTTAAAAAACTCTCACACATTTATAAAAGTCTGTATTTTACTATTTGAGCTGTTTGTTCTTTTTGCATAGAAGTCAGTATTTCTGCATCAAGTCTAAAGTGTAAATGCCTCAGTAAGACAAGGACCAATTGTCAAATACCACTGATAGCCTTTGATAAAGGGGGAAGAACACTTTTTCAGTGTCTCTTTGTTTCAAAGCATAGTTTAATAAAAAAAAATGGAAAACCTGTCTATCTTTAATAATAATAATAATAATAATAATAATAATAATAATAATAATAATAATAATAATAATAATAATAATAATAATAATAATAATAATAATAATAATAATAATAATTCCACTTATACCCCGCCCATCTGGGGATTCATCCCCACTGTGGGCAGCTACCAACATTATATTAAAAACATCTTACAATTCACACAATCATAAAATGACATCTTAAAATCACACAATTTTAAAAAAATATCTAGGCCTAAATTAACAGCGGGGGGTGGGGTGGCGAAAAGCCTCAGACTAGGTTGATGACAACCTCTTTTTAAATGCCTCCCTAAACAAAAGGCATTTTAGCTGCTTTTTAAATGTCAGTAAGCAAGTGGTCTGATGCAATTCCACTGGGAGCAAGTTCCATAGGGTTGGGGCTGCCACCAAAAAGGCTCTTTTCCAAGTCATGGCCTTTCTTGCCATTTTCAGCATTGGCACCCAAAGCTGACCCATCTGGGAGGATCGTGTGATGCAGGATGATGTTTTAAGAGGTAGGTGCTCTGCCATGTAGGAAGGTCCCAAACTATTTAGGGCTTTAAAAGTCAGAACTAATAACGTGAACCTGATACCAAATGTAACGGGCAGCCAGTGCAGCCCTGCCAGTGCTGGTGAGATATGTTCGAATTTCTTCACCCCAGTGATTAACCTGGCTGCTGCATTCTGTACCCGTTGAAGTTTCTGTACCAGGGTCAGGGGAGGCCCCATGTAGAGAGCATTGCAGTAATCTATACAAGAGATTACCAGCAAGATAACTAGTGTTGTAAGGGACCTCCTGTCTAAGTAGGGGCGAAACTTACTTACTTGATATAGATGGGGGAAAGTGGCTTTGCAAACTGCTGTAATTTGTGCTTCGAGGGTCAGATGGTGATCGAAAATGACCCCCCAGTTGCATACCTGTTTATTGGGCTACAATACCGTCCCAGCTATCATTAAGTTATAGAGTCCCAGTCAGGCAGATGTACCCTCCAACACCAGAACCTCCGTCTTACCTGGATTCAGTCGCAGCTTGTTAGCTCTAGTCCACACTAACACCATGGCCAGGCAGTCATCCAAGCACTGAGCCACATCCACTGCCAATGATGCAAAGGAGAAATAGAGTTGCATGTCGTCCGCATATTGATGACAATGCACCCTAAATCTCCGAATGATCTCTCCCAGCAGCTTCACGTATATGTTAAATAGCATAGGGGAGATAATCAAACCCTGTGGAACTCCCCATTGGAGCATCCACAGGGCTGACAAACTCCCCACAGGCTGGACCCTCTGTGGGCCAAGGAAGGAGTGGAACCAATGCAACACAGAGCCCCAAGCTCCCAACTCAAACAGTCGCTCCAGAAGGATGCCATGATCAATGGTGCTGAAAGCCTATGAGAGATCCAGGAGTACCAGGATAGATGCCCCTCTCCCCCGCCAGTCTGCCTCCCAGAGCAAATCATCCTGCAGTGCCACCAATGCGGTTTCAGTGCTGTGACGAGTCCTGAAGCCCGACTGGAATGGATCCAGGCAATTGGTTTCATCCAAGAGCTCCTGCAGTTGATCTGCCGTTATCCTCTCAATCACCTTACCCAAAAAAGGAATGTTCTCCACGGGTCTATAGTTATCCAAGACATCTGTGGTTAAGTTTTTTTTCTTCAGGAGAGGGCATAAGATTGTCTGCTTTAGTTTTATGGGCATTACGCCCTCCACCAAGGAGGCATTAATGATGTTTATTAGCCACAACCTTGTTCCCTTAGCTGACATTAAAAGCCAGGATGGGCATGGGTTGAATCAAGAGGTTGTGGGGTTACAACATGAAAGAGCCTTGTCCACCTCCCCTATAGATGCAAGCCAAAACTGATCCCAGGAAGCACGGACGGATATCTCGCTGGACGTCCCATCCAGATTGACTGTGGGAACTATGGTATCAAGGTCCCGGCAGATGGTCTCTACGTTTGATTTAAAATAGGAAGCAAACGAATCGCAGGACAGTTGCAATTGGTGAGGGCCTACAGAATGGTTAGCTGTGAGGCTACAGACAATAATACATATTCTGATTACTTCAGTGCATATTCATGAGCACAGTTGTGTTACTTAGCATATGTTTTGCCCATGTGAAGTTTTTCAGTGTTCACAATTCGTTTTTTGTACACGTGAACACTCGAAATAAGCATTTATGGAATGGATTGCTAGCCACAATTCCCATAACGTGGGTAACCATGCAAGCTAGGACTTGGTTTTCCAACCAAAACAATACTGTTGTTTGCCTTCAGGAACTGTAAACATAAAGAAGCATGTGACAGAATCCATATTGGAAAACATAACAAAAAACAAATGCTGTATGACCACCATTGCCACTTGGAAGGCTGTACATAGCAGACAGATTCCAATTTTGTACCATTGCCAATGGTGTAGTCACAAATGTAGTAAAATCATTTAAAATGTTTATGTGTTCCATGTCATTTAAGAGGCAAAACAAGAACAAGATAATTTTCATTGAAATCTGCCACACTCACTCTTGACTTAAAACTAACGACAGGGGGAGCATGTATGAATGAGCTTAAATAGTGCCCAGGACTTACCGTATTTTCCGGCGTATAAGGCGACTGGGCGTATTATTATTATTATTATTATTATTATTATTATTATTATTATTATTATTATTATTATTATTATTATTATTATTATTATTATTATTATTATTATTATTATTATTATTTTCCAGTTAAAATATAGAGTTTGGAATATACTTGCCGTATAAGACTACCTCTCTTCCAATGCACACCAAATAAAAATTAACCCACACTCAACCCGAAGACGCGCAGCCCTCCGAGTTGAATGGGCAGGTTCTGGTGGAGAGCCAATCCACGCTCACGTTCTCCTCCTCGAGGTACAGGAAGATGTGTGCAGCTTGCTTCCCCTTGCTTCATACTCCCCGCCCAGAGCAGGGACTCGGCCGCGGCACCCCCCACCATATGCGCCGGACATATGAAGCAAGGGGAAACAAGCTGCAGTAAAGTACCTGTCGTATAAGACGACCCCCGACTTTGGCACAGATATTTCGGGGTTAAAAAGTAGTCTTATACGCCAGAAAATACAGTATTTATTGATTGTATGATGAACTTCAGTTGTCTACATTAATGTTGATATATACAGTAAACACAAATTGTCCATCTCAAGTTCCTAGCTTAGAGTTTCACGTCAAGGATTGAAAGCCATTGAAGGGCTTCATCTGTGGCACTATGCAAGTCTTCCAATGAGGTTCCAAATGCACGTAAAGGACACCTAAATACAATGTGGTCCATGGTTTGGTCTTCTTCACAGTCACATTGGGGAGAGGACTTCCATCCCCAAGTGAACAGAGTGGATTCGCATCTACCACAGCCAGTCCTCACTCTGTTCAGCATCCTCCACTGCTGTCTTGGAAGGGAAAATCTAGCTGGGCATTCTCAGGGATTCTTGATTATGTGATGATGGGGAATCAGAGATAGATGTTGCCAGAGTTCCATCCAGACATCTGAGATATTGAAATGGTTATTCTGTAGGTTGATTGCAGTGCGCCAAGCAGGGTGTCTAGATTTTAATCATTGGGCTGAGAGAGCAATTATATCAGCATAGATTGGGAGGAGAGGATTGTTTACTATTTTCATCCATAGTTTTAATAATGCCAGTGATCTTCTTAGTGATGGTGGTGGAATATGGCTCAGTATGGGGAGACAGTGGGTGTTTGTTGGTCGAATACAGCCTGTGATGATACACATTGCCTGATTCAGCTGTATGTCTGTTAGTCCTGTGTGTGCATTATTAAGCCAAGATGAACAACAGCATTCAGTGACAGAATATGATAATGCTAAGATAGTGGATCTAAGAACTTGAGTGCTGGCACCCCAAGAAGTACCTGCTAGCTTCTGTAAGATGTTATTTCTGGTTTTAATCATTGCTCTTTATGTGAGTTTGCTCTTTAAGTGAAACACCATTGTAAGTGGCCAATTATGACTTCTGGTGGGCAGGGTGGGATTGTGAACCCTGATTTAGTTGTTGTGAGTTTTTGGTTGGTTTTAGTTGTTAAGCGAGGCGACCATTCAGAGGAAATTCTAAACTTTGGATTCTACCAAGAGCGAGGCGCTCTTTATATGAGGTTTTACTGTATAGTATTTGGGAGGTCATGTGTGTACAAGTCAAATAGTAAAGGAGCCAACACAGAAAGAACCCTGTGGAAGGCCACCATTTATTGTGAATGCTCTGCTCTTTGAGCCATCTGGAAATATCTGGAAATGTATATTGCACATCATGTTGTTGAGTAACGTAATAGGTTTTAGGCAAGGGATGATACTTATAAATTAAAAAACTTAAAGAGTCCTCTATCTTTTTATCAATGATAATATTCAAGACTATGAGGTTTGATTTTTATTTATTTATTACAAAACAATTAAGTTTTTGACATTAAAACAATTATTTGCTATCATATGTACAGTAAAACCCCGATTTATGCAAAAAGTCTGTTCTGTAGCTGTTTACATGAATCAGTTTTTTACATAAATAGATGCATTCCCATAAGGATGCATTGAAAAATTAAAAAGCGGTCCCAACCAGACCAAAACTAATCAAAAAATAAGTAGCACAAAGGGAATGACAAAACAATTTGACTACCTTTTCCCTGCTGCTCCATCTGCTTTCTCTTGAGCGGTTTCTCTGGCAGTAGGGGGAGCGGGAACTGCTGCTGCCGCCAGTGCTGCCACGTTTTCCGGAGTCCCCTGCCTGAGCTTGCCTCGGTTTGAAATTGGTTTTCAGTGCATTCCTATGTAAAATTCCGCTTTGCGTCCCTAGTGGTCATCTCTGGTAATGTCAGGTAATTTTCCCCTTGAACCCGGAAAAAAAGTTCTTTTAAGCTCTTTGTCTGACGTGCGTTCCCAGCTAAAGCGCATCCCGGAGAAGCCTCAGACGAAGAGCGGAACCGGGCAGATATGTGGGGGACACTCCCAATCCCGGTAGAAGTGGCGGGGACTTCGAAAAACACTGCAAAACTGCCACAATCACTTCCGCTGTCTCTACCACCACCACAGTAAGTCATGCCTTGCAACTTTCGGTGGTGGGGCAGGTTGTGCAGGGTGGAATTTCTAAACCTAAAATGGCATGGGACTGCATTTTAGAGTTTAAAATGGCGGCAACGCCATTTTAGGTTTACAGGACACAAATAATCATCGTCATCATCACTTTAATTTGTATCCAGCTCTTTTCTGCCCGAAGGCGACTCAGAGCGGTTAACAACAGAGCATGTTGTCTGCATAGCAGACAGCAGCAGAAAAGCAATACAACCCATACAGTATACAAAATAACCAAATACATGTAAAACACAATTAATACAAATCTATAATACATAAAAGCAGCAATACAAAACTACAAATCACGGAGGCCAGGCTCCCCAGCACAAAATGGACCCAAAGCTCAACAAGGCAAGCAAGTCCAAATTGTTGTTGTTCAGTCGCACAGTCGGTTCCGACTCTTTGCGACCCTATGGACCATTGTTCTCCAGGCGCCTCTGTCCTCCACCATCCCCCTCAGCACTCCCAGTTCTGTGCCCATTGTGTCTACAATACCATCTAGCCATCTCATCTTTGGCCTCCCCCTTCTTCTTTTGCCCTCCACCTTTCCCAACATCAGGACCTTCTCCAGTGAATCCTCCCTTCTCATTTGATGTCCAAAGTACTTTAGCTTCATCTTTACTATTAGCCCTTCCAATGAGCAGTCAGTGTTGATTTCTTCTAAGATTGACCTATTTGTTCTCCTCGCTGTCCAGGGTACCCTCAAAACTCTCCTCCAGCACCACATTTCAAAGGCATCTATTCTTCTGCGTTCAGCTTTCCTTATTGTCCAGCTCTTGCATCCGTACATTACCACTGGGAATACCATTGCTTTGACTATTCTAATTTTTGACTATTCTAATTCCAAATAGAACACCACAAAAACATTTCACCAGGTGATGGAGAGGCTCCGGGGAGGGGCAGGGAAGTCCTCCCGTGTGGTAGCAGCGGCGGCTTTTCTGCCTTCCGAGCAGGTGGGGCTCGTAAGGTGATGGCAGCGGCGGCACCTGCTTCACCTCCCCAGGCGATGGAGAGGCTCCGGGGAGGGGCCTCTTACATAAATTGATTTAAATTTGCATAAATCAGGACACAATTTATACAACAAATCGTTACATATGTCGATTTTTACCTAAGTAGAGGCATATGTAAATCAGGGTTTTACTGTAGTTTGAACTGTATTTTCTATTTATTTCAATGCCATCCTTACTTGGTTAGGTTTTCTGTTCTAGGAGACAGTGGAAGCATTTTTGAAACATCCTTCTGTGAAAGATGACTCAGATCTTGAAGGAAGAACATCTTTTATGTGGGCTGCTGGAAAAGGCAGTGACGACGTCATCCAGACAATGCTGAATTTGAAAGTAGACATTGATATCAGTATGACAGACAAATATGGTGGCACAGGTAAAACAGCATACAAATTAAGGAGGGTAGTGAGGTTTTTTTTTAGAAATAATTGGGAATCTTGTAGAAACACATTTATACATTATATCTCTTCTGATCATGCCCTAATTTTTTGAAGCATGAGTATGAATGGAAATAAATGTTAATTATTAAAAATAGAATTCCTTGATAGACAATATCATTAAATTTACAACTGAAACATAGAGATAAAACTGTTTGATAAAATAAGTTATATATAGATATGATTGATATCTGAAAGGAAAAGCATCATGTTCAGCTACTTTCTTTGTTCCAAGTGAGAAATGTATTGATACAGTTCTTTAGGAAAGAATTAAGCAATGTTGGTAGGCTTTGGATTCTACCAGGATGCAAGATATGAACATCGATAAGCAATAGGAATATCATGGTTCAGAATTCAAACTTGTAGGAAATTGTTCAATCCAGTTCAATATGGCTTTAGTGTGAAAGAATTACAGTGATACCTCATACAACGTCCAAACTTGGATCCACAAGTTTGGACTTTATACGGATTTGGACTTTGTATGAAGCATGCAAAATCCTAACTGCGATGCCTCATACAATGTCCAAATTCTTGCTGTGATGCCTCGTACAACGTCGTTTCCATAGAGATACATTGTACTGTAACACCACAGACTTCAGGGCAAAGTCAAGGAAACAGACAGGAAACTGACAAAACTTTAAGAAATCATTGTCTAAAGGCTAAATACATTAAAAAAAATATATCAAACAACTCTGATTGTCCAAGAAACTGAAGAATGCTGCAAAAATCTCAGGAATGCTTCTAAAAATTCTGACGAAAAAAATCCTAAAAATCCAAAAGCGTGCTTAAAACCACTCCTAAACTCTTCACCTCGTGCAAAACCCACAAGAGCAAAGCACGCATGCGTCCTGCCTTTTATACTGCCCAGGCACAATGCAACCTGGGAAAAACCCCAGTGCCTCATACAAAGTCCCAGCGACTTTGTATGAGGCAACTTTTTCCAAGAAATTAGTCGATGTTGTATGAATTCGTTGTTGTACGAATACGGACTTTGTATGAGGTATTACTGTATTATTAATAACAAAAATAACAAAAAGAGCATGAGTTTGAATTAAGATGCATTAAAAGGAGGCTCATTTAGATGGTGCATTGGCCTAAATCTCAGTGGTAGTTGCTAAGACATTTTTTGGATGATGATGACAAATTTTTAAATTCCGATTTTTCATTCTCACAATTTCAGATGTACTGTGTGTTTTTAACATGGAACTATTCCAGTTGCATAAACAAGTGCATCCAGTGGTGGGCATCAGCAGTTTTGCACCAGTTCGCCAGAACCGATAGCAGAAATTCTGACTGGCCTGCCCATCCAAGTTTTGAAATGAAATAGTCCTAATTTGCAACGCTGGGCTTTCTCCCTGGCCCACCATACCACACCCACATTGTGGTAGTAAAAACTTTGGGAGACCACCACTGAGTGCATCTCATGTTTTAAAAGTAAAAGTTGTGTGAGTGAGAAATGCAAAAACCTACCTTTTCACATCTTATTTTCCTTTACTCTCTCAATATGCTTCTCTCCTCAGCCACTTTTTAAAATGCAGGTGAGCTCATTTTAAAGTAAAATATGTGGAGAAAAGCAGAATTTTAAGCTCAGAGGCTCTGTGCCTCCAAACTGTGCTCTTGTTTTTGTTTGAAAGTTGCATGAGTGCACGCACATGCACAGTCATGGATTGCAGCTCTGATCACTCTTGCCTAGCATAGCTGGTACTGGGGAATGGAGGAACTTGTAATCCAAGAAAATCCAGAGGACCACAAGTTGCCCATTCTCGCTCAATGTGATTGTGAAAATTCCATGATTAGGCAGACTGTATGGCCTCCATGATGACTAGCTTGAACATTCCAGCTCTGGAAAAAATTGAGTTAAGAGACTGAGATAAAGTTGCTGTGAAATCAGCTAGTTTGCAATGGGACCTACCAAAGCATTAGTGTAGTTCTTTGTGTTTGATTACAGAGCACAACCTCCATTCAACTTGAGTTTTAATAGAACTGCAAGACATCTGTTATTTTATAGCAAAATTATACTGAGGGAAAAGAATTTCTTTCTGCTTAGAGCTCATGTCGTAGGAACAGCACAGAGGCAGCTTTACAGCTTTGCCGTCACTGACTGTGTACAATGGAGGGATCTGAATGTTGATAGAACAAGGCTCCATTGTAACCAGCTGGCTGAAGAATCTTCAGTCATTGTGACTCCCTTTGAGAAAATTTGGCTTATGAGAAAATACTGAACAAAGACTTGGAAGCAGGATGCCTGCGTCAGAAAGAATGATGGAAGGAGAAATAACTAAGCCATGCTGACATAGCAGCTCCTTTATTTAACTGCATTGTTACAAGCACCTTGCGTGTCAAATGGTTGAGTACTGCCTTGTGTTTCAGAAGTGTAATGCAGAAAAATAGGATCTTTACAGTAGGGTCAGACCATGGAGCCAAATTCCTTCCAGCAGGAGGTGGCAGACCTCATATCTATACAGCCACCCACCCATTGGCTTGTTTTCACCAACATAAATCAAGCTGATTAATCCATTTAGTGGGGACTGTGGTGGCTCAGTGGTTAAGAAGCTTGTCTTGTTAGCTGAAAGTTCGAAACCTGGGTACTGCATGATGGATTGAGCACCCATCTCTGCCCCTGCTGTTGGAGACATGAAAGGGAGCCTAATTTGGGCGTTCCCTGACCTGAGTTTCGTCTGCAAAAATAATTTCGGACATGAAATTATTATTATTATCATCATCATCATCATCATCAATTTAATGTAGCTTATATGGGATACTATTAGCAACTCACAGTCTGCATACATTGTGTAAGATTGAAATATAAAACTAAGAAGAATTTATGTTATGTTGTGAGTGGGCAGCATACAAGTATAAACATAATAATAATAATATAATAACAATGTCACTTTTCTTAATATATATGTTAAATGATAGTAAAGGTAAAGGTATCCCTTGCTCGAAAGCCAGTCATATCTAACTCTAGGGTGCAGTGCTCATCTCTGTTTCAAAGCCAAAGAGCCAGCGCTGTCTGCTTCTGCAGATGTTTCCGTGGTCATGTGGCAGACATGACTAGACACCGGAGCGCACGGAATGCTGTTTACCTTCCCACCAAAGTGGTCCCTATTTATCTACTTGCAATTTCTTGCTTTTGAATTGCTAGGTTGGCAGGAGCTGGGACAAAGACGGGAGCTCGTTCCATCCTGCAGTACTCGGGAATCGAACTGCTGACCTCCCGCCTCCCAGTCAGTGTCTTAGCCACTAGGGTAAAAACAAAGAGTATAATATAATAAGATTTGCTCTGTACACAAAATAAATGTTTCTGCCTACAGCATTGTGCGCTAGGATTAGTCTCACCCTATATAATGAGGTAGTCTTCCTTGGGCTCATTACAAAATACAGGAACGCAAAACAACCAGGTAAAAATAAAAGATGCTTTGGAGAAGCATGATATCAACAGTTAAACCTGACCAATGGACTGATTCATAACTTGAAGTTATGCCAACATTGAAAATCCACAATCTAAATAAAAGAGAAAAAATAAATTGAGAAACTGTTTGTTTCTAGAACTCTGATCTTGCAATGTTACAAAGTTTAAGTTGATGAAGTTGCAGATTAAGTCTCAATTCCCTTCTTGCTGTTGATTTATATTTTGCTATGGTCACAGGTCTTATTGCCGTCTTTTAATTCCTACATTCTTTTTCTCTCTCTCCATCTTTCAGCATTACATGCCGCTGCCCTTTCTGGCCATGTCAGCACTGTGCAATTGCTGCTAAAATATAATGCCCAGGTAGATGCTACTGACGTAATGAAGCACACTCCACTTTTCCGTGCCTGTGAGATGGGACATAAAGAAGTGATACAAACTCTCATTAAAGGTCAGCTGTGGCAAAATCATAAATGCCTTCATAGAAACATTGCTGTCTTCGGCTTTTGAAATGAATTAATAGTAATGACAGACAGCATTACAATTACAGTAGCAGAAAATTATGTTCCCATCAAATTTTAATTAAAGTAATGTGTGAGATGAATTTGAGCTACAAAATGTCAAAAGAATATCAAGGAAATCTTTTAGAATGTTACGCATCAGCATTATTTTTCTGCTAAGATATCCCATACAATTTTATTAGACTGGCTGAAATCTTGTTCTGAAGCTACACCTGTGTAAGTCAAAACTGCACAAGTGGTGGAGAAAATCATCTCAAGGCAGAAGTGATATTCATGAAGAACTTCTGCAGGCATGAAGAATTTCCTGTATGCAGAAATCACCCTGTGAATGGTGTGATCAATTGCACAATAAAATTCCATGATACACAGACTGCCTAGGCCTAACACATTGTACTATTCTGCAAATATAACTTTACACTATGCTGGATTCAACAGGATTTCAGCCTCCGGCAAGTACAGTAATGTCAGAATAGGAATTCGTACCTACAAACCTCAGTTTATTCTCGATATTTTGGCTGATTAAAAGAATAGTATTTGAACCCTCAATATAAATTGAAACTTAAATACTGTATCTGCTACAGGGAGTCTTGTATATTTTGACAAATATTTGACCAGCTAGTTTTGAAACCTAGAATGAAGTTGATAAACTCAGAGATAATATTTCATCCTGCTCCTGCATACTTTTCTTTTGATTCCACCTCTGATATATGAAATTCAATATCCATATAAAATCAAGTGATTTTTGAGCCTAAGTTGGTGCTTCTTTATAGAAACTAGGATAAATTTTCATTTGAGGTTGGTTTTTTTTTGAAAGACAGCGAGATGCTGATTAGGTGAGTAACAATTCTTGCGCAGCTCCCCTTTGTTTAGTATTGAAATACACAAAACATAATTAGACTATAAGGTTCCTGAGGAATCTTTGAACCAGGACTTCTTCAAGTCATTATGAAGGTAGGCATCTTTCCTGACCTTTTAAATCATTTATTATTTCAGCTTCTATACTACCCTTTGTTGCAAGCAGTCTCTTGGCAGTTCTTTATCCATCCTGTTCAACAGTGTTCCATAGTTTGGACAATATTTGTATTTTATGTGTTGAAGCTTGTTGGTTAATTAAATAGTCAACTTGCCACTTAATGTTTTCTTTCACACTTGTTCCAGAAACAACTTCACGTATTTTCCCCCTAAAAGACTCCTCTGCCTTTAACATACAAGCTTATTGAACTTATCGCCAGCTACAAAAATTTAGTTAATTCTTCATAATTCTGAATTATGTTTTGTATCCATTGGAACACAAATTTACAAATCTGCCATTCTGTTTGGCACAATGTTAGGACAGACATTTTGAGGTAGTAGGTAAAATTGTGTGTACAATTAAAAATTAGAATATGACACAGGGTCATCAGAATTCTACACGAAGAACATAATCCTTCAACTAATTTAAGCCCAGATTTTAGGGAAGCTGATTTCTTTGAGAGGTACTGCCTGTTTCTATATGTCATATTGATAAGATATTGATAGAAACAGGTAGCAAGTAGTGCTGGCTGATTAAAATATCTAATTTTTTTTGTACAGGAGGAGCAAGAGTTGATTTGGTTGACCAAGATGGCCACTCTCCTTTGCATTGGGCAGCTCTAGGAGGAAACCCTGATGTATGCCAAATATTAATAGAAAATAAAATCAATCCCAATGTACAGGATTATGCAGGTAGAACTCCATTGCAGTGTGCTGCTTATGGGGGCTACATTAATTGTATGGTTGTGCTCCTGGAAAATAATGCAGATCCAAATATTCAAGATAAAGAGGCAAGTATGTTGTTATAATATTATGAAACCAGCTAGAGATTAATGTATTGTGGAAGTACTTCTTTGCCAGTGGTGACATCAGATGATACACCACTTGCCGTGTTTGCTGAGGTAGTTCTGTTTCCATCAGAACTGACAGATGTCAAGTGGAGATAATGATGCACATAATTAATAGTGCTTTAAGATACACAGGAAATGTGGGCCTGGAAAATTCAGCTGTAATGTGTATACCATGAGGTGTTTCACAATTTATGTGATAATGTACAGTACTTGGTTATGGAAGCAAGTTTATTGAATGGAAATTCCAGGAAATGTTTCTGGTCCCATATGTTATTAGCATCTTTACAAAGAAGATCTGATGGGATCTCTTATGATACCGGTGGTGGTGAGCACTGTTTGAATGATTATGTTTAAGTTTATTATGTATTGTGTTTTGTTTTTATTTTTTAAAAAACAAGTTCACAAGTTATGTTTCTTCATTTAAGTGCAGAGCAGTTAGGAAAATGTAACAGATGGTTGAGGGGAGACCAAGGTTTCTGAATTTGGCTCTGTCTCATTCTTCATGGTCCTTGTGAAGGCATACATATGGTTTCAATTCCTGCGCATACACAGACAACCTAGAGTGTTCCAGAGCTGTGAATGAGCCACAGGCTCCTCCTATCCTTCCCAGCTCGTGTGTTTCCCATCCAGCAATCCCTCAGTTCTTTTTCTATCACCACAGCAATCAGACCTACTCACTGCTTCAGAGCTTCTTCTCATTCTTCTTCTTTCCCTTGGTTTTCTCTGACAAACAATATATATATTATGGTTCTAGTTACTTGGTTGCTAGCATTGTTATCATTTTATGGCTTCTTTAGCCCCATTCAAGAGATGCGGGGACTGTAGTAACAAGATCCCCTCAAGGATATTTTAAGTGTCTCTACTGCCTTGGGGAGGGTCATCAGACTCAAACATGCACAATCTGCAAGAGTTTTATTCACGTAGCTTTGAGAAATAGGGAATTGCGACTAAAACTATACTTGTGGCAAAGATCCCTCCCAGCCATGGATTCTCTCTCACTGAACGTATCTGTAAGCCCAAACCCCAACCTAATCTAATAGACTTCACACAACCTGAATCCAGATCTGATGGAGCACCCAAACAGCACACTTCTAAACCAAGTACTCATTGTAGGAAAAGATCGCTAAACCGTCAAAACTATCTCCAAAAAAGAAAAAGGCCATAGTAGAATCAGAGAAAAAAGAAGTCCAAATTGAAATTAAAGCAGCTGTTTAAGCAGAGTTCTCCTCATCTTGGAGCAATCAACCTTCTCCTTCAGAAGACTTCAAGTCCTATGCCAATTTCATGCTTAGGATGGTCAAGTCTATTGATCTTGAGGTTCAGAAGCCAGAACCTAGGAAAACAGACAAGTTGTAAAATGAAGTTATTAAAGAAGCATCGATGACGATTCACATATCCATGCTTCCATACCCTATTGTAATGCCTAAAACAGCCCGTTTCTTCCCAATTCCCATCTAGAAGAATCGATAATCTCTATAAGATTTCTGAGGAAGAGGCAAAGTTCTTGCAAAAACATCCACAACTGATCCCAATTGTAGTAGAAACAGCTCAAACTAAATCTAAGCATTAGAAACACCAATACACCCTTTGTTAGAGATGGGAAGAAGATGGACACTATTGGAAGACATATCTCCTCCACATCAATATTAGGAATTAGAATAGCTAACTACCAGGGAACGACAGGAACTAAAGTGCATAAAGTTCATAGGTAAAGATAAAGGTTTCCCTTGCTCGAAAGCCAGTCGTATCTGACTCTAGGGTTCAGTGTTCATCTCTGTTTCAAAGCCGAAGAGCCTAGTCTGCTTCTGCAGACGTTTCCATGGTCATGTGGCAGGCATGACTAGACACCGGAGTGCATGGAACGCTGTTACCTTCCTACCGAAGTGGTCCCTATTTATCTACTTGCAATTTCTTGCTTTCAAACTGCTAGGTTGGTAGGAACTGGGACAAAGACGGGAGCTCATTCCATCCTGCAGTACTCGGGAATCAAACTGCTGATCTTCCGTCTCCCAGTCAGCGTCTTAGCCACTTGAGCCACTGCATAGGAGCCACTATCAAATCGATAGAAGGCAGAGTCTTTATCCCAAAGGAAAGGTGAAACAAAATAAAAGTTCAGACACAACATCTTTCAACAAACACGTTCCAGCCTTTGGAGTGCAAGAACTATTAGATTGCATGGCATTGACTACAGCCATTCTTCCCCATGCCATACTCCTTATTACATTTGGTTCCTTGCACAATTCAACTATCAGAAGGGCATCTGAACCAAATGACTTTCTGTCACACTGGAACTGACTATGCAACTTTGGTGGTGGACATTGCAGAGAAATCTCTCCCTTTGAAAGCTATTCACATTTCTGAAACTGACAGTGCAGGTCACAACCAGCGCCACCCTGTTGGGATGGAGCATCCGGTAAAAGGGCCATCAGCTTCATGCTTGGTGGTGGATGTCGGAAAAGCCACTTGGAGCTTCTTGCTGTACTCAAGCCATGCAAAGCATTCAAACCATTAATCAGCAGAAAAGTAGTGCAGGTTGTGGTGGACAGTACAACCATGATGCACTACATAAACCACCAAGGAGAAACTAATTTGGCAACACACTTATACCTATCAGTTTTTCTATGGGAGTGCCTTTCAAAACAGGTATTCTTCATAGCAGACCACCTCACGAGAACAAACAAAAGTTTATCAAACTGTCTAAGCAGACTCAACATGCTTTCTCATGAGTAGGAACTGAATACAAGGGAGAAAGCTGATACTTCTTCTGGATACAAGGTTCTGTCATCCATCATGCAGTGACTTCCACCATCCAGTAAGTGAGCTTGCTACTCACCCATTTCTGTGCATTCACAGTGACCCCAAAGAAGAAAGACAGGTTGCTTACCTGTAGTTCTTTAAGTGGTCACTTGTGAACTAACACATCCTGTTCAACCTCCCCTCAATTCATCAGACTACTGTTTTTGGACAGCAGTGGAATTTGAACTGAGGGGATTGCTAGGCAGGAAACGGTCAAGCTGGGAAAGACAGAAGGAGCCTGAGGCTCTGTTACAGCTCTAGAACATTCTGAGTTGTCTGTGCATACGCAGGAATTGAACCCATTTGTGTGAATTGACAGGTGACAGTTCGAATTACAGTTACAGGTAACCAACTTGTCCATCAGACTTTGCTACCAATTTAATTACATTTAAATTGTGTGTTTTTAGAATGTGTAAAGTATAGAATGCGTCTCTTAATGAAAAGTATGAGGAAGATCTGTACAATGTAGGAATGCTCCAATTTCTACAATTTAAGAGTGACGTTACAATTTTAAATTTTTTAATTTCCATTTAAGCATCACAACCAATGAAGAGTTGTTTCCAAAAAAATATCATGCTTATGTTTTCTGTTTTGATGTGAGTAGTTTATTTTGCTATTGCTGCTTTGCATAAATTATTCAAGTTTTGCTATTCTTCTCTGCTTTTGAGTATTGAGCATATCTTCAAATCTTGAAAAGAGCCTCATTTGGGTATCCCCTGAGGCATTCAGGCATTCCTCCAGCAAAAATCCTTTCAACCCAGAAAGCACCTTTGTGTGCCTCTGAAATTATTTTAAAAACTTCAAATCTTATTTTAAAATAATAGTTAATCTGTGTTCTCTTTAACCCTTGTTTATTTTAATTATTTTTTTAAAGTAACATGTGGTTAGCACAGCATTTTGGTGCTCTTTAATTATTGTTTAAATGCACTTTAAAATACAAAAATACAACTCCCAACATGATCCTGTGAAAACAGCATTGTACAAATAATATGTAAATATTATTTCCTACAAACATATGCCCTGCAAAATAAGAGCTTTCTCAAAATAACCATTTCCTGCTCCCCAACATGTGATAGCTAACATCATGACTTGTGACATATTACACTCAGGCTCTGATCAAAAGTGCTCTGATGCTGTCTGTTCCTTCATATTCTATCTCCATTGTCTAGATTAGAACAGGGGTCAGCAAATTTAGCTCTCCAGGTGCTCTTGGACTTCAATTCCCAGAAGCCTAAGTCAGTACACCTGTTGATCAGGGCTTCTGGGAATTGAAGTCCAAGAACATCTGGAGAGCCATGTTTGCTGACCCCTGGTCTAGAAGCATGCTGGATGTGTGGTTGGCAGAGTTTAGGCAATAGTTTAAAAAGATCAGTTTAAATTCAAGATAGTGGCTAAGAGTAAGAACAGTATTACTGAAAGAATACTGTGTTTGATTGTTTCTTCCATAACTCATGTTTCTCCAGTACAGTACTTCAAATGAACTAGTAATAATCTTGTCATGTCTTTTGTTTTGGGATTGTGTTCATAAACTGTGAAGTCTAGATCCAGTTGTTATTCTTCCTTGGAACAGAGCCATTGAAATAACAGTTATTATGAAAATGTCAATTTAAAGGCCTGCTGTATCAATGGGTCTATGCTAGTTAGGATTAACAAATGAATATAGACTTAATTGTTTTACATTTATTTTAGTTCTGTCTATATGTATTAAAAATGTGATATGAGTGTTCACCATAACTATAGTGTAGCAGAATGATAATTTTTATAGACACTGATTTTCCAAATGTAAGCAGTTGTCTTATGAGCTTCTGACCTATTTTGTGGATTTTAGGGAAGAACAGCACTACACTGGTTATGTAACAATGGCTACCTTGATGCTATAAAATTGTTGCTGGGATTTGGTGCCTTTCCTAATCATATGGAGAACAATGAAGAAAGGTGTGTATTATTAAATATTTTTTCAACTACCCTTATGAGCTTTTTTTCTAGTGAAAATACTGAATCTAAGCTAGGAGCTGAAGAGATATGAATTAGAAACTTATTATCTTGACGTTTACTTCTCTCGTGAACTCAGGTCAAGCATTAATTAACAAGCCATTCTCTGTCAGCCATACAGTTCTTTCTTGCATCTTCCCACGTAATAACGCTGAACTACCTTACAAAAAAAGTAACAGTAGCTATACAAAAGACACAGAAAAAGAGCGCTATTTTCAGCATCCCCATACTACGTATGGGCTGAAAATGTTTTTGCAAAGGTCACAGTGGACCCAGGAAAGGAAAATGCCCCTGTGCAAGATGCACAGCAAACATTGTTGTTCACCCTTCAGAAGCTAATTATCTTTTGATAAAGTCCCCAGAGGGGAAATATCTGAGACTTTGGATTTACAGCACCTCTTCAAAGAAATATTAACAGATGTGTGTGTGTACGTGCACGCACGCACACGCGCACACACATACATAAATGTTTATTTTGCATCCATCAACTAAACAGAACCAAGCTTCATGGTAATCAATCTGGACCCCATTCAGGGATCTTTTGTTATTACTGTTGTAAATAGCCTCTACTGATATTCTGTTATTACTGGTTGTAAATAGCACACTGATTTGCAAAATGATCTGTTATGCCAACCAACCATTGTGTATCTCTGTACCTGATATATATAAATTGATGCCATGAAGTCTCATTCTTATGTCTCACAAAGTGGACTTGATCCACAATAGCTAACATTAAAATATAGGTGTTAGACTTTAAGGTGCCACAGTGTTTTTTGTCTTGTTTTGTTGTTTACTCTCTGATATGTTTGCATATCATGGCTACCACTTCAAAAGTTAACTAACAAAGGGTTTAAAAAGGGCTCTGTAAGCTCTGTGAGATAAGACATGTTTTTGAAATCTAAAGTGAAACCAAAACACAGAATCACTTTTTCTAACTAAACAGGGAAGACAGAATAAGAGACTTAATAAATCTTTGGCAATTTATATGAGCTTTTAACATATATTTCAGGTCACTATTTTATGAGTGAGATATGACATGGCCACAAATATACAAGATATCCCAAAAGCCACCATACATATGGGAAATGGGAAATTGTAGCTAAATTTACCTTTATTGACAAAATATTCATTACAAAATACAGTATTTACAAAATATTATTTATGTGTTGGACACCTCTTTACACATGCACGCACACACGCACGGACACACACACACACACACACACACACACACACACACACACAGTCTTCTCCCTCACTCATGGTGAACATGTTCCAAGACTTTTGTTGTCATATATGGAGACTATCACTACGTAATCATCTTGAACAGCACCAAGGGCTTTTGTGTTACCCTTAGAGCTTCCCATGTGTCTATGGGAAAAAGATGAGCTAGCCTCATCTTATTAGCATATAACCAATGAGAGGGATTTTGTAAACAATTCCCTGTTCGCATAACAAGCTCTTGCTTATCCCAGTCCAGGATGTTGATGCAAAACCACATACCTAGGTTGGAGCACAACACAAAACAGGTTGGAGAAGCTTCGGCCATCTGCAGATAAGAGCTGCAGGAAAAATGTGAGGCCTTTTGCAAGAAGCAAACCTCAATTCTAGAACAGTGTAAGAGCAGAACAGAATCCATGTTGAATAACTTGATTCCCCATTCCATTACACCAGGTAGCTTGAATGAATAGTTTAGCTCTGAAGTACTTCTTAAATCTCTGAATACTATAAAGGTTATACATAAATAGTCACTGAAGTGATCCATTATCACTTAATAATGCTATATACCTGTATGCTATAATGCTATTATTAGTTAATCTATACCTATAAATCTGTGCGTTAACCGTTGGAATGTGACAAAGTATCCTGCACCCGGCCCTACTAGCCCGTACCAAGCATTCATTCACTCACGCGAACCGGGTTCGCAGGTAACTGTCGGGTTGAATTTTGCGCCAGTGGGGCAGGAGCCCCCTGAACGCAAACAAAGAAAAAGGACTTCACTTTCCAACATCCTATACGCCGCGCCACAGCCAATCAGGCTGAGAGGTGCGAGCAAAAGGAACGTTCGGAAACGCGCCATGGCCAATCAAAATGGAGCCGCAGGAAAAAAACGCCACACAAACGGAACGCACAAACGCATAACTACAAGCCCCAGAGTCCTGCACACCATGAATATACAGAACGCTGAGAAGGCCGCTGCGTTAAAAATAAAAAACAACGTGAGGGCAAGTCCGCCGCAGGCGGACGCAGCGCCTCACAGCCACGCAAACACCCGCCGGCCTTCTTTCACGGAGAAACGGGGAGGAGAGGGACTCCCCCTCCTCCACGCTACCCCACCGAAGACACGAAGAGACCACCACCGGCCTCAAGAAAAGTTGAGCCGGGTTGGAAAAAACCACAAACAGGGGGGATTCAAGGGGGGGGAGAGGTACTGATGCCTTCCCCCCCTTGAAAGCGAAACAATTCCTCCACAAAGGAAAGGCAGCGAACGGCGCTCCGGCCGCTGCCATTACTTTCCGAGTAAGTGTTTCGCTTTCAAGGGAGGGCGAAGGCATCAGTGCCTTCCCCCCTTGAAAGCGAAACAATTCCTCCGCAAAACAAAGGCAGCGAAAGGCGCTCTGGCCGCTGCTTTTACTTTACGAGTAAGTGTTTTGCTTTCAAGAGGGGGCCAAGGCACTGGTGCCTTGGCCCCCCCTTGAAAGTAAACCCGTTCCCAGGGAAGCAAAGCCAGCGGACGGTGCTCCGCCCGCTGACTTACCTTTCCTTAAAAGTGTTTCGCTTTCAAGAGGGGGCCAAGGCACCGGTGCCTCCCCCCCCCCTTGAAAGAGAAACAAAACTAACAAACACAAACAAACACCAAAATAATTAAAATAAATAAACCATTAATTAGAAAAAACACAAAAAACAAAAACATCCAAAATTAACCAAAACCAAAAATAACAAACAGAAAAAACATACAGAAAACACCAAAAAAGAAAAACAAAACAAACCCACAAAAGAAATTATACCAGCCAACTTACCAGCATGTCCTGTCTCTATGACGTCCGGAACTGAAATGAGGAAAGAATGAGACTACTTACCGGAAGAAGCGCCACCCAGAGGCCAGTAGAGTAAAAACAGTCAAAGTAAAAGAAATACTCAACAGCCCCACCCAGAGGCCACAAGAGATAAAACAGTCAAAAACATAACATTACATCACACATTCACACAAATCACAAACAAATCACAAAATAATAAAATAAAAACATTTCTAAAATCCTGTGTAGTTTTCATTAAAAAACAAACCCAAAACATCTAAACACAGTTTAAAAACATTGAATGTAAAAAAACATGTACTTTCCAAGGTACAACTATTTTAAAAAATTCACATACTAAAACATTATTTGGTTAAACAAAATAATTGTAAAATATTATATCATCCTTTCCTCTTTTTTTAATCTACAAAAACAAACCCAAAAAAGCTGATCACAGTTTATAACAGCCCGTGTGTATAAATAAACATTTTAAAAATCACAATTACAGACTAACCTCATTTGTACAAACATTAACAAAACAAAAACCTTCCAACACAATTTAAAACAGCCCGACAACTGCTGGGCAAAATTTCCTAATAATACTATAATTTCAGTTTAGATCTTGTGAATGGCAATATGTCAAGTAATTTTTCCTTGCATATTGTATGTTAGTAGAGTATGTGTACTACTTTGAGTGCTGAGAATGTCTGTACTCTGCTCTCTGGTGTATACTATCAATTAACCACATATTTTACTGAAACTTCAAAAGTGTTTATATTACTCAGCTGCAATATTAAAAATACGTAGGTGTAAATGTTCACAGACAGTGTATTCCTGAAGGGACTGTTCCTAAGTTCTCATCTTGGATTGTGACATTCAAATTTCTTTGAGTTCCCTTTCCCGTTATATTTCTATTGGCATTTGAGTGTCAGACACTATGATCTTCCTATCAGCCAATCAGCATGTGGCAACTCTAATTTGGCTGGCTTTGTCACCTTTCTTCTGTCTTTTCCTGCATTACTTCCTTCTTGGTTACCATCAAGAGGAACTTCAATTTGACTGTCTTGTGCACTGACACTAACTGTTTGGATTGATGTATCACATATGGATTAGTTTTGTCTGTGGCAGGTAACTTTTAGCCTATAGACATATTTGACTGTTCTGTGCTACATTTATATGAAAGTATTGACTGGGTAACATGTATAGTAAGGATAATTGAACTTAGCTGAATATTAACAAAATGATTCTGATGGGTGCAGGATGTAACTGTGTGAGAGAGACAAAAGAAGAGAGAGAAAGGATCACTTCAGATGCAGCTTATTTTTCAGTTTACCCAGGAGTGGCTGTGGGTGGGCATCTGGTTGGAGTCCTTCACAGGCTGCTAATAAATTGAAGGTCAGTGCAGATGGTACAGAGATCTTTTGTTAGTTCACTTGCCAGATCATGGGCATAGTTGTTAGTTTTTGGTAGACAGATACATTCCCTAAAATAATCATGGCTTATAAAGGAAAACTCTTTTAGCAAAATAAATGAATAAATATGTGAAATAGTTCTAGTTCACCTCTCTAGAAATTACAGCCATGATCCAAATATTATACGTATTTACTCATTATTTACTCTTTGTTGATTTTAAAATGCAGCTTTTAAAATTACTTTAAAACTCATGAAATAACAACAATTAAATTTAAGATAGCTTAGAAACTTGTAAGAGAGTAGAAACCATCATATGATACCATCATTAAATGTTGCAATTATCAGCATCTCCAGCGAAAAAGTAGTATCCCCGATTGCAAGATAGCTGCACCATAATATGAATGCAAGGTTAGACAGAAAAGTATCTCAAGTATCTGTAAAGATCATGGGGAGATAAACAGTTAATATTGAAGAAAATCATCCTGAAGGTACTATGGTTCCAGATTACCTTGTGTATTTTTTTAAAAGAATTAAAATGAAATTTGAATGTAGCAAATCCTGGTTAACAACCCAAAGATTTTATTGCAATCCAGGTAATCTTTGTCATCTACCTGTAGTACATTACCACCCACTAGGGAAGTGGTTCCCAATCGTGTCAGAAGATACTCGGGATTGAAATGATTTTTGATAGAGAAACTCGGTCCAAGCCATTCACTGTTAATAACTCATTCTCGAATTACTCCCCTTAAAAATAAAATTGCCCCCCTGTGGGGCACGGGGCCCACACTGGGAACCATGGCACTAGGGCATCTTTCACAAAGGGTTGATGATCTCACTGATGCTCTTTCCTTGTGACTTGTAAAGGCCAGTTTCCTGTGGTATTGCCCACAATAAAGTATCCATAATTTCCATCCATTTACCATACTCTTCTTCATCTTAATGTTCTGTCCGGACAAGAAAGGCTGATGCACACAGAAGTTAGGTTACACCTCTCAAGAATTCTGTCATTATCTGAAAATCACCCATGCAGTTAAATCCAGAACAGCTGACACCAGGGCCGCCATCAGAAATTTCTGGGCCCCATACTGAGCAATCCTATTGCCCTTCCCCCCCCCCCATACACACACACACTTTTTTCTCTCCTCGCATTGGGGTGGCAGCGGCGGGTGGAATACACAATTTCCCAAAAGAAATCGATGGTCAGTTGTATCCAACTTTAGAGTTCAGTGCTCATCTCTGATTACAGAAGGGAAATCCGGCCAGACGGAAAATGCAGAGGAAACAGGGAAAGCTGTCTGAGCAAAATCAATAAATGGTCAATATAATGAAAATGCAATTTCTTCAGAAAATGTCACAATATCCAATCTTTTAATATGCAAATGTGAAATCTATTAAACAGTTTTCTGATATAGTTTGAATATAGTTTGGACTTTTTACCTATAGGATATAGCTCTTTATGCTACAATACTATTTCATCTTGAAAGGATTTGAGAGACTCTATCTCACTTTTTTGGTTTTTTCTATTTTTGAAGAATTCATGGAAAGAGAAACCTTTTGGTGTTAAAAAACTGTTTAATAGATTTCATATTTGCATGTTAAAAGATTGGATATTGTGACATTTTCTGAAGAAATTGCATTTTCATTATATTGACCATTTATTGATTTTGCCTCAGACGGCTTTCCCTGTTTCCTCTGCATCTCTGATTACAGCCAAAGAGCCAGTGGCCTTGATCCACAGAAGCTCACATTAAAATACAGCAGTTAGTCTTTAAGCCTTGCTTGAAAGCCAGTTGTATCCAACTTTAGAGTTCAGTGTTCATCTCTGATTACAACCAAAGAGCCGGTGGCCTTGATCCACAAAAGCTCACATTAAAATACAGCAGTTAGTCTTTAAGCCTTGCTTGAAAGGCAGTTGTATCTAACTTTAGAGTTCAGTGCTCATCTCTGATTACAGCCAAAGAGCCAATGATGTCTGCATTCGCAGATGTTTCCATGGACATGTGGCAGGCATGACTAGACACCAGAGCGCACAGAACGCTATTTACGTTCCTAATGATGAGCTCCCGTCATCCAGCTTTTGCCAACCTAGCAGTTTGAAAGCAAGAAATTGCAAGTAGATAAATAAGTATATCTACTAGCAATTTCTTGCTTTCCAACTGCTAGGTTGGCAAGAGTTGGGACAGAGATGGGAGCTCATCATAATCTCTCTCTCTCACATACACACACACTCTCTCTCTCCATCCCCCCCCAACCCACAGAGAGAGAAAGAGGAAGAGAGGAAACTCACCGGAAGGTGCAGCTTCGCCTCCCGAGGAGCTCTACTGCTCTGGAGCTGAAGCTGCTGCTGGGTGGGCTCCATCCTTCCTGCGCCAGGGAGGGGGAGCCGTCGCTTTGCCCACCCACTGCCCTGCCGCCGCCGCTTGCCCAGAGCAGCGTGGCTAGGGGGAACTTGCCGGGTGCGCGCTTCTTTAGGCTCATCTGTCTGTACTTCCTTTCTGCGTGCGTCCTTCGGCAATGCTCCCACACAGACCTCGCTTGCCCAGGGCCGAAGCCCGAAGGTTCCTGGAGGAAGCAGCCCCGCCCGGTGCGCGGTCTCTTCCAGACCGGGCCCGGTGCAGCGCACCTCGTGGTCATGGCTTCAGCTCACGAGGCGCACCAGTCCCGGTCCAGAAGAGACCGCGCACCGGGTGGGGCTGTTTCCTCCAGGAACCTTCAGGCTTTGGCCCTGGGTGAGCGAGGCACATGTAGGAGCAATGAGCGAGGCACATGTAGGAGCAATTGCCGAAGGCTGCACACAGAAAGGAAGTACAGACAGATGAGCCTAAAGAAGTTCCCCCTAGCCACACCCACGCTGCTCTGGGTCAAGGCAGAGGAGGAGGCAAGCCCTCTGGCGGTGGCGGGGCATGTGCAGTGGTGCCGCGCGCCACACATTAAAAAAGCAAATAAAATAAAATAAAAATTTAATTTTTTTATAAAAATAACATAGCGCCATCAGGCCCCTGCCAGCTCCGGGCCCGGGACAGCAGTCTCCCTTGTCCGATGGCAGCCTTGGCTGAAACAGAAACATCCCTTGCCTGTGTTCATTTAATTTCTGTTGGTTACACAAGCTTTGTTTTTTATCTAAATGATGTTAAAGCTTTGCTAAAGTGATTATTATCATAAGTTTATGATTGCTCTGATACTGCGGGCGACAATTGGTGATTGCTTCCTCCCTCCTCTTCCTAGCAAGGAGAGTTTCTGCCTGGATGATCATACTTCCAGCTTCATCACTTTCTGTTTCCTGCAGAAAGAAAAATAGAAAATAACAATATTTCCTTCCTTTCTTTCTTCATCCATCAGTGATTACATTCCCCTGGTGTAACTTTTACAAACAGTATCATTTACAACACAGATATTTGAAAATGCAGTATTCAATTCCAGCATAGCAGTGATACAGGTGCATTGTTTGGAAATGAAAATGCTCTCTTGGGCATTTGTTCCCTTATGTACCATTTTTTTCTCCTTCTTAGGTACACACCACTTGATTATGCCTTGCTTGGAGCTCATCATGAAGTAATTCA
The DNA here is from genome assembly GCA_035047345.1 of Bradypodion ventrale. Taxonomy (NCBI): domain Eukaryota; kingdom Metazoa; phylum Chordata; class Lepidosauria; order Squamata; family Chamaeleonidae; genus Bradypodion; species Bradypodion ventrale. The sequence goes on from JAWDJE010000006.1 coordinate 51,708,638, forward strand.
GTTCATGTTGGAGCATAACGCACTGTCCATTGCTGCCATACAGGACATTGCAGCCATCAAAATACAAGCAGTCTACAAGGGATACAAAGTTAGAAAAACCTTTCAGGATAGGAAAAATCTTCTTATGAAACATGAACAGCTGAGAAAAGACGCTGCTGCCAAGTAAGTTGGATATATGCATCTAAAAGCACACACCAAAAGATTGGTTTTTTTAAAAAATAAAGGAATTTTTCATTCCAGTATAGTAAGCAAATTTGTTTTTATGTCAGGATTTTTTCTCCTAAGTTCAAAATGTTGAATTATTATAAAATAATATACAGGGTAACAAAAATGCTAAATTATTTGGAGAATTTTATATAATACATGTATAACAGTTTTGAAGGTATTATTAAACACTAGTATGATGATAGTGCAAATATCAGTGAAGGGGCTGAACTGTACAAAGGCCAATTCACTACTAACATTATGTGCTTGTTTTCTCTTTGCTAACAGCACCCATGTAGTAAGTGGTAGCCTATCATTACTGTGCTGTGTAGTTGGCACCTGCCTTTCACTCACCCCCCAGCCTTTCATCAGCTGATGAAGTTGAAAGGGCTATAACAAACATGAATCCTGGAAAAGCACCAGATTTTGATTGCATCCACCCAGAGTTCTTTATACATACAGGGAAATACACAAAATTTTGGATAGTACAATTCTTCAATTCTCTTCAAAAAATAGGACATATTCCCCATAAACTTATACATGCTAAAATCATACCATTGTTAAAAGCAGGTAAACCCGCAGATCAACCTCATAGTTATTGCTCTGTAGCCCTCCTCAGTTCCATTTACAAGCTGTTGGAACGTGTTCTATAATATTTACAGTAATACCTCGGATAAGGACCGCATCGGATAAGGACGCGGTTTTTATGCACACGTGATGCATCGCATAATGCTAAAACCGCTAAAAATGGTCGTTATCCGAGGTATTTCGTATAGGAACATCGGATAATGACCATTTTTTGTAATTATCTGAGGTATCACCCATTTGAATCGGATACCGACCAAAATCGCATAGCAACCAACTTCGTGGAATGGAGTTTGGTCGTTATCCGAGTTTCTACTGTACTAAGATTCTGATTGAGCAGGCGGGTTTTTGTCCCGGAAGAAGTTGTGTGGATCAGGTTTTGTCTCTAACAACCTTCATCGAAGTGGGTTATCAGAAGAAGCTAAAAACATCCACCATTTTTATTGATCTGTCCGCAGCATAAGACACCATGTGGCGCCAGGCCCTGATATATAAACTTTTGAAAACTATAAAATGCCAAAGAACTACTAAACTCGAAACAAGCCTTCCCCGTTCTCAGCTTCCTAAAGTTGTACAGAAAAAAACAACCACAGAAGTGTTTTTCACATGCAGTTTGGGCTTCTACTATGGGAAAAGTCTTCAATTCAATTAAGTGCCAACAGATAAGGTGCTAGGATGGGAGGGTAATTTGAAAGCTAGACTTCAGGAGGCAGATGGGGAGTGCAAAAATCATGAGAAAAATCAGCTGCTTTTCTGATCATTCCCTGCCCAGTCATTTGGTTATAGCTATCCCATTTGTTCTTTTATCAGGTTACATGAGAATGAGACAGGGAAAACATTCCTCCTCCTCTGGCCTGGCTGAGCCACTTTCTGCCAGCAAAAAGGAAGTGATTGGCCAATAATAGTTCAGGGCTACAGCCACAATTGCGTTTTATTTGTATTTTTCCCCCAAATGTGATAATGGCAGTTGTCTGAGGAAAGATGGCTTAAAAGTGAGGCCTCATTTTGTTAAAAGCTACTCACATTTCAAGGAAAACTTTATAGTCTAGTGTGGCAAATGAGTTTCATGATTTACTTTTAACATTCTAAACTTTGATTATAGGAAACGTGAGGAAGAAAACAGAAGGAAAGCTGCAGAACTTCAGAAAGAAATGCAGAATTCAAAGGCTGCCGAAGTCAAAGAAGAGCAGCAGGATCGCTCAGAGACAGGGAAATATCACGTAAGACCCTCTGTCCCACAGCGGCCCCTTCAACATGGCAGCATATCTGAGCATCAACCAGAGACAAGCAAAAGAAGCTCAGGCACAGTTTTCTCAAACAAAGTAACTGTGAAAAATCAATCGGATTCCCCAGAGCTACATGATGAAGATTGCAAAAGACAAATAGGTTTGTCATCTGTATGTATCTTTTTGTTATGGTTAGTGGTCTTGTAGCAAGCAGAGGGTCAAGCTTGGACCAGCAGTGTAAGAGGAGCTTAATCCATATCTGATGTAAGCCGCCTTGGATCTTCCCTGGATGAGGAAGGCGGGGTAGAAATCATATAAATAAATAAATAAATATCTGAGCCATAAGTTACTGAGTCAGAAATCAGGCAAGAATCCATTTCTTTATAGGACCAGTTGGAACCCTTTGATGAATTAGTAGCTGCAGTATCATCCTCTGGCTACTCATCTACATTGCATCCATGGTAGCAGGGGATAAGCCTATCCATAACATTGCCACACAAGGTAGAACCCTGTGGTTAAAGTCCATGTTTCCAAGGTCAAGGCTGTTGTTTGGAGCTTATTACAAAGAGTGAGTGACTCTCGTGTTATGATAGCTCCAATAGCATTACAACAACTCTTCTCTTCTTGAGCATATGTACCGGTTCCAGATTATCTGAAGGACTGTATACTTCCATATAAATTTACCTGGCTCTAAGAACATTCAAGGTGACTCTTTCAATTTTGCAACCCTCAGAGGTACACTGGGTAGGAAAGTGAGAGAAGGCTTTGTGATGACTGTTGCCAGACTGTGGGACTCCACTTTCCAATGGAGCTGGACCACTTATTCAAGTTGCCCTTCCACCAGCAAGGCAAACACATTTTTATTCAGTAGAATCCATTTTGTTCACACCAACAATAAACTGTTTTACTCCCAGAGTATAAGTCAGCAGAGCATGCTCATGGGTCTGCCCATTCTTAGAGCTATCTGCTTCAAACCTTTCTATTCAGGTAGGCTTTTGTCAATTAATTGGCTGCTGACAAAGGGATTTTAATAGATTTTATGGGATAGTATATTTCAGGTGTATATTTTATATTGCTTTCATTCAACACTGCTTTGAGAGTATTATATATTTCAATATTATAACTTAGTTGTTTCATCTGTTCCTGATTTGATGTTTCTCGTCTATACTTATTTTTTATTGTTGTGAGCCACCTAGAATCTTAGTTCTCAAAGAAAAATAGAATATAAAAAATTGATAAGAAATAATAATAATAATAATAATAATAATAATAATAATAATAATAATAATAATAATAATAATAATAATAATAATAATAATAATAATAATAATAATAATAATAAAGTCAGAAATTATTCTGTATTGAAAGGATTTTTGCTGGAGAAACTCTGCTCAGGGGACACCCGAATGAAAAGTAAAGAAGAGGAAACAAGTAGAAGAGGGCTAAGGAAAAGAGAGTAAAAGTTTGAGCTAAATTACTTGGGATAGATTCAGAACTGTATAATAACTAACTGTGCTCCATGAATAACTGTTCCTTTGTAAAGTATTCAGAAGCATCATACAGTCCAAAACTGTGGCACGATATATAAAGCGCTTCTAAAACCCATGGAAATGTTAAGACTACCTGACTACAAGATATGAGTGAAGTCAGGACTGTCAGCTTTAAATGAATGGTTAATACCCCCACTTTTGTCAAACCCCTTGCTGGCAGTCCTGACTTCACTCATATCTTGAGTGTCTCCTTTCATTTTCACTGTGATGGGGTGCAGAGACCACATGCCCAAAAAGTTATATTCTTGCTCCAATATTTCTGGACCTGACTGTAGATCAACAAATTAGTAGATGGCCGAATAAAAAGTTATCAGAAACCAAGTTGAGAGGGAGAGAGAGAGATGGATTTTCTGTAAAGAAACGGAAATAATGATTAAACAGAACATAATGGCATAAAGGAAATGATTAGAAGAATTTTGCTTAATTTTACCAAATGTAACAGAAAAGTCAAGGAAGGTGAGTTCTTGGAGGGAGGCCTTAGAACTGAATACTGATGCAGAAATCATATTTGGAGTTAAAAAAAATACTTGAGAGAAGGTTAGGGCAATGGGAATGAACAACGCATTTCAGGTGTTTGGAAATAAAGGGAAGAAACATGATTGTAACGGGAAGAATGAGTCAAGGAAGATTTCTTTTGAGATAGCAAGTGGAAGGGAGATAAAGAAGCTGGTGAATCATGTCAGAGGGATTGCCAGCCAGGAGAGTTAGATAGTAAGAAGTTAATAAATCAAAAATGAACATATCTGTGAAAAAGCATTAGTGAGGTTCTGTTCAAGAGGAGGAATGTATGATCACGTGATTTCTTTATCGCATATTGAAACAGGTCTACTGTTAGTTGGAAAAATGCAACTTTGTAGTAGGTAGCATTTAGATGAAGATAGGAATAAAATGTTTGCATTAAAGTATAAGGAAAACATTTTCCAGCTTCCTGTAGGCTCTGTTTTTAAATCTCTAATTACTAATTATTTTTATTTACATTTTGAAATTTAAGCTGTTTTCTAAATTTAAAACCAGATACTTCATGTTGACTTGAAAATAATTCCACTCAAATACAGTTTAGCATAGGGTAATTGTATTATATTTTAAAAATTATAAATCTGAGAATATTTTCCGTTTATCTCTCTTTCTCCAGAAGTATCCAAGGCAAACAGCCAAAGCAAGCCTCCCTGTGTCCCTTCTCATTCTAGAAAGGAAGAGAGGAGATCTAGGCATCAGGCTGAAACAAAGCATCAAGCTCTGTCTGCTACTTTAGGCAGCTGTAATAAAAAACCCAAGGAACCTACTGCAAGAACAAACGACAGCTTAATGCATGCCCGGGAAAGGCATAACTTCAGCATGAAAACTGCCAGCACCAGGGAGAAATCAGCAAATCAAAGCCAGTCAATGAACAATTATCCAAACCAATTTGAAGGAGCAGCATCTTGTATTCAGATTGGCAACGGTGCTAATGGAAGCGCCAGGAATTTGAAACAACGTGAAATGGTACATAAGGGAAGCCCAAATCACCTGAAGGCAAGAAGCAAAGAAATAAATGATGAGAGGTGGTCCCCTGCTGGCTCCAGCAGGCCTGGTAGTGCCAGATTTGGAAGTGTAAATATCAGAAGTGGCTCTTCAAGTCCTGCAGTTAGACAAACCAACAAGATGGCAAACAACAAGGCCTGTTTGTTGCTACTCAATAACACAAGGACCACTAGGCTTTTGTCAGACAGAATGGCTCTGGGTGCTGATTGTAAAGACAGTGCCAAGCTGGATAGGAATGCTCTCTTGCCACCCAAGAAGTCCAGGGATCAGTTCTGTTTCATTCAGCACAAAGGCACTCATTTTGAACCTGTGCCATTAGAAATCTGTAAGCAAGTGATAGAGAAGGAAAGGGCGCGAAAAGAGTTGTTCCAGAAAAAGAATTATGCAGCAAACATTATTCAAAGGGCTTGGAGAAGGTAAGCACACTTTTATTTCTCCCTAATTTGTTTCATTTTAGCTGCTGTTAGTACACCTCATGTATACAGTAATGCCTCAGCTAACGACCCAACTTGGTTTCACAAGTCTGGTCATTATCTGATTTTTAGCAGTATCCGATGCATGCATCGGATATTGCTAAAAAAAAGCCGGCTGCATTCTTCCAGGCACTGCTGCAAGGCAAAACGCTGGGTGAAACTCCTTCCTCGGCTGCAGGTTTTGCCTTGCAGCAGTGCCTGGGTGGGTCGGAGGATGTCGAAAACAGCGTGGATTGGGTCCCCCGCCCTCCCCAGAGGTGGCTGGGTGGTGGAGAGCCCAAAATGGGCAAAACAAAACTCCATCGCGATGGGATTTTTTTACCCATTTTGGGCTTTCCACCACCCCAGCCACCTCTGGAGAGGGCAGGGGACCCAATCCATGCTGTTTCTGACGTCCTCTGACCTACCCAGATGCTGCTGCAAGACAAAACCTGCAGCCAAGGAAGGCATTTCACCCGGTGTTTTGCCTTGCAGCAGCGCCTGGGAAGGTTGAGGGATGTCGGAAACAGTGCGGATCAGGTCCCCCAACCCTCCCAGAGACGGAGGCGGCGAGTGAGCACAGAAAAACAATGCATCCCATAATGCTAAAATCCGATGCATCTCCCCAATAAATAAATAAATATCGGGTCGTTATCCGATTTTAGCGTTATGCGATGTGGTCGTTATCCGAGGTATTACTTTATAACTTATAACTGTGGTGATACGGTTTTGCCATACCGCAAGCAGTACGATGGCCAAATTTGCAGTTGATACATCGGACATAATGGACAGTGCCCTGTGACAGATAAACCTATGGAAAAACTAATGATAATGTTGGGTGCATTGTCACTGTCTCCAGCCATTTCACATGTTAAAAGGACTTATCAGCAAGGGGTGTGTGACTCAAAGACTTCTGTAGCCTTCAGTGGAACAGATGATAGGCTCATGTATTATTCTCCTTAAAAATGGGAGATTTACCTAGTAAGCTTCTTGAGCTGTTAACATCATAGAGATGGTTCAATTCTTGAGTGCAGTGGGGAGCAGTATCAGTGAGATGCTTCCCTGCTAACATTATTCTCAGTTCAGGCATCTTTCCCATTAAAAAGCTCTGTTCTACTTGCATTAATTCATGCCGTTTGCCAGGCCGGAAGTTAATTCTTCTGTATGTCCATTCCCCATCATCTCCAAATCAAGAGAACTGTAGAGTTATGTTTAAACTTGTCAGCTGATTTGGCAGTTGGTTCTGGAATCCTGTTCAGGTAACCAAACTATTCTGGCAACTCTGGAAAGAAGGGTTTACTTCCATCAATCCACTGAGAAGAATTATACATATACCTAATGGAATCTTTTACATTGCACAGATACCTAGTGGAATCTTTGCAAGGAGATAAATCAGAAGAATTATACGCTATAGCATTTCCCCCAGTGTATGTTGTGGGGGAAACAGGCTCAGAAAGTTTCAAGTAAACTGAAGATGATGTTCTGTTGCCAGAATAGTTAAATAAGGAAACACATATCCAAGTATTCTGTTCAGAATGTAAAGAAAATTGCACATGTTTCCTCCATTCTAGCACTTCTTTTTCATGTGAGTCATTAAATGTGCTGTGTAGTCAGTTCTGCAACCAGTTCAGAACTGGGCACACAACCAGGAGCCTGCTAAAGCATGAGGAAAACTTATAAGATCTCTAGGGATGTGCCATTTGTTTTTGTTTTGATTACAGCCCCAGCTGATAGTCAGACCACCTACACAAGCCTGACTGGTGCACCTGGGAAAAAGACAAACTGAAAGGCTTTGTGGAGTAGTACAGACCTAACTCCACTTATTTTCCCTTTCAAAACTGAAGCTGTCCTGGTACTTGTTTAGAACATTCTTTTTCAACAGAGAGCTCGGCCAGTGCTAGGCTAAAAAGCCTTCTAGGTGAGCCACACTTAGATTTCTGTAAGTGTCTATCAGGTAGTACACTCAGCATGGAAAATTCTGTGATCCACATTACTAAGGAACACCTTTCCATGATTACAGTAGGGCATTAGCTGTAGGAAACTAGATGGAAAAACAACCTACACAAAATCAAATTAATTAAAAATATTAAAAATATCAACCATTTTTGATTGGGATAGTCTTAAAAATATAACATAGCATTCCTTACAGGATCCTTTAATATACTGGTCTCAAATGGTGATCCATAGGGATTATAACCAATCATCAAAGAAGAAGGTGGGACGGTGTTCGATACATTACTACCATTTTTCATTTAGTTATCCCTATAATGTATAGCCATTAAATTCAAAGCCTCAGTCAGTTTTTTTCCTCAACAGCCTCAAAAGTTGCGCACTGTGCGGCAATTGTCAGGTTGTTGGTGTAAAGAAAGCTCCTAGTGGCTTCTGGCAGTGGTTGATCATTGGTATATTTGTTAAACAGTGTGAGGCTAGCAGACTGCCCTGTGGAAGGCCATTTCTTTGATTTCTCCATCGGCTGCATTGTCCTTGGAAATTAACAAAAAATCTATGCTTTTCCAATAAACAGCCTTTGATTTATTTATTTTTGTGAATTTAAGATCCTTTGTGAAGTGGGAGACTTTTTTCAGCAGGGCTCCGTGGTTGACTGTGTCATAAGCTGCAGTGAGAGCTATAAACACTATGCTGTGATTTCCTTCAGTTCAAAATCATCTTCTATATGCTGTGTTAGGTTAAGAATTTGTGCAGTACAATCTTTGCAAGGTTTGAAACCACTTGCTGTGGATTATTTTAGTTCCAGGATTATTATGTTTTAGTCACAATTCTCATTCCTTTTAGGTGACTAGGAAAGATAGCTCTTTGCAGGCTTGTATGGACATATGAGACTAAAAAGAAAAAGTACAAATGAGCTTCTTCTATACATTGGCTAAGAACAGATTCACAGTGTTCAATAATTAAAAGAAATCTGAAGGTTATTTTTATTCTTTGGGACTTTATTACCTGTTGTAAGAAGGGAGCCGGTACAATCCAAAGCATACTTAGGTTCACGGTTGTCTGAAATACATTTTTGTGTGTGATAGGTCACCCTTGCTCGAAAGCCAGTTGTATCTGATTCTAGGGTTCAGTGCTCATCTGTTTATAGCCGACGAGCCAGAGCTTTCTGCGTCTGCAGACGTTTCCATGAGCATGTGGCAGGCTGTTTACCTTCCCACCGAAGTGGTACCTATTTATCTACTTGCAATTTCTTGCTTTCGAACTGCTTGGTTGGCAGGAGCTGGGACAAAGACAGGAGCTCATTCCGTTGTGCAGTCCTTGGGTATTGAACTGCTGACCTGCCACCTTCCAGTCAGCGTCTTACCCATTTGAGCCTTTTCTGGCTCCTAATCTCTGTGATCTCCCTTACAAAGTGCCAAAATCAAAACTACCTAAACAATTATGGAAATCATGGAGTGTAGCTTTACATTTGAATGCTTATACTGGTGATATTATATAGTGCAAATTATTTTTCTCACTTCCCCAGTTGTGTGGTTTTTTGATCTCTTATATTACAGGTCTTCATTGCCTCTGGAAGTTGTGATTTTGCTTTGGGGGAAGCACCAAAGAAGACTACTGGGACTGAATATCTTGGTGATAAATTTTGTCCCATAAATTAGATACAGTAATACCTCGCTTAACGAGCAAAATGCGTTCCATGGATTTGCTCTTTAAGCAAACCACATTTTTCCATAGGAATGCATTGAAAACCAAATATTCCGTTCCAGACCATAGAAAAATGCCCAAAACAGCCCATTTTAACCCCCCACATCCATTTATTTATTTTCTCTAAAAGAAAAAAACCTCCCAACCCCACAACGTCTCCTTACCTTCTTAATGGCTCTGGTGGATAAGGGAATGCGAAGCCAGCAGTTCTCTCGCCCAGCAGTGGTAGCTAAAGCAAGGGAGACCAGGACAAACACCTTCCCTTTCTTGCCTTTCCCCCCTTGCTATAGCCACTGCCTGGTCTCCCTTGCTTTAGCCACTGGTCTCCCCTGCTTTATCCATCCGTGTGGGCAAGGGAACTGTTGGCTTTTCACCCCCTTCTCGGCCTGGGACACTAAGTCTGGAATGGCAAGAAAGAGGAGAAGGGAGTGGGAAGTGAAGAGTTATATCGCCCACGCTGGCAGATAAGACAGGGGAGACTTAAGTCATTGATGAAAAACCTCTCCGCCAAGGCTACTGCCTCGGGTCTTTTACCCAAGACTGGAGCGCAAGGTCTCCCCTGCCTTTATCTCCCAGCACAGGTGGGAGAACACTTCGCTTCCCACCCCCTTCTCCCCTTTGCCATTCCAGACTTAGTGCCCCAGGCCAAGAAGGGGAAGGGGGTGAAAAGCAAAGCGTTCTCTCGCCTGCGCTGGTGGATAAAGGCAGGAGAGACCAAGTTGTTGACGAGAAACTTCTCCGCCAGGGCTACTGCCTTGGGTCTTTTACCCAAGACTGAAATGCAAGGTCTCCCCTGCCTTTACCCACCAGCGCGGGTGAGAGTACTGTTCGCTCTTTATCCCCTTCTCCGCCAGGGCCACTCGTTAAGCGAGTTTTTGCTCGTTCAGCGAGAGCGACCTTTTGGCAAAAATCCGGCTCGTTAAGCGATTTAGTTGCTAAACGAGGTGCTCGTTATGCAAGGTATCACTGTATATGAAAAAGAAAAAAAGGAAGAAATATTACAAGGGCTGAGGAGGATTTCTTCGCACTATGCCACCTGCTATTTATTTAGGGTCGTTTTTCAAATTAAAATTTAATTTTATTTTGGCTGGACAGGAAAAGCAAAGCAGAATATACTAAAAAGGCAGAAGAGTAGTATTTTTTCTGACTCAAACATTTGAAATCATACTTCATTGTTTGTATATCACTTGCACCATATTTTATTTTTATTTATAGTATTGTGCATGTATATGCCTGTCTAATGTCACCTATTAGCTGGGACCTCGGTTAGCATAATTAATACATTCTCCTTCGTATAGTTTGTGAATCCCCACTATTGGGTTATGCGCCTGCGCAGAACACTGATCAGAGGCTTAAAAGCTCATTGGTCAAAAAGTTTTGGCGGTAAGACTGCCCACCCTGAGGTGCTAGTCCGCCATTTTACCTCAGTTCTCTTCTTTCCGCCTCAGCAGCAGGACGATCGTTGAGAGCTTCCTCAATTTTTTCGGCTTTTCTGAGGAAAAGTCTTCGAACTTTACAATTTTTTCCGGCAATCTTGTCCTTCAGGCAGGATTGCCTCCCCCCCCCCCCCCCCGGTGCTATTTCTTCTTTCTGGTGGACTCAGTTACCGACCTCGCTCCGGTCACCGTTTCCCCCCTCAAGGGGGTGGCGGCTGGCCTGCCCTTCGGGGTGCTCGCCTTCTTGAACCTTCCGTCGGGAAAAATTTTTCATGGCTGCAGCTTTCAAGCAGTGTTCTGCTTGCCTGAAGAAGTTCCCTGCCTCTGACGGGCATAGCTTCTGTCTTTTCTGTCTGGGAGAATCGCACCAGAGCCAATCCTGCGTACACTGCAAGAACTTTACACGGCTTGCAGTTCAGAACCGGAGCAACCGGTTAAAAGCGCACCTTATGGAGCTCGCCTTGGCTCCTGCCGCGGCTGCATCCACGTCTGCTGGTGCCTCTGAGCCTACTCGGCCTCTGCCTCTACCATCTTCTTCTTCCACCCTCTCCATCAGGAAGAAGAAAAAGAAGGGGAAAATGGGGAGAAGAAAAAGAAGCATAGGTCGAAGGAAAGGCGATCACTCCCACCTACGCCTCGCCATCCTGTTTCTCCGGGGCCCTCGCCTCCCTTTTCGGTCATGAGATGTCCTTCACCCAGATCCTCAGTGTGGGCGGACAGTCCTCTTCGGGATCGCCTGCTAAAGGTTGCAGGGCTGGGGCTCCAGCTCGCCCACTGCAGATGGTCGCTTCTCCGCCTCGAGAGAGGGGCCGTCCACCCACTAGGCAGGCATCTGTCTCTCCGAGGCCTAGGACTCCAATGATAGACGAACCGCCAACCACCATTCCGGCCATCATTTCATCTCCGATTATACCGGCCACCGTTTCGTCTCCCATCGTTCCATCCCAGCCGTCTGCGGTGGATGCGACCCAGTTGGACTTCTTCAAGGGAATGTTTGAGGCCATGGCGAAGTCGTTCGCCCAACAGTTTAAGGCCACCATCCCTGCGGCCTCTGCGGCTCCGGTACCGACCACCGCAAGTCCCAGGGATGTTGGCCCTGCTGCCGCTCCACCGCCCTCTCAAGGGTTGAGCGTTCGCTCTGCTGGCCCACCCATATCGTCTTGGTGTGGTCCAGACGTCGATGCGGTGAGCTCCCAGCTCGTCGACCTGCCCAGGCCATACTGGCGCGGTCCTGACGTAGATACCAGGATTCCTCCCTCATCCTCCGATGATTCCAGCACGTCTTCGGAGGAGGACGAGGGAGACGTCAATGCCGACAAGACGCCGGACCAGGCTATCGGTGCGGTTGACCCACCACGTGGTGAGGATCAATGCTCCCTCACGGCGATGCTCACCCGTTTGGGTACCACTCTGAATCTGAAGGCGGACCAACTGCTGCTGGAGGGCGAGGACCAAATGACCGCCAAACTGGACAAAAAGGCGATTCGGCCGGTCCACATCACCATGTTCCTTCCATGTTGACGTCAGCGAAGGCAACATGGAAGATGCCGGTGTTGTCTCACTTCGTTTCGTCCAGACTCGACGGAATGTATAGAGTCTTGGACGAGAACATTGAGTTTCTCTAGGCACACCCTTTGCCGAACTCTGGTGGTCAAGGCCTTCCAGCATAAAACGACCGTCAGCGGTTTTCCGGTACCTTCGACTCCGGAAGGGAAGAAGCTGGATGCGGTGGGCCGAAAGTTTTACGCCACCGGTTCTCTCTTCCTGCGGGCTGCGAACTACTCAGCGGCCATGGGCCTCTATCAGTCCCACTTCTGGGAGCAAGTAAAGACCCTTGCTGCAAAACTGCCTGCCGACGTCCAGAAAGGTTTCGACTCTCTGGCTACGGAAGAAGACTTTCTGGCAGAACAACAGATGCGGACTGCCAGGCACATTAATGATTACGCGGCCAAGGACATGTCCTCTGCCATCTTGCTCCGTTGCCATGCTTGGCTCAGGGGCACCTCTCTCGATGATGCCATGAAGAAGCTCATCGAAGAGTTTCCATTTGATGGGCAAGGCCTGTTTGGACAAGACACCGGTAAGGTGCTTAACGAACTGCGGCAAATGAATTCAACGGCTAAGTTCCTGGGACTCACCTCGCCGGCTCAGCCTACCAAACCGCGGTTCCAGCCCTTTACCCAACGGTATCAGGGGAACCCCCAGCAACAGGGTGGCTCGACCGACCAGCCCAGGGCCAGTTTCTATAAACAGAGACGCCAACACAAGCCTCGTTACCAACCTTACGGACAGGGCAAGCGGACCGACGCAAAATCCAAGTCCCGGGTTTGAAGCCACGAAGGCCAAGGCTCTCTTGCTCCCCCTCAGGAACTTCCTCCAGGTGTGGTCCGGCATCACGAACAACCGGTGGGTCTTGAAGATCTTGTCTGCTGGTTACGCCATCGAGTTCGTGCGCATGCCTCGGGTAGGAAAACACCGTTTCACCATCTCATTCCCCCCATTTGGAAGAAGAAATATCAACTCTTTTGTCCAAGGGAGCCATTGAGCAGGTAACACCGACTGATTGGGACAACGGTTTCTACTCAAGGTACTTTGTGGTTCAGAAGAAAGACGGAGGACTTTGGCCAATTCTGGACCTGTGCCGCCTAAACAAGTGCATCCACACCAGGAAGTTCCGGATGGTGACCCTCCAGACCGTCCTCCCTCTCATCAACAAGGGGGACTGGTTCACAGTGATAGACCTCAAGGACGCTTACTTCCACATCAGCATCCTCGAAGATCACAGACGGTTCCTCCGGTTCAGAATGGGAAACTCTGTGTACCAGTACCGGTGCCTACCATTCGGTCTGGCTACAGTGCAGAGAGTCTTCACCAAGTGCATGGCTCCGGTGGCTGCCTTCCTCCGTCAGAAGGGGATCAGGGTCTTCCCATACATCGACGACTGGTTAATTGTCTCTCCCACCAGCTCGTCGTCCATTCGGGACACGGAGTTCATGGTTCACCTCATGAAGAGTCTTGGCCTCAGAATCAACTTTGCCAAGTCAAAGTTGAATCCTTCTCAATGCGTCGAGTACATTGGAGCGGTACTCGACTCGCTAGCTACCAGGGCTTTCGCCCTCCAGAAACGCTTACTGGACATTGCACAAGGGGTAAGCGAATTCAGGAACAAGCCCTTTATCAGGGCGAAAAAGGCACAGAGACTTCTAGGCCTCATGGCCTCAACGACGGCGGTGATTCCTTACGCCAAGTTAAAGTTCCGGTCCCTGCAGTCATGGCTCCTCCACGAGTTCAACCCGCTCATGGAGAGCCAGTCCAAACGGTTGATTCTGTCTCCAGAACTGGTGGACCAGCTAGTGTGGTGGACAACACCCCTCAATGTGGCCACGGGGAAGAACTTTTACCCCCCGCAACCTTCGTTGCAGGTTTTGACCGATGCAAGCAACCTCGGCTGGGGGGCTGCTTGCGGGACTCTGACGGTCAACAACGTTTGGTCGCCTCACGAGATGGTGCACCATATCAACTATTTGGAGCTGCTGGCCATTTGGAAGGACCTACGTTCCTTCGAGGCTCTGCTCACCGGCAATGTGGTTCATGTGGCCTCGGACAATACCACGGCGGTGGCATACCTGAACAAACAAGGAGGGACGAGGTCCACCATCCTGCTTTATCTTGCAGTGCAACTTTGGGAGTGGTGCCTGGAAAGACACATCTATCCAATTGGAGTACACATTCAGGGCAAGCTGAATGTCCTGGCCGACCACCTCAGCCATCTCACCTCGACGGCCCACGAGTGGGAGCTGGACAATGAGGTGTTTCAGTCCCTTTGCAGGGCTTGGGGGACTCTGAGCATCGACCTCTTTGCGTCGGAGTCCAACAGGAAATGCCACAGGTACTGTTCCAGGGCAGGCATCGGACTGAACTCCGAGGGCAATGCCTTCATGAAACGGTGGGATCAGGACTACCTCTACGCCTTTCCCCCATTTCCTCTGGTTCAGAAGGTCCTCACCAGAATGTTCCAACACCGGACCAACGCAATCCTCTTTGCTCCAGCGTGGCCTCATCAGCCCTGGTTTCCTCTACTGTTGCACATGTCTTCACAGTATCGCATGCTGCTGGACTCGCCGACTCTTCTCCAAATGGAGCACGGCCAGCTGCACCATTCGGACCTGCCCAGCCTCCACCTCACCGTGTGGAGGATAACCCCAGACTGTCCAGGATCTTGGAGTTAGCATGGCGTCCTTCCACAAGGAAGTCCTATGCCTCCAAATACAGGCGTTTTTGTGCCTTCCTGGACTCCCAGCAGACGTACCCTCCACAGGTGAGGCTGCAGGACATCATGGCCTACCTCCTTCATTTGGCGGAGTCTGGCCTTAGCATTACCTCCATTCGGGTCCATCTGGCAGCAGTGGTGGCTCACTCTCCAGCTGGTTCACCTGCGTCTGGTGCCTTTCGTGACCAGACGGTGAAGCGTTTCCTCAAGGGATTACGAAACGCTTTTCCGCCGGTCAAGACTCCAACAGCACAATGATCTTTGTCTGCCGTTCTGAACGCGCTCACCAGGACTCCTTTCGAGCCTATGGCTACTGCGGATGTTCGTCTCCTCACGTGGAAGACGGCATTTCTGGTGGCTATCATGTCTGCTCGACGAGCTGGTGAACTGGTTGCTCTGCGGGCAGACGCACCATTTCTTCAGTTTTTCAATTACCACGTGGTGCTCCACACGGACATCACCTTCCTTCCTAAGGTAGTCTCCCAGTTTTATATGGCGCAGACTATCTCGTTGCCTACCTTCTTCCAAAACCCCACCAACGCCCAAGAAAAGACTTGGCACACACTGGATGTGAAACGAGCTTTATTGTTTTACACCAGCAGGACAAGGGAGTTCAGGAAGTCACAGCGTCTCTTTGTTGCATATGGAGGAAAGTCCAAGGGTGAACCCATCTCTGCCCAGAGGTTCTCCAAATGGATTACATCTACCATCTACCTGGCCTACGAGTCTGCCTCGTTGCCACCTCCGTCGCATGTCAGGGCGCATTCTACGAGAGCGGTTGCCACATCCACTGCCTTTTTGGAGGGCACTCCGCTTGAGGACATCTGTAAGGCTGCCACCTGGTCCAGACCTTCTACTTTTGTCCAACATTACAGAGTGGACACCAGAGCCACTGCGGATGCCAGACTTGGTCGTGTTGTCCTTGCCAAAGGGCTCCGGGCGCCTCGCCCTTGACGGTCCATTCTACCTGACCAGCATACTCATCGTGGGATCATCTCATCCGACTGCCCACCAACCAAGTAAGTGTGAGCTTGCTAATCTCCCAATAGTGGGGATTCACAAACTATACGAAGGAGAAAGTTCGGTTTCACTTACCAGTGATAACTTTCGTTCTTCCAGTATATAGTTTGTGAATACACACTACCCACCCTGCCTCCCCTCTTGAGCTGCACGGATGAGATCAATTGGTTTATCCTGTGCTTGGCTTAAGTATGGAACTGAGGTAAAATGGCGGACTAGCGCCTCATGGTGGGCGGTACGGTGGGCGGTCTTACCGCCAAAACTTTTGACCAATGAGCTTTTAAGCCTCCGATCAGTGTTCTGCGCAGGCACATAACCCAGTAGTGTGTATTCACAAACTATATACTCGAAGAATGAAAGTTATCACTGGTAAGTGAAACCGAACTTTCTCCGGGAAGTTTCTTACAGCGAAAATTACTTTAACTGAATTTCACATAAGAATGCATTGAATGCAGTTTCCCATAGGAATGCATAGAAAACCAAAATACTTTAACCAAAACATGGTTTCCCTTAGGAATGCACTGAAAGTCAATTAATCCATTCCAGAAAAAATTCCGTAAACCAAGCCGCTATTTTCTATGGATTTCCTTTTTTAATGCAATTTTTATGTTAACTGAACCATATGTTAACCAAGGTTCCACTGTATTCTTAGATCATGGAGAGACAATGTATATTTGGGTAGGATGTATTATCTTACACATATTAATAATATTTACTCATTTAATTTGAATAGATCCCAGTATTGTCCTTTTCGCACTTCACCCTGATGTAATTATTTATACTGCACTGGAGGCATGGATATGCAGTAACACAGTAATAGCTGCTACTAGTATTGAGTATATCTACTAAAGAAATTTCTGTTCTAGGAGGAGAGGATAGCAATAGCAATTACGCTTATATACCACCCCATAATGCTTAGAGCATTCTCTGGGTGGTTTACAAGGTAATTAGCATTTTGCCCCCAATATGCTGGGTACACATTTTATCAACCTCGGAAGGATGGAAAGTTGAGTTAAGCTTGATGCCCATCAGGATTGAACTCATAACCTCAGTAGTTTTTGCTATAGTACAACAGTTTAACCACTGTGCCACCAGAGCTCTAGCTAAGGATCCTGCTAAGGGGAAATCTTGCTTTTTTGGGTATTCACATTGTGAATTGACTTGTGAAAAACTGTGGAATTAGAAAAAGCTCAACTAAAATTGGATTTCCATTTTCTCTCCTCCCACCCCCACTCTCACCCCCCCCCCATGCAGTTACCAGCTAAGAAGGCAGTTCTTTCAGTTATTTAGTATTAAGCGACAGTGCAAAGAAGATGAAATCAAATGGCAACAAGAAACAACTGCCTTTTGCATCAAGGTCACTTGGAACAAGCAGTTGAACTGTAACTCCTTGAAAACAGCTACCTCAGGCAAAAATATAAAGTCAGTGAACAAAAGTAACTCAGGTGTCAATTCCACACAAAAGCCATCTGCCCTAAGGCAAATTTATGGTAATGATC
This sequence comes from Bradypodion ventrale, assembly GCA_035047345.1. NCBI lineage: Eukaryota > Metazoa > Chordata > Lepidosauria > Squamata > Chamaeleonidae > Bradypodion > Bradypodion ventrale. Next base: position 51,726,055 of record JAWDJE010000006.1, read on the forward strand.
CATGTTGTTCAGTGCTTATTTTGGGAAGTTAAAGGTTTAGTTTTAAATATTTTTTCATTTAAGTCTTTGCACATTTTGTACAAAAAGTACCTGCATCAAGCCACCAAGATTAGAAATACAGTTCTTCCTGCAGCTGTGTAGAGTAATATGATAATGTATTTTGAAAAGACATGCACATTCTTAAAATCTCAACATTAATTTTGTGGTTCAGAATTTTAAAAATATAACTGAACAGTTCTGTCACTGGTTTTGGCAATGCAACTGAGTGAAATCTTCATGCACTGAAGGCTGGCTGTTAAGGGTAATCATCAACATCATGCCTAGCTGTATGTATATCTGAGATATTTTATGGCCTTTCAGATATCCAGTGTTAAACATGTTAAACTAGACTCTGGAACTTGATCACATCCTGCAAGATGTCAAAGTTTACTTAATAATATTCAGAAAGTGTGATAAAACATAATGAGTATTCATGATTACTTTAGCATTAGGACCTTTCTCTGAAGCAAATACAGAATATCTGTGGTTACAGAATAGAGGGTCTTCTTAACATTTAAAAGTTACCTCTTGTTTCTCCAGTATCAGATAAAGTAGGATGATAATTTGATAGGAATAGATACTGGCCAAAATCCTGTTGTTTAATGTTGTAAATTGCACTAGAGTGGGCTCACTGAATCAAGGGGGATTTAGTGGGTCAAATTCTCCATTATTATTATTATTCAATGTCTAGGCCAGACGTGAAACTGCCAAAGTGAAGGCATCTTTTGGTGAGTTCATTCTGTGGTTCCTTTTGCCTGACCTAGTGTGAGAAAGATTAGCTGGCAACATAAGGTTGCCATTACCAGGGAACACCCAAATCTGGTTCAAAAATACCATAATCTTCGAGGAGGCTCTTTCTGTGTACCCCAAAATCTCTATAAGTACCATTGATTTAAATTGACCAACTCTAACTGCAACTTGCTGTGCTAAAGTAACAGTTAGAGTAGGCCTATTTGAATTAATATAATTTGTGGAGGAGTTGACTCACCAGGTTTCCATTGATTCAGTGGACCTGTTGTTATGTGCTGTCAAGTTATGGAACCCTATGAATCTTCAAAATGTCTGTCCTTGACATTCCTGCTCAATTCCAGCAAGTTATAGCCTGTGGCTTCCTTTAAGGAATCAATCCATCTTGTATTTAGCATTCCTCATTTCCTGCTGCCTTCCATCTAAGGAAAGCCTCTCATTACGGTGGATTACTCTTAAGTGCCTTTTTTTGCCTGTGAGAAGGGCATTCTATTCAGCAGTATAATACCTGTGAAAATTTCACCAAACTGGCCTTTTGTAACAGGCAAGCATGATTAAAGTTCTGTCTATAGGACAAGTCCTTTACAAGTTTCTCACTTAATGGCAAAAAAGTCTTGCAAAGCAAGTTCAGCAATTTCTAACATTCCCAAAGCAATTAATAGTGGCCACTCTGCAATCCACATTAGAAATTCTTTCATAGGAATTGATACGACTTTCCTGGTTCCAGATGTATTCCTGTTTTACCAACATTGATAGACTCATTGATACCAGCTCCACTTTCCAAAACTGTCACAAAAAGTTTTCATCTGAAGACCGAGAAACTCACAAAAAGAAAGATAAGATATCCCTACAATAAGTGGTGGTGCAACCTTTATCTATGCAGAATGCACCTTCAGCTTGTAGTCAGCTTGTAACTCAAGACACCACAGAAGACAAGGTTGTCTGTGCAGCTTCCTTTTGGGATGGAGCACTCCAGGGTTCAGTGCACCACAGTATGTCATAATCTCCACAAACATTACAAGAGGCATTGAAACTGAGTTCTTGCTATCAAGAATCTTCAAAGCCACAAGAATATTTGCTGCATGTTAAGATACATATGGCATTATGACACATCACAAACTCAGGTTCAAGATCACCATGCCATAAAATATTGTTTCTGTTGTTCATCCTGAGACTCATGATACTGGAGGGAATAGTCACCCTATCCATCATCGTACTATTCCTGTCATTCATTCTGCCAGATTCGTAGCAGATTATGCTGCTACAAATCTGGAACAACTGATTGGTTTAGAATAGGAAAAGGAGTACAACAAGGTTGTATATTATCACCCTGGTTATTTAACTTATATGCAGAGTACATAATGTGCAATGCAGAGCTGGATGAATCACAAGCTGGAATTTAAATTGCAGGGGGAAACAACAACCTGAGATATGCAGATGACACTACCCTAATGGCAGAAAGTGAAGAAGACCTAAAGAACCTCTTGATTAGGGTGAAAGAAGAGATTGCAAAAGAGACTCAACATCAAAAAAACCAAGATAATGGCAACAGAAGAGGCAAATAGAAGAGGAAGAAATGGAAGCAGTGACAGACTTTACCTTTTGGGGATCTAAGATCACTGCAGATGGAGATTGCAACCATGAAACAAAAAGAAGACTAATTCTTGGGAGGCAAGCTATGAGAAACCTAGGGAACATAATAAAAAGTAGAGACATCACCCTGCCAACAAAAGTATGCATAGTCAAAGCAATGCCGCCCTGAGTCGGGTTCTGCCTGAGCGGGCGGCATATACAAATTTGACTAATAAATAAATAAATAAATAAATGGTATTCCCAATAGTAATGTATGGTTGTGAGAGCTGGACCATAAAGAAGGCTGAGCGAAGAAAAATAGACGCCTTTGAAATGTGGTGCTGGAGAATTTTGATAGTACCGTGGACAGCAAGGAGAACAAATAAGTCAATCGTGAAGGACATCAACCCTGATTGCTCCTTGGAAGGACAAATATTGAAGATGAAACTAAAGTACTTTGACCACCAGATGAGAAGATAGGATTCACTAGAGAAGGCCTTGATGCATTGCTGGGAAAGTTTGAAGACAAAAGGAGAAGGGTGTGGCAGAGGATGAGATAGTTAGATGAGTTGTTGACACAATGGGCATAGAGCTGAGCGGGCTGCAGAGGATGGTGGATAGGGGTGCCTGGCATGCAGCTGTCCATGGGGTCGCAAAGGGTCAGACTCGACTATGTGACTGAACAATAACAAAAATATGCTGCTACGTCCATAGCTCAGCAATATCATTAAGGAGGTATGTGTGACTTAGATCCACAGGTCTGTTAGAAGACATATGATCATAAATTGAGTATGTACTATTTGAAAAAGGTTTGTTCAGTTTAAAAGAAACTGATGAAGCCATGGAAGCCCTCATCAATAAGAGAGCCAAGGTTTTAACAGTCAGCAATCCCAACACAGTTATAAACAATTCAAAACTTCATGAAAGCATCCATATCAATACTGTCAGAATAAATCATCATCGGGCAAATCTCATGGTTCAGGTTAAGGTGGCTTCCAAGAAAATATTTACAGTATAATACAAATACTGTTGTTTGAAACATGCTAATTAAAGTTTTAAACAGTAAAATACAAATAAACAGTTTTAAACAATAAGAACAATTTCCCATTCTGTAATGTTTAATGTCAACAAATTAATTTTGAAACTTACTATTCTAAGCAGGTTTTTCAGGTCAGAGATGTTTCAACTATTGATTTTCTGCATTATTAAGGGGTTGGACTAGTTGATCCCTAGGAGTATCTTCTATGTAAGCTCTTCTAACTTTTTTTTAAGGATGCTCGCAAGAGGGAAGAATGCATCTTCCACTGAGGTCGTCTTCTTCAAAACATAGAGTTTGCGAACTACAGATGATACCAGGTACAGTTGAGACCTATGTATTAATTCTTTTAAATAATGAAAATTAGAGCTGACACCAGAAAGCAAGCCCTTTTCACTGGTGTTTTCTAGTGTCCATTAGGAAAGCGAAAACATTTAAAATGAGACCAATATTGACCCAGAAAGGACTGGTCTCATTCTGCTTTAGCTTTGGAATACAGTGGGACCCCGTATAACGATTTTAGTTGGTTCCAAGGGATCCATCGTATGAAAAAATCGCTGTACGATACATGTATCGTATAGCGATTTTCCCTATGGGATGTATTGTACAATGATTTTCACCCTACTTTTCCCCTGGGAAGCGTATTCCCAGGGCAAAGGCAGCCCTGCAGGGGTTGGGGAAGCCATCTACGGAGGTCCATTTGCTGTTTCAAAGCAAGGGGACCTCCGTAGATGCCTCCCCCAAAGAGCGCCGGGCTGCTTTTCCCCTGGGAAGCATGTTCCCAGGGCAAAAGCAGCCTTGCGGGGGTCGGAGAAGGGATCCACAGAGGCCCCCTTGCTTGGAAACACATTTCCCAGGCAAGCAGACCTCCGTAGACCGAAAATCGCAGCACCTGTCAGTGCAGTGAAACAAAGCCTCATTTTGCTGCAATGACCGAGGCCGAGATGTTGCCTTTGTGGCTGGAGTTGGGGGGAGTTACCCCCCAACTCCAACTATAAAGGCAACATCATGTGTCTGCAGGCGCTGCCAGTTGGCTTGTGGAGGTCTGGGAAAGAGCCCTGGTCTCCTCGCAAGCAAGCCGCCTGGGTCTGTAGGCGCTTTGCAACTCTGGCGGCTTGCTTGTGAGACCAGGGCTGTTTCCCAGACCTCCGCAATCCCTCCTTTAGAGTCTCGTTTCCCTGCGCTGATCGGAGCTGGGATCTTAGCCCTTGGGGCCGGGGTTGGGTGGGTGTGTGGAAACCCCCCCCACACACACACACACACACACACACTTAAAGACAGGCTTGAAGCCCCAGTCAGAGCAGGGAAACACAAGCCTCATTTACCTGCTCTGATTGGCGCTGGGATCCTACCCCTTGGGGCCGGGGTTGGGGGGTGGAATTCCCCCCCACCAACCCCAGCCCCAAGGGCTAGGATCCCCCCTCAAGCCCCAAAGATAGCACAGGCACTGCCCTTAGTGAAAGGGAACGAATCCGTTCCCCATTACTGAAGGGCTGCGGTGTTTATGGGGCTTGGGATGAGAAATCCCGCCTCAAGCTCCATAGACAGCACAGGCGCTACCCTTAGTGAAAAGGACTGATCCATTCCCCGTCACTGAAGGGCTGCGGGTCGCGGTTTTGTCTATGGGGCTTGGAGGGGTTGGAGAAATCCCCCCTCAAGTCCCATAAACGGGCTAACAGCGCAGGTATGCCTTTGGCCAGAGAAGCACTTTACTCCTGGGAAAGCACTTCTCCGGCCAAAGGGCCCCCTGCGCTGTTAGCGAAATGGAGTCTCGGTGTTCCACTTGCCGAAACGGCAGAGGGACCAGTGAGACTCCATTTTGTGAACAACGCTGGGCTGCTTTCCCCCTGGGAACCATACCTGTCAAGTTTCGGGAAATTTCTGTCAAACCCCTGTATTTTACACTCTTTCCCACCATCATTCCATATTAGTTAGACTGGAGGCCAGCACAGGATAAGCATAGCTGCCCAGTTTCTCGTTTTGGCCAGGAAATTTCCCTTATTTGACAGAAATTTCCTGAAACTTGACAGGTATGCTGGGAACGCACTTCCCAGGAGGAAAGCAACCCAGCGCTGCCAGTTCACAAAGGAGCTTGGGAGGCGGGGGCGAGGGAAAGGCTCCCCATGCCACCCGGCTTAAAAAAACTTGTATCGTACAACGATGAAAATCATTGTACAATAGATTTTTAAAAAAGCTATCATTGTACGATTTCATCACTGTACAATGCAATCGTTATACAGGGTTCCACTGTATTATGATTCAAATCTGATTTCCTGTGCAATTAATTTTATGCCATGTTTACTCTATAATTACTGAATGGATCAGACCACGGGCCTAAATCCAGTTGCTTGTCCCTGCTAATGTACATCTGTTGAATCATCAAAAGGATTTTCATGAGTGTTGACTTCCCACTCATCAGTTAGTTCAGTGGTTGTAATCATGCTGGGACTTACAACTGAGTGTGGGGCATTCTTCTCAGGAATATGTAGGTTGTCGATGTTTAAAGACAGGAGGATGTTGGAATCGCCAAGGACTGGCTTATTAGGGATTTTTGTTTGTTTCATTTTTCCCATTTGTGCTCTCTCTGGCACTCAAATAATAATTTTAAAAAGCCCCTTAAGAACTGGTTTTGAAATTACTGCAAACTTTTTTTATAAATTATGAAAGAGTGCTGGAACAGAAAAGTACTGTGGTCTCTTGAGCAGACAGCAGGTGTGGTGAAAGAGGGAAAGGGTTAAAAGTATAAAAGGTGGAGACCACTCCTACCTCCCCCCCAAAAAAAAACACAACAACACTAATCTCTCATAGGAATAGTAAAAGTACCGGCATATTTTAAAAGACTTAAAATAAAAGGAAGAATCTGCTCCACTCCTGCCTCCTCCTCGAATAGATTTCTGCTTGTTTCTGGAAAGAGTTCCATTCAGCCACTGCTTTCCTCCTTTTTTTGGGCTTGCCAACCTCTATCCTTCAATCCCTAATAGGCAGCATACATTGCACAGAAAGAGCACTACTCCTCTGTGTTCTAGCCAATCCAGGCCCTTTGGACCTTCAAAATTCACACTTTTCTCTGTATATTCTTATTGACAAAAAATTCCTGGGTAATTTGACAGGCAAAAAGTTGAAGAAATGATTAATGAAAGAGGGAAATATGAAAAATCACATTTTCATGTATCCCTTTTTCATTTAAATCAGGCATTTGCAACCTACAGCCCATGGGCCTAATCCGACCCATGGAGCACATTAATCCGACCCACGGTGGCCACCCGGGCACCTCTAGGACCACCTCCATCACTGAAAGTCGATATATGTCATTTACCGCGGTGGTGGCAACAATCGCACCCCTTTTGCGGCTTCTTGCACAGCCACCGCCGCTTCCCAGGGCAGCGGGAGGCTTTTCAGAGCATTTTTGTTCCATTTTGGAAATTTTCTGTTGCTTCTCCGATGCGTTTCAGCACCTAAACCACGGCAGTTAGCGACTTCCAGTGCCAGGTGGAGCTTCCTGCAGTGCCTGGGTTCCCAGCACAGAACCAGGAAGTCTTCAAGTGCCGTAGATTAGCTGCCGAGATGCAGTGAAGATGTGTAAATTTCCCAAAATAGAGCGGAAATGCTCTGAAAAGCTTCCAGACGCCCAGGTAAGCAGTGGAGGCTGTGCAAGAAGCCGCAAAAATGGCACAATTGCCACCATCACCAAAAACATAAGCTGTGGGTGCTAACAACATGCCTCCGGCCTGCACAGCTGAGCGCAGTGGCAGGAACTGGCCCCTGGCGTGAATATGTTGCGAGCCCCTGATTTAAATGAACTCTTCGTGTTTTAAGAGACTAATCTTTGAGGTATCCATAAAGGAATCAGCTGAGAGGCTGTCAGTGGAATAGTGGTAGCTAAATCATAGATTTGATTACATCTTGAATTTGTACTGTATACAGCTCTTCTCTCATCCAAGATAATATTCATTCATTTTCATTTGTATATCACCCTTTTGGTTCAATATTACCCAGGGTGATGAACAAGCAATAAAATGGTCATAGGAATAAACTCAGTAACAAATTTATGTTTGTTTTACAGAAAGTCGACTGCAATACCTCTGCTTACTGGAGAACAAAGGGAAATTTAGACCATTTTCATATAACATGCCAATGACAGCTGTCAAAACAAAACATACTAGACTTAAGAATGAAAGCAAGACTGGGCTATAGCAAAGAAGCCAAGTCACAAACAGACATAAAGTGACCTGCAACAGGTTTTTCATCTTAAGTTCATGTAAGTGATGTTAAAGCATTCTGAGCTATGAAAGTAAATTCTTAATACAGTAAAACCCCTACTTATGGGGAAAAAAGTCCATTCCATAGGCTTTTGCTTAAATAAAAAAAAAATTGTAACTCGAAACAAACCCATAGGAAAAATGAAATTTTTATGTAAATCGAAGTAAACCCATAAGGAAATGAATTTTTACATAACTCGAAGCAAACCCATAGGAAAAAGAATCTTTATGTAACTCGAAGCAAGCATATAGGAAATCCTGGATCTGGGTTGGTGGATTTGAGGCACATATCCATTCAGAGGATTTTGAGGGTCATTCTATTACTTAGTTCTCTCTGCATCTGCTGCTACTTCTCTCATCTTAGGTGGAGGGATACCAACAAGAGCTATTTTCTCAACTGGTGTAGCTTTGAGACATCCTGTCATTATTCGCATTGCTTCATTAACAGCAATGTCAACTTGTTTCGCATGTGTGGATGTGCTCCATACTGGAGCAGCACACTCTGCATGCAGAGATGCACAGGTCAAAGAAAACCAAGGTAATGGCAACAGGCCCAATCAGTTCCTGGAAAATAGATGGGGAAGAAGTAGAAGCAGTGACAGATTTTACTTTCCTGGGATCAAAGATCACGGCAGATGGGGATTGCAGCCATGAAATAAAAAGGCGACTGATTCTTGGGAGACAAGCCATGAGAAACCTGGGGAACATAGTGAAAAGCAGAGACATCACATTGCAAACAAAAATTAGAATAGTCAAAGCAATGGTATTCCCAGTGGTAATGTACGGATGTGAGAGCTGGACAATTAGGAAAGCTGAACGCAGAAGAATAGATGCCTTTGAAATGTGGTGTTGGAGGAGAGTTTTGAGAGTACCCTGGACAGCGAGGAGAACAAATAGGTCAATCTTAGAAGAAATCAACACTGACTGCTCATTGGAAGGGCTAATAGTAAAGACGAAGCTAAAGTATTTTGGACATCAAATGAGAAGGGAGGATTCACTTGAGAAGGCCCTGATGTTGGGAAAGGTGGAGGGCAAAAGAAGAAGGGGGAGGCCAAAGATGAGATGGCTAGATGGTATTGTAGACACAACGGGCACAGAACTGGGAGTGCTGAGGGGGATGGTGGAGGACAGAGGTGCCTGGAGAACAATGGTCCATAGGGTCGCAAAGGGTCGGAACCGACTGTGCGACTGAACAACAACAAGTGTTAATGGTTGAGTTTCCCATTTATAGCTGATGCGTTTCCTGATTATGTTGTTCCTTGTTATAAGCTTTGGTATTCAGCCAGTGCTGCTCAAAAGTGTCCTGTCAAGTGTCACACCAAGGTATCAGTGCTGAACAATACTAATAGCACTTAAAAATATAGTGCTTCTGGACGACTTTTGTTATTGCTGTATGAAGTTGCCTTATGGTCAAACCATTCCTCTTTCTAGCCCAGTACCAAGCAATTTCCCAAAATATTGAATTTGTTGTCTAGCCCTGTGACTAGAAATTTCACTTTCATGCTTTGGTGCAACAGATTAGATTTAAATTTTTGAAAACAGAAACACAACTCTGAATACATGTTTTCTTTCTGATATACAGTAAAACCCCGGGTTATGTAATTAGTCCGTTCCGGGACTTTTTCTGTAAAGCAGATTTTCTGTAACTTGATGCACAATTTACCTTAGGAATGCACTGAAGGGGGGAAAAACGTTCTGGAGGTTAGAAAAGTGCAAAAAATAATAATAATATTTTGTCTGTTGAAAACTCTTTCTAAAGTGGTGAAAACACAGCGAAAAATTCCAAAGTGCCCTTTAGAAAGAGTTTTGAACAGAAAAAAAATACGTGTTTTTGGCATTTTAGTGAGCTCCGGAGCAGATTTTTTTTAAAATTTTAAATTCATATTCGTCACATTTCCAACACCAACATCTAATGGCCCTGGTGATTGCAGAGAAAGTCCCTGCCTAACAGCTGATGAGCTTGGGGGGGGGGGGGTATTTCCAGCACTTCCTGGTTGCGGGGAGAGCTTCCGGAGCCAAAAAGCGATGAAAATTTTCAAAAACGGAGCGGGAATGCTCCAAACACCCTTCCACCACCCTGGAAAGCATTGGAACTGTGCTGACCTGCCCCAGCAGGCATGGTCGCCGCACAGCGGCACTACACAGAGAGTCTATTCAAGGAGAGTCCAAATAGCAAAGTCCAAAGAGCAAGCTGAGGTCTGGTTACCGATAGTTCAAGCAGTGTTTAGTCCAAAGGGGCATTGTCAGGGTTGGCAGAGAAGTCAGGGTCACGTCAGGCAATCTCAAGAGGTATCCAAAGTCAAACAGGGTGTCAGTCTTTGCACTGAAGAATTGTACTGACGCAGGAATGCTGCAACAAGTTTGCTTAAGAGCCTCCCAGCTCATCAATGTCAGCTGGGAGCCTTCTCTGGCAACTAATTCCAGCTTGCTTGCATCACAGGTGTTGCTCCTTTCTGAATCTTTCCCTGACTGAGGGCTGATCACCGTCAGAGTTAGACTTGATCTGACAGGTCATCTGCCTGGGGAAACAGAGCTGAGACAAGCAGGCTGAGATTCCTGATTCAGGACATTCTCCGGTTTCGATGCAGGCAGAACTGGGCTGGACATAGGAAGTGCCTTCTGATCCAGGTCATCTTCGGAGTCTGATGAGGACTAGAACATCCCAAAAACAGAAACACCCAAAAAACTTTCCGTATTGCAAGTTTTTTCTGTAAATTGGGACATTTCCTCAGAATTTCCTTACATAAGTCAAGTTTTCTGTTACCCAGGGTTTTACTGTATAGGCAAAAGTGACTTGCAAATGGAAAACAATTGTCAAAAAGCTTTGTTTAAAAAAACTCTGTTAAAAATACACAGCAAAGATTTGTGAGGGTTATAAAACATAGACTCGTAGGCTGTTTAATTTACACATGCGGAGTTCCAACTATAGAAGCTGTTGCTGTGATCTGATGTACTGTCAGGCGCATGTGATCAGGAACACAACTGGCATCTCATCAGATTGTTGCAGCAGTTTCCACAGCTGGAGGTCTGCATGTATAAATATTGAAAATATTTATACGTTTAGATTTCTGGGCATTGAGTTACAGGAGGATCTGTCCTGGAGTGTCAACACAAGGGGGCTTGCGAACAAGGTGCAGCAGATTGTATTTTTTGAGAACTTTAAGGAAAAACCATCTTCCGCAAAAGCTGCTGCTTGCCTTCTATCATTGCGCCATTGAGAGCGTGCTTACTTATGGTCTATGTGTGTGGTACGGAAGTTGTACCTATCGGGATAGGACAGTGTTGCATAGAATTATTAAAACTGCGGTGAGTATCGTTGGTTGTTCACTCTCCACCTTAGAACAAATTTACACAGTTAGGTGCCATAGAAAAGCATTAGATATTTCAGGAGACCCATCGCATCCTGTCTTTGAGCTTCTGCCATCGGGACAGAGATATAGAACAATGAAGGTGAGAACGAGCTGTCTCAAGAATCGTTTCTTCTCTAGAGCAATTTTGGCCTTAAATGGAAACTCTGGACTCTGGAGTCATCTTATTTTATTTGTTATATTGTACTGTATTATACTGTTTTAATTAGTGGTTTGCAGCTGTTTTAAATTATGTGGAGTGCCAAATCTGAGTTGATATAGTAACCAAGAAATTTCGTCGCTCCTGCAAGGGGATAATGACAATAAAGATGTATTCTATTTTATTCTATAATACTAGCTGAAAGTACTTTTCATTGTTTTGCATCCTTAGAAATGGTTTTCATTACTGGTCTAGCACCGTGATGACGAACCTTGGCACTCCAGATGTTCTTGGACTTCAATTCCCAGAGGCCCAAGCACCCTGTGAATCCACATGAATGGGTTTACTGCGATTCATCCACCCCACGCTGCCCTCATCGCTCCCGGAAGTGGAAGTAAAATACGTATTTTACTTCCGCTTCCAGGAGTGACGAGGCCAGTGTGGGCCGGATGAATCGCAGTAAACCCCTTTGTGTGGATTCATAGGGTGCTTGGGCTTCTGGGAATTGAAGTCCAAGAACATCTGGAGTGCCAAGGTTCGCCATCACAGGACTAGCAGTTCTATCTATAAATAGCCTGTGCAAACCATCTTCAGGGTGAATATCGTAGCATAGGAAAGTTTATGCCCTACAGATTTTTGAAACCTGCCAGGCCTGCATCAAACGATGCCTCAAGTGACTTTTGTTTTCCTTCAGTGTGTGACTAATCCATGCAAGTTTGTTACTTGTGCATCACTCGAAATCTTTTGAAGTTGAGCAAAATTTTAGTAGCTTGCCGTTGCTACCCCTGGAAATAAGAGTGGCTTCTATCATTGCACCCCCTACTCATTTCCATATTTTTTGCAACATGAGGACCACTTTCTCTGGGTGAACTGTTTGGAGTCTGTGACAGAACAAGTTGTCTTTTTCTCTCTCACATGCTTTTATTTTGCTTGCTGTCATTTTCTGTCTTCTTTTTAAAAAAATGCTTATTGTTTTTTCTAGCAACAAAGTACTTCTCAGTGCACCTTGGTTACATGGGGGCTCATATTTGACTTTCTAGCAGGCAAGGCCAATCACTGTTTTCCCAGTTAAGAGAACACTTTTGCCCTTTCCTGTGTGCTTGGATGGACACTACAATAGGCTTGCCCATAAGGTTGCCAGATGTGAATATATTATAGAATGACTAGTCTCTTGTTGCGTTATTGAGCCCTAGTGGTGCAGTGGTAAAACTGATATACTGCAACCAAACGGTTGAGAGTTCAATCCTGACCAGACACAAGGTTGACTCAGCCTTCCATCCTTCCAAGGTTGGTAAAATGAGTACCCAGCATGTTGGGGCCAAAATTCCAATCAACTTGTGAACCGCCCAGATAATGTACTAAGCGCTATGGAGCAGTATAGAAGTGTGATTTCTTTGCTTTTCCTTTTTGTTATGTACTGCCCTGCAGACAATATAGGACTTATCCTAATGGATTGATTTCCTATCTTATCATTGGGTCAAATTCTTGGGTCTCACCACCTACCTTACTGGTCTTGCTCTACAGTTGGCATGAAGCCACTTTGTGATTTTGACAGCTGACAGATAAACCTTTAGAATTGCCACTAACAAGTAATTTATACTTTATTGCCAAGGAACTACCTCCTTCAGAGCAGTTACATCTGCTGGAAGAACTAGTGAGCGATGTCCCTTTCCAGGCCCATAGCTAGGGGGCCCGGCCCAGGTGGGGCTAAAAAAAACCTGAACTAACAGCCTCCCCCCACCACCCCAACAATGGTGTAGCATGCGATCCCCCAGCTCCGGCCTCCTTCCGTCTGAGAGAGGAAAGACTGCAAAATCTCCCTTTCAGCCTCTCGTGGCTTCCTTTTCCTCCACCTTTCTCCAATTGCCTGCGGGGGGGGGGGCCTGCCGGGCGAGGATGAAGCCTCCAGAGCATGGAAGGAGCCAGGGATCAAACCTGTGGCCCCAGGGGAGGGGGGATACAGAGGAAGCCCGGGGAGGGACCCTCCGCACCGAGGCACCAGGCAGAGTGCAAGAGCTCCCATCTGTCCCAGCTCATGCCAACCTAGCAGCTTCAAGAAATTGCAAGTCGATAAATAGGGAGGAGAGGCCACTTTGGTGTGTGTGCACACACGCACCATTGTTGCCCCTTCTAAAAAAATATCCCCCCCCAAAAAAAAAAATAATCTAGAATCTTGGCTACAGCCCTGTACCTTTCACATAAAATGGCACTTTGCCCAGAAATCAATCAATATTACATCCTTCTCCATCATGCAGGATATCATTTTTCCTTGCTGCTGAAAGTAACTTTACATTCATTGGATGTCCAGCAGACTCTATTTTCCTTATTGCATCCGTCTTCTAGACTCCGTTTCCATTTGATATATCTGCCAGAGACCAACCATCTCTGTAGCCTATTCTAGTCTGCTGGTGACTATCACTAGTCAAGGAAATTCCCACTTCAGGTAAAGTGGCCACCTACACAGAGCCGTCTTTGTTCATTCAACATGGAAGTCTGGTCATATACATACAGCAGATGCGGCAACAGGGAAATACAGTCCTTTCATTAATTGCGGCATGACACCTGCCTTCCTCAGATAAGCAAGCTTTTACTGCTCATGCATCGCTGATTTGAATGAGACCAAAGAACTGCCTATGTCTTTATATTTACATAACCTGTCTGTTAGTGTCCTGCTTGAAATAAGTTTTAGCAATGCAGTAAACTTAGAACAGAGTATAGTGGCAGGAACCAAGCCCCTAGGAAGTGCACAGAGGAAGGGCAAGCTTCTGTCCAAACATTGTTAATCTTTAGAATGTCCCCAGTGATGCTTAGTTCAGACACAGGACCCCTAGACAGCAGTATCCCAGGTGATTAGACCAAAGACAGATATGTACCCAATTTGAGTTTCCATTGGCTGGGCTTTTTTCTCCCTAAACAGTGACTATCTCTTTAAAAGTTCCAGAACATCAGGAATACTAATACTTGCCTTCACTGACGTGCCACAACTTTTTAATGACCATATGAAACTATGTGTGGCATCAGCTTCTTTTCAGATTTCTACACCAGTGCACGGGAAGTGGCTTCTTAAACAAAACACATGTTTTATGAAATGTATTTTAATTTCCACAAAAATTATGATTTTGCATTCATACCAAAATGAGAACAAACCATTAACAGCAACTGTTTTCTTTAATATACTGTGTTAGGTACCCCAGATCCAGGGGGATGTGTGGCCAGGTATATGTTGAAGTAGCACTGGAGATCTGTCAGCCATTGTTCTTGAGTTTCATCACTCCTCATGGCCTAAGGAATAAAAACAGTGTTGTTTGTGCTTGGAATTTTCAGCCAACCGATTATTCACTTGATTGGACTGTTACTGAAAAATTGCTGATCCATATTTATTATCAGATTACCGTATTTGCTGGGCGGCGTTTAAGACACATCGGAGTAAAAAACGCACCCCGTTATTACCAAAATAGCCCACTATATACAGGACAAGATGCACTCCATTTTCCCAGTGTATTTTAAAGAGGGGAGTGGGTCTTATATACTAGCAGATATAGTAAATGAAACAGATTCCAGGTCACTGACTTTATTTTCAGATTGATTCCTCAGACTTTTATTACCAATTCATGGTAGTGAAAGGGAGACTATTTAACTCTTGATTGCAAAGTGCCACCTTAAATAATTCTGGTTGCATTTCTAGGTGCGTGCTCAAGTCAATCCCAAGAGGTATTTCTCTTTTAATAGAAACATTAGGTACAATTCTGCACTGAGGACTGCAGGGAATATATACTGCTCAAAAAAATAAAGGGCACACAAAAATAAGGCATCCCATCATCTGAATGACTGAAATACTGTATTCCTATTGTTGTTCACATACTGTAGTCGAATGTGCTGACGACAAAATCACACAAAACTTAACAATGGGAATCAAATTCATCAACCCATGGATGTCTGGATTTGAGTTACACTCAGAGTGACAGTGGAAGAAAACACTACAGGCTGATCCAACTGTGATGTAATGTCCTTAAATCAAGTCAAAACGAGGCTCAGTAGTGTGTGTGGCCTCCACATGCCTGTATGACCTCCTACAATGCCTGGGCATGCTCCTGATGAGGGGGCGGATGGTCTGAGGGATCTCCTCCCACACCTGGACTAAGGCAACCCCCAACTCCTGGACAGTCTGTGGTGCAATGTGGCGTCGGTGGATGGAGCGAGACATGATGTCCCAGATGTGCTCAATCGGATTCAGGTCTGGGGAACGGGCAGGCCAGTCCATAGCATCAATGCCTTCGTCTTGCAGGAACTGCTGACACACTCCAGCCACATGAGGTCTAGCATTGTCGTGCATTAGGAGGAACCCAGGGCCAACCGCACCAGCATATGGTCTCACAACGGGTCTAAGGATCTAATCTCGGTACCTAATGGCAGTCAGGCTACCTCCGGCAAGCACATGGAGGGCTCTGCAGCCCTCCAGGGAAATGCAACCCCACACCATTACTGACCCACCACCCAACCAGTCATGCTGGAGGATGTTGCAGGCAGCATAACATTCTCCTCAGCGTCTCCAGACCCTGACACGTGTCACATGTGCTCAGGGTGAACCTGCTTTCATCTGTGAACAGCACAGGGCGCCAGTAGCAAACCTGCACATCTTGGTTGTCTGGCAAATGGCAAACGTTTTGCACAGTGTTGGGCTGTGAGCACAACCCCCACCTGTGGTCGTCGGGCCCTCATACCACCCTCATGGAGTCTGCTCCTGACCGTTTGAGCAGAGACATGCACATTGGTGGCCCGCTGGAGGTCATTTTGCAGGTCTCTGGCAGTGCTCAACCTGTTCCTCCTTGCACAAAGGCGGAGGTAGCGGTCCTGCTGATGGGTTGTTGCCCTCCTACGGCCTCCTTCACGTCTCCTGATGTACTGTACTGTCTCCTGGTAGTGCCTCCATGCTCTGGACACTACGCTGGCAGACACAGCAATCCTTCATGCCACAGCTCGCATTGATGTGCCATCCTGGATGAGCTGCACTACCTGAGCCACTTGTGTGGGTTGTAGGCTCCGTCTCATGCTACCACTAGAGTGAAGGCACCGCCAGCGTTCAACAGTGACCAAACCACCAGCCAGAAAGCAAAGGAACTAAGAAGTGGTCTGTGGTCACCTGCTGAACCACACCTTTATTGGGGATGCCTTGCTAATTGCCTCTGATGTCCACCTGTTGTCTCTTCCATTTGCACAACAGCATGTGGAATTGATTGTCAATCGGTGTTGCGACCAGGGTGGACAGTTTGATTTCACAGAAGTATGATTGACTTGGGGTAACATTGTGTTGTTTAGGTGTTACCTTCATTTTTTGGAGCAGCATATAATCATATGCAATCTAGTGTGATTTTTATTTCATTTTGCACCTAAAATATGTGGCTAGAAGGTTAATTCATCACAGTCGTACTAAAAATATTGATTTTAAGAAAATAGCAATCTCATTTAATAAATTAAAAGAGCAATACATTTTTTGAATCAGAGTAAGCAAAAGAAAATGCTTCTGTAGATTGAGTATGTTGCAGTTCAAATTCTCAAAAATATACATTTCATTTTAAACTACAAATTATATAACTGAAATGCTTTACGAAAATAAAAGGCATCATGGTTTTATCTTTCAGTTATACAAAAATTCTTAAACTCCTTAGCTTTTGGATTTTGCTGTTTCTCCCCATTCCATTGTGAGTTTAATGTATGGCCCAATGAGGTACCCTACAGCACTTGAACAGACAGGCCCCTTGTGTAATATTTTGGTCCCATAAATGTATTTTGCCAACCCCTGCTTTTTAGTGAAAAAGTGGCTCATTCCTTAAATTGGGACAGGAATTGTACACCCCCTTTCTGTAACCAGAAACAAGAAGAGTGAATCTACAACCACAACTTCCAGATGTCTCCACTGGATGTGTCTCTCTTATTTACTTATTGTAGTTTTAATTGGTTTTTTTAAATCAGTTTTAAGTTTGTAGATTGCATTACTGATTGTATTATTGTATTTTTAATTGGGGTCTTTACCGGTTTTAAGTTTGTAGATTGTATTACTGATTTTAATGTTGTAAGCCGCCCAGAGTCGTTCCGAGTTGGGTGGCTATACAAATTGGAAATTGCATTACATTAAAATTAATTAAATTAAATTAAATTTACTACTATCAGTCTCCATTCATTCATTCTCTCCCTGCCCCGCAGCCCACAACAGCCTCCAATTCATATTGTTTTGCAAGAAGAGGCAGATATATAAAAAACTTTTCAATCACATACTTTAGTTTTTGTTTAGACTACAGCAGTTACAAAGAAATAACTGTTATTTATTAGGATAGTGTGTCTCTTGTAGGAGCCTACTACAAAAACACTATCACTTCAAATGAATTGTAATCCACTTTTCAAAGTACTGTAACTGAAACAGGTTATGTAAGAGTAGTTCTCTGAGTGGTCCTGTGAGCATTCATACTGTGGGTCATTTCGCGCATGCGTGAAAGGGTCGGTTTTCTTTCCAAGCTAGCTCCAATAGGAGCTCATCCCAGCATTCATAGTGTTGGTGTCCCACCCACACTCTGAAGTTTCATTTGAATCGCCGCAGAGCAGGTGCGGCTCTACAATGACAAGAGGGGAGGCAGGGCGGGACGTATGAATGCTCACAGGAACACTCACAGAACTACGTTTACGGTCGGTAACCTACCCTTCTCCATCAAGGTCCGTGAGCAGTCATACTGTAGGTGAGTGCCAAGCATCACTTACCAGGATCGGAGAGCTGCAGAGAACTCTCCGACCAAAGGCGGCCTCCCGGGACTGCCTCATGTCCAGTCTGTAATGCCTCACGAAGGTGGATAGCTGAGCCCACGCGGCCGCTAGGCAGATGTCATGCAAGGCAACTCCCTTAATAAAAGCGACGGAAGTAGAGACGGCCTTTGTGGAGTGAGCACATGGAGCCCCCGGCAGGTCCACACGCGCCAGCTGGTATGCAAGCGTGATAGTCTGAGCAATCCACTTAGAGAGCCGCTGAGTTGAGACCGTCAGCCCCTTGTTGCAACCCATGTGACAGAGCAACAGGTGTGGCGACTTCCTGATGTCTTTTGTCCTGTGCAAGCAAAAGGCTAGTGCTTGCTTCACATCTAGAGTGTGTAGCGTCCGCTCAACGTCCGAATACAGAGAAGGTAAGAAAGTTGGCAAAATAATAGGCTGTTGGAGGTGGAATGCTGAAACAACCTTAGGCAGGAACGACACATCCTGATGAAGTACCATTTTGTCAGGGGAAAAATTGGTATAAGGCTGGTCAGCGTGCAACACCGACAGCTCACTGACTGATGTTATGGCTAACAAGAAAGCGGTCTTAAAGGACAGAAGGTGCAGGGCCATGGTGGCCACAGGTTCAAAGGGCTTCCTAGTGAGCTGGTCAAGGACAAGCTGGAGAGACCACTATGGCGTCGGCTCACGCACCTCAGGGTACATGTTGGCCAAGCCCTTCAGAAACTTAACCCTGAGGTCTCTGAAGAAGTATTTGGCTGCAAAGTGCAAGGGCTGATAAGTCACAATGGCGGATAGGTACACCCTAAGGGATGATACCGACAAGCCAGATTGTTTGAGATGGAGAAGGAATTTGAGGACTGTAGAGACGTGGAGACATGGCTGAAGTACCTATAGAGGGGGCATACTGTTGAAACCTGGACCATCTACTCTCATAAGCCTTATGTGTAGATGGCTTAATGGAGTCAGTGATAATCTGCATCAGTGATGGAGAATTCTCCATTCTGTCAAGCGAAGGGCTTCTATGTCTGGGCAGAAAACATCCTGGCAGTCTAGCAACAGGAGATTGTGGTGTTGAGGTAGGCGGTGATAACACAGGGACGTGTACCAAAGTGCGTTGAACCAAGATTGTCTGGGCCACCATGGGGCAATTAGAATGGCGTCCACCGGAAAATGCATAAGAAGTGACACCACCCTGCAAAGCAGAGGAAGGGGCAGAAAGGCATAAATAATGCCCTGAGTCCAGTCCAGTAGGAAGGCGTCCCCCATGGAGGCCGGGTCATGGCCTGCTCTGAAGGCAAACACAGGCAGTTTCGTGTTCCATCGTGTCGCATTCCGTCATGTCGCAAACAGGTCGATGTCTGGGATCCCCCAGCATCGAGTCAGGCTGAGAAAGATGCTCTGGCTCATCTCCCACTCGTGAGTCTGCGAGTGCTTGCGACTCAGCAAGTCCGCCAAGGTATTGCAGTCTCCTGGAAGGTGGATTGCTACTCGGAAGATAGATCGGGGATGCACCAGTTCCAGAGATGCATCGCGAGGGCCAAGAGGCGGCCCAAGCACGTCCCTCCCTGCTTGTTGATGTAAGAAATTGTTGTTGTGTTGTCTGAGACAATTTGCACCACCTTGCCCTTGAGGGACTCCAGGGCTTTGAAAACTGACAGGAGCTCTAACTGATTGATGTGAAGGTGGCATTTCTGTGGGAGCCACGTGCCACTGATGAGCAGTGCACTGGAGCGGGCGCCCCATCCGGCATTGCTGGTGTCTGTTATGAGCTGTGCCTGAGGCTGTGGGTCCCAGAAGTGGCGCCCCTGGCTCAGGTTGTGGGCATCCAGCCACCATTGCAGCTGAGCTGCAATGCTTGGTAGCAGGGAGAGCCGCCTGGTTCATGGCTCCGCAGTCCCGTTGTAGGCTCTGAGGAACCACCTTTGGAGAGGGTGAGAGTGAAGCCTCGCAAAGTGCAAGACAAGAATCGTTGAAGCCATTAGACCCAGCAGGGTCTGCACCTGAAGTGCTGTGGGCCTGAGATGGGAGACGACCACATTGGTCGCCGTGCAGATCTTCTTTCTCCATTTGAGGGACAGATAGACCCTCTAGTCTATGGAATCTATCACCGTCCCCCCAAAAAATTGGCAGACTGACTCGGGGTGAGACAGGACTTGGCCTCGTTCACCCTGAGACCCAGAGACTGAAACAGGGAGAGTACTGTGGCGGTATCAGCCTGAGCAGCCGCCCTGGACCTAGACATTATCAACCAGTCATCCAAATACGGGTAAACGTGGAGGCCTAACAAGCGTAAGTGGGCCACAACTGGGGCTACTACCTTGGTGATGATGCACGGGGCAGAGGCGACGCCGAATGAAAGCCTGGTGTACTTGTAAGCTCGCCCCAACAGCACGAACTGCAGGTGTCTCCTGTAAGGTTCCCTGATTGCAATGTGGAAGTATGCATCTGCGAGATCAATGGTGGTGAACCATGCACCAGAAAGGGTAGAATAGACTGAAGAGTAAGCATTCTGAACTTGCGATAAACAACAACAAAAAAATTTAGACCTCTCAGGTCCATGATAGGATGGAGACCTCCATCTTTTTAGGGCACAATAAAATAATGAGAGTAAAACCCCTTTTGACAAGTCGGGGTGAGGACTTCCTGGATAGCCCCCTTTGCCAGAAGCGTAAGCAACTCCCGAACTAAGGCCGGGCTTGACTGAGTAACTTTCACCTCCCCCAGGAGAGGCAACTGCAGAAACTCTACGGCATAGTCGTGCAAAACTATTTGGAGAACCCAGGAGTCTGTGGTGATCCGTTGCCACTTGTGGTAATAAGGGGCCAGTGGAGTGGGCAGATGACACAAAGGCTGTACGATTCCTGGTGATGGAGGTTCAGAACCTCCTGGGTGCCGATTTGTCATTACAAAAGGAAGGCAGACGAGATCGGGTCCTCCAAGAGGAGTTCCTCTGATTCCTGCCATACTGCCTAGCTTGATTCGGAAATGCAGCTCGGTTAGGAAAGGAGTAGGTTGATAGGGTGGCAAGGCTTGCTAGGACTGAAAGGACTGCTGGTGGTACTGATACGGGTGTCTCCACGCCTGCCTACAAAAGAATTGCTGCTGCTGGGGTGCTGAGGTAGCTTTAGGGTCATGATAGACATGCTTAGCAGTCAGACGTTTCTTCGTTAAATTATCAATAGAATCGTCTGCTGAGTTATGGAACAAGCCAGAGCCATCGAAAGACATATGCTCCAAAAACATTTTTGGTATCATCCCCTAGGCTAGCAGCATGCAGCCAGGCCTGCCTGTGAAAAACCACTGGTGCCACCATAGAGCGGGAGAAAACCTCAGCAGCATGGCGTGACGCCAACATGATGTGGTCAGCCACTAGCAACGCCTCCTGACGGATTCAGAGGGCCTCCGCTGTCACTTCCTCTGCCGGAGCAGAGGGCAGTGAAGCCAAACGGTTCCATAAGTACTGCTGATACATTCCCAGTGCCCTCTGATAGGTGGAAATGTAAATACCAAGGGAGGCACTGGAATAGAGTTTCTTAGCCAGGCTGTCAATCTTTTTCCCTTTATCTAACGGGGTAGTAACAGCAGAAAATTTGAATTTAGGTTGATTAATCTCCACCACCACTGAGTTAAGCTGTGGCTGGACCGAAAGAAAGGGAGTCGAGGGCTCCTGAACTCCATACATGTTGTCCACCTTTACATGGAGCGGTCTGACCCAACACAGGTGGAGTCCAGATAGCCTGTACCTTCTCCAATATAGTGGGGATCATAAGGATCTGAACATACCTATCGTTCCCATCCCCCATGGCCCTGTCCCATTTACTTGGGGCTGAGGCCTCAGGTTGGACAATCTAGATCAATGGCAGCAGCCATGCACCGGATCATGTTGAAATATGTGGCCTGGTCTGAAGCAATTGTGTGGGAGAGAGGCGCTTGCAACGGCTCCATGTCAGAAGCATGTGCAGAAGAGGTGAGAGACTCAAGCTCAGCCCTTGCTGACTGCCAGTCCACAGGTGGAGGACTGAAGCCTCCTAAGCTTTGGAGGCACAAGTAGCAAGGGCAGGGGGTCAAAACCATATTGTGGAGACCCCACAGAGCCCGAAACACTAGACCCTGAAGGGGGTGACGGAGAGTGTGATCTTCTAGGAAATGAAACCTGTTCTGGAGGTTGCAATCCTGAGGAACAGCAAGGAGCCTGGCACGGCTGTAGTGGCAGCTGGTAGTACGCTGGTTGGTCTACAGCATGCAGTGCAGGGCGTCTGGAGACAGGGCCATAGTTACCTGCGGCATAGGCAGAATGGACCTTAAGCTGGACGAGGGCAGCCCGACGGTCAGAGGCTGAACGCCTGAGGTCTGCATGTTCCGGAGATTGAACAGAGGCAGGACCCTGCAGAGCCGCTTGCTGGCCATCCTCAAGATGGTAATGTCGGTGCTCATGGCAACCAGTACTACAACGAGGTGTGTGCTGGGCCAGAGAGGCTGCCTCCAAGTCATGGTATCTAGCAACATGCCGAGGGACGTGCCGAACCAGACCAGCCTTAGAAGTGCGGTGGTCCCGATGGCGCTCAGAGACCGGCTCATAGAGGGCATCCAGCTCCCGAGAAAAACCAGAGGTGGACCCAGTAATAGCACATATTGGAGCCTGGTGTCTCAAATGGTGAGGGACCATGGGGCAGCGGGTGCGGTTCTGATGAAGAAACATGACCAGCACCATAGCCCTCTTCCAACTCATGTGAGCGCTTAGGAGGGTTAGCCATAACATCAAGCTGAGCAGTCATCTGCAATGATGGAGGGGAATTAGGGAAAGGAGAACCCTATTCCCTACCTGGAAGGACACAGTAGCGATAGCATCATTGGTAGACAAAGTCGGCATTTCAACAGAACATGGTTGATTAGCAGAAAGAGGTATATCAGACTCCACATTAGAATTCCTAAGCGCAGAGCTGTGACAACGAAGGGCTGTTTTGTGACGTGTTCGAATCTGGAGCCTCTAGAGAACTAGCCAAAAGTACAGTCGGAGGCTTTTCCTTGGGCAATTTAGTTTAGCCGTTTTAGACTGCTTGGAATTCTCCGGCTTCCTATTCCTAGCAGGGACCGTAGAGTCTGAACTGGCCGCCTGCATAATTAAGCAGGAAGCTGAACACAGCTGACAGAAAAAAAAATACAGCGTCAAAACCAAACAGCTAGTTTAGCTTCCCCTCTTTCTCTCTCACCCTCTGTGTCCTCTTTTTTTTCTTTAACAAGCACACAAGTATCCTAGTCAATGTCGGAAGGGAGAAACGGTCTCAGCAAACAGAGCAAGATTAAATAACAATAGTCCCAAGCAGCAGCCATTCTCGAAAACAAACAGAACGATCTGGAAAACTACGTTCGTAACCTCCCTTTGTTTTTTCAGTAGAGTCCGCCGGAGCGGAAGCCCCGAGGGGCCGCATGGACCCACCGGTGCTCTAAGTTCAAGCAAGCAAACAATGAATTAAGAAAAGAAAGCAAGAAAACAGGTATAGTTACAATACGCTGGGTAGCTGGAGAAACACGACCAAACAACGCAGTGGCAAAAATGAAACAGAGCTGATGCTATGAATGCTGGGATGAGCTCCTATTGGAGCTAGCTTGGAAAGAAAACCGACCCTTTCACACATGCACCAAATGACCCACAGTATGACTGCTCACAGACCACGATGGAGATACCATTTTGCCACTCATTAAATAGTGTCAGCTGCATTTCTAAGTGCACATCCCTCTGTGTAATTGGGCTTATGTCCAGGACTGAGACCAGCACTTAATCACTAATTGGCAATTTGCCACCAAAATTTCCTCAATGTCCATTATGCAAGTATAAATCCACAATAGGATTCTAGCTGTTATTCATAATTTCAACATGCTAAACAACAAAATGAAAGGGAGCAGTTTTAGGTGAGAGCTCTCAACACAAAGAAGCTCCTGGATATCTAAAATATCTTACAAATAAAAAAGAAAAAATCATGTCTTCCCCCCATCTCCACTCCAAAACACTATGACCACAGGACATATGTACTATTCATAAACTAACTGAATAATTGGAAGCAGAGAAGCTTCATTGACAAGAGCTGGGAGGAATTGGCTTACAATGATAGTTGGAAAATGTTCATAAGTGCAGTTTTCAAGCTTGTTCCCATTAGAGAGACACCACTGTACAATCTAAGAAATCAATGGGGGAAAATTTGGCTTTGCTCTTCAGAGGGTTTGCATTTGTCATAATCTAGCTTAAGCATTCAGTGATTGAGAATGACCTCCTACCAGGATATCCTTGACAATCTGTTTCACCAGAAACTCGTTGGTCACCATATGACTCCGAAGTTGTCCATGTTGCATTAGCAAACGAAGAAGCTGTGCAAGGACAGGCAGTTCTTCTTGACAAACTCTGGTGTTCACTTGAAGACTCTGTAACATCAGGCTCAATATCCGTGGCACTGTAGTCAGCACTGAAATACAGGATCCCCACAGTATGTCCCTGCAAGTTAAAAAAAAAAAAGCACAGGGTAAGAGAGTATGAATATGGAAAATCAAGTGCATATCTGTCTCCATAAGTTAATTTTACTTTCTCAGTCTGAAAAACTGTAGTTACCTATAAGACACATGAGAGATCTGATACACAAGAGTTATTTGGATAAACTGTCACTACTTACCAAGTAGTTGCTGTGTCTTAAAAATCCAATTTATTCGCAATATTTCACTTTTTATATATATATAAAAAAGGAGAAGATGGACTTTTTTGCTAGACAATGATACATAACTGTCTATTAACTGATTAGCCATTTCAAACTGGTTGATGAATGCACACACAAAACTCTTTACAAGATTCCAGTATAAGAAATGTATGAAAGTTAGTTTCAGTGTTCCACTACAGGGGTAAAAAAAGCCATTAAAAGGAACTCTATATGCAGGAGTAAACAGTTTTGCCAGTTTATCTCTAGCCTACTTTAGAATAGAATCAGTTTTTAAAATACTGTACCACATTGTCATCTTCAGAGGAATGGTTAAGAGGACTGACTAATTAGAAGCAGAAGTCTCTTAGAATGATAATGTTAAAAACATATTTGAAGTTCCAAAACAAGAAATCTTAGTGAATCCACTGTTTAATGAATTTCAAGAACAGGAAGAATTAATAAAGCCATAGTTTAAATCCAAATATTAAAGTGACTATTGCAACTGTCCTATTCCCTAACTATAGAAATAAGTCTAAAGTTATAGTTTCCTCCTCAGGCTTTAACAGATTCAAATATTTTAAGAATCAAAGTTTACCTTTTCTGTAAGTGTTCTGTATCTTCTCTTTCTATTGTTAAGAGGAGGTGAAGAAGACTGTAACACAAAGAAGCTAGAAACTTGTAGAGATTTTCATTAAGGAGGCACCCTTGATCCATGAGCTTACTAATGGCACACACAAGAGATCCGGCAGTGCTATCAGGTATTACAGTCAATCCTGTCTAGGAGACAAAACAAATTCATTACATTTCAGCTTCTCATTCTGCCACAGATCTGAGTTTGTGTCTGTGTACCTAAGAGAACAATTCTAGTAATCACTTCAGTTGCATTTCCAGCTGTTAGATTTTATGATCTGCCCTTCCCTTCTCTTGGAGATTGAGGTGCATTGATGGGCAACTCTTATTCAGCTATACTGAAGTAGAACACTATTTAAGTAAAGTACTACAACTTAAGTAAGCAAAATGTTGTTTACAAATCCAAGCTAAAATCCCAAATTTGTAGTTTGTGTTTACTAATTTTTGTAGGTTTCCTTTTTATTACATTTGTAAAAAAATTAAAACAATATGGCAAAAGAATATCATTACAGCAACACCCTATGGCTTGAGAGGCAGACTCATTTCAGTGTGCTTTCACCTTTGCTCCATTTTGTTTATACATCTCTTTCTTCTACCTTGGATTCAAGACAGCTTAGGAAGATAAGTGTTTAAAAAAATCCATTTTAAAACCAACAATAAATCTAGCTAAATTGCTGTATTAAAACATTCTTAAATAAGGCTATCAGATTAATATATTTCATTAATACTGTTCAGAATAGTTTTAAACCAAAACTACTGCTATTAAAAGGTCAAAGACTTGTTTATTTAAAATGTATTTGCCTACTGGCAAAAATGAAAGCAAGGAGGCTGCTAGCCTAGTCTCCCCCAGAAGGGACTGAATTCCACAGGCCTCCACTTGTGTCCTCACCAAACATGCCAATGGGGGAAAGAAAGAAAGAAAAGCCTCTCCTGAAGATCTTAAGACACAAGCAGGCGTGTAATGGGAGAAGATACAGTCCTTCACACAAAGCCATATAGACCACTATAGGTCATCACCAGCACATACATCATCAAGGAATTGGTTATGTTTTCACAATTTAAAACCAGTACTCCTCGGCAGTGGCTACAACTTGTATCTGAGAATGCCTTTTTTCCTCCTGAAGCAAGAAAAATGCCATTGGCATGAATTTGTTTTAAGGTGGATCCCAGCTTGCCATGAAGCGACCCACACACTATGATCACGGAGCCATCTCCTGCAGCACGTATGAAATGATGCATGCAGGATTTAGCACCAGGACTGCAATGGACTGCCATAGCCTTGAGGATATTATCAAAGTGCACCTTCACAGTCAGTCCATCTGGCATGGCCTCTTCCACCTCCATGACCATTGGGAATAAGAGTTCCTCCTCTACTCATTTTGCTGTTGGGCCCAATATGATGGTTTCCAGTGGCATTTCCTCCAATGAGGCGACCATCACCCCACCTAAAGGGGCTCCTCTGCCTGTAGCTGTTGGCCCCTTTAGGGAGTCACCACAAAAAACTCAGCATTGAATCGCTGGCTTGTACGGTCTACTCCATTACCGTCCAGCCAGACTACTAAGTGATAGAAAACTGAATGAATTTGTGTCCTACAGGAGTCATAATCTTACTGATAATCCATAATTAATTTTATGGTAATTTTGAAATAGTTGATATTAGAAGTTTCAGTTCTTTAATGGAAATGAAAGAAAGTAAAAAGCATGAAATATATTCAAATTTTCCACCTACCAAGTACTTGCAAATACCACTTTGCATGATATCTATGCACTGACTTCGCGAACGTATAGTGGATAGGCAATTGTTCACCACCTGTTACAACAGCACAACAAAATCAAGAAAAATATTAATATGTATTTTATTGCTTTAGAAGGGCAACCAGCGTTACACAATGAATAGAATAATCAACTAGAACTCAGGAGACCTGGATTAAATTCCATGACTCTGCCATGGAAGCTCAATGGGGAAAGGGTGGAACTGGTAAAACCACACATCAGAAGTGTAGGTTTCTAATTCCATCTCAGTGACCATTGGCTGGAGTCTCTCTCCCAAATTATGAAACAGAGTTAGCAGGACTCTAGCATTTCTTCTGCCCCCACTGCCTTCTTTTGAAACTCAAGATTCTTTTATGGCTGGGGAAAAAAGTTTACACAGAAAAGTGGCAAACCCCCATCAGAGGATTGGCAATCAACTTTGGTTCACCTGCTAGGTGATTTTAATAGTCTAATAAAGGTATCACATGCTCTGGGTCTTGTACTGTGTAAGGACCACATGGCTTTCTCTGTTAAGACTCCTTACATTTTTCAATTCCTCGTCTTTCTAAAACCGATTATACACAGTGAATTTCCTTTCTCTTGTACCAAACACTCACCTGTTGGTTGATATATCTGTAACTTCAAAACAAGGACTGTATGCTACAACAAAATGCTATACAAAAACACTGGGTGAATGCCCTGGGGACTGGGGTACAGATTGCTAATGGCAAACAGACTTTTCAGGAAGATGGGTAAACAATTACTTTACAAGTGCTTTTGATGAATGAATGAATGATTTAATTTAACCCCGCCCTACTGGTGCTGGCACCACTCAGGGCGGCTTACAATGAAAAGACAAAATGTAACAAAGTATCACAAAATATCAAATATCAAAGCAATATCACATAATATCAAATACAGTATCACATACAATATCACATGATATCAAATATCACAATATCAAATACTATACTGTATAACATTGATAGCTGTTACCCAGAATTCTCACATGATACACTGGAGACTTCTCTGAAATTATGTACCCTGACATTGCCTCTGCATCAGTATTCTCATCCTATCACTGACATGAACAGCTTATCCATGGGAAAACACATAGCATTTTATTGAGGAATGTTTCCCTCCATTCTACATTTAAGTTTAGGAAGGGTTAACACCACACTTGGCATTCTCGGTGCTGATGGCATTACCTCTGTCACAGCCCAATGATGCAAAAACTGATCCAGATCTGTCAAATAGAGTTGGACAGGAGAGAGCTGTGTTTGGCTAATGTGTGGTCTTCCTCTAATGCTCTGAAGGTTAACCAACTCTTCTTTGGAAAAGCCTGGAAGAGATTGGGAGAGAAGCAAACCCACGAATGAATCTCTGATCTGTTATTTTTGTCCACATTTGTTACAAATTCATTACGATTCTTTTATCTCCAAGATCACATTCATGAAACAAACTGAAAAGTACACAAGGTCATCAGTCAAAATTTGAATTTTAAAAAAATGTTTTTAAATGCAGATAAAATAATTATTCAAACAGAAAATGAAAATATGTTAGCAACATCAGCGTTTGGTTCAGCTTAAAACATTGACATGCCTTCTTAATTTCAATTGGAATCTGAGTTAAGTATATACTTAAACAAGTTAACTTCAATAGAAGACCAAATGTGCCTTTGTGCATAATTTAGTCAAAAATCAGCACTAGTGAGACAGCTATTTCAGTTCCTGCAAAGAGTGGTAGACCCACAATTGGGTGCATTCCCCTCACCTTCATTTTTTCAATAGCTGAGCTCTTTTTTGTCTAATCACATTTGAAAATTCCTTCAATTTCCAAAATATTTTCCCAACCAATAAAAACAAATCAAAAACATACTAACAACAATCTTCGCTTTAATGGTGCTTCAGATCCTGACCCAAGTTTTATGGAGTTTTTGATATTAAAATGGCTGTAGGTCTGCCATACTTCCTAGAGCTCCCATTGTTAATTACTTACTTGGTTGATCCATACTTCACATGTTTGACATGGCAGATCAAAGCATCATCTCCCATAAGATTTTAGCGGGTTGTTGCAAACGGGAAATGCTACCATAGCAGGATCCGATGGTGCATGGAGGCCTGAGGCCTGTGTTTTCAATGCTCCTTTAGCCATTTTAAATACAATGACACAGCTGGCTGGGCTCATGTCGAAGTTGACCATGTTAGAGCAATGCACTGGCCAAGTGCATTGCCTGAGTACCCAACCCCACTTAGCCGACCTGCGGTTACAGAATGGAGAACTGTTCTGGACTGCTAGCCAACACCTTTGTGACATGGTTGAACCTGCCAGAGGAATACACCTCTGCCACCATAGCTGTCAGATGGCCAGGGTCATCGCTGTTGTTCATTATGGGATAAAACATTTCATTCCTAATGTTAAACTTTTGTTATGATCACTCATTATCGTCATCATAATCTTAGTACTGCAGAGCTGGAAGGGACCCAATGGATCATCGAGTCCAGTCCCTTCAAGGAGGTACTATATAGTTGAAACTCGGAAAATTAGAATATCATGCAAATGTTCATTCAGTTCAGTAATGCAACTTAAAAGGTGAAACAAATATATGAGATAGACTCATTACATGCAAAGCGAGATAGTTCAAGTCTTACTTTGCTATAATATTTATGCTTATGGCTTACAGCTTATGAAAACCCCAACCCCCCAATCTCATGTACCCCATAATCATCACATAATTTCATGTACGTTGTACGCCATGATCATCACAATTATAACGGATTAAGGCATGACATCTCTCGCTTTGCATGTAGTGAGTCTATCTCATATATTTGTTTCACCTTTTAAGTGAAATGAATGAACATTTGCACGATATGCTATTTTCCGAGTTTCACCTGTATAGTGGAGAACTGAACTCCCAATCTCTGGCTCCACAACTAGATACCTAAACCAGTGAACTATGTTATCTCATACTCATCCTCTCCTGTTTTAAAGATGATCCTCTTCTTGCTATGAACCTTTACATTATATGGAAATAATTTTTTAACAATCAGATCATATTGGCCAGCTGACCAGAATTTAGACCGAAAGATTGATAGAGATCACAGGTGCAATGACTACCATACATCTAACACTAACTTTCCTGCTGACTGTTATTCCAAAGTTGCACCTTTTTACAACTTCTCTTGTATGTGAAATTCTGTATCAAGCCTTAAGGATAACTTTTCACATTATGGAATTCTACAATTATCTTATGGCTGCGACAACATATTTGCATTACTTTAATAAAACTTGACAAAGTTTGTAAATTAGATCTAGAGAAAACATTATAAATATGGAGGCATGATGCAATGGGAGAACCTAAGAATGGACAGAAGTTGTAGATAATATTAACACAATAATTAGAGAAAATTACAAGAACAGAAAATTACAAGACCATCCTAGGCATACAAGAAAGTCAAAAAAAGTTTGGAGAAATAATTTTAAGAATTAAATGGATCCCAAAGCCAAAATCAATATATGTGGATCATTAGGGATATTTTACCAGGGCAATCAGTAAACCTCTACGCTGTGCAGGATTGCTAAAAATTATTTTAACAGACTGCCTAATCGTATTCCACTTGTAAGACTAGTGGCAGATGACAGTACTTATTTCAGTCCTTTTAGGAGTTCAAGAATAGTGTGAGTTTCTGCAGTCAGCTGTCCTAAATTCTGATATGGAAAAGGACTTGGGGAGGGGGGATGCAGAAACTCTAATGTATTAAAAGCACATGGATGGTTATTGTTTTGCAGAGAGCAAAATGATGACCACACAGTTGCAACTATAGTATTCTCAATTGCATGGAAACAAACCATCTCAAGAGACCTTAAAACAGAAAACTCAGACTAGATGGTTCAAAGGGTGACCACTGGCAGTTTTCAACATGAAATAACCATTTTGGAGAATAAAATGAATATAACTGAAATCTAACAGCAGGTGGATGAATACAGGACACCATTATAAATGGGCTTTATGACCACTGCTTCTTAACCTTTGATCTGTATGTAATTGGCTGATCATTGCTTCTACAAGAAGTATAGACCAGTCATCATTAATCTAATTTATATGGTATTTCCCCTAAGGGTAGTAATACAGCATTAAACTGAAAGCAAATTTATTGCATTCAGACAGATTACCTGTAAGAGTTGAAAACAAGAAGCTGAAGTAATCCATGTCAGTCACTGAACTCCCTTGCACTGGATATTTCCATCCCACAAAAGCAGACCTATTTTATTAAAGTAGGTACAAGTTTGTTACATTACCTCATAATTGTAGCTGAAACCAGGTATCATGGCTGCTAACTACAATTACAAATTGCTATAATGATTATTTAAAAATCAAAAACAGAAAGCCAATTTAGATGCATTTCTTCCCAACTCAAGAAAATTAACCACCCATCTCCAATAGGATAAATGTCACAAACAGCACCTGGTCTAGCAACTACACTACAGAAAAAATAGATACGCACCTTTGATGAGTCCACTCTCTTGAAAGCCAGTAAATGAAACATGGAAACAAACATAGCATATACTGTATATCTTCTGTAGTTCTGAAGTCACAGATTTAGTAACATGCATAAGATACCATTCTCTCCAAAAGGAAGCAGGATCGGTCAAAAATACTGATCATTTTTCTATAAGGATGCCCATGGCTTCCCTCTCGTCTGGCATCCGTCCCACAGTTTCTTTCTCCAGCTTGTATAACCAAGAGGAAATGCAGCTACGGAGCTGGCTAAACTGCATTTCTGACTGTAAAAATCACAACTGAATTTCTAGCAATTGCTTCTTCTTCAGTATCTAGGCCAGATGTGAAACTGCCAAAATAAAGCCACCTTTGGAGAGTTAACTCCATAGTTCTTTTCGCCTGACCTAGTGTGAGAAAGATTAGCCGGCACAAGGTGACCGTCGCCCAAATGTGGTTCAAAAATACATGTATCTAATCTTTGAAGATGCTCTTTCTGTGTGCCCCTCTAGCAACTGCTGATGAAATACAATGCATTCACATTATCTACAGGCTTAATTAAAAATCCTCACTAGCACTGCCAAAGACAAATCTTATGCTGTTTCATCACTGAAAATATTCAGCACAAATACTTTATAAGATTATGAAAAGGATTTAACAATATGTTTGGTTCCCAAAAGCCACTTCTAAATTCATGCTACAGGGTATATTAATAATCTAAGTGATCTGTTAATAGTTGGAAGTTGGAACCTACCATATTTGTGTAAATGTATGTGCTATGCATGTATTCAGTGGATAGCTCAGTGAGTTGGATATCTTGGTGCAGATCCAGAGGCTGAGAGTTCAAATCCTAATTGTGCCTCCAAGAAGAACCACCACCACCACCACCACCCTGTGTAGCCATGGGAGAGCTGCACAATTCCACAACGCCCGAGAAGCAAAGGATGGTAAACCACTTCTGAGCACTTCAGACTATGGGATAACCTAGATAAGCCTGCAAAGATTTTTCTGTAAATCAGACTAACTTGAAAGAATGCAATTATTATGCATATGTACAATACTGATATTAGTTGGACTAAGAGCACAAAATTGTCCTTCAACATTAAATATTTACCCTAGATCACCTCTTATATTCTCACTAAGCTAATTTTTTCTCATTTACAATGCTGACATTTCATCTCCTGAACACTTTGTGCATATGAGAAAGATAAGAACTCCTTTTCAGAAATATTAGGTATACACCAGAAGAATCAATTATGCTATTAGATAGAATCTCATTCATGACTATATAAAAAGGCAAAAAAACATTTGAAGGATGATATCTGGATGTAAGTAAAATACCAAAAAATGTATCCCTCACCCCCATTCAAACAAAGCCTGCTTATTCAGTAGGAAAAGGTTGCCATCTACTGACAAATTTAATACTGACTGGCTAAAAAAGAATCAGACGTATGCATCTGAAACCTATATAGGAGATACTCTCCTGCAATGGTATAGCTTCATTGTTCCAGTTTTAAGATTTGTAAATGTTCACACAGTCTGGAACATTATAAACTATTATTTTATTTTCCTAGATTAATTTGACATTTCTGTCTCTGAACACATAAAAATGTTGTTACAAAAAGTAAGTGATCCCTTCCCCTCAAACCCCCCCCCCCCCCAATAAACAAGTGATCCTAATTTTTTCTGATCCTCAATTTAAGGGCAACCATTTTTAAAATTTCAAACAAATTCCTGGTAACTAAATTAAATGGCTGACTAAATTAATCTGAAGTAGTGCCAGATACTTCACAGGAAAAAGGCAGAAATAATCCAGCCTTTAAAGATGTTGATTTATACACACAGGCAGTTATATCTCTTACTGCAATGGGCTCAATCCCATGGACATATGCATTGAAGAATCAATCTGCATGCATGTAGGGACTCCGAAGCTCTATGCCTTCCTAATGTTCCAACCATTAATTCAAAATCTGGTGTGGGGTTTCAATTTCTGCATGGAATTTGTGAAACAAGCAGGCAATCACAATGACCTACTGTGACCATTCAGTGTGATATGCTTTTGTATCGTGCCTGTGCCAGTAGCAACATTCTGTACAATCTGAAACCATTCAGAGAAACTGCCAGCTTGCAAAATCTCCAGAAAGTGCTTCTAGGCTTGCACAATATTGAAGAAGATGAAAAATATTAACAGAAAGCTTCAAATAAGTAAACAAATTAATAAAATGGGCTTTCCAGGTTAATCTAAATTAGTGATCCCTGCCAAAGTTTCCAAAGTATGCATTACTCAGAAGTGGTTTATCCAGTTCTAATGCAAGGGTGCCCAAACTACGGCCCGGGGCCTGGATCTGGCCCCCAATGCCTTCATTGCTCCTGGAAGCAGAAGTAAATCGCGTCCATACGGGCGCATTTTACTTCCGCTTCCAGGAGCGATGAGGGCATCACAGACCAGATGAATTGGCATCAGGGGGCCGGATCTGGCCCCGGCCATAGTAACCAGCTCCCACGTGACCTGCCCGGGCCCCCGAAATGTTTGGGCACCCCTGCCTTAGACTCAAATCTCCATTGGAAATGAATATATTTTGAAAGCTTTGTTACAAAATACTTTTTTAAAAATGCAGCATTTGGCCTCAAGCATTCTACCTAATTTAAATTTTAGTAAAATTTGCTTAAGAAAAACAAAAGTGGACAAGTTGCTTACTTCATATGCAGTATCCCAATAAGAGTGGCACATAACTTTACAGGCAATTTTCCCATAATGCAGCAGCGACTGAGTGAAGAAAGCAGACTGCTTGACAAATGAGGCAGAAAGTAGACTAGCTGGACTAAAGATTGCTGGGATTCTGCTGGCAGAAGAGCCACAGTGCCATCTAGTGGGTCTAGAAAAGGTCAAGAAACTGAAGTCATGTGAAAGCATAACCATTTTGATCAGCAAAAAAATATCCATTATTATCTGCAGAAGTTGAAAAGCAAAAGATAGTAGTCATCCTTCTAAAGCAGGGGTTCTCAATCTTTTTAAGCCGTGGGCCAGACCACGCCCTCTCAGACAGCTGGGCGGACTGGTGGTTCCCCCGCTGTAAACACTGCCATAAAATGTGTTTATGACGGCTGCGAGTGCATTTATGGCTGTTGTAAATGCATTGGTAGCGGCGACGGCAAGCCACATGAAATGGTGCCAGGGGTCGGATCCAACCCGCAGGTTGAAAACCCGTTTTAAAGCATAGGCATTAAAAGTGACTGTTTCTATAGATACATAATTTAAGAACATTATTATTATTATTATTATTATTATTATTATTATTATTATTATTATTATTATTATTATTATTATTATTATTATTATTATTGATTTCTACCCCGCCCTCCTAGTGCAACGCACCACTCAGGGTGGCAACAACGGAAATATATATATATTAAGAAGATTGTCTTTCATCATCATCGTAAGTTCTAAAAAGATTTCTATAGACCTGATCAAGAACTCTGCCTATGTGCTGACGAGTTCCAAACACAATACTTGGTTCCACAAGTCGTGTCGTTGTCCGGTTTTTGTCGTTGTCCGGTGCATGCATTGGCTAATGCTAAAAAAAAAGCCCGGCTGCCTCAGTGAGGGTCAGGGAAGCCTATCCGCTCTGTTTTCGATACCCCCCGATTTGCCCGGGTGCTGCTGCAAGGCAAAACATCGGGGGGAACTCCTTCGCCCATTTCGGGTTCTCTGCCAGCCCAGGTGCCTCCATGAGGGTCGGGGGAGCCGATCCATGCCTCTGCCCACCCCACGCTGGTTGGGGATGAAAAAAGCGCCATTTTTGGGTCCCTGTTAGCGGCTCCCCAGCAGCATCTGGGAGGACCTATTCCGCGCTATTCCCGCCTTCCTAGGACCTCCCTGTGCCGCGCAACAGCTGAAAATAGTTGCGGCCGCCATTTTAAAAAACTTCAATTCCCAGAAGCCCAAGCACCCTGTAAAAATGCATGCAGTGGCCATTTTGTTTAAAGGGTGCTTGGGCTTCTGGGAATTGAAGTCCAAAAAAAAGGACAACCGCAAGTATTTTCAGCTGATATGTTTGCACAGACTAACATGTCAGACAAGCAATTCAGACAAGCTCATCAGCACTTCAACCTTTCCTCCATGTGCCTCTTATTATAAAATTGATTTGATACAATTTTCTTTACCTTCTGAACATTATAACATCTCCAATAATGACCTTGAAGCTGAAGGGTTAACCACCTGTGTTCACTCAGAAATCAGAGACGACTACAGTCTCTACTTTTAGCATAAACGTACAGGAGGAGAAAGGTTACCATAAATCCGAGGAGCAGCAGCCTGTAAACTCCGCAGAATTTCTTTGTTTGACCGAGACGCGGCAGAATAAATAATACTTATTAACTGATCTGAAAGCTCAGGGTTTCTCAAGCCAAGTAGAACAAGCTGTTGAGGTAGACCAGCCAGCCAACGCATTAATACTTTACTTCTGGTTCTAGAGCACATTGGGGGGGAGAAGAGATAGGAGACAAGTAATCACACACACACACACATATATATGCACACATACCTAACCTACCTTTTAAAGAAAACAATGGGAATCTTTGCTTAAAGATGGGGGGGGGGGGAATCTCCTGCCTTAAATTCACCATGTTTTCATGTGGTGAGCTCTAAGAGGATTTCTTTGATATAAGGGGCTAGATCCGTGGTGAACCTTGGCACTCCAGCCTTTCTTGGACTGCAATTCCCAGAAGCCCAAGTCTCTGTGAATCCACACGAATGGGTTTACTGTGAATCCACACAAATTCATTCTGAGACTTGGGCTTCTGGGAATTGAAGTCCAAGAACAACTGGCGTATGCGCAGTAAACCCATTTGTGTGGATTCACAGACTTGGGCTTCTGGGAACTGAAGTTCAAGAACAGCTGGAGTGCCAAGTTCGCCATTACTGGGCTAGATAGATTTGAAAGGTTCCCAGGTGATGCATTAAATTCCCTTTAACTTCATATTTTTGTTGTGGCAGTAATCTTCTCAGTAGCTGCCATTCCATGTTCTTGACATAACTCTGTCATGAGATAGCACTATTTTACAGAAATGGAGAGAAATAAATATTTATTTATTTACTGCACTTATGCCCCACCCATGATGATTGTCATGAGGAAGTCTGCCCTCTACAAAATAAAAATGCAACTTAGAGCAAATCAGGAGAAAGACACAATAATCAAACTCACTGGCAAAAGTAACCATCCTGGCAAATGTGGTGAACCCACCCTCATTGCTTTAAAAAAGATTAACTTTTATAAGACTCA
The DNA here is from genome assembly GCA_035047345.1 of Bradypodion ventrale. Classification (NCBI taxonomy): domain Eukaryota; kingdom Metazoa; phylum Chordata; class Lepidosauria; order Squamata; family Chamaeleonidae; genus Bradypodion; species Bradypodion ventrale. The sequence continues at coordinate 51,762,819 of JAWDJE010000006.1, forward strand.
ATTAAATTTATACCAACTACATCTTGTAATAACCGTTATCCTGCGGACAAATCCAAACATCATCAGTAGTGAAAAACAAGATTAATGAAAAGACCTGGAGTTAGTGGAGTTTGCTTGTCAAAAGAAACATGAAAGTTCAGAGAAGAACAGAAAGAATGCCTAGTTCTCCTATAGACAGAATCTTCCCCTCCCATTAGTTCACTTATATCAGTCCAGTATTAGTGCAGTTTGTTTGCGTTTTCTTCCTGGACAAGAAATATGCTGCTTTCAAAAAATGCAGTATTCCCACCTAATATTTTTACCCAATTAAAAAAAAAACTGCAGTGGCTCAAGTGGCTAAGACACTGACTGGGAGGCGGAAGGTCAGCAGTTAGATTCCCGACTACTGCAGGACGGAATGAGCTCCCGTCTTTGTCCCAGCTCCTGCCAACCTAGCAGTTTGAAAGCAAGGCATTGCAAGTAGATAAAGAAGAGACCACTTTGGTGGGAAGGTAAACAGCGTTCCGTGTGCCCCAGTGTCTAGTCATGCCTGCCACATGACCACAGAAACGTCTCCAGAAGCAGACAGCGCTGGCTCTTCGGCTTTGAAACAGAGATGAGCACCGAACCCTCGACTGGCTTTCGAGCAAGGGAAACCTTTACCTTTTAAAAAAAAACCAGGTGAATTTTTAAAAATCGTATCACACCTTTTTCAGCAAACCCAGAGGCATATAAATATTCTGCTAGATATAAAGTGGCAGGCACACATCTAAAATTCCTTACTAGCTACCAAAAACAATTTTCTTAAAAGCTTTATGACAGTCTTTTTGACAGTTTTTGCTTTGTGAAGCTCAGCTTAAGTTGAAATGAAGAAACAGTTACCTGTTTCCATGAGGACTCGACTCTTCCTTTTGATATGCTCTGCTAAAAAATTGTAAAAGCAATGTACGAACAGCGAAAGGGAGATTTCTTTGCTGGTAGAGGGAATATACAGCTTTCATTAGAGTCTCTGTGGATGCTAAGGGGCACGGGAGAGAGAGAGAATAAAATTGATATATGACATTTTATATGTTCTGGGCACATCACAGAGCCATTTCTTGCCAGCAAACAACACCATGTTTAGAACCGATCACAATTAGACCATACAGTGATATAAGAGTATGAGTAAGAGAGGACTGCTGTTTCTTCACTGCAGCAAGTCTTAATGCATGCTTAAATTTTAAAATGTTAACATGTTTTGGAAACAAGGAAAAACCTCTCTACTGAGAAAACTACAGTCACCACACAACTTGCTTATGAAATTCCAGTTAAAATAGAGAACACTCAGCTGTCTGGAAGAGTTCCTTTTTTATCCAAACCTAGTTGAGTAGCTGAAATCCTATAGCCCAACTTAAAACTCTGGAAGGAGCAATTTTTGGTAATTAAAAACTTGATACTCTGTCCTACAGCTTTTCGTAATGTAGAAGTTGCAGGCTGGGAAGAACAAATCTTTAATTATCAACAATCTTGTCCTGCTGGTAACGTCAGCTGTTGATGGTGACTTTCAGTGATTAAAACATTTCTTCTTCTGTCCTATGACTCCCACAAATTCGGCATGTTAAAAGAAACTAGACAGAAGTTGGAAAAGCCACAGGATATATGTGTGAAGTTTTTAACTACAAAAAAATGGACTCCAGCTGGTGAAGTCATCATCCTTCCATGGATATAAACTATATGAAGAGGATTTCAGCCACTGTCTCCCTCAAAATAATCTATTACATGGTAGAAAATCCCACTCCAGGCAAAATATCCTTATCATCCAATATACATGGGCTACCTGCACACATTCCTTCCCCATACTCCCTTTTGGCAACAAAATTTTATAAAATAATAATTCAATCATCCTATCTGAAAATCTACAGGTAGACGAGAAGAGTGCATTGTATTTCTGACAATGGGAAAATCCCCAATATTGTACACTTCTCTTGAAGGAATTAGTATTTATTTGAAACACAGCTTTCCTAAAACACTCCTATTGTTCATTTTGAAAACATTTTTTGCTTGTTTCTGTCACTATTTTCTCTCTTTGTTTAATTGAATATTATTAATTTTGTGAATTGATATTGCATATTTATATACTGCTCAAAAAATAGAGGGAACACAAAGATAAGGCATCCCACGATCTGAATGACCGAAATACTGTATTCCTATTGTTGTTCACATACTGTAGTCGAATGTGCTGACCACAAAATCACACAAAATATAACAATAGGAATCAAATTGATCAACCCATGGAGGTCTGGATTTGGAGTTACACTCAGAGTGACAGTGGAAGAAAACACCACAGGCTGATCCAACTGTGATGTAATGTCCTTAAATCAAGTCAAAATGAGGCTCAGTAGTGTGTGTGGCCTCCACGTGCCTGTATGACCTCCCTACAATGCCTGGGCATGCTCCTGATGAGTTGGCAGAAGGTGTCCTGAGGGATCTCCTCCCACACCTGGACTAAAGCAACCCCCAAGTCCTGGACAGTCTGTGGTGCAACGTGGCGTCGGTGGATGGAGCGAGACATGATGTCCCAGATGTGCTCAATCAGATTCAGGTCTGGGGAACGGGCGGGCCAGTCCATCGCGTCAATGCCTTCATCTTGCAGGAACTACTGACACACTCCAGCCACATGAGGTCTAGCATTGTTATGCATTAGGAGCAGCCCAGGGCCAACCGCACTAGCATATGGTTTCACAAGGGGTCTGAGGATCTCATCTCGGTACCTAATGGCAGTCAGGCTACCTCCGGCGAGCACATGGAGGGCGGTGTGGCCCTCCAGGGAAATGTCACTCCACACCATTTATTTATTTATTTTGTTAAATTTCTATACCGTCCACTCGACCAAGGCCGACTCAGGGCGGTTCACAATCATAAATAAAACAGATAAAACCATACAGAATTAAAAACCCACCCCCTAAAAAGGGGTGCAGATACCGATGAAACCATGGGGGAAGGCATACTCCTCTATATCAACCACCCAATGGAAGACACCCCTTACCTGCACCCCAAACTTGGCCCGCCAGCCAGGTTTTTAGTTCTTTCCTAAAGGGCAACAACTCCGTCTGGATCCTTCCATATCCATGGAAGGATTACTGACCCACCGCCAAACCGTTCATGCTAGAGGATGTTGCAGGCAGCTTAACATTCTCCACGGCGTCTCCAGACCCTGTCACATCTGTCACATGTGCTCAGGGTGAACCTGCTTTCATCTGTGAATAGCACAGGGCGCCAGTGGCGAACCTGCTAATCTTGGTGTTCTCTGGCAAATGCCAAACGTCTTGCACAGTGTTGAGCTGTGAGCACAACCCCCACCTGTGGTCATCGGGCCCTCATACCACCCTCATGGAGTCTGTTCCTGACCGTTTGAGCAGAGACATGCACATTGGTGGCCCGCTGGAGGTCATTTTGCAGGTCTCTGGCAGTGCTCCACCTGTTCCTCCTTGTACAAAGGCGGAGGTAGCGGTTCTGCTGCTGGGTTGTTGCCCTCCTATGGCCTCCTCCACATCCCTGGTAGTGCCTCCATGCTCTGGACACAACGCTGGCAGACACAGCAAACCTTCATGCCACAGCTCGCATTGATGTGCCATCATGGATGAGCTGCACTACCTGAGCCACTGGTGTGGGTTGTAAGCTCCGTCTCATGCTACCACTAAAGTGAAGGCACCGGCAGCGTTCAACAGTGACCAAACCATCAGCCAGAAAGCAAAGGAACTGAGAAGTGGTCTGTGGCCACCTCCTGCTGAACCTTTAATGGGGATGCCTTGCTAATTGCCTCTGATGTCCACCTGTTGTCTCTTCCATTGGCACAACAACATGTGGAATTGAATGTCAATCGGTGTTGCTACCAGGGTGGACAGTTTGATTTCACAGAAGTGTGATTGACTTGGGGTTGCATTGTGTTGTTTAGGTGTTCCCTTTATTTTTTGAGCAGTATATTATCATTAGGAGAAAAAACTTCACATCTTTACCAAACCAAAGTAAAATACACTACAATACTCTAGGACAGTAGTAGCAACCCTATGGCACGAAGAGGCCTCTCTGCTGGCATGTGCGCCATTGAGGGGAAGCCCCAAGCAACCAGCGCCAAAGGCAACACCTCTTCCCCACCACCCCTGTCCCTCCGCCAATGTGGAGGCGAGAGAGGAGGCTGAAATTTCACCTGAGAGGTGGCAGTGAGGAAGAGGTGAGGCAACCACACACCCCTCCTAGGAGTCGGGTGCAGCCACAGGGGGTGGGGAGCACCAGTGGGAGTGGCTGCACCGTGACTTCACTGGAGGCGCACCGGCAACATCACATGGGTGTGAGGACGTGCGGTGCCTGCCCACGTGCCTCCTCCTCCTTCTTGGGCACTGGGTCTCTATAAAAGGTTCGTCATCACTACTCTAGGACTTCAAGATTTCTTTTACCTACAGGATTAATGCAAACAACCTAGCAAACTAGATCTTACCTTTGTTTATTTGTATCTGTACAAGTCTCCAAGCCACTCTGAGCAATTTGTTCAACTGCTTACTATTCAACTTGCAACTTTCCTGAAGGGTCTCAGTCACAAATGTTCTAATCTTATCTAGCCAGTCAGAATCCATTTGCAGTGTTGAAGCGCTTGCCAGTGAGACCATTATTTCGCATAAGGTTAAATTTAATACAAGATGGTCAATATTGTTTGAAGATGACATGTAACACTTGCTGCTAAATATAAAACAAACAAAATAGAAATATTTTAAGCAAACTCAATCACAATCACATTAGCTTCATTTAACCGTGAATTGTTCCACAACTGTAAAATAACTCTTCACAACACTTCCAACAGTGTTTTCAAGATTTCAAGTAAAAGGGCTAAAATGTTGAATACTCAACATGCCTCATGTGAAATCACAATGCAGTCCCAGCCTAAATCTGCAAAACTAAAGCCATATTTAACAGAGCCATTGAAAATTGCAAGAGCTATCTCTACTTCAGGAAAGCTCTCTGGTCAGAATGACGTGGTCTGTAATTCATACTGCAAAAACACATAACAGATTAGGAGTTTTATATAATACAGTGATACCTCATACAACGTACAAACTTGGTTCCACAAGTTTGGACTTTATACGGATTTGGACTTTGTATGAAGCATGCAAAATCCTAGCCGTGATGCCTCATACAACGTCCAAATCCTTGCCGCAATGCCTCGTATAACGTCATTTCCATAGAGATACATTGTACTATAACAGCACAGACTTCAGGGCAAAGTCAAGGAAACAGACAGGAAACTGACAGGACTTTAAGAAATCATTGTCTAAAGGCTAAAAACATTACAAAAACTTGTCAAACAACCCTGATTGTCCAAGAACCTGAAGAATCCTGCAAAAATCCCAGGAATGCTTCTAAAAATTCTGACGAAAAAATTCAAAAAAATCCAAAATCACGCTCAAAACCACTCCTAAATACTCTTCGCCTCATGCAAAACCCACAAGAGCAATGCATGCATGTATCCTGCCTTTTATACTGACCAGGCACAATGCAACATGGGAAAACCCCAATGCCTCATACAAAGTCGCACGACTTTGTATGAGGCAACTTTTTTCAAGGAATTAGGCGATGTTGTATGAATCCGTTGTTGTATGAAGCGGACTTTGTACGAGGTATTACTGTAATTTTATTTCAATAACAGACAGTGATGATTATGATTCCTAGCCCTTAAAAGTTCCAGCATAGCAATATCTGGTGAGAAAAGTTAAATGATACTCACTTATGTCAGACATTTTTAAAAAGTATTTGGCAAATGTTTGGAGGAAAGTTTAAGCTGCTGTTAGCAATGATAGCTAAATTGGATTTCCACATTCAGAGTCAACTGATAAAATCTTGCTAGTGTAAATTTATGTGATGGAAGCTGATGACATCATTAAATGATACCAGTAAAATTAGATTAGATCACACAGCTATCCTTGATTAAAGGCTTCCTCTCCCCACCCTGAAGCTTCCAAAAGATTCCCCAGGGCCAAAGGAGTCCTACAGAGCATCAGATACTAAAATGAGGATATTGGAACCTTTAAATTAAATTAATCAATCCATCCCCAACATTAGCTTCCGCTGCATAAATTTACACCAACAGGATCTTGGTCAACATCTCTTTGAAAATGGATGTTATTAGGGACAAAGCTGATGCACTGTTTTCACATCTTGTGTATGTGCTTTGAGTGACACTTGTTCAGAGTATGCAGTCTCAAATGGCTCTATGACCACAAACCCACAATTTCATTACCATGTTCCAATTAAAAAGAAATGGTTTGACTGTAATCCACAAAAGTTTGCATTAAATAATCTGTTAATTTTTATGGTGCTAAAATAACTATGGTTTTGTTATATATTTATGTACAGGTTTTAGTTAAATGTGGGTCTAAAAATATTTAATTAAAAATCTGAGTTTACTAAAGATGGCCACTAGAGGCCACTGTCTGCAATGTAAACACTGTATAGGGGTTACTTTATTCACTATTTCAGTTTTATTTATTTATTATTTATTTACATGATTTCTACCCCGCCTTCCTCATCCAGGGAAGATCCAAGGCGTCTTACATCATAATTAAAAAACAAACATAGATTAAAACAGTTAAAACCGTTAACCCCCCCCCCCCACCAACAATACCCTCCCTAACCCCTTAAGAAAAAACACACAGTTTAAAAACTCATGAAAGATAAAAATGGGAAAAATAGAGGGGAATAGGAAAAAGTTAAAAAATAAAAAAGAGGAGATGGATGGGGAGGAGGGGAGGAGGCGGGGGGGAGGGGGGGAGGGGAAAGATAAAAACAGACAGGTACGTTATGTTATATTATAGGAACAGGCCAGGTTTATATCAGCCAGCGGGACTGGGCCGTCACAGCTGTCGGGCCCCACACCTGCTGACACAAACAAGTCTTAAGGGCCTTCCTAAAGGGGAGTAGCTCTGTCTGGAGGCGCAGTTCAGGTGGTAAGAGGTTCCACAGGGCCGGGGCAGTCACAGAAAAGGCTCTTCTCCTGGTCCCAGTCATGTGCGCTTCACCAAGCCTCTCCGGTCTGCCCTTGTAGGATGGGCGGAATACCTCGGGCCGATGTGGTCCCTTAAATATCCCGGTCCCCTGCCATGTAGGGCTTTAAAGGTCAAAACCAGCACCTTGAATTGCACCTGGAGGCACACCGGTAACCAGTACAGCTCCCGGAGCAGCGGTGATGCATGAGCAATAACGCCCACGCCCCATCACCACCTGGGCAGCCGCATTCTGGACCAGCTGCATTCTCCGAATAGTCATCAAGGGCAGCCCCATGTAGAGCGCATTACAGTAATCCAATCTGGAGGTGACCAGAGCGTGAGTGACCATAAGCAAGGCGTCCCGGTCTAGGAGCGGGTGTTATTGGATGATAACACAAAATTGTGCAAAGGCCCTCCTGGCCACGACTGCCACCTGCTCTTCGAGCAGTAGTCGTGAGTCCAGGAGGATTCCCCAAGTTGCGCACCGGATCTGTCTGGGGCAAAGATGCCCCATCCAGAACCAAAGCTGGTAGCTCGCGGCATAACGGGGGCTCCGAACCCACAGCCACTCAGTCTTGCCAAGATTCAGCTGCAGCCCGTTGTCCCCCATTCAGACCCGAACAGCCTCCAGACACCTGGTTAGGACTTTGACTGCATCACTTGGTTCCCCACGAGCTGTGATGTACAGCTGGGTATCATCTGCATACTGATGATACTGCACCCCATGGGAACGAATGACCTCACCCAGCGGTTTCATGTAAATATTAAACAGTAGAGGTGAGAGTACCAAGCCCTGAGGCACCCCACATGGGAGCAACCTAGGGCTGGACAGCCCACTCTTTAGAGACACTGACTGAGTCCGGTCCATCAGAAATGAGGAGAACCAGGACAACACAGTACCCTGGGCCCCCAATCCTCGGAGCCGGCCCAGAAGGATACCATGGTCGACAGTATCGAAAGCTGCTGAGAGGTGCAGAAGAGCGAGAACAGAGGGGTTGCCCCTATCTCGCTCCTGCCAGAGATCATCCATAAGTGCAACCAATGCAGTCTCAGTACCATAACCGGGCCTGAATCCTGACTGAAACGGGTCCAGATAATCCGTATCATCCAGAACCCCCTGGTGCTGCCGTGCCACTTCTCTTTCCAAAACCAGTTATCCGTGGTTATCCTAAAACAGTGAATGCGAACCTTTTAGAGACTGAGTGCCCAAGTAGGCGGCCGTAGCATGTGAGCAGGTACTGTGCAAGCCCATGCCCCCATGTGACGTCACCGTGTACCTCCTCAGAGGGGCGGGGATGGGATGTCTGGTTGCCTCACCTTGTTCCCGATGCTGCCTCCTGGATGAAATTTCAGCCTCCCTGTTGGCAGAGGAAGAGGAGTGGATGGAGAAGGGGCGCTGCCATCGGTGCCGGCAGCACGGGGTTTGCCCGTGACGGTGCACTTGCCCACAGAGGGGCTCTGTGTGCCACCTCTGGCACACATGCCATAGATTACCACCACTGTCTTAGAACAGATCCCCCATGGATATGAGGGATGACCTGTACTGGTAACTCAGTTTAATTCTCCTCCTTCAGCAGTTTAGAGGTTAATTATATGCATATTTTAAATTTTCATTTCACTCATTGTGAATACTTAAAAGTAGACATAAAAAACACACTGTACTGAAACAGATTGGCGCTTGTATTGATACGAATGCAGTCATGCACAATTATTCTATAGACGGCAAGAACATACCTTGAGACCTACTTTGTGGGGAAAGCAAAAATTGCCATCTGAAGAGCTGATTACTGAGCTCTAATTGTTACAATCTCTGGATCCATATCCTCAGCTTTTCTTATATGCATCCATAAACTTAGAATCATGCTGGATCATCAGTTTGTGACTCTTTCTTAAACAATCTTAGTCATACCTTTTCAGGGAATCTTTTTTTCTATGCTTGATCGTTTCTTGGAAAGTGTAAGGAAAACGACTCATGAAATGGCGTCTGAAATCAATCAGGTAATTTGCTCGAAGCCATGCTTCCTATTGAGAAAATATACATTAAGGGTTACATAAGCCAACATCATTTTCTCTAATCAATAACATCATGAAAGGGAAAAGTTCAAACTTGGAACTTGGCTACAAACTGTGCCAACTATTTGGAAGGCTCAAGATAATTAATGTTAAAATTGCAACCCTGAAAATGTATGTTGTGTTTTGGTAGTTTGAAGAGCTGTGTACAAAAACTCTTTGCAAAGCAATCAGCTAACTCTCCATTCTAGCAACATGGGGGCATGGGCAAGTGCGGTGCCTTTTTGTAGAGTTTTTCTGCATATTCTTACCATCTTTTATTAATCTCTTCTGTTAGGTCCCTACCGTTTTTGTCCTTTATCATGGCCATTTTTGCATGATACTTTCCCTTAATTACCCCAATTTTCTTGAAGAGATCTCTAGTCCTTCCTCTTGAGTTGTTTTCCTCTATTACTTTGCACTGTTCATTTAAGAAGGCCTCCTTATCTTTTCTTGCTGTTCTCTGGAATTCTACATTCAGTTGGGTGAATCTTTCTTTCACCTTTGATTTTTGCTTTTCTTCTTTCTTCAGCTATTAGTAGACCCTCATTATACAACCACTTCACTTTCTTGCATTATTATTATTATTATTATTTTTTGGGGGGGTGGTTCTAATTTCTGCCTCCTGTATGATATTCATAATTCTTCAGGCACTCTGACAAGTCTAATCCCTTAAATCTATTCTTCACCTCTACTGTATATTCATGAGGGATGTCATTTGGATCATATCTAATGGTTTTCCCTACTTTCTTCATTCTAAGCCTGAATTTGGCAATCAGTAACTCATCACTGCAGTGGCTCAAGTGGCTAAGACTGTGGAGTGGATAATCGGGCGTACTCTTCCCACTCTAGATCAAATCTATGCCACCAGGTGTTATAAGAAAGCTGTAGAGATTGCACAAGATAGTACGCACCCCGGGAATGATCTCTTTCAGCTTCTGCCTTCTAGAAGAAGGTATGGGTCACAAAGACCAGGACCAGCCGCTTGAGAAATAGTTTCTACCCAAAAGCGGTTCTGGCTTTGAATACAGTGCAATGCAGTCTATGAGGGAGCTTCTGTATATAGTTTTTAGAGTTTTTAGGGTTTTAGAGTTTTAGAGCTTTAGGGGTTAAATGTGTATATGTGGGGTGGGAGTATGTTAATAATTTTGTATAGTTGTATTTTGTTTAGGTTTTGTTGGGTTGTTAAGTGTTTTTCCCCCCAATCTCGTTGTTCTGTGCAGGACAATGACAATAAAGATTTATCTATCTATCTATCTATCTATCTATCTATCTATCTATCTATCTAGCTATCTGACTGGAAGGCGGCAGGTTAGCAGTTTGATACCCAAGTACTGCAGAATGGAATGAGCTCCCATCTTTGTCCCAGCTCCTGCCAACCTAGCAGTTCGAAAGCAAGAAATTGCAAGTAGATAAATAGAGACCACTTCAGTGGGAAGGTAAACAGCTTTCCATGCACTCTGGTGTCTAGTCATTCCTGCCACATGACCATGGAAACATCTGCAAAAGTACACAGCGCTGGCTCTTCGGCTATGAAACAGAGATGAGCAATGAACCCTAGAGTCGGATACGATTGGCTTTCAAGCAAGGGTGACCTTTACCTTTACTAGTTCATGATTTGAGCCACAGTCCGCTCCAGGTCTCATTTTTGTTGACTATAGAGCTTCTCCATCTTTGACTGCAGAATACATAATCAATCTGATTTGGGTGTTGGCTATCTGGAGATGTCCATGTGTAGAGTCGTGTCTTACGTTGTTGGAACAGAGTATTTCCTATGACCAGTGCATTCTCTTAGCAAAACTCTATTAGCCTATGTCCTGTTTCATTTTATACTCCAATGCCAAACTTGCCCGTTATTCCAGTTTCCTTTTGACTTCCTATTTTGGTATTCCAAACCCCTATGATGATAATGACATCTTTTTTGGTGTCAGCTCTAGGTGTTTTAGGTCTTCATAGAACTGGTTGACTTCAGCCTCTTCTGCATCAGTGCTTGGGGCATAGACTTGGAATACTGTAATGTTGAATGGTTTGTCTTGAATTCAGACTGAGATCATTCTGTCATTTTTAAGATTGTATCCTGTTACTGCTTTCTTCGCTCTTTTATTGACTACTAGCTTGAGTGCCCGGCTACGCCCAGGTGATTGTTGGTGGGGCTCTGCACTTCCTCCTGGGGTCCGTCGGGGAGGCACAGGTGTCGGTTAATCCCCGGCTGGCAGGTGCCGTGGACCCTGCTACGTCTCGGGCCAGGATCTGGCCGCTGGCTCCCTCTCGGCCTCAGCCCGCTGCAGCCTAGGAGCTCGGCGGCAGCAGCTTCGACTAACCCCCCGCTGGCCAATGCCATGGAGCATGGCCCTGTTCGGGCACGAGAGTCCTCAGCGTTTTGGCATAGGAGGGAGGCCCTTCCCATGGCAGGTTAGTGTTGCGAGGGCTGGGGTCTGAGGCGGGGGAACCGGGCACGGATGGCTCCTCAGGGCATCCCGGGTGGATGGGGACCACGGCCCGGGTGAATGGGGCCCGGGTAGGCATGCCTCCCTCTTTCCCCCGGTCCGGGTCGGTGGTGCCCCGTGTCCCCTGCCCTACTTGCCTGTCGTGGGTGATTCTCCCTCTGCCTCCAGCTGCTCGAGCCCCTCGAGCCGCTGGCGTTCCTGACGGTCCCGCTGGTTTTCCTGCCATTCTTGCCACCGTCTCATTGCGTCCCGCAGCCTCCCGGCGCCGTGTCCTTTCCTCGTTCTCCTAGGGGTGGCTACGTGGCCGCCGGTGTCAGGGTGGACGTTGTAACCGCCACCTGTTTTCGGCTGCGTTGTCCTGACCACGTCTCCCCCGTTGGTATCTGGCTCGTCTGGGGGAGGGGGTCCATGCTGCCATCGGCACCAGAGTCCCCAGTGGGGGGGGGGGGCGGCCGTTGCTTTGCTGACTGCGCAGCCATTGCCCCGCCTCTTCTGCTGGTCCCAGCCTCTCCGATTGGCCGAGGCGTGCCGCACTGGCTGCTGGGAGGTGTAGTTGTTTGTTCTATTTGTGAGGCACAGGGCCCCCCCCATGACGTTCTGGACCCCGACATTGAAGAGCACAGACAAGGTATGTGTGTGCCAAGTTTGGTACGGTTTAGGCCAGGGGTGTGGCTTCCTTTCCTGGACCAACAAATGTACACCTCGATTTTATATATATAGATAAGGGCCACTCCATTTCTTCTAGCAGACATAATGGTCTCCGGAGTTAAATTTCTCCATCCATGTCTACTTTAGTTCACTGATACCCAAGATATCAATGCTCAGTCTTTCCATCTGATTTATGACCTCATCCAGCTTGCCTTAATTCATAGATCTTACATTCCAGGTTCCTATGCAATATGGTTCTTTACAGCATCGGACTTTCCTTTCACCGTCAGATCCATCCACAACTAAGCATCCTTAATCATCTTGGAACTACAGAGCTGCAAGGGACCCCTATGGATCACTGAATCCAGCCCATCAACGAGACAAAATGAGGAACCAAACTCTCAACCTCTGGCACTGCAACCTAATACCTAAACCACTGAACTATTCTAGCTAGTGTGCTTGAATATGTTAAAAGGCTAAATCTACTGAACAAATTTTTACTTTAAGAGATGTGCCTTTCATGGCTATAGGCTCCTGTAATTTTGGAGTGAAATGTGATTTTAGTTCCTGTCTGTAACTTTTATAGTTAAAAACCTATAACTGAAATATATTATTCTGACTTATATATTTCCCTGCATATGTTGGTCATATACTTTTGAACGTTTTTCTTTTAAAAAAGTCTAATTTTCCCCAGAGCTGTAAGAATGATTTTTTTAAAGTAACATGAGTGTGACTTTTCAAAAATTACATGCTGTCAAAACTTCTGGATTTGTTTTTTGTGCATAGGCAAAATCAAAACAATGTAGATAAAGTTTGTAAGAACAAACAAGATGACGTTGCCTGTATTCTTTCCAACAATGAAGCTAATTAACTTTGATACGAATGACATGATTATTTGGTTTCACACTGGAAATAACCCTTTTAGGGATATTTGTCAACTACAATGGACCACCACAGACTCAAACTGCCAAGGTATAGTAATTTTAGAAGTCTGACGTCCATTGTTCAAGTGTCATGTTTTTGATCTTGACATAATGACACCAATGCTGGGGATCAGGGAAGACTTTACAACACATTTATATATAAGCATTCCGTAAGGTTCAAATGTATTCTCATCCAAATCAACTATGCTTTCTATAGACTTCAAAGTTTTAAAAAAAACCTTCCATTATATTGTCAAAAAGTTGGCATTACAAAGGTTTTAAAATTGCAATTTCTACAATTGTAACATTTAGATATACTATTCTATGGCATAAATGAGGCACTATTTAATATCTCTGCCCAGAAACAAAGAGTGCATATCTTCCAAATACATAATGCCACTACAGTATTTAAAATTCATTTCCCATGACAAATCCATTTCCCATGATGATATCATCAATAATTATAAAGATAAACAATTCTGTCCCTCAACCTTTCTGACTCTTTTTCAAGTATCTGAAAGGGCTTTTATCTCCTCCTTCAGTGTCCCTTTTCTCAAGGCTAAACATGCACAGTGCTTTCAGTCTTTCCACATAGGGTTTGGTTTCTAGGCCCTTGATCATCCATCCTTGTTGCCCTTCTCTGTAACTGTTCTAATTTATTTGCATCTTGCTTAAACTGCGCTGTCCTGAACTGGGCACAGTACTCTTGATGTGGCCCAAAACAAGGAGTTAGTACATCATGGGTTTTGGAGAATGTATTTCCATTAATGCCCTGGTGGCTCAGTGGTTAAACTGCTGTACTGCAACCAAAAGATTGTGAGTGCAATCCTGGCAGGGGATCAAGGTAGACTCAGCCTTCCAAGGTCAGTAAAATGAGTATCCAGCATGTTGGGGCAAAATGCTAATTAACTTGTAGACCACCGAGTGCACTAAGTGCTATGGGGCAGTATATAAGTATTTTCCTTTGCTTTAATGCAGCCTAAATTAGTATTTGTCTTTTTTCCAGCCACATCATGCTAATGACTCTTATTCAGCTTGTGATCTACAGCAATGACAAGATCCTTTTCAGTCTTAATACTGAATGTTCAATTAATTTATGTGTAATTTGGTATACAAGAAAGGAATGTCGTGTCAAGTTCCAAAAAGACTGCCAGCACTAGTTCCACTGGTTTTTTGTATTCTGATTATTGTAGTCTTAAAAATCATAATTTGTCCAATGTTTACTTCTGTGTTTAACCAGTGGCAGTAATTAAAGTAGGGGCTAAGCTGGTTAATTCAGGGTTTTATTTTCCCTGTTAAAGAGCTTCATTTACAGTGTCATGCTGCGGTTACTCTGTAAAATCTCTTATACCATAAAATCTCTTCTACCATATGCATGCTTTTTACTGTAATGTGAAATTATGAAATGTGGATCTTGTTTTGGCCTAAGACTTTGAACTATAGTTTCAATTGTTTCATAAGTATCATCGATCTGTATTGCTCCTAAATGCTGTACCTGAAATCTTGGATGAAATTTCTCAGAAAGTTCACAAACCAGTTGCTTTATGTGTATGTTATTTTTGTCTGTCAAAATGAAAGGAAGATCAACAGATCTGGTAGTTTTCATTGTAGTCTGTAACCCGAAATGAGTCCAGAATTAAAATTCATCTGGCTAAAATATGGACTAATTTTCAATTGGTGCAGTCTGGAATTCCAGTTGATCAGCTTGATTTTGATTCTGTGGGGAGTTTAAATTGTTTTGTGTCTGTTGGGAGCCACATTGGGTCACCTCCGGGCGAGGAAAGCGGGATATAAATAAAGTATTATTATTATTATATTATTATTATTATTATTATTATTATTATTATTATTATTATTATTATTATTATTATTACTGAGCCAAGTATCCCCTATCTTGTAACTGTGCATTAAGTCCCCATCCCCTGTAGAATTCTACATTTATTCCTATTAAATTTCATTCTGTTTTTTTCAGCCAATTGTTCAAGCCTCTCAAGTACTATTATTCTCTTGATGCCTGTGTTATCCAACTCTCATCTAGTTAGCATGCTAGTAAGAATCATATGGTGTATTTTCTCAAAACCTTTGCTGAAATCAAGATATAGTAAATCTACAGCATTCCCACTATTTACCAAGCTAGTTTATATGAATGTTGCTCATCTATTCTTTGCCATCTCGTTGAGAGGAAAAAAGAACTAATAACTTGATCCCTGCCCCAGTTCCTTTAGAAATTACAGCTTCTTACCATGTGGTGGCTCAAGTGGTTAAGACGCTGAACTTAACGACTGGAAGGTCAGCAGGTCAGCAGAAGTTTGAGACCTGAGTACTGCATGACAGAAAGAGTTCCCGTCTCTGTCCCAGCTCCTGCCAACTTAGCAGTTTGAAAGCAAGAAATTGCAAGTAAACAGGCACCACTTTGGTGGGAAGGTAAATAGCGTTCCATGTACTCTGGTGTAAAGGCATGCCTGCCACATGTCCACAGAAACATCGGCAGACGAAGACAGCGCTGGCTCTTTCGCTGTTAACAGAGATGAGCACTAAACTCTAGAGTTGGATACAACTGGCTTTCAAGCAGGGGTGACCTTTACCTTTACCTACCATGTCACATGCATCTTCCATTTGCTTTGCAAGCTTCCACAACAGGTATACGATACTGAGTACCTGCTCCATTACTAGCTGAGATCCAGGTTCCAGAAGATTTCCAAGAATGGGAGCTGCAAGTTGTGCAGGAGATGCTTCAATCCAACAGTCAAGTAACAATGGAATTAATATCTGAATAAACCTTTTCAAGTTCTCAGCAGATGACAGGCCTTGTTCTACACTGTCTGCTTTACTCATCAAGGACCTGAAAACATAAAGAGGTGGTTTTTTTGTGAGTAATACTTAAATATTAATTTGAAACGCACAATGCCCTGGAAATAAACACAAATGCTACAGTGAGACATATTTCTAAACAAATGTGTAGGATGAGTAAAATGCTTATAATAAATTACTGTATTAGTATTATTTATTGCATTTCTATACTGCCCATTTGGGTGGTATCCCACTCTAGGTGGTGATTAGTCAATGGATAGTACAAAAGTATATTCAACAGTATAACAGTAGCATAAACAGCACCTAAATTTAGTTTTGGTAACCAGTTACTACAAAAGCAAAGCAAAAACTTTTATACTGCCCATAGCACTTAGTGCACTCTCTGGGTGGTCTACAAGTTAATTAGCATTTCCTCCCCAACATGCTGGGTACTCATTTTACCGACCTCAGAAGGATGGAAGGGTGAGTCAACCTTGAGTCGTGGTCAGGACTGAACTCACAACCTTTTGGTTACAGTACAGCAGTTTTAAACACTGTGCCACCAATATCACTATACAAAACACAGGCAATTATGCCAAACCTTTCCTCTGAGCCCAAGAAGAGATCACCCACAGATGGCTAATATATGGAGGACCGCTCGCTTTTAATAGAATTCTTATTGGGGCCAGGGAGTAGTAGTTTCTTAACAGTTTTAAAAGCTTTTAATGTGGGATTTATGTATTTTATGTCAGTGTTGTACGCCACCCAGTCGCCTGCCGAATGGGCGGCTATATAAATTTGACCAATAAATAAATGTAATAATTACGTACACCACTCTTCCTTCATTATGCCACTCTTCAGCTTTCTTCCATTAGCATTCTTTCATCAACTTGCAGACTGGAAGCCCCCTGAGGCATAACTATCATGGCTTCTCTCTTACACTTCCCCACCTCCTCAAATGCTCTGAATTAGGCTGGGTTTTTTTATCAGCTGGAATCCTACTGTCAACTGTGTACGGTAAGGATTCTATCACTTGGCATCTCAAGTTGCAGATAACTGACATAGTGTTAAGAGTTCACTTCAATTGTGTAATCAACCCAGGCACATGACCACATGAAACTCAGGCACCTTATCAATTAGCCATGACAAATTACACAAAGTTTAGGCAAGCACCAATAGGGTTATAGCTAATGAAACAGAAAAATGCTGTAGGCCCCTGGTGGCCATCCTTGGCACTCCAACTGTTCTGGAACTTCAATTACCAGAGGCCCAAGTCAGCACACCTGCTGATCAGGGCTTCTGGAAATTGAAGTCTAAGAACAGCTGGAGTGCAGAGGTTGGCCCTCACTGCTATAGGCCATTTCAGCTTCTGCCTTCATTAGCAGTTCTGAGTCAGTATTTATGGAATACAGAGAACGTACCTTTCAAAAAGGGAGAATTTTTGTTCTCTTTTGAAGTGAGACAATGTGATACATCCATAAACTCTCCTTTGTTTCTAATAGAGGTTTCTATTCCAATTTCAACAAATTAGATAAACCATTATGTCCTGAATTAAACTGCCTAAACTGTATATCTAATCTGACACTAAAGAAACCTCCCTATGAACTGCTAACACTCAATGGGGCAAAGTCCTGTTCCATAACTTCCAGTACATAAGGTTGATGATGTAATCAGCCTTATTTGGCACAACTACAAGAACAGGATTTCAACCAGTAAGCCATAGCTATGGAAACAGAATTTCAGACAGTAATCCTATATATATATATATTTTTAAAAAATGTAACAAACTACCTCAATTAATCTCAACACATTATAGGTCAACCCCGGAGTAATATGGGAGTTAGTAGTGCTAACCCCCATGCAGTAAAAAAATAATAATCATTATTCTGCATTGAACTGTATATCTATTTAGGGCTACCATTTTTTCAACTCCCAGGCAGCCTGCATGCCACACCTGGGTCCTCCTGATGTTGCCACTCCAGATGCCCATTATTTTGTCTGCCACCACTTTCATAGTTGTGCTGTGAGACCCAGGCTGCCCCAGCAGCAGCACCTTCAGTACCCAGCTAAGGCTCACAGAGCCACCAACAGCAATCATGACACTGAGGTAAATAAAAACCTTTATTTTTTTTCACACACAAAAGTGTATAAGCAGAACCTTGAAGGATCAAGTGTATTCTGCTCAGCAACAACTACAAACTGTTTTGAACAAATTGTAAAAGTCAAAGCTTGAGACTATTTATAAGTATTGTTTCTTACCTCAACCTGAATGATGAATTAATTCTGGGATGCGAGCCACCATTTTCATACAAATGGATGGGTTGCCGGCCATTTGCATGTTCCTGCCAATTAACATGTAAGGAGCTTCTCTGAACTTGATTGTCATTTTGCACATGCAGTCCTTCATTGTCAGTTTCTAATTCAACTGATCCTTCCACCAGCACCTGAAGGAACTTTCGGAGTCTGAGCAGTACATTCAGTCTCCACTGTTGGGAAGTTACTCTACGATTAGGATTAACAGATAACATCCAGCACATTTTTTCTTTGTTTTTCAATTGCTTCGATAGTTGTTGATGAGAAATAAGCTCCACAAAGTTATTCAGCAATACACTACTGCGTTCCTTCATGAGAGCAGGGTATTCTGTCAACAAAATGTCAAGTATCTTTAATGAATCTTCCTGAATTTCTTCACTGATATGAGTCATGGCACTGGAGAGATGAGCACTCAATAGAGGGAAAAATGGAGCAATGTGTTCAGCTCTTATTTTTGGAGCTAAGAAGTGAAGAAGACAGATCGCTGCTGAACGTACACTAGAATCTTTGTCTGTAAATACAGCTGCCAGCTCACTCAGTATATTTGAAAGGTGTGCATCAATTATGTATGGATATTGGGACAGCAGATCCTTGAGCCCAAAAAGAGCATTCTGTTTAACTCCTGCACTATAGTGGTTCATTTGTGAAAGTAAATCCTAGGAGATAAAAAGTTACTGTTATGATCTTCCTTTGCATCGCAACTTTCTAAAACTAGTTGATTCATATACGTTTCACTGAATGTTTTGAATGTTTATTTTTAGTGAGAAAACATTTAGAGGTCATTTAAAATTTTCTTTCCATTCACTCTTAATGCTTATGTATAATCAAAGAAAACAAAGGGAAACATCAATAAATGAAGCAAAAATAAATCCACAGAATTTTAGGAAACAAATAGCTAATTTCTAAGCAGAATAAGAAATAGCATCAAGTGGGAAACCAGCAGTAATGAAATGTGTGTTCCTAAAAATGCAGAATGAAATTATGACAGTACTGTATCTTAATAACGCAAAGACTGGAGACAAAGGAGGCTAAGCCAAAGGAAATACAGCAACAGTGAACAGAAAATGACAACAAAGACTAGAAAAAATGAGTTAAAGCCATCAGAGTTTGAAGTATAAAGAAAACTTCAATTGTTTGCTACAGATGACAAGATAAATATAAAGAAAGTCTCAGCATTTCCCCCACTATGTTCCACGGAACACTGGTGGATTTTGATTCCCAGAAGCCTAAGTCAGTACATTAGCTGATCAGTGCCTTGGGGAATTGACTTAGGCTTCTGGGAATTGAAGTCCAAAAACCAAATGTTGGGAAATGCTGCTCTAACATAATGTGAGGAACAGAGGAGGGCCTGAGTAGTCTGTTATTATAACAATAGCAATCTCTATATAAATGATACAAATGAGCTTTTGAAAAATTAAATTTAAGTTGCTGTGACTGAAATGGCAACATCAACTTAAATTTGGACTGAGGAAACTCTATGAGAGCACTTTAACATAGTGATTTCCAAAAGATAACGAATACTGTAATATCAACAGGAGTCCGTAAAACTTTCAATTTAACAATGCAAAAGTTAAAAAGGCTGGGAAGCACTGGTTTTATTATCCAAATTATCTACGAACCTAGAAACATAGACATGTGTAGATGTTTCCTTGTAGTTTATGGGGTTTAGGAAAACTGATGTGATTTTACAACTGGTAGTAGAGGAACTAATGGAAGTATACCAGAATAGCAGTACTGTACCCAAGTTTTCAATTGCAATACCTTTATGTTAAGTTTTCTGTTATTTGTTGGAAGCATTCCATCTTGTCTAAGCTGTTCAGGAAGATGTATAGATCTTGTTTTAAAGTTTGTATCAGTAGCATTTTCTAGCCTGGGTTTCTTTTTCCCAACTTTTAGCTTCACCTTATGAAAATCATCTTGATGTTTTCTTTTCTTGGTCATTTTGAATCCCTGTTTAAAAAAAAAAGGGGGGGTTTGAATAAATTTTAAAAATGAACCACACGCAACCAGAATGTGCAAAAAAGAGCATCTCTCAGACATTGACCAGAATCTTACTGGTAGGGATTATATAGCTTGCCATAATTATTTGACAAGGTGCCTGGGCATCTAAGTGTCAGGCACAGAGCAAAGACATGCCTGACATTTTTCCTAATTAACGGCAATAAGCTATGCAAATTTAACAAAAAAAATATGGTTCCAGCCAATATATTTAAAATTTAAGAATTACACCCTAATTTTATTCAGAAACTGAAATGTATTCTTCCATATTTCAAACATATCCCAGAAAGAGATCTAAGAATATAGTTTTAATGGTGTCTATTCTAGCAAGTAGCCAAAGAAAAAGACATGCCCATATACAAACTAATCTGATAAGGGCTTACACCTCAGCAATAAAACCAAAACCTATCATTTCTACAATCTTATGAAAAAAGAGAATACAAATATATTTTGCCAGTTAGTAAAGGAAATAGAATTCATTGAAAAACATTAAGGCCACGCTTGAAATCGAAAGCAAATTTTACACTGAAGGAAAAAAATTTTTTTTTCAAAGTGTGCCCATCCTTGTTTTCAGCTACCACATGTCAAGAGCTATAAGTACATAGAATAAAAAAATCAATAAAACTTACTTCAAACTCTTACTGAAATTAGCATCTGCTATGTTGGCAAACTGCAACAGGGCCACAAAGTTATGGGTTTCTTTTTAAGCAACAGAGACATGAAAAATATTGAAAGTTAAATATCTCGAAGTTGCAAGTTACAGTCGAAGAGAAACGTAGCCTTTGAAAGAGAAATAGGTTCTTGACACCACATGTAACTGTTTTTGAAAGTTAAATGGGGAGTTGTCCGGTGCTCTATTTTGAAAAGAACTGGTTATCATCCTGATAAATACAAAAATGATAGACACTTTCTCACTATTTATCTGTTTTATAACGTCGGGAACTGTTCCATAAGGTTGATTTGTGCAGACACTCTTCACTCAGATTAAAAGTGTTTTTTTTAAAGGTCTGCAAAATTAAGAGCAGGATAAAACACTAGCTTTTTAAAGACAAATAGGTTCTAGCCACCACATGTAACTGTTTTTGAAAGTTAAAGGCTGTATTTTGAAAAGAACTGGTTATCATTCTGATAAATACAAAAAAAATAAGACATTTTCTCGCTATTTATAATGTTGGGAACTGTTCCATAAGGTTGATTTCTGTAGACACTCTTCACTCAGATTAAAACAGTGTTTTTTTAAAGGTCCGCAAAATTAAGAGCAGAATAAAACAATATGAAAGCCCAGCTATACACCAATACGACACATATAGGTATTTTTTTAAAAAATGACGCCACCACAAGTATATGAGCCCGTTGACACCAAAATGGGTAAGATTTTAAATAACAACAGCACTAGCGCATTTTAAATATCTTGAGAGAACTTTTTTAAAACCACCTTAGGCTTGTCCCGAAAAGGAGGCTGTCTTCTCCCCACCAGGAAGAACTAAGCAGAGGTCCAAGCAGCAATTGGAGCCAAAAGGTAACTGTCCCCTTTCGAAATTCCACCCGACTCCCACACTCAAGTGTTAAGGAAAGGCCTGCCAAGTGGCCCGTGTGTGGAACAAGTTAAAAGACGGTTAAAACCCGCAGGGGAACGAACGGGCGCCGCTGCGACTCAACGGGCTGGACGAGAGAGGCAGGGACTGCCAGCCGGAGGAGACGCAGAGCAACAACCCCAGGGACGGCGCTGGAAACGGCCAGGCTCTGAGAAGCCCCACGAGGGGCCTTGTGGACACCCCTCTCTCCCTCCCCGCCGCCGCAACCCCAAAGGCGCGTCCGCCGGTCAACGTCCCTCAGGACTTAGGAGGCTCCCAATTAGCCAACTCTCTGCCGCGGATTCGCGCGCTCTTCCCCGACCACCGGAACAACCCACGGGGCAACAACTCTTTCCGGGTTAAGGGGACACGCCTGCCTTCACTCACGCGTCGCGGAAAGCTGCCTTCTCAGTAATGAGACGTGGGGGGGGGGGAGCACGTGACGCGATAGCCGTAGGAAACCAACGAGAGGTGAGGGAGAGAGCGTCGCACTCAACCGCCCGTGGAGGTATAAAAATGAGACGGGGGGAGGGGTGAAGCCGTAGGAAACCAACGAGAGGTGAGGGAGAGAGCGTCGCACTCAACCGCCCATGGAGGTATAAAAATGAGACGGGGGGAGGGGTGAAGCCGTAGGAAACCAACGAGAGGTGAGGGAGAGAGCGTCGCACTCAACCGCCCATGGAGGTATAAAAATGAGACTGGGGGAAGGGTGAAGCCTTAGGAAACCAACGAGAGGTGAGGGAGAGAGTGTCGCACACTCAACGTCCACTCCAGGAACCGACAACACTGACAGAATGGCAACACTGGGCGGACCTCGGACCGCTCAGCGAAGACAGTGGGAATGGGAAAGCGCGGGTAAAGGGCTATAGGCGGGGAAAGGATAGGCGGGGTGCGGTGGAGGGTCCAACTCGCCTCTGAAGATAACTTTTAAAACAGGGGTGCCCAAACTACGGCCTGGCGGCCGGATCCGGCCCCCGATGCCAATTCATCCAGCCAATGAAGCCCTTGTTGCTCCCGGAAGCGGAAGTAAAATGCGCCTGTATGGGTCTCGAACTGCTGACCTGCCAACCTTCCAGTCATTAATTTCTCTAAGCTACCGCAGTCCACTTCTTGAGAGTATACAAGAGCAAAAACAAATGGGCTCATCTTACCTCCGCTTCCGGGAGCGACGAGGGCTTCGTGGGCCAGAAGAATTGGCATTGGGGGTCTGTATCTGGCCCCCAGGCCATAGCGACCGGCTCCCCTGAACCACGTGACCGGCCCACGGCCTGAAAAGTTTGGACACCCCTGTTTTAAAGTGCCAGATCATTTTACTTGCTAAGGCATTTTCCCCCTCGATGTGGCTATAGTTTGTAGTATGCAAATTTGTTTATTAATAGATCTTTGGGACCAACTTCTTCTTTTGTGTCCCGATGAAACCCTGGCGTGCCAAAATGAAACTACTGTACTTTATTGGCTTTGCCATTGGCCAGACTTAAGTTCTCATCCATACATGTTTCTGGCAGTAATGGGCAGACCAGTAAATAATAATACTATAATGTCATGTCAGATTACTCTGGGTTGAAAGGATTTTTGCTGAAGAAACTCCACTCGGGACGCCTGAATGAGGCTCCTTTCATGTCCACAGGTGCAGCCCTCGGGTATAGAAAACTGACCTTCCACTCTCCAAGCTTAGCGTCTTAACCACTAAACTCCCCTGGTGGCTTAGTGGTTAAGACTAGTAAATGAGTCGGATTCTGTATCTCTCCACATTCACCTCTTGTTATCTGCCAGGAGGCCTCACTTGAGCACGTTGGTCTTACATTTAGGTACTCCAACCCTCAGCCTATTCAGAGTCCTCCAACTGGTGTAAGGAAAGTTGAGTTTCTCAGCTATATCCTCCTTTAATGTTCCTTATCCAGTGAGCTCCTTCCTCCATCTTCTAATTTGGTTTTGCTCGTGTATACTTTCAAGAAGTGGACTGTGGTAGCTTAGTGGTTAAGACGCTGAAATTGATGACTGGAAGGTCGGCAGGTCAGCAGTTTAAGACCAGAATGCTGCATGACGGAGTGAGCTTTCACCTCTATCCCAGCTCCTGCCAACCTAGTAATTTGAAAGCAAGAAATTGCAGTAGATAGAGATCATTTCAGTGGGAAGGTAAACAGCGTCCTGTGCACTCAGGTGTCTAGGCATACCTACCACATGTCCATGGAAACATCTGCAGACGCAGACAGCGCTCTTTGGCTGTAAACAGATGAGCAATAAACCCTAGAGTCAGATACGACTGGCTTTCGAGCAAAGGCGACCTTTTTCTTACCCTGTTTGTTCTTGCCATAAAGCTTTTCCTGGATCTGAGCTGGCTGACTTGAGGCTCAGAGATTGTCGAGGGTCATTCTCTTGTTTAATTCTCTCAGTGTCTGCTGCTATTTCTCGCATCTTAGGTGGAGCAATAGGAACAAAAGGGTATATTTTCTTAATTGGTGTAGGTTTGAGGCATCCTGTCACTATACACATGGTCTTGTTGTTGGGACCAACAATTCGATATAATTGGGTTTTTTTTTAATAGCTGCAGCCGCATCATGGATAACTACAGGTACTTTCAATCAGTCAAAGGAACGAACTACTTTATACACTCAAGAACATACCCAAGCATATCAGAGTGTAAACAAAACAAAAAGTTAAAAAATGTGGCAACTTAAAGACTAACTGCTGTATTTTAATGTTAGCTTTTGTGGATCAAGACAGATGAAGTGGCAAAAATATGAGAGATTTCCAAAATGTCCTGTCCGCAACAGTCCTGCTCAGTTCTTGTAAACTGTGGCCTGTGGCTTCCTTTAGAAAATCACACTGTCTCACATTTTAGGTTATTATATATAGTTAAATCTGTTCATACCATCCTTATACACATTACAGAACATTATTTTAAAACTTTATGTGCTTTCACATCTCTAGCCATTGAAGACTATGAATGAAAGATCTCCAAAACGTCCTGTCTTCAACAGCTCAGCTCTTGCTTTTTTTAAAGTGATCCAATAAAGGTATCACCACCCTCCTGCATTTGTTCTTAAATTTCATGATATTTTCTAATTCCTTCATTGTTGCCCTTCATCTCAGTTGTCTTCTAATTTCGTAGCTGCGGTTTCCATGTGCCATACAGAGAACATGGAGCTGCCCCACCCCCTCCCAAAACAGCACTACTGGGCGGCCAGCACTTGGGAGGCCTCTCTGGCATTGCTGTTCTTGCCTGAGGAGCAGCTACAGCAACCTCATTTTTGCAACATGTGAAGCCCCAACATTGTCCTGTCAATGACTAGGAAGGAAAGTTCAAGTGCAGTTTTGTTGTGTATGTAACCCAATGTAATGTGATTGAATCGGATCTAGCGATCCTCCATTTCCCCCCCCCCCTTCCCTTTCTCCCGTTGTAAATACTGTGTATGCGTGTAGGTCTTCTGCCACTCCCCCATAGGATTCAGCTGCCAGCGATAGCGCAGCTGAAGTGGCTCAGCTCACGTGGCCCCAATCAGTGATTGGCGCGGGAAACCTTCCCGCCACAGGTGAGCCACGCCAGGTATGCAGTACGTCAGAATGACGTCACTGACAAGGTAACCAATGGGCGCCTTCGGGCAAAATTCAAATGTGTTGTACAGTATATAAGGAGCTGCGTCTCCGCCATTACCTCATGTTCAGATTAACTACACTGCAATAAAGATGTGTTTGGCCCCCTGACTGCTGCCTACTTCGTATCAATCTGCAAACACCAAAAGTTTTAAAATGGTTCCAATGTTTACTTTTTAAAACTGCATCATGTGAACATGTAGTTATGGCCTTATGTTTCTATACAGAAGGGAAAATGAGACAAACAGTATTAGGAATGTGAAGTCCTTTTACAATGTATTTCAAATACATTTCATAATATAGCTCTACAAGTTATAAAAATATTAACAATATTGATAGAAATTTTCAACTTGTGCTGCTGGTGTTCTTTGATTTAAGGGCCCCACTCTCTGTTAAGATCTTCAGGACATTTTCAATATTCATTCCTTGATTTAAGAGAAAAACAGAGAACTAAGTTATTATTAATCCAAATACTAAATAAAAAAATTTAAGTTTCAAACAATGTATAGGTTGTTTCAATATTATAATAAATATTAAGTTAAAGCAGGGGTTCTCAAGCTTTTCAAGCCATGGGCCAGACTAAGCCCCTTCAGACAGCTGAGTGAGCCGGACTGGTGCCCCTCCTGCATCGTAAACACTGCCATAAAACGTATCCACAGCTGTTGTAAATGCATTTACAACAGACGTGGGCAAATTTATAGCTGTCAACTTTCCCCGAGGGGTTTTTTTCTCCCCCTGTCCCCCCACTAAACCAGCCAAGCCCAGGAGAAGACCCAGAACAGATTTTGCTGGGGTGCCGCTATGTGCTGTCTCGCTCCGTTGCCTTCTGGCCAAGGGTGGCCAAGTTTGTGTGAGAGGTTGTTTTTGGGGAAGAAGTGTCCGCCCACTTGCCCACACCCTTAAGTGGCGCCGTTGTCACACTCCTCTGGAGAAATGGGGTTCCAGCGGGCTGGGCTTTCTTGGCTCCTGGGGGCTCCTCCTTCATACAGCTGCCTCCCAATAGAGGAGGGGTAGTCTTGCTTTCTCGCTGCTCCAGGAGAAAAGCTGTGCCATGCTGGGTGGAGGTGGGGGAATAAAGGCCGAGGGGGCAGAGAGGGAATGGGCAGTGTGTTTCGGGACAGCAAAAGAAGAACCATAGGAGATGAAGGCAGCCGCCCAGCCAGGGCCGTAGCCAGGGGGTGGCCAGGGAGGGTGTTGCCCAGCCTGAGTTAGCAGTTTGCCCACCCTCAAACTCCCAGTTGCTTATATATATGGCTTACATATATGACATTGTTGCCCGTCCTGAAAAAATATTCGCCCACCCACATCTAGAATCCTGGCTAGGGCTCTGCGCCCAGCCTTCCCATCTCTGCACCCTGGGCGGTGCAACTCTTGGTGTTGGTGGTGCTTTGGGTTGGAACACCCTCACGAAGTAAAAGCGTGAACTCTTCCCCGGGCCAGCCTTCCTTGCCCCCTTTTCTCCTGGGGACAGGTAGGCAGACAGGTGGCAGGAGAAGTGGAGGTGCCTCCCCCCCTGCTTTCTGCCACTCTGTCCAGCTCCTCCTCCTCCACAATCTTTGTCAGCAATTTAGACAGGAATGCACTCACAAAGTAAAAGCGTGCACTCTTCCCCAGGCCAGCCTTCCTTGCCCCCTTTTCTCCTAGGCACAGGTGGAAAGAGAAGTGGAGGTGCCTCCCCCCCTGCTTTCTGCCACTCTGTCCAGCTCCTTCTCCTCCACATTCTTTGCCAGTAATTTAGACGGGACCAGGCGGGGACTGAACCCGCACCGCCACCTGAAACTGACAAACAACAGCCGTAAATGTGCCCATTTCCGGTGATGGCGACAGCAACATGGGCCACATAGAATGGTGCTGCCGGCTGGGTCCTGCCCATGGGCCTTAGGTTGAGAACCCCTGAGTTAAAGGAAGTTTGATTAAAGAAACTTAATTTTAATTTAGTTTTCATACTTATATGCCGCGCACTCAGGAAACCCAACTCAGGGCGGCTCACATAGTACACAATCACAAATAACAAAAAGCTAAAATCATCAGATAAAAACATAAAAAGTATAAAAACAGATAAGAACCACTCCCATTAAAAAAAACCCACCCACCCCATTCATAAAAAAGAGGGAGGATCTTAATTATTGTATAAGCCAGCAGGCAGGGGCCACACCTCCATCAGGGCCCCACACCTGCCCCGCCAGCCATGTTTTAAGATCTTTCCTAAAGGGCAGCAATTCTGTCTGCAACCGTAGCTCTATTAGCAGGAGGTTCCATAGGGCCGGTGCGGACACCTTCTTGTGCTAGAGAGACGAGCCCCTCTAGCCAATGGTACAATTAGCCCCTCCGGTCCGCTCTGGTTGGACGGAAAGGAACACCAAAAAGCATGACAGGACTGACTGTGTAATACTTATCATAATTGTGTCAAATTACCTCTGTTGTAAAACAAAACTTCATTAGAATGAGAATAAATAAATAAATGTTTTATAAATAAACATTATAAATTACACATTTTACTTCACAGTTCTGCAGGCTAGATATATTCCACTAATATCTTCTTCTTTAAAATCAAATTGGTTTTTTTGGAGTGTCAAGCAGATGAGTGTGTGATCTGTCCACCCCAAGCCTCTTTTTTGTCCAGCCTCCATCAGTAATGACTAACAATGATGCCAAGAATCAGGGCTGGAAACAATTTCAAAACTTAAACACCCTCACTTCTCTTAAGCATGCTGGAATTGTAACAGTATAATCATTGATCAAGGTTTAAGGTGTTGAGGGCACTTAAGATTAACAGCCCAGGGAGGTACCAAATTCGACAGACAAACTCTCATCTTATGATTTTGATTAAGAGATGGGCAGCTTTATCTTTGCACTGAGGGATTTCCATTCAGATATGCCTCAATCAACTTTAGCAACTGAACTTCTATTACATCTCTTGTCTACTTCTGCAGGGGGTGGATACAGGAGAGCACACCACCAACGTATAGAAAATCAGTTACCATTAAATGATGGATTTAAAGCAGCTATTCTGTGTAAGGTAGCAGCCACTTCGCCAACTTCCATAGTTCTTATGCTGTTGAAAAACTCTGCAATGACACCACTCTCAGATATTGATGACTCAGAAGAAGTAGTCATGGGTGCATCTGCCTGACAACTTTTTGCACTGTCATCTGCACTCAATGGCGATGGTTTTTGGTTTTTCGATGGATGAACTTTAGACTCTGTTCCTTTATCTTCACAGGAGTACTGAACAGAAGGCTGCTTTTCAGAAAAACCTTGGGGAGAAAGAAAACCTGATAATTTAATCTTTTAAGGACACAAGAAGAAAAGAAATTAAGAAAGTTAGCATCTCAGTTTAATTCTATTTTCCTACATTTTCCAAACTAACAAAGAGCTTTGGTCCCATGTACAGGAAGTAAATACTTCATGCCATCTTTGAAAACTATTTAAAAAAGTAAAAACACAATGCTTTTATCCACCAAGTTGTTATAACTTTAAAACACGTTGATTTAAAGATCACACATTAGCTGAAATCTTGATGTCATAACTTACACTGTGTAAGATTGATGACATTAGCAGCAGCAGCAATTTTTCGCAATGTAAACATTTTCAAAATTTCTGAAAAAGTAATCTCAGCGATTGCAATTTTCAGTAATTAAAGATCCAATCATGCAGTACCCATTACGTTGTGATAGTGAAAGTGATTACATCAGAGCATCACAAGAGAAATTTAAAATATTTAATTTTGGAAAATTGCCACTGTTGATGCTATCGGCTTTATGCAGTGGAAGGAGGAGGAGGACGACAATGGCTACTACTTGCTTGTTAGAAATTTTTCTGGGTTTAAAGGATTTTTGCTGGAGAAACTCTGCTCAGGGGACCCCTGAATCAGGCTCCTTTCATGTCCCCAGGTTCTTTACCCATTGAAGTGGCCCCTATTTAGGTAAAGGTTTCCCTTGCTCAAAAGCCAGTCGTATCTGACTCTAGCGTTCAGTGTTCATCTGTTTCAAAGCCAAAGAGACAGCACTCTGCTTCTGCAGACGTTTCTGTGTGGCAGGCATGACTAGACGGGACCAGGCGGGGCATCGAAGTGGTCTCTGTTTATCTACTTGCAATTTCTTGCTTTCGAACTGCTAGGTTGGCAGGAGCTGGGACAACGACGGGAGCTCATTCCGTCCTGCAGTACTCAGGAATTGAACTGCTGACCTTCCGCCTTCCAGTCAGCGTCTTAGCCACTTGAGCCACTGCAGCAATTTCTTGCTTTCAAACTGCTAGGTTGGCAGGAGCTGGGACAGAGTTGGGTGCTCAAACCGTCATGCAATACTCAGGTGTTGAACTGCCAATTTGCCAGCCTTCCAGCTAACAAGGCAAATTTCTTAACCACTGAGCCACCAGAGCCCCTGAAATCAAGCTGACAGCACAAAATTATTATTGTTATTATTATTATTAATCTACTGTACTCCGTCTCAGGCTGTCACCATCCTCTCAGCTTCCCAAGTGTTAGCTCAGCTCCAGTACAAGCCATTCTTACCACTGTTTGGTTCACCAAAATTCAAGGCAGTTGCCTCTGGTCGATCACATCTTTCTTCTACAATCAACTCTGATGTGTTCTAAAAGCAATTGTTGCATATGACATGCAAGTTATTTAAGTAATAATTCAAAATAAACATTTCAACCTTTATTTAAAATAAGCAGACATTCTTATCTTCTTTGCAAGAAAATAACTCAAATGGGATAGCATATACCAGTGATGGCGAACCTATGGCACTAGTGCCAGGGGTGGCACTCAGAGCCCTCTCTGTGGACACCCATTCGGTTGCCCCAGCACAGAGTTTGTCCTGCTCCTCTGGCCAGCAGCTCAATGGGAGCACTTCTTCCCTTCCCCCAGCACAGAGATGACCCCGCCCCTCTGCCCAGCAGCCCAATGGGAACATTTCCTCCCTCCCTGGTTGCCTTGTTGGCACTTTGCGATAAGTAGGTTTTGGGTTGCAGTTTGGGCACTCGGTCTCTAAAAGGTTCGCTATCACTGGCATATACGATGAACGGAGGTTCTTGACTTAGAAATGAAAACCCCTTCCCATTCACAAAGTATAAAAGATGCATCAACCCTTCATGATTTTTTGAGGCTACTGGGGCTATCTGGAATTTTGAGAAAGTATTTTGGGTTCAGTTGCAAAATAGTTACTAGAGAGTGTCCTATCACAAAATGGTTGCCTCACCTTTCATTTCACACATATAAATCCTGCAGTTCATTGCTATATTGGCATCACACAAGAGAATGGAGAATGGTGAATGCCCATTTTCCCATCCAAAGCTAAAGGTTGCCCCGGCTCAAAAGCCCGTTGCATCCGACTCTAGCGTCTGGTGCTTATCTCCATCAATAGCCAAAAAGCCAGCTATGTCTATGTTTGCAGACGTTTCCATGGCCATATGCGCAGAACGCTGTTTCCTTTCCAGTGAAGTGGCACCTATTTATCTACTTGCAATCTCTTGCTTTTAAACTGCTAAGTTGGCAGGAGCTGGGACAGAGATGGGAGCTCACTCCATCATGCAGCACTGCGGTCTCAAATGGCTACCTGTCAGTCATCATGTTCAGCATCTTAACCGCTAAGCCACCACAGATCCTCCAAAGCTATAGAAAGGGTTAGAAACAGATAAGACCATGGGCTGATGTAATGAGACCAGCTGCAAGGGATAATTACTCCAGGTGGTGTAGAGCAAAAGAACATAAGAACAGGCTTGCTGGAACAGGCCACAGCCCATCCAGTCCAGCATTCTGTCTCACACAGTGGCTCACCATTTGCTTCACCTGGTTAGGATTCCCTGGAAATGGCATTGAGAGATATCCTGCCTATCTCTCCGACCCGGAGGTTGTCCTTAGGTATCCATAATTATAGCCATTGATACCCTTGTCCTCCATGAACTTGTCTAATCCTTTCTTAAAGCTGTCAAGACTGACAGCTGTCACCACTTCTTCTGGCAGGGAGTTCCATAGACCAGTGATCCTCTGGGTGAAAAAGTACTTTCTCTTGTTTGTTTGAGAACTAGCACCCAAAGGGTTCATGGAGTGCCCCCTAGTTCTCATGTTGTGCAATAGGGAAAACAGTTTTTCCTTATCTACTTTGTCCACCCCATGCATGATTTTATAAACTTCAATCAGGTCACCTCTTAGACGCCGTCGTTCAAGAGTGAAGAGGTCCAACAGCTGCAGCCTCAGATGGTAAGGAAGGTGTTCCAGTCCCCTACTCATTCTGGTTGCCCTCCTCTGCACCTTTTCGAGCTCCATAATATCCTTCTGGAGGTATGGCGACCAGAACTGTACACAGTATTCCAGATGGGGCCTCACCATAGATTTATAAAGAGGCAAAATGACACTTGCTGACTTATTTTCTATACCCTTCCTAATGATCCTTAGCATTGAGTTCGCTTTTTTCACTGCTGATGCACACTGGGTTGACACCTTCATTGAGCTGTCCACCAGGACACCAAGGTCCCTTTCCTGGTTTTTGAGCAAAAGCTTGTGACGTAGCCTTTTTTATTGTGTATAAAAAGCAGCTTTAAGCCCAGTTCTTTGGCGTTCTCTCACCAACAAGAAGCCTTTCCCTTTCTGAGAGCTCAAGTAGCATAAAGAGAAGGAACTGAGAGAGAACCCTTTGGATACATATGCTTGTATTTCTGTGCCTTCGCAAATACTCTGTCTTTAATGTGCTATGTGGAGTTTGGAAGTTGTTTGAAGTTGCCCTACCCACTGCTTGTTTTGTCTCTGAAATCTTTACCTATAAGAAAGGGGTAGGGTGGTGAGTGTCCGGCATTAGCGCCTACACCCGGCCCAACCATCCTGTACCGAGCTGCCTACACTTACCTTAAGCCGAACTCACAACGCCACAAGGGTCCAGACGCTGAGGGTGAGGCAACTGCCCCACAAACAAACACACACAAAAAAAAAACACTGCAAGGCCCAGCATCCTTCACACCATGCCTCAGCCAATCAGGCTGAAGGGCATGAGCGCATAGAACGCTGGGAAGCCGGCGCATGCGTAAAAAAAAACAACAGCTGATGCGCGATCGCATTCCACGGGGGACAGGGGCTGAAAGCTTTCGGCCCCCGCCAACCCAGGGAAGCGAAGCAGTTACCTCCGGGAGACAAAGGCGGAACGGCACTCTGTTCTGCCTTCGACTCACGGAGGAAAGCTATCGCTTCCATTGGTTGGGGGGGGGGGGATTTTGCCCCCCCCCAACCGAGGAAAGCAAGCAACTTCCCTCTGTGAGGCGAAGAAGGGAAAACAACGCTCCGCTTTCTTTGCCTCACGGAGCGAAGCTACCGCTTCCATCAGTGGGGGGGGGGGGCAAAGTTTTCAAAAAAAAAAACTCAACCAAGGAAAGTGAGCCACTTCCCTTGGTGAGGCGAAGAAGGCGGAAGCGCCAGCTTCACCGCAGCTTCGGCGGGGTTGACGGGGAGGAGGGTACCCCCTCTTCTCCCCACGGCTCTGGGAACAAAGGCCGGTGTGTGTGAGAATACACAAAATACACAAAATATACCTGCCCAGCAGAGCCGGGCAAAAAATGCTAGTCCTTAAAAGAACCTAAGCTTACTCAGACGTGGCCAGTCCAGGTTGGCAATTACTGAAGCCTAAAGAGGAAGCAATTACTAAACAAAATCTAAGCAGTAGAAATATTAAGAGAAAATTACTTTTTGTTCTAAAACCTTCTGACGATATGTCACCAATGAATCTGTAAGCTTCTGGGTAATGTTCAGTACAAATATAGCATCATCTTGATTCACTACTTCAAAGGTTTTCTGAAAGAAATGCAACACAGGCAAAATGTTTTAACAAATGTTTTAACAAAGGATAACATATAACTTTTGAGATGTTCACTGACATATTTGGTGTTGTCAGTATTTTAGTGTGTTTAAGCCTAAAACTCAAATATTAAAATAAGCAATGATGCAAATATCCAGTTTAATAGTATTTAAAATCATGGAGACCAAACGGGCACAAATGTAAATACAGCAACTTCCATTTTTCATCTCACAGCACTTTTGTTTCTGACAACTATTGTAGAAATCACTATTACTTATTATCATTAATTTGCTCTTATTATTCTCCAACTGTTCACCTTATCATATACAGTGGTACCTCACTTAAAGAGCATAATGCATTCCACAGGATTGCTCTTTAAGCGAGTTTGCTCTTTAAGCGAAACACCATTGTAAGTGACCAATTGCGACTTCTGGCGGGGGAATTGCGAACCCTGATTTAGTTGTTAAGCGAGTTTTTGGTTGGTTTTAGTTGTTAAGCAAGGCAACCATTCAGAGAAAATCTGTTCTTTAAGCGAGTTAGTCTTTAAGCGATGCACTCTTTATGCGAAGTTTTACTGTATGGGTATCAGTTCTCTGGTTAAGGTCTTTCCTGGTTTTGCTAGTATGCCTGCTTTAAAGCAGGCTGAACCACTGAAAGTCCACAAAAACCTGTCCTCTGCCACTGAGAAATGGCCTCCTCTTGTTACTAATATTTTTATAGCAATTGTACTATTTCCACCCTTCAGTGCAAAATATTGACAGAGCAAGTAAAAATCTGTAAGACTTATTTTGAAGCTATATTTAGAGTGCTATCCTTTCTTGATTAAACATAGGTATTTAAATTACAGCACTTATACCAGGAAATCTCAACCTGTGGCCCGTGGGCCGGATACAGCCTATGGCACCATTTCATGCCCCACCCCCACCCCGCCTCCACCACACCAAGACGTGCCATGTGGTTG
Organism: Bradypodion ventrale; assembly: GCA_035047345.1. Taxonomy (NCBI): domain Eukaryota; kingdom Metazoa; phylum Chordata; class Lepidosauria; order Squamata; family Chamaeleonidae; genus Bradypodion; species Bradypodion ventrale. The sequence goes on from JAWDJE010000006.1 coordinate 51,796,892, forward strand.
ATGATGGGCAAAATGGCCATCCGGCCCCCGAAGCTGTCTGAGGGAGCATGACCTGGCCCCTGGCTTTAAAAGGTTGAGAAGTAGTGACTTATAATGTTTTGCAGCTAAAAGGGCTTTCAGATCAATCAGAACATGACAGTTCCTACAGTCATGCTAACAATATAAAATGACATCGAACACTTCAAAAAAAGAAAAGATGGAGAGAAAATGTAAAAGAAGAAAATCCATGCAGTTCTTCTCATTCTTTGATTAGTATAGTGACCAGTTTGAATGTGGTCAGATTCTACTGGCATTCTCATCATGACCAACTAAATCAGTAGATCCTAAAGCTGGATTCCCAGACATTGCAGAACTACAAATCCCAGAATTCTTGACCTTTGATCATGCTGCTTGAGGCTTCTAGGAGTTGAAGACCAATAACATCTTGGGATCGAATTTTGGGAATCACTCAAATCACAAACAACTCAGCGAAAATAACCCAGTTAATACTTGGGTGAAGGATAAAGCATGAAGAAAGCTGAATATGAATAAATGAATAATTCATATTCACAGACTCAAGTGGGTTACCACTGTGGAAGAAAAGGTTTGGGAAATATAATGGCATGATAGTAGTAGGGTTGAGTGCATACAGTAATGCATAAACCAATGAAGTTTTCTTAAGTATTTTCTTCATCAAATTCACTTTTGCAGTATCAGTAACCAAAGCCATCATTTTGCCGTCAAAACATTTCCATTTTATTTTTAGACTTCATGGAGATACAAATCTACAATGCACATGAAACATTAAGTCTGATTTTAACTTGGAGCAATATTTAATACCTACCAAGTAGTTTAGGAGTTCTTCATTGCTATGGAATTCTTCTGAATCTGAATCATTTAACTCTGCATTTGCTAGTTGTTCTGTGTTCTATAAAACATAATACCCCTCTTTTTGAAATCTGTGGTGTGTGCAATAAAATAATACTGTTTCCTCATTTACAGAGAATTTTGAAAATTGTTCAAATGTGAGCAAATGTTATACTCATTACTAAAACTTACTGCTGAAATCTTCCAGTAAATCAAGGAAGTTACCTGAGTCTGGCGCTCTTTGTTGCCTTGTCTGCTGGCCGTCAATATATCATACAAAATACATAGGGGGTAGTGGGGAGAGAGAGAGAGAAAAGATCTATGAGCAAACATCAAAATGGTCTATAAGGGGAAAAACAAAGAGGCAGTTTTTAACATTCAGTGGCTTTTTTAATTCAACAGACTTTACACATGCTTAGATTATATGACGTATTTGTAATGAAAAAAAGGGGGGTATTTATTTTGTGGAGTTTAAAAATGGTTGTTGATGTTTCTTTGCTTCCTGGGGGGGGCGGGAGAGAAATTCGTGGAATATGGCCATCAAGCCAGGTGCAGATTTTTATTCTGTTGAAATTCAAAATAAGGTGAGACTGTGAGAACGGAAGTAAGAATGATGAACATTGAATGTGAAGTCTTATTGGATAACAGAGAAGAAAAGAAGGGATAAAGGATGAAAGATGGGTTTGATTACCTTAGAACAGGGGTTCCGAACCTAAGGCACAGCGACATGGTAACCCCGGCCTGCTGGCTAATTTAATAGAACACCTCTCTCTCTTTTAATCTTTTAAGAATTTTTGTCAGTAGTTTTTAATGGGTTTTTAATAGCTTTTTAAACTGCCATTGGTTTTATTTACTGTGAGTCGCCCAGAGTCTTCGGAGTTGGGCAGCAATACAAATTAGAAAAAATAAAATAAGGCACGTGGGCCGGATCCAGGCCATGGCACCATTTCATGAGGGCCCCCCACCCCCTCCAATGGCATTCAAAAACCAAAATGGCCAACCCTTTGAAGCTGTTTGTTGGGACAATATGGCCGCCATCACCCCATCGTGCAGGCAGGGCAAAATGGCTGTCCAGCCCTTGATGCTGACTGAGAGAGCGTGACCCAGTCCCCGGCTGAAAAAGGTTGGGAAGCACTGCCTTAGAAGGTTAGAGAAGAAACACCATTGTTAAGTATGTCCGCCTTGTGCCTCTTCTTCTCACTAACTTTGTCTTTCTTCTTCTTCTTCTCATGTATAGAAGTAGAAGGGTCGGTGGCCATTTTGGGAGCCATCTTGTGAGCAGTGTCCTTGGCACCAGAAGGGCCGGGAGCCAAAGCAAGCTCCATTAGATGAGCCTTTAGGCGGTTGCTTCTATTTTGGATGGCCAAGCGCATGAAATTTTTACAATGTACGCAGGATTGGCTCAAGTGGGCCTCCCTGAGGCAGAAAAGACATTTGCTGTGACCGTCAGAAGCAGGAAATTTCTTTTGGCATGAGACACACTGCTTAAATGCGGCTGAGGCCATGAAAAAAAAATTCACTCCGAGAAGAAAAACTTGTCCGACGTGAAGCGAACAAACATGAACGACTCAATAGATATGTCGGCCAAAGGCACGGCTAAAAAAATTAGAAATACCCCGAAGGGCGGGTAGCCCGCCACCCCCTTGAGGGGGGAAACAGCCACCAGACAGAAAAATTGTAGGACGGACGGAAAACTGGATCCCAACAAAGAAAACAGTCCCGTAATGTGATCCAGTATGGAGGACAAGATCACTGCAAAAATTTCCTAAAGTGAAAGCAAGCCTTTTCCGAAGAAACGACAGAGAAAAACTAAGAGCTCTCAACGGTCGTCCTGCCACGAAGGTGGAAAGAAGAGAACTGAAGTGAAATGGCGGACCCACGCCTAAGGGTGGGTGGTACAGTGGGCGGTCTTACCGCCAAAACTTTTAGCCAATAAGCTTTAAAGCCTCTGGTCTAGATTCTGCGCAGTCGCATAAACCAATAGCGGAGATTCACAAACTATACGAAGGAGAAAAGAAGAGTTTACCTATGCTTGTTGTGAGTAGAACAGTAGATAAAATGTTATGCCAGGAAATATATATATAAATAGTGGCTTCACCACTGCTCCAGGAGCTGCACTGGTTGCCAGTTTGTCTCCAGGTGCAATTCAAGGTGCTGGTTTTGACCTTTAAAGTCCTATATGGTAGTGGGCCAGGATACCTAAGAGACCGCATCGCCCTGAGGACGTCTGTCGGTCCAACCAGAGCGGACCGGAGGGGCTCTCTAATCGTTCCATCAGCCAGAGGGGCTCGCCTCTCTGGCACGAGGAGAGCCTTCTCCGTGTCTGCGCCGGCCCTCTGGAACCTCTTGCCAACAGAGCTACGTCTCCGGACGGAATTGCTGCCTTTCAGAAAAGAACTTAAAACCTGGCTGGCGGGCCAAGTGTGGGGTGCAGGTGGAAGGGTAACCTACATTGGGTGGCTGGTGTAGAAGAACTCCTCCCCTTGGTGCCTTTGGATCCTACACCCCTTGTTTTTGGGGGTGGGTAGTTTTAACTGTTTTTAACATGTTTTTAAATTGTAATTGTGAACCACCCTGAGTTGCCCTTGGCCAAGTGGGCGGTATATAAATTTGACAATTAAATTAAAGAGCTCCACCCCGCTCTTTGTCCGACACACGTTCCCAGCTAAAGCCCGCAGCAGGGGGACCTCGGATGAAGAACGGAACCGAGCGGAAATGGCCCCTGCGCTCTATCAGTGCCGGTAGAAGCAGCGGGGACTGCGGAAAATGCGGCAAAACTGCTGCAATTGTCAGTGCTGCCTCTGCCGCCGCCTCCGCTGCCACAGTAAGTGATGTCTTATGACTTCCGGCGGTGGGGGCGGGTAGCACGGGGTGGAATTTTTAACTCTAAAATGGCGGGTGCCCACCATTTTAGAGTTTAAAATTGCGCCACTCCCATTTTAGACGTACAAGACGCAGGGAAAGCCATTATGTAACATGATTTATTTGTTTAAAAGGGACACGTTTTCTGCAAAAAATCTTTACGCAAGTCGAATTTTACGTAAATCTGTGTGTACGTAAATCAGGGCTTTACTGTACTTTAAAAAGTAACACACACACACCCCTTTTTATTTTTAGTTGTTTTTGTTTCAAACTGAGATTGAGAATTCAATTTCCCACTATGCCTCTCCAGAAGCAAGCAAGTCAGTGTTGCCTTGGGCAAGCTGCCCAGTCTCCAGGTGAACTAACAAGGGCAAACCACTCCTGATTCTACTGTACCAAGGAAACTCTAAAAACTGTCACCAAGGTTCCCTGGCAGCTAAACACATATTTGACTTGGTCAGGAGGTGGCAGAATTTATTACAAACAACAGTTTGCCACTGTTTCAAACAGAATAGTAGACAAGTTGATGGCAAGTGATTATTATTCATACATGCTTTTTTCTACATATTTAACTGTGTATCTCTCAGATTAGGAAAACTGATGCCTAAACTTCCTCCTAAGATTCCTACAGAGCCTTAGAGACCTCCAAGAAAAAAATTTAGAAACCTGTGTTCATGTTTACGCCAAAAGAGCTAATTCTAGTATGACTCAAAAGAATATTTTGCACCTAATACAATTCTCTTTTCTTCTGAATATCCTTTAAGTTCTTTGCCCCAAATCGAATGACCAAGAAAATCTATACTTTTCTTCCTTTTATTGAACAGGCACATGCAAGCAGATGTGTGTTGTAATATACTGAATTCTACAATGAATATCTCAAAAATCCTTAGATATAAAAACATAATAAAATTTTCAAAGGATTTACATGTACAGAACTATGAAAATGTAATGAAACTACTGGTAGATGGAAAATATTGGTAACTAACAAAACTTTAAAAGGCTCTAACAAAAATTAATGTGCTTGAACATGAAATACTAAGACTGTATTTAAAGTGTTAGAAAGTAACAAGATAATATTGCAAAGACATTTTCTAAGCTATAAAAATTAACTCAATTAAGTCATAGGTAGGGTACTGCAGTGGCTCAAGTCGCTAAGACGCTGACTGGGAAGCGGAAGGTCAGCAGTTCGATTCCCGAGTACTGCAGGACGGAAATGAGCTCCCGTCTTCATCCCAGCTCCTGCCAACCTAGCAGTTCGAAAGCAAGAAATTGCAAGAAGATAAATAGGGACCACTTCGGTGGGAAGGTAACAGCGTTTCGTGCGCTCCGGTGTCTAGTCATGCCTGCCACATGACCATGGAAACGTCTGCAGAAGCAGACAGCGCTGGCTCTTCAGCTTAGAAACAGATGAGCACTACACCCTAGAGTCGGATACGACTGGCTTTCGAGCAAGGGAAACCTTTACCTTTCCCTAAGTCATAGGTACGAAAATATCTTAACAGACTATGTAGGTTTTATTTTTTTATTGTATCAGAAGCACACAAAGGTGCTTTCTGGGTTGAAAGGATTTTTGCTAGAGCATATTTGGGGGGGGGGGGGGATCTTATACACACACGCTGCCCCAAGCAAAGTTGTCTCCCCATTAACAGTACTATCCTGGCATCCTTTGCTCTTTGCCTTGGGTATCTTTTATGGCTGTTATTTATAACCTTATCTTTTCTTCATTAAATATCAACAATCTTTTCTGCAGGATTTGGAAATCCAAAGGCCTGGGTGTTGTTGTTCAGTCGCACAGTTGATTCCCATGGACCACTGCATACTAGGCACCCCTATCCTCCACCACCCTCCTCAGCCTGCCCAGCTTTGTGCCCATTGCATCGACAATGCCATCTAGCCATCTCGTTCTCTGCCACCCCTTCTTCTTTTGCCCTAAACCTTTCCCAGCATCAAGGCTTTCTCAAGTGAATCCTCTCTTCTCATTTGATGTCCAAAGTACTTTAACTTCATCTTCAATATTTGACCTTCCAATGAGCAGTCGGGGTTGATTGCTTTTAAGATCAACCTATTTGTTCTCTTTGCTGCCCAGGGTACTTTCAAAATTCTCCTCCAGCACCACATCTCAAAGGTGTCTATTCTTCTGCGTTCAGCTTTCCTTATGGTCCAACTCTCACAATCATACATCACTACCGGAAATACCATTGCTTTGACTATGCAGCCTTTTGTTTGCAAGATGATGTCTCTACTTTTAACTATGTTCCCCAAATTTCTCATAGCTTGCTTCCCAAGAATTAGTCGCCTTTTTATTTCATGGCTGCAATCCCCAAATCTGTCACTACGTCTACTTCTTCTCCATCTATTTTCCAGGGACTGATAGGGCCTGTTGCCATTATCTTGGTTTTCTTGATGTTGAGTCTCAAGCCAGCTTTTTCACTCTCTTCTTTCAACCTAAGCAGGAGCTTCTTTAGGTCTTTACTTTCTGCCATTAGGGTACTGTAGTATCATCTGCATATCTCAAATTATTGATGTTTCTCCTCAGTACACCAAGGGAAATTTTCAATAGGAAATTCTATTGTTCCTGTGGTCTTCATAATTCCAAGGGTCTGGAATTTAAAATCTGGCAATCTGGCATTATGATGATAATATTGTTTTAACTAAAAGTTTGCAAAGCCTAGAAGACTAAGGCTGTGTAGCAAAAAGTCTTTGATGCACCAAGTTAATGTAACACAGACAGACAGACAGACAGACAGACAGACACACACACACACACACACACACACACACACACACACACACAATTATTTTAGTACTCTATACATACAAAATCTCTCACCTTGACATGGTACACAAAATGTGGTTGTGATTTAAAACAACAGGCAATTCTTGGATAATTAAATAAATAGTGAAGGAAGTCTTCTACCGTACATGGATCACAAACAGCAAATTCTACATCTAATGCAGGGGTGTCCAAACTTTTCCTGCCATCGTATTAACCACTAAACCACCGCAGTCCCTTATGGGACAGTATATAAGTATAATTGCTATTGCTATGTTCTACAGAAGCACCCATAAGTATCAGGAGTTATGCCTGCAAGCTGAATGTGCTTAAAGATTACTTTGCATCAAATATGGAAAGTTTGTCTCACTTCCAGATGAGGTGGTATCTGGAAGGAGAATTTATATCATCCCCAGAATTATAGCTCTCCATGTTTTCAGCATAAAAGGGCTATGCTCGTTTGCCTAAGAGGAGATGTGCAGTCTTTCTGAACTAACAGAGCAAACTGGACTTGGGGAGGAGCAAACATAGACTTCTTATGTTTCCTAGCACTACTTAAACAACCACACTTGTGTTTTGAAGGCTATGAGCCAAAGACACCCCTCGCCACACACAGAGCAATTGAATTCTTATAATTTCAGCTTTGCATAAAGAGATATTGAATACAGAGGGTGCCAAAAAACCATATGTATTTTAAGAAAGGAAAAACTGTATTAAAATTGTAATACTCAATATATACCGATAACAAAAGATGAATACTAGTCATGTTTGACTTCTGCAATTAGAAGAGATACTCAAAGTGGTTACCATCAGCATCCAGACACCTCCAATTATGATGTACTATTGCTCGAGCAACATTGACTAAAGCGTCCACTTGTATTGCTGCACATACTGTTTCAATCCTTCCTGAAGTAACTGTTATCAGCGCTGCCTTGACTGCTCACTACAGTCACCCATAGGGGTGTTAAGTAAGGGGAACATCAGAGAAACTCAACCGCACCTCTTCATCCTAGTCATTGTCTTGGCAAATTCTCATTGAGGTAAGCACTCATGTGTCTCATTGGAAGTGTGGTGTGGTGCCATCTTGTGAGAAGTAAAATCGATAATTCCCAAAAAGTGTATGGATTGCAGGTAAAATGGATGTGCATAGCATGTATAGGTACACTTGACCAGTAACAGTGCATTAAAAAATAATGGTCAAATTAGTCCCCTAAATGACAGTCTACATCAGATGTTGAAGCCCAGCAAACTGACTTCTTTTTCCACATGAATGTGTAGATTTCCTGGCGCACAATACACACATTTCCCACACAAACTCCTCATCCTCTCATACCATGTTTTGGAACCACTCATAATATTGTATCCTTCAATTGGGGTCATCTTCATTCAGTGCATATAATAATCTTGAGATTAAAACTTTCTATTTTGCTGTTTTAAGAATTCATCGTATACTTGTTCTGCCAACTCCTGTCTCTCATGCACATTTTTTTGGGAGACTTTTGTGGCGAGCGTGTAAACTTCCAACACCAAAGTAGGATCAGGACTTGTTGCTGTGCGAGGCCTCCTGGAACTTCCCTTGTGCACATCACACACAGTACTGTGCATCTCAAACATATCACAAATGTGTGCAATTGTTAGTTGTATTGGAGGTTCTGTTATATATTCATGCCTCCATTGCTGTACTTCCTCAACATTCTGAATTTCAAATATCACTTCAAATACCACTTCGAGGTCATGAGCTCCTCGAACAACAACCATGTTTCTGCCATTTTCTTTGACTGTCCTGCCTGTCGCATGGTGGCACAAATATTGCTACCGTAATTTAACTGAACTTAAAAAGTAAGACATAGATGACATATCTTAAAATGTATATACGTTTTGGCATCCTCTGTAGATACAGCAAAAAAAAAAAAGCTGTAACCACATCGTAAGCTTTTTCTGCCATAGCCCCAATCCTCTGGAATAAATTGCCAGTGGAGAGAATAGCTGTGTCTACTTTATTGATATTTCATAACCAACTTAAGACCTACCTATGTCAACAAGCCTTCTGAGGACTATAAGATTATTAACATTATGTAATGTTGGCCCTGGACTCTTTTTAATTGATATTACCCAATTTTTACTGCTGCTGATAGTGTTTTAATTTGAATATTGTTGTGGCTCTCTGTATTGTTTTTTTCTTGTGTTTTTATTCGAGATGATTTTTTATTTTTATTTTTATTTTAGATAGATAGATATTACACATTGTATGCCACCCTGAGTGGTGCTTGCACCAAAAGTGTGGGTATAAATGTAAATAAAAATAAATAGATATTTAAAAATCCATGCCATTTAACTATACTGTATTTCCTCAGATAATTTTCTAAAAATAATTTCCAACATTTAAAAACATACTTGCCACTGCCTTCAGACTTTGCATTATCTTCTGTCTTCTTTTTTTCTGTACCTGCATTATCTAAAAAATAAAGTATATTTAATAACTCTTCAAGAAATCTGGAATTCTGTTGGCATATTTTTACATTGAAACACCAAAATAAGTAATCAGAAATGGCAGCATGCTGCATTCTGGCCTATTTAGATATTTCTGGTTGCACTACCAGCAGTATCCTTTAACAGGCTTGTGCAAGACTTTGAAAATAAAATCACTCACATCCTTCATAACTGATCTACAATGGAATTTTAGGAACACATATGCTCAGAGTACCATTGAATACGTTTTGGTCATTGAAGCCTCAAGATGTGGTTAAGGTTGGAATCTTGTCACTTCAGCTGTTCTTGGACATTTGTATGGATTCACAGGGACTTGGGCTTCTGTGAATTGAAGTCCAAGAACAGCTGGAGTGCCAAGGTTTGCCGTCACTGACCTAGGATGTTGGACATTTGAGATATGAATCTATTTAGGAAAAGTGATGCTCAAGATACTTCTTTGTGCGGCATGCTTGAACAAGTGTCACTGATTTTAGTTTAACCGTCTAAAGATGTTTTTATAAGGTGTATTTCAGCTGTTTTAAGTTTACTGATTTTAGTTATAGTACTGTGATTCGATTTTATACTGTGATTGTTGTTTTACTGACTGTAAGTTGCCATGGGGAGCGGGCGGTGATATAAGTTTAAACAAATAAATAACAATAAATAAATAAATAACTCCAGGTACTCTTTGACAAAAATGCTATGTTTTACCCCCTGCAATTTAAAACCAGTCCCAGAATTTGGAATAAAAACTGGCTTGGTTGCCCTATGTTAGAGGCCAAATAGGGGTTTGCAACCTTGTTGGTTTTATTGGGCATCTCAGCAGCTTTTAATACCATAAATCAGGGGTTCCCAACCTTTTCAAGCCAGGGGCCGGGTCATGCTCTCTCAGTCAGCTTCAAGGGCCAGACGGCCATTTTCCCTACCTGCACGATGAGGGTGGCCATTTTGTCCCAACAGCTTCAAAGGGGTGGCCATTTTGTTTCTTGGATGCCCTTGAAGGGGTGGGGGCCTCATGAAATGGCATCATGGGCAGGATCCGGCCCACAGGGCTTAGGTAGGGAACCCCTGCTATAAATCATTATATCTTTCTGAAAAGGCTGCCTGAGTTGGGAAGTGACACCACTGTTTTGCAATGGCCCTGTTCCTATTTGGATGCTGATTCAAGAAAATGGTGAAAAGAATGTGCTCTCCTACTTGAAAGATTTCCTGTCATACCTGCTTACCTGGACACTAAACTCATTCTCCAAGGCTCTCCTCTGAGTAGAACTGCTAAATAATATGCATTTTGATGCTAGCCTTATCTTGGTTACTTGTGCTATGTTGTTTTCCGATTGCTGCTTCTTTGTCTTAATTTTTAAAAATATTCTGCTTTATCGTTGCTTATTGTTTTCTGTTTTAAATTACCTGTAGACAGCCCAGAAAGCTCTAGCTACTGGGCACTCTAAATAAACAAATAAAATGTGTGAAAGCTGTTAGGGTAATAGGGCTTATAGTCCCTTTGCCTAGTATTGTATTGGTGCGCAGCTTGTCCCTTTAAGAGCTCCTCTGTGTGATTCCCCAGCTGCAGCAGATAGCAGAGTGACTCAGCAGTTTCCCTACTATATATGAATGCACTCTGAGCATTCTTTTGGTCAGCATTATCTTTGGGCTATGCTATACTGCTGGGCTATACTGTTATGCTGCTTAGGTAGCTTGCCGACTGCACTGAGTTGCTCGTCTCACTCTGCTGACCTGGCTAACATCTATCTCCTGGAAAGAAGCTACTGCACGGAGGTAAACTCTGCAAAGACTGTTTTGCTGTTTTTGCTTTGCCTGTCCTTGGACTCTTGTTATCTCCTATGGATTGCTGCCAACTTTGCTGAGAGCCATTTATCTCAAGCATATGTTTTGTTTCCTCCTGTGTTTGCTGAAGCTGCAAGTAAAGCTTTTTCTTTTTTGCTTTTACTACCCACTTGTCTGTGTGAGATTTCTCCCACCTGACGCTGCATTCCACAGCTTTGCCACTTTGCTCTGCTATACACAGCCAAGCCACATTGGAGTACCCTAGTGTACCCCAACACCACTCATGGCAAATCCAAAGAACCTCTACAGCACTTTAAAAGAAAGTGCTATAAGAAATGTTCTCAAAAAGGCTTCAGAATGGGAAATACTAAGATCTGAATCTTTCCTTTAATGAAACAGGAAATGTTGAGTCAGAATCTGGACTCAACTGTAACCTTTGTTCATACTGACGATATGACACAAATAAAATATGATTCATATAACTTAGTATATAGAGTAAACTCCATTTTACAGAAGCCTCATTTTACAGAAACCCCATTTTACAGGTTGTTGTTTTTTTGCTGAAAATTTGTCCTGTTTTACAGAAAAGCTCCGATTTACAGAACACGATTTCCCAGAGCGCATTGGGCCTGGTGGGCTATAAAAGACCACCCGCAGCCATTCTGGGCCCTGTGGGTGGCAGTAAAGTGGTCTGGAGAGGAGTTAGAGTGTTGTTGTTTTTTATTGGGGGGGGAGCCGTCGGGAACGTTTTTTAAAATGCGTTCTCATGGGAATGCCTCATTTTACAGAAAAAATAGAGTTAAGAAAAAAGCTACAGAACAGACTTTTCCCATAAAATGAGGTTTTACTGTACAGAGCAAATCAACTGAACCTAACAGTCATGAGTAGAGTATCCTTCTTCGCTCAGCCTAAAAACTTACCCCCAGTAAACCAAGTGACAAGAGAATCTGAACAGTCAATTGAGTAACGGTCATCTGCCAAAAAAAAGGGGGGGGCATAATAATGTAAGTACAATCTGTAATAATGGTTCCTGCTTATGTATAATAATACTTTCCTATGAAAAATTTCCATATATAATGTACTTTAACTTTATTTCTTCATTAGTTAATTTTTATTTGTTTTATCCCAAAAAAATATTTAATAAGAACTATGCTACGATATCATCTGAATTATACAATTTTACATTCCAACTGAAGTGCATTTAGTTACACTTCTAAATTTCAAATGTAGAAGGGAAAGGCGATACCTTTTACTGGATCACTAAACAATTTTTTTTGTTAAATTTCAGTAACTGGCTGAAGGATGACTGATGGGGACTTTGACAATGTACATTACATTTTAATTTCTTGAATTCTATCCAGTTTACAATCCTTAGCAAAGCTTGCACATTTTCTCCATGATGAGGACTAAGTTTTTATTTGTGGATAAAAAGGGGCCATCACACTGTGATCTTGAAGCCAGTCACTTTGCTTGCCAAATAAAATATTTTTGGAGAAGGAATATAAAGAAATTCCTTTTAATGCATACTATACTGACTTACCTTTTGGAGTGGGAATATCCATTGAAACCTGCAGGGGGAAAATGAACTTTCAAACACATTTTTATTACATAAAGCCTAATGTCAGAAAAGACAACTGCCTGATCTATTTTACTAATAGCAATAACCTGACCTGCGTTATAATCTATAAAATCCTACATCCCTTGAAAAACCTTTCTGGAGCACACCCACCACCAGAAAATCAGCCTCGGCCACCATGCGTGCTATTGAAATAACCAATACAATTATGCTAGGTTTTTTTCTGTCTGATTATTAGCTTTCAGCCGGCCAAGCCATTGCTTTTTTTTTTCTGGGCAGACAGGAGGCATAAGTTTGTCCTCTTCATTTTTCTTTTAATTTTTTTTATTAATAATCATAAAATACAAACAAACATAAACATATAAATACTTAAAACTAACAATAAAGAGAAAAAAAACACCAAGAAAAGAGAAAGGAATAACAACAATATATCAATATCTTGTTCACTCTTTCATTCTTTCAACTTTTAATCCGTGCAAAACCCTATTCTGCAGCAATTTCAATTGGCACAATATACTTAAATCTTCCAAAATTGAATCATGTCAGGGCCAGGCTTACTTCCTTCTTCACTTGTTAACGCGTGCTGTATGAAAGGTTTCCAGATTTCCCAAAATTGTATTTTGATTTTAAAACCCTGTTTTAACCGAATTTGGCTAGTTAATTTTTCATTTTGTGCCAGTTGCCAAACCTCTTTATACCACCTATCCTTATTTAGATTTTCGTTACTCTTCCATTCTTGGGCTATCAGCTGTCTAGCAACCAGCAACAATGTCAAAATTAATTCTTTATTACCCTCACTCAATCTCATTTTTCCTATTTCTCCTAATATAGCTAGTTTGGGTTCTAAAATCATTGTTATGCCAAGAATCTTGTTTATCTCCTTCTCTATCACTTTCCAAAATGTATTTGTTTTCTTACAAAACCACCACAGATGCAAATATGTCCCCTTTTGTTCATTGCATCTCCAACACAAATCAGATTTATTAATATCCATTTGCTTGAGTCTGATTGGGGTAAGGTACCACCTCCAAAGTACCTTACAAACATGCTCCTTTTCCTTGATTGACATAGTTTTTGTTATTCTGTTTCCCCACTTTTTCCTCCACTCTTCTTCTTCAATTTTAATATTTAAATCTTCCTCCCAAATTCGTTTAAGTGTATAGTGTGATCCTTCCCCTGGGATAAGCATTTGGTACAGTTTACCTACTAACCCCTGAAATCTTATCTTCCCTTTCCTTATTTCCAAGACCAATTCTTCAAAGGGTGTCTTTGCCCTAGGTACTCCTATAATCCCCCTTATCGATTTGTCCCATTTCTCCATCCCCAATTCTTGTAGCCAATTTAATTTTAATTTATTATATACCTCCTTCCTTTTCTGATATGTATTGCAATTTTTAATCCATTCTGTTATTAACAACACTTTTTCTTGCAATAGAATAGGTCTTATTTTTTGTGAGGATAATAATGGGCAACTCTGGAAATCTAAAATTTCTAAAATTGGGGAAATGTCTGGTGCCAATTTCCTCTTAACCCCTTTCCATACATTATAAATATTCTTTATAGAAAAGCAGTTAATCTCTGTTTTATTATTTATTTGTGCAAGAAATGTTTCACCTTTTAATTTTTTAAATTCTTCTTGATCCCCTTCACCTATTACCTCATTTTGCTGAATTAATAATTTAATTAATTTCTTTATATGAAAGGCTTGAAAATACGCTTTAATGTTTGGAATGTTTAACCCTCCCTGTTTATTCTTCATGTACCATAATCCTTTACTAATTCTTGCTCTTTTATTATTATTGCAAATTCCGTTTATCAATTTTTGCCATTTATTTAGTTCTGACTCTTTGATTTTAATCGGTAAATTTTCAAACAAAAAATTCAATTTGGGTATAACTTTCATTTTACAAATATTAATCCTTCCAAACCATGAAGTCTTTGCTCGTTTTATCTGTTCTAGTAATGGTTTCAATTTATTTCTTAATTTATTGAAGTTAATATTATATAGATCTTTTGGATCGTTCGTCACAAATATTCCCAAATATTTCAATTCATCTCTTATTGTGATACTAAATCTATCTCCAATTTTTTCCTTTTCCGCCTGGGTTAAATTGCATGTGATAGCCTCAGTTTTCGTCCAATTAATTTTTAATCCTGTTACTTCTTCAAAGGCTCTTAAATGTTCTTGTATTTTGTTTAAATTATTTAAAGGATCTTTTACAACTAATAGAGTATCATCCGCAAATAGACTAATTTTTTTATTTTCTATTCCTACTAATTTCTCATTTTGCCTTATATCATTTGCTAGCAATTCCATTGCCAATATAAATAGACATGGGGACAGTGGACATCCTTGTCTTGTCCCCGCGTTTATATCAATTTCTTTCCCCAGACAATTATTCATTTTAATTTTAGATTTGCTTTCTTTATACAATTGTCCTATCACATGATTAAATTTAGGGCCGAATTGTAATTTCTCACATATTCCTTTTATTGTTTTCCATTGAATTGAATCAAATGCTTTATATATGTCTAATGCCACTATACATACTTTTTGTTTATTATTTTTTAATTTATCAATAATATTAATTAACCGATTTATTAATTTATCCATTTGTCTTCCTTTAACAAATCCTACTTGGTCTTCTCCAATATAAGTATCTATGAATTTATTAAGCCGATTGTTAATTATTGAAGTAAAAAATTTTGCATCCTGATTTAATAATGATATTGGTCTATATGCTTCTATATTCTCTTTATCCTTTCCGGGTTTAGGAATTAAAGCCATTATCGAATTACTCCAAGACTTGGGGATCTCCCCCCCTTCCAATATATAATTATATAATTTTTTTAACTTGGGAATTAATACCTCTCGGCATTCCTTATAAAATTCCGAAGGGATACCATCCTCTCCTGGCGTTTTATCCTTTTTTAAGTTGTTAATTACCTCTTCAATCTCCTTGTCTTTAATATCTTGTTCCATTATATTTACATGTTCTTCCTTTAATTGGTATGTCAAGTTTCTATCCAAATATGCTTGAAGTACATTATCATCAATTCTATGTTCTGTATATAATTTTGTATAGAATTCTTCTGCTACTGATAATTTATTTTCCAGTTTATACTGCCTTATACCTTCTTTATTAATTAGAGCCTCTATATATCCCTTACTTTTTTTTGTCTTACTTTTTTTGCTAAATTTTTCATATCTTTATTATTGAATTCAAAATCATTTCTTTTTAAATATGCCAAATCTACCCTAACCTTTTCAACTTCTATTGCAATTGTTTCCTTTTTTAATGCCTGTAATTTATTCCAAATTGAGTTACTTCCTGTAGCTGCGTGCTTCCTTTCTAGTTCTTTTATATCTTTATCTCTTTTAATTACTTGACTTTTCATTTTTTTTTCAAATATTACTTTCTCTTGTATATAGTCACCTCTAATAACCGCTTTCATTGCGTCCCAAAGGATATGTAATTTCAGCTCACCCGTGTCATTATCTTCCCAATTCTTTATCCATTTATTTATTAATCTTTTTTTTATCTCTTCATTTTTTAATAGTTTAGTATCCATCCTCCATACCTTATTTCGATAGGTACTGCTATTCAGCCGCATCTCTATCGAGATAAATGTATGATCTGAGATATTAAAATTGCCATAATTAAAGTTTTCTAAATTCTTAAGCATATTTTCTGACACAAAGAAATAATCCAAACGAGAGTAAGATCTATGTTTTAAGGAGCAAAAGGTAAATATTTTTTTTTACCTGCCAACACTCTCAGCGCATCCTGTAATCCTAATTTCCCTATCCATTTGTCAATCAATTTATCTTGAATCTTTCTAAGATTATTTGTTGTATCTAATCCTGACCTGATTAAGTTAAAATCTCCCCCTATAATTAAATTTACTGATCTTTCTTTTTTTATAATGGGTAGAATTTTATCTAGAAAGATCCCTTGATTCTTGTTTGGTGAGTATACGTTGACAAATGTATAATCTTCCTCCTCTATTTTACCTTTTATTAGCTGAAACCTTCCCTCCTTATCTTTAATGTTCTTGCTCAATGAAAAATCTAGTTTATTCGATATTAATACAGCAACCCCTCTTGAATTACTTGAACCTAGGCTTTTCTCATATATTTCCATCCCTTTTACATAAATATTATTCTTATTTTCACTTTTCTGATGTGTCTCCTGAAGAAAAATGATATCCGCTTTTTCCCTTCTCAGAACTCCTTCCACACGTTTCCTCTTAATTTGGTTCCCTAGGCCCCTGACATTCCATGAGATAATTTTTAACTTTTTAAGTATACATATTTAGTGCTTTCTCTACTGTTACTGCAGAATTCCCCATAATATGTGAACCAATACCTCAACCCACAACAAGTTATACTCTCCCTCCTCCAGCGCATCTTAAATTAAATAATATACAATTATCTTAAGAAGAAGAAAATATACAAAAATAACAAAGCTTAAACAAATCAACAGTCAAACAAATAAGAAAGAAGGAAAAACAGGGGGGGAAAAAAGCTCTGCCCTCCCCACTTTCTACTAAAAGTAACCTTTGAAAACCAAAGAGGGGAGGGGGGGTTGCGGGTGGCGAGTGGACCTTAATACTTAATATCCGTTTCTTGTTCATTGTTTATTTCTTATTACAAATGGTTATCTTAATTTGTCATAATTTATTCCACGCAGTAGATTCTCTCTTTCTATCCTTTAATGACCTAGTCTTTCCCTCCTTCTGCTCCTTCAACTTCCTCCTCTTCCCGTTCTGACATGGGCGCTACTCCCACATTTATTAAACCATCTTTAAGTTGCTTCCATTCTGTAGACCCCTTTTCTATAATCTTAGCTTCCATCAAAATTTCTAAGCCATCAGATTCTTCCCTAATCCAATAATTCTTCCCCTTCACTGTAAAAATTAATTGTTTATGTGGTCTCCATTTATATTGTATGTTTTTCTCACGCATTTTTTTTGTGATTGGCTTAATTTGTAGTCTCCAAATGCGTTCTTCTAACGAAATATCTTTATATATTTCTAGCTGTGCCCCCTCCATTTTTAAAGCATCATCCCCCGAGGAGTTAACATATTTCATTATCCTTAACTTTTGTCCTAGATTTCCAAATCTTAAAAAAACATTTCTAGGCCTTTTTGGTTCCTTTTTTTTCCTAGTCTGTACACACTGTCTATATCCTCCAATTCCATTTCCTCCCCCATTCCCATTTCGTTAATCCATTCTACCAATCTTTGTCTCAAGTTATCCGGGTTCCGTTCTGGTATATTCCTAATAACCACGTTGCACCTTCTCTCCTGATCTTCCATTCTTTCCAGCCTTTTATCATATTTTTTCTGTTTCTCCTCTTTTAACTGTACCTGCTCCTTGACCTCTCTTAACTCATGTTTCATTTCCCAAACTTCTTTCCCGATAGCATTCACCCCCTCCTTCAGTTCATCTATTTCTTTCAATAAATTGGTACACTCTTTCTTGGTGTTCTTAAATGCTTGTGTGATACTTTCTTTTATTTCTTTTTGAAATTTCTGATTATCTTTTGCTCGCTGATCTTCTAATGTTTGTAGTTTAGCTTGAAGTTCTTCCTCTAATTTATCAAACCTAAGCTCCAGGTCTCCTCTTAAATCATTTAAATCTGGACTTGGGCCTCTATCACCAACCTGCTCCTCTTCTACCTCTTTAACCCTCCCCTTGTCAAACCCCCTTTTTTTTGTAGCCATCTGTCTTCTTGACTCCTCTCCTATCAGAATCTCTTGACCCCCCACTTCTTTCTCTTCCTGGTCTAAGACTTCTTGTTGTTTAATCTTTAACCTCCTTTCAGCTACTTTCTTCCTCAGCTCTTCTAGTTCTTGGATCTCGATAAGTTCTTCCTGCAACGATTTTCTTCTCCTACCCTCCTGTTCTCTTCTCTCCAATCTATCTGTTCTCACCCACTTTAAATCCTGTTCAAAATTATCAATTTTTTTGATCATTAAACTGCTGGATTTTACCACAGGATCCTAAATTAACAGTTCAATAGTGTATTAATATACTTATAATATAATAAGTGTAGAAAAAAATAGAGTATATCTGATTATATACCAAAAGAGAATAATAAATTCAAAGTTTAAATGGAGAACAATCAAATACTGCTTTAAGAGAGCCGTTCAATTTCTCTTTCTTAAATCCCCTCTTTCAAAAGAAAGAAAAAAAACCCCAGGTGTTCCAAAACCAAGATAAGGGGAAATATGCAAATTAAATTCCCAGCTGGTGAGTCTCTGAGTCCTTGGAGCCTTGCAACCCTATGCTCCTTTTAGCAATGCTGTATCCCTCTGTAGTCCTCTGTAGTCCTCTATCCTTCTGCTTTCTACTTCTGCTTGCAAAGTGCACAATCCTGTAACAGTCCGAATTTTAACTGGACACACAATGAAAGAGCTTTTTATTAGCTATTTAGTGTCCATAAACCGCTGGGAATCCAATAGTCCGATAATCCAATATTCACTGTTTCTTTACTGCCTTCTTATAGCCACAGTCCCGTCCTTGTAATCCAGCAAAAAGAGTCTTTTACTGTAATATTTTAATTCTGTTAATTCTGTTAGCCTCAGTCTCTTTTGGAGCTCCGGGATCCCTCACCTTGCTCCACTCAGTGTCTGTGCCCCGCTTTTATCTACTGTACTTTCCGTTCCTCTCAGTTTCTTACATTCCTTTCATTCCTCTTTAAACCTCTTAAACCCCAGGTTTCGCTGTATGTTTAATTGTTTATATTCCCCGAAGATTGAGGTCTTCCAGCCTTTCGGTCTCGAAGTGTCTCTTAGATTACTGGCACATTTCAAACAGCCTGATCAAACAGCCTGGGCGTGGGATTGTTTCAACATCAGTTTCTTAGTTCCGCAATTAAATAACAAAGGCTGAGTGATTAGCAAGTCTTCTTAGTTCCACACTCATACCTCGCTCCCCTGCAGAGACAGCCCCAAGTTACCTCAGGCTCTCCTTGAGCATGAGAATCTGCGAAGTTGAGTGTTTGTTAAAGTCCTCTTGTTAGATCCCACTGTCCGACTTTTAATCTCCAAAGTTTCAGTATTCAGTATTCAGTATTCCAAAATTTAAGGCTTAAAGAGAAAGTTCTTAATTCTCCTTTCTTCCTTTCTTTTTCAAATAGTTTTGTATCCCAAAACTGCAGAGACCGGTAAACTCAGTCAGTCAGTCAGTCTTTTCATTCTCGAAACCTTTCGAGCCTGAGAGGAAACACGCCCCAAACTCTTGCGGAGAAAGAATAACAACTTGTCCACAGCCAAAAGATCTCTGATTTCTCGGCAACCTCTCTATATTTTACCCTCCAAATTAACCTGGCCGAAGATATTGATCTCACACTCCGTTTAATATACTTTTGAGCCCAAAACGCAACTCCAAAATACCTCCTTTCCCGCTTTTAAGCGGCTCTCCCTTCAGAACAAACGGAAAACGATACCGGTCAGTCCGCCATGATGCTCCGCAACCTCGTCCTCTTCATGCAATATCAACACCTCTAGCAGTTCACATCATTTTCATATTGTGCACAAAGGGATAAACAGAGATCAGACTAAAACAGGGGTTCTCAACCTTTTCATGCCGTGGACCAGATCACGGCCCCCCAGACAACTGAACCTGCTGGATTGGTGGTTCCTCCTGCCGTAAATGCTGCCATAAAACACGTTTACAACAGCCACGGGTGCATTTTCGGCTGTTTTCGCCACTTCAGCCACTCCCAGTGGCTGCATTTATGGTGCATTTTGGCACTTCCGCTGCTTCTGGTGGCGGTGGAAACGAGGGCGGTGGGCCATATGAAATGGTGCTGTGGGCCAGGTACAGGCTCATAGGTTGAGAACCCCTGAACTAACCTGTTGGATCAAACTAAAGTCCTTTCCAATTCAGCATTCAGTTCTAAAAGGGGCCAACCAGATGCTCATAGGAAGCCTGCCAGCGGAATATGAGAATAATCCCATCCTGACTGCGTTTCCAGAAAGCAGAATAAAGAAGTATACCACTGCTATGTAATATGCAGACATTACATTAACACCTCCAAAGTTATCAGCCTGCACTGTATCCCATGATAGTGAATTACACCGGTTATAATAAACTGTGAAGTAAAGGTAAAGGTTTCCCTTGCTCAAAAGCCAGTCGTATCCAACTCTAGGGTTCAGTGCTCATCTCTGTTTCAAAGCCGAAGAACCAGCACTGTCTGCTTCTGCAGACGTTTCCGTGGTCATGTGGCAGGCATGACTAGACACCGGCACGCACGAAACGCTGTTACCTTCCCACCAAAGTGGTCCCTATTTATGTACTTGCAATTTCTTGCTTTCGAACTGCTTGGCTGGCAGGAGCTGGGACAAAGTCGGGAGCTCATTCCGTCCTGCAGTACTTGGGAATCGAACTGCTGACCTTCCGCCTCCCAGTCAGCGTCTTAGCCACTTGAGCCACTGCAGTCTTAAACTGTGAAGTAGTAACTCCCTTTATGACCATGGAGACATTCTCCCTTTCTTCGGATGATTCCCATACTTAAAGACAGTAATGAGACGCACTTTTAGCATAAACAAAAGGGTGCTAGCAGTGCTCACTTTCTACGCTCTGCACAAGAAACTCAAAAGCTGGTTGGAAGAGGACCACTGCCTAGTCGTCTAACATCTAATCAAGAAATACTCTTCCAAGAGTTCAGTATCTCTGTATGCTGCTTTCATCAACCCAAAGGCTGCTTTTGACTCAATCTCCAGGATCAAGCTGTGGGAGAAGCTAGAGAAATCCCCCATTGACCACAGGATGCTCCACCTGATTCGCGCTCTCCACACCAACACAAACCTCAAGGTCAGATGCTCCCAGCAGAGACAGAACCAGTACCTACACAGAAGTGCATCAAGCAAGGATATATACTGGTCCCACTTCTATTCAACTTCTTCATCAATGACATGGTTGACCATTTAAGAAGCCCTGCTTTCCATCCCCCGCAAGCTTCTGACAAACCCATACACACACACTATATGTTGACAATGCCATAATTTTCTCTAGGACCCAATAGGCCTCAGAGGATCGCTGGCATCTCTGGCTCACTACTGTAACAGCAACCAATTAGAAATCAACTATCAGAAAACCAAAGTGATAACCTTTGCTAAAAGGCCTAAGAAACATACTTGGAGAATAAATAGTCACAAGATAGAACAGGTTACCAGCTTTAAATACTTGGGAATAGTCCTCCAAGCTTCAGGCTCAAGGAATGTTCATACCACACAGGCTGTTCTTACAGCCCAGAGATCCACCTTTGCCAAGAGAATGCCGGAGGAGCAGCCGACAAGCCTCGCCGTGACTCTCCCGGGCCCCTGCCATCGGCCTGGGGTGGGAGTCAGCTGTGGCCCGTGGCCCCGCCTCCCTCCGGCCCTGTCTCACCTCGCCTCCACCAACGCCGGGGCTTAGAGGCCCCACAGAGCTTGGCCGGCAGCCAGCCAGAGGAGGTGGGGAAGAAAGAACTCGCCGGAGAGGCGAGCCCCAAGTGCGGCGAGTTCTTTCTTTCCCCGCCTCCTCCGGCCAGCTGCCGGTCGAACTCCATGCGGCCACCCAGCCCCGGTGTCGGTGGGGTCCGCTGGAGGCGGGGAAAGAAAGAACTCGCCACACTTGGGGCTCGCCTCTCCATGGCCCCAAAAGCGGCTCCCCGCCTCCAACGGACATAGTTGATCTATGTACTTTTTTACTACTACTCAACTCTGAGCAAAAATGCTCCTTTTTAAGCATCCTCATTTTAACTTCTGTTCCCTTTGCTATTCTATGCTGGTCTTGGACTGTAATAAAAGATTTGATATGAGCAAGCCAGGGTTCCTAGCCTTGAGCCCGGCTTGCTTCAGAAGAACAGGGCGAGCGGGTCGCCCCCTTCCATCCAAAGCAAAGGAGGGGATCAAATCCTCAAGCCCTGCTTGCTTTGGAATGACGGGGCAAGCGGGTCGCCCCCTTCCATCCAAAGCAAGCAGGGGATCGAGCCCCGCTTGCTTTGGAAGGACAGGGGCGAGCAGGTTGCCCTCTTCCTTCCAAAGGAAGCCAGGACTCCAGGTTTTGAGCCCCGGGCTGGTTCAGAAGAAGGGGGCGACCCTGGATCACTAAGGGGCTTAGCCACCCAGCTGGTTGGCTTTCAGAGCAGGCAAAAGCTTTTTCCAGCCCCTCTGAAAGCCACCCGGCAAGATCGCTAAGCTTTTTGGTGATCACGCAGATGCACGGCCAGAGGAACCCCGTACAACGAAAAAAAACACACAATGAAGAACCCTGTGGAACAGTTTGTTCTTTGTACGGGGTTCCACTGTACACTGAATCACCACAAAAAAGGGGGGGGGGACCAGACTTCCATGCACTTAGTTTTATATCATGTAGTAATTAGAAAACATGTCGATTGTAACCATGCTATCACGCATGTTGGTTTTTTTTGTGTTTTTTTTGCAATGCAATTGAGGCCTAAATCTGTCTGGCAAAAAAAGATTGTATTCTCTTTCAATTGCCCTTCTTAAGAATAAAAAGGGGACTAGTAATTTTTGAGACAGTTTGTGGGTGTAGCATCCATTAAAAGAGATCTAATTTTCAATGAACTACCCGACGAACAATTACATTTCTCCAGTTCCCTTCCCTATAAGGTTGATGTGAACTCGGTTGATGTGTACCGAGGAACCCCACAGTTCCTCGGTACCTGCACCCCTTTTTTAGGGGTGGGTTTTTTACTCTGTTTTTATCTGGTTTTATTTATGTGAACCGCCCTGAGTCGGCCATGGTCAAGTGGGCGGTATAGAAATCTAACAATAAATAAATAAAATAAATAAATGTGGCCTTTCAGATACTGAACTGCAACCTCCATCAACCATAGGCAACATTTGTCATTGGTCAAGGTTGACAGGAATAGCAAACAATATCAAGAGAATCAAAATTTGCCCATCCCAACGTGAGAAGAAAAGAACCAAGGATACTCCTTTTCTTTCAACATGAGTATCATTCTCTCCAAGGGACAGGGAAATATGATGTGGAAATAAAAGCATGTCCTTTGGCACCCTACCTCCAGAATGAAGGGAATACCTATGAATTCTAGGCCTGCTTTATATATATTTCTCCATAGAAAAGAGTTCCACACTAACCCTAAGAGAGCTCTCTGGAGAGTGTCTACACAATTATTGTTTTTGACAAACACATTTTAAGAAGATAAGTTAAATGTAGCTACATACCATTATTTTCTGCCTTCCTTCCTTTTGCTCAACTGCTGCAACAATCTTCTTAAGCTGTTTATTGATACTTCTATTACTTGGACCTTCAATCTTTGCCAGGTCAGGATAGTGCTTTGTCTAAAAGCAAGAATACTAGGCTAATGTTTCTATCTTCTTCAGCAGTGAAAGATAGTTGTGCAATGAAACCGCAAACCCAAATTAATTGTTACTCCCTCCCACCAAGCTTGAAAATAAACTTTCAGCCAGTTGCAAGCTCCATCTCTAGTTAACAATGTACCTTCTAGCAGGAACCAACAACAGAGAAGTCCATCAATCATGACATCAAATGAGCCAGTCAGGGTAGTTGGATCCCCAGAACATCTTAGGAGATGAGGATACTCTCCCGAGGTGATACAGCCCTTCAAACAGGCCATATACCTGTAGATCTTTATAGGGCTTTATACCGGTAACATTGGCATTTCTCATCAATATTAACTATATAGTAAATACATCAAAAGATGAATGCTGAAGAGTTTTCCTACTAGGATAAGATTCTGGCTGGATCACTTGGAAGTCACTTAGTAGACTTCAAAGTAAAATAAGAGTGGAATCAAGTAAAATGGGACAACTTCAATACAGGACAATGCTACATTTATCTGTATGCAATTTATGTTCCATCATGTGTATAAAAGACAATCTGGTAAATGGCTGAGATAAAATAGTCTATTTTAACATTTTAATTTGTTCTATATTTTGTATACATTCCTAATTTTAAACTGTGCAATGCTTTGACACAAAGAAAGAAAAGAGCAAAACAAATTACAATATGATACACAACTAAATAGAAATTACCTCTGTTCTAAGACAAAATTATATCACATGAAGTACACAGACTATAACAATTATCAGTACAATAACAAAATTAACATTCCACATAGTACTGCCCTAAACATTAAAGAAACTTACTTACCAAATACGCTAGTTTGTGTTTAGCACTCAAAACATGCATGAACATGCTTAATACTTTTGACTGATGTCCACATAGATTACACTCGTATATGAAATTTTCTTCTGATTGATATTCAGTTACATATTGGAGACCTATATTTTAAAGTACAGGTAATTTCATGAAGTTAAATATAGTAATATACAGTATTGCCAAAGTTTTCTCCTAAGCAATTCTAGTTGCATCACGAAGGAAAACAGACCACTCAAAAAGGAAGGGAGTCCATAGTCCTGTCTCTTACAGAAATAAGTCCTGGATATAAGATGTTACACATAAATCTGCCTTACAAAGGATGTGAATGTGTTGCTAGAGGATTTCCCCTCAGAAAACGCTTTCCAGAATCTGATGTGTTCCTTGCGAAACTAGCCTTCAAATTTCTTGGGAAGCAATATTATAGGCTAACAGCCTACTCCTATGTAAAACACCTTTAAATTTTACTGTGCCCTTTCAGAAAAACCAACAAAAACAAAATACTCACCAATAGCAGGCTCAATATCTTTACATGAATTAAGCTGTTCTTCCAATGTTTTCCCAAAATCTGTCTCAGATTCAGTAGTAACTGTAAAAAAAAACATTACAAAGTGTAACGCTCACAATAATTTTTCTTATATCATGAATGGCATTTCCTTTTAAGCTCTGTGTATTTGACAAGCTGCCTGAGCTGTTGTTTCTATTAGAAGGGACCATATTCATTATCATGTTGTTGTTGTTGTTTTGCTCAATTCATAGTGTACACGAGGCGTGCTCAAACTACAGCCCGTGGGCTGGATCCGGACCTGGCGCCAATTCATCTGGCTTGCACTGCCCTCACCGCTCATGGAAGTGGAAGTAAAACATGCCCACACATGAGCAGAATACTGCTTTAAATGCACCTGCAGCTGTCGTAAACACATTTATGACAGCCGCAGGTGCATTTACAGCAGTGTTCTGTACATGCGCATTTTGCTTCTGCTTCCGGTGGGAGGAACCATGTGACTGGCCCGCTGAACCATGTGACAGTTCTGCAGCCCAAAAAGTTTGGGCACCCCTGATGTAGATATTCAGCTAAACTGCACTGCTAGCCCCAATTGCTGCTGGAGAACTATGTGTTTTGAGCATGTCTATTATGCTGACTTTAAAATGTTGGTTTTAAGATGAATTGAAATACAGTATGTGATATATGGGAAATCTAATGGACTATATAGAACCATCAGGGTAAATGAACGATTGGGTGAAAAGAATAGGCTATTCCATGTCAGACAAAGCACAGTATCAAATTAGTGTTGAAGGAAAATAACTGTTCCACAGAAGCACTGTAGATCTATATCGTTCCACAAAAGGTTTTATATATAGTAAAACCTCCATAGTTGATCGCTGCCATACATTGACCACCTCCCTAAACTGACATAATTTTCATAGACTGGACATACACATATGTACACAATAGAAAGCCAAACTCTCTATATTGTCCACCTCTGGTACAACTCAGCAGAAAAGTTCTGGAAGCAAATGATGAAGCAGAAAAATTAAGTGAGAACATAGAAAGTGCAGATATTCCGAAATAAGATGCCAGTCATTTGATTATGCAGTTAAAGTCATTTGCCATGGGAAAAAGCCCAGGTATTCTGAGTGGTAGAGCCAGTATTAAAAGTGATTTCTCCACTTACCATCATAAAAAGAATAAAAAACAAACTAAAATTGCCTCCCCCCCCCAAAGAAATTATCAAACCATGAGGAAGTAATACATATGCAGATTATTGATTTTGTATCATACAGTAGAGTCTGGCCAGGTTATCCTGCTATGGTAATAAGGTAGACCAGGAGTTCTAAACCTTTTAAAGCCGAGGGCCAGGTCATGCTCCCTCAGACAGCTTTGGGGGCCGGATGGCCATTTTGCCCTTCTTCCACCATATGGCACTTCCTGGTGTGGTGGAGGTGGTAGGGAACCACAAGAAATGGTGCCACGGGCCGCATCTGACCCACAAGCAACAGGTTGAGAATCCCTGGAGTAGACCATAATGCCAGCGACTCAACGCTGAGTGTCAAGTGGCGGTTAACTAACCTGACAACCCAGAGGATTGACGGCATTGGATGCCAAAGTCCACAGAGAAGGGTGATGGTCCCCAAGTGGATTAAATCCCACTTGAATCTATCTTGATGGAGGGCAGCAGCTTCATCAATACTGGCCTGGGGCTGAGGAAAACCTTGTGTGCCAAAAGGGCTCAGGTCCAGAAAGTGACTCGGGGAACTGGATCAGTGGCATGGGTGTCATGCTGTGATGCGGAAGGCAGATGAAAGGTCACTGCATTATATTCTCAGGACAGTCATCATGGCTGATCACCATGATGATCACCAATATTCGGATACAGCAGAAGAAGAAGAATGATACAGTACTACATGAATGCTTTTTCTGTGTTTCCACTATGTGAGTATCTGTATGGCATTCTCTAATAAAAGCTGTACAATAAAATGAGGCACATGTACGTATCAGTACAGTAGTTCCGTACATTGGGTGCTCAACATTCAGAGGTTTTACTGTACGTGTTACATGTTCTATAAAAGGTTTTATATATTCGTTACATGATCAAATTCACCAAGTCCTGCATCAAAACCAACTTAAGGTTACAAACACTGGGACCTTATTAAAGCAGCACTTGTAACAAAACAGTGAAGTACTTAGTGATCATTTCCAGTGAGTTGTTCCATTCCCTATCACCATGATGGTGAACCTTGCCACTCCAGATGTTCTTGGACTTCAGTTCCCAGAAGCCCAAACACCCTGTGAATCCACACGAATGGGTTTACTGCGATTCATCCAGCCAGCGCTGCCCTCGTTGTTCCCGGAAGCGGAAGTAAAACGCGCCCGTACGGAGGAAGGGTTAATCCGGAAGAGCCTTAACCGTACGGACATGTTTTACTTCCGCTTCCAGGAGTGATGAGGGCAGCGCGGGCCGGATGAATTGCAGTAAATCCATTCATGTGGATTCACAGGGTGCTTGGGTTTCTGGGAACTGAAGTCCAAGAACATTTGGAATGCCAAGGTTCACCATCACGGCCCTATCACATTAAATTGCATACATAAAAACTAAGTAGAGCATGGACTGTTTGGCTCTGAGTTACTTTTCTTCTTTCAAAACATTATCTCTTTAAAAAAATTCACTTACCAGAACCTGGAAGGCTTTCTGATTCTGTGACTGGCGTTCCAGTAGCACTTTCAGGTTTACCTTTTTAAAAAGGGTAAACAAAATGGGCTATTATAATTAACCAAAGAATTGCAGAACTGTAAGAAATCGCAAGTACAGTAAAACCCCTACTTACGAAAAAAGTCCAATCGTTTTTTATGTAACTCGAAGCAAACCCATAGGAAAATTTATATTTTTATGTAACTCGAAGCAAACCCATAGGAAAAATGAAATGTTTATGTAAATCGAAGCAAACCCATGGGGAAATATTTTTTTATGTAACTCAAAGCAAACCCATAGGAAATCATGTAAATCGGGACATGGTTTTAGCACAAAATCAGTATGTAAGTCAAATTTTATGTAACTCGAGGCATTTGTAAGTTGGGGTTTTACTGTATCATCAAGTCCAACCTCCTGCCAAAGCAGGGAATCTAATGTTAAATCAGGTTTCAATCCCATTTGTTTAAAAATCTATTCAAGACAGTCCATTCTACTGTCAAACAATCTTAGTGTTAAGATTTTCTTCCTAATGTTTAGGTGAAATCTCTTTCTTAATTTGAAATTACTACCGTGGTTCCCACCATCTACACAATGGGTGCCCAAACTACGGCCTGGGGGCCAGACCCGGCCCCCAACACCAATTCATCCGGCCTGTGAAACCCTTGTTGCTCCCTCTTCGAACATTTTACTTCTGCTTTTGGGAGTGACGAGGGCTTCGTGGGCCGGATGAACTGCCGTTGGGGGGGCGGATCAGGCCCCCAGGACGTAGTGACCAGCCCCCTGAACCACATGACCAGCTCATGGCTCAAAAGGTTTGGCCACCTCTGATCTACAGTTACAGAAAATAAGCTTGTACCATCCTCCACAAGACAGCCTTTGAGATCTTATGTTGGAAGAAGTCGACTTGCTTCACAAAAGCTCACATTAAAATACAGTACTCAAAGGTCTTCAATGTGCCACATTTTTGTCTTCTATATTTTTCTTGTCAGATATCAGAAGATGTCTATTATACTGGCTCAACCATCTCTTCTCTAGATTAAACACACCCAGCTTCTTTAGCTGTGCTTTATAAGTCTTGGTTTTCCAGACCATTACCATCCTAGTCACCCTCCTCTGGACACGTTCCAGTTTTTCTGCTTCTGAGTATATTTATTTTAAAGAAGTAAGTTGGTTTGATTTAAATGGAACTGTTTTATCAAGTATGCTTGCTTAGCACTAAAGCCAGATCAGGAAATAAACCTAAGGATGCATGACAGGTATAAAAATGCTTTCTTTGTAATAATGGTCTGTCTGTCTGTAATGCAGATACAGTAATAAAGCCACCCAGAGTGGAAAACTAGCCCAGATGGGTGGGATATGAATTACATACATACATACATACATACATACATACATACATACATACATACATACATACATACATACTGTAAGGGATTTCATAGCAGGGAAGATTTTATTTTATTCTTTACCGTGTTCATTTAAAGTTTAATATGTCTATTTTATTATTCTGCTTTCATTTCGCTAGTTTGTTTAACTTTGCTTGGCATAATCGGATCCAATTTGGAAGGCTTCAATACACAGAAGCTGACTTCTGACCAATTACACACGGCAGGTCAGCCTGACTTCCGTTCACAGACAGCAAAGCTGAGAAAATGTCTGTTCTTGGGATAATCACCTGGGAAGAGCACGATTCTCAGACAAGCCACCTGTTGGAGTGCATGGGTCTCATATCGAGAGATGAGTACTTAGATTAAATGTTCTGGTCTCAGACCAGACTTCAAAAAGTGTTGTCTGTCACGCAAGATAACACTGCACGCGTTCTCACTGAGAAACATATAAAAACCGAGGCTCCTAGCCCCAGAAAGATATAGCCGAATAACTATCTCCAATTTCATCTAGAGATGCTGTCCTTTTGCTTCCAGCCTGGATCCGAACCGTGAACCCACAGGCGGCTTTGCCGCACTCTTTTAGAAATGTATTCTTTTAAAACTTAGGTTTTCTTTCTTAGAAAAATGTCTTTTATTTAGATTAGTTTAGAGAGGATTTTATTCTATATTTTGGAACTGATTTTTATTCTTCATTAAATCTTTAAAACGGACTTATTTTGTCAAGAGCGGTTTTCTCACTCCTTTCAGACAAAGGGAATTTTTCAGATAAGGCCTTGTTTCTTCACAAAAACGGACTCCTTGTTATTTCGGCTTAGAAGTGCAGTTTGGACGAATAAACATCGAAGGTAATGGGGAGAGAGATTTCAACATCTCGCCTTCTCAGGACTGTGAGTAAACTTCCCACACACCTAGCTGAAACATCGAAGGCCAAATTCCCACAGAAAGCCGTAATAAGGGTGGAAAGGTCTAATGGGGAAAATAGCTAACCGTCCCAGAGGGCTTTGCAGAAATAGTCTATCTGTGACATTTTATAAACCTTCATCACTACCCATTAGGATCCCATCTTCTTCTCTGGTTTTTCCCTGCTTGGGTAAACTATGTGAAGACACCCTTTTGCTACGCTACTAAAGTCCGCTTCGCTTACTCTCGCTGAGTCGGGAAACCGTCCTAGTCCAGGGATGAGGTGACCAGTTCCAGCCGATCAGTGAGGGCAGGTGGAAAGCGGCTGGCAGGGCAGTCTGGTTCCCTAGTTGGCAGGTGTTCAGGACCAGCATAGGCCTAGAGCCGCGCCGACACATACATACATACATACATACATACATACATACATACATACATACATACATACATACATACAGTGATACCTCATACAACGTCCAAACTTGGTTCCACAAGTTTGGACTTTAAACGGATTTGGACTTTGTATGAGGCATGCAGAATCCTAGCCGCGATGCCTCATTCAATGTCCAAATCCTTGCTGCGATGCCTCGTACAACGTCGTTTCCATAGAGATACATTGTACAATCACAGCACAGACTTCAGGGCAAAGTGATGGAAACAGACAGAACTTTAAGAAATTGCTACCTAAAGGCTAAATACATTACAAAACATGTCAAACAACCCTGATTTTTGGGGACAAACCATACAACAAGTTTTTAACTTTTGAAAACTTTATGAAATGCAGGTTTAAAACTTAACATGTCCCATCATGCAGCACAGTGTTAATCTGCAGCCATGCGGCCGATCATCCATTTTGTACAAGCTCATGCAAAACTCACAAGAGCAATGCACGCATGAATCCTGCCTTTTGTACTACCCTAATGCCTCATACAAAGTCGCAGCGACTTTGTATGAGGCAACTTTTTTCAAGGAATTAGGCAATGTTGTATGAATTCAATGTTGTATGAAACGGACTTTGTATGAGGTATTATTGTACATACATACATACATACACACACACACACACACACACACACACACACACACACAATGCCATTCCTATAAGTATCATTTCATTCTCTCTCAATAAATACATTTTCCTTTATTACTAGCATTTTAAATAAGCACAAACAAAGTAATTTGTTTTCATTTGCTGTTAAAACAAGCACAGGATCCAAGCAGTACACTGTTGCTCACAACAGGCAGAAGAGGCAGAAGAGGAGCACAAAGAGTTGGGAAACGAAAGATGGGGAAGCCCTGGCAGTCACTGCTCACCTGCATTCACAGACACCACCTGTCTTTTGCCACCACCAGAAGTAATCTCAAGAAACAGCTAACTCTGGCATAAAAGTGGGAAAGAGAGAGATGTGGCCTGTTCTTGTGCCAGTTTGGGCAATTTGTGGCAGTTTGTGTATGGAAGAGTCACACACAGTAGCGCATCCCCAGGATCATCACCACACGTCTTAAGCTTCCACTTCTTGTTAGCAACACACTTCTATAGAGAGGATGTGTAAATTCAAGGCATGCTACTAAGGGAATTTAAAGAAATTTGAGATTCTATAACGTAAAGGTAAAGGTTTCCCTTGCTCGGAAGCCAGTCGTATCCGACTCTAGGGTTCAGTGCTCATCTCTGTTTCAAAGCCGAAGAGCCAGCGCTGTCTGCTTCTGCAGACGTTACCATGGTCATGTGGCAGGCATAGCTAGACACTGGAGTGCACGGAACGCTGTTTACCTTCCCACCGAAGTGGTCCCTATTTATCTACTTGCAATTTCTTGCTTTCGAATTGCTAGGTTGGCAGGAGCTGGGACAAAGACGAGAGCTCATTCCATCCTGCTGACCTCCCGCCTTCCAGTCAACGTCTTTGACAGCAAATTATTACTGTATTATTATTATTATTAGTTGAACTTATACCCTGCCTCCCTAGGGAGAATGAATCCCTACCCGAGGTGGCTAACAATATAAAATTTCCCATACAACAAACAGACATTTTAAAAGCACCCCCCCCAATCAAACTATAATAAAAAATAAGCTACAATAAAATAGACAGTAAAACAGACCATAAAAATGGGCTGAAATACAGCAGACCAATGTCCTAAGCCGCTGAACTGGGAAAATATATGCTGGGCCCCAGTCTAAAAGCCAGGGATAGATGAAACATTTACAAAGGCCTCCTCAAAAAGCATAGTCTTCAATTGAGCTTGTCTTTTTATGGAGGAAAAGGAGAAACAACGCTGTGCAATACTGTATCACTATTTTTAAGCTGTGTTATTTCGCACTGCCTTTCATTAAACTCAAGAAGCATACCTTGCTCTACTACAATGCTGAGATCGTTCGGAAACCACGTGAGACAGTAACTTCAAATTCACCTAGGAAGTTTCATGGGCCACCCCTCCGAGCCCCGCCTGGCTCCAAGGGTAGAAGAGCCGCCGCCGCCAAGCGCACCAGAGGAGCCTCAGTCTCTCCCCGGAGCCACACCATTGCTCCAGGGATGGGAGACAGGTGCGCCACTGCCGCTGCTACCGCACCTGAGGTCTAGATGTTCCCCCGGGGCCACTCTATCGACCCGGAGAAGGGTATTGTGTGTTTGCCTGGCTTTCGTTGTGGCGTGAGCCCGGGCTTTGTTTTCTTTATATTGCATCGCATATGTCATATATTTTGATATTTTGTTATTCTATCTCATGTTATGGCATTATATTGTATTGTTTTGTATTGTGTTATTTACAATATTATTTGCTGTATTTGATTAGTACCATGTTTTTGTTTGTACATGCTGATGATATTTTAAGATACTGTATTTTTTAAGGATCTCATTATAATGTGTATTGACTATTACTTTTGTATTATACTTATATTGTCTTGCTGTATGGATTTATAGATTTTTAATTATATTTTATTGTAATTAATATTGTAATTAATATGTTGTAATGCCACTCTGAGTCAGCCTTGTGCTGAGTAGGGTGGGGTATAAATTAAAATTGAAATTGAAATGGTTTAGTAAGAACTCAAACTTGAATCTTTTGAGTCCCAATCTAATAATCACTAAACCTTACTGGTTAATTACATATTTTATATTGTTGAGGTACTGCTCCTATTGTACCTCAGGATAAGCCACCATATTTTTATTTAATATGTACCAAATACAGCAAAACCCTGAAGAACTCAAAACCGGCACAGAATGGTGGAATTACAGGTAACATAAGAGCATAGGAAAAGACTTGCTGGAACAGGCCACAGCCCATCCAGTTCAGCATTCTGTCTCACACAGTGGCTCACCATTTGCTTCAGGGTATTATTCCCAAGCAGATGCCTTCACCTGCTTAGGATTCCCTGGAAATGGCATTGAGAGATATCCTGCCTATCTCTCCAACCCGGAGGTTGTCCTTAGGTAATCATAATTATAGCCATTGATACCTTTGTCCTCCATGAACTTGTCTAATCCTTTCTTAAAGCTGTCAAGACTGACAGCTATCACCACTTCTTCTGGCAGGGAGTTCCATAGACCAGTGATCCTCTGGGTGAAAAAGTACTTTCTCTTATTTGTTTGAGAACTAGTACCCAAAGGTTTCATGGAGTGCCCCCTAGTTTTAGTGTTATGCGATAGGGAAAACAGTTTTTCCTTATCTACTTTGTCCACACCGTGCATGATTTTATAAACTTCAATCAGGTCACCTCTTAGACGTCGTCGTTCAAGAGTGAAGAGGCCCAACCGTTGCAGCCTCAGAAAGGTAAGGAAGGTTTTCCAGTCCCCTAATCACTCTGGTTGCCCTCCTCTGCACTTTTTCCAGCTCCATAATATCCTTCTGGAGGTATGGCGACCAGAACTGTACACAGTATTCCAGATGGGGCCTCACCATAGATTTATAAAGAGGCAAAATGACACTTGCTGACTTATTTTCTATACCCTTCTTAATGATCCCTAGCATTGAGTTTGCTTTTTTCACTGCTGAGGCACTCTGGGTTGACACCTTCATTGAGCAGGACACCAGGACACCAAGGTCCCTTTCCTAGTTTGTAGCAGAGAGTTCAGACCCCATCAGTTTATAAATGTAATTGGGTTTTTTTGTCCCAACGTGCATCACTCTGCACTTACTAGTGTTGAAGCTCATTTGCCATTATTTTGCCCACTCTCTCACAGATTTCACTACCTTGCATAATTTAGTGTCGTCAGCAAATTTGGCTACCTTGCTATTACTCCTACTTCTAGATCATTTCCCTATGGGTTTGCTTCGATTTACATAAAAATCTCATTTTTCCTATGGGTTTGCTTCGAGTTACATAAACATTCATTTCCCTATGGGTTTGTTTCGAGTTACGTTAAAAAAAATTTTTCCTATGGGTTTGCCTTCTATTTACATAAAAATTTCATTTTTCCTATGGGTTTGCTTCGAGTTACGTAAAAAAATATTTTTTCCTATGGGTTTGCCTCAAGATACATAAAAAACCAATTTAAGCAAAAGCCTACAGAATGGACTTTTTGCGTAAGTAGGGGTTTTACTGTACTCAAATACACAACTAAAATTTTCACTTAGAAAAGTGGTAGAAGAGATAGTTCAGCTCCACACAAATTTCCCATGTCTTAGAATAAAGTTTTCAGGCTGCTGTCTCACTCCATCCAAACAGGCCAAGCTACTAGAGACTAATTAAACAGTCAATGCGTTAAATCAGAGCAATGTAAAAAAATTGTCTGATAAGTAAAAATATATATTTCAGCTTACCAATACCATGTTTTCTTAGAACTGTTTCAACCTTGATTGATTTTTGCAAGTGGAAAGAATACAGAAAAATTAGTTTTCAAAGTACCTCATAAACCAATTCAATTAGCAGTTAGTGCAGTTCTTATGTAACAGCGATTTACCTCAAGCAGTTCTTGGGAAAACCAATTAATTAAATGTCTTTAGAAGTATCAAAGTACAGGATATGAGCTTTCCAGAAACATTTAGCAGATCACGATTACTTCCACTATATAGTAACTGAAACAGTAGTCCAAATTCCACCTGTAAGTTTATAGATACAGCAAAACCTTGAGATACAAAATTATTTCATTCCTCAATTTTTTTGTATCTTGAAAAATTCATATCTCGAAATGTGGTTTCCCATAGGAATGCATTGAAAAGCAAAAAATCCGTTCCAGAGCTCAGAAAAAAGCCAAAAAATGTATTTTTTTTCCTGTTCAAAACTCTTCGTAAAATGCACTTTGGAATTTTTCACTGTGTTTTGGCCCCTTTATAAAGAGATTTGAACAGGTAAAAGACATTTATTTGGCTTTTTCTGAACTCTGGAACTTATGACATTGGAACCTTGGTTATCGTAATTAATGCACTTTCCGGGATGTTTCTTACAGCTAAAATTACTTTAACAAAATTCCCCATAGGAATGCATTGAATGCAATTTCCCATAGGAATGCATTGAAAACCAAAATACATTCACAGATACACGGTTTCCCATAGTTAACCAAGCTGTTTGTTAACCAAGGTTCCACTATATTTTGGTTTTCAATGCATATTCGGCACATTTCCAATAACGCCCTCTAGTGGCCAGTTCTAGTAATTGCCGGCTCAGTACCAGACTATCAGCTGTTGAGGGGAAGGGGGAATTTTCAGCACTTCCTGGTTGTGGGGAAAGCTTATGGCGGTGCCAAAAAAATGATGAAACATTCCAAAACCAAAATTCATTTCCCCCACACTGATAACTAATTCTATTGTATCTAGTGGATTCCCTGTGTCTGTATTAAATGTTGTTTCCATAAATTTAAGAGCAAAAGAAAAAACGATCTTACCGCCTTATGTTTTTTTCCAACGAAATGTGTCTGCAGGTTTACAGAAGAGGTACAGTAGATGTTACAAATCTGCATCAAGAAGATATTATAAAAAGTAAACACTGATGTACCTCAGAGGAATAGAGGGGCAGCTGAAACCTCTTTAGTTAGTTCTATAAAGTTTTACCATTCTGAATTCTCCTTAAAGTCAGTTCAGAAACTGCCACACTTCAATTCCCTCAGCAAGTTAAATTTCTACTATCAAACACACAATCCTTCCGGTTACAAGCTAGAGACACTGATCTCAACTAGGGGCTTGTGCACAATGAAAGTAGGGCTCAGTGAACAATGGGGGGAAAGGGAATTAATTGAAGGATTAAAGAATACACAATAATATTCCATTATTAAATCTAAGTGTGGTCCATACCTGTCAACCTTCCCGATTTGGCCGGGAAAACCCCATAATGTGACGTCCATTGACGTCATAACCCGCCCCGCGCTGCCAAAACCCCGTAATTTGGCAGCAGGGGGAAATGCTTTCCGCACATGCGCGGAAGCGCTACACCGCTTGAGCAGCCCCTTCGCAAGCAGCGAAGCGCTTCCGCGCATGCGTGGAAGGGTTCTACACAAGTGTAAAACCCTTCCACGCATGCATGGAAAGCGACCTGCGCACAAGTAATGTGCACAGGTCCCGTTTTTCTGGAGCCGCGGGTTGACAGGTATGGTGTGGTCATGATTGGGATACTAGGAACAGAGGTGCCCTTCCCTCTCTCAAACCATTTAACAGAGCATTGGGAGAGGAAAATTAACAAGAAAGCCAAAAGGCAGAATGCCTGGACTGTATTCCCCAAAGAAGAGCTTTTTGGCTGAGGAAAAAAAGATAAAGGGAGAATGGCAGGTATACAAAATTACAAATACTGTAGTGGAGAGAAGGTAGCTCCTTCATACTAGAATTCACTAACAACAGCTGTGTAGCAGGTTCAGAGCAAACCAAAAGAAGTATTGTTTTATTAAACACATGATTAACCTATGCAATTTATTAAACTGTATGATTACAACCAACTTGCATAGCCTTCAAAAAGTTTATACAAAGTCCTAGAACAGTCATGGCAAATCTTGGCACTCACCAGGTGTTCTGGAACTTCAATTCTCAGAAGGCCTGATCAGCAGGAATGCTGACTTGGGCTGATAATTGAAGTCTAAGAGCACCTGGAGTGCCAGGGTTCGCCATCACTGTCCTAGAGAAGAGATGTATCCATTCATATTTGTGGCAGCTCATATAGAGTACCCTCATATTCAGAGAATGTTGTTGTTCAGTTGCACAGACAAGTCCAACCCCTTTGCAACTCCTTGTTTTTCCTTTTTTAATGTTGAGTTTCAAACCAGCTTTTGCACTCTCCTCTTTCACCCTCATCAAGAGGCTCTTTTGATTTGCTTCACTTTCTGCCATTAGGGTGGTATCATATTCTACATATCTCAGGTTGTTGATATTGCTCCCAGCAATCTTAATTCCAGTTTATGATTCATCCAGCCCTCCATTACGCATGACATACTCTGCATATAGGTTAAATACGCAGGGTGACAATATACAACCTTGTCTTACTCCATTTCCCATTCTAAACCAATCAGTTGTTCCATAACCAGTCCTAACTGCTGTTTCTTGACCCACATACAGGTTTCTCAGAAGACAGGCAAGGTGGTCTGGTACACCAATCTCTTTAAGGCAGGGATAGACGAACTTTTCACGCCATGGACCTGATCATGCCCCCAGACAGCTGAGCCGGCCTGATCATATCCCCCCCCCCCCCCGGTAGGCAGAAGTGGGCATATTTACGACAGCCATAAATGTGCCCACTTCCACGTTTAGGACATGTTCAGGCATGTTTACACACACGTGTGTGTGTTTTTTGGCTGATGTAAATGTGCCTGCTTCTGCTTCCGGGTGCAGCAAGAGCAGTGGCGGGCCACATGGAATGGTACCGCAAGTCTGGTCTGGCCTGTGGGCCATAGTTTAGAACCCCCTGCTTTAAGGACTTGACACAGTTTGCTGTGATCCATACAATCAAAGGTTTAAGCATAGTCAACGAAGCAGAAGTAGATGCAAGAAGTACACAGACAAAAGACAGAAGAGGCAGACTTGCTTGTACTATTTACTTTAGTAATCCATCCTTGGTTTTTGTTATGCAAGCAACTTTTGGGGGAAATGGACAAGCAGTCCCAAAGTTAGTGGAAATTGAGGCATTAAAACTGTTGGGACTTTTAGCCAATCTTTAAAACAATAATATGATTACATTGCTTCATTATAGAGAATTAGAAGGTATGACTTATATTTCATCAAGAAATGTTAATAATAACATACATAAATAAAATTTATCACAGTTTCATAAACAAAATATTGTACTTGTTTTAAAATCTGATTTAAATTTTTAAAATCAATTTTAAAAATTCTCCCAGTAGGTGGTGAAGATTATATTTAAAAGTAGGAATGTCAATGGAGAATTTCTCATTTTTCTTTGGGGTAAAACACAAAGTAAATACACTCCAAAACAAGTGATAATTCCTACAATAATATGAAAGACACTTCTTACTTGGCAATGGAAATCAGTAGCATTCTCTGGTTTCTCATTCTTGTTCTTTTCTTCCTCCATGGTAGAAATTTCAACAGATAAGAATTTTGCACATGAGAACTGTACCAATACATAAAAGAAGATTTTAATTTAACAGAATACATTCAAGTTCAAAATATATTTTATTTCAGGAAGAGAAATAAAGTACAGTAAAACTCCGGGTTACAACGGAGGTCCGTTCCAACAGCCTCCATTGTAACTCAAAAAAATCGTAAACCGAAACATCCATAGGGATGCATTGAAAAATTTAAAAAATGGTCCTGAATTGATTGTTGTAAACTGGAAAAAAACATTAAAAAGTTGTAAACCGGGATGGCATTTCCGTAAGATTTGCCAATGTAAACCGCAGCAAACTTAAACTAAGGCAGTTGTAACCCAGGGTTTTACTGTATACATATTTCAGTCTAAAGCAGTAATGGCGAACCTTTTAGAGAGTGAGTACCCAAACTGCAACCCAAAAAACACTTATTTATCGCAAAGTGCCAATACAGCAACAGGGGGGGGGGGAGTAAACGCTCCCATTGGGCTGCTGGGCAGAGGGGTGGGGCAAACTCTATGCTGGGGAAAGGGAGGAAGCGCTCCCATTGGGCTGCTGGGAGAGTGAACTCTGTGCTGGGGTGACCGCACGGGTGTCAAAAGAGAGAGCTCCAAGTGCCTACTCTGGCATGTGTGCCATAAGTTCGCCACCACTGGTCTAAAGTATGTCTTCACATCAACATATGATGCTAGAGCAAGAGATATCCATGTTATTAATTTATTTATCATATGACGAATATCTACATTGATATTGATATAACAACAAGCACAAATTGACCATCTCAAGTTCCTGGCTACAGTTCCACATCCAAGTTTGAAAGCCATTGAAAGGCTTCATCTGTGACACTATGCAAGTCCTCCAGTGTGCCTCCAAACGCACGTAAAGGACACCTAGATATAATGTGTATAGAAGGTGCAGCAAAACAATGTTATGAATATAAACAAGGAAAAATTTAAAAAGCTTTTCCCATCTCTTTAAGCTTTTATAGCACTACAATGGCAGAAATCTCCCTTTCATTTATGGAAATGCCTGTCTTTTTAATTCAGGAAACATTTTTTTTAAAAAATCATCATATGTTCTCCCTCTGTAGTAGACTTCATTGCTGGCTGTATAGCTCAAGGATTTATGTACTCAGATGCAGTGTCAGAGGTTATAAATTCAGTTCCTCACTCGATCTCAGGAAAGCCAAGCTGCAGAGACCTAGGACACCCCAAGAAGAAGAGAATGGTAAATTATTTCTGAGTCCTCATTATTTAGAAAACACTGAGAAGGGTCACATAAGTCCAATAAATTTTACTTCTGACATAAATGGACATAACAGTCCATCTCACCTACACTCAATATGGTCTTAATTTCTAGACACATAACTCCTTGTTCTTTTAGAACATCCACAGGACAGCAGTGTGGATACATCAGGGGTTCTCAACCTTTTCAAGTCGGGGGCTGCATCACGCTCACTCAAACAGCTGAGGGGGCCGCCCAGACTGGTTTCGCCACCACCATTTACGACTGTCATAAACGCGCTTACGAAGGCCATAAATGAGTCCATGGCCGATTCTGCCTGGGGTGGCTGGATTGAGGGCAGGGGCCAGATTATTTGGTGCCAAGGGCTGGATTTGGCCCACGGGCCATAGGTTGAGAATCCCTAGTACACATAAAGAACCAAGCAGAAAAACATTCAGAAATACTCACCTGATTTGAAAAGCTAATTAAGACAATATAAACAAGAAGGCTAAAAAATAACTCAGGTTTACTAAGCAAGGCCTAGTCAGCAACCTAGGGCTTGCTTAGCTAATCTTAAATTTTCCTTATCACTACAGCAGTACCATTTATTTGTTTTTATTCCAAATCCCAGACAGAATTCGGGGAGTTCCAGCTCAAAGAAAGATACCTACACTTCACTAACTTGGACTGAGACCTACCCCAGGTCTTGCTTCTTGTGTAAAAATAAAGCTGCTTCAGTGTGCTTCTTGGGAGCCCAAGGTCACAATGGGAAGCATCATCTACAGAAGACCACTCCCAAAGAACAACATTTCCAACTAAGACAGTGACAGCAAACCTTTTAGAGACCGAGTGCCCAAACTGCAACCCAAACTATAAGAAATCCTGGGCTCTCAAACAGAATACAATAATACCCCAGATAATGCTAAAACTTGGTTCCACAAGTCTTAGCGTTATCCGGTTTAGCATCACCCCTTAATACCTGGGAATCACCCTGGATCAAACTCTCACTTTCAAGACCCACTGCCTTAATACCAAACAGAAGGTTTTTGCCAGGAAAAATATCCTGAGAAAAATAACAGGCACAAGTTGGGATGCCCAACCACACATTAAGAACCTCTGCGCTAGTTTTATGTTACTCTGTAGGAGGAGTATGCTAGTCCAGTGTGGTACAGATCAAAACATGTAAAACAGGTGAATGTGGCCTTAGCGAGACTGGTCATAGGATGTTTAAAACCAACCCCAATACATTACTTAGATGACATCCCTTCACCAAAATTCTGTATAGAAAGTGCTTCTCAGAAAGAGTGGGTCAAGGCAAGTTCCTTGGAAACACACCTACTATTTGATCATCAACCACCAAAGCAGACTGAAATCAAGGCATAGCTTCCTCACAACTTCTGCCCCTCTGAACCACCAGCCCCCACAGACCGCCTTAGAACTATGGAAGGCGATCAAAGAGCTGCCAGATAACTGGGCAGAATCACACGACTCTCTACCACCTGGCCAAGAACAACCATGGCCTGTGTGGAAAGCTTTCAACAGACTGCATGCAGGGGTAGGAAGATCGAGGGGCAATCTGAGAAAGTGGGGTTTCCCTGTAGATGGTAGCCTGTGTGAATGCGGAGAACAAACTATCACCCATATGATACAATGCATACAATGCGCCTCAACGTGCAGAGGAGGACGTTATATTGGCAAGAGGAAATGCTGCTGATGTGGCCCGATATTGGGCAGATGTTATCTAACCCTTTTTTAATTGTTTTTTTAGATGTGTTAATTTTAGCTTTGTATGCCATTATATGCTGGTGGTGCATCTGACACAAAGAAAGAAAGAACTGGAGAAGTTTAACATATTACTGTAATTTTAGCGGCTAAGAAAATAGTTGTTTGAGGAAATTTCTGCATCAATTGTAAAAATAATTTTAACTAAAATGGGTCAGAAAGGCCACTGCAGACAGCAAAATATCCTTCTGTAGAGGGTAGTCAATTCACATCAGTGATTGGTGAGCCACCAAAGATTAGGGTGAATCAGCATCTATCCTTACCACAAGTAGACCCCAAGTAGAGTCCTTTGCTTTTCCCATAGGACTAAATGAGAGCCATTCAGCTGTAAAGCAAGAGATCAAAAAGCCCTTTAAAATCCTTAGGGGTTTGTTGTTTTTTCAAGCCAAACCTAACCATTATTATGTCTTCGGGCTCTCCATTGCATCCTAGATTAATCTGCATCCTAGATTAATCTAGACCCCATCCTAGATTAATCTAGACCCCATCCTAGATTAATCTAGACCCCATTCAGTTTGTATAAAAAGTTCAAGGAAATGGAACTGAGTGCTCTTGAGTTTCAATTTGCCTTTTGGACATTTCACCCCATTTCCCTGTTGCTAATGGTTAAGCCTAAATATAGCAAATGAGCAAGTTCAGTTTTCCTCAGATTCTCTCTCACTAAGTATTTTTCCCTACATGTATAAACAAAGCATTTTATTGCCTCCTCTTTGTTTCTTAATCACCCAGTTTTGGTTACCTACCATCATAACTGAGCACCTGAGTTCATTACTTACATATGTGACAGTGATGGGAGGAAGGACTAAGGCTATTTGCTCCGCTCCAACCTAGGCTGTAGTTCTCAGTCATGCCAAGTATGAGAAATAAACTTTTATAGAGATAGTGATTATGTCTCTGTTACTTAAACACTTTTCATACATGCTTCCAAGTTCCTCCACAGAAGTAGACTTCACTATCTGAATCCCACTAATACACATTTGCACCAAATGTAGAAAGAGTTGTTCCCTATGCAGAGCCCTGGTGACTCAGTAGTTAAACTGTGTAATGCAGCCAAAATGTTGTGAGTTCAATCCTGGTGGGTCTCAAAGTTGACTCAGCCTTCCAAGGTCAGTAAGCTGAGTACCCAACATGTTGGGGCACAATGCTAATTAACTTGTGAATTAACTTGTGCACTATGGGGCTGTATATAAGTGTAATTGCTATTACAGTAAAACCCCTATATACGATTTTTTTCCATTCCACAAGGTTATTTGTATGTCAAAAAAATTGTGTGTTGAAAACACATTGGATTACCAAAAGAGGCCTCTACATGTCACCATATTTTTTGTATGTCGAATTTTTCCTATTAAAATTTTGTAAGTTGATTTTTTTTAGCCAGGATTTCTATTTGTATGTTGAATTTTTTGTACGTCAACCCGTCTGTATGTTCGGGTTCCACTGTACTACCAGTCTGGCCAGGTTATCCTGCTATGGTAATAGAGTAGACCATACTGCAAGTGACTCAACACTAATCGTTAGGCAGTGGTTAACTAACATGATGACCCTGCGGCCTAATGGCCTTGAGTGGTGATGTCCACAGAGAAAGGTGATGGTCCCCAAGTAGATTAAATCCCACTTGAATCATCTTGATGGAGGGCAGCAGCTTCATCAATACTGGCCTGGGCCTGAGGAGGACTTTGTGTGCTAAAAGGGCTCAGGGCCAGAAAGTGACTTCTTCTTCCGTGTCTAGGTCAAACATGAAACTGCCACAATAGAGGCACCTTTTGGTGAGTTAATTCTGCAGTTCCTTTCACCTGACCTAGTGTGGAAAAGGTTAGCTGGCAACACAAGGTTGCCGTCATCAGGGTATGCTCGATTGTACAGTAATTTAAAAATATCACACTCATCGAGGAGGCTCTTTCTGTGTACCCCAGAAAGTGACTTCTGCATCACAGCGTGACACCTGTACCACTGTGATCCAGTTCCATGAGAAACTGACTTCCGGGACTGAATCAATGGTATGGTGTCATGCTGCGATGTAGAAGGCAAATGGATGGCCACTGCGCTATATTGTTCCCAGGATAATCTTCATGGCTGATCCATACCTGTCAACCTTCCTGGATTGGCCGGGATTTCCCGATTTTTGGCGCCGATTTGCGCCATTTCCCACCCGTAGCTGCCAAATCCCCGGAATTGGCAGCGGGGGGAAAGAGGTACTGCGCATCCCTTCTGCGCAAGTCGCGTTCTACGCATGCGTAAAAGCCTTCTACGCATGCGTAGAACGCGACTTGCACAGAACCGTTGTGCACAGGTCCCGGATTGTCCGGAGCCGTGGTTGACAGGTATCGGCTGATCACCATGATGAGAGCCAATATTAGGACTCGGATACGGCACCCAAAGAAGAATTGCTATTACACGGGTATCTATTACAACAAAACCTCTTCTCGCGTACAGATCAGAACTGCCCCTACCTTCAAATATTCATACTAAGTGTAAAAGATGTTCCCCGGAATCAAAGAGCTGAGCAAAGAAATTTCACAACAAAATTGGCCCCAACTCAGACACAGGTAACGATGCACCCCACAACCCCTAGCCCGGGGTGCCCAAAGTACGGCCCAGAGGCCGGATCCAGCCCCCCGACGCCAATTCATTCCGGCCTGTGAAGCCCTCATTGCTCCCGGAAGTGGAAGTAAAACGCACCCATATGAGGGCTTCATGGGTGGGATGAATTGGCGTTGAGGGCCAGATTGGGCCCATGGGCCATAGTGACCGGCCCTCTGAAACACGTGACCGGCCCACGGCCTGAAAAGTTTGGGCACCC
Organism: Bradypodion ventrale; assembly: GCA_035047345.1. NCBI lineage: Eukaryota > Metazoa > Chordata > Lepidosauria > Squamata > Chamaeleonidae > Bradypodion > Bradypodion ventrale. The sequence continues at coordinate 51,841,110 of JAWDJE010000006.1, forward strand.
CTGCCCTAGCCCTTGAAAACTAAAGAAACGCCCCCTCTGGAAAGTTAAGTAGCAGCATTTCCAAAGAGAGTCGCGCGTGGTGAAAAGATGGGACCGCACTTAGTAGCAACATTCACGGGAAATAAACAGGACAGCTAAAAGGAACCTCCAAATGTGGACGCAGTCTACCTTTGTTTGTATACTAGATGCTGGAAGAAAAAGCGGCTAAATTTGGGGGAGGAGGGAGGAGTATTTACATGCGCGGCTCGTGAGATGCGAGGTGGCTGATGACCAACAGGAGAGATCAGGATCGGCGGCCGGAGGCACCCGCACGAGCAGAAATACCAGCAAAGCCTTAACCCACGAACCAAGCCAGGTCGTCGCCGCCGCCGCCGCCGCCGCCGCGGACTGCGCAGGCGCAGCCGCAGGAGGAGGAAGGAAGGAAGGAGAACGCATGCGCAGCCATGGCATTTCCGTCTGGGTCGGAGCGGTTTCCCCATGGAGGTATAAAAAAAAAAAAGATGACATGACGTCACAAACTTGAAGCCGACTAATCTGACAGCCCGCCATGTTAGTTGGCCCAAAACATTGCCTTACGGTGCTTTGTGTGGAGTCGTGAAAGTAAATCGGGGTTTCCCCTTTAATATCAGTGGGTGGGGGGTTGCGATCCCCCTCTCCGCTGTCTCCCCTGGGTCCAGAAGGGTTGGGCGGAGAGACCCCTTTTGTCCCCCCCAACCCCCCCCCCCCAACCCAGGGGACCCAGGAGAGGGGATCAATCCACCACCCCCTCCAACACAGGAAGCAATCGTAAACGGGTAGTCTGCTAATGTTTTGGTCCACCTAATATGGCGGCAGGCCACGCCCACGGGCTTCAAAAAAACTTACAGCTACTACAGCATGAAGCCGGTAGTGCCACTGTGCCATCTCCTGTTTTTTATACCTCCATGGGTTTCCCCCGCCTGATAGGCGGAAGAGCTGAGCCGGATACCTGGAAAGACGGGAATGGATCCGTTCAGCCGGTCGTTTGCTGGCTCAAGCCTAGGCGCTGAACTTTTCAATTCCCGAGTACAGTCCTGCAGGACAGAGTGAGCTTCCGTCTCTGTCCCAGCTCCTGCCAACCTAGCAGTTCGAAAGCAAGAAATTGCAAGTAGATAAATAGGGATCACTTCGGTGGGAAGGTAAACAGCGTTCCGTGCACTCCGGTTGGTGTGCCACATGTCCAAAGACAGCACTGGCTCTTGGGCTGTAAACAGAGATGACCGCTGAACCCTTTAAAAGGTCGCCCTTGCTCGAATATAATAATAATAATAACAACAACAATAATAATAATAATAATAATAATAATAATAATAATAATAATAATAATAATAATAATAATGGTTTTTTAGGTGGCTTTAAATTGTTTTCAATGGGCTCTGTAAAATTGTTTTTATTGTTATTTTTGATTATGTTTGTGAGCCGCTTCGGGTCGCTATCGAGTGAGGGAAGCGGGATAGAAATGTATTTAAATTAAAAAATATATATTATTAGGTTTATTTCTATACCGCCTTTCTTCCCCTACGGGCAACTCAAGGCGGTTCACAACAGTAAAATAAACACTCAAACAAAACACAGCAATACAACATCAGAACAAGTAGCAATAACAATACAATAATCAGCAAAATACAAGGTAAATAAATAACAAGATAATACAGTCAAATGCCAAAGAATGTTCAAATTATCGAACAATCGCGCTCATCCCACATGCCAGCAAGGTGATGCTCAAGATAATACAGGACAGACTTCAGCAGCATGTGGAGAGAGAATTACCAGAGGTGCAGGCTGGTTTCAGAAGAGGCAGGGGGACTAGAGACCACATCGCCAACATACGCTGGATCATGGAGAAAACAAAGGAATACCAGAAACAAGTTTACTTTTGTTTTATTGACTACACTAAGGCATTTGACTGTGTGGACCACAACAAGATGTGGCAAGTAATTAAAGAGATGGGAATACCAGAGCACCTCATATGCCTCCTGAGAAATCTGTACATGAACCAAGAAGCAACAGTTAGGACAGAACATGGAATAACAGAGTGGTTTGGAATAGGAAAAGGAGTAAGACAAGGCTGCATTTTGTCACCATGCTTATTCAACCTATACACAGAGCACATAATGCGCAGTGCAGGGATGGAGGAATCACAATATGGGATTAAAATCGCTGGGAGAAACATCAATAATCTGAGATATGCAGACGATACCACCCTAATGGCAGAAAGTGAGGAAGACCTAAAGAATCTCTTGATTGGGCTGAAGGAGGAGAGTGCAAAAGCTGGCTTGAGACTCAATATCAAGAAAACCAAGATAATGGCAACAGGCCCCATCAGTTCCTGGAAAATAGACGGGGAAGAAGTAGAAGCAGTGACAGATTTTACTTTCTTAGGATCAAAGATCACTGCAGATGGGGATTGCAGCCATGAAATAAAAAGGCGACTGATTCTTGGGAGACAAGCGATGAGAAACCTGGGGAACATAGTGAAAAGCAGAGACATTACATTGCAAACAAAAATTAGAATAGTCAAAGCAATGGTTTTCCCAGTAGTAATGTACGGATGTGAGAGCTGGACAATTAGGAAGGCTGAACGCAGAAGAATAGATGCCTTTGAAATGTGGTGTTGGAGGAGGGTTTTGAGAGTCCCCTGGACAGCGAGGAGAACAAATAGGTCAATCTTAGAAGAAATTAACCCTGACTGCTCATTGGAAGGTCAAATAGTAAAGATGAAGCTAAAATACTTTGGACATCAAATGAGAAGGGAGGATTCACTTGAGAAGGCATTGATGTTGGGAAAGGTGGAGGGCAAAAGAAGAAGGGGGAGGCCAAGGATGAGATGGCTAGATGGTATTATAGACACAATGGGCACAGAACTGGGAGGGCTGAGGGGGATGGTAGAGGACAGAGGCGCCTGGAGGAAAATGGTCCATGGGGTCGCAAAGGGTCGGAGTCGACTGTGCGACTGAACAACAACCATATAATCAATGACATAGTAACAATAAATAAGATCCCCTGAGATACAGATGTTCTTGTGGTCTCTTTAGTATCCTGGGGTCTTAAACTGGGGGCCGCATGCGGCCCCCGACGCCAATTCATCCGGCCCACGCCACCCTCGTTGCTCCCAGAAGCGGAAGTAAAACGCGCCCATATGGGCGCGTTTTACTTCCGCTTCTGGGAGCAACGAGGGTGGCGTGGGCCGGATGAATTGGCGTCGGGGGCCGCATGCGGCCCCCAGGCCGTAGTTTGGGCAACCCTGAACTGTGTCACCGGCCTGAAAAGTTTGGACACCCCTTTTTTAAACGCTCAGAGACCCCAGTCCCTCTCTCCTTGGACCTCGCCCGGGAGTGAAGAGTCCACCCCGGTGTTTGACAGGAGCGGGGTAAGGAGGCGTGGCTCACGTTAGCAAAGGGGAGGAGGAGGAGGAGGGACAAGCAAAGGCCCCGCCCTCCAACCGGGGTCGTGAACCGGGAGAGACACTGAGCTTGTTAATGGTGGAGCTTTCATTGTGAATGCCCAGAGGTGGCCGTTGCCCTTTGAAGTCTAAGGTTGCTCCTCCCTCTCCCTTCTGGCTTGGGGCTTTTGCAGCAATCTGGATCATAATAACATGAGCGCTGCTCACGATGGTTTGAATCGGGGCTTACGTGCCCGCATTAGCACATCGGGAGCCGCTGGTGCGCCTGCAGTGGGCGGCGGGTCCTCCTTTGTCAGGCTGGAACCTGCATTTCCTTTCATCTAAAGGAGGCAAAAGAAGTTGGAGAGAATCGGTGAGGAAGGGAAGTCTGAGAAGGCCCTGATGCACCCCAAGCTTGGTGTGTGGGCTTTTTTTTTTAATGGGGTGTGTGTGTGGGGGAGGAATACCAAAACACCAAAATGCCTTTGCATTTATGTCGATGGAAGGTTTCAGACAAGCACGAGATCTATTATCTCTTCTTGTTTGCTTGAAAACCCCTTCAAATGTCTTCCAGATATGTAACAGGTTGTATGTAGTACAGCATCTGTGATTCCCGGTTGAGCATGTATCTAGAAAGGATCGATGTGGCGCGTAGATGGTTTCATTGTGCATGCATTACCCTGTGCATCCGATGAAATAAAACAAAGGGAGAAAATACAAAAATGTTGTGGCACCTTAAAGACTAACTGCATGCATTCCTTAAAACTAACCCTGTGCACCGTTAAGTGAGAAGTAAGCCCCACTGAACTTTGGGGTTTGCTTCTGAACCAACACGCATAGGATTGTGCTGTTAGGCTAAACGGGAATAAGCCTCACTGAAGGTAGTGGGGCACGTCCAAATGCACAGGCCTCGACGGTGGTGCTCAGGGTGCTTAATAAAAACAGAAGGATTTGGACGAGGCATTCTGAAATCTTGCAAAAAGATTGGAAAATCAAATGGGGTAGTACAGTATATGTGACTTTAACCTTATCTGAATTACGTGTATCACAATACCGATGAAGGAACAAACTTATAAAATTTGTCGCAGTCTGCTTAAGTTTACCCCTTTAAATAGATCCGATGAAATAAATCAGAGGGGGAAAATACAAAAATGTTGTGGCACCTTAAAGACTAACTGCATGCGTTACTTAAAACTAACCCTGTGCACCGTTAAGTGAGAAGTAAGCCCCACTGAACTTTGGGGTTTGCTTCTGAACCAACACGCATAGGATTGTGCTGTTAGGCTAAACGGGAATAAGCCGCGCTGAAGGTAGTGGGGCACGTCCAAATGAACAGGCCTCGATGGTGGTGTTCAGGGTGCTTAATAAAAACAAGGATTTGGACAAGGCATTCTGAAATCTTGCAAAAAGATTGAAAAATCAAATGAGGTAGTACAGTACAGTAATACCTCATACAAAGTCCCCTTCATACAACATCGAATTCATACAACATCGCCTAATTTCTTGAAAAAAGTTGCCTCATACAAAGTCGCTGCAACTTTGTATGGGGCATTGGGTTTTTTCCCAGGTTGCATTGTGCCTGGGCAGTAGAAAAGGCAGGACACATGCATGCATTCGTCTTTTGGGTTTTGCACGAGGCAAAGAGTGTTTAGTAGTGGTTTTGAGCACAATTTTTTGATTTATTTATTTTTTCATCAGAATTTTTAGAAGCATTCCTGAGATTTTTGCAGCATTTTTCAGGTTCTTGGACAATCAGGGTTGTTTGACATGTTTTTGTAATGTTTTTAGCCTTTAGACAATGATTTCTTAAAGTTCTGCCAGTTTCCTGTCTGTTTCCTTGGCTTTGCCCTGAAGTCTGTGCTGTTACAGTACAATGTATCTCTATGGAAATGACGTTGTACAAGGCATCGCGGCAAGGATTTGGACGTTGTATGAGGCATCGCGGCTAGGATTTCGTGTATCTCATACAAAGTCCAAATCCATATAAAGTCCAAACTTGTGGAACCAAGTTTGGACGTTGTATGAGGTATCGCTGTATATGTGACTTTAACCTTATCTGAATTACTTGTATTTTAACGTGTATCAAAATACTGATGAAGGAACAAACTTAATGAAATTTGTCGCAGTCTGCTTAAGTTTAACCCTTTAAATAGATCCGATGAAATAAAACAGAGGGGGGAAATACAAAAATGTTGTGGCACCTTAAAGACTAACTGCATGTTAGCTTTTGTGGATCAAGTCCACTTCTTCAGACAGTGTGGACTTGTAAACATCGAGGTAGATAACAGTATCAAGATAGATCATAATAGCACTGGCCTAACTCTCCAGTGGGCGCCTCGAGTCCAACGCTTCTCCAGCTGGTACATTTGTGGCTGAAAGTCCTTAGAAGAACTGAACTACAAAGAGAATCTTGAACTGAACTACAGCTTCATTCACTCATTAGGAAGTATATTGTTACCTATACAATATCTTTTTCAGATACAAACTTAAATGTTTGACTATTTGCTTCGTAAGATTTAAAGCTATATGAGATGCATTATTCATGACTTGTCATTCTTCATGCAGGGAACTTCTGCATTTGGAAAGCAAAGGCTGCCATTTGGAAGCATTTTTTTCTGGAGTAAATGAAAGTACAGTTGAGGGTTGTTTGAGGAGATTGCAAGAGTTGAGAGCTAGAGATATTTGGTACACAATGTTCTGAGTCACTCAGAAATCATCACATTATACAGTGAGAGAGGAGACTGGTTGCAAGGTAGAAACTATTTGAAATCCAGTCATTCTTTCAAGCAGTTATTTCTGTTTTTCATTTTTTCATTCATTTCATTTCATTTTGCAAATGTATATGCTTTGCCGATTGCAGATTTCCCCCAGATGATGTTCTTCAGTAGTTCGGGATTACATTTTCACTTATCCCAGACCAGTAATCAGGATAGTGGACAATGATGAAAGTTCAAGGCAAAATATCTGGAGAACATCACTTTGAGGGAGTCTGGTGTGGGGACTAGAGATTTTTAACAGATGTAAACATGCTGTAAAATAAGTTTGGGAGACATGTGGCCCTGAAGATATTCTTGGATTTCAAATCCCATGATTTTTCTCCATTGATTATCCTGACCTGCCCCTTGTGCCCTGCTCAATATATTTGAGGACGGACCTCATGACAGTGCAACAGTATGCAACCAATATTGCCCGCTTTGTGACAAAATTTGCCTAATTCAGACTTTTAAATAATGTAAATGCTATATTTCAAATTTAAATGTTACATTTTAGTGTTTGTTTTAATTGTGATGCTTCTGACACAATTAAAGAAAAACTGTCCTGACTAGAACTATTGGAAGTTGCAGTTTAACCAGATCGAACAGAACATGGCACAGTAAACTCTGCTACGAAGGACTGGATGGAAGGTTTTTGTGTTGGAGAAAATACAAAACCTTAAACTTTAAAGGCTTAAAGTGTGATTGAAAGTTTTCTTACTGAATTCTGGCTGTAATTTCAACAGGTGCATTTCCACCCAAAATCTTACTCAGACATGCTTGGAACTTTTAATACCTTGTCTCCATCCTTAAAGCCTGGTTGTTTAGAATCCTGATCCTGCTCAGAATGCATTACCTATTATGGTCAATTCTCCTCATTTTGGCTGTAGGTAGGATTGGGCCACTCAGTTACCATAAGTGATTTTGCAACAGTTTAGGCTTGCCATAACTCCACCGCTAGTGACTCATGAAACAGAGGCACTTTTTAATGTTAATATTAAATATTTTAAAACAAGATGACAAGTCTCAACTTTTTGAAACTTTATTTAAAATAATTAAAACATCAATGTCAGAAGAACATAGAAATGTGTTAGTCTAGATGAGCTGTATTTCAGCTTTAAAAGTTCTGTTTCTCTGTTCTTCAGAATGGATTACATGTTTGATACTAGTTCCAGTACCAAATATACAGGTTGCTTGCCTAGAAACTGTATTATAAATATCCAATTTCTTTTTAATTTTTGTTAAATGTAAAGAAATAATCCGCAAGTAAAATGCATATACTACAAGTTAAAAGAAACACAATACAGTATAAACAAAAACAGCCAACCAAACAAAAGGAAACATACAGGAAAGTGGCTTCATTTCGGCAGTCCAGGGTTTGATCCGGGCACGAAAGAAGAAGAATAACTAACTTGGCAATGCACCCACCAGTTGGACCATTAGACACACAAACTTTTCCATTTTAACAACCATTATACAGTATGTGTATCTGGATAGTTTCCAAATGGGGTTATACAGTCATTTAAATAGACCAGCATTCCATATGCATTTTCTTCTTGATGTCCAATCATGATTGAGTAGGGCAGGGGTGGCAAATCTTGGTGCTCCAGCTGTTCTTGGACTTCAGTTCCCAGAAGTCCTAGTCAACACACCTGCTGATCAGAGCTTCTAGGAATTAAAGTCCAAGAATAGCTGGAGCAGCAAGGTTGGTCACCCCTGGAGAAAAGGAATTAATAGTGCATCTGTTTTTACAAATGAGAATGGTAGAGATCTAATTTTCCATTCATTGTTTTTTAAAATAGTGTCCAGGCCTGACATTTTGTGATGGGAAGTTGGGGATTATTTGAAATTGTATTTGTTTTACGGTATATTACATGCAGCTTCAGTGATTGGGTAAGAAAATTATACCATCATTATGATAAAGCATGTAAACAGTAACCTTTTGGGATCAGAATACTAAATGATATAAAATCATTCATAATTGCAGTAGTAAGCCATTTCTATTGTTTTTCATAGGTCATCTTAGTGCCCTGGAGAATTAAGGAAAATGCAAAACAGTGAAGTAATAAAGCCTGCCAAATACTTTTCAGAAGTGGAGAAGAGTGTTCTACTTGCACTAGTTGAGAAATACAAATATGTACTTGAGTGTAAAAAGAGTGATGCAAGAACTATTGCACTAAAACAGCGGACTTGGCAGGCACTTGCTCATGAATATAATTCTCAACCAAGCGTGTCACTCCGAGACTTCAAGCAACTGAAGAAATGTTGGGAGAACATCAAGGCACGGACAAAGAAAATAATGGCACATGAAAGACGAGACAAGGTAAAAAGGTGTATTAGTCCACTTATAAGTAATCACATCCTAGGAAAAGAGAAGATCACCAGCATGGTACCTGAGCAAGTATACTTTTTACAGAGTCCACCAGAAGAAGATTCTGAATATCAGCCTGAAGCTTCTAGCCAAGGTACAGTTGAATTTTAGGGACTTGTGCTAAACTACTTTTGTCATTAAATGTTCCTGAAGCAGAAAGGAAAACTTTGTTCATACTCTGTTCTTTAGTTGCTATATCATGAAGTAGTTACTACATTATTCTCTGCCTTGACAGTCCTGATAGTAGCAGAAACATTATTATTTACCTTGAAAGAGTATTTTTGGAAATAAGAGGGAAATGGAATGTTATTTTATAGGTTTTTTTGTAACTTAAGTTTTGAACCCAAATATTTTGGTGCATATTCTTAATTAGTTGAGTCTGTAGATCATTAATTTTAATTCATTTGTACAGCTCGTAATTACTGTATTTTCCGGCGTATAAGACGACTGGGCGTATAAGATGACCCCCAACTTTTCCAGTTAAAATATAGAGTTTGGAATATACTTGCCGTATAAGACTACCTCTCTTCCAATGCACACCAAATAAAAATTAACCCACACTCAACCCGAAGACGCGCAGCCCTCCGAGTCGAATGGGCAGGTTCTGGTGGAGAGCCAATCCACGCTCACGTTCTCCTCCTCAAGGTACAGGAAGATGTGTGCAGCTTGCTTCCCCTTGCTTCATACTCCCCGCACAGAGCAGGGACTCGGCCGCGGCACCCCCCACCATATGCGCCGGACATATGAAGCAAGGGGAAACAAGCTACAGTTAAGTACCTGTCCTATAAGACGACCCCCGACTTTGGCACAGATTTTTCGGGGTTAAAAAGTAGTCTTATACGCCAGAAAATACAGTATTTTGTTTGAGCTAATTTAAGCACTATGGCCATATCTTTTAAAATATTTATGTCTGCGTTTACATGAAAATTATACAAACAGCAATAAATGAGCATTTGAATTAGAGCTATGTTCAGCATTTGATAACTTGTTTTTTGGTAAAATCATAAACAAAGAGAAATGTGTGGTTCTTACAGAGTGCAAATGCAGGAGCAAGGCAATACCATTATTACATCATTGAAAAATATTACTATAAAAACCATAGTATCTGTCACTTAAACATTTTAGGAAGAATCCTATTTATTTGCACAATTGTAGAAGGCAATTGTGTAAATATTTTCTGCTCTGTCAGGCTTTTCTGTACCTACCCATTTTCTCACTGATTATGAAATGGGGCACACATCTCAATGTGCAAATGGAACCCCATAGGATAGGGTGGAAACACTGCTCCAGTGCTCTTCGTCCAGTTCAGTTTTGGCTACTGTGTTTTAACTAGCACTTTAAGGTTGTGCTTAAAATACTGTGGGGGAAGATATGGAAACAGGAGCATCTCTGAGTAGATAATGAAGGTCTGTTGTTGTGTAGAGACTGTTATCTTGAGTAGAAACGATTCTTTCTATGTTTCATTAGTCTGTAGATCTGTGAACTTAGTATGGAAAAGAGATGGCATTTTTATGTAACTTGCTGCTTTCATTCCAAGGCCATTGGAAGATATTTCTGACAGACAAAGTTGAGATCTCAAGGAAGGCCAGTAAGCCTTTCCCCATTATAGTTAGTGTAATGAATGCCAGTCCTGGCCCAGCCTAGAGCTGAGGAGCTTGGAGAGTCACCAGAGGCCTGTCCAAAATAGGAATGTTTTATTTCCCCCAGAATTCTTGAGGAATTCCCTCAGACAGAATTCTGGGAGATCCAGACCATGGACCCACATATACACTTGACTCACCTAGACCAGGGCTTGTTCCCGAGGCTGTATTTCTCGTTGACCTCCTGTTGTTAATTTACAACAACAACAAAACCCAAGCTGCTGCAATGCATTCTGGAAGCTGTAATTTTTGATGCTTCCTAGAGAACCTAAAAGGTAGTGAGACTGCAACTCTCAGAAAGAACTATGGGAGATTCATTTTATGTTTGTTAACAACAGGAAGTACAAGCCAGAGACAACTGTGTTATCTCAGAGATAGGCGCTTGTCCTGATGACCAAAATGTAGGTGTCTGTAGATGTAGGACTGTGAACTGCCAGAATTCTTCCTGAGAAGGACTTATGGAAAATGTTGGGAGTTGAAGTCAAAATAAAAAAAAGAATTTCACATCCTTATTTCAAAATACAAAGCCTCTAGTTGTCTTTCTGAGCTTGTACTTAAGGCACATAGGATTTCATTCCCTAAAGGGGCCAATGGCTACGAGTGTATGAGCCCCTCTAGGTGGGGTGATGGTCCCCTCGTTGAAAGAAATGCCACTGGAAACCATCATATTGGGCCCAATGGCAAAAGGAGCGGAGGAGGAACTCTGATTCCCAATGGTCATGGAGGTGGAAGAGGCAATGCCAGATAGACTGGCTGTGGAGGCGCACCTTGATAATGTCCTCAAGGCTGCAGCAGTCCATTGCAGTCCTGGTGTTAAATCCTGCATGTCTAATTTCATACTGCTGTGGGAGATGGCTCCGTGATCATGGTGTGTGGGTCACTTAATGGCAAGTTGGGATCCACCTTAAACAAATTCACACCAATGGTATTTTTCCTGCTTCTGGAAAAAAATGCATTTTTGGATACGAGTTGCAGCCGCCGCATATCATTCCTCATCTGTTTTGTTGTGAATGTACTCTCAGTGCCTCTGGAGTTCAACACAGTGTTAACCAGCCAAAAGCTTTCACTGCCTAGACAACCCTTTCCTCAGAGAAAGATTTATAGTAATAATTTTGTGTCAGAGATTACTCTGGGTTTAAATATTTTTTTATGGGATGGGACGGTTGAATGAGGCTCCTTTCATGTCCCCAAATGCAGCTCTTGGGTATTGAAACTTGACCTTCCAGTCATACCTGTCAACTGTGGCTCCGGACGATCCAGGACCTGCGCACAACGGTTCTGCGCAAGTCACGTTCTATGCATGCATAGAAGGCTTTTACGCTTGCGTAGAACCCTTTTATGCTTCCGTAGCCTTCTACACAAGTGTAGAAGGGTTCTACGCAAGTGTAAAAGCATTCTACGCAAGCGTAAAAGCCTTCTACGCATGCGTAGAACACGACTTGCACAGTACCTCTTTCCCCCTGCTGCCAATTCCGGGGTTTTGGCAGCTGCGGGCGGGAAATGGCGCAAATCGGCGCTGAAAATCAGGAAATCCCGGCCAATCCGGGAAGGTTGACAGGTATGCTTCCAATTCCCAGCTCAGCCTCATAACCACTAAGCCACCGGGGGAGCTGCAAGGTTTTATCAGTGTAGGCAGATGATATAGTGTGAAAAGAGTGGAAAGTGTTTTGATTTCAGTTGCATTTCCTATAATTGAACACTCTTATTTTTCCACCATTGTTTCCAGCCAAACAGATTTTGGAGGTTTTCGCATTTATGTGCAAATCTATCCAAACTAAGTGCTAGAGGTTAAAGCAAGATGACCTCAAACAGCAATCTCTTTTCCTAGCTACCTTCAACTCTAGGGGAGAAGAAAAATCTGTCTTTTTCAGCCTCTCATGATAGTCCAGGTTACCACAGAGTGGACAATAGTGCCATCTTGTGGCATTTTTAATTGTTTCAGTGATAGATGGCATAAGATTAGGTGCAGTGGCTCAGTGGTTAAGAAGCTTGCCTTGTTAACTGGAAGGCTGGCAAGTCGGCAGTTCGAGACCTGGGTACTGCATGGAGGATTGAGCACCTGTCTCCATCCCAGCTCTTGGGGTCACGAAGGGAGCCTCATTTGGGCGTTCCGCAAAAATCCTTTCAACCCAGAATAATTTCTGACATGAAATTATTATAGTTGCAGCAGTGTCATTTTATTTCTCAGCCAAGATGAACTCTCACCCTCCCTGCGCAGTCATCAAGGCACTGCCAATGGGGCAATTCCCATTTTTTATCTTCACGATAAAACAATCCTATACAGTGGCTAAGACATAACGGGTTGCCCAAAGGTACACAGTAAGCTACACAAGTTACAATAAATGGGAATCCAGAGTCCAATTCTTTCCATTATGTCACACTGCCTCCTTGAATTGGGGAGTGGGTGTTAAAAGGTCATGTTATGTAATTTTATTTTTGTATTTTTCCCCCAGAGCCTTTTACTGTTATAAACAGAGAACTCTGTGATGACGATAAAGAACTTGTCCATTTCCAAGTATGTGAAGGTACCTCACAACCTCAGCCGTCTTGTTCAGCAGTCAGAATAACTGGGAATAAAAACTTCCGAAATAAGGCTGCTCAGGAGAGTGATCTGAAAAAGATGCATGAAGAAGAACACCATCAGCAAATGTCTATCTTGCAGCTGCAGCTGATTCAGATGAATGAAGTACATGTGGCAAAAATTCAGCAAATAGAGAGGGAATGCGAGATGGCTGAAGAGGAACACAGAATCAAGATGGAGGTGCTTAACAAAAAGAAAATGTACTGGGAAAGGAAGCTTCAAACTGTTGCAAAAGAGTGGCCTGTTACTTCTTTTAACAGACCATTCCCCAATTCACCCTAGAGATTGCTGCAAATCCCACCCACTCACCCACCCAGTACTTCAGGCAGAAGCAACTTGTTTATTATAAGGCAGTCAGGGCAACAATGTGTGTTCAGTTAAGCTAAATCTGTATTTTTAGTGAAAGCAAATGGTGAACCAACTTTAAAGAAGGCCTAAGAAAACAAGGTGGTGGCATGTTTCTTTTCTAAAAAGTCCCCAACATCTGTATTTCTTTGGAAGGTAAAAGTGGTTGCAGCTCCTCATGCGACATGCGCACAGCAGCCCTGTTAAAGTCTGTGTGCTTTTCTCTGGTAGCCACTTTTGTTCTCAAAAGCCTTTTCTTTTTTTAGCAAACAGGCAGTTGGCTGAAATTTCAGTGTCTTTCCAAGAAGCAGGAAGAAATCTCGAGTTCAAAGGATGGGCTTGATTTCTCCTTCATAGCTGTTATGTCAAAATGGTGCTGTTTGCCCTTGTGTAGTCACCTGGCCACATCTCTAGAGCAAGAGGACACATAGCCCTTGCTTTCTCTTTATGGTAAGTGAGGAAAGGGGCAGTAGTCTTCAGTACTGCATTCAGAGAGACAGAGAGTTTAAAGTTTTAATCAGCTGACTCTACTTGACCAGAGTTGTTGAGTGCAAGGAAACAAACATTTGTGTTAAGAAATATATCCGAAGGTACACGGAAGGAAAGGCTTTTTTGTTTCTGCTATTCTCTACAAGTGGGAGAGGGGTGAGAGAGAGAGAGAGACACAGACTGCAAAGGAGACCAGTCTGCCACATGTGAAGGTTATTTGTAGGCTTGGACCCCTGAAAAATCAGACTGTCACAGTAGAGAATTGGCTGGGGGTGAGCAAGCTATCTCCCCCTTTTCATGCATTCAGATTAAACTTTTTCTGAACTCCTGAATAGGGTTCATACATACTTTTCTCCTAACTTTTTAGATCAGGGGTTCCCAAACTTTTCGAACCGGGGGCCAGGTTTCACTCTCTCAGTCAGCTTCGAGAGCTGGAGTGTCATTTTGCCCTGCCTGCACTATGGGGTGGCCATTTTGTTTCTTGAATGCCCTTGGAGGGGTGGGGGACCCACATGAAATGGCGCCATGGGCCGGATCTGACATGCAGGCCTTAGGTTGGGAACCCCTATTTTAGACATATATTCGCAATTCATGATAGAGGACATGACCAATCAACTACAGAACATAGGATGGAATTTATTATATCTGATAGCTTCATTTGTAGCAAACAAAAGATATCAAAATTTATGCCGCCTAACTTTATGCCTGTTTAATTTAAATAAGTGCACATAAGATTATAGCCTTATTGTGGTAATTGGCACAAGACAGCTGTTGGATTGGTTCAGTTCAGTTTGCTTTGCTTCACTTCATGCCAGTGAAGAGTCCTCACACCATCAGGGGCACGTTAACCACTGTTTTTGGTATTACCAGTTTGTCTTCCTTATGCTGCACATATCTCTTTATCCCGGTCCATAGAATTGGAGCACTAAAATCTAGTGAATGGAGCAAAGGAATAAGCACAAGCCAAAAGATAGAAAGTTAAAGTGCAGTTAGGCATGTAAATTATCCGTTTAGAAATATGATGCATTAAACAACGCTTATGTGTTAGAACCATAATGTCTGCACATGACAAACGTAAATAAATGTCCTAGGACAGTGATGGCAAACCTTGGCACTCTAGGTGTCCTTGAACCTCAATTCCCAAAAGCCCTGATCAGGAGTGCTGATTTAGGCTTCTGGTAATTGAAGTCCAAGAGGTACCTAGAGTGCAAAGGTTTGCCATCATGGTCCTAGGAGAACTGAGATACCTCCATATGTATGTTACCTCTATATGTACACACACACTAGAAAACAAGTATTTATAACCACACATATGAAATAGCCCTTGCTTTTACCCTTGACTGGCAAATATTCCCTTTTGTAATGGTACAGTAAATACAAACATTCAAAATTCTGTGTCTAGCTTTGTCAAGTAACTAAGAAATGCAGTGAATAGTAGCAATATCCCCCCCACCCAAATGAGGACATTCTGCTGTGCTGTTTAGATTGCAAGACAGATCCAGATTGTTAATCTACTGTGGATTTCCAAGTACATTTTTGTCCCATGTGCAGCTAACACACACTGGTAGCTAGTTAAAGGTACTCTTGAGTTTATTGAAAATTTAGCATTGTATGCATTGCAGTTGCCCATCCTTGCTGTAGCAGAGGTTTAGCAACAAGGGGAGCATAGTCAATTTCTAAGAAGGCAATCTGCTCACTTACAACCAACTTTCTTCAATCCCTGCCTTTTACTACATCCTATCTGGGTAGTTCAAAAAGAACAGTGGGATAAAACTTTTTCAACAACTCTCCAATGCATCTAAGTGGATTGGTAGCAGATTTGAAAGAGTATACATGATGCAGTATCAGTTGCAATTTATACCCATCTTGTTCAGTGGTTGGCTCAAAAAAAAAACCTACCACACTGTGGGCGTGCTATGGTAGGCGTGGCCAGGGGGAAAGTCCTGCGTTGCACCCAAATTAGGACTACTTTATTTCAAAACTTGGATGGGCAGGGCCAGCCAGAATTTCTGCTACCGGTTCTGGCGAACTGGTATGAACCTGATGATGCCCACCGCTGATCTTGTTGCACTAGCAGCTCAGTGTTTCCCAAACTATGTTCCACTGAACCAGTGTGTGGGCATCAGCAGGTTCACACCAGTTTGCCAGAACCTGTAGCAAAAATTCTGGCTGGCCGCGCCCATCCAAGTTTTGAAATAAAGTAGTCCTAATTCGGGTGCAACGCAGGGCTTTCCCCCTGGCCATGCCCACCATACCACACCCATAGAGTGGTAGCAAAAAAAATTGGAGCCCACCACTTCATGGAACTCTGGTGGACTTCAATTCCCAGAAGCCTAAGTTAGTGCATTGGCTGATCAGTGCTTTGGGGAATTGACTTAGGCTTCTGGGCGTTGAAGTCCAAAAGCCAAAGGTTGGGGAACACTGCACCAGCTGAACGGAAGTAATATAAATGCTTGCATTGTTGCATGTTTACGTCCTAGTTGAAGATCTACCATTCATCACCTCCATGCTGAGATGCAAACCATGCTGTATCATTCTTCTCACCAGTACTATTATTCCTTAAGAAAATAGTGCTCAGGCAATAGAGAACTTTTTTTCTAGTACATACCATGAAGGAAATGCTTCAAACAAAATGGTCACTAAAATGCTCCTTGAGAATATTGAAATACAGTAGTACTTCATACAACGATTTTAATCCATTCCACAGGGCTCATTGTTGTACAAAATAATTGCTATATGATGCGTGCATCGTATAGCGATTTTCCTTGTGGGATGCATTGCACAACGGGTTTTTTTTCGCTAAGTGGTTTTTCCCATTGAAAAATTGTACAGATTTTTTCCATAAGAAAATTGTTATGCGGGTGCTATTTCCCCAAAAAACCTAATTGTTATGTGATTTCATTGCTATACAGGGCAATTGTTGTATGAGGTTCCACTGTACTTGCTTTTACAAAGAAAAAATATCACTGGAATTGTTGCACTGAAAGCAGCACTGTTTTCATTTCTTACAAATTTTATCTTTTAATTTTGTGACAGTTTGAAGTGCTGTTGCTGTACATTTCCCGTTGCATCAGGAGACAAAGTAGTAATTGCTTTTCCCTTCCCTCCATCGGCCCTCTTGTCTGCTCTTCTCTCTCAGCTGCTCTGACAAGTAGCATGCTGTAGTGCAAGCTGTTTGACCTATGAAAAGATACCTCATTTCCCACTATGTTGGAATACATAAAATACAACACCTATTTCTGTGCTTGTGCCCTGGTCATCTGGATATGAGCTGTTACCACTGTAGCACTGAATGCAATTCATACTTGAAAAGTCTTGTAAATGTTGGGAGGGAAACCATTTAAGCTTGAAAATAAGTGTGAGTTTAGCTTCCATTCTGAGGGGAAAGAATGCACGTGAAAAATTCTGTTCTTCAGTCTCTTATTTCGTGAACTTTACTGTTGAAAGGAGGGACTGCAGTGGCTCAAGTAGGTAAGACGCTGACTGGGAAGCGGAAGGTCAGCAGTTCGATTCCCGAGTACTGCAGGACGGAATGAGCTCCCGTCTTCGTCCCAGCTCCTGCCAACCTAGCAGTTCGAAAGCAAGAAATTGCAAGTAGATAAATAGAGACCACTTCGGTGGGAAGGTAACAGCGTTCTGTGCGCTCCGGTGTCTAGTCATGCCTGCCACATGACCACAGAAACGTCTGCAGAAGCAGACAGCGCTGGGCTCTTTGGCTTGGAAACAGAGATGAGCACTGCACCCTAGAGTCGGATACGACTAGCTTTTGAGCAAGGGAAACCTTTACCTTACTGTTGAAAGGAGTGTTTTTCTTCTGAAATTATGGTATGTTTTTCCATTGTTTTCTTTCATAACTGAATTGTATGCTCCTTATACTCAGTTGTGTTGCTTTTGGAATGTTTGAAACTACACTTTCTGAAAACTTCTCTCAAATATAACCCTTAGGGGGGAAATGTACCATTTGACCAATCCAGCTGTTATAAAACTATGAAATCAGCATAAATCCCCCCCTCCCACAAAAATAATAATGGAACATTGGTTTATGAATTCATCCAGATTTTAGGATTTGTGTTTGTAATTTTACTGAAAGTTTATCAATACTATATTTATCTTCATTGAGACTTAGGCTGCAACTGTATTGGAAGACTGAATGGGACCAATTTGGCTTTTCTGCTATTTGATCCACAGCCTGTTTTACTTTTAAAATGTCAGTCAGTGCTCAGACAAAGCTGCAGGTTGATTTAGGAATTCACCATTCATACTGGATGTGATGCAGTTTGTAATCTAGTCCCCAAGCCCTCCTTTTCTTCCTTCTACTGGTCCTACCTCTGCTGATTCTTTTATTGTCTGGGGAGCTGAGAGGAGCATAAATATGAGACAGAATAATGATGATGATCCAGTGATAGGATAATCTAGCTCTAATCTCATATATGTAAGAATGTTTTAAAAAAGAGGATTGGGGGAGACGAAAAAATGTAGGACCATGTTCCCACAGTCCTAAACGTCAAGCTCCAACACCTACATCACTGAAACACCACATGTGGACATGCCCCCCCCCCCTCTAGTGTTCACAAGAACACATAGCTGTCAAGTATCCCTTATTGGCCGGGGAAAACCCTTATTTTACCATCTTTCCCACTGTCATCCCTTATTAATTAGACTGCAATGCCCTATTGCTGCCATTGGAGGGCAGCACAGGATTAGCATAGCTGTCAAGTATCCCTTTTTTGCTGGGAAATTTCCCTTATTTCCAAATCCAAAACTTGACAGGTATGCAAGAACATGTCACAGCTAACCACAGGGGGGGAAAGCCTACCAAAATCATTCAAATAATTGAAAAAGTAGAATCCCTCCAGTGGCAGAGAAAGCCACTTTGGGAGCAAAAAGCTAGATTAACTTGAAATAGTTTTTAGACCAGCGTTTCCCAAACTATGTTCCATGGAATACTAGTGTTCCATAGAAGGTCAATAAGTGTTTTTTTTTGAGAAAAAAATATTCCCGTGAAGCTCATTGGCAAATGTGTAATGCCACAAAGTGTGTTTTGCATCCATCCTTTCAATGTGATGCATCAGCTTGCAAGAGAAATTTGTTTTGCAACCATTTGCAAATCAGTAGGAGCTG
The DNA here is from genome assembly GCA_035047345.1 of Bradypodion ventrale. Classification (NCBI taxonomy): domain Eukaryota; kingdom Metazoa; phylum Chordata; class Lepidosauria; order Squamata; family Chamaeleonidae; genus Bradypodion; species Bradypodion ventrale. Next base: position 51,859,810 of record JAWDJE010000006.1, read on the forward strand.
GCTTCATAGAAACATTATTTGTTATTAAAACTGAAAAATCCAAAGCTACCTTTCTATTACAAAAACCAAGTACTCCATTGAAAATTTAGGATTTGTAACGTGTTCCACGGTGGAATAAGTTCGGGGAAATGCTGATTTAGGCAATGTGGTTGGCAAAAAATATTTTGAATGTACCTGTTTTATAAAAAGAGCAAATTTGACTATGTATTCACAAACTTTGTTTCCTAGTATTGTTCAAAGAAGAGTTTTAGTTTATATCCTGCTCTGCCCTCTAGCAGTTTTTCTTGCTAGAAAGGAATAAGAGTAACAATATAGTATCAATATAAGGTCCTATCATTTCTTAGTGGAAACTAAAGTTTTAAAATGCTACTAACTTTCAGTTCTTTAGGGCCCTTACCATGTTACAAGCATTGTTATCCTATTAAGCAGGTTACATTATATGTCCTTTTACTATGAATTCTCTCTTGGTCAGTTAAGTAATATACTGTAAATGACTTTGCATTGGGGGGGTGGGGGTTTCCAAAATAGTGGAGTAGATTTCTAATTTGATAGAATTAGGGCTTATTACAATTTGTAATCACTACCACAATATTTAAAAGATTCCTAAAGTAATTCAGATCTGACAAGAAAATGACTTGTGTTAACTATGAGTTGTGTTTTATTTTGTAGTGTGCACAGCTTGTTTTATTTTGCTTACTAGGGAGACAGATCATGAACTATTCAGGGTGAAAAAGGTCAACCACTTAGTTGATTTGTCTATAGAACTGCCCTACATTTCCAAAAATATTAAACTTGTATTTTAAACCTTAGAAATCTTCCCTGAGAAAGCTGAATTTTCAAAAGGCTAAGATGAGTGACCAGTACCATAATTGCTGCTCCCATGCAAATATGCATAATTACAGAATAAACACAACCCTAGCTAATCGCTTTTGGTTTTAAGAAACTACCGTAATTCCCGCAAAGAGAAGTCCCTGTTTATTCTAGTGATAAGCAGAATGCTAGTTTACAATGCAGTGAAGTTTAATGTATATAATTTGGTATTTCTTCTAAAGTTAATGGTTTTAGTATTTCATTTCAAAAGGGTTGTGTGATGTTTCCATCAGTTCAACTGTACATCTTGTGCAACTCTGGTACCAGTGTAGTAAGAAGGTGAATTTTGTCTTTGAATATTTAACTTTCTACAAAGATGTACATTGTCTGTTCTTAGAAGAGAAGACTGCAGTCAGCTGGTGTTTTTATCTTGCTTTTGTTAACAAAAATGAAAAATTATGAGGGTTAATGAATATACATCAAACAAATAAGACTTCAGGTACATTTTCTATGTGTAGAGAAATGAGCAGAAAATAAATATTTGAACATTTAACAAGTATTGAAGAGACATCAGCCAATGGTTTCCAACTAACAGAAATGGCAACAGTCCTGGAGAAATGAGAGGATTAGG